>OY743164.1:2507500-5007500 GCA_963555695.1 Dasypolia templi | reverse complement strand
AACTGACACGGAGCGTTCACATTTTTTAACCGTGTTGTTAATATGATAAGATAATCTCGAGTCCAACGTTACTCCCAGAAACCTAGCCTTATCCTTGACTGGAATTATTTGTCCATCAATATTTATATCTACTTGGGGAACAGAATGCTTGCGGGTAAAAATGACCGCTGTACTCTTTGGTGCACTTAGAGATAACCCGTGATCACGGAGCCATTGGTTTAGTCAAGACAGAGACATTCATCGAAAGAGCGGCATCCTGAATGGAATTGCCGGTTACCAGTAATGCAATATCGTCCGCATACTGAAGGATCTTGCAGTTAATATTTAAGGATGAGGACAAATTCGCCGTATATATATTGTATAATGGGGGACTAAGAACAGATCCTTGAGGTAACCCTCTCCATACTGTTCTTTGTTCAGAATCAACCCCAGGGATTCTTAATTGAATGGAGCGATTGGTAAAAATGCTACCAATGATACGACAAATCCTAGCCGGGATTCTCAGCTCTTGCAGGTTTTGCCTGAGAACAGAGAGGAGGACCGAATCATAAGCAGCTGATATATCCAGAAAAACTGCCACCACAGACTCATTCCTGCTGAGGGCCAGCCGGACCGCTGATGTGAGGATACCTACACTATCAGCTGTGCCCAGACCTTTCCTGAAGCCGAACTGAGTCCTTGGTAGCAGTCTCCTGCCCTCCATCAACCACTCTAAACGATTCTTGATTAAATGTTCTAAGAGTTTAATTAGTACGGACGATAGAGCGATAGGTCTATATGAGCAATGATCAATAGGATCTTTGCCAGGTTTCAATATTTAAATGACTAATTGAACCTCCCAGTCTGTGGGAATAAATCCGTAAGTGAAGCAATAATTAGCCAAGTCCAGGTAGATATGGTGGGTTTTTGGACCAGCTTTTACAATAATAGAGTAAGGGAATCCATCAACCCCTGGTGCGGAGTCCTTGACCCGGGATAGCACAGTTTTTAACCCTTCCAAGCTGAATGGCATGTTCATTGGATCATTTGTGTTGGCTATATCATCGATGCCAACACAACTGTCCTCAACACCTGGAACATAAGCTGGAGCGATTTTTGAGGAAAAACTGGTATCCCAGTTCTTCTGATAGGTTGTTCGAAGAGGTAGGTGCTAAACTACTCCTAAAACGCTTGACTTTCTTCCATACCACCGAAACCGGAGTGGATGGACTCAGAGAACTGCAATACTTTGACCAACCTTCTCATTTCTTCTTTTTAAGTACTTTCCTGGACTTAGAAAATATTCGCTTGAAGGCGATGAGGTTATCCAGGTTCATATCACAGTTAACCAATGACTATATAACCACTTGACTGCGTATACAGTGCCCCGACGCTCGCCAACTATTAGTATTTTGTCGCCTATGTAGAGGCTACGGTACTAATAATCATTTTAGTTGTGTCCAAGAGTTAGACCTGTGTGCACGCAAAATTAAATAAAAACTATATAACTTAATATGCAATTATAACGCATCAAAATGCCTTCATGCGTGGTGAAGTGGTGTGGGAAACATTCCAAGACATCTAGTTACAAAAAGGATGCATAACTTTTCATCGGTAATAAAACTACGAAAATTATTTTCGATTTTAATCAGAATAATGAGCCACCGCAGGGGTCTATTTAAAATGGTGGATGGGTGTTCGAGCACACGAGTAAGTCGCGCGTTGATGTCTTTTAGAAAAGTCTCGTTCTTGTATTAGACAATTCTAATGCTTCTATCCCTTTCTTTCCCTTTGTATATTTATCGTAAAAATTAGAGCAGTTACCTTGAATAGCTGAAAAGCGATATCGTTTATATTCTCTATCGGTTATATTCTCTTTGCAGTTAACAGTCTCTTCAGCCTCATTCCTGGCCCTCACCATGTCAGTGGATTCCCTATCCCACCATGGAGAAGGATTTTTTTCAGATTGGAGTTTTTTGGAAGGGAAACAGTCATCTGCTGTAGAAGAAATGGTGGATGAAAAGGACAAAAAACATTCCTGGGCATTCATCTCGTTGACTTTTGGAAGGGATGATATTCATAAATCTATAATTTTTGAATATAAGTTCCAATACCCTGAGTTTAGCCGGTATTTTAAAAGGGGAGGGGAGACTTTAGTGGTAACATTTTTAGAAGGGAATTCAATCATGATGGGGTAGTGGTCACTTCCATAAGTCTTATCCAAGCGACGCCAGATGAGGAGGCTAGATATATTGAGTGAGTAGAACGTCAAGTCAACACAACTATTACTCTGCCCTGGTGCAGACCTGCGGGTGGCACTGCCATCATTGATGACGCAGAGATCCAGATCATCCAATATTTCCAGCAAGCCAATGCCAAAGTTATCACAAGTATAATGGTGACAATTAAAATCACCCATAACAATGATTGAACCGTTAACACTGCATAAGAAATTTTTAATCACCAAAAGATATTCAAGTTCCACGTGTGCAATATAAAAAGAAAAAACATTTATATCCTCAGCCGTTAACAGCAACAACATTTATGCTATCGCCAACAGAGGGTAGAGGAATTGGGGAAAATGATACTTTGCTATTGATGAGCAAAGCACATCCCCCATATCCATCAGATCTGTCATTGCGAACAGTGCCGAAACGCGGCATCCTGAAATTACTTTCAGGTAATCCGCAATGCCGCAGACTGATGGTGTATACTTATTAATAAAAAATGAAAGGTCATGTTTCCTAGGAGTAATACTCCTCACGTTCCATTCCTCATGTTCCCAATTTTAAAGCAACGTGGTCAGGTATTGATTGAGTATTATTTGTAAGAACAGTCATCACATGTTTGTGATTAATTCCAGTATGTTCTTCGAACTGTCCTCCTTTCTGTAGATCATTGGATCGGCGGCTTCCGATGGGAAGGCGCAGCCATTTCTGGAGGGGGAAAATGAATAGTCATGGGTAAGGTCCTGATGAGCTTGCTTATTATAGCCAGGAGAAAGGGGGTTACGGGGTTTAGGGTTAAGGAAGACCGTTTCACGGTACGATCTTTGAGTAGTAGGGATTGGGCTTGAGGACTGGGATTGGTATTTATTTATTGTAGCCATGTTCCCAAGGGATGATTTTGAAACATTGGCATATGATCTGGAAACAGGGCGGAAAACCCGACTTGCTTCCACATATGAAATAGATTTTTCCGCCATCAGAGCTTTTATGCTCTATTTCTGACCCAATTCAGGACAAGCAGTTATTTGCAAAATAGTTCCCAGAACATGATACACAGAATCCTAACTCAGGGGTGATTTCATATCCATCGCCTGGATGATCTTCACCACATTTCAAAAAACGAGGTTTCGACCTACAAAGTGTACGGGTATGGCCAAAGCGACAACAAAGGTAGCACTGGATTGTTGGGTATGTGTACCTCTCAACTGGAAGAGCTGAGTAGAAATAATACACCTGTTTAGGCAAAACTTGTCCATCAATAGTAATTACAACTGTCTGCGTAGGCTTCCATTCAGCTACACCAGAAGGGGTCACCTTGCGGCTCATCCTCCTGGCCTTCACAACAGCACCACATCCTTCAGGTACCTTAATATTTTTTATGATTTCCTCTTCCAACCATTCAATGGGGATATCCCTAACAATACCCATTCTTGTAATATTGAATTGTGGGAAGGAGGCAGTATAATTATGTTGAACTAATAATTTCTTAACTAAAAACTGTTTTCAACCTGATGTGTCTTAAATTCAACCGACACTTTATTTCTACCTATGCGTTTGACCCCATCGAGGTGTATGTTATTGATGTTATTTGTCGTCAAAAACATACCAAACTTGACCGGTTGTAGCACAGTGCCTGAAGTCTGACCATCTTTAAGGGAAACATGGACAAAATACGGCGGATTATCTTTGGCTGTATAACTAAGTCTGCCAATTGTGATTTTTGAAATCTTTGGTGGAATAATTGGAGTAGTGGGTGTCACAGCGACTCTCTTTCGATTTATAGTTTCGGTATCACTTTTGGGGTCTTGAGTGAGTATTTGGGTGTCATAGGGGAGGGTGACGATCAAGGCAGGGGAAAGATCAAAAAGTTCATCAGGGGGGTCTGGATCAGGAGGCTTTTTGGAGTTCATGTTGACGGCGAATAATTGTTAAAAGCGAGACAAAACAAATAAAACTAACCTTACACAATTAACACAAACACTAGGAAAAGTCTCGATCACTTTCACACAAAGATTCACTAGATCGAAAAAATTCGTAGAACTGACAAAAGCACGTTCACCACTATCAACGAAAGTTCATTTTTCTTTTAATCTGTTCGTATGCCATTAATAAGTTTTATTTTTATATTTCATTCAGATAATCAATATCTTGTTGTAAAATACACCACTTGATAAAAAATTTAAAATATTGACGAGAGAAATTGTCAAAAATTCATTGTCAACTTGACTTTGACAGTCACGTTATTAGTGTTGCCTTTTTTAAACATAAATTACCACACGTTCCGCTCAATCTCAAAAAACCGGGCAAGTGCTTGTTGGACCACGCACTGTGATAGGCTCTGTAATTCCGTAGTTGAGATGAATATTTACGCATGCACAGTATTTTTATTGATTTAGCGACCGCAAAAATCAGAAAGTATTTCATAGTACTGCTCGAAAAAACGATGTAAGACACAGTTCTTTTTTCCGGTTGTTTTCGATAATAACCGGTATCTCAAAAACTATTGACTTAAATAAAAAAGTTGACACTTGAGAAGTTCAGAACATCATAAATCATTTCAATTAAGGGATATAACCTTACCCTTTGTAAGGTAGTAGTAGGTAGGATTTTTTTTCATCCTTCGGTTACCTACTTACATAAGTATATAGGAAGAGCATAACGTTTTTTCTTAATTTCTTTACACCATTGTTCAACGGTGCACACCTAGAAAAGTTTTGATCATAATTTTCAGACTTCTTTTCAGTCATCATGATAAATTCAATAAGCACTAAAAAACTCCACATGATTATAATATTCCAACGTATTATGGGAAATATCCTAGAGCTGCCAATACATAAAAATAACGTCACAAAATTTATTTCACCTCCTACGTTTTCCAAGAACTCGAATACTAGGCTTTTAAACACTAGATAACGCAAAATGGACAAATGACTTGCATGAAATTGGCTTGTTCAGTATTTTGAACGGTCTAATGCACTGTCAATCAAACATGACGGAAGTAAATATATTTGGCATTGAGCCTAGGATATTTCTGTGTTTGATACAAAAATATTACAGTTTAGCCGCAAGTCCATGGTAACAAGTCTGCCGTACTTACTAAGACAACCTTATCAGCTACCTGATTTGGAATCAGCGTGATGAGATCTCAAGATATTTATTAATTGAATAAATATGTTTTATGAAAAGAGTTTTTGAAAATACCTTCTATAACGGAGATAGTGTTAGTCTTAAGCAGCGTAACTTTTTATACAAAGTTTTATAGTTCCGGGTTCAGAAAACATGTTAATAGATTCCTTATATATTTCAAAAAAAAAAAAAACGTAAAAAAAGTTGTTTCATTTAAATTAGTAATGATAGTGGTTACAATTTAAAATAAATTTAAATTTATTTATTCCATTAGACAACAATGATCCTTATTTTGTTAGTTGGTTAGTTACAATAAAATACTTAAAAGCTATGTTAGTGTGTTACAATTAAATACAAGCTCACAGAAATTACAATATTTATATGATACTCACCGCATGAAATGAATCACTCCTGCCTGACCAACACCTGCATGAAGTGATTCATTATCGGTGAGTTAAATTTGTCCACTAACATCTTCAAAATGCTATTAGAACTTGACCGCGTTCTCTCTAATAGCGACGCTGTTTTTCTTCTCACCATAGCGTGGAAGTCATGAACACGCGCCTGAGCGAACATGCCAGAGGCACTACATTAACGCGGCAGCCCCAAGAGCATTCTGAAGCTGTTATTGTATTGCACCCTCAGGGTGTCCATGGTTTTCCGCGTATAGCTGGTCCACAGGCTGCTTGTGTAGAAGGTCTGGCAGTAAGCCTTAAACAACGTAACCTCCTTACTACAACCCGCAAACCTGCGAACCAGCATATTGCTTCTCACTGCAAGAGCTCTGCGCTCGCGTTCGATGTCTTCATGATCTTTAAGGTCCTCCGTCACGTAATGCCCTAGGTATTTCGTTTGTTCCACCCTTTGTAAGGGCTGGCCATTGAGGTTGATAATTGGCTCGTATGTCTGCTTCTTACCCGGGGCCTTAAAGATCATGAAAAGACTCTTCTTACAATTATAAACAAGACCGTGGCTTGCAGCGTACCTTTCACAACATTTTAAAAGCTCCCTTATGGAGCCGGCCGTTGGACCCAGCAGCACCATATCATCCGCGTAGCTGAGGTTATTGACGCAAACGTTGTCTATCCAACATCCAATCCGTTTGCTGCTGAGTCCATCGATCAGCTCATTGACGTAAAGGTTGAAAAGCTTAGGCGAGGTCAACCCCCCCTGCCTTACCCCACATTCCAACCCATACGCAGCAGAGATTGAATTATTCCACCTAACAAAATTCACTTGCTTACCATACCAGTACTGAAAAAGACGTATAATTTCAGCTGGTACGCATGCTTCCCCGAGCTTCTTCCACAATATGTCATAGGAGACGAGGTCGAAAGCTTTAGAGAGGTCGAGGAAACACGCATATACAGGCGTGCTTCTGTCAGTATAATATTGGACAGTCTGTTTAAGAGACAGTATTGCGCTTTCAGTGGAAAGTCCAGGCCGGAACCCGAACTGTGCGTCGTTTAACTTCAACCATTTGTTGAGAGTTTTATCTAACAGACTGTCTGTAATTACTTACGTCAGAGACGTCACCAGTCCTATTCTTTATGATTGGGACAACTAATGTGTGCATTAACTCGGGAGGAAGATAAGAGTGACTTAAACACAAAGAATAGAACATGGATAATACTCTCGGACAGTGTACACCCGCGTGTTTCAAGTGCTCGATGCTGAGACTGTCATGCCCTGGAGACTTACCTCTGGCCATTTTCTGTATTGCAGATGAAACTTGCTTGGCAGTAAAACGACTGAGAGGGCTATGGTGACAAATTTCAGCATAGACCATTGATTTAGAAGGCCCCAGCGGCGAGGAAACGCGAAAGTGGTTTAGGAAAGTGTTCGCTATTTCCTCTGGTGTACTGCAGCCCGCCACCGTCACCGGCAAAGCTGGCTTAAGATCAAGCCGGGATGTCGACTTCCAAAACCGACTAAAGTTTTTGGACGTTCTTTGAGATGTTATTATGTCCATTTTTATTTGGTGTTGGTGATTTTGGCACCATTTGAGCTTGCCTTTAAAAACCCTTTGGCTATCTCGCATTTCTTCCCAAACTCTGCCGGAATTGGGTTTATTGCAAAACAGCCAGGACTGATACTTTAACTTCGCCTCCAAGTGAGCAGCGCGAACGTGCTTATTCCACCCAATAATACGCCTTTTTCCTTGCGGCCGAATACCTTCATGGGTCTGAATGGCAGCCCTAGACAAAATACCTACAATGTCTTTGTACATTCTCTGCAAGCCACGTTTATGTTCTGCGTTATCGCAAACTTTGTCAGCACAATTGGAAAAGAGTTCTGGAAAAAGCATATTTTTAAACTCAGCGTTACACAATTCATGATATTTTTTTATCTGATCACTTCCACGCTCAAACCATATTACTTTGTCTTGCACTAACTGTGGTAATTCAAGTTTTTCTGGGATCGTATGCAAATTGCATTCTATAGCGAGAGGAAGGTGATCAGACCAGAAAACATCATACTGTATGTTAAGACTCAGTACGGAGTGCCAGGCTGTTTCAGTAACAAAACAATGGTCCAACCAACGCTTGCTACCATTCATGTCGCTCACATACGTGTGATTGTCTGACCCTAAGCCTAATTTCTCCACATCAGCGCATACCCAGTTTTGATCCAAACTGAATTTAGATAGTTCAGTCCAGAAAGGTTGATGCGGGTGCGAGTTAAAATCCCCTAACATATAAACTGCTTCCACATCGTTAGCCTCAATAATGGCACTAACTTCACTCAAGCACTCTGTAAATTCAAGAAGGTTTTCAGTCGAATCTGTTGGCATGTAAATACTAAACACTAAAATTGCAGCATCCACTAGGCAAGCTTTTATGGCAGAGATTCTAACACTATTGCACTGCACTACACATACTGACTTGAAGAGCCCCTTACGCCAAAGCAATGCTGCTCCTCCATAAGGACGTCCTAAGAGCATTCCTGCCGACGTGTCTACCGCCGACTTTCCCGTACACTCAAAATCGTTATGAATAGTGCCAAGCAATGGCAGGTCATGCGGCAGGAGCCAAGTTTCCTGCAGTGCCAGTATGTCAGCTGTATCACATAAGTGTCTTACGCTTTCCATTGAGCGCTTCAAAGACTTACAGTTAAACGTAATAATCTTATTAGTACTATAACTAGTCATTATGTTGGTTTGAGTCCCTATGAGATGCCTCATTACTGCTTATCACTTTGTCACGGAACTGTACAAAGCGTCTAAAACGTATGCCGTCAGGCCACATATTATCATTTAAAAATAACCATAACTTTTGTCTAGATACATAGCTTCATTCATCATCATTGCTTCTGTTTTCATTTTAATCTTTTCTAAAGTAACTTTGTCTTGCGTTTTATTCCAAATATATTCTATAATGTCCTCTTCCTGTGATTGTTTACAAACATTTGATATATATAATGGTATTCTATATATTGGTGCTGCCTTAAATTTGTTATTAAGTTCGTTATTTATTAATGTAGGTATGAGCTAATATGAATATGAGCTAATATGCTTTTCCTGTATGGCTAATAAACCTATTTCTATAAGACCTTTTATATTGCACTTTTATCCAGTCATCCGTGTCCCCTACTTTTTGCTTACATTCACTACTCGCTTTTAATACATCAGCCATAGTCGGCCTCGAACCTACAGTGCCACTGGTGGCAGGACTACGGACGTAAATTAAACACATATATGGCTAACCTGGCTAATTGACTGGTTTATTTATATTAGCTCATACCTACATTAATAAATAACAACAGTAGACGCAATACCTTACAAGGACAAATTGAGTAAAATGCCATCTATTGCAAATAGATCTAAACAAAATAATTAACAGATGGCTACCCCATTGTAAGGATTCGTTATAGTTTTTTGTTGAAAATACGTCCAATAAGAGAGTTAATCATCAATCAATCAGCAATAAAAAGGAATTTTTGTTTTTACTAATCTTACTTCAGCCAAAATTCTGCCGTGTGACGCTTTAAAATAATTGTTAATTTCATAGTGATTACTTATCCTATGCTGCCATGTGTTTTTTTATAAGACTAGTTTTAATCTTTTCGCGTTGTAAACGATGGTTATTGGCATAAAGGCCTAGTAGCCATGCCATAAACATTAAAAAAAAAACATGGTTAGGTATAGCAGCTACTGCTATTTACGGTAGTTTTCATTACTGATGATAGCTGATATTGTACGCACGGCTACATACATATACCAAGCTATGCATTTCCATTATAAGCTGATCTCGCATTGTATAGGATATCTGTACAATGAGAGGTCAGCTAATACTGAGATACCCAATCCCATACAAAGAAATGACACATCCCCTAAGTGTGGCTATTGAGCTGGCTATTTTTCTTTGTCATTTTTTTTACAGATGGCAGCATCAGCGACTCACTAATTGCCAGAGATTGTAGTTTTACAACGCCATCTAGGTGTCGAACAACTTTTAAAAATTTTCGTGAAAAAAAAAACATACTTAGTTTTATAGTTCCGGTTTCAGAAAAACATACCGGATGAACATATTCAGGACATGTGTTCTCGAGGGCTTATTCCAGTCCCCGAGAATGCCCGCCTTACAAAGCGCATCACTCGTGGTCGTGTATTGCCCTCTCTGAAACAGAATAGTTTGCCTATGGCGTGGCCTCATCGACACGACGCTCGATCCTCTTGCCAGGCTGGTACGGTCGGTTTTGGTCGAGCCAGCTCCGTCACAATTTGGAAACTTGACGTTAGCTAAACGACATGCCGCAACAGCCGCGCAAATACAGGATCGATTGTTTATCAACGAGATCCTCGCTGCTCTCGAACACATTCTTAAGTTGCGAGTCCAGAGCACACACCAGCGCCCTACTTTTTTTGTGCGTAGGTAGGCGTGGTAATCGCGGTATAAGTTCGGTCGGAGTGTATCTATACTCGCGAAACGCATCCTCCAGTGCGCTCCTCAATCGGTCGTTGCACTGGCTAATTACTGTGGTAACCCTATCATCTTCTTCTTCAACACCATGATTGGTCCGCGGTAGGATTGTATCAGTGGTTGACGCTTGTACCGCGGTTTGTGCCGGAGTCGAGACGATAAGTAAGGTTGCTCAGTATCTCAGAGCGCAGCCTATCAAGTGCGGCATCGTCCAACCAATGATTGCATTGGATGACCCGCACCTGATCCCGAAAGTCGTTACGCTGAGACGCTGACGGTTGGTTCTAGTTCCTGAAAAAGAGACAGCATCCTATCACGGTACGCAGTAAGGTTAGTTCCTCCCTCTGTAGACCTGTAATATGCGCGCATGACGTTCTCGTTCATCGACTGAGTCCATCTCATGCGCTGCTCATAGCCACCGTCAGCGGGGACCCGGCTCGGGGCCGTATGGTCCGTGATCCGTAAGTACCAAGCTTCTCGGTGGCCGGCCTCTCCCCTGCCGATGTACAGGTGTTAGCGACGTCGGCGGGGAAAAATACTCGTCACACGAGCTCGACGTAACTACCGCGGCCGTTGTCGTAACAGCGTGGCTGGATACTGGCAGCGAAGAGTCCGGAGGTGGTGGGCGTGCTTGTCTCGTTTATCTATGTTATGATGTTCCGAGGTGACTTCACACTTCGTTTACGGAATGAAATTCTATGTAATTCTGATGATTTTGCATCACGATAATGCGCCTTCGCTCAAGGCCATCATTGTAAACGAATTTTTTACCAAAAACTCAACAAATACCATCGAGCAAGTACCTTATTCACCAGATATGTCTCCAGCCGACTTCTTTCTTTTTCCTAAACTCAAATTACCACTTCGTTGCACCGGTTTTCATTCGCTAGAAGACATAAATGAAAATTCGCGACGAGAACTGAAGTCAATTCCGGAAAAAGCGTTTAAAAATGTTTTGATGCTTGGATTATTCGTTGGCGTAAGTGTATCGTTTCTGAAGGAGCATACTTTGAATGAATGAATGAATGAACGAAGGAAGTTTTTCTGAAGGAGCATACTTTGAAGGCGTTAAAATAAATTTTGATGAATAACTAACATTTTGTATATTATTGACCTTTTCCCGGTACTTTTTTATCAGAGTAGTATATATTTATTCAATTGAGCAGCGCATTCATGATCAAATTTGAATGACGTAAAACCATGCGTTAGTCATGCAACTCTTATCTCATGGCATAAATATAAACTCGAAAGTTTGTGGGGATGGATGGCTGGATGTTTGTAACTCTTTTACGCAAAAACTACTGAACGGTATTAGATGAAATTTGGCACACCGTTAGTTTATAACCAGAATTAACACATAGGATACTTCTTATCCCGATATTCGAGATTTATGCGGCTGAAACCGCGGGGAGCAGATAGTATTATAATAGTAATCGTGGGTAATATTATTAAAAACGCGAAACTTTGTGAGAATGGATGGATGGTTGATTGTTACTCTTTCACGTAAAAACGACTGAACGGATTTGGATGAAATATGGTTATAGGTCATCACCTATGTAATTAGAGATTCCATAACAAGCATTTTCATATTTAATTATCAGTGGATTGGCGCGCAATTCGAAATTGAAACAAGTTTTATTTGAAAGCCTTATGTTTAATTTAAACTACAGTCATTTGTTTTTTATTTTTTATTTGTTTTTGGTGATATTTTGGTAGTTTTTGGCGACATGGATAAACTGAAAATTCGTACAATTTTCGAAAATGAGTTCCTACGTGGAAATACGGCTGCGCAAATAAGTCTAACATTGCTTGCTTAAACACGGTCCATTATTGTTTCAATCGCATTAAATCTGAGTTTTATTTTGTGGGAAACGATCAACTCTCGAGGGGCATTACAAAACGCTTTCGCTGTCTTCATCGTCTCGCATCCGGCAGACTTCTACAGTAAAGGGATAAATGAACTGCCATCAAAATGGCAAAATTGTATAGATAATTTGAGCAATTAATAAAAATTAAATATAAAAAAAAACATACAAATCTACAATTATAAGTAAATTCCTACCTAATGTAATAGTAAAGAAAAAGCTAGGAATATGATGAGGTTTTAAAATAATCAAAAGAAGTCTCAATAATAAAACAAAACTCAAGCAAGAAACTTTATTCAAACAAAATAAAATTATTTAATGCTGCTTATCTCTTTTATTTTTGCCTTTATCTAACTCATATTTAATTGAACGGTAGACCACTGCAGCTTCTTTCGATAAATGTTCCATCAGCTTGTGAACCGTCTTAGATTGTAACAGGTCTTTGAGACCATTGATGATTGATTCCGAATTTATCTCAAGTAAAACTGACGGTTTATCGTTCTTGAAGCGAACTAATTCTGGCCCTGAAAATGTTTAAAAAATTAAACTAACAATAAGCCAATTATATAAGAAATGGGCGAAAGCGCGAGAAAGGCCCCCGAAATTCAATTTGTTGGTCTTACAATATTTGACGCGCCGTTAAAAATATGTATTTACCGATGTAGGTCAGAGTAGTGCTGTCCTGTAACCATCTCACCGTGAAAAGTTAGGTTATGTGAGCTGTCAGTGCCACTAATGCTAGGGATTGACCAAGACGGGATGATACTGACAGCTCACTCCACGCAAGTCTTCACGGTGAGATTTTTATAGAATCAACATGTAGGTAGTAGAGATGAACATGTAATGGAAATAGATAAACCTATCAATCTCTTTTTTAACGTCCCAATAAGGTCAAAGTATGCGGCTTTATAACGTGTTGACAGCTATTTGTTTGACTACTGATAGTACTATTCTATCTGTCCCTGACAGATAGAATAGTACTATCTATCATCAGTAGCGATCTGTCTTAGTTTATTGGGTTTGGCCGTAAATCATCAATACATCTCTGTGTTAGAATTTCTTTAGTTCTTCGAATTCACAGACAACTGTGCTGGGAGTTTGTTTCGCACGCGTTGCATGACCTACCATAGAATCGAGTTTTGTCGACAAAGGAAAAGACAAAAACACAGATGAATAGTAGAGATTATGTCTATTCCGTTTGACGTTTTGTCTATTGTTTCATCGACAAAACTTGTCATGTAACGCGTTTAGGAAGTGGTGAAGGGCGGTCGTTTTGGAAGACTATCGTGTAATTTTGACGCCCAAAAAGTGCCGATTCTCAGCCTAGTTCGAATAATTATATAATTTATTATTTTGAAAGCCTCGTATGTCATGATTTCATGATCAAACGAGAAAGGACAATGCCAGAAACTCTATAGAAATTTGCGCCCACCCAAATCAAAAAGTAATTTACAAGCCTGCTATATGCAGCATCTTAAAACTTATTTATTACTGTTAACTAAACATTTGTCCTAATGCCTGTAGAACTAGCGGTTTCTGTTAACAACAACATCTAAGTTTAGCATTATCATAATTATTATAATCGTAACATGAGTTTTTGTTTTACAGGTATTTTAAAACTTTTTTTATTGTGTATCATGCGCAATAAGTACCACTATTGGAAATTCAGGGGTTGAATTCCTTTTATCATTGATTTGTAATCGGCAAGTTCTACTGAAAAACAATGCATTATGAAAAGGTCCTATAATCATTACAATTATTTTTATTATTTGACATTTCCTGTAAATAACTGCGGCAGGATCTGGCATTGTCATTTGAAAGAGTAGTATTGATGATTTTAACAAATTATCCTACTTCGGTTACTAGGTTGCATGATACGGGCGCGTCAAACTTTTTATTAGTAAAACCTGCCGGACCTATTCTGTAATAATTACTCCGTGAAATTTAAGTACAGTGAGCTTGAGCTTCCAATAAAATCAATCCCTGGCATCAGTTGTAATTGCAGTTCACTTTGAGCTCACTTCACCTAAGTGTCCAACGTGCGATTTTAACAGCGGCTATGGTGTTGCAACAGCAAAAAAAATCGCGGGTTACCGTTTTCGTGTAGGTGTAAAAATACTTACTAATATCATACTCCTGTCCTTTAGATCTGTAAACAACATTACTAGCGCTCTTCTTAGCAAAATCTAATAACGTTTTCGCAATTCTGTCAACGATATCTGGCTTATTTTTAGAAGCCATAAAGGTTTTCACACCAGTATCGATGGCCAGGACGACACTCTCCAAAGAGTTATCTTTTGAATTTCTCTTGTTACCAGAACTTACTCTGGTGCCATTTCTCCTCGAGGATGGGTGTGCACTTACTTCTTCGTAGATTATGAGACCTGCTGAAATTGTATCGTATTGTATACTTAGTTTTTGTTGTGATGGTTGATAGCTACTACATCGTCATCGTTGCCGAAAAGGTCGAACGATCAGCAGCCTAATAGCGTAACACATTTTCGTAAACGATTACGACTAATCTGTTGTCTTTTGACAGTTCAACAACATTCATTGCGTTATTTACATTGTTGAGCAGATTTTTTTATCGAAAATATCAAGCGATGGATTAGCAATCTGTCTCAAAATGATTCACATTCCTATTGATTGTGTATTACGTAATTAGGGAACTGATCAGGTTAAGCTTCGCTTGCTGCGGCCAGTCTGTGGATGGGTGACCATCTGCACATACCGAGACCAACGGCTTATGGGAACTACAGGACCCGAATGCGAGTTTTATAATGCTTTAAAGTAAATGATCCTCTGTAGTAAACAAAATCAAAATCAGGATATACTTATGCTAGTTAGATAGTGTGTTGAAAACATAATACAACTAAGATACGATAGAAAAAAATACCTTCGTATTTTTTTCTATCAACTTATGAACGTAATAGTGTCATATTTTTTAATCCGATCAATAGATTTTTTGTAAATACACACATCAAAAAAGTCTAAGCTAAAAAAGTCTAAATTGTATGTTTTACAATTTCAGTTTATTAATCAGTTATTATATAATTTCTTACCAAGTATTATTTTTTATACATATTTAAACTTTTTGATCTAGAGGTCGTACTGGCTGGTTGTAAAAAAAGTTCTAGTAGGTATCATTTACTTTTATTTTCACAAATTCAAAAGGAAATGCATTTGTTCGAATTTTACAGCGTTTTCTTTACATAATAAAAAAATAGTATTTTGTATCAATTTTATGAATTAAACAATAATTTGAAAAAAAAATTGAACAAATTTAGATTTTGAGACATTTTTTACGTCATGCAGCCACGTCATTTGAACGCAGATGAAATGCAAAGAGCTGTAGGGATGTTGCAAGCGGGAAGAAGTCAATCTCAGGTATCTCGGTATTTTGGTGTCAACATAAGCGTTATTTGCCATCTTCATCAGCGTTACAACTAACACGGGAAATCCTGCTGAGCAACACCCAGGTCGAGGAAGGTGTACAACCACACTGGCCGGATCCCCGCCATGGGACCTAGATGCGAAGGTGCTCGCGTCACTATATCGGTGGCGCGAGGAAGCGAGGGCGCGGGGCGAGCGGCCGATGCAGCGCCATATGGAGAAGCAGCTTCGCGAGGTCCTGGTGGCGGAATGGCGGGACAGGCTTTCACGCCCTACCGCCGGCCTCGTCACCATCGAGGCGGTCCGGCCAGTGCTTGGGAGGAGGCACGGCTCCCTGTTGTTTCGGGCGACGCAGGTGCTCTCGGGGCATGGTTGCTTCGGGAAGTACCTGTGTCGCATAAACAGGGAGCCGGACGCTCGGTGTCACCACTGCGTCGACTGCCGGGAGGACACGGCGTGGCATACGCTGGCAGAGTGTGCCGCTTGGGAGGAGCCGCGCCGTGCCCTCATCTCAGAAGTAGGCAGTGGCCTGTCGCTGCCAGCCGTAGTGAGTTCGATGGTCGGCAGCATCGAGTCCTGGGACGCGGTGGTTTCCTTCTGCGAAACAGTCATCTCGCAGAAGGAGGCTGCGGAAAGGGAGAGAGAGATCTCGTCCACTCTCCCGATCCGCAGCAGGCGCACCGGGCGCAGGCGGAGGGCGGACAACGCCCTCTTCCAGCCCCCCTAAATGGGTTCAGGGGCGACGGATTCGGGGACATCCGTCGCCCCCCAACATCAGGAACCGAGTAGGCGGCGCGCGTAGTGTTCCGCGCGCGCCGCTCACAGACGTTGCGCCCGCCCGAGACGGGGCCCGCGCAAGCGGGCCGGCACCAGCCGGGGATGCGGACGAATTATGTGTTCCCGCGACCCCGGCGTAGGTGAGAGATGGAACACCGGGGTGGTTTTTAGTCAGTAAGAGTCTGACAGACCCCTCCGCCCGCCCCAGGGCGGAGGACATCCATGAGGATTTTCCACAACGGGAACAAAAAAAAAAAAAAAGGTGTACAACCACACGGCAAGATCGAAACATACAACTGACTGCAAAACGCCAGCCAATGTTGACCGCCCGAGAGATAGGTTTAAGGCTACAAAATTCATTCATAAGAAATACTAAGGATTTAATGCGAAAACACATTGTAAAATTGTTTGTATGTGTTGCTTAGACTTTTTTGATGTGTATAGATATTTTTATAATTTAGTTAGTTAGTTTTCTTAATTTTTTGCAATAAATTACTAGCGTTGTGATAACGCGCTTCTCTTTCTTTTCTATGCAGTCTGAAAGTGACCGCGCTTTAGCTCTTGTCAGCCTGTTAACATGTTTTTTTCAGAAGAAAGAGAGAGGAAAGCACGTCAAGCCGTTGGTCCCAGCTGTCATTCTTGTATATTTAAGACTTTGACAGTCGCCCCTCGACCCCCTTGCTCGAGCCAGCCCGCGCTTCTGAGCCTGTAGCTTTAAATTCGTCCCAAATTCACTCAAATCCTGATACTAGGTTTAGTCCCTTGCTGCCCTCTTCCTGCGACACGCACACAGGTGCGCTTAGTTTTTAAGTTTTATAAGTCCTGGCTGGAGGCCTTAATTTATTAGGGCAACCACAGGCAAGTCCGCTTAAGCAGACCACAAGCTCATACGTTGACCTGCGAGATGCCATTACAAAAAAACAAACTGTTACGTGTCGTCAGAACCCCGAAAGTCCAACAAGCAGTCTAACCAAGGGGTATCGTGTTACCCAGTAACTGTGTTTTAAAGGTCAGATAGGCAGTCGCTCGATGTAAAGAACTGGTATTCAGCTGCATTCAGTAGTATGTAATAATAATAATAATAGAGGTTAATTTCATTCATTCATTCCTAAGAGCCTCGACAAACACCCGAGGAGGCTCTCGTTGGGCAGCTGGATCAAGGGCTTGATTCAGAAAATCAAAATCAATCAAAAGTCATTTATTCAAACTAGGCTGAGAGTCAGCACTTTTCGAACGTCAAAATTACATAAGACAGTCCCCCAAAACGCCCGCCCTTCACCACTTCCTAGTGCTTTAGCTGGGAAGAAGAAGTGGCGCAACAAACTCCCCAGCAGCACAGCTGTCTGTTTAGTTAGAAAACCATTGAATTATATAATTATAAGGTAATCAAAGAATAAAAACCGAAACACAAAAAAAAATAACATATTAAATTATCTGCCATATTTAAGCTAGCCACGCCAATATACCCAAAACAGAAACCAATAAAAAAATCAATGAAAAAAACAACATAACTTAATACACAAATAAAAGCCTCCAGGCATAAGGGGCGTGACATCTTACATATGCATTATTGGATTATTTTTTAAGTAAACACAAATGACAAACCAGGACCATCGAAGTAAAATAAGTTAACAGAACAATTACTTTAACAAAATCAAAACCATAGACAGCAAGACGACCAGTCACCACAAGCAGCACCCGTTCACGAGCATAACGCAAAGATCAGCCATTGCCCCCCTCGCCATATTTGAGGGAAGGAGGCAACCCGATCCCCGACGCTACCGCAAGCAGTAAAATCTACGGGAGCATGACGAACTCGCTGCCGGTTGCTCAGGCAAGAATAATTTAAGATCAATTGTCGAGGTCGCTAGCTAACCACTTATTGCAATACAACTCATTGAAAAACATTGTAATGAGCGGATCATGTCAATAATAAATGAAGGTAACTAAAACTAATTGACTTATACAGTCAAATAAAATTAAAATAAATATACGAACTCGTATACCCTGTCAGTATGTAAGCTGATTCTGGAGAAAGAACATAAACATTGTCTTGAGTTAATTACAGCGACCAGCTATTCTTATCGTTTAAGTAGTCGTTAATTGAATAATATGCCTTTGAACAAAGGTTGGATTTTACTTGAGCTTTAAACGAATTAAAAGGCAAATCTAGCAAAGAAGAGGGTAGTTTGTTATAAAAGGTTATGCCTAGCCCAACAAATGAGTTATGAACCTTATGAAGCCGGTGAAAGGGAGCACGTAGTTTGTTCTTATTTCTAGTATTAACATTGTGAAAATCACTGTTTTTAGTGTATAAGTGTATATTTTGCCTAATGTATAAGGTGTTGGCGAAGATAAATTGTGATGCTACCGTAAGAATACCAATATCTTTAAAAAAATCTCTAAGAGAAACTCTGGCTCCTAGTTGATAAATTGCTCGGACAGCTCGTTTTTGAAGGACGAATATATTTTGAATATCAGCAGCTTTGCCCCACAGCAGAATACCGTAGGACATAACGCTGTGGAAATAACTAAAATAGACTAACCGTGCTGTATCAACGTCAGTGTATTGTCTTACTTTCCTGACAGCGTAGGCGGCTGAACTGAGCCTCCCCGCTAGGCTTGATATATGTGGGCCCCACTGAAGTTTGGCATCTACTGTTATGCCCAGAAAAACTGCCGAGTCTACTGTTTCAAGCAGCTCTTTATCTAAGACGATGTTGGGTCCTAGATTTCTAACATTCGGTAAGACGAACTTTATACATTTAGTTTTCTTAGCATTGAGAACTAGGTTATTTGACGTAAACCAATCCGTAACCATTGAGAGTGCACTGTTTACGTCGTCAAACTCTTGTCTATTCCTGTCTACTTTAAAAATAAGAGAGGTATCATCTGCAAACAGTACAACGTCACAGATATCATTTAAATAGAATGGTAAGTCATTGATATACACTAAGAACAAGAATGGACCTAGTATTGAGCCTTGAGGAACACCTAACTGAACTGGAAGCCCGGATGATTTCACACCATCGACATCTACACATTGGAAACTATTGTGTAAATAAGAATTTATTACGTTGAGAGCTTCGTTTTGGACACCGTAATGACGTAGTTTACGCAAAAGCGTGTCATGGTGCACGCAATCAAAGGCTTTAGAGAGATCACAGAAAACTCCAATAGCATTTTGCGATTTCTCCCATGCATTAAATATGTGTTTCAGCAGAGCAACACCCGCATCTGTAGTTGAACGTCCTTTTGTAAAGCCATATTGTTCATTATGAAGGAGGCTATTTAAATTAAAATGTCTTAGCAACTGCTTAAGTATTAACTTTTCAAATATTTTGCTAAATGCTGGTAAGATAGAAATAGGCCTGAAATTGCCAATGTTATTATTATTACCAGATTTAAATAATGGTATGACTTTACTACTCTTCATGAGGTCAGGAAAAGTTCCTATATCAACACATTTATTAAAAGTAACAGCTAGATAGGGGGCTACGATGTCTATTATGTTACTTAAAAGTTTAATTGAGATGCCCCAGTAATCACCAGTGTTTTTAGATTTAAGTGTGTTAAAGACGTTAATTACATCATTAGTCGTTACATGTTCGAAGCTAAATATGCGAGTACATTTTGGCACACTACTATTCAAAAGATTCTCAGCTTTAGACGGGGACGAATTTAAGGAGCAAGTCGTAGTTATAGGTATATTGGCAAAAAACTCATTAAAAGCCTCAGCTACGTCAGCTGCCTTATTAACTAATTTGTTGTGCACCATAATTTCAAGTTGATTTTCTTGTTTAACCGACTTACCCGTTTCATTGTTAATAATTTTCCAAGTGGTTTTTACTTTATTATTGGAATTTTTAATTGAATCGCTTAAAAATTTTGATTTAGCAAAAACGCAAATCTTTTTAAATAATTTTGAATATTTTTTTACATACTCTCTAGGAAAGGAGTATCAAACCTGTATTTTTTCAAACCATATAACTCGTATAGTCTCGCTCTACTTTTATAAATACCTGGAGTAGCCCATTGGTTGAAGCCAACGGAGGTGCCATTAATGTAAATGGTTTTTGTCTTGAAAATAGATTGGTATTCTTTTAGCACAACATCAAAAAGGGCTCCGTATATTTCATTAGGATTTTCGTGTTCTACTAACGATGGTGTAATTCTATGAGCTATATTATTTTTAAACTTGTTACAACTAGCTGTTTATGGCCTGCATTCAAGTTTATGCGGCTTTTTAGGTAATGACATCGGGAACCTAGCTAATAAACCACAGTGGTCGGACGTTAAGTCACTTAACACTAATTTAGTTTTGGCATCACAATTAGTAAACATATTATCAAGACAAGTTGATGAAGATGCCGTGATCCTAGTTGGTTCAAAAAACAAGTTAATTAAATTATAAGACCTAAACAGATTGAGAAGTCTAATACTTAATGGAGTAACATCTAAAATATTAATATTAAAATCTCCACATAAAATTATACTCTTATTACTTGTTTTTAACCTATTGAAAGAATCCTCCATTACCGATTCAAAATTAATTAAATTACCAGAAGGGGGCCGATAAACGCAAATTATAACGTATCGCTCGAGTTCAACACAAGACAACTCAATAGTGCGCTCAATAGAGAGATTAACTAAATCTAAACGTTGTTTACATTTCAACTTGTTTGAGACGAACTAGAGAGCCACCGCGAATGGCACTTTTCCTTACAAATGCGCTTTGTACTGTGAAATATTCATCATTGATAAACACTACTTCATGTTCCTTCAACCAGTGTTCAGTCAAACATAACACCTGAACATCATAGTTCTCCATAAATAAACTTAACTCTAGCTCTTTGCCGGACAGACCCTGCATATTTTGATGTACAACATTCAACATATGCGGCTCACCCGTTGTCGCACCTAATAGTTTAAACTACAAGGCGTATCAAAAGTAGTATTAGTACCACTACTAACTGTAATCGATTGTACACTACATGTACCCTTGTCACTGTGTAAATTGTATGCTAAAAGATTAGCAATTTTCAGAAAGCGGTACTTCTGGACACGGCTCGCATTGTCAGGAGGTCCCTTTCTCTGGAGCCCTGACCGCCGGTAGCTTGGACCCTGTTCCCGATAACCGGTGGGATATTGTTCTTTATATTTTTAAATGTGATATTTTATTTTTTTTAATTATTTTTGAAAAATATTTAAAAATGTAATCTATAAGTTTTTAAATGTAATAAAGGAGATAATAATAATGATATGATCTAAGAATCCATAGAGTGTTAGTAACATATTGTAACAACTTATTATCTAGTGTTAGTACCAATCACCCTCCTCACAAACTGCTTTACAATTCGAGAGCTGAACTGAAACTCTCCGCTACAGTTCTCAGGATGCGGTTGCGACTATCTCTCACTCTCCTCAGTAGTGAAGCTGTTTTCTTGCTCATGATCGCATGAAATCCCTCGGTACGAGCTTGCGCAAACATGTCCGACGCGCTACAGTAGCGTGGAAGCCTCAACAACATCCTGAAACCATTGATATACTGGACGCGGAGGATATCCAGCGATTTTTGGTGTAATTGACCGTACCGGTGAATAGATTATTCGTGTACAGATTCTGGCAGTAAGCCTTGAAATTGTAGTTTTTACTAGAACCGTACACCGAGCAAATCCCGATCGAGTAGTACTAGAAGCCCACCACAAAACACAAGAAAAGCCTAAAGGATAATGAATAATTATTAGTCAAGAAAATAAAAGATATTTACCAATAAAAACGAAGAATAAGCCGTACTTAATCATTGTCAAAGAAGAATGCTCTAAGATTCAGTAATTCGTGTACAATCTGTTCATTATAAATTTTATGTTTATTGGTTTTAATACCTACTGTTAATGTAATATCTACCGGTTTTAATTGTGTAATAAAATATTAATTAATTTATGTAGGTACAGTCCACGAGGCCTAAGCTGAGCTTTGCATTTGTGTGAGTACACATAGCGATTCGTCCACGCGTCCTTTGATTGGCAATCGGCCAATCGGCCTGAGGCGCAGTGCGTCCCTCGCATGATCACATTAGTGCGATTGGTAATCACTCACACAAACGCAAAGCTCAGCTTAGGCCTCGCGGACTGTACCTGTTTTAATAGAAATCCGGTATAGGGCACCTACCTTGAAGTAGGTATCTAAAATTATTACCCATTTGATTTCAATCTGTACTTATAGAATCTCGTTCGCGTAGTGTTTGCATTTTACACTACAAAATTGAACATACACCTCGTTTTACGAAAATGTTTGAATATGTTCTTATCTAAAAATATTCAGTTCAGTTTTCGAGTTGATTTAACTGAAAAATATTTTTCATTCATACTTTATCTCCCTGTATCCCTTTTCACCCCGAAAAAGGTTGAGTAAAAAAAAACTTTGTGACGTTTCTATTATTTGACCTATACATAGGTTTTTATTAACGATTTTTGGGTTAATCAAGCACACATAAAAAGCCCCCTCTAATATTTACTACCCCTTTTACCTTCGCCAGGGGTTACGAAGAAACCTTAGGTACGTATATATACGTATACACGTTATTCTTTATGTCCGGTCTTAAGCATAAATACTCACTACATGACGCTGGCAGTATAGCCTGTCATAGTCCGGTTAAGTAGTCACGACCTCTCAAGGTCAACTACGAGATGCCATACACAAAAAAAAGCTGGCAGTATAGTCGACATCGCCTCAGTTGCCAAACAAGGAAAAAAAAAAGTATAAATACAGATTTTCAAGATTATTAGGATGACGCGTTAAAACTCTTTCATAAAACTTTAACACTCCCAAATCCACCATTAAAAGGTTGTTTAAAAAAATGTCTAACTTTATTAATTACTTATTTAGGTGTTTGTGCAAAGTTTCAAGTTTATTAACTCAAGTAATAAGATTTTTTCGTACATACATAATCCCCCTTTTTCATCCCCTTAAAGGTCGAATTTCCTAAAAAACCTGCTTAGTTTTCCCCTACATTATAAAAAAAACCTTGTGGCAAAGTTCCTAGTCAGTCAGTCAGTTTCTCCTTTTAAATAATATAGAAGATAAAACCTCGTAGGTCTAGTGGTCGCAAGAGCTACTGCTGAGCATGATCGTGGGTTTGATTCCCAGGTCGGGCAACGTGTTAATGAGTTTTTCTATCTGGAATTTCTCAGTAGCAGCCCGAAATTCGATTTGCGCCCGGTTGATGGCAATAGGCTCGCCTCTTATTCCATGGGACTTAAACATACCTGGCGAAATGGGTGTATTATAGGTACACCTCTGCCCAACCCTTCGCGGAATCAAGGCGTGATGTTATGTTAGAAAGCCACTAGCAAGGTGGCTAAGAATTGCCAAACTTAAGTGGCAGTGGGCAGGGCACATTACTCGCAGAACTGATGGCCGATGACCTTGTGAAGGCCGCAGGAATCCGCTGGATGCGGGAAGCACAGAACCGGTCGAAGTGGTGGTGCTTGGGGGAGGCCTACGTCCAGCAGATGACTTTCGGCTGAAATAATGATGATGATGAAGAAGGTGGCAGCACTGCTGACTGGCCGTGGGGATAGCCCCAGTTACAACATATAAAAGATCATGAAAAAGGTATTGCTGTTTCCTAAATCTTGAGCAGTAAACGCTTAGGCCTGCATGTCGATTCGGTTAAAATCTCACCGTGAAGACTTGCGTGGAGTGAGCTGTCAGTGTCATCCCGTCTTGCTCAATCCATATAATTAGTGGCACTGACAGCTCACTCCACGTTCACTTCACCTAAGTTTTCACGGTAAGATGGTTACAGAATATCACTACTGTTCACGGCCTTGAGCAATACGACTTTCGTCAAGCGACTCGCGCGCGCGTCACTTGTTTTCGTCCGTCGCTCCGCTAGCAGCGTCGCGGTGACTCGTGGCATGCTCTCGGCCGGCGCGTGCGCGTAAACGTGTCTCTATACAAACAACTTCTTTCATTTGTTTTCCTGCAGTCATTGTCGCAAGACGTGTGTCGCGTGAGTGTGGAGCTCGTGGCCACGGAGTTAAGCAGCCACGAGGCAAAGCAACACATTGCAAAAATTCTCCTTCATCACTTTCGTACTTTGCTTTTGTTTTTAGGAACCAACGCACGCTACAGGCGGAGGCACCGCTTCATACATTTTTTTTAATGAATAAACGTTTCGCTGCGACCCGTTGCGGCTGTAATGTGCTGGCTTCATGCAAACATAAAATGTATAAAGCAGGAGATTAAAGTTTTTGTTGCGATGTCAAGTTTCTTCGCATAGAAAATGTAAATCATAATTATAAGTAGAGTAGGTACAATAACCCACATTTCGCCAGTTATTTTTAAGTCCCATGTAATTGGGGGCGAGCCTATTGCCATCAACCGGGCACAAATCTATACTCCGGGCTGCTACTGAGAAATCCCAGATAGAAAAACCCAATAACACGTTGCCCGACCTGGGAATCGAACCCATGACCTTATGCACAGCAGTAGCGATTGCAATCACTAGACCAACGAGGCAGTTGCGAAATGGGGGTGTACAGGTACACCTCTGCCCAACCCTTCGCGAAAACAAGGCGTGATGTTATGTTATGTTAGATACAATAACGATAACCTGAGCTTTTCTGTTATTTCAAACACAAGTTGTTCAGATAATTAACTTCTTATAGCGTACGGTTCGATCATACAGGTTAAGCTACACTTGACGGTTGGTCCCTGGAGTGACCGTCTCTACATACGAAGACCCCTCCCAGCTTCGGAAAGCACGTTAAGCCGTTGGTCCCAGTGTAACGTAACGTTTAGCCACTCGGCTAAACGTTACGTTACACTGGGACCAACGGCTTAACGTCGTCGGCACTCATAGAAAGAATTGCTGTGCTTGTGCATAGCAATTCTTTCTATGATTCAGTAGGTCAGCTCAGGTGTTGAATAGAAAAATAGATTAGAAGATGTGATTTTGGTGTAACAAAATACCACACCAGCTGTCATTCTTTGGATCTTTGACAGTCGTTACGGTTTGTCAGAACCCCGAAAATCTGCCAACCATTCTTACCAAGAAGTATCGTATTATTTCGTAACTGCAGATCAGGCAGTCTAGTATTCAGCCTCATCTGCGGGCAGATGGTGACGTAAGCAGAATTCAATAGCATTTTTCTCGTGATATAAAGATTGCAGCTTTGGTAAAAGACCTATTTCTTGGATGGTTTCGATAATACTATGCGATCATTACTTTAGGCTAAAATCTCTTTTATTCTTAATAAGTATAACGTGTAATTTATGCTTGTTAATGTACCTACTCATACCACTGCAAGATTAGTCGTTTTTACGGTAAGTACTTATTTAACGTTAATTAACATTTTATTAGGTAACCGTAATGTAATTTTCAACATGATTACAGTAAATATTATACTTACTTAATTAAGTACCTGAGCTAATAATCATAGCAAATCAATTTACTTTGTTCAGAATCAATAGGTAAAGGTCTTTTTATTAGACAGACTACCGAAAACAGGAAAATCTTGAGAAAATATTCACATTACAAGCCTTTTAAGTATGTACCGCAAAATGAAAAAAAAAAATAAACCAGCTGATAACTGAGCATACCTGTGCATTTAAACCTTCCATATGTAGGGTTGTCAATAATAAACTATTACACGTATGAAAAACTCAAAAACGAAGGCGTGTTATTACATTTAAACGAACCTCTTATATTTGCTATTTTGCGCACCTACAAATATTATTGAACACTATCGGTAATATAATGATTGCGCTTCTTTTTGTGACCTCAAATAGTTCCTTTTTTAGGGTCCCAAAAATTTACAGCGACCAATTGGGCTCACGCGCGGTTGGTCACAGTTCCAACACACGGTGAGAAAAGGCCAGAAAATTAAAAAGAGGCCCAATAAAGCTTTTTTAAATGATAATGAGTTGAGTATCGCTAATGACTTTGAAATGGAATTGGAACCCGCACTGGGCCCGCGTGGTGGATTACGGCCCACTCCCTCTCATAGAGAGGAGGCCTGTGTCCCAGCAGTGGGAACGTTATAGGCTGATTATGTGTCTGATATTGTGCCCAGTGTTGTGTTAGTGTGTTAGACCCTTGTTCGATGAACGCGAATTTATGAAATCCCAAGATAAATCTTTTATAGGGTTCCTTACCACGAATGGAAAAAAACGGAACCCTTATAGGATCACTTTGTTGTCCGTTCGTCTGTCTGTCTGTCAAAACCCTTTTTCTCAGAAACGCGTGGAGGAATTAATATCAAATACTCGGGTCTACTGTCTCGCTGTGAAAATATCAAGCTTCTAAGCCAACGCAATCAAAAGATACAGCTGTTTATGCCGCAAATTTTCGACACTCGCAAGGGAATCAAAACCTACAGGGTACTTCCCGTGAACTCAGAATCTTGTAATTTGGTACGAAGCAACGTCTTATAGCACAGATAAAGGAATAATTGCGAAAACCGTTTATTTTTAGTAACATCACATAATAAAAATATTTTTAATAACTTTTAACTTACCATCCGTTTCTTCATGAACGCGTGTGAACTTTTACTCATATACCTACAGGTTTGTACGGAACGCTCGGTGCGCCAGTTCGACTCGTACTTGGCCGGTTTTTTTAAGCAACACCACTTAAAATTAATAAAACCATTTAACACTTAAATACTAATAAATCTGCCGGATATCTCTATAAGAGCCATGGACATCAAAATGATAGGAGATAAAATTGTGAACGCAATAGTAAAGTTAATTAACGCGAGTATTCAACAAGGCAAATACCGTCAGGATCAAAACAGGTATAGTTAGGCCCATTCATAAAAAAAAGTAAATTCAATGACAAATAACAGAGCAATAACGATTATTTATGACAGGCAATGCCTGTCATAAATAATATAGATGAAAAATTTAGCGACCAAATAGGTATACACTTTTTATCGATTTCCAAAGCACAATAAGGCTTCCAAAGTAAGAAATGTACAGCTCAACTACTTTCCAATTTTACTGATCAAGTTAAAAACTAGGTACCTGGATGAGAAGCAGCATGTGAAACTCATACTTATTGAATTCAGCCAGGCTTGTGGCGGCATCTACACCGCCACATGCGTACAACGCATCACACTGTCGTCACACAAATCCTGCATCGCGCAATCAGAATTTACCGCGCAGCTAGCATATATACTACTTCCCGACAACAATCATCGGGCAGTTGCCCACCAGATACGACACCCATCTGGTCGGAGGATCCTCCCTTTTCCAAGAGTATGAGTGAACTTGACACACTTGAACACAGTACACTATTAAAGACATTCGAAAACTCGACTAGTGCAAAAACCCGTAGTTATCACGTCAAAGTTGATCCTAACCTTAGCACACCTGTAAACGTGACGATAGGTACAGCCCAAGCTTCAGTGTCTGGTCCACTCCACTATCTGGCATGCGTTAATGATCTAGAAAATATTATAACACACTGTCCCCTTTATTAATACACTGATGATACCTTTATACTCTCTGCTAACAAAAACCTTAATTTGGCCGCCCAATGGTTGCAGAAAGATTTCACTTCTATGACTAAGTGGGCCCATGATATGGGACTTGTTCTGAATCCACAAAAAACTATACACGTACATTCAAGTCTTATATGAATTGAATGTACGTGTATATTTTTAGTTTTTCACTTGCCATCCCATTCAAATCATAGCTCATAGTCACGTTTGTCTATATAAAACGTACCAGACTGCCACTGCGCGCCTATAGAGCGGGTACCATAACATACCTTTCCGGGATTGATAATTGATTACCGATTCAACTGGAGTCGCCAGGTGGAGTCTGTTTGCGGCATGTTGCGTGCGATTCTCACAAAGTTTTCCATTTAAAGCGCAAAATACCGTACAGAACCCTCCTCCAAAAGTACGCAGCTCTTGCTGAGTCGATAATCTACTATGGACCACCAGATATGGACGCACATATAAAACTCACCTAGATAAAATACATAATTTGCAAACACGTTTGCTGAAACTTGAAGTACCAAACTGTTTAAAAATTAATACCAAGACAATTAATTACATGGGGTAATTTAAACATTGCAAAGTATTACTTGTTCTAGCGCCGCTGAGTATCTGTTCCTGATAGAACATTTTGATAACAGTGATATTCATTTTCCAGTAAATTAGACGTGAATACACACGACAAGCCAAATCAAAATTGCCACGCAAAAATAACTTTTATGGAGGGCGTACCGCTTCTTTCACAATACCCAATTTACTAAACCAAATGCCTGTAGACAAAATAGACTCAATGAATAGTAAAAACGTAAATCGTAAGCTCAAAGAACATAACGTCAACTCGATTATAACTTAACAGTTAATAGCGCGTTGTTCAAATCTCAGGCCGTGGCATGCTAAGATAGACCTTAAAGGTCTGATTGTGTGCTTTATTAAAGTTTACACACACATAGGCCTCTCCCAAGCCGCGTCACAACACCGTGTTCTCCGCCTTCCACATCCAGCCAGTCCCAGCCACTTAAAAAGAGGCTCAATTATATAAAAAAAGTTAACATCGATAGAAACGCAAAAAGTTATTGATGGCCTTTTATTTAAAGACCATCAATAACTTTTCAGATCTTTCAGATCTTTTTAGTTCAATAAGTTTTTAGAGAATTAGTTAAATATTACACAAAAACTAACTGACATGCTGTCAAACTTATGTGGACGTTTTATTGTGGACTGAAATGCAATCAACGCACTGCCATAAAAAGACGTTGTTTTTTTTTAACTCTTCATAAAGTGCTAACAGAATCTTTTGACGCCTCTGACTCTCCTCCTCTCAGGGCTGTTTATTGGTAAACATTTGTAAAATTTTATTGTGTCACAAAAATTGTACTCACAACCGATTTTGGCGACGCGCAAAAAGATCCTGGTCCAGGTTGTACGGACCCGTTCACAGTATACCATTTACCTCTGAGTTTGTATCAATTCAATCAATGACGTTGCTGTTGTGTTGCTGCCATTGGCAAAAATCTGTCAAATTCACAATGATCTTTATAGTCGCTTCGATAAAGTTGCTATTGGGTTGCTGCTGTCAAAGTTAAAATAACTTTAAATGGTTTTTTTCTATTAGATTTCACGTTCTTAAAAACGCCTAATAATAAATAGTCTGCATAGTCTATTTACAAACATTAGACTTCCTAATCGAAAATGACACATTTTCGGAAAATTTGTCTGCTCAACAACGTACCTACTTATCGCAATTAATGTTGTTCAACTGTCAAGATAAAAGTCATTGTTACTGATAGTGTGTTTTTGTACGATCAACTTATCTGTCCACGTATTGGTGGCGTTGGTTGTAAACGAAAATCTAAAAGTGAAACAAAAAACGAGCGTATGTCTATTCAAAATGTTAGTTCGAAAAACGGCCGTTGCACAAATAAGTTGGTCGTTTACGCAATTACCTCGCAGGTTTGTCTAGTCAGCAAATAGCCGCCGAAAGAATAGTGTTTATTTGTCAAATCAAATCATTTATTTCAAATAGGCAAAAGTTTGATTCAAGTTGTCAACATTTTCGGGGACTCCAGCAATAACATTGATTGATGTTCTACTCGGCGTGGAAGCGTATCAAATGGTTGTGCATAGTGCATAGCTACCGATGTAGGTATCATGAATCCGTGGTTCGTGGTGTAGGTATGTTTATCAAAACACTAATCCCACGAAAATCAATGGCAAAACAAGGTTACAATTCACCCCAGATCCCGTGAATGGTTATGAATGAATACCAGAGATGGCACATGAAAACTAGATAAATATTATGAGACTTGGAAGTTGGAATGTAGCACTGTTAAATGAAGAGCCAAGAGATAAAAAGCCTCAAACCCGCTACTTTTGCGACATCGGGATTCGGGTACTCGTTCGGGCTGGCGCAGGGGGTCGAAAGCCATCCCGAATGAACTGATCAAACCTCATTTACACCGTCAGCATGACCGTTACCTGGGCCTGTGGCCCTCTGACGGGAACACTGTGACCATTTCTCTACCATTACTCATAGTTTTAAAATGACGGTTGAAAAAAAAAATGTTAGGCACTAAAACTTAGGTACTTACTATGAAAGTGTGGCTAATTTCTCGCACTTATATACTCTCTACTGTTTCGTTGGTGTAGTGGTTGCAAGAGCACACTACTGAGCATGAGGTTCTGGGTTCGATTCCAAGGTCGGGCAAAGCATTATTGGGTTGTTCTATCTAAAATGTCTCAGTAGCAGCCCGGAGCCTGGAATTGTGCCCGGTTAAAAGCAATAGGCTCGCCCCCTATTACATGGGACTTAAGCATAACTGACGAAATGTGGTGTACTATAGGTACACCTCTGCCTTACCCTTCTGGGATTACAGGCGTGATGTTATGTTTATGTGTGTTGTTTAAAATACTCTTTGAAAATATTGTATAAATTAATGTATTTATCGGGATAGGCCCTCATCAGCGATATTACACTTGCACTTTGTAAGTAGGCGTGGATTGTCGGGCGAAGAAAATAGAGACACTAGTTACAGCACAATCACTTTATTTCACTCACAATTTCTTATAAAATAATCACCATGAAATAACCTGAAGGCAGAGGTCCGACATATTAAATGAAAGTATGAAATATAGCAGTAACCAACTTATTTATTCCAACCGCTTGTTAATTAATTAAATAGATCGCTATAATAGCTCTAGGCGCTACAGCAGGCGCACCTCTCATTTTATATATATTAGTCTATGGGCGCACCGGGCTGAGCCTGCCACAAGAATGATCCCCCTCTTCGCTGCGCACTAACTTACATTAAGTTGCTTGAGAAGTGGGGAGAGTGGGGAGGCGAACGTCCCGCTTTGCACAGCGTAACTCGGCCCGCTGCACATACCGCTAACGGTGACGCCGACATATTTAAATAATAAACCGTAGTGTAAACATGAGTCTTTGTTTTTCGACGACCCTGGTAATAACCTACCTAGGTATTTTATTTCACAACAATAGAATCGATTCTCCACAACGGATTGATATAATAAATATATGAAAGGATTTAGAATCGAATCATTAAGTCATTGTTCTAGTAAGAGTAAGTTAAGAAAATGGAAATGTTTTTTGGTTTATTTATCGTGTCTTTGACATCTATTCTTTCCGTCTCTGGAACTAAGAACCAAACCTGTGATTATGCATTCGGTAAGCAATTGGCTACTAGAGTTCGCGCAAGATAAGTCTGCGCGCGTTTGACTTTCAAGACTATAACCCTGCCAGCATTATCAATCACTTTTGGCACAATTATGGCGATTATTTACTTTGGAAACCACGGAACACTGCTCACTCTCTTGACTCCTGATATAAAGGTCGAAATTGCGGCAAACGATTATTTCCTAATTCGACCGCGCGCATATTTATCTTGCGCGCACTCTTAATTTCCTCTGGATCTTCTGACACAAAATGACTGAATGAATGAATGACATTGACAGGAGCTGTTGCTTAAAACTTTTGCAATTGTTCAGTGTAATTTATTTAAAAAAACAAGACCCACATTTCACCAAGTATCCTCCTTGCGTCGTATTCCTCAATGCTGAGGGTCGTGACCTCCCTTCAGTATCACCTTCTCTCGGATGATCTTTCTCCATCTGTTTCTGTCTCTGGCTGTGTGAAGGGCGCTGTGGACTGTGGTGACAAGGGCGGTGCGGATCTGGTCAGACCATCGTACTGGGCTGCATCCACGAGGTCTTTTCCCATCCAAGTTGCCGGTCACGATTAAAGAACAATGGCAGGTGCCCATACATCATTTTATTTGAAGTAAAAAAGCTTGTTACATTAATGAAAACTACCGTAAAATGTTCGTAATATGTTCCTAGACTTATATTAGAAAAGATTTTCGTCAAAAAACTCCGTTGTTAATAAATATTGAGACTTTTATCTTTTTGGCGGGAATTTTGAATTTGAAACAACTTTTATGTATTAAAGTTTTTTGACTATCGTCAATCGTGTGAATTTTCATTTCTTTAATAAATGATAAGATAATGAATTATTTAATAAAGAAATAAAACAAGTCATCTGTAACCCAAACATATATAACAACAGGTGTGGCACAGACGTAGGTGACTTAGATCACATTTTTTTCTCCTGCCCTTATATGAACGCTCATCCTTTCTCAGTAACCTCTTGTCCCTTCGTACTCCTTTCCCTACCTCAATACTTTCATTACAAATAGCTTTCCTATATAAAAATGTGTAGTATCTTTCATTATATTAGGTTGTAATTTTAGTTCATTATTCATTATGGTACCACTGTTATAAATACTTAACTTATCGATTTTATCCCTAAATCCCGTTATAACTTATTGTATTTTCGTTTCCCTAGCTTTGTTTCCTTCGTAATAAACTAAACGTGACGCTGGCTGAATGCACAAACCATGCGAAGCCAAAAGGAAAAAAAAAAAACAGCGGCTCGAGAGCAACTGTCACTGTCAGTGTTTCTAACAACGCAGTCTGAGTTGCCATATTAATCATTCATTCGGACAACTAAAACAATAAACTTGTTACCTCTTTCAAACGACGACATAGTTAATAAATAGGTATTGCGTTTAGGTCAATTTATTTATACCACAAGCCACCTCCTAGTACGTATTTCTTAGACGTATAACTGCAGTCCACAGCTAGAAAAAGTTCTAGATCACGCAAAAAGCATTCAGTTGGCAACATTGTTCAGATTAGTTGTTTTAAAATTCATATTTACCGCAAAAAAAAACAAAGAATGAAACTCTCAATATTTATTAACCACGGAGTTTAAATTATAAAAACGTTGATATAACGTATTTAGGAATTAGAAACGAACATTTTACAATATTTTTTATTTATGTAACAAGCTTTTATTGTTCAAATAATTAGCCGCCATTGTTCTTTCTAGATTGTCATCGTCTTTCCTAGCAATGTGACCGAAGTATTCCAAGGTTCTGCGCAGGCACTCGGATGACAGCCGTGAGTAGATTTTGAGCTCTCGCAGTATGGAGACGTTTGTCCGATATGCTGTCCAGGGGATACGCAGCATCTTTCTCCAGCATCACATCTCAAAAGCGTCAACGCGTTTTCGGTGAGCAGCTTTCAGCGTCCAAGTCTCAGCGCCATACGAGAAGATCGAGAAGACCAGGGTCCGTACCAGTTTGGTTTTGGTTTTCACGGAAATTTTGCGATCTCTCCTGATTTTATCAAGCTGAGACATGGCACCTTTAGCCATGCCAATTCTCCTACGCAATTCCTTCTCGCAAGAACCATTGTTGGTGATGTTTACAGATGAAAAACCCAATAACAATTTGAGCGACACGAGAATCGAAGCCAGGACCTCATGCTCAGCGGTAACGCTTGCGATCATTAGATTAACGAGGTTATGAAAATTTATTTTACATGCTACATTTATATTTTGCAGGTGACCCTACGTGGAATTATTCAAAAGTGTTTTACAACCAAGATGTCAGATTCCCAGCTGGAGCCAAAGAACATACAATAGTGCTGCCGGTAATTGCATTTTATATACTAAAGGCACACACACCACAACGTCAAGTCGCTGATCAGTTATGTCAAAAGGGATGATGAGTAAAATTTAAAAATGTTCGAACAAAAAACGGTATTTTAAAGAAAGCATAGAATCAAATGAGATAATCGAAAAAAAATGTAATATCGATGGAAGTATGAAGAAGCTACACCCTTTAAGTGTTTTTAAGGTACGGTAAATGTATGGCGCTAGTATGAACTTACATAGTTGTGACGTCACTTCTACGATAATGCTGTCCATGTCTAACACTTTTTTTAAACGTTTATTTTTTTAGCTTTTACACTTTTTGTAATATTGTTTGCACTGTTTGGAAAACTATAGCTAACTATAACTATTACAAAAATATTTTTTTGAAGAAAAAAAAATTGTCATCATCCCCATTCCCAAGCTCATTATTACATAATTTACATAATCAGCCTATAATGTTCCCACTGCTGGGACACAGGCCTCCTCTCTGTGAGAGGGAGTGGGCCGTAATCCACCACGCGGGCTTAGTGCGGGTTGGTAGAAGTCACATGTCTTCCAATTTTTGGTTCTAATGTTTTCCTTCATCGTTTTGAGAGCAGTGGCGATGAAATAATTTACACAAAGTAAAGCGCCTGTCTGGGTTCGAACCTACGACCTACAACTCGTAAGTCGCGGCCGTTACCACTGGGCTACCACTGCTCATAATTTTTATATCAACCACATTTCAACTATCAACAACGACAGAATGACCGTAAAATCTTAAGAATATGAATGATTTATTCATATTCCTAAGATTTTACGGTCACTTTAAAGTTTTTTATAGTATTTGACCTCAAAACATATTTCGATCAAGATAACTCAAACTCAAAGCATTTATTTCAAATAAACCAATTACAAACACTTTTGAATTGTCAAGGGGTCGGTCAGTCAGAAATATGAAGCTTGTTGCCCATTCCAAAGCGTAGTAGGTACCTATGGAGAAGAACGGGCAAGAAACTCCATGGACACTCTTTTAAATAATATGGTTACAGAAAATTTGTTACATCAGTCTTGTTGAAATTAACGAGTATTTTTTTTTTTTATAAATGGCATCTCGCAGGTCAACCTATGAGGTTGTCGTCTGCTTAAACGTACATGCCTGTGGTTGCCCTAATAAATTAAGGCCTCCAGCCAGGACTTAAACTTAAATACTAACTAAAACTAAGCGACAACGCTAAGGGCACCCCCTGTGGGGTACGGACCTCGGCTTAGGGCGTCGCTGGAAGAGGGCAGCAAGGGACTAGCTGGATCAGGATTGATATTAATTAGGGACGAATTTAAAGCTACAGACTCAGCGGCGCGGGCTGGCTCGAGCAAGGGTCGGGAGGGGAAATTAACGAGTAGAAAGACGTGTACAGTAAAGGCGTCCGTAATGAAAAACATAAAAAAAAACGGAAATAAAAATGATAGATAGGTAATTATCACAGGGTACTATAGAACTATTGGCAGTGATATCTTTGATTCTGTTTTTTTTTAGGATCAAAAAGGACTCATGATAAGCTATATCTGCATTCACATATCAGGTAATAGTGTGAATAAGGACACTACGACAGCTGCCTTCTACCCGCTCGATCGAGAAGTATCGCTAGTATTGGCCAACCCAACACCGCAAGTCTTTCCTTATCATGTATACGCAAAACGTCATGGATATTAATTATTCTATGTAAAAATAAACGTTTGCTTACAACAGATTTATTTGTTTTTTTTTTATTTTTATTTATTGCTGGCTCGTTGGTCTTGTGTTTGCAAAGCGTTACGATTGAGCATGAGGTCCTGGGAAAAGTGTTATCCATCTTTAATTTTTTAGGGTGGATTTCACTAATGAAACTGAATGCGATCTACTCATAAACTAGGTTCAAGGGCTGTCAGTGTCATTATTTTCAGCGGAATATTGAAACTGTCAGCTCTTGAAATCCACCCTTAGTATGGTTAAGGTTAGTGTCAAATATTATGCTATATCATGTGAATAACTGGCGATATGAGGATGTTCTAAGTGCACTTCGTGTTAAAGGCGCTGCCCAAACGTAGGACACCGAAAACGCTAAGTTGTTTCCACCTAGATTCTCAGTAGCAGCCCGAAGTCTGGATTTGAGCCCGGTTGGTGGCAACAGGCTCGCCCCTATTACATGGGAAGCAGGGCAAATTTCTCGCAGATTGTAACTGTCCGTTGTAGTTAAAGGTTCAATTTGGTTGAAATATGAAATAACATCATCATTATCTGCACGAATATCTAGGGATATGGCTTGGAAGCGTGAGACATGTCACCTCCATGCGGCCAATCTGACCCTAAATCTACGCGACGGCGGTAAACACCGTTTACTCGTTTATTTGCCGATGCAAATAAACGAGTAAACGGTGTTTACCGCCGATGTTTCCGATGGAACGTGTAGTGTCATTTCGTATTTACACAAAATGTCGAAAACCTTTTCTTCAAAAATAGGACAGTTATAACAAACCATAGGAAAAATGGTGAGTCCTACCACCGAAAGCTTTTAATATCACTGCAATAATTATATACATTTTACAAATATCTAGTTGTGAAATATTTTCGACGAATTGCCAAATTACTGACGCAGCGCTGAGATATGGATATCGATAATTGTTAGTTGTTCTTAAAAGAAATTATATTAAGAACTTGTTATACAAGAATTAACACATTTTATTTCAGTTTCCCGTAAGATCTAGAAGTTAAAAATAAATGGATAGATTCGATAAAAACGATTTAAAATAAATGGAGCAACAGGCAGGGAAAGTAATCAGAAACAGGATGGGACCTTTAACGCTGCTCTGCGGCACCTGTATAAATGTTGTGTTGTGGTGTTAAATGATAAATGATTTTATTTCTGTAAGTAGGTTTGTACAAACACTTTTACACGTCAATCATATTTTAAAACTAGATAAGATCGGCGTTTCCTATCTGACTACTCTGAGAAAAAAGGTCGAATAAAACTCAGAGGTCACAGTCTCTTTTAAAGTCCACATATCAGAGTCAGATCATTTGAGAACCATTTAGACTGGTGTCTAAAATGGTCTTTAGAGGAAATAACCACACAGATTTGAGTGGACCTGTCCAGTCAGTGCACGCATTTGTCAAAAATCGTGCAGCTCAACTCAGAACTAAGGAGCTCAACGATTCGACGAACAATACAAAAGAAAGGACATTTGGGTAGGCCGCATAAAGTAGTCAGACTGCCAGACTATCATTAAAACAAACTGAAAGAAAAGAAAAAAAAAACATGACCCACGTAGTACTCACATTCACAAAAATTTAAATAATATAAAATTTACTGGTATGGTTTTTTTTTTGTTTCGTGTGGTGCGATGTGAGTACGCGACATTACGTCAGTGTGTGAAGTGCAAATCTGCGATCTCTGTGGTGTGTGTCGTTTAAACTCGTATAACTCTTAACGTGCCACTCCACCTTTGAACGCTTACTTTACTTATAGTTATCTATTTGGAGGGTTTTTTTTTAATTTTGTTTATGAGTCTATCGTGCCATACGCGGTCAAAAGCTTTGGAAATACAGCTGTGTAGTATTGTTTGCATTCAAACGCTATATATATGTTATTAACGAGCCTATGGACTTGTTCCATCGTTCGATGATGTTGCCTGAAACCAAATTGTTGATCAGGAATCAAAATTATTTTCTTCAATGATAGGCATTTATCCAGTTAAGAATAGGATTTTCAACACTTCAACTGGTATTGGCAGGAGGCTGATAGGTATGTTACATTTAACGTCGTCAGGACTTCCTGTAGTGCTATTCTGTAACCATCTCACCGTGAAAACTTAGGTGAAATGAGCGTGGAGTGAACTGTCAGTACCACTGTCAGATTAACCAAGTCGGGATAACACTGACAGCTCACTCCACGCTAGTCTTCACGGTGAGATTTTCACGAAATAGACGGGCTGGTTAGGAACCATTACGATTTGTGCTACTTTCCTTTACCTTCTTGGTATTGCTGATCTTCTCAAGATTGAATTGTATGTGATTAAACGGTTCTCTAAGGATTTTTGCAGATATCAAATCATACGATGGTGCTTTTATCAAGTTTTTTTATTGCTTGTTTGACTTCATGTTGAGAGAATTCATGAATTGGGATATCTAATTGATGAGTTACTTTTAAAAGTTTAGACACTGGCTCAGTCTGAGTCCCTGAGGTCCTTAATCAGAATTGAGAAGGAATACACTTTTAGGATGGTCAAATGCTTGTGCCTTGTCAGAGTTATTGGTTGCCCAGCTATTATCCGTTTTGCGTATGCCGGTTTGAGTTACAATCGGACTCTTCATTTTCTTTGTCACCTTCCACAGCGAACAGTCAAACGCGTTAAGAGTCTGGATCTCTAAAGTGGGTTTGGACATTTTGATTTAGGACATCGCTTAGTAATTGTTTCATCTGTGATATCAGTGAGTTAAGAATGCTTTTGTCTGCTTTATGTATTGTTTTCTGCCATAGTTTTATAGCCTCACGTTTTCTAGAAACCAATTCTATAAATTAATAGCATATCTTTAGATATTGGGTATTTTATTTGAGGTTTCAAGTGTAGCAAGGCAAGCAGATTGCTGAATGCAAAGATTGAAGTGCTCAACAGCTTCATCTACGTTTTCATGAGATTTTACTGGTACATACATTTTTAGAGATGCTGAAACCGACTCTCGGAAGCAATTCCAGTTTCCAAATGATACCAGTACGTCTTCCGGGAGCTGAAATTCATGCCGCACTCCACACAGTGCGGTCACTCGGGGACCTCTTTCAGAGGGGCCTGCTTCGCTGGCTTTGTTTTGACATTCGGTCTAGTACTCTAAAAGGAACCAAAGATTTTAGGGCATATGGTGGTCACAAAACAAGGTAATTTCAACGATAAATTTCTATTAGGGTTGCACTATGGTCAGGCCTCAACAGCCAAATAATAATCTCCTATATTTTAAAGGAAAAACCTTTGAAAATTGTCGAGAAAATAGCCATCAAATATGTGTAATACGGAATTCGCTCAGCATTATGTTGTGACACATTCTGATAGCAGAGTCACGGCGCTCATCCAGTGCGGCATATAGAGTAATATACAGTAAATAGCACAACATACTGCAGGGGGTGATGGCTTGGATCAATGCCTACCAAAACAACACAATAAATATTCTAATACAAATATCTATTTCTTGAAACATTCTTGTTTTTCATAGAAAAAAGACTTGTCAATGAGTACGTAAAAAAAAATTGAAAAGGAATTTTTCATTACGAGATGCTTAAAAATGTGTTCAAATGTGTAGAGATTTTTCGATATTTCGGAAATTTTGTAAAACCGTAAGATTTTGCTGAACATATATAAGTATGTAGTTTCGGTAGGTTTTGACCCAAGCTATCACACCCCCAGCAATATGTCGTGCTGTATATTAATATGAAACTTTGCACGCGTGGCCGGAAAAGTACAGTGGAGTGTTTATAGTTGAAAACTCTGACAAGCGGACGGTACAGATCGTTCAGCGATGAAACATCACTTCCGGCGGGTTGAAGTCCTTAATCTCGATTTTATTCACAAATAGGTTTTGTTTAGAATCCTTGCTTATGTTTATCTATTACGTACCCGCAAAATTCGTCCACAAAAGGCTGATCCTGTCGACGATGATTTGGTCTGATTGTGTTGTATTTTCTAATACAGGCTTTTCGAACAAGTATCCTAACTCATCGCCATGTGGAGTGAGTACAGATTCTCTCGATTTTTACGAAATGAATAAACTAATTACAATTTATTACCTACACTTATCAAATGCACAGAAACAAACAGGATGACAGGCACCCTCCAAACATACCTAGGTGTGCAGTGTGGGTGGGTGTGCAGTGTGGGTGAGTTGTAATGGTGTATGGATAACTTATTAAATACTATTTATAACTGTTAGTCAATTCGTCGCACACAGAAGTTACTAAGAGTTTTCTGAACATACCTTTCTTGGTGTAAAATATGTCAAGATGAGAGAATTTCTTGTTAAAGTTTCTTAATAACCTACCAATCACAGAATTTTGAGCGTAGTTTGTACTACTATGCGGTACATCGAATAACTGGGTGTGCCTAGTCCGACGACACGGAGCACTCAACCTTAGAACTAAATCATTTAAAGCGGTACTCTCAATGTTCCCACTACAGACATTATAAAGAAAAAGCATGTCCAGAATCATACGCCTGTTCTCCAGTGGTAGTATATTATGATGTTTGCATGCTTGCAGGTAATCCTTAGACTTGTAACCAGTGCGAAAGTTGATATATTTAACGAATTTGGATTATTGTATAGATTCTATTTGCTGTATATAAACTAAATAGTGAGGATTCCAGATATTACTGCAGTATTCTAAGATACTGCGTATGTACGCAAAATAAAGTATTTTGATACAATTAATATCAGTAAATAATTTACACGTACGCAGAATAAATCCAAGGTTTCTGTATGCCTTGCCGACGATACAGGACACATGCTCGGAAAGCAGAAGTTTTGAGTCCAGGACGACACCAAGATCCCTAATAACATTACAACGCGCGATATTGCCACCACTGAGATTATAAGTGTATTTAATTAAATTTCGCTTCCTAGTAAAGGTTACGGTCTGACATTTGCTTATATTCACATTAATTCTATTGATAATATAATAATTAGATAATCTATTTAAGTCATTTTGTAGCTTCTCACAATCGTGTGTATTTCCAATTGTCATAAAAATCTTGGTGTCATCGGCATACATCAGAAACCTTGCATCACGAACATGTGCTCCTATATCGTATAGGTAGGCAGAGTATAACAGAGGTGCTAAAATTGAGCCCTGTGGCACTCCAGATGTTATGGTTACACAGTTAGACCTTACTCCACCCAATTTAACAATTTGAGATCGATTCCTAAGGTACGACTCAAACCATCTGAACAAATTGCCACGAATTCCAAGCTCTTGCAGCTTACGCAAGAGGATGACGTGATCCACACGGTCAAAAGCTTTTTCAAAGTCCGTGTAGATCACGTCAACCTGTCCCCCACCATCCATATCACGGACAATATTTTCAACAAACACTGCCAAATTTGTATTAGTAGAGCGACCTTTAATAAAACCGTGCTGTTGTTGGGGAATTAATTTAGATATAATGGGATAAACAGCATTATGGACTATTTTCTCCATAATTTTTCCCAAGACATTCAAAATCGATATGGGACGATAATTTTCTATTAGGTTTCTACAACCTTTTTTATGGATAGGAACAATGTGCGCAATTTTCCATATAGTCGGACAATGTCCCTCGCAAAAACACCTGTTAAAGATATAAGCAATTGGTGAAGAGAGCGTTTCCGCGCAGTTAACGAAGAAGGTAGGGGGTATATTGTCATTTCCAGGAGCCTTTGATGTATCCAGATTCTGCAAGAGTTTCAAGATACACGCACTATCAGTGGTCAGGCTGTGTAGTGTGTCACCGTATGTTTCGCAGTTAGTCGAGAAAGGAGTATAAGATTCGAGCTTACTGCTAAAATTCTTATAGAAAAAATAATTAAAAGCATTACATATTTCGGTCTCATTAGTCAATTGATTATTACTATACGTCATGTATTTAGGATAACTACTTTTATTCTTCTTTCTAGACCTAACGTACGCCCAAAAATGTTTAGGTGAAGTTTTTATGTTCTCTTGTGATCTGTATAAATAATTTGCATGGCACTTCTTTTGCATCAGTTTTTGTCGATCCCTCAATAAAGCGAAAGTCGCATAATCATGGGGATTTTCGTATTTTTTCCATTGCCTATGTGCTTTAGACTTTTCTTTAATAACATTAATAATTTCTCGACTGTACCAGACAGGGTAGCTATAGGTACCTCCGATAGTGATTTTTGGCACATATTTATCAATAACTGTATTTATTACTGTATAGAACATATCCACTACATGATCAAGCTGTATATCATCATTACAGACCAATCCCCAATCACACTCTAGAAATTCTTTATTAATAGCTTCATAATTCCCTTTTTCTATAAACATGTTTTTTAAATAAACTCAATTTTAAGGGAGGAATTAATATATCTGTAGCGTTAACAACAATAGCAGGGTGAAACGCGTCTTCCGGTACCAATGAACAATGCGATTTTATAATACTATTAGGGAAATTGGCAAAAACTAAATCCAGAGTTTGATCGTGAGAATTGGTGAAAAAGTTGTATTGATTCAAACCGCAGTACAACATTGCATTAACTAAGTGAGACGCAGAGTTTTGCACCTCAACAGCACCTTTCTTTAGCACTATAGGCTGTCTACTTGTCCAGTCAATGCAAGGTAAGTTAAAGTCGCCTGAAATGAGAAAATAATCATTAGGGTTCTAATCAATTACATCCGATAATACTTGCGTAAACAGTTGAATACGTTCCGGAATCGCACGATTTGGCGGCAGGTAAACCGTCGCAATGTGCAAATTACGCTTTACGCCAAGCACTCGCTCGGGAATAGTTACCCAGATGCATTCAAGGTCAGGGCGGTCCCATTCGGTGCGTAAGCGCGCTTGTAGCCGTGAAGCACAGGCAATCATTACTCCGCCACCTAGCGAACCGCGATCGCGTCTAAACAAATCATAAATATCATTACATAATTCAGAGTCTGAGATGGCGTCATGTAGCCAGGTTTCGGTAAACATTAAGATGTCACTATTTGATGACAGATTGATACCTCGCAGCTTTCGTGCTGCAGCTACAATTGCGTCTTTAGCGCTACGTTGCTTAAGTCTTGCAACAATATTCCTCGGCAGGTTTGAGTTATTATGTTGCTGTGTTTGAACTCGGTGGGCGAATTCGACGTCATCACTTTTTAAAGGAACTCCAACATGTTCAGCAATCTTTAATACTACATCCACAGTTAGCTCCTCCTTATTTTCAGGTAGCCCAGAGATCTCAATGTTTTGTAGGCGAACCCATTGATCTTGACGGACCTGCTCAACCTCTAATCGACGTAGGCGTGCCTCAACGTCGTGGAGGCTGTGACGGAGAGCCTGGTTATCCTCTCGCAGTGTCTTAAGTTCAGCATTATTGGATACAATATGTTTCATGACATCGTCATTTTGAGAGCTAATAAACTTAACGGACTTTTCGAGTTCCGTCATTTGTGTTTGCATCTTGTGAAACTCCGGACTTAACATATCGCGAATGATAGTAGGTAGCTCTGTGCGTATAACATCAAGCATTTCAGTTAATTCAGCAGGAATGCAAGGAGGCAAGTCCGAAGACGTACCTGCTTTCCTTACGGTCACGTTTTGTGCTTGATTACAGTCAGTTACTTCCTGTTCAGTAGTTTTAGCTGCAGTGTCCTGATTTTTTTATTGATCCTTGTTGCATTTGGGACAAATCCAGGACTTAAGGGTAGTCGCTGCGGCGTTAGCTGTTAAATTAGCACAAAGGAGATGATAGTGATTACCGCAGAGTTTCTTTGAGCACATTACCTTATCGGCCGCTGCTATAGAGGTTTTACATCCGATGCATTTATTCATCCTGTTATCTATGATACTAACGGGTAAATTTGATGTTGATGGAAGGTAAGTTGTAATAATGTCTTCGTCGAAAATGATACACAACCGTTACAAGTGTCCACGATGTTAACCGAGCTCTGCGTTGTTGTAGTCGTTGCCAAGACAAGGAAGAAAAATATGTGTCCGTTTCTTTTACTCGCGGGGGTGAGGGGACACGCACTGCACTACGAGTGTCCACGATGGATCCCGAACTCCGCGCTGTTATAATCGTTGGCAAGACAAGGATGAAAAATATGTGCCCTTTTCTTTTACACGCGGGGGTGAGGGGCCACGCACTGCACCAGTTGCTGGATTTACTTGCGATCGAAGAACACTGTACTTTATAATTTATGTACTCAGGTGTAAGGTGTAATAATTAATGTCTATAATAGCGATTATGGAGATGCACAAACTACCAGCGAAATCGACAACGCGTCTGTATTCTGAGCAATACGATCGAGGAATCGAGGAAAGGAACACCGAAAAACCTTTGTTTAATTCTGCGACAAAGTCGAAAGTGTCGTATCTATCTTCTCTGAGATAGAAGTATATCATGCAAGCATTTCCTTCGTTGTCCCGCCAATCATCAGTTTTATATTTTCCATGTTCCTCATTTTCGCTTGGCCGGAAATCATAAAGTTTCGTGATGTTGATTATCGTATCTGTGTCTATGGTCGATATAGTTTAAATAAAGCTGTCAACGTCAAAATTCTCGGCATCGAGACCGACATCCCTAACGAATGTCGCAGTGTCAGTGACTTCGTTAACAAGCGATTTAACAGCCACGCCTCTTTGCAGAATTACTTTATTAAATAATATATCTTTGTTGAATAATAGGTGGAAGTGTACAGAAATGGAGCCGGAGCTATGCCCAAAAAGCAAAATATTGGAGGATCTCCTCCAAAGCTTCCGATATTTTTTTAACCCAACTTAAAGCCAGGTCTTTCAGCGCTTAGGTAAGCAGTGGTGACCGCAAGGTCTTAATCTGTAGTTGAGTGCCGATAATGACTTCATGTCTTATTAAAAATCTTGGTGAATAAGTGCGGAATGCTCCGTTGCTTTCCGCGAAAGCTCCGCCGTGTATGTAGACCATTACTGGCAATGTATGTTCTGGCTTTATAACATTTGGTTTGTAGATGTTGAGATGCTACATGATTAGTGATTACATGCCCAACGCTACCGACATACCCAAATACTTATACATTTTGGATCCGCAGATCCATCAGTTGCAAATTGTTGTGGGCAAAGAGTTTTAGGTCATCCATGTAAAGAAGGTGAGATTTTTATAACCCGAGCACCTAGATAGCCTAGACCTGAATCCTCTAGCAGTGTGCTTAGAGGATTTAAGGCTAAGCAGAACCACTTGATGTTCCTCTGGATATTTCCTGGATAGGGAGGGACCTCCATTGCTCCATTGCCCCATACACGACATCAGAAAGGTGCGTAGAGTTGCATCTACTTTATACAACTCCAGCACCGTCGTGAGCCATTTACGTGGCACCGAGTCATAGGCGTTCTTATAATCTACCCAACATGTCGACCCACTCTTTCGTTCACGACGAACTTATTCGCTAATGCTCATATCAATGAGAAGCAGCTCGTACCACGGGACCTGTTCTAACATCCATTTTGAAAGACAGACATGATGGAGTTGGTGTCTACATGTATGTTTATTATAGCTCTCAAAATGGATGTAAGAACTTTATAGACCGTCGGTAGACAAGTGATCGGTCTGTAATATTTGGGCTCCCCAGTACCACTTGATTTATGGAGCAGGTGGGTTATTCCTGTCGTTAAGACTGAAAATGGGATGCCAAACGGGCGTGCGACCTTTGGAACCTTTAATCCAAAAGTTTTGCAACCCGTCCGGCCCGAAAGATTTCCAGTTAGGTAACGAACGGACTACACGAGCTACATCTTGGGGGCTGATGGTAAGATGAGATCAATCTCCCTAGTCCAATGACGTTCGGTGTGATTGACAGGCACCGACCAGATGTTTCGCCAGAACGAACACATGGCGTCACACCCTGGTCCGGTCGCTCCAAGCCCTATAAACCCACCTTTCATCGGGAATGTGCGATTCTAAGTGTACCGCTACACTCTTCGCCTGTACCAACGAATACGGTTTGCGAATGCACAGGTCTTCGTTTCTATTGTTCTACAAAATCGTACCGTGTGTTTTCAAGATGAGTTCCTTTACAGTTTACAGAATAGGCGGATGTTCCACAAAAACCATACAAAAATACTTATGTAATGTAAAAGTTAGAAAAAAATTAAACAAAATATAGTTTAGTTTAAAAATACTCTTTATTTATACAATTGTTTTTTTCACATTTACTTTTTTAAATCTCTTGTTGGTTTTTATAATACCTTACACCAAACACCTTAATTTGTTTGCCAGAAAATGGTTGACTTTTTGGATATTGATTTAAGACAGTTTGATAAACGAAGTGGTTATTTATTTTTTCTTCAACCCGGACTCACCTTTTGACAAAAAATATGGAAGTTAGAACCATTTCTTTGTAAATGAGTAAATTCAAACAACAACAAAAAGTTTGAAAATAAAGTAGATACATAGTGTTCACTTCAATTATTCTTAGTTTGAAAAAGGGTAAATAAATAAGCTTTTTGATCATAAGCTGTTAACAGACACTTCAGTGTTCGTTTATTTTTGCCTTTCATTCGGAAACACAAAATGAATCAAAAGTGGAAAATGAATTCGTTAGTGAACCGATCCATCACTCTTGGACTCGCCTACAAAACGTTCGTTCCTATATTATTTTTTTGTAGTCGTGTGAACATGGAATGAAACATTATGAACAGTTTCATTCACTCGAGTGAAGCGTCTTAAGAATCAAATTATTTTCGCAATCAAGACTTATTAAAATACACTGATCAGAAAACATTTTGCACTTGTATAATTTCTGTTGGAAAAACCCATTATTTGATGCTATTACCGATTATATAAAAACACAATTTATAAATGACTATATAAATAATTCAATTAATCGTTTATTCGATCTATATTATACAATTCTTTACTTATAAGTATATATATTGAAGAATATAATAAACAATGCTTTCCACACAACTTTATTCGAGAAATATAATTCTCACGACTGATCGTATAAAGTTTTTAAAGTAAACATAAATTAAATATAATTTCACTTAAAAAAATAGGAATGAGAACTTATATTTTTTTAAAGCACCAAATGACTTAAGTACTATATTTACAAAAGCAGATCGGCAGGACATTACGGCAGAAACTTACATTTTTACTAGCGCTACGCACGGTTTGTCAGACTTGCTAAACATGGAGATTTTTTTATCTTAAATATAGGTTAGTATATTAATGTACTCATGAGTGTTTTTATCGTTCGGTATGAAAATTTATTTTAAAAAAACGTACGACTTTTCACTAAAACTCGGCCGTGGCGCATAGCAAGTTATTCAATAACATAAACTAAGTTGTATCTGCCCTAAACGTCCTGCATTTATTAAAGTGATAAAATATAGGTAAATCTTAAACCTTATTAGCTGGAATAGTAATAAAAATATAAAACATAGGCTTCCAAAAATCAGCACTGATTGCGTACTTAATTAAACAATATTCATTGCGTCATTTTTACTGGCGAGCAGACGTATTTGCCAAAAAAAAAAAATTGCCGTCCGAGAGCATATATGCGCTTTACACTTACCTACACAAAATCCAAAAGCGTTTTTTCCTTCAGTATTGATAGAAGAATGAAACAATACTATTGGTCCGGTCGCTCCAAGCCCTATAAACCCACCTTTCATCGGGAATGTGCGATTCTAAGTGTACCGCTACACTCTTCGCCTGTACCAACGAATACGGTTTGCGAATGCACAGATCTTCGTTTCTATTGTTCTACAAAATCTTACCGTGTGTTTTCAAGATGAGTTCCTTTACAGTTTACAGAATAGGCGGATGTTCCACAAAAACCATACAAAAATACTTATGTAATGTAAAAGTTAGAAAAAAATTAAACAAAATATAGTTTAGTTTAAAAATACTCTTTATTTATACAATTGTTTTTTTCACATTTACTTTTTTAAATCTCTTGTTGGTTTTTATAATACCTTACACCAAACACCTTAATTTGTTTGCCAGAAAATGGTTGACTTTTTGGATATTGATTTAAGACAGTTTGATAAACGAAGTGGTTATTTATTTTTTCTTCAACCCGGACTCACCTTTTGACAAAAAATATGGAAGTTAGAACCATTTCTTTGTAAATGAGTAAATTCAAACAACAACAAAAAGTTTGAAAATAAAGTAGATACTTATTGTTCACTTCAATTATTCTTAGTTTGAAAAAGGGTAAATAAATAAGCTTTTTGATCATAAGCTGTTAACAGACACTTCAGTGTTCGTTTATTTTTGCCTTTCATTCGGAAACACAAAATGAATCAAAAGTGGAAAATGAATTCGTTAGTGAACCGATCCATCACTCTTGGACTCGCCTACAAAACGTTCGTTCCTATATTATTTTTTTGTAGTCGTGTGAACATGGAATGAAACATTATGAACAGTTTCATTCACTCGAGTGAAGCGTCTTAAGAATCAAATTATTTTCACAATCAAGACTTATTAAAATACACTGATCAGAAAACATTTTGCACTTGTATAATTTCTGTTGGAAAAACCCATTATTTGATGCTATTACCGATTATATAAAAACACAATTTATAAATGACTATATAAATAATTCAATTAATCGTTTATTCGATCTATATTATACAATTCTTTACTTATAAGTATATATATTGAAGAATATAATAAACAATGCTTTCCACACAACTTTATTCGAGAAATATAATTCTCACGACTTATCGTATAAAGTTTTTAAAGTAAACATAAATTAAATATAATTTCACTTAAAAAAATAGGAATGAGAACTTATAATTTTTTAAAGCACCAAATGACTTAAGTACTATATTTACAAAAGCAGATCGGCAGGACATTACGGCAGAAACTTACATTTTTACTAGCGCTACGCACGGTTTGTCAGACTTGCTAAACATGGAGATTTTTTTATCTTAAATATAGATTAGTATATTAATGTACTCATGAGTGTTTTTATCGTTCGGTATGAAAATTTATTTTAAAAAAACGTACGACTTTTCATTAAAACTCGGCCGTGGCGCATAGCAAGTTATTCAATAACATAAACTAAGTTGTATCTACCCTAAACGTCCTGCATTTATTAAAGTGATAAAATATAGGTAAATTTTAAACCTTATTAGCTGGAATAGTAATAAAAATATAAAACATAGGCTTCCAAAAATCAGCACTGATTGCGTACTTAATTAAACAATATTCATTGCGTCATTTTTACTGGCGAGCAGACGTATTTGCCAAAAAAAAAAAATTGCCGTCCGAGAGCATATATGCGCTTTACACTTACCTACACAAAATCCAAAAGCGTTTTTTCCTTCAGTATTGATAGAAGAATGAAACAATACTATTGGTTTTTTCTGAAACTTGTAGTAACTTGTCTAGTAACTAAAGGTATTTATATTCGTGAGTGTACTTCGTTGGATATTGATGGAGGAGCAAGTACTACATGCAAAGATATTATATTTGAAAAAATGTAAATAGATCAAACCGCTCCGCAAGTGACACGTCAAAACTTGACTAGCTAGTCAAGTTTTCTTCGTCTTGTCTCTTTTTCACTCCCGATAATTACGACACTGCGTCCTACTTCCACGGCCGTTTCTGAAGTTCGAATGTATGTATTTTTTTACAAATATAATATCATTGACTGCAAGAGTACTATAATTTTCCTTCTTTTTCTAAATAAATGTTCATATTATTTATTATTTTCAGGCTGTTAGCTTGTATAATATGTAAATATTATAGTCGTTCCAAATATATTCTCTTTGTTCCAAATAAATGTTCCAAATTATACACGTATGATAAAGAGAGGCTTTATATCAGAAGTAGGTGCCTTTACAATTTTACTATGTATACTGACGAAGATATCTTGTAAATTATAGTTTTTACCCCAGTACCATAGACAGAGAAATATTACATAGAACATTGGTAAACAGGGTATTAGGATCAATGAGGGACATACTTTCAGGGAGTCAAGTAATCATGGAAATGAACAACTTTTTTACGGGAAACCTTTAGTTACGAGTATGTTACGTTCTCATTAGTCGAAAAAATTCAGGGAACGGCTGTTTTTTGTTTCATATTTCAAAACTGCACCTCAATTGCGTAACACACTGTTGGGAAACTAGATTTAATTAAAACTGCAGATCGGTTTGAATAACGTGTGCTTGATTTAATGTACTCTTGATTATAACGTGTGCTTGATTTGTTGAGTGTACAGCAGTCGTAAAATACTAAAAATTGATTTAAAAAAAACGTAACTTAATGTTGTGTTGCCAACACACACTATGAATCAAAACCTGGATCCTTTTGAAGGATATTGCTAATCCATTGCTTCATATGTTCGAAAAACTGTTTTGCGAAATAACGTAAATAACGCAATGAATGTTGTTGAACTGTCAAAATGAAAGCTTTTGCTACTGTTAGTGTAATAAGTAAGCAATTAGTGGTTGCTGTAGTAAGTAGTTTATTTTTATGAGAACCTCACTCTCTTGAAGTATGTCACTCGTTTAACCTAAAATTCTGTATAGCTGTCGTAGAAGCGAAACTCCAGTTTTTAATAGACTCAAAATCGTTATTATAAAGCCATTTTACATTAAAATATTTTTATTAGTAATCCAGCAAAATTAAAGGGATATTTTGACTCATTAAAAATAAGAATAATTTTTAAAAGAATAATTTAAATTATGGCATTTAAGTTCAAGATAAGTAATTTTAAAGAATTTTGTAAGTATATGTACTTATATCTTAAATGACTATTTACAATTCTTGGTCCGGAAGGTTTATTTACCGATTGAAGTATTGCTGTATCGATAAAAAAAATGTGTTGTCGAAAGTTGAGTGATGCCAAAATTAAGCTCTGGCCACTCTCAAGCGAAGAACGCGCGGGGTGCAGAACGCGACTATTGTGGATTGTTTTAATGATTAGGGGCCATATTACGTAACGCGAATTCAATGATTTTAGAATACCCGTGTGTGAAATTATGCGAATAATTTATATAGATTTGGTTTTATTTTAAAGTTTTTCGTTAGAGATGAAGTTGTACACGTGTGACGTCACTCGCCCTGTGCCTCGTACCCCCCCTTGTCACACGATGACACGCTTTGTTGACTTCCTCCCTCCCTTTTGCATGTGAAGTTATTTATGTATGGCCCCTTAAAAAGTCACACGACTTTTCGTTAACCCACCAACTAATGCATGGTGGGTTAATGAAAAGTCGTGTGACTTTTTTGACGAAAAATAGGCATAATCGGTGCGAGCGAATATTGTCCCGCATCCCGCGCGGGCTTCGCCTCCTTTTGGCTGGAGCACGAATTTAAGTACAAAAAAAATAAGGTGTATGCACACACTAGAAGTGAAAAGTTACGACTGGAGGCGAGTATACCCAATTCAGCGTCACCGACCGAGTGGAGCCGAGTATACCCGATTCAGCGTCACCGATTGACTGCAGCCGAGTATACCCGATTCAGCGTCACCGAGCGACTGGAGCCGAGTATACCCGATTCAGCGTCACCGACCGACTGGAGCCGAGTATACCCGATTCAGCGTCACCAACCGACTGGAGCCGAGTATACCCGATTCAGCGTCACCGACAGACTGGAGCCGAGTATACCCGATTCAGCGTCACCGACAGACTGGAGCCGAGTATACCCGATTCAGCGTCACCCACCGACTGGAGCCGAGTATACCCGATTCAGCGTCACCGACCGACTGGAGCCGAGTATACCCGATTCATCGATACCGACCGACTGGAGCCGAGTATACCCGATTCAGCGTCACCGACCAACTGGAGCCGAGTATAACCGATTCAGCGTCACCGACCGACTGGAGCCGAGTATACACGATTCAGCGTCACCGACCAACTGGAGCCGAGTATACCCGATTCAGCGTCACCGACCGACTGGAGCCGAGTATACACGATTCAGCGTCACCGACCGACTGGAGCCGAGTATACCCGATTCAGCGCCGAGTCAAACCCGATTCGAGGACGATCGACGTTACAAAAAGAGCGCAAAATGCGTTTAAAGAAGTTTTCACTTCAAAGACTTGTAGCTTTATAAGGTTGTACAAAACTCCTTTTGGTACTAAATTGTATCAACACAAATGTTTGTATCAATACAATACAAGAAACAGAAACGCAATAAGTACGGTCAGTGCTATTCATTACCTGACCTCTTTTACAAAGAAGAAGTGGGAAGGAGGGTTCGGGTTATGAAGATCACTGACTGTACACCCACAGAGAATGGAATCACCGCACCGGCAGCGTTTAGAGACGGCAGTACTAATTAAATTCGTGTGGGGAATTATCGAGTGCGGTGCTTCTACACAGACTTGCTCCTGAACAGACTATGTTCCATCTGCTAGAGTATCCCAAATGTCCGTTTAGCTTCACCGTCACATAAATGTGGCCACGTACTGGACCCAAATTATACAGAGTGTCCCGTAAGTCGACAACAAGCCGGAATCCGGTGATAGGTCAAGTCAAAATAGTTAACATAAAAACATTTAAAAAAAATCTTTGCTACGTATTTTAAAAATTACGCGCATTTTTTTTTTATAGAAAATCGAAAAATGCCTGTGTTGGTCTTTTAACTCCTCTAGCTACAAATTTTTCCTTTTTTTTTCTGTTAAGTAACTATTATTTTTAATGTAAGACTTTGACCTATCAACCGATTTTAAGAAACATAGAAGTACCGACAAACCAAAAGAATCATTAAAATCGTGGCCCCGAACCTTTTGTTACGGACCGTTAGAATAAACAGTCATACGGTGAACGGTGTTGAATGCAGCCTCTTGCAGCGGCTGATGAGGGATCTCCTTACTCTGTGAGTACACATTCACGTAAAAGAAATACGATAAACTACTAGTAGAGACCATAATTTTACACGCCAATATAATATACAATTTAATGCAGTATAAAGCCTAAAAATTGTATACAGGGTCAAATTAAACTAGCTAGCGAAACTCCGCAGACGCGATGGGTATCCAAACCTAAATATGATTAAACTAAAAAAAAAAAAAAGATTTTTTGTGGGGTCATCGACCGCAGTTGGTGTCAAGTGTGAAATATCAGTTAGTTAAATCAGTTTTTGGAAGTTCTTTAAAGCGGCTTGCGGTAGGAGTATACTTGTCAAAATCGTCTCGATGTCCCCTCCATGCGACTTTCTCTTACTCCGTCTCTTTCTATAATATATAATGGCGAGAACTTTATGCGAGCTTCTAAAACTGGCTCTATATTAAAAACGCGTATTAATCTCTCTGTCTCTTTCTATTACACAGGGTGTCCCCAAAGTCGACATCAAGCTGGAATTGGGTGCTAGGTCCAGTCACAATAGTTAAGAGAAAATTATAAAAATAAATCATTGCCATATATTTTAAAAATTACGGGCGTTTATTTAAAAAAAAACAGAAAAAATACTGCCTGTGTTCTTTAAAGTTGTGTTGCAACATGTTTTTGTAATGTTTGTATTCGCGAGATCTCTAAGAGAGCTTCCAAAAACTTATACAAGATGGCTCTGTATTAAAAACGCGTATTAAATTCACACTTGCCTTTCTCACTTTTGTCTGTGTCTCATAAACGTAGTGCTTACTTTTATATGAGTGTGTGTGCGTGCGAGTATGGTGTAAGGAACTTGGTTTTTAACGGGACTTCCCCAACCGGACACTTTTTTTTTGTGTGTACTTTTAAAAAACATACGACGTCGTACTCATCACGTCTGGTTTCACTATCTAGTTTAATTTGACATTGTAGCGATACATAACATGCATTCTCTTAGAATCAAGCACACAATCACATACAGAAATGTCAGAGTAATAATATTCACATTTGACAAAGGACAATCAGTCACTTTTCATTCTATAATTCGTTCAAACACTTTTCGTACGAAAATTTCAGTAATTTTCCATTCGAAATTGAACTAAAAGATAGTGATTCTGTTTTGTATTCAATACAAATACAATGCAATAAAAATATAAATTAGATTTTTGATATTAAAATCACATTTTTGACACACCCATCTTACTGCTGCCGCTGATGTTGGCTTTTATGATAGCACAAACCAACGGAAAAGTTGACATGACACTACACAACATTAAATTGGAGCTTCATTAACTAGAAAGCCAATTCCAGTATTTAAAAATGTCCAAAATCTACAGCCCTAACACATTTACCTCTGACAGCAGCAATCTAATAGCAAACTTATAGTAAATCCAATAAAGATCACTGTGATTTGACATACTTGCCAATTGCAGCGACCCAATAGCAACCTTATTGCAACAACGCTAAAGATCACTGTGATTTTGTCAGTCATTCAAAGTCACAATGGTCGCAATCTCATCTCAGACACAATTATCAAAAACTTGTCAAAAATGTAGTTAAATTAGAGGTATTTTTGACAGATTCAGGCTGAGATAAAAAATACTGCAATTACTATAAAAGTATTAGCGACATATTCGAAAAGCAACCAAATAAATAAATCGTTTTATTTCTGCATGACGTTGAATAATAAAACCAAGATGGTGGCTATTAAAACGGCGGGAGCTGTCAAACTGACAGCTGAACATGTCAGCACATCGTTGGGATATAAATTCGGAGGTAAAGGCTCTTCCCCGCCTTTACAGTACTCGTTTCTTGACTGTAGGAAGAAAAAAAGTATTTTTAATAATCATGAAGACAGTCAATAATTTAGAAAGAAGAAAGACAAAATAGTTTTATTCGTTACAGAACTCCTTTATATGTAAGCATGCCTTTAAAAAGGTAACTCGAAAAAAAAAACAGATCTTGAATCTCAAGCACAGATGATAAATAGTCGGCAGCTGCACTTTGTGTGCATGATATTAATGTTCATTCCCATTGAATGACTTTTTCATAAAATAATCATTCAATGGTATTATAATAGGGATGATGACATATTTTTTTTGTTTTCTTAATAAAAATTTTGTTTCCAAATAATACAATTTTACAAAAAGGGTAGAAGCTTAAAAAATTGCCGAGTTATAAACGTAAAAAAGAAGTGTTACACAAGGACCGCACTATCGTAGAAGTGACGTCACCACTATGTAACTTCATGCTAGTGTCACACATTATCCGTTAGGACGGGAATAAAACCCTTCCAAATACTTTTAAAGCGTGTATCTTCTTCATATTTACATCGATTAAACAGATTTTTTCGATTATCTCATTTTTACAATGCCTTCTTTGAAATGACATTATTTTTAAGAACATTTTTAAAATTCGTGTACATTCCTATTCTGTACAATTATTATTTATGACACAATTGACACAACTGACATCGGTGACGAAAATATTTTCGTCACCGATGTCAGTTATGTCCAAGACAAATACGAAAAGTACATATTAATTGAAAAAGTCAAATTTGTACTTGTTCGGTACCAACGTGACATTTCAATTCAAATGTATTAAGAATCTCATCATGGATGACTTACCGCAAATTCTTCTCCACACAGTTCTCTGCAAGGAGGGCAGACCACCCCTCCTTTGTGGAGCCATCCTCGTTTTATTATCCTTATCTGTAACACTTGGCTCGCGTGGAAGCAAGTGTAGGAGTAGTTGCCGACCTATAACAAACAACAGTTAAAGTTGTATCTCTCAAGCCAAAATAAGGGGCTCGTGGCGGTCGGTCCAAAGATGGGTGAAGCCGTTGTGTTCCGGTTGTTCCCCAACCCCAAGCCCTTTTTTTTTGCGACGGTGTCCGACCTACTGAACTGATACTTACTACAAAAAATTAAATGTGTTTTTGTTTTTCCAGGGGTCTAGTGACAAATTTTACTTGGAGAAGCAATTACTCCCTGAAAACTTGGTGGAACCGTGCCGGTCAGTCGGTGTGCCAGTCATACTTAATTTACGCGAAGGCTATGACCACTCTTACTACCACATCTCCAAGACCCGGCTGTCATTCGTGCATCTTTGACAGTCGTTACGGATCATCAGAAGCCCGAAAGTCTACCAGTCTTACCAAGGAGTATCGTGAAGTACTGGTATGCAGATGCAACCCGTTTAACTGGAAGCCGACCCAACGTAGTTGTGCAAAGGCTGGGCAGATTATGATCTTCAGCCAAAATGGGAGGGGGGAAGGTATGAGGAACAGGGTGTAAAGTTCACTCATCCTCCATAGATAAGGGATGATCCTCCGACCAGACGGGTGTGGTGTCTGGTGGGCAACTGACACCACACCCGTCTCAAATTTTCATTTCCAAAATAGAAATTCTTGAAAAACAATTATCGTCTTAGATAGTGCAAACTAAGTTTTTGTCTTCAAGTAGACACGAATTATTTGCGTTCGAGTAAAAAAAAAAATTGCGCGCGCCCAACGAGCAATCCATTCATCACAGAGTTGACAACATGAAGAAAGTTGGCAACGCCGGTCATTAAACTAATTTTGACCATTTCTAAGAAAAACAAGGGGACGCGACGGTGTTTTCAAATCACTTGCTTACGCGCACGTATGTGCATCCCTTTCCTTTCTCTCGGCCGAATGACATGCTCAATTTTTCTTTAAAACACGTTAAATTATATATTCTAACACCCAGATGCACCCAGCATCTATTCAATATCAGAAATTGTTGCCTTTTCAGAAACCGTTAACAAAAGAATCTTATACAGGATATGACTCTTGTTAACGATTTCTGAAAAGGTCATCATCCGCATGTTTCCAACCATCTATTGACGCGGTAAACTCTGCTTGCGCGATGCAGGTCGTTAGTGTGATGCGTAGTTCGCATTTGGCGATGTAGATGCCGCTACAGTCCGAAGTATGCGATAACAGCACAGGAATATTAATAAGATTTTGTTTATATTTACCACAATGTGTAGTCTACCGCTTTCACATTTATATTTATAACAACCGGAACCCCAGTGTTGCCACTCTCTTATCTGAAAAAATAAATGACCCGAAATCAGAATTCAGAACAAAAAAAACAACATCAAGCTTGTATTCCTCGAAGGGTTAGCCAGAGGAGTACCTATAGTACCCCCACATTTCGCCATGTGGCATGGCATGTCCTAGAACCAAAAATTCAAAGACATCGACCCGCACTGGGCCCTCGTGGTAGATTACGGCACACTCCCTCACGCCTGTGTTTTTTTTAAATCGTACAATCACAAAATACTAACACCACCTCTCGATCTGAGCTGTAGCCGCGCGCTCAGAGTAATCTTTTAAGCGAGGCGCCACTGACGCGTGAACTCCGCACTCTCAACCTCATAGCTAGTGACACGGACCTATTCTTTTGTTCTCTGAGTGAGTTCACAAAGAATGCATTATTTGTAAAACGTAATTATAATAATGAGTTATTATATGTGTTTCGATATGCACGTGTCGATGGGAGTGTGGATGAGTGACCATCCATTACATTTCGAACCCTTCCGTACCTCAAAAAGCACTTTAAGCCGTTGGTCCCGGGCTTCTTTCTTTGGCAGTAACGGGTAGTAGAAGCTCAAAATTGACTGACAACCAGCCTTACCAAAGGGTATCGTGTTACCCAGTACAGTCCGTGAGGCCTAAGCTGAGCTATGCATTTGTGTGAGTGATTAACAATCGCACCAATGGAGGGACGCACAGCGCCTCAGGCCGATTGTATAAACCGGTTTAAACTAAGCAAAGGATGCGTCGCTATGTGCTCGCACACAAATGCATAGGCTGTAAAAAATGTAGGCAGACGCTTTTTGGCATTCCAAAAAATATAACAAAATGGTCGTAAGTAATTATAATAGAATGTATTTAATTAAAAATAATGTACCTGTCTACAAGATTTCTGCTCCCAGACTTTGTCACTGTGGTCGAAACATTTTGAATGAGCACCATAATTTTCTAAAGCGAAGTTCACATCCGTTTCTGTAAAACAAAACATTTAATATTAAGGCTCCCTGGTGTTAAAAACTAATTCAGAAATAATCCGCTACGAGCTGCGGCTGCTATGTAGCACCACAGATAATATAATACTACGTACAGATACCCAATCTCATACAAAGAAGTGATACCTTCGTAAGTGGCAATTGGGCTGACAATTTTTATTCGTCCAATTTTTCAATAGATGGCAGCATGAGCGACTAACTAATTGCCAGACAATGTAGTTTTACAACGCCATCTAGAAGTCGACCTACTTTTAAAACGTTTCATGCAATCCTTTTATATTAAGTTCTATAGTTCCGGGTTCAGAAAAACATGTTATTAGATGTATTTTATATTTTTATGTAAAAAGTAATAATAAATGAGCACTGAACTGTTACTTATTTAAATCAAACAACTTATTTTTGTATTATAATTTTTTACAAAGAAATATAAAAGAAATCTAATATCATGTTTTTCTGAAACCGGAACTATAAAACTGTATACAAAAAGGATTGCAAGAAACGTTTTAAAAGTAGGTCGGCTCCTAGATGGCGTTGTAAAACTACAGTCTCTGAATTTGTGAGTCGCTGATGCTGCCATCTGTTGAAAAATTTGACGAAGAAAAATTGCCAGCTCAATAGCCAGACTTAGGGAGGTTTCATTTCTTTGTATGGGATTGGGTATCTCTACGTAGTATTATATTATCTGTGATGGTGTTAACGACATTTATTGGCGAGAAGTGGACAACCCCTGGCACCCTCTAGCGTCGAGCAGACGGAGGCTCGGCAGAAGGTGAGGGAGCAAGAGCGGCGCTAGGGAACGCTGATTGGTCGTCGCCAGAACATTCGATCCATAAATCGTGCAATTTCATCCAAATCCGTTCAGCCGTTTTGGCGTGAAAGCGTAGCAAACAAACTAACGTTCGCATTTCTACATAAACTCACGCCTTCTTCCCATGGGGATAGGCAGAAACCACAGAACGCCACCTGCTACGATCCTTTCATAATCCATTTGCCTTGTTTACGTTCATACATCTGCATGTCGATTCTGTAAAAATCTCACCGTGAAGACTTGCGTGGAGTGAGCTGTCAGTGTCATCCCGTCTTGGTCAAACCCCAGCATCAGTGGCACTGACAGCTCACTCCACGCTCACTTCACCTAAGTTTTCACGGTGAGATGGTTACAGAATAGCACTACTCGTCATACACCGCGCCGGTTGCGAGTACTGCGCACCTGACTTTTCTGAAGAACATCACCAATAAGGTCACTATATGTAGTGCGTACTAGGCTCAGTATGTACTCTAGGGCATCCCCTCCCAGCGTTTCCACATTTATAAAATAATATAAATCAGGATATAGTTAGAATTAGTTTAGATAATAAACCCTACAATGAAAATACATACTGGGAGTGTTTTCCTCATAGGAACAGCGACTGCCCCTGACTAGTACACTCTTGTGTCTCCACGTGAACTCCTGGAGGTAAGGGCAGTAGTCAGCCAAGGACACAGAACCCCCGTAGTGAGCTTCTTCACCGGCAGCCACGTTAGGTAGGGTGTCGAAATGCTGAAAAGAACGTTCAGGTTAAATTAAGGTTCCGGTTCTTAGGTATAGTTGCCGGCACGTAACTTGGCAGCAGTCGTATTTTTTTTTTACTCTCTTTTAAACTGACGTTTAAAAAAAATATGGTAAGAAACGTAAAATTAGGACAAGCATAACTGAAAAAAAAATGGTTGCACCAAGTGCACATGCGTGAACTTACTCCAACTACGCCAAGACCTTGCCAAGTTACGTGCCGGCTACTATACCTGATTTTAATCTCATTACTGCGGTTGAATAATTCCAAAAAAAAAACAAACCATAAGCATCTACTCCGTACACCAATAATTACACCCAATTTTTATCAAAGAAGCTAAAAAAGTCACCTGCCAAGTACTACAGGCCACGCTTACGAGAAATTCTAGGTCTGAACTTGATCATTCCTGATTTCTGAAAATACCTAAAACATCTCAGTGCCTCACTGGTAACCAGGTGAACAGAAAATTAAGTTTTTGTAACCGGTATTCCGCACGGGCTATTCCCAAATCATAAGCAGCTCCTATCATCAGCATATAAGCTTCCAAACTCACCTGGTAAGCCCGAGGCAGTGTAGACTCATGCCGTACTAAATTGCACAGCACCACCGCATTTCTTCGCGGTGAACACTCCGTTCTCAACGGATTGCCTTTAATTCTTTCACAGAAAGGAGCTGGATTCTTCCGTCTGTAGAAAAATGTATATTATGTTTAAAAAACTTTGGCTTCGAACCGCCCCCGAACTCAAGTCGGAAGATTCAACTAAACCTCGCAAAGTGGGGCAATCTTGACGTTAGGGTACCTATATTCCACCTTCTATCCTGGGGAAGCCTCTCAAAGTTCATCAAAGAAGACGGACCCGTCCGAAAGTAGTTCGTTACTATTAACTTTTACGACGACGAGCAAAAACACATCGGGAGTTAGGACAACTGTCATGCCAATCATGTTGTCATATCCATAGGTGATTCAGACTAACTTTGTGCCTCAAAAAATGCACCCATAGCGACGTCTTCGTTGCCACAGACGATGCCGTGGAAGCGGCGAAGTCTTGGGTCAACATTCAAGAAGAAGTGATTGGCGGTTGTTGTTTCCTATGACCAATCAGAACAAAGCAGATTTACATTTAAGTTTGTACACAGATCTTTTGGCCCGCGTTCAAAATGGCGGCGGAACTAACGCTGCCATCTTGTTGTTACGCCATATTTATGCCCGTGACTGTACCTATTTAGATTAAGACCTGTTTGACAGTATCTGGACAACTGCCAGACAAATTAAACATGAAACATAGTCAAAACTTATCCAGAGGTAAAACAGGCTATTATTTAGATACATAAAATACCCTTAAAATTAAGTTTATTTTTTATTGTAACAAATACTCACTCTTTCAAATCAGTCCCGTTAGTAAAGCTTGTAAAATGATTAGTAAATGTTAGTTTATGAAAAATAATAGAATACAAATTATCCCAATTTTAAAATGTGACAAATATGTACATTTTAACAACACAAAGCACACACCGAACGATATTATTGATGTTTTAAATAATTAAAAACGAAATAATTATTGTCGTCTTTCAAATCTGGTTAAAATCAAAAGTCATTTATTGAAATTAGGTTGAAAATCAGCACTTTTCGAACGTCAAAATGACATAAAACAATGCCCCGACACGCCCGCCTTTCATCACTTTCTAGTGCTTAATCTGGGAAGAAGAAGTGGCGCAACAAACACCCCAGCAGCACAGCTGTCTGTTCAATTAATGTTTTTTTTAAATAAAATTTCCATGACAAAAAGTTTTAATGCTATCAAACTCAAACTCAAAGCATTTATTTCAAATAAATCAGTTACAGGCACTTTTGAAATGTGAAGTCCCATTCCAAAGCGTATTAAGTACCTATGGAGAAGAAAGGGTAAGAAACTCCATGGACACTCTTTTAAATAATGTTACTTATGTTACATGAGTCATGTTAAAATTATACATGTGAGAACGATGTATCAAAATTTTTAACTTGATTTATTTTACCAATGTGTTAAGAAATAATTAGTTTTTAAATTACACTTACTCCAAAGTCGAATTATCCGAGATATAGCTTGTAAAAACAAATAAAGTTCAGTAATAAAATTTACAAAAACACCTAACTTAGCAATGTACAAGCAAAATATGGTTTCTATATCATAGATTAGCTAAAGGGTAATATTTAACTGAGTCTCAAAATCTTTGCGCTTCTAATGATGCAAACTACAGAGATATGAGGAACACGGTGTAAAGTTCACTCATACTCTTTGGACAAGGGAGGATCCTCCGACCAGATGGATGTCGTATCTGGTGGGCAACTGCCCGACGATTAATGTCGGGACGTTGTACGTTGACGCAGTGTGATGCGTTGTTCGCATGTGGCGATGTAGATGCCGCCACAGTATCTAAGCTGGGATACTACGACCAAACGGATAGGTTAGAATAGCGATGATGACTTATATCAAAAATCGTCTTAAAATAATTTAATTTCAAAGAAATTGAAAAAAAACTGTTATTTCGATGTAAAGATGAAGAAGATACACGCTTTAAATGGTTTTGGAGATGATGATACCTGTACTTGTCGAGCGGTGAAGACAATGTACGGCGCTAGTATGAAGTTACGTCACTTCTACGATAGTGCTGTCTTTTTCTAACACTTATTTTAAAATGCAAGCTTTTACATTTTTTTACAATATTGTTTGCACTATTTGGAAACAAATATTTTCTTGAGTAAAAAAAAAAATTAAAAAATATCATCATTTCTATTGTGACCTACCGCGACATCCAAGTTGGTCGCAATTATTTAGTATTTTCAGGAACCCAAAATGGGAATTTTATGAGGTTCAAAAAAAAGATACGCAATCATTATGCTAGGGTGTTCTAAGAATATTTTTTTAGGAACGCAAAATGGGAATTGTTAGAGTTTATAATACATATGGTTTAGCTAAAGTACCCGGTCGTAAATATGGCAAATCGTGTTTAAGATAAAGTTCGGCTTTGTAGAGCGTCGTCTTTGACACTCAATCATAAATGGCAGTCTCCTTCTTAATCTCGTTGTGTCATATTTTTCGCCCCGGTATAGTCTTTTTATCTCACGAAGCGACGCGCGCTTTACTTGTGGTAACCAACTGTACGAACACGCTGTGAATGTGTGCGTGAAGACGAGAAGCGTCAGCACATACTACACACATTCAAATTCTCCGTTGTCTCGGACCGAGAGCTCCTGCGCTTACACACACATTCACAGCGTGTTTGGACACTTGGTAACCACAAGTAACGCGCGCGTCGCTGCGTGAGATAAAAATACTGTACTATAACTATTAATTAAAATAACGCACACACCCATTTTGGAAGTAGCCAGGGTAGGTAATCATTTGTAACAATTTACAAATGACTTGTAGTCTCTCACTTTAAGAGGGCGCATTAGATAAGTTGATAACATCGAAAATTGCTGTCAAATATTTCGTTGTCTTGATAGATAATCAATATTACTAAATGAATGTATGAAATATCGCTTATATTGAGTATGAATTGCCCTGGCTTTTTCCACAACCCAAAATACAAAATTTACCTGAACCTTTGCGTATTAAGCCATTGTTTGCAGGAAACCATTGAGAATTTGCAGCCCAGCCCTTTTCCCCAGTCCAATGGCGTGGCGTGGTCGTAGTTGGCCCTGTACCAGCCAGTGTCTTCCATGAGAGCGAAGGTTATTCGACTAAACACCGAGTTTTGAGTGTGGGTGCCCGTCATTGCTTCGTTCTGTGGAAAGAGATGGGGACGTTTTAGTAGGGGGAAGAGAGAGAGGGAAGATGTTTCGTTGGTTTGATTTTGTTATGACTTACAATATGCAATTCAATATTAATCTTAATTGACAAAAATTTTGCAGCTCAAAGTTATTACAAAACGTATGGAATTATGACCTAATTCAACAAACAACATTGAAACCGCAGACATAAATTCATGGAATAAAGTCTCTATTTTCTTAATGTCGACTAATTGTTTTTTTTTTACTTTCGGTGCCAGGGTTTGCTCAGACCAAGGGCCAAATATCGCAAAGCAGTCTTGACACTGAAAAATTCACGTTGAAACGGACAACTGCCGTCCAGAAACGGACTCGATCGAGCTGATTTGCACTTAAATCCAGTTATAAAAAAGGTTTATTATTCAATGACATAACAAAAAACTCTTTTCTTTGGTCTGCGCTGAGTGACACGTTGTAGTCATCATAAATATCATCATAACATCACGCCTGGAATCCCAAAAGGTTTAGGCAGAGGTGTACCTATAGAACAACCACATTTCGCCAGCTAAGATTAAGTCCCATGTAATAGGGGGCGAGCCTATTGCCATCAACCGGGAAAAAATCTAGACTCCGGGCTGCTACTGAGAAATTCTAGATAGAAAAACCCAATAACACGTTGCCCGACCTGGGAATCGAACCCAGGACCTCATGCTCAGCAGTAGTATAAAGCATCATCATCTGTTTGCCTGTTGCCAACTATGTTTTGCTCAGAATAGAGGGCCAAATATCGCAGAGCAGTTTTGACAGAGAAAAATACAGTTTAATACGGACTCGATCGAGCTGATTTGCACTTGAATCCACTTATAAAAAGGTTTGTTATTGAATGACATAACAAAAAACTCTTTTCATTGGTGTGCGCTGAGTGACACGTTGCAGTATGAAGCATCATCATCTGTCTGCCTGTTGCCTACTATGTTTTGCTCAGATAAAGGGCCAAATATCGCAGAGCAGTTTTGACAGAGAAAAATGCACTTTGAAACGGACTCGATCGATCTGATTGGCACTTGAATCCACTTATAAAAAGGTTTGTTATTGAATGACATAACAAAAAACTCTTTTCATTGGTGTGCGCTGAGTGACACGTTGCAGTATGAAGCATCATCATCTGTCTGCCTGTTGCCTACTATGTTTTGCTCAGATATAGGGCCCAACATCGCAGATCAGTCTTGACAGTGAAAAATGCACGTTGAAACAGACTCGATCGATCTGATTTGCACTTGAATCCACTTATAAAAAGGTTTATTATTGAATGAAATAACATAAAACTCTTTTCATTGGTGTGCGCTGAGTCACACGTTGCAGTATAAAGCATCATCATGTGTCTGCCTGTTGCCTACTATGTTTTGCTCAGATAAAGGGCCAAATATCGCAGAGCAGTTTTGACAGAGAAAAATGCACTTTGAAACGGACTCGATCGATCTGATTGGCACTTTAATCCACTTATAAAAAGGTTTGTTATTGAATGACATAACAAAAAACTCTTTTCATTGGTGTGCGCTGAGTTACACATTGCAGTATAAAGCATCATCATCTGTCTGCTTGTTGCCAACTATGTTTTGCTTAGATATAGGGCCCAACATCGCAGATCAGTCAAGACAGTGAAAAATGCACGTTGAAACGGACTCGATCGATCTGATTTGCACTTGAATCCACTTATAAAAAGGTTTGTTATTGAATGACATAACAAAAAACTCTTTTCATTGGTGTGCGCTGAGTTACACGTTGTAGTATAAAGCATCATCATCTGTCAGCCCGTTGATAACTATGTTTTGCTCAGATATAGGGCCCAACATCACAGATCAGTCTTGACAGTGAAAAATGCACGTTGAAACGGACTCGATCGATCTGATTTGCACTTGAATCCACTTATAAAAAGGTTTATTATTCAATGACATAACAAATAACTCTTTACTTTGGTCTGCGCTGAGTGACACGTTGTAGTATAAAGCATCATCATCTGTCTGCCTGTTGCCAAAACTATGTTGGAGTCAGTTTCATGGAGCGACTGCCCATCTGACCATACAACATTACAACCCAGTTAGTCTTTCGGACTTCTGACTAAACAGACGTTGTAATAAAATGGACTTACCTCAAAAACCCTCTTCTCCCAATGCGTGAGCGCAGTACCATCGCCGCCCTGATCTTCCAACTCAGCACCCTCCAACTCCGAACAGTTGAAATGCTCTCGCACCTGAAGATATATTAATATTTTTGGATGGCGTGAGATCAGTAAAGAAAGGAGAAGTGATCAAAGAAACCTAACGCTCGATTTTGGACACAGAAAAATCTTTTACTTTTTTGTCTCCTAATCGAGACAAGAAGTTTGGTCTAAACAAACAATTCATCACGCCTGTAATCCCAGAAGGGTTAGGCAGAGGTGTAACTATAGTACACCCACATTTCGCCAGTTATCTTCTTTGGAATGCGCTTCCTCTCGATATCTGGACGGCCACCAGTCGGTATACATTTAAGCGGATATTGCAGAGTTATTTTCAAAACAAATAGTGTAGAGTTGTCTCAACACCTCTAACCCTTAAATTCGTCTGTATGTATATTATTTTAATATGTGTGTATGTGCATTAAAAGTTTGTTACCTAGATATGTACACAATTTCTATTTTGTTTTTAATTCACTTTTTTTTTTCATCCTTCAACCCCTGTTCCTTTCAACCAAAGCACCTGCCATCTAACCTCTCTTCACCACCTTTTGTTGACCGGTAGAGAATGCCTAAGGAATTAAGTCCGCCTTTGTACCTTTTTGTGTTCGAAAAGATTAAATAAATAAATAATATTTCAGGGTTTGATGTAGGTCCCAAGAATGTGGCTTAAATTTTAATATTTTCTAAGCTTACCTCCTTGACGACTCTCGGCGTCACGATCATATGGAAGGTCCTGTCCATGTAACCGCCTCGGATCATCCAATTCTTCCGTGTAATGTTCTTCACCACGCGGTCCGACCATTTGTGGATTTGTAACCTGTAATTGATATTATTGACGTTTAAATAACGAGATCGGATATTTAGACGCAGTCAAAGCAAAAACGAGTTATTCACAAAAAAAAAGTAAAATCGGTGTAAAAATTAAGAAGCTACACACCCTTTTAAAGATTTTGGTGGAGATTATACCCGTCCTTGTCGCGCGGTACGGGCAGTGTATGGCACTTGTTTAAAGTTACATAGTCGTCCCTTCTACGATAGTGCTTGTCCTTGTCTAACACTTATTTTAAAACATCTTGTTTTTTTTGCCTTTACACTTTTTAAAGTATTGTTTGCATTGCAAAACATTGTACATATGTTTAAAGTTGTATTTTAAAATTAAATTTAAAAAATCCTACTAACATTATAAACGCGAAAGTTTGTAAGTATGGATGGATGTTTGTTACTCTTTCACGCAAAAACTACTGAACGGATTTGGATGAAATTTAGCACACAGATAGTTTATAACCTGGATTAACACATAGAGTACTTTTTATCCCGATACTCCCATGGAATCAAGATTTATGCGGGTGAAACCGCGGGGAGCAGCTAGTTAATCAATACAGATGAGAGCAGTGGTGGCCCAGTGGTAACGGCCCCGACTTTGTGTCAAAAATTTCATGATCACTGCTCTCAAAACGGTGAAGAAAACATTCTGAGGAAACTGGCATGTCCTAGAACAAAAATTGGAAGACGTATGACATCTACCAACTGGGCCCGCGTGGTGGATTACACTCCGTCACACCGGATCAAGATTTATATTTTTTAAAATAAAAGTTGAACGTTGGCTTTCAATATCTCCGTAACCGGAAAGTCTGGTCCAGTACAAAAAAAAATGATTAGAATGAAGAATAGTACAAGTGACTCTAGGCTTCGTTAGGGACTTTCGACACCCGTTATATAAATATTTTTTGTGTAATTGATGGTAGCCTACCGTAGCCCGGAGATTCCTAGCACCCCCTGCCCCGCCGTTACCATGGCCGCTACCATGGCTAGGAATAGCGAAGCGGCCGGGAACTGGGGGCCATTTTTTGGCTTCAATATTCATTGTGGGGTAATGCCCATAATCCCCACGCTGGGCATGCGGGTTGGGGATCGCAGTTTGGTGATGGAATTGCTCTGTAGGGATCGCTGCTGCCCGCCCCCCGATGTATGTCCCTTAGTCGCCTCTTGCGACGTCCGGGACCCCCGGGACTTACGGGAGAGTTGGGGTAGTGCAATTCTAGGCCGGCACCACACAGCACATGGATGCGTCAAGCTGAAGACAGGGCGCTATGGCGCTCGTTAGGGGAGGCCTATGTCCAGCAGTGGACTACTATAGGCTGATGATGATGATGATGATATAAATAATACTAACTCTTCATCCATGGGCGGGTTGCCGGTGTCTGGTCGTCTTTCCGTTAATGGATCACCGTTTTCATCTCTGAAAAAGGGAATAACAAAATTAGAATACCTTCTTTTCTCATTTATACCTTTTATTTCTGTTTGTCTTGTCTAAAGTCACGGATGAATTAACAAAATGACAAAAAAAAAAATGTGTTTTTTTTTTTCAAAACTTGTGTCGACCGAGAAATAGACAAAATGATAGATCGTCACTTTGTCTTCGACAAAAGTTAATCGCGCTACGCCTGCAGGCGAAAAGGTCAATTCTCTTAATAAAGCACTAAAATACAAACAAATTCAAGTCGCAATCTCATCTCGACGACAATCAATGTTAATGGAATGTATTTTTGACACATGCAAACGTTATTTATATACGAAATGTAGTAGTACCCAAATTATTTTGTTACGAGCCTCCAATGGCACGCCTACTATTGGTTCACCAGCCTAGTATTCAGCTGGATAAGACTTGAAGCAGACTCCAACAAAGTTGACTAAAGGGTCTGCAGATATGTCCACATTTCATACATACCTATAAAACGCGAATAAGGACACACTGAATCCCAGCGCGTGTAACATTTCATGTTTGACGGTTGACAGCACTGACGGTAAGTCCCTGTACTTAGTTGACAGCTCGCCCGGACAGAAGTTTGCGTGACCAGCTACAGGCCTGGGAACGAAAATAAATAATAATATTTTATGAAGTTTAATGATAATGAGAGCAGTGGTGGCCCCGTGGTAACGACCCCGACTTACGAGTTTTAAGCCGCGAGTTCGAACCCAGCCAGGCGCTTTACTTTGTGTTAATAATTTCATCACCACTGCTCTCAAAACGGTGAAGGAAAACATCGTAAGGGAACCGGCATGTCCTAGAACCAAACATTCGAAGACATGTGACATCTACCAATCCGCACTGGGTCCACGTGGTGGATTACTGCTCACTCCCTCTCATAGAGAGGAGGCCTGTGTCCCAGCAGTGGGAACGTTATAGGCTGATTATGTTATGTTAGTATAATAATCATTCATTGTCATCATCATCTTTACAGCCGAAAGACGTCCACCACCGGACATTGACCTACCCCTAGCACCGCCACTTCGACCGGTTCTGTGCTTCCCGCGTCCAGCGGATTTCTTCACAAGGTCACTGGCACTGAAGTTTGGCAATTCTTCGGGCTATGCCGGTTACCTTGGCTCTCCTGCGAATCGGTTCACTTCTGATTCGATCACGTAGAGATACTCCAAGCATAGCCCTCTCCATGACCTTTGCGTGACTTTGAGATTTCTAATAAGGCCCATTGTGAGCGACCACCTTTCAATAACCATACACATTCTAGTATTTTTAAACAGTTACTCTTAAATAAAAATGGCATTTATTTAATCCAACAGAAAATCGTTCCCATTTTGATTTCCTAAAAAGACTAATGGACACTCTAAACTAATAAATGTGCCTCTTTGAGTGAGCCTCAAATAATTCCCATTATTATGTTGTCTTAAAATTCTAAACAGTCAATAAAGAGGGGGCAAATTATAAGTGGGGCTCGTTGGCCGCTGCCACGGCAACGCTCGCTTCACTCGCTCGGCTCGCTAGCGATTTGTCACAGTTTTAATCTCTTCTTACTCAATTAGTCTGAATGCTGAGTTACTGCAGCACTTTCGAGAAATTGCCAGAAAGTTAAAAAGAGGTTCACTTATTTAAAGCAGCGTACAGTGTATGATTGGATAAATATTTTGGTATAAATGTTATTATTTAATTTCTCGACTTTCAAGCTGACTGTACAAAAAAATCATTTTAGATATTGGTAGGCAATTGGCAGGGTTCTCGTTCTAACGCAAATCAAAAATCATTCATTCAAAAGTTTTGTATAATGGCGCTATGAAATTTCAATAAGTGTTCGAAAAATAGACTCTAAAGTCATTCACTATTTGTATTATTTACCAGAAATCAATTACAATGAAGTTTACAAAAGTTAAGCAACACTCAAAGGTATAGAAAAAGATGGGTGACCTGTCTAACGCGGACTCCTGCTGACAGTGTGACGCGTACGCCACCGTCTGCCCTCGTCGACATCGCTCCGTCTCGACTGCACTCACGTATAACACGAAATCTGTGTCTTCGACTCCTTCGAAGTCTTCTTCGTCTGCTGTCTCTGGAAAGAGAGAAGAACATGTGATTAAATTGTATTTTTCGGTCGCGTGACGTTGACGTTAAAGAGCAGTGGTGGCCCAGTGGATGTATGTTATAATAACGGCTGAAAGTTGATCTTCTGGTGGACTGTGCCTATCATAATCAGCCTATAATGTTCCCACTGCTGGGACACAGGCCTCCGCTTTGTGGGGTCCCAATTATTTGGGCAGTTATTCACCACAGGGGCGAGTGCGGGTTGGTGGATGTCACAAGTCTTCGAATGTTCGGTTCTAAGACATTCACCGTTTTGAGAGCAGTGGTGACGAAACTAATAGCACAAACTGAAGTACATGCTTGTCTGGTTCGAACCCATCTCGACCTACAAAATAATGCAGCTACGCTTTTCTAGAAGAGCGGTGACCGCCACAAAGTGTCTGCTGCGTCAAGCGTCACTATAACGTTACAAAAAATTAAAAATGTCATCATCATGTTATGCCATCGTTCTTCTAGGAATACATAGCTTTGGGAACCCTACAAATGTCTTATGTGCCAGTGTCTGATATAAACTGTTAATACACCTGGCAGGATACCATAGACATATAAAACGCGTTCAAGAGCTGTCAGTGTAAATATTCACACAGAAAATTATGACACTGACAGTTCTTAAACCGTTAAGTTTCATTAGTGGAATCCTCCCTTAGAAACGGAACACAGCAACAATTCTTAGCATCATTCAACCACAAACACAATTCCCATCACTGCTCTGATGTAACGTTTGTATTATCATTGACCACTAACAGCTGTAAACGGACTAGCCGTTTTTAGAGGCAGAAATATGTATGATGTTAGGGCTTCCCCTGGACGAGCTCCTTCACAAACAGTTCTTCCAGTTCTAAAAACTTTCCCTCCTTTTTTATATCCCTACCTCGGACATCAGCCCCATCATTGATAGAATTTCCGTCAATCTCCGAGGGTACCTCATCATCCAATCTGATCTGTCGCGGTAAGGCTCTGCAATTGTGACCCGTACTATTACACACGTAGCAAAGCTGGAAAACAACAAAATACAGTGTTAAAATACTGTAAATATTCTGTAAAGTTAACTTGGAACATCACTCAAGTGAGCGCACACAATTCGAAAGCAAACTCACTTGTTTATAAAGTCTATCATCGCGGATTCACAACGAGACGCCGCGGCACAATATAAATATAGACAGTACGGAAACTACGTACTAACGTTCGAAACACACACACAGGCACGCGCGTTGACGAGACACCAAAGCGAACGTCGCGGTGCACTCAGTCGCGGGCACAGAGTACTTTTATATACGCGGGTGCCGTGTCGAGACGAGTGGTCACGATATACGTTAATCTCCTGCGCCACGGACCGTCCGCGATAATTTTTATGCCTCAGGAGTATTGCGTAATATAAGAAAATTTTAAAATTTTCATCACGCTAAAGCCGATAGTAATAGTGTAGGACGTTAGACAGGTCACCCATCTTTTTCTATACCTTTATAATACATCGGCAAACGTAGTGTAGGACGTCCTCCGGCCAGGTGGGATGACGATCTGCGAAAGACTGCAGGCAGATGCTGGATGCGTCAAGCTGAAGACAGGGCGCTATGGCGCTCATTAGGGGAGGCCTATGTCCAGCAGTGGACTGCTATAGGCTGATGATGATGATGAAAGCCGATAGTGAAGTCAAAATGACGTAATCCAAGATGGCAACGTAGGTAATTATTTAGACAAATAGGCCTAGCTTCCGTACTGTCCATTTTTATACTGTGTACAAATTTTCCGTGAAAACTTAGGTGATGTGAGCTTAAGTGAGCGGTCAATAGCCCTAAAGCTACAGTTTCCTAGAAGACCATTTCCGTCACATTCGGACGTCATGATAATCTGTAATTTTCATCAGGTGTCAAAAAACGCTTTGGATTTGGACATTAGAGCCGCATGCTGTGGTCACCGCTCTTGTATCAAACCGTGGCTTAAGCGTGGTTGACGTTATGAAATGAGTGCCGTGACACAGTAGCTCGACTGTTCTGTATGGAGCTACAGATAACAAACACACGGTTTTTGAAAATCTGATAAATTCAAATACGAGTAACACGCTGTCAGTTAGAGAAATAATAACAATTATTTCAGCCAACTAATCTGAGCAGTTTTACCTTAGAGAACGTTTTATGTTTAGTGACAGACATAATAGATACTGAGGTTATAGGAAAATTTAAGAATAGTGATGCCGAGATGCATTCCACCAGTTTTTATGACAAGTCTTTTATTAAACCAAAGGTAAATGAGATGACACGTTTAAATCTCCGCATCAGCAAGTGTAGCATGAACACCATAGAAACGAGTTTTGTCGACGAAAGAATAGACGAAATCTATCATTTTGTCTTTTCAAAACCCAGTCATGCAACGTACACGTGCTGGTCGAATGACACTTTAGAACGGACCGGACCATTCGAATCTTTAGGGAATAATCTTCTTCTTTTATAAAAACAATAACTGCTGTTTGTTCGTTTCGCTTATACTCTAAAATGGCGTACAGTCCGCGAGTCCTACGCTGACCTTTGCATTTGAGTTGTAATCCTAGATTGAAGAGATCCGTAGGAGAACCAAGGTCGACATTGCCCGAAGAACATTGCCAAACTTAAGTGGCAGTGGGCAGGGCACATTGCTCGCAGAACAGATGGCCGATGGGGCCGAACGTTGGAATGACAACCGCTTACAGGAAGACGTAGCGTAGAAAAGCATCAGCAGTTGTGAAGGCCGCAGGAATCCGCTGGATGCGGGAAGCACAGAACCGGTCGAAGTGGCGGTGCTTGGGGGAGGCCAATGTCCAGCAGTGGACGTTTCTCGGCTGCAATGATGACGATCAAATCAAATCATTTATTTTTGCAAACATTGGTAATTCGCACATTGATGTTTTCTTAAAGTAAAGTCCTCCATCTTCTACCGTCTCAAGGGCATGCAAATATTATTCAATTTCAAAATAAAAACAAAGATTCTATAGATGTCGAATAAATATGAATGTCAAATCATAAAAATTCAAAAAAAATACAGACTAATAACAATAGTAACATTTTTACAGTAATGTCAAAAAAGAATGAAGAATGTCAAAGTATCAATCAGAATAAAAAGTGTCAGAATAGGAACATAACAAAAGTGTCAGTATGTATTAAAATAGTTTATCAATCAGTGCAGAGATTTATCATTGAGGAATTCGTCAATTGTGTAGTAGCTTTTCTCAATTAATATTTGGTTTAGTGCCCTTTTAAATTTCATTACAGTCATATTTTTATAACATTAGGTACTTTGTTATAAATGCGTGGGGCAATACCAAAAAACTTTTCTGCATAAGTGCGGTTTTGCATTTCACTTGGCATAGTTTGTTCACATATTGAGTCCGTATCGGATTTATCAGAATTGCTGACAGTTGTTGTGGCTGTTGATGATTCCTACATTAACACAAATAATGACTCTAAAGAAAACAAAACAAGAAGATCTCACTGTGTCGTAATGAAAATTATTTTCAACGAGCCAACCCAAGAATATTCACTTGTTCACGTACCATGATAAAACACCAAATAAATTCGTTTGCAATAAACTTTATAACAATCTCAAACGATGTTTAAAATTATTCAATTTATTTTTATATTTTACACAACTTTTGCGTTTTTCTTAAAATGTTGATATCATGTAGATTCTCTTTCGTTGGTGAGTTAAAATATCTGTTATAACATCCCACAGTAGGAGAAAGGCCTCTTCTCATTTAGAGAAGGAACGAGGTAACCTGACCTAACACTCTTTTTCATTACCGAAGTAGAACTTAGCTGAGCTAAATTCGGGTTTACTTCTATAGTACTAAGTACAAGATGAATAGGGCAAATGGCGAAATGTCGGTGTACTAAAAGGTACACCTCTGCCCAACCTCTATCGAGGAAAACGGGCGTGACGTCATGTAATGTTACGTAAAGTTTAACCAGCCCTATGTTTTGTTGTATTGAAACTGTGCCCGCTCACATACAGTATAATTTGGTCTTTAATGTCTACGCGCACAGGTATTCTTCAAGCTTTAACACAGCACCATTGTTTGAAGTATATATAATGCGCTTCTATTACTAAACTGCTAAGTATATAACTGTTTTCTACAATATATAACATTGTTGCAGGTCTCCAACTTCTACTACTAACCCACATCGCACACTCATTCGTCCTTCTAACAGCAAACGTGGACGATGTCAAGAAAATAGCCCGAAAGTTCGTCTCAGATTCACTGGCCGAGAAGATAGCCGATTTCATAGCCAGGGCCACTGAAACCATTGCCCAAAACACGAAAATCTCGGAAGAAAATGAGAATAATAGTAATGTTCGCGGAAGTTCCGAAGTATCAGCAGAGAACAGAATGTACAACGTAGAAAAGCATGGTTTTGATAGTCTGGTCGCTGATGCCAAATCGAAAGAAGAAACAGTTTTAGGAAAAGTGACGGTGAAAGTTCCAAAGAACACCTTGGCGGAAAACAAAAGGCACGGACTTGGAGACACAGGTACCACACATAAACCCAGAAAGGAATCTAAGCCCTTACAAGGAAGAAGCAGATACATTGTTCAATCAGAAAAGTCAACTCAAACAACTGAAAAAGCACTTTCCAAAATAATTGAAAAAGATAAATACAATAAGATGAAAGAATCAATTCAATTACTAGACGATAACTTATCTAGTACTCCAAATGGCAAAACAAAAGCTAAAAAACAAAAGAAGAAGATTAAAGGAAGGGCTTACAAACTCCTATCTGGTTTTGAAACGGTTGAAAATGATGCAGCAAAAGATGGTTCTCTAGATAGCAAAGGACTGAAAGAAGACGAAAGATTTTTTAATGTAAGGGCTATGGACGAAGAAAAATTGTTGTCATTGCCAACTGAAGTAGCCGTTAAAGCAATTGAGCAGCATGTTATTGAGAAAGAAAAACAACATGATATAGCTGTCAGTTTATTCCACCAGTCAGACATTAAGGATGATAAAAACACTGAAAAGGTACATACCAATGTGCCTGTAAACCTAACAGGAAAGAACGAATTTGACCATGACGAAAATAAGATTATTCATATGACTGACAAGTTAGTGACCAGTGGATCACCGTCCTTTGTGGCAGAAACGGATGATAAGAAAGTGAATTGGTGGGAAAAAGAATTACCTGCTAATCACGAGGTTAAAGGCAAATCATGGTTTTGAATATATCGTTTTGTAGTAGTTTTGAGGTTATATTAGTAAAAAAGCCGAGCCGACAGTAGTCCTGCCCAAAGGCCTTGAGTTCATGCAAAACTCCCATAGAAAAAAGGACGTTCAGTTCTCTCCAAATTTTAAAATTTCCCAGAAAACATTCCCAATTTCCAAAACAGACAAATTAAAAATCCAGAGTCACACATAATCTGTTCGATTTATGCAATAATAATTACATGAGATGTGACTCCTGATTTTAAATTTATCTAATTTAAAACCTGTTTAGTTGGCGTTTTTGTCGTAGTTGGATTTTTGTTTTTAACTTTAGCTTTTAATTAAATTATTAATCAAAAATATAACTATGAATAACTATGAAGGTTGAGGAATGGTGTGATAAGGCAATGTTGCGGTTTAAAATAAGATGTAGTGACAAAAATTTCACAGTTACAGTTTATTTAACAATTTCACAGATTTATGAGCTGTTTTTGGCGAATAACTACGAAAATTTTGATTTTGTGGCATGACAACCTAAAGTTATTATTTTTATCCTAATGGTGTCTGCTAAAGGTAAAACGAAACGCAACCTTATTGGCAGGCATTTTATTATTCCTACGATACAAAAAGCTATGTAATGTAATGGTCATAAGTAAGAAAAAGTTAAAACGAATATGCTTTGATGGTTTGGTCATGTTGAGAAGATGACTGAAAGGAGACTAACAAATGATATTTACAAGGCAGATGCGAGTGGAAACGTCGGAAGGGGATGCCTTAGGAGGACATATAGTGACCATATTGGTGATGTTCTTCGGAAAGGTCAGGTGCGTAGTAGTCGCAACCGGCGCGCATATATGACTCAGGCCTATTCACAAGCGGCGATCTCTCGCGTCCGGCCCTGGTCCAGGCCATGGTACGGAGCGAGAGGGAATGGCAAGCCGTCACCTCCTTCTGCGAAGCAGTAATGCTCGCGAAGGAGGAGGCGGAGCGGGTGAGGGAGAGAGCCTTGCGCCCTCACGCCCCCACTAGCCGCCGCAGGAGACGCCCTGGGCGTCGGGAGTCGCCTGCAGATTCCCGGCCACCGTAGGCGCGGGCTTGCGGACGGCGAGCAATGGGTAGCTTGCCGTCCGGTAAGGACCAGGCCCGGGTCGACGGCGCGTTGTGTTCCACGCGCGCCTCAAAGAGATGTCAGCACAAAGTGACGGGGTCCGATAGGGCCGACGCCTCAGGGTCGCGGGTTATTCCACAGAGAAAAACGTGGCCCTGGCACAGGCAACTGAAGGAACACGGGTGGGTTTTAGTCAGTAAAAGTCTGACACGCCCTCCCGCTCCACCCAGAGCGGGAGAAGTCATTTGATGAATTCCCACCCAAAAAAAAAAAAAAAAGGCCTATTCACAAAGATACGATACGGTTTCGTACCGTATCGGACGTCAAAGTTATCGACGAAGTCATACAAACGCTATTCAAAAATCCGAAACGGTTTGACAGATAGTTGAAGTTTACAAAGCAAGTTTAACAGAAATGAGGTACTTAAATTTATTAATTAAAATAATTGTTTACTGTTTTTAGCTTTCTAATAGTTACTCGATGTTTATTCTATAGTTACACCATAACAAAAGACCTAAAAAACATTTGTGTACCACTTAAAACTTTCTACCACAATCATCCATTTACTACCATTTTGTAGCTTTCCCCCTAAACACACCTACAATCGGTTAACAAAAAAACCCTCTCGCATGGATCTGTGAATAGCGTTTTGCCAGTCCTACGGTTCAGAAATAAGGTTATATTTATATCGAACAAAGTGTCATTGTCGATACGGTAGCGAATCGTACGTTTGTGAATAGCACTGCAGATGTATGAACGTAAACGAGGCAAAACTCAGAAACTATAGGTAAAGATCAATTTCAATTTCAATTTATTTATTTCATAAGATCAGATCAGAAACTATACCACGGAAAAAGTAATAAACCAAGCGATGATAATACCTGTGAGCCAAATTATAAATCGATAAAAATCTACATGTTGGAAATTGATATAATTTAAAAATCGGAATATTTAGAGATAAAGAATCCTATCATAGATATGTTTTCAGAACGATATTTTATCCGCCCGCTATCGATCTTGTTATATAGATACATACAATTGGAACAGTTGGAACATCACTCAAGTGAGCGCACACAGTTCGAAAGCGAACTCATTTGTTTTTAAAGTAAATCATCGCGGATTCACAACGAGACACCGTTCAAACAAAATGATGGCTGCACACGTAAAGGATCTTTTGGCGCGTGGCCTAAATCTAAATTAAAGCCGCCATCCTGATTTTGAAGTACATTTCACAACATTCACCAACAGCGCCACCCTTACAACGTCATTCAAGCGCCAAAAGATCTTTATTGTTCCTGACTGTTCACCATATTACCTGGACCCAAGTGGGAAGATGCAACTCTAACCTGGTTAAGGGTGCATAATCTGCCGCCGTTCCTTCCCGGTAGCTCCACTTTGACTGCATTTTGTGCGACACAGTGGGCAGGATAGGAGGTGTAGCAAGGTTTGTGACATAGCACCACATCTATACGTGGAGCTATGTCAAAGTGACTTCTCGCTGCCACCGAGGTCACTATGGAAGTGGTGAAGTTTTGGGCCATCAAGATTTGAAATACTATCGTGCCAGGGTCACAAAGAGGAAGAACCTTATCATCTGTCATGAACATGATCGGAAAGGTCTAGGAAGGTATTTACAAGGCAGATGTGAGTGGAAACGCCGGGAGCGGACGCCTTAGGAAGACATACAGTGACCTTATTAGTGGTGTTCTCCAGAAAGGTCTGTTGCGTAGTCCTCGCAACCGGCGTGCATGTATGACCAGATGTATGAACGTAAACGAAGCAAAAGGAGTATGTAAGGAGCGTAGCATGTGGCGTTCTGTAGTTTCTGCATGTATGTAGGTACATATACTTACATTTAAATGTTCTTCGGGAACCCTGACTTCACCGCACATAGTCTCAACGTTGCACTCATCGATACAGTGCGTCCTGCCTTCTCTGACGAAGACTTGTCGAGTGGGACATTTTCTGTAAGGAAATAACGGACATTAATAAAAATAGCAGTAGATGAGTTAAGGGGTACCCTGATGCCCAGTAACTGGGATTTGGACGTCAGAAAGGCAGTCGCTCCATGTAAAATACTGGTGTTCAGCTGGATCTAGTCAGACTGGAAGCTGACCCCAAAGTAGTTGGGGCAAGGCTGGGCAGATTATAAAACCTCGGAGAGCTCCTTGTGTAATAGTAACTGACTGTTTCTGGACACCTAAAAAACTTTAAAAACTCGAAAGTCTATCACTCATATTCTAAGTCGTAACCTCGAAAGCTGCTCGACTCACATCTTTGTCGAGGAGACCTCAAGGCGTGCCTCGGAAGACCCTCAAACTCGGTATTCATAGTCGTCAGAGTAAGGAAGTTATGAGGGCCCTCGAATGAGCGTGAGTCGAGGTGATACGTCACGAATGCGTCAATTTTCAATAACTGTTCAAAAGACATTGTGAAAATCGGATAAAATACGCGTGTTTTGGTTAAAACTTCCTTGTTGACTTCCAAATGGAAGCATCGAGGTAGACGGACTTATTTTTTTGACAGTTGGTTAATCAACTCAAACTCACCACGACTGAGAAACTGTTTGAGATAAGGAGTAAAATTGCAACTATAAATATCGAGGAAATCATGAGGTTTTGACTTAGAATAAGGGGTGTAAGTCTATCATATGAAATCGGTTGATTAACGAGCAATAATAACTGCCAATCTCAACTGTCATGTTTCTTACGGGTGTAAAAATACACGTATCGAAGCCGAGCGTCACTTGTACTTCACGTCATTGTTAAATTTGAATTTTGAGACATTTTTTACGTCATGGAGCGACGTCATTTGAACGCAGATGAATGCAGAGCTGTACAGATGTTGCAAGCGGAAAGAAGTCTAACTCAGGTATCTCGGTATTTTGGTGTCAACAGAAGCGTTATTTGTAATCTTCATCAGCGTTACACTAACACGGGAGATCCTGCTGAGCAACACCCAGGTCGCGGAAGGTGTACAACCACACGGCAAGATCGATACATACAACTAACTGCAAGACGCCAGCCAATGTTAACCGCCCGAGAGATAGGTTTAAGTCTACAAAATTCAAGCAGTGTTGTTGTTAGCTGCCAAACTGTGCGAAATCGACAGCATGAGTATGGCCTACGAGCACGACGGCCAATTAGGTGCCCACCAACACGTCACGGGAATCGCGCTCGTCGAAATGAATGGTGTAGGGAACACATTACATGGACCCGGGAACAGGGGGATAAAATTTCATTTTGCGATGAGTCACGATTTGGGTTCAAGCCTGATACTAGATGGGTAAGAGTGTACCGTCGTCCTGGAAATACTGAAAGACTGAGGTGCGTTCAGGAAGTGCATCCATACAACGGCTCAACAGTTATGGTATGGGCGGGTATCATGAAGAACAGACGAACTGAGCTCGTTTATGTAAATGGTAACATGAACGCTGTAAATTACGTTGAGGATGTTCTAAGGCCTTATGTCCGTCCATTCGCACAAACGCTTGACTACGATTTCACGTTGATGCATGACAATGCGCGTTCGCATACAGCTTTGTACACACGGGAGTACTTGGCAAGGGACAACATCCTGATATTGTGCCTTGGCCTGCACAATCGCCAGACCTCAACCCCATCGAGCATGCATGGGACATGCTCCAGAGACGTGTTTTAAAGGACTTGCATGGGGTGACACTCACCCAACAACTGATGGACTTACAAAAATTTCTTTGGGAGCAATTGCCGCAGGTTAACATTAACAGTCTCATCGATTCTATGAATAATCAGTGCCAGCAAATTCTCAATAACAGCACCAGGTGCCTAATCAACTAAACTTAAACTAAAATGAAATGGTTGTACAAAAATTGCATAAATTAATACAAAGTGTGTCTTCCTCTGTTACTTTGTACTACGTACTTACAGTACTTACTCGTTATCATTGTTAGTTAATATTATTTAAAAAAAAGTTATAAAAAAAATGTTGTTTAAATTCAAAAAAGCATTAAAAAATAATATAAATAAGAAATACTAAGGATTTAATGCGAAAACACATTGTAAAATTGAAATTTGGATGTGTTGTTTAGACTTTTTTGATGTGTGTATTACGAAAACTAGTTTTAACTGTTTTATATAACACAACTTTAAATACCCCCACGACCTCGCCCCGACGACGCCACTACCCTTCTCCAGCAGAGTAGTAAGGCCACCAGCACACTACATAAGCCCAAAACCCGATCGCCGTCCTACCGTCCTCGCCGCCGAGGCCCGCCGCGACGCCCAAAAACACGCCCCTCCCGACCCTTGCTCGAGCCAAACCGCGCCGCTGAGCCTGTAGCTTTAAATTCGTCCCTAAATCACTCAAACCCTGATCCAGCTAGTCCCTTGCTGCCCTCTTCCAGCGACGCCCTGAGCAGAGGTCCCTACCCCACAGGGGGTGCCCTTAGCATTGTTGCTTATTTTTAGTTAGTATTTAAGTTTAAGTCCTGGCTGGGGGCCTTAATTTATTAGGGCAACCACAGGCAAGTCCGTTTAAGCAGACGACAACCTCATAGGTTGACCTGCGAGATGACATTCCCAAAAAAAAAAAATACCCCCACGACTCCTTTGCCGTTGCGTGCTTTACGTTGCGCACTACCAAAAACAGCGATTATTTACACTAACATTAAACATTCGCTTCCGAGCAATCAGTTTAGTGCTATGGTACTTAGTTTACACACTATGCAGCCGGGCATATTATAAGTTGGGGGATTACATCGCTGATAAAAATGCTTGGCTAATCGTTGGTCCTGCTCCACAAGGATGCATCAACTAATTGAATAGCATTTGAGAATACTGTTGGAGGTGCTAAAGATAAAAAAAAAACTATCTTTGCATTGTATAAACTCAATCCAATCTCTATTGTATAATTCCTTAAGCCATATGTGAGTACTATGTACATACTATAAAGCTACCATTTACTGGGTACGTGTTTCACTGACTGTCGGATCATTTAGCTCCCTTCAAAATGGTTGAGCTGAATGGTGCTGATCCATGCGTCATGTTCGTGAACGGGCGCCGTCAGTTGGGACTGGTCATCTCTTAGCTGCCACAGCTTATTTTAATAATTAATTAGCTGGATTGTTTTTAATTATGTTTTGATGCACTCTGGACGCTTTTAACGTGTACGGTTTTTTGTACATCGTTCTCACTTATAGTGTCAACATTAATCGATGTAACTAAGATATATGTAAAAACATTATTATTTAAAAGAGTGTCCATGGAGTTTCTTGCCCGTTCTTCTCCATAGGTACCTACTACGCTTTGGAATGGGCAACTAGCTTCATATTTCTGACTGACCGACTCCTTGACAATTCAAAAGTGCCTGTAAATGGTTTAATTGAAATAAATGATTTGAGTTTGAGTTTGAGTTTGAATGTGCCCTGGCGGCTGAGCGTATGCCTTGCTCACTCTTCTAAAGTTTCGCTGATGGTGGCGCGTGTATTGGATCATTTAGCTCCCTTCAAAATGGTTGAGTTGAATGATGCTAAACCATGCGTCATGTTCGTGAACGGGCGCCGTCAGTAGGGACTGGTCATCTCTTAGCTGACACGGCGTTTTTTAATTTAATTTAATTTTTGAATTGTTATCAACTTTATATTTCGGACGCTTTTAACGTTCTGCATCGTTTTCACATGCATAATTTCAACATGTTTGATGTAACCAATATAATGTAACCATAATTTGATTTAAAAGAATGTCCGTGGAGTTTCTTGCCCGTTCTTCTCCATATGTACCTACTACGCTTTGGAATGAGCAACTAGCTTCATTTTTCTGACTGACCTACCTTGACAATTCAATTGTGCCTGTAATTGGTTTATTTGAAATAAATGATTTGGGTTTGAGTTTGGGTGTACTATAGGTACACCTCTGCCTAACCCTATAGGGATTACAGGCGTGATGTTATGTGTTGTGTTATATTCTAAACAATACTTGGCTAAATTGTTTTCTTTGAATTTTATAGGTTAATTTTATAGAACCCTTGAAAGATAAAGTCAATTTATGGACTCTCTAACTCGGACTTTATTGCCGATAAATTTCCTGTTTGTGTAGTAATTCTCAGTCTACCCGCAAATTCCGCACTTGGCTAATTGTGCCTACACTCCATTTGTTACATTATACGAGTATATTTATTATTATATTATTTTATTTTATTATTATAGTATATATAACAAAAGAAGTACCTACCTGTAGAGGTGTTTAAAATATAGATAGCTGGAATACTCTTTATTATGTACACCTTATAAATTCCAGATATAAATTTTACATTGGGGGACACAATGGGCGGTCTTATCGCTAAAAGCGACCTTTTACAGACAACCTTTGGTTGGATTCAATGTGGGAGAGACATCACTGCAGGTAGTCAGTGGTGTACCATTGACATGTACAATAAATACATACTTACACAAATAAAACATGTATACAGATACGTGTGTGTATATACACATATCTTTACATTAATAAACACAAAACAGGAGCAAGGAAACTATATGTAACGATGATGTTTAAAGAGAGAGGAATGTTTTTTAACCAGAATTTTAAAAGTGGACAGTGATTGAGCACGCCTTATCGACATGGGCAAGGCATTCCATGGCCGGACTGCTTGAACTGTAAAAGACTTGTCATAAAAACTGATTTGTTTACTGCAGTGGATCATATACTTTTAGGCATTATAAAACTTGTGTTCAGGTCCAGCAGTCCCCTTACGTTTTCATCAGAACGTGAAAAACTAATTAATATCATTTTACGAAAGAGTATAAGTCTGCGTCGAATTTAATGCGCAAAAATCTAAAGACATAATTCAGTCTCAATGTTCTGAAGGACAAGGAAAACTAAAACGTTGTATGTTTTCTTTTTAATTTCACCTCTATAAATGAAAAAAAAAACTTTATTCTAGCCACTAATAATGGAAACTTCTGAAATGGGACAGACATTTACTTATACCTGGATATTTGAGACACTGTCACTTCATTATTGGTGGCCTTTGTGAACGATTTGTTACAGTTGAAATGGCAATCATGTCATTTAGTTTAAACAGTTTTTTTTTTAGATTCTTTTATTTTTTTTAAATGTGAGAACGTTGTTGGTCTTTTAGACTGTAGATCAATAGACCATTGTCTATTTGTTAAGCATACAGTACCTACTTGTTGATAGGCAGTTTCAAAACATTGTGTAAGTCAATTATTTTTAAAAGAGTAACCATGGAGTTTCTTGCCTGTTCGTCTCCATAGGAAACGACCAATTAGAACCGTGCACCTAGATTCTGACGTTTCTTAAGTGCCCATGTAGGTTTATGTGAATTAAAATATTTTTAATTTGATTTGACTGGGTTAATGAGACAAATTTGTAGGTCCTATAATGTCCCAGTTATCAAGGTTTCTCTGTATTAAGAACATCGTATTGCCTCTACCATTACTTTGTGCATTTAAAATTGAGTTTTATTGCCTTGAAATAAGATAAAATTTTCTATGGCTCAAATGGCGGTCAGTATGGCAAAAAAACATATAACCCAAAAAAACTATATAGTCTATTAAAAGTTACTGAAATCAATGCAGTAGTAAATTATAAAGAAACTACTTTTAGGACCTACTTTGTTACAACGTCCCGACATCAAAAATTCGGTCTTATGCTCGGTTCCTACAAACAAAAACGAATCGTTTTGCTTTGCTTTTTTTTGCCAAACTAAGCATTTAAAAAGATTCGTAAGCTTTTTTTTCTTGTGATATAACTTCTTTAAGGGACGGTCTGCTATGCGAAGCTATGAGTTCTTCGCTTCATTATTGATAAAGATGCAATAAGAGTTAATTTTAACAAATAACGCTCCGTAAATTTTAAGAATCGGCCATTAGAGACAACACCCAGTGGTCGGAGGATCCTCCCTTTTATAAGAAGGATGAGTTTGTAGTTTAGTTTTCCTATCATGTCGTATAGCCAAAACAGAAAAGTAAGTATTTTAATAAACCAAAAATAAATCATGCACTTACGTATTTTTTTTTTTGTGAGTGGCATCTCGCAGGTCAACCTATGAGGTTGTCAATATAATGTAACCATAATTTGATTTAAAAGAATGTCCGTGGAGTTTCTTGCCCGTTCTTCTCCATAGGTACCTACTACGCTTTGGAATGGGCAACTAGCTTCATTTTTCTGACCGACTCGCAGGTCAACCTATGAGGTTGTCGTCTGCTTAAGCGGACTTGCCTGTGGTTGCCCTAATAAATTAAGGCCTCCAGCCAGGACTTAAACTTAAATACTAACTAAAAACTAAGCGACTACACGCTAAGGGCACCCCCTGTGGGGTACGAACCTCGGCTTAGGGCGTCGCTGGAAGGGGGCAGCAAGGGACTAGCTGGATCAGGATTTGAGTGATTTAGGGACGAATTTAAAGCTACAGGCTCAGCGGCGCGGGGTGGCTCGAGCAAGGGTCGGGAGGGGAATCATGTACGTAGTGGGTAGGTGAATATTTGTTGTTACCAAGGTAGTTCAGGTGAGTAGTTATCCTGTCGCGGATCAAATTGTATGACCGTGACAAATGTTAGTGAGAATTCGATGTGCATCTTTACAGTAGTTCATTTATTTCATTAATTGTGTATTAAAACATATTTGTAGTAAATTATCAGAAAAATAGTAATAATTAACCAAGTGAATCAATTGAAATCAGTAATGTACTTTTCTGTTTCGTCGTAGTTTTTACCTTATACGAATGAGGAAACAGCCTTTTTACATTTGTAATACGACAATTTTTATTAAAATATTTTTTTTAAACATTGCCATTTCTTCTCCATAGGTACACACTACGCTTTGGAATGGGCAAATAGCTTCATCTTTCTGACCTACCGACCTTGACAATTCAGAAGTGCCTGTAATTGGTTTGTTTGAAATACATAAATGCTTTGAGTTTGAGTTTGAGTTTTAGTACACTCGCAGCTAAATAATAACCGCCGCACAGGTCGATTGAAGGTTCAAGTTATATCCATTTGATATCTAGACCCGTTAAGCAGTTGGCCCGGCTCTCGTTCGTTGATGTTTCATAGCCGTCACGGATAGTAAGACGTTTATAAGATTGACAACCACTTTTAGCAAAGTGTATCATCATTATCAGGTTACCCAGTAACTGTGTTATGAAGGTCTGATACGCAGGCAGGTAGACGTGGTATGTTTATATTCATCTGTTCCCCCATAACTTTTAAACTTCTTATCATAATTTAAAAAAAATGAGTTGTAAGCGTCTTGATTAAATTGAACATGGCGCCCTCAGATGACGTAAAGTCATAAAATAAAAATTACGACGGCATTACCCTGAACATTTTTGTACCTCTGTCTTGATTTCTGACTGAAATATTTTCTTGTTTCGTAATTTTTAGAGCGTGATTTTTTAGTAATGGGATTTTAATTTTTTATCCCTAGATAAAAACCTCGAATTCAATAATTTACTGACAGAGCACGCAAAGCCTAAGCTGCTAGGTCTAAAAGCATGAAACTTTACTCATGAATTCAACCCCAAAAGGAGTTAAAAAGTTTGTATAGTAGTTCGTTATGGAAGCCTTAGTCTCACATCTTTCAGCTGAAATTATGATGATCTTTAGCATACCTGTACTATAATAATCACTTAGATAAATGACATAATTTGGTTTTGGTTTCTCAAACAGATTTTTATGAAAAAAGGTATTTATATACGTCCAATGCACGTTGACCCTCGAGCTCCGCTACAACCTTGCTGATTGGCTGATTGACAACGGTTTGAGCGATTCTCATAACTACAATGGAAATCGTGCAGCACGACATACAATTCTACCGACTACAGAGAAGACGCTTTAGGCAATATCATTCTTTAAACATCACTTCGAAATTCGAACGATGTCGCGTAGTGAAGTCGCGATGATTTACTTTAAAAACAAATGAGTTCACTTTCCAATTGTTTGATTTATTTTAAAAACAAATGAGTTCACTTTCAAAGTGTTTGATTTACTTTAAAAACAAATGAGTGCGCTTTCGAATTGTTTGCGCTCACTTATGTGAGGTTGGTTTCGAGTGAACTTTACAGAATAGCACAAGGGGGCTGGTACAAGGATAAGTCGCTGGAAATACCGTTTTCTCCATTATGTATGAACTATGTACATTGATAGTAGTATAAATGTGATTCTCCAAAGGTACAAACGCGTTTTCCGTATTTATCTTATCGCGAATTCAGATAACCAGTCATTTTGATATCAGTTAGTGCCTTGCAAATAAGGCGATTCTGACAATACAGAAATTTGTTTTTTTAAACGAAATATTAGTTTTTGTGCAGTGAAAAGTGTGTTATTGTGGATTGTTACTAAAGTAAAGGGTAATTGTATAATTTTTCTTGAAAATTGTGGATTTTCTAACGTATTTTTCGTGAGCAATAAAACTTAGATTGCGTCTTGTGTTAATTTTGTTAATGGTACCGAATACGTCAAAATCGACACAAATAAAATGAGTATAGGTATGTCGTCATCCTGCTCATACGTAAATAATGCTTGAGCAATGCCGTCTTGAGTGAATTGATGTTTTAATTGTCAAGAGTTTTGAAGGATAGTGAAATACGTATATATGAAAATAGCTCTCGAGTCTTTTGTTTTAATGATTACTGTGTTTTTCCATATCCTTTCTTACGCAGATTTTAGAATTGAATAAATTTGTCGTTCTCTCTGTTTGTGTCAGGTCTTCAGTTTTCAATAGATTTTCTAACGACTAAAATACAAAACCAATATTAGTGCAATAAGGCATACCTACTAGTTGTCTAGAGTATTATGAAAAATACAGGTTTTAAAGCCAATCCTTTCTTTCAAATTAGATTGTGTTATTGTCTAAACATCACTTCGAAATTCGAACTGTGTGACTCGTTTTGAATCCGCGATGATTCACATACTTTAAAAACAAATGAGTTCGCTTTCGAATTGTGTGCGCTCACTTGAGTGAGGTTCCAAGTGAACTTTACAGGATAGGGTAATATTGAAGGGCTCATAGAGGAAGTCTGAAAGTGGCACCGGTGACTGAAAAGGTGTGTAGATATCCGTTGTCATGGTATAAGGAATATCAGGGTCGCGGGTAATTCGATAGAGATAACCGTGGCCCTGGCACAGGCAACTGAAGGAACGGCTGGGCGTCGGGAGTCGCCTGCAGATTCCCGGCCACCGTAGGCGCGGGCTTGCGGACGGCGAGTAATGGGTAGCTCGCCGTCCGCTAGGGACCAGGCCCGGGTCGCCGGCGCGTCGTGTTCCACGCACGCCTCAAAGATATGTCAGCACAAAATGACGGGGTCCGATAGGGCCGAAGCCTCAGGATCGCGGATAATTCGATAGAGATAACCGCGGCCCTGGCACAGGCAACTGAAGGAACACGGGTGGGTTTTAGTCAGTAAAAGTCTGACACGCCCTCCCGCTCCACCCAGAGTGGGAGAAGTCATTTGAAGACTTCCCACCAAAAAAAAAAATGGTATAAGGAATGAGGAAAATGTGGTTAGGAAGGTTTGGAGTATGAATGTGGATGGCTTTAAGAGTAGGGGAAGGCCAAAGCAACGATGGGTGGACTGTGTGGAAGGAGATATGGATAGAATGGGGGTGAAAACGGAGATGACAACAAATGTTGTGGTGACCCCAAATAAATATATAATAAATGATAAACGATAAATGATTTTATTTCTTTAAGTAGGTTTGTACTAACACTTTTACACGTCAATCAATTTTTTTTTAAACTAGATGAGGTCGGCGTTTCCTATCCGACTACTCTGAGAAGAAAGGCCGAAACAAACTCAGAGGTCACAGTCTCTTTTAAAGTCCAGACATTATCTTGGTCAGATCATGTGAAGACTACGTGGATTGATGTCTTTTGAGGAAAGAACTACACAGATTGAGTGGGTCAATCTCAACTCAGAACTTAAGGAGTTCAGCGATTCGACGAACAATGCCAAAGAAAGGATAACGATTATAACGAAATAATATTCTAGAACAATGTCCATAATGATGACAGATTTTATAAAAATCTGTACCCAAATCGTGTTTTAAATCGATAATCACGATTATTAATGATCGAGCATTATTCTTAAATGTTAGCCTCAATCTTTGGACGTAGTCATGATTTCCAGTCTCGAAACATTTTAGGTACCCGACGCCAAATTAAGGTCTCTAATCTGTAAGATATATGCTTATATTACATGACTGACGTGCTACTTCGGCTATCTGAAAACCGAAAAAAATACATTTCGAAGTCTCGTATTTTTTTTGTTGGTGTTAATGTCGTAGATGGGGTTATTAACATACAAACAACTTACATAAACTCACGCCTTCTTCCCATAAGGATAGGCAGAAACTTCAGAACGCCACCTGCTACAATCCTTACATAGTTCTTATCTCCCTTTGCCTCGTTTACGTTCGTACATCCAGAGGCCCTATTGTGAGTTTCTTTTAACCATCTCGACTTTACGCCTCGACCGAATACGGCGCTCCGATTGGCCCTTCAACATTTGGAAGTTGCGCTCCGATTGTCAACGGCCAATCGGAGCGCCAAACGCGTTCGATGCGTAAAGGCGAGATGGTTAAAAGGAACTCACACTAGGGCCTCTGGTCACGCCCCCGACGACGCCACTACCCTCCTCCAGGAGAGTAGTAAGGCCACCAGCACACTACATAAGCCCAAAACCCGATCGCCGTCCTACCGTCCCGCGTACCGCCCCTCCCGACCCTTGCTCGAGCCAGCCCGCGCCGCTGAGCCTGTAGCTTTAAATTCGTCCCTAAATCACTCAAATCCTGATCCAGCTAGTCCCTTGCTGCCCTCTTCCAGCGACGCCCTAAGCCGAGGTTCGTACCCCACAGGGGGTGCCTTTAGCGTTGTCGCTTAGTTTTTAAGTTAGTACATAAGTTTAAGTCCTGGCTGGAGGCCTTAATTTATTTGGGCATCCATAGGCAAGTCCGTCTAAGCAGACGACAACCTCATAGGTTGACCTGAGAGATGCCATTCCAAAAAAAAAAAAAAAAGGCCTCTGGTCATACACGCATGCCGGTTGCCAGTACTACGCACCTAACCGTTGTGAAGAAGGTTAAACGTTTTTAAGTTCACACTGACGTCACGCAAAATCCTGCATCGCGCAAGCAGAGTTTACCGCGCAACGTCCCGACGTCAATCGTCGATATTTACAGATAAAAATGATTTAACTAATTATTTACAGATAAAAAGTTGATCATAAAATCAAATTGGTTGATAATAATAATATAATCAAAGAATAATAATAACTAAATCTAATAAGCATAATTACAATTTCAAATGAAAATTAAAATTTAAGCAGACGACAACCTCACAGGTTGAGCCATTTATAAAAATAAATTTAAAATTGATAATGGTTGCTAAAAATAAATGTTGTTTTGATGTGTTTATGAATCATAGCTTAATTTCTAGTAAGTTGACTGACATAATCATGGCTGCCAATACACAACTTATCTATGATGCTAATTAAATTGTCTGCATAAGTTAAACCAGTATCAAAACACCGCAAAACGAGGACAAAAATTCGAAGACATGTGACTCTACCAACCCGCTCTGGGCCGGCGTGGTGGGTTATAGACAAGTCCCTTTCACAGAGAGGAGCCAAGTGTCCCAGCAGTGGGAGCTTTATGATATACTAAAACAGACATGAAACAACATGAATAGATTTTGCATATAGCCAGTACTTTGTTATCTCAACTCTAGATAGGTATGTATGTAAGGCATATTTTAGCTCCAGTGTCCGGCCTGCTCAACAGAAGCTGCCATGCAAGAATAAAATATTTTAAATTAATGTTGATACTGATAATTCATTAAGTAATCTGTAACTTCACTAGGAACATCAGTCAAAAAAACATAGATGGCACCATAAGTAACCATTATGAATTTACAATCACTAAAAAGCGATTTATGGCAGAATTTTGGCTGAATTATGATTGGTAAAAGTCAAAACTTTCTTGTTTAGTGCTGATTTATCTATTTCCACAAATAATGCACGTATTTAAAAAAAATATGAAAAATGAAGCCTTTATGATAAAAGTAGCCACCTGTTAATCATTTTATTTAGAGCTTTTTGCAATAGATGGTTTGACTCAATTGCTCCAACCATGACAGTTTTTCAATATTGTTAGGTACCTAATTAAATAAAACAACTTTTTTTTTCATAGAAATATAAAAGAAATCTAATAACATGTTTTTCTGAACCCGAAACTATAAAACTTAAAAAAAAGGATTGCACGAAACGTTTTAAAAGTAGGTCGACTCCTAGATGGCGTTGTAAAACTACAGTCGCTGATGCTGCCATCTGTTGAAAAATTGGACGAAGAAAAATTGCCAGCTCAATGGCCAGACTAAGGTCCGTATTACAGAAGGAAACTCAAGCATTGATCTCTGTTTAAAAGTAGTTTTAAGTCTTGTTTGAATTTTAGAACGTTCCTCAAGCATAGATTCATCGATCATAGTTCAGCTGAGTTATGCTTTATTCTAGTTCATCGCTCAGTTTGTAAATCGAACCCAAGCAGTGATTTGATCTCTAATCACCCAAGTGTGGTCGCGATCGCGCTTGAGCATCATTTTGTCGTGTCAATGTCAATTTTTGTTCTGTTCAAGTGTATGCGTTGTCGAGTTTTAAAATTGTTGTTTTTCTTTATTACTATCTTATGGATATATTTGTAGAAGTAAATAAATTACAATAATTTATTCAACGACGATACAAATAGAAGGTTGAATTTTAGCGTTCCTCTCAGATATTTAAGGGATACACAGGACCCTTAAAATTGTGAATATTTCAAAAAGAGATATAGGTTTTCACAGGAAGTGGTGAAAAATGTAATTCTACCGATGATATACGACGATTTAAGAAAACCACACTAACATGGGCATCCCATAGCCCGAGAATTGTAAATTCTTGTGTGTTTCCATTTTTATGCGACGTCTTCATTTCATTTTGAGTCTTTTATTTTCACATTTAAATGCTATTCAATGGATTGTAAAAACAACATGAATTAATAATTTAACTTTTTTGTGTGGTGATCTTTTAAACGTTTCCCAACCAGCTGCTTCAAACATAGTGGCGAATGTCTCTCGCCTAATGGCTCTTCAACATAGACCAAAATATTAAGTATCCACAAGATATAGTCTCGAGCGCAGTTTCAGCAGCTGGGCCAGTATGAAGGATATCCTGGCTTCAGAAACGTAGATGGTGCAATTGACTGCACACACATAAAAATTGTTAAAACTCCAGGTGTGGAACAAAATGAAGAAACAGAAAATCTTATTTTTCTATAAATGGTTAGGTTCAGGTTAGATAAATATTCATTAAGTGCATAACTATCAATATTTTTGTTGATAGTTATGTACTGGTTGTTCAGTTGTTGGTCCATTTGGCCACTTTATTGTGGCACGCTGGGCAGCACACATGATAGCAGAATTTTACAAATGTGCTACTTACGAAATCAGTATATTCAGCAACAACACAATGGTTACCTTGTTAGTGACAGTGGCTACCCATGCCTTAGGTTTCTTTTAACCCCAATAAGTACACCGACAAGGAATGCCGAAGTAATCTTCAATAGAGTTTATCTCAAAACACGAAATGTGGTTGTAAGAACATTTGGAAACGGAGACTTCATGCCTAAGTCGAGGGCTGGGCAATAAACTGGTTTCAGTTTACGTAATCGTTTCTTGCGCTGTACTTTTTAATATATCACTATCATGCAACGATTCAATGCCAATAAACGAACAGAGTGATAGCAATGTAAATGAAATTGACGTGGATCATCCTGAAATTCAAGGGACTGTTGATGGGTTTGCGTTTAGAACTACCATAATAAATAATTATCTTTAACAAGCTGTTCGTGCCCGGCGTTGTCTGGAGTGAATTTCACAAAAAAATTGTATCATATTCCTGACCTTCCCGGTGGATTTTCCAATTGTTTTTTTTTTCATACAAACCTTATCCTGATAAATACACAAACAACAAAAAAAAGAATTAGCCATATAGGTGCAGCCGCTTTGAAGTGATGCGCGGACAAACATTTTTGGCAATTGACTTTTATGTATATAGATTTACAGCTACTATACCCTAGTTTAATTATATTTTTATAAATAAAACAATATGTAAAATGATCAACTTTTTTATTAAAGGCCACCTACAGTATATTTTACTGTTTCTAATCCAGAGAAGATCAGAACAAAGTTGGTAAATAAAATAAATCGTAAACGAAAACAAGCTGATCCATAGACAACACGCATCTCTGCTTGAGGCTCGATTTGAGCCTCGATTCAGCTGAGTATAGATTGATTACCGTTCTGGAATAAGAACGATGCTCAAGTATTATTGTATGTATTATTCTATAATTAAACGGTGATCGACTGATTGACGATCAAACTGGACTTGAGGAACGTTCTGTAATACGGACCTTAGGGACGTTTCATTTATTTGTATGGGATTGGGTATCTGTATTATAATATCTGTGACTCAATGGAGCGCACACAATAAAATTCGAGACCGAACTTATTTGTTTTTAAAGTAATTCATCGCGGATTCACCGGACACCGTTCAAATTTCGAAGTGATGTTTGGTTTGAGAGTTACTTATATTAGTTTTAGGATAACAAGGCGTAATGATGTTGTGCGTTTAACAAAAAAAAAACACTAGTTTACTTCCAATTCTCTACTGCACAGATGTACTTTTGCCATGAATATTAATTAATAAAACGATTTGATAAACCAAGATAACATTCCTTTCCTGTATAAAAAAAATATTTTTTATCGAAATATTTATCAATACACGTACGTTTTTAATCAACAAACTATTCAGACCATGTTTTTACCTAATAATAAATATTACCAGCATATGTCACAATGCAGAGCAAATGCCACTTCTGATACAGAGAACGCACGAGCATTGATCACAACGCTTGCTCAAGACGGGTTGGCGATTTCAGCATGCGATGTGTGTCAATTCTGTAAAAATCTCACCGTGAACAATTGCGTGGAGTGAGCTGTCAGTGTCATCCCGTCTTGGTAAATCCCTAGCATCAGTGGCACTGATAGCTCACTCCACGCTCACTTCACCTAAGATTTCACGGAAGGACGGTTACAGACACATGTTTTTAACTAATAATAAATATTACCAGCATATGTCACAATGCAGAGCAAAGGCCACTTCTGATACAGAGAAGGCACGAGCATTGATCGCAACGCTTGCTCAAGACGGGTTGGCGATTTCAGCATGCGATGTGTGTCAATTCTGTAAAAATCTCACCGTGAACAATTGCGTGGAGTGAGCTGTCAGTGTCATCCCGTCTTGGTCAATCCCTAGCATCAGTGCACTGACAGCTCACTCCACGCTCACTTCACCTAAGATTTCACGGTGAGATGGTTACAGCATGTCGATTCTGTAAAAATCTCAACGTGAAGACTTGCGTGGAGTGAACTGTCAGAGTCATCCCGTCTTGGTCAATCTCTAGCATCAATGGCACTGACAGCTCACCCCACGCACACTTCACCTAAGATTTCACGGAGAGACGGTTACAGAATGTCAATTCTGTAAAAATTTCACCGTGAAGACTTGCTTGTAGTGAGCTGTCAGTGTCATACCGTCTGGGTCAATCCCTAGCATCAGTGGCACTGACAGCTCACTCCACGCTCACTTCACCTAAGTTTTCACGGTGAGATGTTTACAGTTTAGCACCGATTTATATTAACTATCACCTGCCCGCGCTATCACTTCGTTTTTTCTGTTTTTATTTTATTTTGCTCGGCTCCTAAGGACGCTACGCTACACTAGGACTTAGCGTGATGTTAAGTAGCCTATAGCCTTCCTCAAGAATTGGGCTATCGAACGCATAAATATTTTTTCAATTACAGCTGAAGTTCCAGAGATTAGCCCCTACATACAAACTTACAAACAAACAAATGTTACCTCTTTATAATGTTAGTTTAGCTATATCCTGGATTCCTCATGATGTACAGACTTATGTAGTAGCATAATGCAAAATCAGTCTTTAATTTTCCCACTGCTGGGACACAGGCCTCCTCTCTGTCCCAGTGCGGGTTGGTAGATGTCACATCACATGTCTTCGATTTTTTTATTCTAAGACACGCCGGTTTCCTCACGATGTTTTCCTTCAACGTTTTGAGAGCAGTGGTGATAAAATAATTTACACAAAAAAAGTGTCTGTCTGGGTTCGAACCTACATCTCGTAAAACCGGATTTATATTTGTCTGACGTGTTGTGTGGTGACGCATCAGAACGGTATCGGTTTCATGCATTTCGTGAAAGCATCACAACACATCACGTCAGACAAATATAAATCTAAACATACTAAATGTAGAAAACCGATACCGTTCTGATGCGTCACAACACAATACGTCAGATAAATATAAATCAGCACCCTAATTGCGTAACACATTTTCGTAAACGATTACGACTAATCTGTTTGATTTTGACGGTTCAAGAACATTCATTGCATTCTATATATTGTTGAGCAGAATTTTTATCGAACTTAAGAAGCAATGGATTAGCAATCTGTTTCAAAACGATTCAGATTCCGACTGATTGTGTATTACGCAATTAGGGTGCTGGATAAGTCGCGGCCATTACCAATGTGCCACCACTGCTTTGTAGTATAGTTATCTATAATGACATGAGGCCTTTGCCCTGGTGGTGGCATGACAGACGCTAACAGTAACCAACATTATATTAAAAATATTTAAGAATCTAGTTAAAAAGGTTTTAACAAAGCTTTTAACAAAAGTTGAAATATCAGCAACTAGAATATTATTTTGGCTCACAAATACACAAAACACTTGAAATATTGGCACAGAATAAGATCATGCTTACATGTATCTATTTCTAGGTTTAGATAAAAAAGCTTTTATATAAATTGATAATAAATATATTATTTTAGATATTTACTGTGTAAAGTATTATATTATTTGTCTTGTTTTTTCTTTAGTTAGATTTAATCATGGTCTGGCAGTTTGAGTATTTTATGAGGCCTACCCAAATGTCCTTTCTGTCGTATATTTCGTCGAATCGTTGAGCTCCGTAAGTTCTGAGTTGAGCTCCACGATTACCGACTAATGCGTGCACTGACAGGACAGGTCCACTCAATCTGTGTGGTTCTTTCCTCAAAAATCAATTTCAGACACCAATCTACATGGTCTGACCAAGATTATGTCTGGACTTTAGAAGAGACTGTGACCTCTAAGTTTGTTTCGGCCTTTCTTCTCGAGAGTAGTCTGAAGAAATGCCAACCTCATCTAGCTTTCAAAATATGATTGACGTCTAAAAGTGTTTGTTTAAATTTACTTACAGAAATTATAAAATCAATTATTACTATCAACAGACAAGACAACAAAATCATAAACTATTAGTTATTAGTTTAATTTGCAAAACTCGCTCATCTGGAAAAATACTACCATCATATTTCTGCCCCCAAATAATACTTACCTACATTAATTTGAAAGATCTATAAACTAATAATAAAGCTGAAGAGTTTGCTCTTTTTTTTTGTTTGAACGCGCTAACCTCTGGAACTACCCTATCCATCATGTCTGCAGAGTTTTGCTAGCAAATTTAATTTGACCTCGTACAATTGCAGATGTCCATTATAAAGGATGTAGATTCGGTGTAACTCCAATGTGAAGACGTGCGTGGAGTGGGCTGTCAGTGTCATACCGGCTTGGTCAGTAGTCGCTAGCATCAGTGGCACTGACAGTCAAATCCAGAGCTTCACCGAAATTTTCACGGTGAGATGGTTTAAGAATAGCACTACAGGTGCCAAGTCTCTACAAATAACTTTCGTCAATCATTAAAAAAAGGATAATAGTGCTACGGAACAAAAACATCAACCGATTGATGTCAACGTCTTTTAAATTTGTGTACATTAAACACGATTTGCATGCCCATGGCTATAGAACATGGAGCACTATAAAAAAAACATGTACTAATTAATTACCCATGTCTGCAAACGAATAAATGATTGATTTGATTTTTGAACACGCAGGCTTCTGCAAGGGTCTACAGCTCCGCTAGGAGTAATAGTGTTCTGTGGTTTACAGTCGACCACAGACATACTTTAGAGAAATACCAGGAATAGCAGAGACCTCTACATGTCGTCTTTGTAGACTACCAAAAAAAAGCCTTTCAAAAATAACACTATCAGTATGTCCAAACGTCAAAATGACAGCCGCGCGCACAGATTATCAAAGGCTAACGGCGCGTGAGCATGCGATGCCCGTAATGTTACCATTGTATAAATATTGTTTATTGTATTTATTTTGTCGAACACTTAACTAGTTATTGTGTATGTATTTTATTTTAATCTTAGCGTTTGCTGCACCGGTTGACGTTATACAATTCCGGCAGCCTGGGGCTCTGTCTGGCATTATGCTGATCGATGGCCGTTTTCCGCGTATGTGACGCATATTTTCCCCTAACTTGTTATTTTTGGTGTTTGTGTTCGATCACTGCGTCATGTAAACTGCAAATAAAAATTAAACCAACATCATACAAAAACCAATAAACGCTAACAACGTACCACTGCGGAATATATTAAGGAGTATACAGGGTGGAAGGGACATCGACGCACAACCTGATACCATGGACTCAGTACTTACACGATTTTGACCCCCCCGCGTCGAAATTTTCTGTCGGTTATTTTAAAAAAATGCTCTGCCATACATTTTACATACATGAAACAGCAGTTATTTTTTTTTATAACCGATGTAATATTTCAACTCCAGGGGGTCCAGAATCATGTACTGAGTCCATGGTATCAGGTTGTGCGTCGATGTCCCTTCCACCCTGTATATGTACGAGAATACTTAGGGAAAGAAATTTCATTTGCTACAAATAGCCATTTTGAAGTTGAACGAAGAGTAAAACAAACATGGAATAAATATTAGTATCTAAAGAATGTAATCAAAAGCGATCTACCAGTAGAATTGGAGAAAAATGGACTCAAACATCCTTCGGTTTGAGTCCATTTTATTTTTCTTCAATTATTAAAAATCAATATGCATGTTTTAATAGCCAACCTATAATGTACCTTGTGCTGGGACACAGGCCTCCCCTCTGTGAGAGGGAGTGGACCGTAATCCACCACGCGGGCCCAGTGGGTAGATGTCACATGTCTTCGAATTTATGTTCTAGGGCATGCCAGTTTCCTCAGAATGTTTTCCTTCACCGTTTTGAGAGCAGTGATCATGAAATTTTTGTCACAAAGCGCTCTCATCTGTATTGATTAACTAGCTGCTCCCCGCGGTTACACCCGCATAAATCTTGATTCCATGGGAGTATCGGGATAAAAAGTACTCTATGTGTTAATCCAGGTTATAAACTATCAGTGTGCCAAATTTCATCCAAATCCGTTCAGTAGTTTTTGCGTGAAAGAGTAACAAACATCCATCCATACTCACAAACTTTCGCGTTTATAATATTAGTAGGATTAATCGAAACAGCGAAAGATTTACGAAGTTGCCTACTTTCAGAGTGCGCCCTCTTAAGTATCAAAAAGTATTATATGTTTTTTTTTTTATTCAGGCGATGCAGTCCTCAAGCCAAGGCAGCTATGGCTACCCAGGGTACCAAGGCTATCCCTACGTGAACCCTGTGGTCCACGATGTGCCAAGTATCGACGCACAGACGGCGTCTCGATGGGCCAACCTGCCTCGGAAACCTATGCAGGGTGGGCCCAGTGTGATGAGCCCAGGGTCTAGTAGCGGAGGTGGAAGTAGTTCACAGGTATGTATTTTTTTTTAAGAGGCTTTTTTTATTAAGAGCTTAAGGGCGGTCACTGCTAGACTGCATAAAAAAAGAGAAGCGCGATGACAACGCCCCTGGTAATTTATTACAAAAAATGAAACAATTATACAACCTGTTTTTTTTTTTAATCCCATAACTCTAGGGTTATATTCTGTAGGTAAAAATAATACTAAAAGTCCTTGAATAGGTGGTCCAAAAATGCATAGTTTCGGAGGTTTCATTGATAATTACGAGTAATTCTTTTTTATTCAAACCAATCATTCCTATTTAAAGCTAAGAAAATGCGACGTTGTCATATTTCACGTAAGGGTGTTTTACATTAATAATCGTGACATTGTCGAATTAGTTTGTATGAATAATTGGAAAAAAAGGATGATTGAAACATAATTCTTATGCCAGTTGATTCTTTGATATGATCTCAATCATACCCTAGAGTTATGGGATATAATTTACAAAAAAACAAATCGATAGTTGAAAATCGAACAGTGTTTTTTCGACGCGCTGGGATGCACTCTGTTGGATTCTCAACGCTCGGTTCAACACCGAGAGTTCAAATCCAGTATGCGATAAATACTCGCCGTGATATTTTTATGTCTGTGCAACGTGGTCTTATGGTGTGTTCTAAAAATATCTGACGAAAATGTTAACAAATGGATCTCAAAAAGGACCGGCAGAAATACAACATGTCAAAAATCCAAAAAAAAAAACTCAATATATATCTATTCTGTGAAAATCTCAACGTGAAAACTTAGGAGAATCATTGTGCTTTTCTGTAACCATTTCGCCGTGAAAACTTAGGTGAAATGAGCTGTCAGTGTCACTGATGCTAGGTATTGACCAAGACGGGATGACACTGACAGCTCACTCCACGCAAGTCTTCACGGTGAGATTTTGACAGAATCGACATACTGAACTGTCATTCCGCCTGCTGCTAGGGATTGTCACTATTATATAGCAGTATTCATCACCAAAGTTTTCTCGGTAAGATTTATATAGTATACAACGGTTGGCTTTGGAAGAATCAGCCTTTAGTTGGTCTTTTGTTTCAGACAACGCAATCATCTAGCCAAGAACGGCAGGGCTACACAAGATATCAAGGGTATCCTTATCTGAATCCTGTGTACAACGATGTGTCTGGCTCGATCAGCCCAGGGACTAGCGGTGGTGGTTCTACTGCCAATAGTTCACAGGTAATTCATCATTATTATCTTTACCAACCTATCTTTTTTTATTGCATCCTATATATGAGAACAGTACGGCACCCACTGACTAGATTAAGTAAGTTTCTGCTTGTGCTATACATGGTTAAATTTAGGTCGTTCTGGAACCGAAAGCCATAAACTCGATCATCGAACTCGAAACGATTGGGACCATTATTTTTAAAAAGTAACAAAAAAAAACGAAAAATCTAATTTATTGCATATTTTTTTTTTTTTTTTGGTGAAATATTGAGAACTCGAGGTAAAGCTTTCTTGCGACCAATGCGTACGGCATCCAAATTTGACAATGTTCACAACAAAAAAACAATCAATTTGATTTTTCGTGTTTTTTTGTTCTGTTATTTTGTGAAAATAATGGTCTCAATCGTTTCGAGTTCGATGATCGAGTTCATGGCTTTACAGAACGGCCTAAATTTAACCGTGTATATTATACTACCTCGTCAAGTAATCTAGTACTAGTTGAACAATAAATCTTTTGAAGAAACAAATGCAGAAATTGCAGAGTTATTTTCAAATAGCGTAGAGTCGTCTCAACCAACACCTCTGACCCTTAAATTCGCATACGAGTATATGTATTGTAAGTATATATTATTGTTAATATGTATGTATGTGTATTATAAGTTTGTAACCTAGTTAAGTAGACAATCTCTATTTTGTTTTTAATTCATCACTATTTATAAGGTTTTTTTCATCAGTGTTCCTTTCAACCAAATCTCTTCACCACCCTTGCGAAATAAAGAATGCTTAAGGCATTGAGTCCGCCTTTGTACCTTTTTGTGTTCGAAAAGTTTAAATAAATAAATCTTTACTTTACAAAGGTAAAAGAATCATGGCAGGATATGTCAAAAAAATAAAGATTTTTTGTGAAGTTGGAAATATAATGTTTAAAGTGAATAGGTTAACGAGGGGCTTATTATTTTAGAACGAAATGGCGGCTGTCAGTCTAAGGCCGGCGGCTGTCCCTCCTGTCCTGTATTTATTTCGCCTCAGGGTCGCGGGTTATTCTACAGAGAAAACCGTGGCCCTGGCACAGGCAACTGAAGGAACACGGGTGGGTTTTAGTCAGTAAAAGTCTGACACGCCATCCCGCTCCACCCAGAGCGGGAGAAGTCATTTGATTATTTCCCACCCAAAAAAAAAAAAGGGGGATTTATTTATTTATAGGCCCTATCGTCTTTCACGCAATCCACACACCGTTTTATGGAAAATGTCACAAAAAATGATTAATCAATATACTTTTTCAACTTAGCGCAACTGTAAACAACGATTCACATCAGTCATCACTCTTTTGTCTGTCAGTATGATAGATCCTTTGTCAGCTGTCACTTTTTTTTTTGTAAATTCTTATTGGGCAACGAGATACAACGAAAACCTGATAATTTCATTTCGATATTTTTTAATTATGCGGGGTTTTCAAAAATATGATAAGTAGATCAATCTACTCCTGGTAATGTGTTCTCAACATTTGAAAATATTTTGATTTTTTTTTTGAAAATATTTTGAAGTGTTCAACACGTCTGAAAAATTGTGGTCGGTTATTCATATCAGGAGATTCTTGATTTGGGCCCGTTTTATGACAATAAGTTCAACTGCCTCGTTGGTCTAGTGGTCACAAGAGCTACTGCTGTGCGCACTGCTGGATGTACTATAGGTACACCTCTGCCCAACCCTTCGGGGAAACAAGGCGTGATGTTATGTTATGTTAAAATATACATTTATACATCGAGTGTTCAAAATATCATTAATTCAGTACATGATTCTGAACTCCCTATTGTCGAAATATTTCATCGGTTTAAAAAAAATACTGCTGTTTTGTAGAAAATTGACCTACAAGGTCAAAATTTATGGAACAGTTTTTTTTTTAAATAACCGACGTAAAATTTCAACGCAGCGGGATTCAAAATCCCTGCCCTGTCCCACAGGAATCGGTCCTGCGGCCGTTTCTGTGGGATATCGGTTACGACTGGGTGCTGCGCGCCGACCTCCCGTAGTTTGCTACGCTGACGCGCCGTTAGGGCCGACGGCTCAGGGTCGCGGGAAATTCAAAAGAGATAACCGTGGCCCTGGCAAAGGCAACTGAAGGAACACGGGTGGGTTTTAGTCAGTAAAAGTCTGACACGCCCTCCCGCTCCACCCAGAGCGGGAGAAGTCATGTGATCATTTCCCCCCCAAAAAACAAAGGGGGATTCAGAAGCGTCAATGTCCTTGCCGCGGTGAATTGTAAATTTAAAGTACATATTGACCCATCCTAGCTATGTTTATTGTTTTCAGGCCGCTCAGCGACCACAAACGCCTTTTAATAGCGACACAGTGCCCCCAAAGAGAGATATTGATGAGAATCCCGTTGTCTATATTGACTTGCCGGAGGCTGGGAGCGAAGTGTCCAGGAGTATAACCACACCGGACGACGAAGAACCGGAATTTGTTCAGGTGATTACTACTTCTACTAGTTCACATAAAATTACCTAGCGAAACTTCGTAGATGTCGTTATCAAATAAACAGGGTTTTTGAGCAACGGTGCGGTTTAAAAGAAGATTTAGTGACAAAAATTTAAAAGAGTATGCTTCGATGGTTTGTTCATTTTGAGGGGATGAATGAAAGGAGACTAACAAAATTTATGCTAGGCGGATGTGAGTGGAAATGCCAGGAGGGACGCCCTAGGAAGAAATAAAGTGACCTTATTGGTGATATTCTTCAGAAAGGTCAGGTGCGTTGTACTCGCAACCGACGTGCGTGTATGAGCGTAAACATGGCAAAAGGAGTATGTGCGGATCGTAGTAGGTGAGTTTAAGTATGTATGTAGGGTTTTTTGTCGGTTTAACGACAGCTGGTACGAGTAGTAGTCACTTACCGAAGAATGAGTTGAGGAAATCAGTCTGTTTTTAGAAGATACCCATGATGCCTCTGAAGTTTATAAAAAATACCTTTTTTTAAACTGATGTTACTGCTAGTTTTTTTTATTGTTACGTCAAAGACACATCCCTTTTTTCAGGACACAATAATGTATGATCCGTTTGAGAACCGAAGGATCGACATGCCGAAAGACGACGAAAGATCAGCAGAGTCTTCAGAGTCAGGCTCGACGGCAGCGTATATTCCGCAGTACCAGAACGCGCGCCCCATCCCGACCAGGCCTAGCACTTTGAACTTAGCTGGCGCTTCTGGATCAAGTAAGTTTATATTCATTAAACTAAATTTTGCCCATGGATGTCGGATGTTATCCACGGGAACGTACAACCGGGATAAAAGTCCATAACTTAACCCAGTCCATGTTCTAAATGTGTGGCAAATTTTATCGAAATCCATTCAAGCGCTAAAGAGTGAAAAGGTAACGGACAGACCGATTTATGATACTTTCGCATTTATAACATTTACTATAGAAAACTTTTCGTTAGAGTTCATTGGAAATACGAGTACATACACGCCTGAAATCCTAGAAGGGTATGGCAGAGGTGTACCTATTTCCACCTACATTTAGCTAGTTATGCTCAAGTCCCAAGTAACAGAGGGCGAGCCTATTGCCATCAACCGGGCACAAATCCAGACTCCGGGCTACTACTGTGAAATTTTAGATAGAAAAACCCAGTAACTTTTGCCCGTCCTGGGAATTGATCCCAGGACCATGCTCAGCAGTAGCTCGTGCGACCACTAGATTTTTACAACTTCGATGATGACAAGCTGATTTATTTGCGTATCAAATTATTCTATTACCTACGTAGAGCTAATACAGATTAGGGGTATTTTGGTACTTGTTTGCACGTGTATAAGCTCACTTTAGCATCTCAGTCCTTTGATTTCAACCAAGATAAAATTTTATTGGGTCCTGAGCCGAGCAAAGTATTATCACTTGTTTTCATTAAAATTTTCATTAAAAACTGGCAATGTGTAGGTATTATACTTACCACTGCCTCTTCGAGGAATACAGGTATATTGGTATTAGCTTAAACTATTTATCTTTTTCAGGCTCACAATCCCCAGCATCATCTTCCAGACAAACACCAGGTGTACCAAATTTTATGTCGAAGGAAAGCCAAGTCTACGGTGGTAGTGATGGAGCTGACGGGTTCCCATTATCACCCATACCAATATCAGAGTTCCCTGAACCACCACCAGCTTATACCGAGGTAGATCAAACAAGAGACGTAAGGGAACCGCCAAGAGTTGATACGCCAGGGGTGGTTGACACTCCTCGGCCGCCAAGGACACAAGTTATTGTTAATGGTAAGTATTTGTGATCTCTTCCCAGCACTCCCAATGTAACACCCTTAGAGAAATAACTAACATAGAGGAACTCGGAGATAACTGCAATATATCCGTCTTTTTCTTTCTAAACACTCTCTCTCTTTTTAGATCACAAGATGTTTCATAGCATCTTTGATTTAGAAAGAGTTCCGAATAATATTTTCATATCCATTTGCTAAACTATACTATTGTCAACTCCTGTAACTGCTGTCAGCCAGAATCTACATTGGCAACAACCAGAAAATCCCCGCTACACTGAAACCCGGCTTATCCTAGACACAGATATTATAATACTACATACAGATACCCAATCCCATACAAAGAAATGACACCTCCCTAAGTCTGGCTATTGAGTAGCATCAGCGATTCACTAATTGCCAGAGACTGTAGTTTTACAACGCCATCTAGGAGTAGACCTACTTTTAAAACGTTTCGTGCCATCCTTTTTAAATAAAGTTTTATACTTCCGGTTTCAGAAAAACATGTTAGTAGATTTCTTTTATATTTCTATGTAAAGAAACAGATTAAAATAAGTTGTTTAATTTAAATTAGTGACTATAATGGTTATTTTGAAGACAGGACAAATTGAGTAAAACGCCATCTATTGCAAAGAGCTCTAAACAAAATGATTAACAGATGTCTACTTTTATTATTCTATAAGGGTTCGAATTGAAGTTAAAAGCTTCACTTGTGTTTTTTTGTTTAAAAACGAGTGTGAATAGATAAATCAGCATTAAACAAGGAAGTATTGATTTTTACTAATCTTACTTTACCCAAAATTCTGCCGTTTTTCGCTTTCTAATGATTGTTAATTTCATAATGGTTACCTATGCTGCCATCTATGATTTTTTTAGAAGACTAATTATAAAATGTTCTAGTTGAGACCCCATGTCCTAGAGAAGCTATTATTCCTGCTGCTTTAGTTTGACATACAGATTTGGTTACCGGGTATACGAATAAATTGTCTTATTTTAAGATAATACCGAGCTCCAAATTTGTATCAGGGAGGTTAATGACGGCAGTCAGCCGCAACTAAGAAGTTAACAATAATATGGTCTACATTATTGATTTCGTCATCTATCCTTATAGATTCCGATAACGGCGACCCTTTGAAAATTTTATTTTCCTAGCGTGTGACTCGCCTGAGCGAATTTCGTTTTAAATACCCGGTCACAACTAATGCAATAGATTTGACCGGCAGAGTTTAATAGATATAGGATTGCTAAAGTCTCCGTACGTATTTTGTGTTTTTTTGGTTTTTGCAACAAGTCGCTTATTTTTTCGAAAGTCTCCGATAAGTTAAGAAGATATCTATGTTAGTTATTGCTCTAATGCAGCACCCGACAGCTATTTACAGGAACGCTTTTCTTTTAATTTGATAGGCACGCCTATGGCACCTGTCACACAAGATGATAACGGAGGATGTCCACGATGGTGCACGATTATCTGATCAGCTTGAAGAAAGAAGAAAGTGCTCATAAATGACAAAGAATTAGCGCATAATATGCTCACAAACAAATTACATTTCAATACTAAATATTTAAACGCTCACAAATAAATGATATTTCAATTATATATTTTAACGTTTTTGCAATACAAATACTGTATAAAAATTTGCTGATCCACCCAAAAGACTGAAAAAACTTAACGCAATCAGCCCATCAACACGTCAATATTGCAACGAAGATAATGGGCGCTTCAAACCGGAACTAACAACGCTGCTTGATGGCAGAAATAAGTGTATGGTAGCTGGGGCTTACTCTCTAAGTCCGTCGACAAAGACATGGTCCCGTCAGATGGCAGTTCCAAAACTTCAGAGTGAACCCTACAGCCGATTAATTAACTTTTTCGGATTACATCGGGAATAGTGTTGTCATTCATTCTTAGGTCGGGCCCAATGTCCGGTGATACAAAGTAACTTCGGCTGAAACTACGGATTTCGTGCTTAAGTAGACTTTCGACGTCCAATACCCCAGAAAGATCTTATTACAAAGAACTTTACTACTACTGACCGTGTTGACCAAACATTTGCCACTTAATGTCCCACTACAGGGCATCAGGGGGCTTGAGCCTCTTTTGATACAGAGAACGCAGAAGTATCAGTAACCACGACAACCCATTTCGTGGCATTGGTGTTTATTTTATTTTCAGGTTTAGGTTTTCTCACGAAGTTTTCCTTCATAATAGGGTAATTTAGAAAGAGACAGTTTGGGCAATTGCCATGTTTTAAAACCGCATCCTAGTATTTGAGTGCCTCAACTTCCAAGCTACCACAGCCTCCTTCACCCTTTTTTTTTTTTTGTTCCCGGGGTGGAAAATCCTCATGGATGTCCTCCGCCCTGAGGCGGGCGGAGGGGTCTGTCAGACTCTTACTGACTAAAAACCACCCCGGTGTTCCATCTCACACCTACGCCGGGGTCGCGGGAACACATTATTCTTCCACAACCCCGGCTGGTGCCGGCCCGCTTGCGCGGGCCCCGTCTCGGGCGGGGGGAGTGAGGTGTACTCCCCCCGCAACGTCTGTGGTCGGCGCGCGAGGAACACTACGCGCGCCGCCTTCTCGGGTCCTGATGTTGGGGGGCGACGGATGTCCCCGAATCCGTCGCCCCTGGACCCAGCCTCCTTCACCCTGCTCCAAGGTGATGAACCTCCTTCCGTTTACCCTTCTCAACTTTATGTCAATCTTGTCTTGATCTTCCGACAAGCTTATGTAAGCCTTCTTCTTTGACGGTCCCTGACTGCGCTGGATCGCCACCACAGACGACTTGGCACCGAACTATGCGGTCTTCCCAATTGTGGACTGCCTGCTACTAGCCTTCTTAATTCAATATGGCCATCTCGCCGGAGCTCTTTCTTAAACGTATTTTCTTTCAATCCGACCTATATTCAACTATGTAACCAATTGTATTTTCAGAACCAGGCAGCCCAATGAATCGGTCTATGGCCAGTCCAGTGAATGGAATGCCTATGCCTGCCATAGGTCTTCATAACATTGACCAGAAGAACCTGATTTGCCATCATTGTGGCGCCAGAGTTCACACGATCGTGCAGAAGGAGTCCGGCAAAATGACACATTTAATTGCTTGCCTCGTCTTTTTAATTTTGTAAGTAAAAAAACAATGATATAATTACAAGAACCGATTTATTCTGTAAAAATCTTACCGCTAAAACTTAGGTGAGCTTGAAGAGAGCTGGCATTAAGACCTGATGCTAGGGATTAACGCTTGAAGCACTTGGGTTTTCACGGTGAGATTTCTACAGAAATGGCCGGCTGTATTGCTAATCTCTAAACATTCACTGCCAGTTCCAAATTCGAACGGCTTCCCGTTTTGAATCCGCTATGATTGACTTCAAAAACAAATGAGTTCGCTTTTGAATCTTGTGCGGTCACTTGAGTGATTTCAAGTGAACTTTACAGAATAGCAGTACGGATTATAAACGATAGTTCCTTATTTTTATTGATTTCATTTATCTTGTTCTTCTTTGTTTCAGCGCACCGTTCGTGATAATAATTTATTTAGCAGACTTTTTTAAATACAAGAATCATTATTGTCCTTTTTGTTTTAAGCTTATCGGTTATGAGACACCCATTGTGGGTCAGAAAGTTAATTATGTAACTTAAGTTCTTCTCAGTGTAGCGGGATAATTGCGTATCACACTAACAATGGTAAAGCCTTACATGTTGACAGTTCAACAACAATCATTGCGTTATTTACGTTTTGAGCAGACGATTTTTTCAAAACTAATATGAAGAAACAACATACAACAATAACAATACAACTTGTTTTCTTAAAAAAAAAACGTCAAGAAAGGTTGGAATTTTGACCTTCAATATCTCCATAACCAGAACGTTCCCAGGTAGATATGGTCCAGTACAAAAAAAAAATTACAATGGCGGGGAGTGAAAGTGACTTTCGGCTTCGTTAAGTTTATTTTTAAAAATAAAGTCTGTAAAGTCGGTTTCCGGACGATAGTTTAACGTGAGAACGTCATAACAAAACATTGATGGAATGATTGCATGCTTTTATGAATAAAATTGAATAATTTTTATTCATTTCTGATCTTACATTAATAACTATGCAAAATTGTTTTTTTAATTATAAAGAAGAGAAAACTTTTTATCTCTCATCAATTATATGAATTACCATAATTTTATAGTCAATTGTAACTTAACCTATTATTAATGCACTCGCCGAGCGATGCTACTTTTTTTAATAATTAAAGAATAAAATACGTGAAACTCCACTAGTAATCAGATTTAAAAAATGCAAGAATAATTTACCTTTATTGCCGCAATTGTTGTTGTAATAAACAATGAAAACTACATTAACATTTCACTTCACTTTATAAACAGTCGACGAAACAGTTCACGCGTAGATGAGTCTTTCTTCTCCTCGGACGCATAGGCCAATCTAGTGGAAGAGAGATAGATGCGGCGCAAGCCGATCGTGTCTTTCCCTCGCTCGTGCAGCGCTCTCGCTCCGATCGTAACGTTACAACTAGCGTAACGTTACAATGAGTCATCCTTTTTCGTGCATGCAGCCGGCGTTCATCGATTTATTAGACGTTCTCGCGTCAATAAATCCCTGTACTTTAATTATCTTAGTTTTAAATAAAATCTACCAAAAAATAAATAACAACGCAAATGAGAATAGATAGATAGACCTGAGATTAAAAATGTAATTTAAGTCAAATGATATATCTTGTCTTTTGACAACCTTATTTCAACGTGTATAAAGATCACTGTGATGCAAAATCAGAAGTAAAATCTTTACTATAGTGGCTCAAATAATTCACGAAAGAAACGCTATTACTGAAAGGTAACACTTGAACTAATCATTATAGATAAAATATAGTAATAAGTTCTCACAATCATTGTGTTCAGTGTCGTAATAACTATCGTTCCATTTAGTATTATTAGTTAGATTTTTACACTGCGTTCGCCATTTAGTTTCCCTCGTGTCCACGATTGGATTTTGAAAAAAAAAACTGTAATAAGTTGTTTGTATATTCCTAAAATAAATTGAAGTCTCGAGTCAATACAAATAGCAAATAATTATGTATACTATCTATCAAACTTAGTCCCGAATTTACAAGTTTCGGAATAATTTGTATATTTTAATATGTGTTTGTGATGTCAATGTACATAATAAATGTATTGTAAAAATATATATTACAGATGTTAATGATTTGTTTTATTAACAAACACCTGCAAAGATGTAATGACAAAAAATCAATAAAGAGTATATGCTTACATAGGTTCGATCATGTTGAGAGGATGAAAGAATATCAAGTTCTTTGTCGGACTTTGCTTGTAACTTATAATCACGCCACACTTCGTTAGCTAACTTCATATTGTATTAGATTTTTTAAACTTTCGAACATTTTTTGGTAGAACTTGGATTTGTCTATTTGATACGACATCTTGAACAATTCAACTTTGGCGAAAGTCGATCAACGGTAACACAAACATTAACTTGCTTTGCTTACAACATTTCAAATAGTCAATCGTATCGAAACAAGTCAATTTGTTGTGACGGAAACATTTTAGACAAATAAATAGCCTGTGGTAATTCCTACTCAGTTCTAAGCGAGTACCTAAACGTATTAATTATTTGTAGGAATCCCCGAAAATGGATTTCGTTTTCAGCATAGACAATATGTGGGTTGCCATATGTGTAAAAAAGTAAATAATTACTGCTGACGTAATTACCATCTAGAACCCCCAAACCCCATGTCATCAAAAATAAGCAACGAAAACACTGCCCCCCCCCCTATAGTGCTTAAGTAATTCTTGAACTTGGCCCTATGGTGGTGATTTTCAAAAGTGCAGCAAAACATTGCCAAACCAGCAGCGTCTTGTGAAGGCATTACTAAAAGAAAAACATGGCGCCAAAAGAGCGTTGAGTGCACAGCTTGCTAGCCTTTTTATACGTCCTTTTAATCGTGGTGCGAGTAAACGGTAACACGCTTGGTTTATATGGAAAGTATTGACAAGCTGCCTCTAGTAGCTGCAGCTGAGGCATCTCCGTGGTCTATGGTATTCCCTAGATGAGCACCTTTACAAAGCCCACCCACCATTAGCCTAGGTATTTCGCACCGACGTTGAGCTCGGCTTCCAGAGGATGCAGCTGAATATCAGTATAAACGGAGTTAAACACTGAAGTAATACTACGATGTCTTGAAGTTCGAAGAGTCTGAGATACAGGACTTTTAGAACTGGCGATCATTATTGGGCTATTCTTTTCCCAAGTATGAACAGCAGTAGTCTACATGCAGCGTCAGGCTCAAAGATAACTCCTACTACTAGAATATAACAACCAGAAACACGTGATGGTAGAATCTGTTGTGATGAGCTCTTAAAAACGAAACACTAACGCTTTTGTTTGGCGTTGTGCGGAGTCTAGGGGTGTTTGGACCATGGATCGTCAATGAGCGTTGAAACGTGGTCTCGAGACATACTGGCGTAGGAACTGCTTCATGTTTCCTTTTTAAGTTCAGAGTATGCCCATTTAATTGACTCTATATCAATAAAAACCAAAGCATTTATTTCAAATAGGCACATATAAGGCACGTTTTAATGTCAACATTTAATTTAAAATAGAATTGATTCTAGTCGCCCCTTCCAAAAGGTAGTTTCGTATGGAGAAGAACGGGCAAGAAACGAAAAAGAGTAACGGTGGACGTTACTCTTTTAATATGTTTTACAATATCCTGTATACATACATACATAATCAGCCTAAATTGTTCCCACTGCTGGGACACAGGCCTCCTCTCTGTGAGAGGGAAAGGGCCGTAATCCACCACGCGGTCCCAGTGCGGGTTGGTAGATGTCACATGTCTTCGAATTTTTGGTTCTTAGACGTGCCGGTTTCCTCACGATGTTTTCCTTCACCGTTTTGAGAGCAGTGGTGATGAAATAATTTACATAAAGTAAAGCGCCTGTCTGGGTTCGAACCTACGACCTACACCTCGTAAGTCGCGGCCGTTACCACTGGGCCACCACATTAATCATATACATTAATCATAGTTTTTAATATGTGAAGACGATGCACCAAGAATAAAACGACTATACCACAATAGGTAAAAAGAAGCAAAGACGTATGAATTAATTATGTGATAGATACATTGTAAAAGTATACGATTTTCCTAAAATATTAACAAGGAAATCAGTGTGTGAGTTCAGTAATCATCAATCAATGACCAGTGTGGTGTGGACGTTATGATAAGGAGTTATATCCCGTCTCCCAATTCTCTCACAGTTGGTATATCTGATACTATTTCTAATCACGATCCTATATAAAGGAGCCTACATTATTATATTTCCGAATCAGAGAACATATCGGCGCCCCCTCACCGGGAAAATTCGCCTTTAATGTAACCTTTACCCGCGTCCTAGTCGTGTTATTTCTACCTATTTATTTATAAGTGGCGTTGGAACTCCCACAAGGTAGATCGACGACCTTGGGAAGGGGAAGCACAGAACCGGTCGAAGTGGAGGTGCTTGGGGTAGGCCTTTGCCCAGCAGTCGACGTCTTTCGTCTGATATGATGATGATGATTAATCTATCCTGCTGCTTTCAATTATCTCGCTACACATCCTAGCCGTTGACGGCCTGCACAGTCTAGCTGTTCAGAGTAAAATCTTGGATTGTGTTACATAACATACGAGTGGCTTTAAAAAAATATAAATATGAAAGTTTCATATAATATTATTCACTTACCTATTTAACTTGATAGGTCCACCAGTTTTTCTTACTTTTAAAGCTTGTTCCCAAAACTTCACAGCTTCAGGCAGTATTGTATTCTGAAAGAAAAACATATCTTTTGTTACAAACTTTTACCTACATCTTTTTCTTTTTTGTTCTCATATTATATACCCTGAAGGAAGGTTTTTTATTTTAGTGCAGTATAATAAACTTGCTGCGCCCCGCGGTTTCGCCCGCATAAGTCGCAATCCCGTGGGAATATCCCAATTAATATCGGGATAAAAAGCACCCTATGAACTAATCTAGGTCATGGTCTACCTATGTGCCAAATTTTATCAAAATCCTTTCAGACATTTTAGCGTGGAAGCGTAACAAACAAACGCCTAAAAAATCAAATCTTTTCGCTTTAGAAGTAAAGAGTAAAAATTTGGTTGTTTTTTTTATTAATTTCTTTTTAAAGTAGTTCTTAATGGAGAACTACTTTAAATATAATAGACTTTTAATAAACAGATAAGATTGTGACTTGTGATATTTTTCTTGTATTTCTACTATGCCTACAAATATTGGTAAAGATTAAATAGTTCTTATATTAAATACTCACATTTATCATGTCAAACTTCTCTGGTTCTAACCTGAAAAACACAAAAAAAAAACAATAAAAAAAGTTATTTCAAAAATTGATGAGACTCGCACAGATCTCAGAAGCAAGGCACAAAATGGGCTCTGTGGCAAACAGGGCTGCCAATGGTGATGATGATGTGTCAAAAATACGCGGGAAGAGTGTGTCATGCGGTTTTTTAAATGTTATGTCAGGAAGAAGCAGCAATCTTTTGCCATTTACCATCGTGATTTATTAAACTAGCGCCACGAGCCGCTACTTTTCAGAAGTAGCTACATTGAAAAAGTAATTAACTACAAATCATGAAATAAGCGTAAAATTAATAGTTAACTTCAAGCGTAACGGACGTTTTTAGCTAAATCCAATTTTCAACCATTAAACGTCACGAAAGCATTTTTTGCATCCATATTAGACGTCAAAAAAAGTACTCTTCTTTTACTACATATTTCTTTGGTGTTTACTCAAAGCTCGATCTCGGAGACGGTGTAAATAAACTGCTAGACTGGTATGTTAATGTTTACGGTATAATAAATAAATAATATAGGAACCAGAGTGCCTAAACAAATGGCGTTCGCTTCGGAGCTATTCTATTTCTACAGTCGCTATCGCTTCGCTATGACCAACAATCACGGGACATCTCGTTTCCCTAGTGTGAGTTTCTATTAACCATTTCGACTTTTCGCATCGACCGAGTTCGGCGTTCCGATTGGCCCTGCACCATTCGATCGTTACGCTCCGATTGCCAAGGGCCAATCGGAGCGCCGAACGCGGTCGATGCGTAAAATCGAGACGGTTAAAATAAACTCACACTAGGCCCACAGCTCCTGTCAACGCCATACATTTTTTGGCTTTTCTACAAGCGTCGTCGTTAATCGAATGTTACGAATGTTAATTTGTCTGAGCCCTCAGAAAACCACTGACTGCCCCTTTGGGTCTAGTGGTCGCATACGCTACGGCTGAGCATGGGGTCCTGGGTTCCATTCACGGGTTGAGCAAAATGTTGTTAGGTTTTTAATTATAGAATTTCTCAGTAGCCCGGAGGCCGGATTTGTGCCCGGTTGATGGCAAGAGCAGTGGTGGCCCAGTGGTAATGGCCGTGACTTACGAGTTGTAGGTCGTGAGTTCGAACCCAGGCAGGCACGTTACTTTGTGTAATTAATTTCATCACCACCGCTCTCAAAACGGTGAAGGAAAACATCGGGAGGAAACCGGCACGTCCTAGAACCAAAAATTCGAAGACATGTGACATCTACCAACCCGCAGTGGGTCCGCGTGGTGGATTACGGCTCACTCCCTCTCGTAGAGAGGAGGCCTGTGTCCCAGCAGTGGGAATGTTAAAGGCTGATTATGGTTATGGTTATGGATGGCATGACATGGAAATTATACATATCTGACGAAATGTGCCTTCAGGGAAACCCTACTTATATTATCAGTTTGTTGTTATTTACATATATATATAATATGTTGCGGTTTTTAATACTGTCGATAGTACTCATAGAAAAGCAAGATGATACCAAGTATGCTTAGAGGGGTGCTATCTGGTGGTGTTATCTCTCGCTCCGTACCGTGGCCCTGGACCAGGGCCGGACGCAAGATATCGCCGCCGCCGATCGCCTCTAAGGTAATAAATAACCCTGGCAAGCACTTAACTTTGTATAAATTATTTCATCACCACTGCTCCCAAAACGGTGAAGAAAAATATGAAACCGGCATGTCCTAGAACAAACAATTCTAGACACGTGGCATTTACCACGCCCCCCTGGGCCAGCGTGGTGGATTACGGCCCGTTCCCTCTCACAGAGAGGAGGCGTGTGTCCCAGCAGTGGGAAAATTATTGGCTGATTATTCATACCTCTAGCAAATCCGTCTAGGAAGAAAATAACACAAGGCCATGTCTGTAGGTACATGAAATTGTGTAAGATATTCAGACCGACGATTCCTACTAAAATCTAATTATATCTTAATACGCTTAATTCTAGTCAGACGTCTTCAACCCCCGCAAAATTACTAGACTAGGCTGAAATTCAGGTTAAACCTGACTTAGTTATCTGCATTGACATTGACAAGGCTACCTAATTCTGTCTGGCATAAACAATGAATATTATTGTTATGTTTACAACGCTTCGCATCGCCCGCTAGCGCTTTTGCCTACTTCGTTTATCTCCAGCTCCAAAGAGTCTTAGCGTAATGTCAAATAGCCTTTTTCAAGAATTGGGCTATCAAATGCAAACAGATTTTTGAGATTCTTCTGGTAGTTCCAAAGATTTGCGCATTCAAACAAACAAAACCAACACCAGCTTTATTATATTTGGCGCGTCTAAAGGTCGCCGCCGCCAAACTTACAGAGTTGACAGCTGTCAACTTGACGTTACCCCGAGTACTGAGGAGATGCGCGCTCGCGCCTCACGGTGGAACGTCGTATAGATTATTGTTCATTCCCAAATGTGATCATTCAAAGACTTGTGATTATTCAGAATATTATTGACTTTCATTTACTTACGTCTCCTTGCTTACATTCCCGCACATAGGAGACAATAAGACCTGAAGTGTGAAGAAGTGGGCCATGCCCACAATTGCCTGTGTCAGAAGAGGTGTAATCTAGAGGTAAAATCCGAAGCACATCCGTCTATTATCCAAGTCTAGACATAGCTGATTTGTATTCAACGAACCAATGATTAATAATTTAATTTGTATTCTGTGGAATACGTATTTAGAATACATTTTATTAAAATGTCACGGGCTCAATACAATGTCAAACGAGTCGTTTTACATAACAGAGTAGTTATACTATGTTATTTTAATGATTATCTTTAAGACACTAAATAGGTAGAAAACTGACAAAGGCCTAGGAAATGGTGAAGGACGTTTTGGCGGAATGTCATATGTAATGTTGACGTTCAAAAAGTACTCATTCTCAGTCTAGTTTGAATGAATGACTTTTGATTTTGACACAAGAACAGAATGCCCATTCATTAATTTTCCAAAAAAAAATTAAGGAAGTAATTGGCCTCTTAACTTACCTATAGACGGAATGGTCATAAAATATGCTTATTCTTAATGGTTGGTCAATACTTCTTCTCTTGACGATATGTGCAGGCTCTATGTGTACCCCTCGAACAACCTGCAGACAAAAGAATAACAACAAGTTTTATTTAAATAATAAATTCATTTATCAATTAAGAGGAACATTATCTTTTTTTTTTTTTATAAATAACAATATACAAGGTAATACTAAAATATATATATATAATGTACCGCTGTCAACGGGACAAGTGCCCAAAAGGCTGGCAGCATTGCCACGTTGGATGGCAATGCTGCGTTTAGTATATTCTCTGATATTAAGTGCACATTGCATTAACACCAACTTTCTGAAAGGTTCAAGACAAGAAATTTTATTAAAAAATTTAAAATAAATTTTATTAAATACAGAATGTCCCGTAAATCGACGTAAAGCCAGAGTTCGGGAGTTAGGTCGGGCCATTTTAGTTAACAGAAAAAAAAAAAAAAACTTGTAGTAACGGAATTATAAGACCGTCACACGCAGTAGATTTTCTCTTTTTTATTATAAATGCCAGTATTTTTTTAAATACACAGCAAAGATTAATTATGACTTGACCTATCACCCGACATGACGTCGACTTACGAGGCATCCTGTATAATGTAGGTATACCATAACATAACGCCTGGAATCCTAGAAGGGTTAGGCAGAGGTGTACCTATAGTACACCCACATTTCGCCAGTTATGTTTAAGTCCCATGTCATAGGGGGCGAGCCTATTGCCATCAACCGGGCACAAATCCTTCTGTTAAAGTTGGAAATGAAACGTTGGAAATGGTTGACCAGTATGTCTATCTTGGCCATATTCTTTAATTTGGCAAAGAGCATCAACAAACAGATATCGAGAAGAATACAGCTTAGGTGGGCCGCATTCAGCAAACTCGACGACATTCTTAAATCTGTCAAAATTCCACAATGTTTGAAGTCCCGCCTCTATAACCAGTGTGTTCTGCCCACCATGACATACGGTGCTGAGACGTGGACGCTCACGCAGGAGGCTGTGTACAGGGTGAGAGTTGCACAGAGAGCCATGGAGCGTTCCATGCTTGGCATAAAGCTCATAGACCGAGTCGAAGCACCGAGATCATCAGAAGAAACATCGAGATCCGAAGACGTACGACGATTTTTGATATCGGAAAACGAGTTATGGAACTCAAATGGAGTTGGGCAGGACACCTGGCAAGACGCATTGATGGCAGGTGGAGTGAGGCAGTGACTGAGTGGCGTCCAAGAACTGGAAGACGAAATGTCGGTCACCCGGCAGCGAGATGGGCGGACGATATTGTTGCCATCGCGGGTAGAACCTGCATGAGGCTGGCACGGGAGCGTGGAGATTGGCACAAGAAAAGAGAGGCCTATGCTCAGCTGTGGGTGAAGTCGGGCTGTGGATGATGATGATGATGATGGGCACAAATCCAGACTCCGGCCTGCTACTGAGAAATGTAGGTAAATTTTATAGTAAATACTTACTGTAAATTTATAACCTATTCATGTACTTTCATACAACGTGAGGAAACAGCATGTCCAAGAAACAAAAAATCGAAGACACGTGACATCTACCAAACCGCACTAACCCCGCGTGGTGAATTACAGCCCACTCCTATTTCAACAGAGAGGAGGCCTGTTACCCAGCAGTGGGAACATTATAGACTCATTATGCTATAAGACAGTATTGATGATGTTTTTCATTACCCTCGAAGGAAAATATCGTGAGGAAACCTGACCCTAATGGTCTGAAAACGCTAACAAGCGGCGGATTCTCGGTAGTTCTCGTTAACTAAATGTTTCCTTCTCTTCCTTAGGTTCTAGGAAAATCCTATTAGTAATTTTATAGGTCTGTAACTATACAATTACTAATAGGGTTTTACGTATCATTATTACAAGTATACACATTAAATGTTTTGCGCGTACTTAAAGCCGGATTCACATTACTGTGTTGTGTCGTGTTGTGTCGCCTTCTGACGCAGTGTTAGCCAATCCAAACTCGTTGTGATTTAACGTAGGTAGTCATGAGGCCCTAGTGTGATTTTCCTTTAACCATTTCGACTTTACGCATCGGCCGCGTTCGCCGCTCCGATTGGCCCGTCACCATTCGACCGTTGCGCTCCGATTGCCAAGGGGCAACCGGAGGCCCTAGTGTGAGTTTCTTCTAACTATTTCGAATTTACGCATCGACCGCATTCAGTCAAACTAGGCCCACTGAACAGATAAGTTTGATTGGTGTATCCCGCGTCACGACACAACACATCACAGTAATGTGTCCGTGGCTTAAGGCTGTTTTGCGTGGATGTGACGCATATTTCCCCCCAACTTGTAATTTTTTGTGTTTGTGTTCGTCCTCTGGGTCATGTTTACCGCAAATAAACATTTTTTCTTTCCTTCTTTTCTTTCTTTTATAAATTAATCTGACGGCTTCCAGTCTGGTTAGGAGTGACCGCCTTTCTGACCTTCAAAACCCGGTTACTGGGTAGCACGGTACCCCTCGGTAAGGCTGGTTGTCAGTTGTCTTTTGGGCTACTGACTACCAGTAACGACTGTCGAAGATCTACGAATGATAGAACGGAACGTATCAATATCACTAGCTCATTCATATTCAATGGTTTGAGCGTACTTGAAGTGATATGGACAGCGCAAAACAAGAAGGGTGGTGAAGAAGAAGAGCAGACTAAGAAGCGCACAAGGAGGAATCAGAAGTACCAGCGTGCCATTGTTGGTGCCTCACTCAGTGACATCATGGCCAATTTTAATATGAAGCCTGAAGTGCGAAAAGCCCAGAGGGATCAGGCTATCAAGGTAGCAAAGTAACAGAATAAGTCCACAAAGGCTAAGGCAGCACCTAAGGCCAAGGCCGCTAAATTCAGCCAACGTCGACAGTAGAATAGACAAAACCACAGATAGAATAGACACAATGATAGATTTCCTTAGTTCATCTGTAATTTTGAATATTCTTCCGTCGACTAACCTTCTTTCTACAGTATTAATTCTAAGCGTGCTGGTTGTAATGAGAGTCGACACGTCACCACAACGTTGACTGCGACGAGGCCCTGATCTGGTCGGTGTCACCCACACGGTTGGTTTTGACGGCCAAATGTGGTCCGTGTGAATAAACTATTCGTTACAAATTTGCGCCCGTCCACGTGTGGTGTTGTGGTGGATTTGTGGTTCGTTTGATTGGACCCTAAGTAAAATATCAAATAGCAACACTTCATGTGATTATCCTTGGCTAAAGTAAACAGTTTGTGAAATCAATTTATTTCAATGTTAATGATTAGCTTTATTTTTATCCCTTACATGTAGGTGGTTCTTATGTACTGTTTTGTGTTGTGTGCTTATTTATTTATTTATTAGTAATGTTAGTTTTGTACTTAAATAAGGTTATTAAGTACAATAAGGTTATATAGTTCAATGTTAATGATGAAATATAAATTATTTATTACTTTAAGTAGGTTTGTACAAACACTTTTACAGGTCATTCATATTTTTTTAAACTAGATGAGATCGGCGTTTCCTATCTGACTACTCTGAGAAGAAAGGCCGAAACAAACTCAGAGGTCACAGTCTCTTTTAAAGTCCAGACATAATCTTGGTCAGATCATGTGAAGACCATGTGGATTGAAGTTTGAAATTGTCTTTTGAGGAAAGAACCACAACGATCGAGTGGACCTGTCCAGTCAGTGCACGCATTTGTCAGTAATCGTGCAGCTCAACTCAAAATTTAAGGAGCTCAGCGATTCGACGAACAATACCAAAGAAAGGACATTGGGTAGGCCGCAAAATTACTCAAACCACCAGACTAAGATTAAGATAAAAACTAACTGAGATAATAAAATAATAAAAAAAACACAAAAGTGCAAGTACAAAGTACAATAATATAAATAAAAGAATATGAATTTCAATAACCTTTGTGATAATGTTTGGCATAATATTGGAAGAACTTGAGTGGGTTTCCTATGGTTCATTATTAAATGAAAATCACAAGGGCTTCCTTATAAATCTAATAAAGGTTGTCAGGGACTTCAAACGCGCCACCTGATACTACATTTGGTACATGATTCGGAGCGAGGTTTCCTTATTTTACATCTAGATTTTGCCCGCCGCATCGCCCGCTTGGATGTCTAGAAAAAACCCACGGGAATGTACTACCGAGATTAAAAGTACCCTACGTGTTCATCCAGATTATAAACTATCTGTGTGCCAAATTTCATCCAAATCCGTTGAGACGTTTCAGCGCCAATCCGGAACGTATAGTATCCGGCACGAACTTGGCAAGGTTTTGGCGTAATCGGAGTAAGTTCACGCACGTGCACTTAGTGCAACATTTTTTTTTTCATCTATATTGCTTGTCAATATTTTATGTTTTTTACCATTTTTTTTAAACATCTGTTTAGAAGAGACTTGAAGAAAGGAAAAAAGTGTCTAATTTTATTTGATTCGATTTTTCTAATTTTATTTGATTCTAAAAAGTGTCTGAAAAGTGTCTAATTTTATTTGATTCGACTATACATTCAGACAAACGGACCAAAAATATAAAAACTACATGTTTCGAATTTTGTTTGTATATTTTAATTAGTGCAATAATTTGCACGACGTAAGTTGTCTTGTTTTGTTGACATTCATTTTGTTTTAATAATATTTAATGTAACAATTTGCACGCCGCGCCGTAAGGTAGACTGTAGCCGATCTCATTATTATACAATATCTTATATCTGTATCTACATTCATAGCAAATAAAATTCTGATTCTGATTCTGATTCTCACCTTGATGATATTACATGTACAGTTTTGACTTCGTTAATATTTTATTAGGAATATGTATGATTTTTAACTTACAAAGGATTATTTTGATCCCCTTTACTAAAAGCACTTAGGTACAAATTTTCCTCGCTACCTGTAAAAAGCTTTTAGTAGAGGAGTGTTCTTATGAAAATCGATCACAGCATCGTCGAATATATTATGTAGGAAGAGTTTTATTCAATTAACTAGCTTTTGACCGTGACTTCTCCCGCTTGAAAGTCGGATATTATCCCACAGAAACGTGCTACCGGTATGAAAAGTATCCTATTTTGTAAACCAGCTCGTAGTCTTCCCTTGTGCCAAATGTCATCCAAATCCGTTAAGCCGTTTTTCCGTGATTGAGTAACAAACATCCAAACACAACCATTATCGTTGACTAGCTGCGTGCCGCGGTTTCACAGGTTTCGATCCCGTGGAAATATCAGGATGAAAAGTATCTTATGTCCTAATTCAGTTCATGGTCTACCCACCCGCCAAATGTCATCCAAATCCGTTCAGCCGTTTTAGAGTGAAAGCGTAACAAACAAACATACGAATTATCAGATCTATTAATCTTAATTTAGCTGCCTGAAACGACTTTGTAAGTATGTTGACAATATCGTTATTTTACTCTTGAGGATATTATTAGGCCTAGCTTCGCAAGGATTTTGCGACATCACAAAACATCGAATTTTCTTTATTATCTTTAAGTTTAATATTAGAAAACCTCGAGCAACAACTCTTGAGGCTCTCGATAGGCGGTTTGATCAAGGGCCTGTTTCAGAAGGCAGTACTCCTCGATACGGCATCATCGCCTCGTGAGGAGGTTCCTGTCTCTGTAGCGCTAACCAGCGCTAGCCTAGAGGCTGCTCTCGACAAAGGGCGATCTTTATAATAATAAAAAAATGCGATAAAAATGTAGGTATTAAACCTACACGTAAAACTTCCAGAATACATTAATTAAATAATGATGAAAACCCCATCAATATCCGTTGCGTAGTTAAATTAGTCCTAAGTTAAGTTAGTCATAAAAAAATTAATACGAAGCTCTTGGCTAATGTGTACGTGTATAATATGTTCCCTCTGCTGGGAAACAGGTTTCCTCTCTGTGAGAGGGAGTGGGCCGTGATCCACCACGCGGGCCCCGTGCGGGTTGGTAGATGTCACATGTCTTCGAATCGTTGGTTCTAAGACAGGCCGGTTTCCTCATGTTTTCCTTCACCGTTTTAAGAGCGGTAGTGATGATATAACTTACACGTAAAGCGCCTGTCTGGGTTCGAACCTACGACCTACAACTTGTAAGTCGCGGCCGTAACCACTGGACCACCACCGCTCTTTTATGACATTAATTTGTGTCATTATATCTTTGAAATCAGTCCAGCAGCGTAATTGCGTAACACATTTTCGTTCACGACTAATCTGTTTGATTTTGACAGTTCAACAACATCCATTGCGTTATTTACATTGTTGAGCAGAATTTTTTATCGACCTTATGACGCAATGGATTAGCAATCTGTTTCAAAACGATTCAGATTCCGTTTGATTGTGTATTACGCAATTAGGGTACAGGTTCCCTCACGATGTTATCCTTCATCGACATAAAAGACATATTTCTTACTTATGTTATGCGCATTTTCATGATATGGTAATACCACCCATGGACTCCTCGAGACTAGCTCGACCTAGTGTGGAGTACATAAGCTAAATGATTGCTTTGCGTCTTATATATTACTGTTTTTCTTTAAATGTAAGCCTAGCTACATAGTAACGTAGACTATCTGGAAATTGTAAAGCAATGTTTTTAGAAAAATAAACATTGAACATATTAAACATTACTTGCCCGGATGCCCTGAACCCATAACGATGAGAAGCAAGGCTTTAATCTAAGGGCCATCACGAAAATCTTCCAACAAAACTAGTTAAAGCGAAGAAAATTATTGTTGTTAAACTCACACACGGTTCCACAACGCGGAAGGCTTTGCTTACATCTCGGTCAGGGCTTCAGCCTTACTTACTTCTTAGTTGTCAAGGTATCAGTTTCAACCTTATGAACAAGCTATTTTTAGGACATAACAATTATAGTGACCTTATTGGTGATGTTCTTCAGAAAGGCCAGATGTGTAGTACTCGCAACCGGCGCTCGTGTATGACCAGATGTATGAACGTAAACGAGGCAAAAGGAGCATGTAAGGATCGTAGCAGGTGGCGTTCTGTAGTTTCTGCCTACCCCCATGGGAAGAAGGCGTGAGTTTATGTGTCTACAATATAATACAGTTTTTAGGGTTCCGTAGCCAATTGGCAAAAAACGGAACCCTTATGGATTCGTCATGTATGTCTTTCTGTCTGTCCGTCCGTATGTCACGGTCAGTTTTTTTACGGTTTAAGACATTTATTTCTCAAAAAGAATACAATTCACTTATTAAGAGAAATACAAGGTAATCTTAAAACTAAATGTTAGAATTACTTATGACGAGGGTAGGTTTTAGTAACGTATCAGACAACTTCTACAGTGTTGTGGGTAAAAGGTAAAAAATGAGTGCACTATTACATATTGATTCCAAAAGGCAAGTCAATGGCAATCACAAATTTAACCATATATGTGTATTGTTAAGTGTCGGGAATAAAGAGTAGGTAATTTAGTCTTCCCTATAATTAGCAAATTAGTAAATAATTAATAAAAATAATTGATGAGGATGTATAAATTAGTGCGGTGGGTCAGATTCAAAATCTAGAGAAATCTTTCAAGATGTGGTGCTTTATGGTTCTTTTGTATAAAGTGAAGGACTGAATCTCTTTAATGTCATTAGGTAATTTATTATACACCTCTGCTCCTTCGTATAGTATATTTTTTCTTCCGTAATTAGTTCGTGGTGGTCTTAAGCAAATGTTGTTTTTTCGTCTGGTACTACGTTTCTGTGTTTGGCCTTTTTTTGTAAATGTTATTTTTGATTGTATATTTTTATTTAATAGTTTATGTACTAGTATGCATGTATTATATTTATATATCTGTGATAGTGTCATCAATTTAGTTTCTTTATAAATTTTTTCTGTCGGAGTTAGATAGTGGTAATGAAATAAGAGTTTTATTATTTTGTTTTGACAAGTTTCGATTTGTTTTAAATGTGTTTTAGCTGCAGTGCCCCACACCTCTATTAGATATTCTAGGTGAGGTTTTACCATGGAGTTGTAAATGATATACCTAACAGATGTCGGCAAGCAGCGGACAATCCCCCGAAGCGCGCCCATGATTGAAGATAGTTTAGATCTTAATTTATCTAGATGTGACTGCCACGTCAGATGTTTGTCTAGATGGAGACCAAGATACTTCTCTGAAGGAACTTGGGTTATAGGTTCGTTATTTAAGTATATGTTTGAGTTGTTTGCGACTTTTTTGTTCCTAGCACTAAAAATAATATAGTGAGTTTTAGAGGTATTAACAGTAAGCAAATTGTCTTGGAACCATCTAGAGAGAGTGTCTAAATCTTTTTGTGCTTGTTTGATGACCTCTTCGATATGGTTTCCAAATAAAAATAGGCTAGTATCATCAGCATAAAGTATTATGTCGCCTGCCAGATTAAGGTTATGGATGTCATTCACATATAATATGAACAGCAGGGGACCAAGAATGGATCCCTGTGGTACGCCGTAGGTCAAAGTTTCGCAGTTACTTTGTACATCACCAATCCGAACAATTTGTTGTCTATTAGAGAGATAAGACCTGAACATGTCGTGGGCAATATCCCTTATGCCGATTTCATGCAGTTTTTGGAGAAGGAGACTGTGGCTAATTGTATCAAATGCCTTTTTCAGGTCAATAAATATACCGAGTGCTACGTATTTTTCATCGATATTGTTTTTTAGATTGGTCACAAGGTCAATTGTTGCAGTTAGAGTGTTGGATTTTGCGCGGAAACCATATTGCTTTTGAGAGAAGAAGTTTATAGTTTTGAGGTAATCATCTAGACGTTTATATAATATTTTTTCAAATATTTTAGATATAATTGGGAGGACAGAGATAGGGCGATAATTACCTGGGTCAGTCGTTTTCCCTGATTTAAAGATAGGATTAACTTTCGCTATTTTCAAAGAGTCCGGAAAGTGGCCGTTTTGTAAACAATAGTTGATACTCGTCGTGAGTTTAGCTAATATTAGATTTTTAATACTTTTTATGGTTTTGCAACTGATCCCATCTAGGCCCGCACTAGTATTTGAATTGAGATTGTCTATGATTTTGCTGACTTCTGCTTCAGTTGTTGGGGTTAAGTTTAGTAGTTCACTTGTACTAGATACTGTGGTTTGTGTTGTTGGCTGGGTATGTATTTGTTCCGTAGGCATTGCAATTTTATTAGCTAATACGGATCCTATAGTAGCAAAAAAGGTGTTAAAATAATTACATATGTCTTTACTCTCTGTAATTTGACCGGTTAATGTCTCTAGCTTTGAAGGAGCGGAGCATGATTTAGACTTGCTTCCTGCTAAGTTTCCGATTAGCTTCCACATCTTAAAAGGTTTTCTCTCACAGTTTTTGAAAACTTTGTAGTAGTAACAACTTTTAGTATTTTGAATTTGTTCCAACACAGTGTTTCGTAGGGTTATGAAATTGTTTCTTATTAAGTCGTCATTGGGATTTTCTTTATAAGCAGACCACAGCTCATTCCTTTTAGTTAGCATTCCAATTATGTCTTTATTGATCCAGTCTGATTTTAACGTATTTTGAATTTTGACTTTCGGTATTCTATTTTTAATTACTGCTTCCTTTATTGTATGTTCTAAGCTTTCGTAGTCACTCACAGACACACTACCAATTTTACTTTCTACTGTTTGGTGAAACGCTGTGTAATCTAAGGTATGGTACTTTACTTTCTTTTTAATTTCAGGTGTATATTTGCCAACTTCGAGATAGATTTGCTTGTGATCCGACATTGGAGACTCCACAATAGTTAAATGAAATTTGTGATTTTTTAGATTAGTAGAGACATGATCAAGGATCAATTTTTTTGTTGCAGTATCACGTGTACTAAATTTTACATCAGTGTTGTTTAGGATTAGGTGTCCGTGTTCTAACAGCATTTTGGTATAAGTGTTAATCGGTCGGCTCAGATTAAGCAGATCATAGTTGAAATCACCGAACACTAAAGCTCTTTTCCTCCTCGTCAACTGCTGCGAGTATTCCTCCAAAAAATCATTATTATTTGATTTCGGTGTTTTATAGACGGCACCTATATCCAATGAGTATTTATTTAAATGGACCCATAAGTAGTGATTGTCCTCTTTACTAAGATCCTGAATGTGATTGTGCTTTAAGCAGTCATGAACAAATATAGATACTCCACCGCCTCTTGAGTTTTCTCTAATATTATAATAATGCGAGTAGTTTGGCAGTTTTAAACTCCTGGCTTCAGATTCGGACTTGATCCAAGTTTCCGATAGTATAATCACATGCACAGGACTAGGTATGCTTTGTTGTAAAATGCAATTTAACTCGTCTAGCTTTCCTGGCTTCACAATGCTACGTGCGTTAGCGTAAAGAAATTTTAGGGATTTAGTGTTTTTTATTAAGTTGCTGTAAGAGTTGGTTACTTCGTATGTAGTGCTTGGAGTTGCATCATCTGAATCTAGTATCGCTAGTTTTTTGGCCCAGTTTTCGTAATTGTAGGTGTTCCTTTGACATATTTTATTGTTATATCTGTTTCGCCTCCGTCTATTCGCCGTTTCAGTTCGTCTCTTAAACTTTTCCGATATTTTTGTTGGTAGGGGGTCTCGTCAGAGTAGACCTTGATATTTTCATACTGTATGTTTGATTTATGGCGTAGAATGGATTTCGCTGGTTCAGGTGTCGAGAATATGACCTTTATAGGTCTAGATGTATCAGGATTATATTTTCCTAGTCGTATGGTTTTTGTTGGTTCCGTGCAGTCTGAGACAGCCATTTTAATAATATTCATTACCTCCTGGCTGTCATGAGTTTGTCTCTCTTCAGATTTTTGGGATCTCACTTCTTTTATCCCTCGTATAATGACATTTTTCTCCCTCTGAGATCGGTCATAGGTCTCCGATATAATGTCTTCGTAGTTAAGCAGAGGTGTGGTATTCGCGGGATCGGACCCAGATTTAAGTTTAGCTATGTCATTTTCAATAGTGTCCACTTTTTTCTGAATGTTAGCTCGGAAGATTGAGATGTTAGACAACTCCGATTTTATTTTGGTCTGTTCTGAGGACAGGAGACCAGTTGTAAGTTTAATCTGACTTATTTCTTCCTTAATAGCCGAAACGTCTTGGGCTATCTTGTTAAGATTTTCAGCCTGGGTTTTTGCCATATCCTTTAAAAGCGATTCCATTTTGTCTTGGAATTTTTCGAATTGTATACCGAAGTCGTCATGAGGTTGTTTTCTCTTGCTACGATAAGTTACCTGGTTTATGGAGTCAGATAGCGCAATTTTACGCAAATCTGGTTGCGAACCACCAGCTGTTTCAGATCTCCCAATGCCACTTGCTATTGCTATAGGATCTCTATTGCCTTCGTTATACGTATTAGGCGACTGCGGTGGCGATCGAGCGACATTCATCGTGTGTTATTGTTTTTATAAATATGCAAAGATATATACGTGGGACGTTCGGAGCGCGCCCGCGCAGCACCACGACGAGAGCGAGATGAATATTCGAAGCCCGTCTCTTTTCACCGGTAAGGTCCGAGGGGATAACACTTGCCACTCACCGCTCGCTTGGATGTTGATGAGAAGCAATAACGACCGAAGTTTCGCAAATGAGTTAATGCTAATTGCGCACTTAGGTTTAGAGCACTTAATTTCACTTTTATTTGAAGATTTTTATTTATTTTATTAAAATGTTTTGCGACACGTCCGTACCACTCGCTTCCGTAATCCGAAAAACTTTTTTCGAAACTATAAGAACTATAGGTACTGTAGAAACTTGGTAAGTAGATGTATTGTGTGAACCGCATTTAGATTTTCACACATAAATAAAAATAAAAATAATAACTTTGGGGTTCCCCATATTTAGAACTGAAACTAAAAAAAAAAACATCAAACTCATACGTGTGGGGTATCTATCAGGGTTGGCATGAATAAATCATTTTGACTTAAATCATGATTTAAATCACGATTTAAATCAAACGATTTTTTCAATAAAAATCAATGATTTAATCAAAAATGTTTAATTTCACTTTCTTTCAAAGAAATCATTATAAACAACAGATTTAGAAATTATAATTAAGTTACATACTAGGGTCGTTTAAATCTGAGAAAACAATATCATTATTATAATATTTGAACAAAAAAAAACTAGTTTTCCAGCCATTTCAATTCCCAGTCGGTTTCTTAATTTGCTCTGAACAACTCCAAAGGTGGAAAACACTCTTTGCACAGCAGCTGAAGAAGCTATCGCCCCAAACAATTGCTTCACTACTGGAAAAAAAACTGACTGTTCCTCTTCGTTAAATATATTTTTGTGTAAAATCCACCACTCTAGTGGTGTCACATTTTTTAATATTTCTTCTGCGAACATCACACTTCTGAACGGTTTTGATTTTTGTTCATTAAATTTAAATAAAGGCTCCTGCAGTGGTGGCCCAGTGGTAGGTCGTAGGTTCGAACCCAGACAGGCGCTTTACTTTGTGTAAATTATTTCATCACCACTGCTCTCAAAAACTGTGAAGGAAAACATCGTGAGGAAATCGACATGTCTTAGAACTTAAAATTCGAAGACATGTGACATCTACTAACCCGCACTGGGACCGCTTGGTGGATTACGGCCCACTCCCTCTCACAGAGAGGAGGCCTGTGTCTCAGCAGTGGGAACATTATAGGCTGATTATGTTATGTAAAGGCTCCTGCAAACAGTCGCGACGCGAGACGAAAAGGCACGGCTCGTCACGCGACACGCGGTGCCTTTAGGCTTTCACGGGCACGGGCGACGCGACAGCTCAACGCAACTCTAAGAACAATATCTATGAAAACTTGAAAAAAATGTTCTACAAGAATCGCGTCGCAGCGTCGAGTCTGTTTGAAGGAGCCTTAAACCGTAGAAGGGACTAATAACACCCTTTTAGTCATAAGACGATTATCCAATGTTATTAAAGGCACAAGAAATATTAATAATTCACTTTTGTAATTATATCTTTTGGGTGTGGAAAGTTTTGATTATGAATGTGAATGAAACGATGGATGGTTCTGAGTGAAAGATGATAAGGCTGGAAAGGGTTATGGAAGAAATACACATTTTGCGCCGACCACAAATAAATTGGGATAAAGGAAGGAGAACGAATAACTTCGTCACGTTTCTAAAGTTTAACTAGCTAATTTTTAGATATCATCACGTTTGAATGAAAGGCGATTACATATATCTGAGATGAGAACGCTAAGACGCCGGCGGAACCAGGGGGGGGAGGGAAAAGTTGTGATGCGGAGGAATAACGAAAATGTTGTGGGGAAAGGGACCAACGACTTAACGTGCTTTCGGGAGGGGGGCGGGGGGTATCACTCTTTACTCCGAGAAATTTCTAATGGAAAAACACTTTGCCTGTTCTAGGCGTCGAACACAAGGCCCCAAGCTAAGCAGTCACGTTTTTGACCACGTGACCAACGGAGCAGTCAAGTCTTCAGGACATACAGATGTGACGTCATGACCATCGTAAAAAATCCTCGCACTTGATTTGCAACTCTCGGTGTCGACCCGAGCATTGAGAATCCAACAGAGTGCATCCCAGCGCGTCGAAAAAACACTGTTGGATTTTCAACTCTCGGCGCTAAACATGCGTTGAAATTCCACCGCGACACTTTTACGTCGTTGCGAACGTGGACTTTGGTATTAACATGTAGGTACAACTAATTAAGATCATTGAAACATATTATTAGCGTATCATATCTTAAGATCTTCATTGATTGCTTTATTACGAGCCGAGATCAAAATGCCAAGTGCTCAAAGTGTCTGACATGTTAAGAACAGGAGATCATATCATATTTCAACCATGGATGAAATAAGTATCATATACAAAGACGACTAAATAATGGGGCTTGGGCTCGTGGATGGGTGTCCAGCCATTACATGTCGAGACCCCTCCGTGCCTCGGAAAGCACTTAAAGCCGTTGGTACCGGCGGTCATCTGTATATCTTTGACAGTCGTTACAGGTAGCCGAAAGGTTTGACAACCAGGGGTATCGTGATGCTCAATAGGTAACTGGGTTGTGTACCTCAGATAGGTTCAGCTGCATCCAGTTAGGAAGCCAAACCCAACATCCAAACCAGTCTTGCCAAGACTGGTTTTCGCATTTTTAGGCTTTAGACTTAAAGACTCAATGAACACTTTGTCAGTCGATTGTTCAATGTAACGGAGGGAGCTTATTGCCATCAACCGGGCAGAAATACAGGGCTGCTTCTGCAAAATTCCTTTTGGAAAACGGAATTTTATTCAAGTGGAAAATTTCTTTGACCGTTTTTGCTTTGAAGTTTAAATGTTATTGACAAGTGATGAGGCGGAAGGTTTGCGTTACATAATAAATAGGAATTGCCTATTCTCGAAGATTTCGATCATGGATTCGCCCTGCAGGGTCAAAAGGTGGTCGCGTTTTTGTCTCTGACACATACAATGTCGCAGAGTATTGACTTGATTGCCATGAAAACACCATGATTATTGTGTGAGCTCACTCTTCTCAGTATGTAACACTTTTTTGCGCGACTTAGTACATAATCAGCCTATAATGTTCCCACTGCTGGGACACAGGCCTCCTCTCGGTGAGAGGGAGTGGGCCGTAATCCACCACGCGGGCCCAGTGCGTGTTAATAGATGTCACATGTCTTCGAATTTTTGGTTCTAAGACATGCCGGTTTCCTCACGATGCACAGTACGGCCGATTCCCAAAAAGCTGGCCAAAACTCGAAAAATCAAGTAATTGATTCAAAATTTCTTACTCGGGGGTTTCGGGGTCGCTGATTACGAATTTGATTTTAAAAATTTGAAAAACGACCCCCTTCCACCCCTATTGGCCACCCCCTCACGTGAAATAGCGTATATTCTAGAACATAATCAAGATGCATGTCAATTTATATGTTTTCGGGGTCGCTGATTACGAATTTGATCTTAAAATTTTGAAAATCCACCCCCTTCCGCCCCTATTGGCCACCCCCTCACGTGAAATAGCTTATATTCTAGAACATAATCAAGATGCATGTCAATTTATATGTTTTCGGGGTCGCTGATTACGAATTTGATCTTAAAATTTTGAAAATCCACTCCTTTCCACCAGAATTATGAAATTAAAAATGGCGGATCCAATTCTCCCATTCTCTTTTCGTATTTATTTCTTGTGCACAAAAAATAGCATAAAAGCCAAGGTAGCAAGTGGTAGCAGCTGAATCTTGTTTTGTTCAGTAACTGTTACTTTTTTGAGTAACCTCTAATAGGTTTCAAAGCAGCATATGACGGCGTTGTATTACTATACAGTTTGAATACTCAAATTTTATTTAAAAAAAATGCAAAAAATGTATCTACGTATTCCTGCAACTAAAAAATTTGTGTCCAGGTATTGATATGTACCAAAGATTTCTCGTATTTTACTAACCTTCCGAAGATGATTCCATTTGGTTTTGTTCAATTTACTTTAGTACAAAATCTTTCACGTGTGTACAACTTTCACTATTCATCGACAGTAATACGATGCTCAAACGAAGGCCACGTTGCGACTGAAAATACAGAGGGTACTTAGGGTATAGGACGTTGCTATGAACGGTTTTCACTTCTCAAGGGATTACTGTAGCCAACCCAAAGACAAAAAAACTCAATCTATAAACTTCTGTTTTCGACTTTTGACCAGCTTTTTGGGAATCGGCCGCACTGTGCGATGTTTTCCTTCACCGTTTTGAGAGCAGTGGTGATGAAATAATTTACACAATGTAAAGCGCCTGTCTGGGTTCGAACCTACGACCTACAACTCGTGAGTCGCGGCCGTTACCACTGGACCATAACTGCTCTACTCGACTTAGTACGGTTTGCCTTCACCGTTAAATCTTTGCCTTTTTCTCATGGGCGTAGGGAAAAACTGCTAAAAAACGGTAATGGAAAGCATATTGAGGAAACCGGGATATTCCGAGAAAAAAGTATTGTAGTTTATATAAGACATGTGAGATCTACGAACTCGCACTGGGCCCGCGTGGTGTATAACGACCCACTCCACCCACTCCCTCTCACGAGAGGAGGCCTGTGTCCCAGCAGTGGGAACATTATGGGCTAATTATACTATATGTATGTGTTTAGCGATTTGTGGTGCAAGCAGGCCTAAAACGCACATTAACCATATATTCATTTAACGAATAGAATGTCCCAGAACTAACTATAGACAAGGCAAAATGGCTTATTCATTAGTGCGTCACTAACAAAACTTGACAGAAAAAAATGTCAATATTCTTACACAATATTAAAACAGTCTTAAAATAATAATATGTACAATTATATAAAAAAGGAGGTGTAAGAATCAGAGAGCATCAAAGTATTCGTCCGTATTAACAGGAAAAGTGGCCGAAACGCTGGCAGCAATGCCACGTTGTATGGCAATGCTGATTCTTATTATTCTAGAAAGATCTTGACATTGATTCCATTATTATTTTCTTGGCAAAACGTCGCCTGTAGGTAAATAAATAGCTATAACAATACTGATAGTACAATACTCACTTAGACACCATCCCCGATCACTTAGTGTCAGTCGCCGACACGACGGCCGCAATCGACTCGTTTACAGAGCACGTACAATCCGTATTGACGGATTGTTCACGGGAAGTTCCGGTGATGGAAGACCATCGCTGGAAACTACCTACTGACGTACGTGACCTGATAACCGAGAAGAACGCGGCCATCCGTGCCTACGACTCCTTCCCTTGTGACGCGAACAAAGCCCACATGCGCCATTTACAGCGTGCTGTAAAGAAACGCATAGGGGAGGTTCGCTCTGAGGGCTGGAACAAGATGCTCAGCAAACTCGAGCCCACTCATCAAGCCTTCTGGCAATTACAGAGGAAATTGCGTTCCTCAGAAGAGGTCTCTATGCCTCCTCTCATCCGCCCCGACAATAGTGTCGCTTTCGACAGTCCCGATAAGGCTGAATGTCTTGCCGACAGCCTAGAGTCCCAATGCTCTCCCAGCTCCCAACCAGTAGACCAAGCTCACCTGAACAAGGTCGACGCTGAAGTCGAACGAAGAGCCTCCCTCCCTCCCGTCGAAGACCCTGATGATCCTCTGCCTCCCGTCACTCCAGACGAAGTGCACGACATCATTAAAGGGCTCCACGCTCGTAAGGCCCCCGGTTCGGATGGTATTACCAATAAGGTATTCAAACTCCTTCCTGCCCCGCTAATAATGCTTATGACCGCCATCTTCAATGGCGCCTTGAGCAACAACATCTTCCCACAAGCATGGAAAGAAGCCACCGTCATCGGTACCCCAAAGCCAGGCAAGCCAAAGTCTGAGCCCTCCAGCTACCGCCCTATTAGCTTACTCAATGTCCTCGGCAAAATCTACGAGAGGCTTATTTATAAGCGTCTCAAAGACTACGCCGAAGCAAAGAGCCTCATACCCAACGAGCAGTTTGGATTCCGTAGCCAACACTCGGGCACCCAACAGGTCCACCGTATCGTAGAGCACTTATGCGCTGGTCTGCAGCGTAACGCGACGACGGGTGTGCTATTCTTCGACATAGCGAAGGCCTTCGACAAAGTCTGGCACAACGACTTGATATACAAGCTCTACCAACTAGGAGTGCCAGATCGTCTCGTGCTCATCTTACGAGACTTTTTGTCGAACCGGACCTTTCGCTATCGCGTCGAGGGAGCACTCTCGTCCCCTCATCCTATTCGCGCCGGTGTCCCTCAGGGTTCCGTACTATCTCCTCTCGCCTTCACACTGTTCACTAGCGATATCCCAAAAAGTAAAAAGGCTCAGTTGGCTCTCTTCGCCGACGACACTGCCGTTTACTATACCGGTCACTGTCCCAACGCTATAGCTCGTACCCTCCAAACCTCCGCAAACGTCTTAGGCGCTTGGTTCCGGAAATGGAGAATCGAGGTCAACCCCGATAAGAGTCAGGCGGTTCTCTTCTCGAGACGTCGTCGACTCCCTCCCCCACTTCCCAGCCCGATCACTATGTACGGCAAGCCAATCCCTTGGGAGAAGCAAGCCAAATACCTAGGCGTGATCCTCGATGAGAACCTTACCTTTAAGGCTCATATTAAGGCGGTTCGCGCGCGCGCCTCCTTCGCTCTTAGCAGGCTCCAATTCGTACTGACAGCCCGTAGTAAACTGTCCCTCAAATGCAAGCTCCGCATCTATACCGCAGTCATCCGTCCCATCATGACCTATGCCTGCGTTGTATTTGCGCACGCTCACCCACGTCATCTCCATAAGATGCAGACCCTCCAAAACCGTTTCCTCAGAAGGGTCACGGGTGCCCCCTTCTATGTCCGTAATATAGATCTTCACGTCGACCTCAAAATGCCAACCATAAAACAGTTCATGAAACGCTTATCAAAGCGTTTCTTCGACTGCGGCATTAAACATTCTAACCCCCTGATTACAGCGGCCGCCCGCTACACTCCCTCTCGCATTAGCAGTATTCGCCGACCAAGGCATACTTTAATCGACCCCGACGACGCCACTACCCTCCTCCAGGAGAGTAGTAAGGCCACTAGCACGCTACATAAGCCCAAAACCCGATCGCAGTCCTACCGCCCTCGCCGCCGAGGCCCGCCGCGACGCCCAAATCGACGCCCCTCCCGACCCTTGCTCGAGCCAGCCCGCGCCGCTGAGCCTGTAACTTTAAATTCGTCCGTAAATAATATCAATCCTGATCCAGCTAGTCATTTGCTGCCCTCTTCCAGCGACGCCCTAAGCCGAGGTTCGTACCCCACAGGGGGTGCCCTTAGCGTTGTCGCTTAGTTTTAGTTAGTATATAAGTTTAAGTCCTGGCTGGAGGCCTTAATTTATTAGGGAATCCACAGGCAAGTCCGCTTAAGCAGACGACAACCGCATAGGTTGACCTGCGAGATGCCAAACAAACAAACAAACTGATAGTACAATAACTACACAACAAAAACACGGTTTAATATCGGTCTTTTGTGTCGAGTTTTTACAGCTCCGCAGCCACATTGCAAAAACGGAACCCTTTTAATTTAGAAACGAAAGGAAGACAATAAAAACTTTCTAAAATTAAGACGCACACACTTTTACAAAGTAGCCAAAAGGCTCGTATTCAACTTGTAAAAGTTTAAAGTCTCAAATTTCGTCATGTCACGTCTGCCTCCCCCCCCCCCCCCCCATAGAACGGGACCCGAGGCGGCGGCACGTAGTGTGGCCACGCGCGCCGCTTTTGGACGTCACAGGGGTAGTCTAATACCTCACTTCATCCGGAGTTCAGGAGGCCTGCAGAGGCGCGCCGGTACTAGCCCGCGATCGTAGAAGGCGCACAAGTTCCCATGATCCCCGGTGCAAGTGTGGGCAAGAAACAGCGGGTTGGTTTTTATTCAGTCAGTGTCTGACAGACTCCTTCGCCCGCCCCAGGGCGAACGACATACATGAGGATTTTCCACCCAGGAAAATAAAAAGGTCTGTCAAGAAGTACCAGGTCATTTCTCCTAAAAAGTTTTTTTTCGTTATGTTTTTATGTGTTAATATTTGTTCTTTTTTCTAGTTATCATATCCATGTTTTGTCTCTGCATCACTCAAAGGTTTACTGGTAGAAAAGGCGTCAGGCATTAAGTCCGCCTTTGTACAGTTTTTTTATACACTTGTGTAACCGTGGTACTGGGTAACAAGATGTCCCTCAGCAAGACTGGTTGTCAGACTTTGGGTTGACCTACATGTGTTAGCACTGAATCGCCTTATTTCATGCTCCATCGTTTTCTATCGTTCAGGATTGTTATTTCCTAGATCGAGAAAGATAAAGTGCGCGCGGCGGAACCGTATCGCATCGCAGGAAGGTGTGTGTGTCAACTCTTTCGGGCAACTGACTACCCGTGTCTGTGACTGTCAACGATTTACCTATTATGGGATGGGAAAAACTTAGTAGCATAGCCATAACATGGTGAATATTTTTTATACCCACCCTAATACTCTCCCCTCGACTTCCTTGATGGTCTAAGGGTAGCCAGCGCTACTGCTAAGCATGAGTCCAGCAAGGTAATTGCGTAACACACTAACAGTAGAATTGGATTCATTTTGACAATTCAACAACATTCATTGCGTTGTTGAGCAGAGCAGACTTTTTAGTGGATTAGCATATCCTTCAAAATTATTCAGATTATTATGATTATGATTTTATAGCGGAATAAGGGGTGTTGGGTCACCAGACGGGTGTTGGGTCACCAGACGGTTGTCGGGTCTGGTGGGCAACTGCCCGACGAATGATGTCGGGACGTTGTATATATTCTAGTTGTGCGTTAAACTCTGTTTGCGCAATGCAGGATTTTGCGTGACGTCAATGTGATGCGTAGTTCTCATGTGGCGTTGTAGATGCCGCCACAGAGCGTTACGCAATTACTGTGCTAAGTTCGATTCCCAGAGCCAGGTCGGCAAAGGGATTTTTCATCTGGAATTTCTCAGTCTGCCTCGTTGGTCCAGTGGTCGCAAGAGCTACTGCTGAGCATGAGTTCCTGGGTTCGATTCCCAGGTCGGGCAAAGTGTAATTGGATTTTTCTATCTAGAACTTCTCAGTAGCAGCCCGGAGTCTGGATTTGTGCCCGGTTGATGGCAATAGGCTCGCCTCCTATTCCATGGGACTTAAGCATAACTGGCGAAATGTGGGTGTGGGTACGCTCTGTCTTCCATTTGGGACTAATGGTGTGCTGTTACGTTATATGTAAAAAAATCGTTTAGCCTAGATTTCACAGCAAAAAAAATATATCGACTGACCAAAATCAACATAGTTATTTTTAAGTATACGTACATATTTCTGTCATAACATTTTATTTTTCCTACACTAATATTAAAAAGAGGAAAGATTTGATTGTTTGTTTGTATTGAATAGGCTCCGAAACTACTGGACCGATTTGAAAATTTGTTTTACCAATAGAAGCCGACATTATCCCTGATGAACTTAAGCAACTTTTTTTAATTTTTATAATTTAGGAAATCGAAATAACTTTATTATGCAGAAATTCGACTACTGAGCTTTTTAACGTCTGGTAACATTTGTTTGTTTGCATTTAGGGGGTAATGTCTGGGACTGTCGGATAAAAAGTATACTATTTGCATTTGTTAGCCCAATTCTTAGGATAGGCTACTTAACATCACGCTAGGATTCTTTGGTGCCGAGTCAAAAGAACAAAAGTCAAAAAGAATGCTAAGAAAAAACGAAGTAATAGCGCGGGCAGGCGATGCGTGAGGTCGGGTCGGGGGACCAGAAATTTCAAGCGGACGCGGGACGGGCTGAAGCTAGGGTTGCCAACCCTACTATGTAATATAGTATGCTACTATATTAGAGGCCTAAATACTATTTAAAAATTGTGAGCAAAACTACTACATTTACATTTAAATACAAAATGGCGAAATTAACTCAATGGGGCCAGTATTAATCTCATATAATCTGAATTAATGTTATTTGAAACCTTAATTAAAAGTGTTATTATGAGTGATTAAAAAAAAGCAGATAAACAAAACTCAAAGAATAAAAAAAAAACGTTTTTTTTTAACTTCACATTTTTTTTTATCACCCTCTTCTTTTTTTTAAAGACAATGCCTCCGAAAATACTATATTTGATATAAAAAGAGTTGGCAATCCTAGCTGAAGCTATTAATAATAAATAGATAATACGCAATCCACGCGGACGAAGTCGCGGGCGAAGTGCTAGTATAAGTATATTCCTTTATAGTTACAAAACTTTTTATTACAGCGTTATGTTTTCCATTCAATTCTGTGTTTGTTTTTATTCGATATTGTGTAAGTGCGACCACGAATATTACATTTTGAAAAAGGAAAACGTAATTTGATCCGCATTACGGTTTTTTTATTAACTTAGGAGAAGTCGCCTTTTATAACAGCAACGAGCTTTTCTTAAACCAAATTACGTATTTTCCTTTTTATTCAATCATACATCATTATCCTGCCCATCATGTCGATTCTGTATATATCTCACCGTGACGACTTGCGTGGAGTGAGCTGTCAGTGTCATCCTGACTTGGTCAATCCCTAGCATCAGTGGCTCTGACAGCTACCTACGTTTTCACGGTGTAATGGTTACAGAATCTCAGAACTCAATCTTGTAGTACTGCATAATTGCTTCAGCCATATGTGAGTACTATGTACACACTATAAAGCTACCATTTACTGGGTACGTCTTTCATTGACTTCAATGTGCCGTGGCGGCTGAGAGTATCTCATGCTCACTCTAATGTTTCGCTGATAGTGGCGCATGTGTTAGATTGTTTAGTTCCCTTCAAAATGGTTGAGTTGAATGTTGCTAAACCATGCGTCCTGTTCGTGAACGGACGCCGTCAGTGGGGACTGGTCATCTCTTAGCTAAAACGGCATATTTTAATTAAATTTAATTTTTGAATTGTTTTCATCTTTACATTACGGACGCTTTTCACGTTGTGTGAGAACGATCTCACATGCATAATTTCAATATGAATGATGATGTACTTAACCAATATTTTGTAACCATAATTTTATTTAAAAGACTGTCCGTGGAGTTTCTTGCCCGTTCTTCTCCATAGGTACCGACTAAGCTTTGGAATGGGCAACTAGCTCCATATTTCTGACCGACCGACCTTGACAATTCAAAAGTGCCTGTAATTAATTGGTTTATTTGTAATGAACGCTTTGAGTTTGAGAATGACACTACTTATCCCAATTAATTTATCATAGTCTTCATCTCGGTAGTCATCTTGTTTCCAACCATATCATCTTCCACACAGTCTATACATTGTTTCTTTGGTCTTCCTCTACTCTTTTAGCAATCCACATTCGCACTTAAAACTTTCCACACGACATTTTCCTTATTCCTCCACATCACAAGCTCATACCTTGACAACAGATTCCCACAAAAATTTCTAGTAACCCGTGTCACTTTCAGAAATGCACACTAGCTTTTTTAATATGAAATATCATGGCCTGTTAAGAGATTACTCGAGACTAACATGATTCTTTGTTTTAGTTAAATGTGGTAAGAATAAAAATAAAAAAATAAACAATCTTACTTTTGAAAATAAGCCCGCGAATAAGCCTTGAGGGAACGGAGAAACGGGAAGTTTGAAAGTGGCGCCAGTGACAGAAAAAAAAATAAGATAGAAAGAAAGCAAATAAATTTATTTGACCCAGGTTAAGGCACACAATATTCATAAAAACAAAACAGAAGAAAATATTATTGTGTGCCTCACAGCTACACCAAATAGGTTGGTTAGTTGATAGTTTGGTTTGGTATGTGATGAGGAGGGAGAAAACACATATGTAACCTTTTTAACTCTCGGCGCTAAGCAGAGGGTTGAAAATCCAGTGTGCATGCTGACATGGGCTGGCTCTGCTATTCGGGGCTGAGACAAATCCAACAAATCAAAGATTATAAAAGCCGTTCTTGAGTCACAAAACGATGTAACAAAACCGACCTTGTTTAATTTTTATAGATAATTTATGTTTGATTTTCAGCTGTTTGCCACTGTCACTTAACTGGCAACGTAAATGAATTGATCGGAGATACTGGAGAATTTACTATTCCCAAAAATAATACAATTGAGGAGAAAAGCACTGTAATAAAAAATGGAAACGTAACTGGAAGTGTTACTAAGATTTTCCAGAACAATAGTATGGTTAGGAATGTCCTAAAACATGATTCACCAAAGAATGTACAAAAACGTGATTTTGGTATACCAGAGAATGCGGCAAACAATTATAAGCCTGACGCTTTCGAAAATCACGAGGCAAAAAATTACCAAAGGTATGATTTACACAAAACAGACGATTATTATGATAAGCCACCGAATTTAAACAACATTTTCAACGATGACGAATATTACAATTACCAAGATGAAGAGATGGATTACAAAAAAGATATGCTTAAAAAGGATAAACATACCAGGAGAAGCGCTGATGATGCCAGTCGAAATGTTAGACCTCAATTTCAAACAAAACTGAACAATGATTTAGTCAAAAAGAGGTTCGACGAATTCAAAATGGTCAGAAGGATAACACATTACACTGTGCCAAAAGTTGAATTTAAAAATGCCATTGCTAAACGTGATACTGGTCGGAACCAAGATCTTGCTTATCCCATATTCCAAGAATACCACAATGAAGCTACATTAAACGGAGCCAGAAATCACGTAAAGCCAGATTATCATGTGGAAGATATTCAGAATACCATGTATCCATCTTACGGGGAACTAAACCACATATACCACAGTTACGAGGAACGAAAGCACATGCAGAATTTCAAAAAACTGAACAAAATAATAGCAAGACAAAAGCAAATAATCGAAAAGATAGCAAAACTACAATTGATTGGACGAAAACCGAATATCCAACTCGATTTCGATTCACTTATGTCTGAAGTCAAAGCTAAGCAGCAAATGTATAGAAAGTGGCCTAACTACACTGATTTTACATTCGAAACGCCCATGGCAAAGACAACAACCAAATTGACAACCACAAAGAAACCAACGACAATTCTGACACTTTTTGACGAAACAGAAGTCAGACTCGCGTTAAAGAATGACCCTCATGTCAAAAGGATTTTAAAGATGGCGAGTTTGAAGCGGGAAAAGTATTTGAATAATGCTCGGAGGTATTTATCCCGACGTAATTATACTCAAGAAACAGAATATGCTTAGAACTTGGCAGAAAGCGCAAACGGACTACGAAATGAGGCAGCAGAAACTACTACTTTCGTAGACAGGGTATAGCAACTGACAAGTCACTTAATGGGACTACAGGGCCTAAACATGAATTTATAATGCCTAAAAGTATATGATCCACTACAGTAAATAAAATCAGACAAAGATATCATATAAGTTAGGATGTATGCTAGTTAGTTAATGTGTTCAAAATATATATGCAATGACATTTACTTTGTAAAGGATTATACTATTTTAATAATTGTGAATGTGAAGACATTGTGGATTTGTTGTTTGTTTTTAACGCATTTTTTTTTATTATTAGTTTTAGTCATGGTCTGGCAGTTTGAGTAATTTATGCGGCCTACCCAAATGTCCTTTCTTTGGTAATGTTCGTCGAATCGTTTAGCTCCTTTAGTTCTGTGTTGAGCTGCATGACAACTGACAAATGCGTGCACTGACTGGACAGGTCCACTCATTCTGTGTGGTTCTTTCCTCAAAAGACCATTTCAGAAATCAATCCACATGGTCTTCACATGACCTGACCAAGATTATGTCTGGACTTTAAAAGAGACTGTGACCTCTGAGATTGTTTCGGCGTTTCTTCTCAGAGTAGTCAGACAGATAATGCCGATCTCACCTAGTTTTTAAAATATGATTGACGTGTAAAAGTGTTTGTACAAACCTATTTGCAGAAAATAAAATCATTTATCATTTATAACTCAATTGACACGATAGAAAGAAATCAGGAAGATACCTCAAAAAAAATATTTTAACGATTAAAAACCATACTAAAGATGCAATCATTCTGATTTTTTTAGTCAGATTAATCTACAAGCAACATGTAAAGTAATAGTGTTTAATTTTTTTAGTCCAATCAATAGTTTTTTTGTAAATCGATGTGTTGTGCAATAAACTACCCGCGTTGTGTCATCGTGCTTGTCTTTCTTTTCTATGCAGTCTGACAGTGACCGCGCTTTAGCTCTTTTCAGCCTCTTAATATAAAACATTGGTCAGGCAGAGCAGAGGCTTGTGAAAATTTGTCTTCTCAACAAAAGATTTCTATAGAAAAAAGCATCACGTTTGTACCTATTTTTCTGTTATTTTCTTTTGGTCTGTTTATATGTGTGTATGTAAATGGTTATAATAAACAACGCAATGAATTTTGTTGAACAGTCAAAACGAAAGTCATTCCTACTGTTAGTGTGTTACGCAAGTACCCCGCAAATATACGAGTATGAACGTAAACGGGGCAAAAGGAGTATGTAAGGGTCGTAGCCGGTGGCGTACTGTCGTTTCTGCCTACCCCCATGGGAACAAGGCGTCTGTTTATGTATTCACTAACTAGCCGACCCGACGAACTTCGTACCGCCTCAGAATATCATCTTCGTCCTTATTATTTTTTCGTAAAATTTTAAGATATTCTGCTATTCGTTGGCTGCCTCGGTGGTCTAGTGGTCGCAATCGCCACTGCTGAGCATGAGGTCCTGGGTTCGATTCCCAGGTCGGGCACTGTGTTATTGGGTTTTTCTATCTAGGATTTCTCAGTAGCAGCCCGGAGTCTGGATTTGCGCCCGGTTGATGGCGATAGGCTCGTCCCCTATTACATGGGACTTAAACATAACTGGTTTTTTTTTTTTTTTTTTGGTATGGCATCTCGTAGTTGACCTTGAGAGGTCGTGACTACTTAACCGGACGATCCTGTGGCTGCCTTAAGCGGACTCAAAGCCTCCAGCCAGGGGCGTAAAACTACTTACATTACTAAGCGAACGCTCGCTAAGGGCACCCCCTGTGGGGTACGGACCTCGGCTTAGGGCGTCGCTGACGGAAGGACAGCAAGATGGGACAGGCTGGATCAAGTTTTGTTGATTATTATTATTCGGGGAATTTAAAGCTACAGGCTCAGCTACGGCGCGGGCTGGCACTTCGTCGAGCAAGGAAACATAACTGGCGAAATGTGGGTGTACTATAGGTACACCTCAGCCCAACCATTCGGGGAAACAAGGCGTGATGTTATGTTATGAGTTCTGCTATTCGGGGCGGAGACAAATCCAGCAAATCAAAGACCATTTAAATCGGTCCATCCGTTCTTGAGCTATAAATGGTGTAACCAAATCTACTTTGTTTTATTTATATACATATATATGTGTATATGTATGGGGGTTGTAATTCCCTGGGCGAGCTCATTTACAAAGAGCTGTAGTGATACTAAAAACATGGACTCGCGTCGTAAAGAGATTCCTCGTTTGAGTTCTTGTAAAACTTCTACCTCGAAGGGGCTTCAAATACTATCACTCGGAAACGATCGCTGAAAACCAGTGCTGGGGCTCTGTCTCGCAGTCTCGTAGCATTATGCTGAGCGATGGCCGTTTTGCGTGGATGTGACACACATTTTCTCCCAACTTGTTCTTTTTGGTGTTTGTGTTAGATCACTGCGTCATGTTTACCGCAAATAATTTTTTTTCTTTGCTTTTATTCTTTATATTGTGGGTTTTTTTCACTCTACAAAACAAGTTTTAAAAAAAAATCGGCTAAATGCGTGTCAGACTACGCACAATGAAGTGTTCCGTAGTTGGATGAGTTTATCCCAAGAACAAACTTAATATTGTAGTTGAAAAACCTGTTCTCCCATACGTTCCAACTGCAAATCAAGTGGTCGAAGTCTACGGCTAAGCAGGCTTTACAAGTAAACGAGTAATTCGTTAACTTGTAAAGCCTGCTTAGCCGTGATAATTTACTTTTAACTTCTTTATATATACGGCAGTGATTATCCAATAACAACCATTTAGTTGGCAGGTGGCGCGGGCGGGGGGAATCAAAAATGGCCTACACGCACCCGCAATATTTTAACAACCTTTCCAACGACACCCCATACCATGGAATAAGAAAAAAATATTCATCCCCACTTTACGTGTAGGAGGTACCCATTTTTATTATTATTTTATTTTACTACCAGCTGCTCCCCGCGGTTTCACCCGCATAAATCGTGATCCCGTAGGAGTATCGGGATTAAAAGTACTCTGTGTGTTAATCCAGGTTATAAACTATCTGTGTGCCAAATTTCATCCAAATCCGTGCAGAAGTTTTTGCGTGAAAGAGTAACAAACATCAATCCATACTCACAAACTTTCGCGTTTATAATATTAGTAGGACTTTTTCGTTGTGACAAATCCATGCCAAATTATAGCTTACTAGTACTAAGTCTTTTTTTTTTGTTTATTCCCGGGGAGTAAAATCCTCATGGATGTCCTCATGGTCTGTCAGACTCTTACTGACTAAAAACCACCCCGGTGTTCCATCTCACACCTTCGTCGGGGTCGCGGGAACATACGATTCTTCCGCAACCCCGACTGGTGCCGGCCCGCCTCTGCGGGCCTCCTCGGATTGGTTTCACTCCCCCGTGAGGTGGGACTAGCCCCGCAACGTCTAAGAGGGGCGCGCGTGGAACACTACGCGCCGCCACCTCGGGTCCTGATGTATGGGCGGCGGCGGACGTCCCCGAGTCCGCCGCCTTTGGACCCATTTAGGGGAGCTGGAAGAGGGCGTTGTCGGGCCTCCGCCTGCTACGGATCGGAAGAGTGGACGAGATCTCTCTCTCCTTTTCCGCAGCCTCCTTCTGCGAAGAAACAGTGATCTCGCCACCGCGTCCCAGGATTCGACGCTGCCGACCATCGAATTTACTACGGTCGGCAGCGACAGGTCACTGCCTATTTCTGTGATGAGGGCACGACGCGGCTCCTCCCAAGCGGCACACTGTGCCAGCGTATGCCACGCCGTGTCGTCCCGGCAGTCGACGCAGTGGTGACACCGGGCGAGTAATAAGAGTCTGAGCTAAGCTGCGGTCTGACGGACGGACATGGCAAAACATTAACGGTTCCTTGTTGACTACGGAAGCCTAAAAACTAGCCAAGAACTTCAAAAGTGTTTTAAACGCAATTTGTCTATTCCTGTCTTCCATTCACACACTAACGGCTGCCCAACCATAGGGCATTTTTGGACTCGTGTAAAATATCAAAGAACCGCTCTTCTAAGTAACCGTAGGGTCACCAAACACAAACACACCAAAATGTCGATTCTGTAAAAATCTTACCGGCACTTACGTTGAGTGAGATGTCTATTGTTGTCTGCGTTCACTAAAGATGACATTAATGTATGGAGATTGACGTAAGTTCTAATGTTAATCCTATGTCAAAATCCATTCATGAAATCATATTTTTTTTTACTTAGTGCACTAAGTTGATGATGTTATAATAACTTTGTGTCACTATTATACGAGTTTGTGAGGTAGGTTCCACAAATAAAAATGTGAAAAAAAAACACTACAACGTGAAAAAAACTCTACTTTCGGAAGTCGTTGGCAAAAAATTAAACTACAAAACCAAAGACACAAACTTCCGAAATAAACGTTATTTATCACTTTGTGTTTATTTTGGAAGTCGGATGTTTTTTTTTTTTTTTGTAATAAAAAGATTTTAGAGGCCATCATTATTACCACGTATTCTCTGAAACTATCTATAACTGGCTACGTCTGTAAGTGCTCATATACCCGAGCAGCACACGCCAACTGCAGAGGCACTTGCAGCCGTCGAAGTGCTGCTGGTGAAAATGACCACCTACGGTTAAAAACATACATCGTTGTGCGTGACAGACAGCTGCATGTCGATTCTTTAATAATCTCACCTTGAAGACTTGCGTGGAGTGAGCTGACAGTTTCATCCCGTCTTGGTCAATCATGCGTTGAGCTGATGCTAGCATCAACGGAACTGACAGCTCGCGGTTCCACGCTCACTTCACCTAAGTTATCACCTACAGCATGTCGAGTTCGGCTTCCAGCCTAACTAGATAAAGCTGAATACCAGTTTTACAAACAGCTACTACCTATCCAGCGGATTCCTGCGGCCTTCACAAGATCATCATCGGTCCACCTTATTGGTGGCCTTCCAACGCTACGTCTTCCGGTACGCGGTCGCCACTCCAAAACCTTTCGGCCCCATCGGCCATCTGTTCTGCGAGCAATGTGCCTTGCCCACTGCAACTTAAGTCTACCACAATTATTCGGGCTATGTCGATTACCCTGGTTCTCTTGCTCTTCATTGCTGATTCGATCACATAGGGACTCCAAGGATAGCCCTCTTCAATGCCCTTTGGATGAACTTTAGCCTTCTAATAAGGTTCATTGTGAGTGACCACGATTCAGTGCCGTAGGTTTGTGAAGGCCGCAGGAATCTGCTGGATGCGGGCAGCACGGAATCGGTCGAAGTGGCGGTGCTTGGGGGAGGCCTATGTCCAGCAGTGGCCTATTTGAACTCCACAACCCAGTGACTGGGTAACTTGGTATCCCTTGATAAGAAGGTTCTCTTGGTTACGATGAATTGTGTCCAATGCAGGTGTAGACGTTGCCTTGCCCGCCTCACGATCTCTCTCTATCTGGTTCTGTTGGATAACAGTCTGTCGCATTCATTAAATGAGCCTCCAGCCGCGGATTTAATTTGATTTGTAGGGACACCTCATCGGTGACCTCCCGCGTTTATGGAAATCCTTCTAGTATTCAGAAACCAGGTACTACTGAGCTGCGGGAGCCTTTGAGCGATTGAACGCGCAGTTTTGATTGCTTAAATGCTTTTAGTTCTGTAATGCGGGATCACGAACAACGTTCAGCTGGGAGCGATTGTGTTACAAAACCGTTAAATTAAGAAAACTGCTACCGACGATTTGGTTTAAGTTAGGTTAGGTCAGAACTGTGACCAACCTCGGCCGAGTCGTGCGAGCGAAGCGAGCGGTGCCGCGGGAGCGGCCGGTGAGCGCTACTTCTAAGTTTGTCGCAGTTACTTGGCTATTTAGTATTACACACAACGGTGGTTCTAGGGATCTGAGTAGAGGAAGCGTTTTAATTATGAAGTCTTGAATACCACACCGAAAACAATACACGAATCCAGATCGTTCGCAACTCTGAATCACGGAGTGGTTTGAGGTACATACATACTTAATCAGCCTATTATGCTCCCACTGCTGGGACACAGGCTTCCTCTCTGTGAGAGGGAGTGGGCCGTAATCAACCACGCGGGCCCAGTGCGGGTTGGTAGATGTCACATGTCTTCGAATTTTTGGTTCTAAGACATGCCGGTTCCTCACGATGTTTTCCTTTAGTGTTTTGAGAGCAGTGGTGACGAAATAATTTACACAAAGTAAAGCGCCTGTCTGGGTTCGAACCTACGACCGACAACTCGTAAGTCACGGCCGTTACCACTGGGCCACCACCGCTCTTTTGCACAATGCGTGTCCTTCTATTTTACCTGTTTCACTAGACACTCTATGGAGTCAGTATTCCGCCTCGAGACTTTGGTAAGGAAGCTTTGTTTATTTGGTTACGGAATCCTAAAACCGTTTTTAAGAAAACAAATCACGTTTTCAATTTACCTTCAATTTACCAAATAAATCAGTAAATAAAAATCTTTCAACATCAAAAGTTGCCACATGAATTAACATTTATATAGATTACACGTCTGAGAGTGATACTCGTAGATTCAAGATAAAGTATGTTTATTTATTTATTAAATTTATTTGCAACACACTCGTTTTTCGGAAGAAAGTAAGACTTGATTTTGTAATATTTTGTTATGTATATTGAAATCATCATCATCATCATCAGCCTATTTTAGTCCTCTGCTGGACATAGGCCTCCCCTAATGAGCGCCATAGCGCCCTGTCTTCAGCTTGACGCATCCAGCATCTGCCTGCAATCTTTCGCAGCTCGTCATCCCACCTGGCCGGGGGGCGTCCTACACTACGTTTGCCGAGTCGCGGTCTCCACTCAAGAACTCGTTTACCCCAGCGGTTGTCGGTTCTTCGCGAGATATGGCCGGCCATCTGCCACTTCAGCTTGCTAATTCTTAGAGCTATGTCGAAAACTTTGGTTCTCTGTCGGATGTATTCGTTGCGAATTCTATCCTTCAGAGAGACTCCGAGCATAGCTCTTTCCATAGCTCGCTGAGCGACTTTGAACTGGTGGACCAGCCCTATCGTGAGTGTCCACGTCTCAGCTCCGTAGGTCATGACGGGTAGGACGCACTTATTGAAAACTTTAGTTTTCAAATAATATATAGTATATTGAAATAATATGCATTAAATATATTGAAAACACTTTCTTTGTTATGTTAGCGAAAATGCTTACATGGTTTGGTCATGTTGAATGAAAGGCGACTAACAAAAGGTACCCAAGGCAGATGTAAGTGGAAACGCCGAGAGGGGACGCCCTAGAAGGACATAATAATAGTGACCTTATTGGTGATGTTCTTCAGAAAGGTCAGGTGCGTAGTACCCGCAACCGGCGTGCGTGTATGACCAGATGTATGAACGTAAACGAGGCAAAAGGAGTTATGTAAGGATCGTAGCAGGTGGCGTTCTGTAGTTTCTGCCTACCCCCATGGGAAGAAGGTGTGCGTATATACATGTATGTATGTTGACGAAAATACAAACGTTTTTAATTTATCGCGACAGAAAGTCATCGCGTGTCGCGCGACGAGCGGTGCCTTTCTGTCGCGCTATGGCGTCGCGTCGTTTTGCGGGAGCGTTTACAGTGAGGCTCGTAGAGACTGGTGCGACACAACGGCACCGCTCGTTCCAGGACACGCGGTGCCATCCTGTAGCGTCGCGTGACGGGTCTATTTGAAGGAGCTTTTACGCAATTACCTCCCGGTGAGAGCAATCTATTTCATACATATATGATTTCAAGTAGATAGTTTTTGTAAAAAGTGTAAGTCCTAAGAAATTGTGGGATTTCGAATGTATGATATTTCCATTGATAGACGACCCCTACGACCGAAAGTGCTTGTACAAATGCTTTATTTTTATGGCATTACTAGCTGCTCTCCGCGGTTTCGGCATTAAAAATACTCTATGTGTTAATCCAGGTTATAAGCTATCTGTGTGCCAAATTTCATCCAAATCCGTTAAGCAGTTTTTGCGTGAAAGAGTAACAAACATCCATCCATACTCACAAACTTTCGCGTTTATAATATTAGTAGGATTATATTATTTCATACAGAACCAACCGAATGGAGCTGAATCTCACACACAATAGATTGAACTTTATTAAAATATAAAGGTCACGCGCAGGTTGTTTAGATTTGTATTTGAGACCACATCAGCAAATCGTTTCGTCGGTTGATCGCGGCGTACGAGTGTCGCCGGCGGAGAAAGACTTTAAATTTTTAAACCTGGAATTCAAATGAAACCCCGCCCGGACGCTCCCCGGACGGTCTCTAAACTGACGGTTGGCAACCCTTCTCGGAACGCACGATAAGCTGTTGGTATCGGCTGTCATTCGTAGATCTTTGACAGTCGTTACGTGCAGTCAGAAGCCCGAAAATCAATGATGACAACCAATCTTACCAAGGGATATCGTGTTACCCTGTAACTGGGTTGTAGACTAACATAGTTGTTATGTCGTACTTTTATAACATTTTTTCTTAGAATTAAATTATCTAAGCATTGCCTTCCTTGTAAATAATTGCTTGCACCTGTTGAATGAATGTTATGTAAAAGATAAGTTAACTTCACATCACGCCTGCAATCCCCGAAGGGTTCGGCAGGGCTGTACCTATAGTACACACACCCACATTTCGCCAGAAGGGGCTGACAAGAGCTAAAGCGCGGTCACTGCATCGAAAAGAAAGAGGAGCGCGTGACACAACGCTGGTAATTTATTGCAAAAAATCAAGCAATTTTCTATTTACAAAAAAATTATGTCTGAACTAAAAAACTAAACACTATTACCTTAATAAACTGCTTGTATGATAATCTGACAACAATCAGAATGACTGCATGTATATTAATATAGTTTTCTCTTTGTCTTTGGTGCTGAGTGACATCAGGCAATGGACAAAAATGAAAAACGTGTCATTTTTATGTGACATTCTGAATACGAGGACTTTGGCTACTTTATTTGTATGTAATTTGTGTTTTTATTTTCATTATGTGCGTTTTGTTTGTGCCGAATAAACAAATTGTCTATGTTATTTTTTTCTTTTTTAATCGTTAAAAGAAATTTAAAGAGGCATCATCGTGTTTTTTTCTATCGTATCATGTTAGTTGTATAATGTTTTCAACACACTATCTAACTAGCATATATCCTGAAGAATATCATATCTATAATGGATTTTGTTTACTGCAGTGGATCATATACTATTAGGCATTATAATACTTGCATTATATCCTTCAGTCCCATGTAATAGGGGGCGAGCCTATTGCCATCAACCATCACATATCCAGACTCTGGGCTACCACTGAGAAATTCCAGATTCGGTGAATCGAACAAAGGCTCCTGCTTTTTGACACTGGTATCGACTGACATTCGTTAATCTTTGACAGTCATTACAGGCTGTCAGAAGCCCGAAAGTCTTACAACCAGTCTTTCCAAGGGGTCGTTTTACCTAGTACGAACCTCAGCTGATGATGATGATGATGATGATGATGATGATTTTATTTTCTGTAAATAGGTTTGTACAAACACTTTTACATGTCAATCATATTTTAAAAACTAGGTGAGATCGACATTTCCTATCTGACTACTCTGAGAAGAAACGCCGAAACAAACTCAGAGGTCACAGTCTCTTTTAAAGTCCAGACATAATCTTGATCAGGTCATGTGAAGACCATGTGGATTGATATCTGAAATGGTCTTTTGAAAAAACCACACAGAATGAGTGGACCCGTCCAGTCAGTGCACGCATTTGTCAGTTGTCATGCAGCACAACACAGAGCTAAAGGAGCTAAACGATTCGACGAACATTACCAAAGAAAGGACATTTGGGTAGGCCGCATAAATTACTCAAACTGCCAGACCATGACTAAAACTAATAATAAAAAAAATGCGTTAAAAAAACAACAAATCCACAATGTCTTCACATTCACAATAATTAAAATAGTATAATCCTTTACAAAGTAAATGTCATTGCATATATAAAGTGCATCAATGTCAAAGTGTAAATAAAATATGAAAATAATCTTGGTCATATCATATGAGGACTGCAGCTGCATCCTAGAGTAGGTGGTCCAAAAATGCATAGTTTCGGAGATATCAACAATCATTATTAAATTAGGTCAAAAATTGTCACCAGTATGGCGAATCTTAACTTTTGCGGGGCTGCCTATTTTGTTTGCTTACCGTACAAAATAGGCCCTCGATGTGTCTAGGTATCTAAGTTCCATTGATAAGTACGAGTAATTAATTTTTATTCAAATATATTTAAAGCTAAGAAAATGCGACGTTGTCATGTTTCACCTATGGGTGTTTTACATTAATAATCGTGACTTTGTCGAATTGTTTTGTATAAAAAAGGATGATTGAAACATAATTCATATGCCAGTTGATTCTTTGATATGGTCTCAATCATACCCTATGGTTATGGGATATCAAAAATATCAGGTTGTATATGCATATGTATATATGTATCTACCTCCGTTTTTTGCAGAGAGCCGTAGTTAGCAGTGACCACTAACGATCAGCTCACGAAGCATGAACACCTTAGAAACGAATTTTGTCGACCCAAGAATAGACATAGATAGAGAGTTTGTCTATTCTATCTGTCATTTTGTCTATTAGTCCGTCGACCTCACCCGGTCATGCTGCGAGTGCAGGTGGATCGTCTTTGCCTGCTAGTTTGCGATCCAATGAATGAGCAGCTTAACCCTCCTGGTTGATCGAATCGGTGCTTATACCACGAATCGTCTTCAATACTTTGAAGACTACCTAGATTAAGTCCACTTTCTTTTTACTTCATCTATGTGTAGCATGATCAGCCTATAACGTTCCAACTGCTGGGACACAGGCCTCCTCTCTGTGAGAGGGAGTGGGCTATAATCCACCACGCGGGACCAGTGCGGGTTGGTAGATGTCACATGTCTTCGAAGTATTGGTTCTAGGACATGCCCGGTTTCCTCACGAGGTTTTCTTTCACCGTTTTGAGAGCAGTGGTGATGATATAATTTACACATTGTCATCTATGTTTACCTAATCCTATCTTTCCCTGTATATCTTAGAATAGTTCTTATATATTTATAGTTTAGTTATCCATGTTGGAACTTTTTTCTCCCTTTTAATTGTAAAAAAACTCTGTTTTTACTGTGTGTTTTTGGCCCAAAGGCACCTTCTTATGTAAATATTCGTTTTATAATTATGACCAACGTGTATTTGTTGACCATCTGCAGCAACGACAAACAATTTTTTTTTTCATTTTTTTTTTGTGTTACGAGTATATATGTAAGGTTACAAGTAAATGCAAAGCACCAACCGATCACCATCATCTCCGCTTATATCCCACCCGACAATGGTCCGGAGGATCCCATCTCGCTCCAAAAGGACTTCACTGCCCTCTTCGGTATGAGTGACTCCGTCATCTTGGCGGGGGATCTTAATGCCAAGCACCCGGCGTGGAATAGTAGCACAACCTCAACCAGAGGTAGGTTAGTTTTCAAGTTAAGCGAATCCCTTAACTTTGACGTCATCGCTCCAATGAGCCCGACTCACTTCCCAGGTAATCCTAATCACCTTCCCGATGTTCTCGATGTAGCGCTGCTCAAGAATGTGAACCTCCGTTTGCAATCGGTTGAGACGTTCCACGAGCTAAATTCTGACCACCGCCCTGTAGTCATGCATCTTGCACCCTACTCGGGCCCGATCGACCCCAACCGCCCCCCTCAGACCCAGACGATAACCGACTGGAGGAAAGTAAGCGAAAGACTGAAATCCACCACGTCGCCTCACTTAGACACCATCCCCGATCACTTAGTGTCAGTCGCCGACACGACGGCCGCAATCGACTCGTTTACAGAGCACGTACAATCCGTATTGACGGATTGTTCACGGGAAGTTCCGGTGATGGAAGACCATCGCTGGAAACTACCTACTGACGTACGTGACCTGATAACCGAGAAGAACGCGGCCATCCGTGCCTACGACTCCTTTCCTTGTGACGCGAACAAAGCCCACATGCGCCATTTACAGCGTGCTGTAAAGAAACGCATAGGGGAGGTTCGCTCTGAGGGCTGGAACAAGATGCTCAGCGAACTCGAGCCCACTCATCAAGCCTTCTGGCAATTACAGAGGAAATTGCGTTCCTCAGAAGAGGTCTCTATGCCTCCTCTCATCCGCCCCGACAATAGTGTCGCTTTCGACAGTCCCGATAAGGCTGAATGTCTTGCCGACAGCCTAGAGTCCCAATGTTCTCCCAGCTCCCAACCAGTAGACCAAGCTCACCTGAACAAGGTCGACGCTGAAGTCGAATGAAGAGCCTCCCTCCCTCCCGTCGAAGACCCTGATGATCCTCTGCCTCCCGTCACTCCAGACGAAGTGCACGACATCATTAAAGGGCTCCACGCTCGTAAGGCCCCCGGTTCGGATGGTATTACCAATAAGGTATACAAACTCCTTCCTGCCCCGCTAATAATGCTTATGACCGCCATCTTCAATGGCGCCTTGAGCAACAACATCTTCCCACAAGCATGGAAAGAAGCCACCGTCATCGGTATCCCAAAGCCAGGCAAGCCAAAGTCTGAGCCCTCCAGCTACCGCCCTATTAGCTTACTCAATGTCCTCGGCAAAATCTACGAGAGGCTTATTTATAAGCGTCTCAAAGACTACGCCGAAGCAAAGAGCCTCATACCCAACGAGCAGTTTGGATTCCGTAGCCAACACTCGGGCACCCAACAGGTCCACCGTATCGTAGAGCACTTATGCGCGTAACGCGACGACGGGTGTGCTATTCTTCGACATAGCGAAGGCCTTCGACAAAGTCTGGCACAACGGCTTGATATACAAGCTCTACCAACTAGGAGTGCCAGATCGTCTCGTGCTCATCTTACGTGACTTTTTGTCGAACCGGACCTTTCGCTATCGCGTCGAGGGAGCACTCTCGTCCCCTCATCCTATTCGCGCCGGTGTCCCTCAGGGTTCCGTACTATCTCCTCTCGCCTTCACGCTGTTCACTAGCGATATCCCAAAAAGTAAAAAGGCTCAGTTGGCTCTCTTCGCCGACGACACTGCCGTTTACTATACCGGTCACTGTCCCAACGCTATAGCTCGTACTCTCCAAACCTCCGCAAACGTCTTAGGCGCTTGGTTCCGGAAATGGAGAATCGAGGTCAACCCCGATAAGAGTCAGGCGGTTCTCTTCTCGAGACGTCGTCGACTCCCTCCCCCACTTCCCAGCCCGATCACTATGTACGGCAAGCCAATCCCTTGGGAGAAGCAAGCCAAATACCTAGGCGTGATCCTCGATGAGAACCTTACCTTTAAGGCTCATATTAAGGCGGTTCGCGCGCGCGCCTCCTTCGCTCTTAGCAGGCTCCAATTCGTACTGACAGCCCGTAGCAAACTGTCCCTCAAATGCAAGCTCCGCATCTATACCGCAGTCATCCGCCCCATCATGACCTATGCCTGCGTTGTATTTGCGCACGCTCACCCACGTCATCTCCATAAGATGCAGACCCTCCAAAACCGTTTCCTCAGAAGGGTCACGGGTGCCCCCTTCTATGTCCGTAATATCGATCTTCACGTCGACCTCAAAATGCCAACCATAAAACAGTTCATGAAACGCTTATCAAAGCGTTTCTTCGACTGCGGCATCAAACATTCTAACCCCCTGATTACAGCGGCCGCCCGCTACACTCCCTCTCGCATTAGCAGTATTCGCCGACCAAGGCATACTTTAATCGACCCCGACGACGCCACTACCCTCCTCCAGGAGAGTAGTAAGGCCACTAGCACGCTACATAAGCCCAAAACCCGATCGCCGTCCTACCGCCCTCGCCGCCGAGGCCCGCCGCGACGCCCAAATCGACGCCCCTCCCGACCCTTGCTCGAGCCAGCCCGCGCCGCTGAGCCTGTAGCTTTAAATTCGTCCCTAATTAATACCAATCCTGATCCAGCTAGTCATTTGCTGCCCTCTTCCAGCGACGCCCTAAGCCGAGGTTCGTCCCCACAGGGGGTGCCCTTAGCGTTGTCGCTTAGTTTTAGTTAGTATATAAGTTTAAGTCCTGGCTGGAGGCCTTAATTTATTAGGGAGTCCACAGGCAAGTCCGCTTAAGCAGACGACAACCGCATAGGTTGACCTGCGAGATGCCAAACAAACAAACACAAAAAATGCAAAGTCATGTGATCTTTGCCAGAACACAGCTATAGAAACACGCTATGTAATGACGATAAGAAAAATGCTTGTTATGTGAGCCAAATCACAGCAAATGTCTATTATATAACCAGGAAATTTCACATCAAGTCGTACATAGACACCACTTTGGTTTTTTTGCACGCAATCCATGCAGTATGCATTCTAGGAAGTCAAGTGGTTATGGATTGCGGGTGAACGATAACTGTCACTTTTGATAGGACGGTATTCCCGCGTTTTTTTTTTTACAAATATTGTAATGGAAAATGGCGGGAATTTGGCATAGAAATAGTATTTACTATAATTTAAGCTTTTTCGAATTCGATAAAAACCCAAAGAGAAAAATAGCAATGAACGGATTTTTTTTTTGGTAAATTAACTGCATAGGTTACTTCGCAAAGTAAGTACCTAACCGTTTTTTGGTTTATTGTTGCAATAGATTCTAAAACTATAAAGACTGCATTTGTGTCCACTCTCACACGATTCTATAACCAATAAACATAAAAAATATCATTCGTACTTTCAAAAATGCATCTGATCAAATACCTTCCATAGTGAAAGTGTTTATTTGAACGAATGAGCATTTGACCTTTGCCTCGCGTAATAGTTTAAAATATCACTACTAACGAAATATAATAGTGATGTGATGAATATTAATGTAATCATAATCGATCGATTATGTAAGGAAGCAATCGATTTTGGTTAGTTTACGGTTTTCAAGAATAATGTTGTTTGTTTTATTATCAGACTGGGTCTAAATGTTAGCTTTTTTTATTTTTTTTTATCGGTAATGCTATTCTGTAAAGATCACTCGGAACGTTCAATCCGCAACTCGAAAGATGGCGCATTTTTTTTAAAACAAATCTTGTCATTTTGGTTTCATCACAAAACTGTCAAAAACGTAGAAACACAGGGGTGTTTCTACGTTTTTGACAGTTTTGTGATAGCTCATCAACATATCTTCATGTTTATTTTTTTTAAATTAACAAAACGTGCCCAATGGGATTACTTAAAAATGTTATCCCCTATTTACTAAAACTGTTTACGGGATGAATTTTCTAACTCTTCTGCAAAATGTCATGCTTCTAGACCCAAAGGTCAAGGATGTGCGTTGTTTGTCAGTGACTTCGTGACTTTTATTAAGAAGATAGGCAGACCAGTCAAAGCTAGACTCATATTCCATTGAAACTCCTTACTACGCTAGACCAGCTCAAGGACAAAATATAACCACCGCCGTGAAAACCATTAACTTATAACCTAAACGTAACGTAACTGAGAAACTTTTTGAACAAGAATCACTATGGCAGCTAGAGCATAACCAGCCTATAATGTTCCCACTGCTGGGACACAGGCCTCCTCTCTGTGAGAGGGAGTGGGACGTAATCCAACACGCGGGCCCAGTGCGGGTTCGTAGATGTCACATGTCTTTGAATTTTTGGTTCTAGGCAGGGTTTTAAAAAAATCTTTGTAAATGTTACAGAATGGGGATGATGACATTATTTTTTTTAATCAAAAAAAGATGTTTATTTCCAAATAGTGCATTTTTCTAAATGTAAAAACCCTTAACATTTTCCCAGCCAAAGGAAACCAAGAATTAAACCAACAAGGCAGTTCTATGAAGGATACAGGCTGTTCATTTTGTAGGAGCCGCGGGCATAACAATACGTAGGGTTGTCATTGTCACTAACCTCATTTTATAGCAATGTCATTGTTAATAACCTTCAATTGAAGGAAAACTAACTATCAATTAATTTAAACGAATTAACCACGCAATAGGAGCATTATATATCTACTAAAGAAGGTCTTTAACATAGTATATAGTACTCACGTTTTCTTTAAGTCTGGGCAGAATTCTAAGTGGAATAAAAAATCGAAATCATTTATTAAAAAAATTACGAAACTAGAAAATGCGTAGGTACAAAAATGGTCAGCGTAAAGGCGTGACACAAAGGCACCGCGTGTCGCGCGACGAGCGGTGCCTTTGTGTCACGCTGTGTCACGCTGTGGCGTCGCACCTGTTTTGGAAGCCTAAAAGCCGTGGTCGCATTCCTTTATACCATGTGGGTACGAGGAATACCTGAAAAATTGTTGCATGCTACTATTTTTGTACACATGTCTGGATTTCTGTGTCAAATATTTTAGAGCGTAGAGTACTTTTTAGAGCGTGATTTTTCAGTAGCATGGTTTTAGTTTTTGAACTTACATTTTATTTCAATTATTTGGGCTAATTAAGCCCTTTCATCGACTTATTCAATATTTTTTTTGCGACGTTATATACCAAAAATACCTCATTCGTCAATTTATGATAAGTAGTTTAGAAGTTATGAGGAAACAGATGAACATACATACATACATTAAAGGCTAGTACACAATGGCGCGTCACTAGAGCGTGACATAAAAGGCACCGAGAGTCGCGCGACGAGCGGTGCTTTTGTGTTGCGCTGTCGCGACGCGCTTGTTTATGGGAGCCTTCATATGTACATGCCTATAATGCATACATACCCGACAAACCCCCTCCTCCTTTTAATTCGGCGTAGTCGGCTAACTAGGCTGAGAATCGGTGCTTAAATAATCGACTTCCAAAAGGTTCACAATTTGTCTGTGTGTTATTTACTTTTTTGCATGTTAGTTACGCTATATCTCCGGCAAATAGGGATCGATTTCGAAAATTATTTTCTTAATCGATCCCTCCGATCCATTCTATACGATAAAATTTTAACAAAAAAAACGAAATCGATCAACAATTGCCGGTATTGCTTCAGGGGTGCGCAGGATTTCTAGAAGCCGCAGTCGTGCGCCACGTCTTGTAATAGTATAATTGTAAGTACAACAAATTCCCGCGGTCTCCCCCTTAAAGGGGCCAACAGTTCAATTAAAAGTTGCAAACGTGAGTTCGTATCACGATCTGTCAATTTACTCCAGTGATAATACTTACACACGACGCCATTTTTATCGTATGTTAAGGCTCGGTGAAACACAAAAGTTCAGACACAAAGGCACCGCGTGTCGTGCGACGATTGCTGAATTGTGTCACGCACAATTCGCGTCGCGTGTCGCGCTTGTTTGTAGGAGCCTTTAGCGGACCCTTCAATTTATCCTTGTATAAAGTATTCTACGTTATTACTTATCATGTAATAATAAATGTCTTATCATCTGTCAGGCAGGACAACACATAAAAAAATCCGTTTTATCAATTAAAATGTATTTATTTTTGAAAAAAATCATAACAAACATCACGCCTGTAATCCCAGAAGGGTAAGGCAGAGGTGTACCTATAGTACACCCACATTTCGCCAGTTATGCTTAGGTCCCATGTAATAGGGGGCGAGCCTATCGCCATCAACCGGGCACAAATCCAGATCCCGGGCTGCTACTGAGAAATTCTAGATGGAAAAACCCAATAACACTTTGCCCAACCTGGGATTCGAACCCAGGACCTCATGCTCAGCAGTAGCTCTTGCGAACACTAGACCAACGAGGCAGTCGCAGTAGTGGGATTATTTCATTATCATTTCAGCCGAAAGACTGCTGGATAAAAGCGTCTTTCGGCTAACTATTATGACGTGTTAACTATTATGACCCGACCTTTCAGCCGACTCCGGCTTGACGTCGACTTACGGGACACACTGTATATAAAATCGCAAAGAATGTGCGCAACATGGATGTGTAATGGAACACTATTTTATTGCTAATACATTTTATCGCACGACTGCTTTCTTTCACAATCCAACAACGACTACTTTTGCATTTGCACTACATTTTAACATTTTAAAATCAGTTTAGCCCCACTCAGAAATAACAATAATCTCATAACCGTTATTTTTAAGTGTTTTAACATAACATCACGCGCCCATAGTACACCATAAAGTACACATTATTGTACCAGTTACATTTTATAAATGTGTTTTTTTTAGAACATAACGTAACATAAATAACATCACGCCTGTAATCCCAGAAGGGTTAGACAGAGCTGTACCTATAGTACACCCATATTCAGTCCCATGTAATAGGGGGCTAGCCTATTGCCATCAACCGGGCACAAATCCAGACTCCGGGCTTCTACTGAGAAAATACTACTAGAAAAACCCAATAACACGTTGCCCGACCTGGGATTCGAAACCAGGACCTCATGCTCAGCAGTAGCGATTGCGACCACTAGACTAACGAGCCGATGTATTTAATGTCTATTTATTCGTGATGAATTCGAATAAATATTTGTTCGGTTGAAATGTGATTGGATGCTGTAATTAATCCTGTTCAACGTTATATGTACAAACAAAATATATTAATATGCTTGCATTGGAAAAATAAACAGCTGAGAGGATGTTACTGTAAAAGCTGGTTATTTTAATAATTGAATGCAGCCTTCACTTAGGATGATGATTTTTTATATCTAAAAAAAATGTGTCTTGTGATTGCAAATCATCTTAATTTGAACATAATCCTTACACTATGCATGTATTCTGTCCGTCTTATAAATAATAAAGCCATTCAGTTTCAGTACTCGTCTCACATACATAACCTAGATAATAATCAAAATAAAACGTTATGTCGTATGATACCTTATTACATTTTGTCAGCGCGCTTAATACATAATTTATAAAATGATAATGTAAAGGGATCCTGGTGTCCTGAAACACAGGCCACGAGCCTAGCTTAGGCACCAGTTTCCCACAATATATATACATATATATTAAATATCTTTCTCGATTCTGACCAACCAATGTTAAACAATATGTATATTGTGGTGAGAAACTAAAGTTGATTGATTGATTGATTCGCTTCTTAACCTATTAACTTCACTTCAAAGGAAAAGGACAAAACTGTTCTCTATCAAAATAGGTTTTTATAGCGAATGGCTACGGTATATCTTAGATACGTCTATAGACATATTATAAGTTAAAGTTTCTTTTAGTGTCTGTCTTTGATGAGGTTTTTTTATACAAATAAATTCTGAGAAGAGAAATCTCAATGTTTGATCATGTAGTAAAAGCCGTGCGAAGCAGGGGAGAACCGCTATTTAAACATAATAAATACCTATAAAGCACCACGCTGTATGTCGTTGTAATGACATGATTCACCCTTGAAACGAATCAAAACGTATTTGTGAAACCTTTGAAGAAGACTGATTTGTGATTGACAAAGATCCCTAAATAGTAAGTATGTTAGAATACAATTTATTGTTATACATCACGCCTGTAATCGCTAAAGGAGTAGACAGTTGTATAGGTCCAAACGTGGCATCCCAGTTGCGAATACTACGCAGTTGACCTTTCTGAAGAACATCACTAATAAGGTCACTATAATTATGTCCTTTTAGGGCGTCCCATCCCGGCGTTTCCGCTCACATCCAGGGACTTAAAAACTCCTATATTCCTAAGTGTTACAGAATTATAAGTGTAACAATTTGAAAACATAACAGACTCAAATATGTTACACTTATAAATGGTTGTCTCAATGTGTTAACCCAAAACACTAATATAGGTGTAACAATTAAATGTATATCGTAACCGATTTAAACGTGTTAATAAGTGTAACAGGTAAACGCGGCGTTGTTGCGGTAACGTGCAATTATACCAAAAACAGCTTATTTCTGTTGCACATATTAACATTTATTAACACATTAAAGGCTCCCGAGTGCGACACAACACAATAGCACCGCTCGTCGTGCGACACGCGGTGCCTTTGTGTAGCGCTGTCACGTCGCGCCAGTGTGTGCCACGAGCTTTAAAAGGTTACACTTTGTTTCTGTAACATTATTGTATCTTTTAACGGTGTTAAAACACTACGGTTACAGTTTTGTATTGTAAACACTTATTACGGTTACAGTTTCAGGTCCCTGGTCAAACCACAACGGACACGCTTCCTAGTGCGTTCTCCAGTCTTGATTATTTGCCTGTTTAGGAAAGCATACTGCCATGTAATGCATCGTTGCCATTCGACACACAATGGTGACTTGCGACAGACTATTATAATTTGCTACGTGGTATGTACAACTGTGTCTAGGTCGCAAGCGCATCGATGGTGAAGCCTGTCCAAAAATCACGATAGTATTCCTCGAAGGGTAGGCAGAGAGCCAGGGTAGCCCGCAAAATGCAAGTGTCTTACGTTTTTTTTGCAATTTGCAGGTCAGTTCAGATTGTATGTTGATCTAAATTGATTTTCCCCTGTAACGAATATGCATTCACAGAAATATAATCATTCATCATCAATACATCGCCTAGTTCATATTGATCGATTATACGACTATTTCATGAAAACACGACATTTGAAGCCAAGTCTAACTGTTTTGTTGATTCTAATGATTGGGTATAATTCTGTAAAGCCATATCGTTACGGTCGCGAATCATGTTAAAACCAACATAGAACTTAACACTGACCAGCAAATTAGAAAAAATTAAAGAAAATTGTAATTTTGCGGGCCCCCTGAGCGCATCCCTAAACGGTTTTCCCTATCTGAGTCATAAGGGTTAAAGTCAGGGACGTAGCTACCGCCGTATCAGCCGTATCGACAATACCCTTTCATTCGACGGCGGCCATTTTGCCATTCCTGCGCATACGCATATTGGATACGCTACTTCTGGGTGGTCTTGCGCGAAAACGGCGCGTGTGATTTAAACGACGATATCTCCTTAGTTATACACGGGGCTGTTTTTAAATTACGGGGCCCCAAGCAACAGCCCCCCCCCCCGAATTCTCAAGTTCTAGCATTCTAGCTCGTTCCTACATTTTGTTACTAAAATCACAATGACAGGTTAACCTCGTATCCCAGTATGGATGCTACAATCTTGTAGCTCATTTCGGTCATGCTTTTAGGCCATATCATCATAATAATTGCGCAATGAGAACTACCTACCCCGCTTTGGAGCTTCGCCACTAAGCTTCGCAACAAAATTTTGATACAGGGCCCCTTGAGGATTGCCTTTAGGGAGCCACTGGCTAAAGTGACCGATACCCTTCACGTCACCGATACCGTAATAACTTCCATTTTGATGTCCTAAAACCCTAGTTGATACCCTAATTAATAACATGCTGATAATATATTTTAATTATTAACAATTTTCTTAATTAAATTACAATATGCAAGTAACACTAATTTAAACATACATCCTACTAATATTATAAACGCGAAAGTTTGTGAGTATGGATGGATGTTTGTTACGCTTTCACGCAAAAACTACTGAACGGATTTGGATGAAATTTGGCATACAGCTAGTTTATAACCTGGATTAACACATATAGTACTTTTATCCCGATACTCCCACGGGATCAAGATTTATGCGGGTGAAACCGCGGGGAGCAGCTAGTATTTATTAAAAAAGGCGGAGAGATCGTAGGCTATCAAAAAATTCATCCGCATCGCTGTCAACGGGACAAGTGCCCAATAGGCTGGCAGCATTGCCACCTTGGAAGGCAATGTTGATTCATTGGGCAAAAAATTGGCCAGCCCTCTGGTCACGAGAAGAGTCGACCAACCGAAAAAAAAACAACCAGTAAACTGCTTGTGCGTCTTTTTGTGATCGTCTATTATGATGTAACTATAATTTTATTCTCCTCCTTGTCGTTTAGATGTTGTTAAAACGGCTCTTTTGCTTTAAATGTTGATTTAAGTAGGTATTGTTACTCTGTCTTCTGTACCTGGAGCAGTGGTAGCCCAGTGGTAACGGTCCCGACTTACGAGTTGTAGGTCGTGAGTTCGAACCCAAGCAGGCGCTTTACTTTGTGTAAATAATTTAATCACCACTACTCTCAAAACGGTGAAGGAAAACATCGTGAGGAAACCGGCATGTCCTAGAACCAAAAATTCGAAGACGTGACATCTACCAACCCGCACTGAGCCCGCGTGGTGGATTACGGCTCACTACCTCTCATAGAGAGGAGGCCTGTGTCCCAGCAGTGGGAACGTTATAGGCTGATTATGCTATGCTTATGCTTATGTACTTATTCTTACATCTAGATTATTATTATTTTGTCATTAGTAACTTTGTGTTAGTAAGTGAGGAATTGTGTGTTAGTATGTAAGTAATAGAACTATTTTATTTTACATGTGTGTCTGCGGTTTCGACACAATTGCTTTTATTATTATTTGTATGCTCTCGATTAAAATGTAGCGAACTAACCATGTTATTATAACATCGTTGTGTAATTAAACCTACATTTACAAGATTTGATTTAAAAGTAAGTGTCCATGGAGTTTCTTGCGCACTCTTCACCTTAGGAACCTTCTACGCTTCAGAATGGAATAACTAGCGTCATTTTCTGTTTAAATCTTTGGTTTCCTGACAAAGAGAATGGTCACAAGCTTACGGCAGTTCAAATACAGAGCGTTTTTTGACACCTCAACGTCTGGTGAAAATCTGTCTTTTGTATGAAACCTTTATTGACTCCTTTGACCATTCAATAGTGCCTGTAAATGCGCAACGTGTATTTATCTACCATATATACTCTTCTATAAGTCGTCATCTCGGTGATCCCCCCCCCTTTCCAGACATATCATCTTTCACACAGTCCATCCAGTTTCTTTGGTCGTCCCCTACTCTTAATAATTACATTGCGATTCGAAAATAGACCATTCGTTACGAGGAAAGTCCGCATTTTCACATTCAGCAATTACCTTTGATTTCTTTCTTTGTAATTGTCGGGGGCGTGACGGTTACCTCCATCCGTATCGGGGTTTTCAATGCCAATAGCGTGTAATGTGAGTTTGCTTGGTTGCTTAGCAACGCTGTTTTACGTCAAACAATCGGTTGGTCACCTTTGGGTTTCGTTTTCACTTGATTTGAAATTTTTTGAAGAATTCGCTGCGCCTCAGAGGAGATGGTCGGCGTAGTACGTTGTTGTCAGTTACCCCGAATTTTCGGGCCTATTTTTATAGAACGACAATTTAGATACAGGCCCGACCGAAAGTAGTTCATCAACATCGGAGGCCTACTCCCAATTACTTAACTTTTTCGGAAGGGCTAAATCAACTCTGTAAAGGACAACTGTCATATTGTGTTGTCATTGATTCTTAGTTCGGGTTCCGAGTAGCTGATACGGAATAGGAAATGCCCGTTACTTCTTCCGAAATCTCGGATTCCATGATGAGAGAGTAGACCTCCTTATAATGGAGATTTCATTTTGAAGAGTTCTTTTCAAAATTACTTACAAATAAAATAAATATTAAAAATATATTGGGTTATCTTTATTATCATAGAAAAGAACCATTCTTGACATTTATGTTTTACACATTATTTCAATACTCAATACTTTACTGCATTCCAAATATGTATGAAATAGATGGTATAACTAAATAAAAGATCAAGATGGACACTGTCGGGCACAGCACAATTAGGATAGAGGAAGAGAGATATGAAGCAATTAGTTGTGGTTAATTGGGTGTATAATTATATTAATATTTTTAGGTTTGTGTATATAGGTAGGTACTTACTTGTTGGTCTAGTGGTCGTAATCGCTACTGCTGAGCATGAGGTCCTGGGTTCGATTCCCAGGTCGGGCAACGTGTTATTGGGTTTTTCTATTTGGATTTTCTCAGTAGCAGCCCGGAGTCTGGATTTGAGCCCGGCAGATGGCAATAGGCTCGCCCCCTATTACATGGGACTTAAGCATAACTGGCGAAATGTGGGTGTACTATAGGTACACCTCTGCCTAACCCTTCGGGGTAACAAGGCGTGACGTTATGACGTTATGTAGGTAGGTTACTTACCTATAGTATATTAGATATTTTTATTTTATGTATTGTATAAGAGTAATGTAGGTAATTAATAGGGAATTCTTGGTGGTATTTTATCCGGTTTTTTTTTTACTTTTTAAATACATTTTTAAATATATATTTAAAAATTTGCCATTGTCACCGGTATCGGGAACAGGGTCCAAGCTACCGGCGGTCAGGGCTCCAGAGAGAAGAACCTCCTGACAATGCGAGCCGTGTCCAGAAGTACCGCTTTCTGAGTCAAACCCTTGATCCAGCTGCCCAACGAGAGCCTCCTCAGGTGTTGTTCGAGGCTCTTCGCTATTAAACAATTCTTTATTATTATTATGTCGTTTATTTATTTTTATCCTTATTTTGTTATATTTTTAAATATTTTTATAAAACAACTTTAAAAAAAAACATTTAAAAATATAAAAAATAGTGGTCCGCCGGTAGCGGGAGCAGGGTCCAAGCTACTGGTGGTTAGGGCTCCAGAGACAGGAACCTCCTCACAATGCGAGCCGTATCGAGGAGTACTGCCTTCTCAATCAGGCAGTATTTATTATTATTATTATTAGTAAAATATTATTATTATTTATGTATGATCTTCCACATTTCTTAATACTATTATTAATTTCATTCAACTATAATCATTAACATCATAAATACAACCCTCTTGGTTAATTTCTAAGTTGATGACCTTATCAGGGAAACCTGGCGCTTCAGTGTGAGTCTTCATCATGGCTGTGCACCTATTGACATGAGGGAAACCAAGCTTAATTTTTAAGAGAAAACTTAGTTTCTAGTTCTCAAACAACAAACAGGCGCGACGCGACAGCGCGACAGAACGCGACCCCTTTTTCTCAGGAACGCGTGGAAGTATCAAGTTGACATTAATATCTATCAAATAGGTAAGTCTACGGTCAATATTCCATAGTAATTTTGACGCTCTTCAACGCGTTTTAGATGTGCTGAACGCGTTTAGTTTCATTGGTGAAATCGGAACTAAGTCAATGCAATAAAAAATACGGCGATCTAAGCGACTTATTTTGATACTAGTTAATAAATCAAAACCTTTCGGGTACATTGTCCTAGAATCAGGAAATTTGGTAAGAAGCAAGATGTCACAGCACAAGTAAAGAAAAAAGTCCGAAAATAGTTAGTTTGCAGTTCTATTTTAGCATAAAAATCTTCTTTTGCGATTACAAACTTACATTTGCAGTTGAAGATTTGACCGTGACGTATTTCGATGTATGGGAGAACATGTTTGTCAACAATTACAATGTTAAGTTTGTTCCAAGCACTTGGCCGGCATTTCTTCCTAATCCTGTTATGGCTCCCACAAACACACGCGACGCGACAGCGCAACACAAAGGCATCGCTCGTCATGCTACATGCGGTTCTTTTATGTCGCACTGTCGCGTCGCGCCAGTGTCCACGACCACCGATCTCGGCACATCTATTATAGCTACTGACATTCATACTCAAAACTTTCCTCACGACTATCGACTATCATTCTATCATTATAAAATCTACCATTTTAAAATTCGTACCTAGCCAAAACAAAAATCAAGTAAGCAAATGGTAAAAAAATGCACCAACTTGCGTGTAGTAACTGAGGTAAGCGAGTAACGGTGCAGGTGTTAATGACCTTTCAAATGTCACTTTTAAGCGAGTATCCGAACTGGGTACGGTCGAACACAGAAATGTATTGAAGTTAAATTTTGAAAGGAGGAATTTTTTCAATGCCATATTTTAGTTTGCTAATACAAATTTGGGTAAAGTTAGGAAATTACATATTAATTAACTAACTGCGGCCGTATAAGTCTCGATAAAAGTGGGAATATCAGGATAAAAAAGTATAATATGTCCCTAAACTGTGCAACACACTATCAATCAGAATCTGAATCATTTTGAAGCACATTGCTAATCCATTGCTTCAGTTCGAAAAAGTTTTCTGTTCAGCAACGTAAATACATAATGCAATTAATGTTGTTGTCCTATTGTTGTGTGTTACGAAATTACCCAGCATGTCATGGTCTACTGATATCGTATCCAATCAGCCGTTTTTGCGTAAAAGCGTCAACAAAAATACAAAAACAACTTTTCTATTACAATAACATCATAATTTACTTTCGATTTTGTGTTGTTATTTATGAATTTAAATTAGAATTTAAATTCTGAATATATAAGTCCCAATTGTGCCCGGTTGATGGCAATAGAATCGCCCCCTATTACATGAGACTTAAACATAAATGTCGTAATATGGGTGTAATATAAGTACATCACTGCCCTTTAAGGAAACAAATCGCGATGTTATGTTTTGTTTTTTTCCTCGAAGATATTTAATGCAGCGTGTGATGACTTAAAAAACTTTGCATTTGCAAAGCTTTTTAAGTCATCACACGCAGTAAGAGTAATTACCAATCGCACCAATGGAGGAGGCACAGGACCTCAGACCGATCGTATAAACCGGTTTTAAACTAATCGCGCTCTTGGCCTACGTCATAACTGCACTATCTATATGTGCACTCACACTAATGGAAAGGTCAGCTTAGGCCTTGTAGACTGTACCTCTTGTTATTGTTATGAGTTATCAATAAAATAAGTAACAATGTGGTAAATTTAATTTTCCTGTTTTTAAGAATGATAGGAAATCAATATTTTAATTAAGCTATTTATTGCTTGCTTGCACAAACAATAATTATTATTTCTAAGCACGAGTATTATCACTCGCAAATCACATGACAGGAGATTTGACAACATATAAATTTTCACAAATCACTAGTTGTTTAGAAACTGGTGGTAAGTTGCGTTTGTCCCGGCTAGTCCTAGGATGGGTATATAAACGAATCGATTTTTTTTCCGTTTAATCTCATCTTTCATATAGTGGTGCAAGACTTTAACTAGTCATCGCAAACATTAAGTATTATAATATTGTTAAGTTTTCCTCGTACGTTTATCATTGGGGGTTAGCTGTAACGACTCCGGACTTGTTTATCAGTTAGTAATACCTAGAAAGTTTAGTCATCCACAAGTTTATTTTATTTTTATAAACTAACTCTAACATAAAAGTGATCAAATTTGTGAGTTAATAAGTTGGGGGTAATCTTGGGAAATTCGGAACAACTCTAAACTCCGAGCTAATTCCGATAACCGAGCACAGTGCTCGACCCGGTAATCAAACCCAGGACCTCACGCTCAACAGTAGCGCTTGCGACCACAAACTCAAACAACAACCAGCAACAACATAATCTTATTCATAATTTTGTGTACCGATGAAAAAAACCTCTTGACAACTTAATTTGTCCGTGACTGTACCTACTGACAACCTATTGCAAAGGCAAACCGGTTATACAGCCTCCACACACAAAGATATTACCATATTTGTTTAAAATCTTCAAATGCACGCACGATGCAATGACATTCCATGCATATTCAAAAAAAGAACACTAGTTGATGCATTCGCATGAGGTCACACTGTCGGAGCGCTGTAGGCGCGGTGGCGAAAAGGGGAAGTTATCTATACATATTTATTTGATTGGCTGATAGAAATTTTCTATTTGTGTAGAGGTGAACTAACAAATGAACCCAGAAAGCGGTGCAATCAAAATCTAACAGATATACAGACATAAAATTACACCTTCTTCCTATGGGGGAAGGCAGAAACCGCAGAACCTGCTACGATCCTTACATACTCCTTTTGCCTCGTTTGCGTTCATACATCTGGTCACACACGAGCGCCGGTCGCGAGTGCTACGCACCTGACCTTTCTGAAGAACATCACCAATAAGGTCACTATAATGTCCTCCTAGGAAGTCCTCTTCCACACCACACCACACTACTGAAAATTTGAATAACTGTTAATTTTGAATCTTTAAAAAAAAAACTATATTTTTTGTTTACAAACAACCCTAACAATGCTTTTCTCCTATCAAAGGTTCACATAATTTGTTAATATTATCTTTAAGATTTTATACTTAAACACTGTTTTTTTGAAGGGGGGCCTGGTAATCTGTGTGACAGGTTTTTCCTAGTGCAGATACCAGTCTCACACAAAGGATTTCTGATGCTCTAATCTTCAAATTGTATATGGCGCCTTTCTGGAAGAGAAATAAATATTCATTTGATTTGATTTGATTTGATACTCTTCCGGCAGGAACTTGTGTCTTTGGTATAAACAAAACTCCAAACTTCAAAAGATCAACCTGCAAACGGAAATCCAACATCTACGTAGCCGCGAGCAGAAACAAGTAAAGTCATAATTTTTTGACGTTTGTCTTTGCAAGAAGCTCTGCCATAAACATGATGTAATCAACATAATTCATAAGATATCTGCCGTAGGTACTCATCTTTGAAAAATGATCATGTCTATGATTTGGCCTTGAGCTCGACTGCTGAACTGCATATGCAGTACTGAGTTTTTTTTGGTGTTTTTTTTTGAGTCGGTACGGTATTTATATTAAGGTTCTTTTGTCACTAGAAATAAATGATATTCCTACTCACCTATTATAATAGTACCACCAACATGATGCAGTGTTACAGAAGCATTTCAAACAATTAATTTTTTTAAATGTTATGAGAAAACTCCCAGTTGCTAATTTCATAATTCTCCTGCTCTGATGCAATTTTAAAGCTCTCGCAATTAGGCGCGACGCGACAGCGCGACACAAAGATACCGCTCGTCACACGACGCCTTTGTGTCGCGCTGTCGCGTCACGCCACTGTGTACTAGCCTTTATTTGTAGTTAACATGTTTTGAGGGTTCCATACCTAAAAAGGAAAAATTCGGAACCCTAATAGGTCACTTCGTTGTTCGTCTGTCTGTAAAGACCCTTTTTCTTAGGAACGCGTGGAGGTATCAAGTTGAAATTTAAATGAAATACGTAAGTCTACGGTCCCTTGGAGCTCTAAAAAATCAAGCTTCTAAGTCATCGCAATAAAAAATACGGCTATATACGCGACATATTTTGACACTCGCAAATAAATCAAAACCTAGAGGGTATTTCCCGTTTACCGAGAATCATGAAATGTGACAAGAAGCAAGATCTCAAAGCACAAGTAAAGGAAAAAGTCCGAAAATCGTTAACTGTAGTTGTATCACACGAAAAATCATTTTTTGCGACTACAAACTTACATTTGCAGTTGTAGAATTGACCGTGACGTATATCGATGTAAGGGAGAACATGTTTTTCAACTACAATGTTAAGTTTGTTATTGGGATAGCAACACGCGCTTGGCCGGATTTTTATTCCACACTTCTTTAGGAGCCATCTCAGTAGTCCCCCCCATTCTAAGCCATATCATCTTTCACACAGTCCATCCATATTTTCTTTGGTCTTCCCCTACTCTTAAAGCCTCATACCTCCGCATCAGTTCCTAGTTGGTAGTCAGAATTACCAGACTCCGGTTGCTGACCGTGTGAGTCTGGATTAGGCTCACTTTTACCGCCATAGACTGGCCCACTATTACAAGAGACTACAGGACCTACACGCTAGTTTTATAATGCCTCAAAGTATATGATACACTGCAGTAAACAAAATCAAAAAAATTACGATATTCTTCAGGATATATGCTAGTTAGATAGTGTTTTGAAAACATAATACAACTAAATTGATGCGATAGAAAAAAATCACGAAGATACCTCAAAAAAATTCATTTAACGATTAAAAACCATGATTAAAAAAAAAAAAAAAAAAAAAACATGATTTTATTATACATGTTACTTTTTCAGATTATTCTACCAGCAACATAACAACGTATTAATGTTTGATTCTTTTAGTCCAATCAATAGATTTTTTGTAAAATAAATAATTGCTTCATTTATTGCAATAAATTACCAGCTTTGTGTCATCGCGCTTCTCTTTTTTTTTTCTATGCAGTCTGACAGTGACTTTGTCAGCCTCTTAATTGGGTACTATAGGTACACCTCTGGACAACCCTTCAAGAAATACAGGCGTGATGTTATATTGTAGTTTAAATTGATAACATAACATAAAATCACGCCTTATTTTCCCGAAGGGTTGGGCAGAGGTGTACAGTAGTGCACCCACATTTCGCTAGTTATGTTTTAAGTCCCATTTAATAGGGGGCAAGCCTATTTCCATCAACCGGGCACGAATCGGACTGCCTCGTTGGTCTAGTGGTCGCAATCGCTTCCGCTCAGCATGTGGTCCTGGGTTCGATTAACAGGTCGGGCAACGTGTTATTGAGTTTTTCTATTTGGAATTTCTCAGTAGGAACCCGGAGTCTTGATATTGATGGCCATGTTTATCGCGACAACAAACTGCGAAGCCAGACAAGTGTAACCTTAGCATGTAAAAAGTTGAATAACCTTTGCAATCCGTATGTTTTTTGTATTTTTATGCATCTCTTGTCGGTTACTTTGGGTTTATTTAAAACTTTTTATTTTCTCGATAAAACTTGTTTCAGTTTTTTTTATTTTTTATTATTCGCTTAAGTGGCTGTCAAGAGCAAAGCGCGGTCACTGTCAGACTTCATAGAAAATAAAGAGAAGCGCGATGACACAACGCTGGTAATTTATTGCAGAAATGAAGTAATTAGGTATCTATTTACAAAAAAAAATTGATTGGACAAAAAAAAAAAATACTCTACCACGTTAATATGTTGCTTGCTACAATAATCTGTAAAAAATCAGATAGACTTTTTTTTTTGAGGTATCATCGTGTTTTTATTTTCTATCGTATCAAATTAGTTGTATTATGTTTTCAACACACTATCTAACTAGCATATATCCTGAATAATATCATATATTTTTCTGATTCTGTTTACTGCAGTGGATCATATACTATTAGGCATTATAAAACTTGAGTTTAGGTCCTGCAGTCCTGCGGTATCACCGGATGCCGACCTACCTCTGACGCGTGGTCGAGGCCTATTTGACGGACAGGGCCGTCATCTACCCCGGTCACCGGGGAGAGTGGAACCGGCGAGAGATGTCGTGCGGTGTCCCACAGGGATCGGTCCTGGGGCCGCTTCTGTGGGATATCGGTTACGACTGGGTGCTGCGCGCCGACCTCCCGAATGGCGTCAGCGTGGTGTGCTACGCTGACGACACGCTGGTCCTGGCACAGGGGAGGTCGCACCAGGAGGCGGCCGAACAAGCGACACTCGGGGTTGCGACAATCGTCGAGAGGATCCGGCAGTTGGGACTCGAAGTGGCCCTGCACAAGTCTGAGGCCATGTGTTTTCATGGTCCTCGGAACGCGCCACTGTCGGGTTCCCAGATAACGGCGGGAGGGGTTCACATCGGCGTCGCGTCGACGATGAAGTACCTGGGACTCGTCCTCGACAGCCGGTGGAACTTCGTGGAGCATTTCCGACGTTAGGCTCCCAGACTGGAGCGGGCTGGGGCTGCCTTAAGGCGGCTCCTGCCCAATCTAGGGGGTCCAAACGCCTCCTGCCGGAGGCTCTACGCGGGAGTCGTGCGGTCCATGGCCCTTTACGGGGCACCGGTGTGGGCGCGTTCTTTGAGGCGCCGACCGGCACGCAGGTTGAACGCGTCCCAAAGGGTCATGGCCATCCGGCTGGTCCGGGGATACCGCATGGTCTCGTATGCGAGGCGGCGAGCCTCCTTGCCGGATTGCCGCCATGGGATCTGGAGGCAAAAGCCCTCGCGCACGTATGGGAGTGGCGCGAGGAGGCAAAACGCCGGGGTGTAACTCCGCTGCCGCGAGAAATCACGGTACAGCGGACAGAGCTCCGGCGGGATCTCATGGCGACATGGAGGGTGCGATTGTCGCAACCCAGTGCTGGGCACGCCACAATAGCGGCGGTAAGTCCCCTCTTTGATGAGTGGTTGGAGAGGCGCCACGGCGTCCTCACCTTCCGCCTGACACAGGTCCTCACCGGACACGGTTGTTTCGGGAGGTTCCTGTTTCGCATAAGGCGGGATGAAACGCCCGGGAGCATACGGTGGAGGTATGCCCAGCTTGGGCGGAGCACCGCAGTGTCCTCAGGGAGGCGATTGGCGGCGGCGATCTCTCGCGTCCGGCCCTGGTCCAGGCCATGGTACGGAGCGAGAGGGAATGGAAAGCCGTCACCTCCTTCTGCGAAGCAGTAATGCTCGCGAAGGAGGAGGCGGAGCGGGTGAGGCAGAGAGCCTTGCGCCCTCACGCCCCCACTAGCCGCCGCAGGAGACGCCCTGGGCGTCGGGAGTCGCCTGCAGATTCCCGGCCACCGTAGGCGCGGGCTTGCGGACGGCGAGCAATGGGTAGCTCGCCGTCCGGTAAGGACCAGGCCCGGGTCGACGGCACGTTGTGTTCCACGCGCGCCTCAAAGAGATGTCATCACAAAGTGCCGGGGTCCGATAGGGCCGACGCCTCTGGGTCGCGGGTTATTCTACAGAGAAAACCGTGGCCCTGGCACAGGCAACTGAAGAAACACGGGTGGGTTTTAGTCAGTAAAAGTCTGACACGCCCTCCCGCTCCACCCTGAGCGGGAGAAGTCATTTGATGATTTCCCACCCAAAAAAAAAAAAAAAAGGTCCTGCAGTCAGTTAATACTGACTCAGTATTACTGACTTCGCTCTTACTTCCAGAAAAAAAGAGCTGTCTTCTGCACTTTGTCGAGTTTTATAAACATAAATAAAGGTTGTTGATTATGATGGCTACAATGAACCCTTTTCAGGTCTAAAACATCACGTCATTTATTCAAATTAGACTGGGAATCAAAACTTTTTCAACATCTAAATTACATAACAGAATTTTGATTCTGTAAAAATCTCACCGTAAAGACTTGCGTGGAGTGAGCTGTCAGTGTCATTCCGTCTTGGTCAATCCCTAGCATCAGTGGCACTGACAGCTCATTTCACCTAAGTTTACACAGTGAGATGGTTACAGAATAGCACTACTGGGTCTACTTCCTAGTGACTTTCGCTTAAATTCGCGTAAATGTGTTAAAGATAGGATAGATATTCAATAAAAGAAACAAAATAGATTTATTTCACATAAACCTACATGAACTTATGAAACGTCAGAAGCTAGGTGCACGGTTCCAATTGGTCGTTACCTATGGAGAAGAGCTGGCAAGAAACTCCATGGTTACTCTTTAAAAATTATTTGTTTTTACAATGTAATAGGTATCGATGGACAGTATAGGCCTGTCAACAGGTACCAGGTTCTTAAAAAATGAAAATGCAACATTCTCACGTTCACAAAATATTAAATGAATCTAATAAAAGACTTTTAATAAAATTAAAAACCTAAAAAACCCGAAAGGACCCAAAGGAGACTAACAAAAGGTATTTACAAGGCAGATGTGAGTGGAAACGCCAGGAGGGGACGCCCTAGGAAGACATATAGTGACCTTATTGGTGATGTTCTTCAGATAGGTCAGGTGCGTAGTACTCTCAACCGGCGCTCGTGTATGACCAGATGTATGAACTTAAACGAGGCAAAAGGAGTATGTAAGGATCGTAGCAGGTGGCGTTCTGTGGTTTCTGCCTACCCCCATGGGAAGAAGGCGTGAGTTTGTGTTTATGTATGTGTAAAAAACCTAGGTTTAAAACCAAATGACATGAAATTACAATTAGATTGATTGAACTACACCTTGTTTTCGGAGGAGAGGAACACAAAGACTTCAGCAAGCAGTTGCACTCCATACTTCGTTTTTTAGAGAGAGAAATCTATGTTACGTCATCCAAGTGTTTTCACATAATTACCAATGAAAATAAAATAACAAAAAATAGACGGATGTCAAAAGCCAAAGCCATTAATTTTAAGTAAAACTCACGTCTGCATGACTAATATTTACGTATTTTTATGAAACATATATGAATAATATATTTTATAGTCATAACATGTTTTGTCATTTAAATAAGACACTCGTTAATTTCGACAAGTTTTTTAAAGACATTCGATGACTGACTCGTAACACCGGCCAGTCTATTCTGTTAATATCTAACCGTGAATACTAGTGTAGTAAGCTATAATTTCACCTGTAGTGCTGCATGTCGATTCTGTTAAAAATCTCACCGTGAAGACTTGCGTGGAGTGAGCTGTCAGTGTCATCCCGTCTTGGTCGATCCCTAGCATCAGTGGCACTGACAGTTCACTCCACGCTCACTTCACCTAAGTTTTCACGGTGAGATGGTTACAGAACAGTAGTGCTATTCTGTAACCATCTCAAAGTGCACTCCACGCAAGTCTTCACGGTGAGGTTTTAACTGAAACGAAATGTACTCGTAGATGCAAGGGAATGATGCCATTAACAGCATACTTCACGCTGACTTCACCTAAGTTTTCACGGTGAGATTTGTATACAAGAATAGATCGCCTGGTACACGCGCAGTGTCAGTTGTTGACCCACATCTGTCGATGCGCTCGCGCGCATATCTTTCTAGCTCTAGAAAATGACAATCCTAAGCGATAAAAAAGGACATCGTCATCGTGCTGACAGAACTAGCTGGCGATTTTAAAATCTCATGTCCTAATGCAGATTTTAACAGCTGATTTGTCACTGCGTGTGTATGTGTACCTAACATAAGGGACTCGTGGCTAAATGATGAGCTACGTTTGCAGCGACGGGTTCGTGGACCATAAAGAAAAGCACGTTAAGCCGTTGGGCCCGGCTGTCATTCGTGGATCTTTGACAGTCGTTACGAAGCACAAAAGTCTGACCACTATTCCTGCCAAGGGATATCGGTTATCAACACAGTAACTGGGTTGTGAAGGTCAGATAAGCAGTCGCTCCATGTGAAATACTGTCAAAGTCAAACAACGCATCACACTGACGTCACACAAATCCCGCATCGCGCAATCAGAGTTTAACGCGCAGCTAGTATATATACAACTTCCCGACATCAATCGTCGGGCTTCAAGTCCTCTTAAGCAGACGACAACCTCATAGGTTGACCTGAGAGATACCAAACAAACCAACAAAATCAATCGTCGGGCAGTTGCCCACCAGATACGACATCCATCTGGTCGGAGGATCCTCCCTTTTCAAAAGAGTATGAGTGAACTTTACACCCTGTTCCTCACATATCTAAAGCCTTTATTTCAAATAGGCACATAAAAGGCACTTTTGAACGTCAACATTTACATTAAAATATAATTGATTCTAGGTGCCTCTTCCAAAAGGTGGTATGGAGAAGAAGGGGCAAGAAACTGGTATTCTAAACTGGTAGTCTACTCCAAAATAGTTGGGAGGAGGCGAGGCGCTCATCGCGCGATACGCGGCGCCTTTGAGTCGCCCTGTGGCGTCGCGCGTGTTTGTGGAAGCCTTTAGCTAATCACAATATCCTCACTCTAGTGGACTTTTATTTAAGCGTAATAATTATGTACGTAGGTACATTACTATACTTTTTCAACTGCGATCGGTTTGCAAACGCGAAGGAGTTAGAAAAAATATCTAACTGTCTCGTTTACTCTTAAAACAACAGCAAGCGTAGCATGACCAACTTTTATCGACGGAAGAATAGACACTATTACCGATTTCTTTTATTTATCGGTTATTTTGTCTAATCCTCCGTCGACAAAACTCGTTTCTATGGTGGTCTTGCTACGCTGGCTGGTTTTAAATGCGGAGAAAGAGAAAGAGTATCGAAACCGACTTCGGCCAGTTCTAGAACCAAAAATTCAAAGACATGTGACATCTACCGACCCGCACTGAGACCACGTGGTGCATTAGGGCCCACTCTCTCTCACAGAGAGGAGGCCTGTGTCCCAGCAGTGGGCACATTAAAGACTGATTATGCTATTGCTACGCTCTCTCTACGCTCGGTGGAATTACCTCATAAAGAAATAATTCTACTATAAGAATTACTAAATGCTTTTTGTCTCCTTTTGACGTTACACGTCAATGGCCGCCAACCCGCGCGCAGCTGACAAAAGCGTCAACGTAAAATGACAAAATTTCTTATTTTGTCGTGTAACGAAACTAATTTCTGTTATGCTGACCTTCATGCTGTATCATTTGTTATTCAAATTGCATTACTAATTTCTGTTACAGATTTTAAAACAATGTATGGTTTGCAACGTTTCAAATTATTTAACTTGACTACTTTGTTGGCCTAGTGACCACTAGGCCAACTAGCTACTGCTGAGCATGAGGTACTGGGTTCGATTCCCAGGTCGGGTAAAGTTTTATTGTATTTTTCCATCAGGGATTTCTCAGTAGCAGCCCGGAGTCTGGATTTGTGGCCGGTTGATGGCAATAGGTTCGCCCCCTAACACATGAGTGTCAATGTCAATGACATGAATGTCTGCCTAACCCTTTGGGGATTACAAGCGTGAAGTAGCTATTTTTTTCTGTGGTAATTTCGAATAATATTAATTGCTAGCAGCCGTCTTCTTTCGATTTCCTAGAGTGCCAATTAAAATATTAATAAACGCACATCTGTAGCAATATTAATTGGGGTTTTGCTAATGAAAGCCCAATTATTGTTCTATGCTTGAATGGCGTTACCATTGCAATCTTTCATGGCCGCAAGCTTGCCCTCTACAGCCTAAAGTTTTCACATCAATGGTAAGCTGAATACCAAATCACAAGTCTTTAGGAATCAATAACAAAATGCAAAAAACAAAGTAGCATCTTGATATACTGGATGCATACCTTGCGTGATACTACGTAATGTACGACCAACTTATTTGTGCAATTATGCTAGTTATAAACGAAAATCAAAAAATTAAACAAAAACCGATCTTGTGTCCCATTCAAAATGTTAGTTCGAAAAACGGCCGCTGCACAGATAAGTTGGTCATAAATAACGTTGTGAACAGAGCCTTATATAGAAGCGAAGCTGTCAAATGAACTGTCAGTGGTTACGCAAATAAAATTTATAGACAAATTATAACCGGCCAGCCTTTAGTTTCTAAACAAATCTAATTTGAGCTAGATCAATGTCAATACACTTTCAAAGAAAAGAATTTCGGAGATCTATTATTCAACATCGAACATAAATTAGGATGATCGATATTAATGTAATCAATCTTGAAATCGAGTAATTAGTCGAGAGATTGTTATCGATAAATCATGTTTATTTATGTCCTTGCGCAACATGTCGGCCTGTTATCGTACCTATTTATATGCGAATGCATAATTAAAGTTTGTAACTTCTTTATTTGATGCCCGTTTTTATTAAGTATAATTTATTACTTACGTATGCAATCAATACGCAAACGGACTCAAACTTTACAAAGTTTTAAAAAAAAAACCTCGAACGGTCACTCAACATTTTTTGCCGCGTTTTTCTTCAATTTCTCTCGTATGGCGAAAACATTCTCATTCAGCTTTGTTTTACAGGTGTCAAAATTATAACAACAAAAAAAAAACATACCAGACATGAAAGATCGCCGTGATATGTACATATACGTATACGTATAAACAAAGTTGAAGCAGACTCGTGTCGTCGTGTCATTACAGGTGATGAGTCTTGGATTTATCAATACGATCCAGAAACGAAGTGCCAGTGTTTCAAAACGAATCAACGCCACCAAAGGGAAGCAATCTAGAAGCGGGGGGAAGATTTTGACCGCGAGCTTTTTCAATTTGAAATCAAGGAAGCATCAACGCTGAATGGTATACTACCAAATGCTTGGCAGAAGTTTTCGCTGTTGTGAGCAACAAGCTACCAAACACAGGGCTCCGCGGGCTACTGCTCTGCCACGACAACGCGCCTTCGCACACCGCACTCAAAACGAGGGATTTCATGGACAGCACGGCTTCCTTACAGGCCTGACCTAGCACCGTGTGAATTCTTTTTATTCTCGTAAATAAAAAATCAGCTCAATGGGATACAATTTTCGTCGCCGGAAGATGCCCTGTCAGCGTTCGAGCAGGCTGTAAACGAGGTGTCTACTGCGGACTGGAAAATGTGTTTCGAAAAACGCATCAAACGCATGAAACTTTGTATAGAGGCTAGTGGAGAGTACTTTGAAAAGATTTATTAATAAATAAAAATTACATAAAGAACATTTATTTTTATTTTCGCAAAACTTTCTGAGTGACCCACGTATCTACAAAATAACAACAACCAGTAATACAAGTTAACACGAGATTTAATTAGACAATATTCAGCACACGCGTTTATTTAAAATCACAACCCAACGTTGCAGTTACCGTAATAAGTAGTAAAGAAAGATGGCGGCTGCTGCATATTAATTAAAGCGTACGTTTTCATCGCCATGTCATGTGGAGCGTAGACTGCAATATAAATGCCTTGGAGCTACTGGACCGTGCCTTATCTAGTGTAGATTTCACGCCATTGTCACGGGGTTCCGTAGTGTATGAATTTTTTGAGTGAGGACTATGGTACCACATAGGTTCGAGTGACAAAGGCAAAGGCATGTATCGAACTTCTTATAATTCCCTTCTCGCTCCTAAAATTATGATTGAACTATCAAATATATTGGTTGAGCCTCTTTTTGTAAATTTAAATGCTTCATATTTAGAGGTCCTAAAAATACTAAACAGCCAAGTATGTAGCGCTCGCCGGCCGATGCCGCGGAACCGCACAGCTCTCTTTGCTCGCTCGGTTCGCGCGCGGATGTTCACAGTTCTAACCATTAGGTCGGGGTACCAACGAAACGGGTTGCAATTTAGCTTTGTTACCTCGACCAACTATAAGAAAAGGCCAGAAAGTTATAAAAGTAGAGGTGTGCATCATTAGAAGCGTAAAAAGATTTTAGATGCTCATTAATTTAAAAAAGTGTCCATCAACAGACGGTCAATATTTTTTTAGAGGATCTTTGAAATATTCCCAACCGATTTTTTTTCAAAAACTCGATGTGACAATGAGAATTATATTTTACTACTGATTTTAAATAATGGTGCTTTAAAGTTCGTCATGGAAAGAATAATTACTACCCAAGGAATTTCTGGTGTCAAACAGTATTGGACCGCGACAGGTGCTTTACTTTAAATTATTTTATCACCAATACTCTCAAAACGGTGAAGGAAAACATCGTGAGGAAATTGGCATGTACAAACACTCACCAAACATTCGAAGATATGTGTCAACCCGCACCGGGCCCGCTTGGTGGATTATGGCCCACTCCCTCTCACAAAGAGGAGGCCTGTGTCCCAGCAGTGGGAACAATATACGCTGATTTTTATAAACAGTATTACTGCTTTTCCCAATGGGCGGAAATTCAAAATTAGTAAATTAAAAAAAAACAGAATCAATAACGAACAACGATATTATCATTTCTAGCGACAATATTATCTTCACTTATTTCTTTACCTCTAAAGAGCTCTACTTGCTAAGCCAGTTCGAGATTAAAATAAAACCTTTGATACGTTACCTCCTTGGTTGACCGATCGAATTAAAAAGTTCGTTCCATTTTTAAATTACACGACAGTTATGGATTTTCATATTAATATTGCTGGCCGCTGCTCGCATGGAATTGACCAGTACAGCATTTTCAATTTATCCCGAAGAAAGTTTTCAAATTAATGCTCGAATTTCCAAGCATGTTTATGAAAAGGCCTTTGAAGTTGCAGATACCCAAATAAAATAAGCTACGACAGCCAATCACGTGTGTTCCAAAATGTATGAAATGAAAATTTTAACAAATGGATCAGGATGCCAATTTGTAGTGCCACTCCCAAATTGTGTGCTTTGATTAGATTATTTATTAGAACACTTAAACCCAAAATTCTAATATTTGAATCACCTTAAAAAGGTGGTTTTCATTCGACAATTGAGGTTAATTTAATAACCTCAATTTTCGTCGTTGATTTTTCAATTACAAGTTAATCATGATAGACCGTAAGAAGTATTAGTTGGAAAAGTCTTGAAATATAAAATTTAAACCTAATTTGGGTTTACTAAATGGGCTGATTTCACCAAATTCAGATATTTTTTATTCGTGGTATAAAATTGATGTCTGACAGTATTCTCAGGAGAAGACTTATTCTAGAGAAACGTGCAACTTCACAGAGATGTTTCTCTGTGACGTTGCACGTTTTATCTTATTTTCTATTATTCATGGCGCACACTATTCAATACGCGACTGCGACAGCTCTGCGTCTAGACGCAGCGCATGCTGCAGCCGGCCATATTCATATATTTTGTTTAAAGTTTAAAGCTACCAACACTTGGTGTCGTGTTATGATGTGATCTCTTCCTGCACGAAGTCTGTCGTAACGGCTAGTCGTAAATACAACGACAGCTCTGCGTCCAGTCACAGCGACAAGACTCAGATGCAAACGACAGTTTTGCGTCTAGTCGCGGCGCCAAGACGCACAGTTTGCGCCGGCACTTAGACAATGGCCGATAATTTCGTTTGCAGATGGCATTGACTTTTGGAGAGCTAATAGAAGTGTTTACTTTCACACTGTTGTAATAACAGTGATCAATATATTGTAACGTTTCACGTTGTTATGATCATTGTGATGACTACGCAAATCGAAATCTTGTTATTGCCAGGGGAATTATTGTTTGGTCCAATAAAGTAATATGAATAAGTAATATCAAGATTTACTTACTAGCTACCCTTGGTAATTTTTGCTCTTCGTGTCGTTGAAAAGGTCGTTCATAAATAATGCGGGTGGGTAAAACCATTTTTCGATTCAGGGATCCGTTTGCGAAGTAGAAGAAGCTTTAAAGTGTTATTTTTTTGTTAGTCAGGTGTCCCCCTGAGAGAGAGAGTAGTGGTGGTCCAGTGGTAACGGCCGCGACTTACGAGTTGTAGGTCGTAGGTTCGAACACAGACAGGCGCTTTACTTTGTGTAAATTATTTCATCACCACCGCTCTTAAAACGGTGAAGGAAAACATCGTGAGGAAACCGGAATGTATTAGAACCAAACATTCGAAGACATGTGACATCTACCAACCCGCACTGGCTGGCCCGCGTGGTGTATTAGATACGGCCCACTCCCTCTCACAGAGAGGACGACTGTGTTCCAGCAGTGTGTGCACTCACTAGGTTACTAAAGTGTCTACTAATATAATTCAATCATGATGCGAAAGACACGTAGCGCCATTTAGCATTCTAAAGTAATTGTGACCATCGAAAGTTAACGTTCTTTCCCTCAGGAACAGTACTTTTTTTCTGGATGAAAGTTACCCTATGTCCTTTTCTGTACCCCCGACCACGTATTTGCAAAGTTTTAGGATGATCGGTTCAGTGGTTCAGGCGTTAAAAGGTAACAAACAAAAATTCTTTCGCATTTATTAAATTTGTTAGGATATTGTACGGTTTGAATCCTTCGTGTTCGAGTCCGACTCGCGCTTGGCCGTTTTTTTTTCCAATCGGTAGGTTTCAAATTCAAGCAAAAATGTTCGTTCAATCAGGTCCATTGAATCTTTTTGCACTGGCATTCTTTTGAATCCATCATGGAATGATGAACCTGATTGTTATTTGTCTTTTCAAAAGAAAAATATTGGAATATTTGTTCGCAATTTGAATTTACTAGCAGCGAACGAAGCACGAAATAGCATTGTTTAAAAATGAAAAGGGACATTTAATTCACACTTCAATAAATTCTTTTTGATCTTAACTGAGTGCTGCTCAAAGTCGAAATTAATTAATCATTCACTAAAAGCAGACTGTAAGTCCACGTTCAACGCACTGCTTAGCGCCGAGAGTTGAAAATCCGTGTTTTTTCAACGCGCTGGGATACACTCTGTTGGATTCTCAATGCTCGGTTCAACACCGAGAGTTGAAAATCCAGTAGCGATATTTTTACTTCTGTGCGAACGTGGACTTAGCGTGTGGTAGATTACGGACCACTCCCTCACAACGACAGGAGGCCTGTGTCCCAGCAGTGGGAACATCATAGGCTAATTATGCTAAGCGATACGCTGGACGTGGTCGCTCACAAAGTGTCTTATAAGAAGGCTTAAAATCACCCAAAGGGCAATGGAGAGGGCTATGCTTGGAGTTTCCCTACGTGATCGAATCAGAAATGAAGAGATCCGCAGGAGAACCAAGGTTAGAAGGTACGACATAGCCCCAAGAGTTGCCAAACTTAAGTGGCAGTGGGCAGGCACATTGCTCGCAGAACAGATGGTCGATGGAGCCGAAAGGTTCTGGAGTGGCGACCTCGTACGACGTAGCGTTGGAAGGCCTCCCACAAGGTGGACCGATAACATTGTGAAGGCCGCAGGAATCCGCTGGATGCGGGAAGCACAGAACCGGTCGAGGCGGCGGTGCTTGGGGGAGCCCTATGTCCAGCAGTGGACGTCTTTCGGTTGGCTGGGTCCGTGTCTACACAGTAAGACAGGGGCAGGGCTGATCTATACCGCCCCTAAATAAATGTGTATTAAACTTATTAAGTGTACTAGGTGTATTGAAACACTTGGGATGATGACAACTTTTTTATTTTTATCTCAAAATACTGTTTGTTTCCAAATAGCGCAAACTATGTATCAAAAGTTTAAAACCTTAAAAAATTGCCAAGTTATAAACGTTTTAAGATCATTGTTAGACAAGGACAGCACTGTTGTAGAAGTGACGTCACGACTATGTAACTTCATACTAGCGCCGTGCATTGTCAGTACCGCGCGACAAGGAAGGCAATAATCCCCTCCAAAAACTTTTAAAGCGTGTATCTTCTTCAAATTTACACCGATTTAACTAATTTTTCTATTATCTCATTTTTACTAAGCTTTCTTTGAAATTACATTAATTTTATGAACATTTTTAATATTAGTCATCATCCCAATTTGAAGCAAAAGATCCAACGGGGATATTTAATCGTGGTATTGTCATTATATTGTGTATTTGACAAGGTCCGGTTGAGCATGGAGTCTGAATTTGTGCCGGTTGATGGCAATAGGCTCGCCCCCTATTACATGGGACTTAAGCATAACTTGCGAAATGTGGGTGTACTACAGGTACACCTCTGCCTAACCTTTATGGGATTACAGGCGTGGTGTTATGCGCGTGTGTGTAATTACAGACTCATGAAATGATGATGATGATGATAATACGCTGGACTAGTAAGCAAGTAACTTGGATACAGCAGGTAACGGAATGGTCGCCCAGGGACGGCTGAAGTAGCGTTGGCAGACCGACGGCCAGGTGGGTGTATGATCGACAGTATAGGTCGTGGTGTAGCAAAACAAAAGTTGAATTGACTGTATAACATGTATAAATAATCTATACTAATATTGTTAAGAGGAAAAATTTGATAGTTTGTATTTTGATGGAGGCATGAGGAACAGGGTGTAAAGTTCACTAGAGAAGGGAGGATCCTGCAACCAGACGGGTGTCGTGTCTGGTTGTCGGGACGTTGTATACAGTGTGGAAGGACATCGACGCACAACCTGATACCATGTATTCAGTACATGCTACTTGACTCCCTGGAGTAGACATTTTTCATCGGTTATCAAAAAAAAAACTGCTGTTTAATTGAAAAGTACAATCCCTACGCGGTGAAAATGTATGGCAGAGCAATTTTTTATTTTAAATAACCGACAAATAATTTCAACGCAGTGTGCTTCAAAATCATGTACTGACTCCATGGTATCAGGTTGTGGGTCGATGTCCCTTCCACCCTGTTTATGCTACTTGCTCCGTAAACTCTGCTTGCGAGTTGCGCGAGGCAGGATTTTTTCCGCGACGTCAGTGTGTCGCGTAGTTCGCTTGTTGATGCTTGCTGATGTTAATGCCACCACCAGGTATGGGATAATCTATAAAATTACCAAAAAATCTTTTAGCATTTAATAGCCTAATTCTTGAGGAATTCTATTGACTATGTAGCATCACACTATGCCCCTTACGAACAGAGAAAAAAGAAAAAAAAATCAGAAAGAAAACTATGCGAAAACGAAGTGGTAGCGCGGGCAGGTGATGCGATGCACCGGGTTTAGTCGGGGAAATTAGAAATGTCATGCTTACAACGGTAGAAGACGTGAAAATATGAAAGACGTTAACAAACGCGTAAGTGCAGCCGTGCGTGGAGGCGAGACTGGTGTGTAAATGTTGAAAAGGGGTGGAGGGGGTGCTACATATTGTAGGAGATAATGTAAAATCCACGCGGGTTATGTGCTAGTCCCTCATAATAATATAATTTATTTTTAATGGAGCTGTGAAACTTTTAATTGGTGTTCGAATAAACAAATATGGTAAGTGTTGGTTTGTGTTATTTATGTAGGATGTTAATTGGGAACGTATCATAATTTAAGGAAATTAAGAAATAAGGAATAGTATGAACGCAGCGATGAGTGAATGAGAGAGTATGTGTGGGAGGGAGAGAAAAGAGGATGGCGTGCAAGTTATAGGACGATGAAGACGTATTTTTAATAAAAGAAGTGAAGAGTTTATTATTTCTGTCATCCACGCCGCCCCCCACATTTATGTATGTGTCATTCGTAGATCTTTGAAAGTCGTTACAGGTCGTCAGAAGCCCGAAAGTCTGACAACCAGTCTTACCAAGGGATATCGTGTTACCTTGTTACTCGGATGTGGAGGTCAGAAAAGCAGTCAGCTCCTTGTAAAATACTGGTATTCAGCTGCATCCAGCCGAAAACAATGTAGTTACGAAAAAGTGTAGGCAGGTATGAGTTTCGACGAGTACCCTAATTGCGTAATACACAATCAATCGGAATCTGTATCGTGTTGAAACAGATTGCTAATCCATTGCTTCATACGTTCGATAAAAAAATCTGCTCAACAATGTAAATAACGCAATGAATGTTGTTGAACTGTCAAAATCTAACATATTGGTCGTAATCGTTTACGAAAATTTGTTACGCAATTAGGCTGCTGAACTCAGCCTCAAGTAATGAATAAGAAATAAGAAAGAAAAAAAAAACGTAAATCGGGCAGGAAAATTGACAATTCTAGCGTTTTCAGAAAAAGTTTATTCTGCAATTTTTTCCTCAATTAAACTTTGACGAATTAAACGAATTAAGTAACCCTATTAAGAAAACTGTGTTTAGCCCCTTTTTACCTATTTTAAGGATCCCAAAAACAGGCGCGACACGAAAACGCGCCACAAAGGCACGCGGTGTCTTTAAACGGTTATCTAAAATTACGAGATAAACTTTACTCACGTTACGAAAATCTGTACTTAATTTATTATACGGGGTGTAAAGAGACCCATCACATAGCCGTCAACGACGCATTCTGTGCATCAAACTATGTAACATTGCACAAAAATAAATGCTGGAAAACTAATACTATTTACGGTATAAAAAAAAATCGCTGTTTACGGTCGTAGTGCGCAACGTAATAGCAGACAAAACTTTGGGTGCATGCAACGGTAGAGGGGTCGTGGCGTTATTTAAAGTTGTGCTAGAAGATTAAAAACTTGTTTCCGTAAAACGTTCAATGGTGCCGATTCTCTTGTACACCGAAACTAAACTATCACTAAAATTCCTTACTTTTTACTATGAGAATCTTGAAGCTATCCTGCAAAATAAAACTCTAAATTTGAAAATAATTGTGACACAAATAAAATCGAATTTGAAAATCGCTAGTACACGTGTTTTTTTTTCTTTTGGGTTCGCAACGTCTATGTTCTACCCCGTGAATTTTTGTTAGAGCCGGAGGCAGCCTGGGGCAGTCTCGACGTGTTTTGGAAGTTTTTACTTTTTGTATGGAAAATGAAAAATAAAATACTTACATGTAGAGTTTTGGAGGTTAGGAGGTTTTCAAAGGGGATCGGGGGATTTTAGCGATATGACACACCGTTTTCGAGATATAAGCAAAAAAGAAAAAAAAAAGATAAACTACCGTTTTTGCGTGTCTGAAGTTGCGGTGTTGCTGGTGTGAATTTTAGTTCACGCCAACTAATTTTATTCCACACCTTTTCAATCACGATTAAAAATAGTCAGATTCATGTTTAGATTTAGATAGACAATCACATTTTTTGATGAAAAACTTCAAATTCAGAATAGCAAAATTGCAATTTTCTTAGACTAATAACTCAGTACCATCTTAGTGCTGTCAAACTAAAATATAGTTAAGTTCTGTCACTTTAGTCAATTTCAGAATGGAAAATCGTCATTCGACAGGATTAAACCAAATTTTAGTGTTTTTTAGTCCAGTTTAGAGGCATTTGTGACAAGGGAACGGGCACCAATATATCCGTAACCAGAAGGCTCCCGGGTATGGTCCAGTAAAAAAAAAAATTACGTAACAATGACGAGTACAAAAAGTGACTCTTGGACGTCGTTAAGTTTATTTTACACACGTTATTAAAGCTTGAAGAGTTTGTTTGTTTGAACGCGCTAATCTCTGAAACAACCAGTCAAATTTTAACAATGCTTTTTGCATTTGATAGCCCTATTCTAGAGGAAGACTATAGGCTACTTAACATCACGCTATAACCCAAAGGAGCCGAGCAAAAAGTAAAAAAGAACGCTAAGCGAAAACGAGGTTACAGCGCGGGCGGGCAATGCGATGTCGCGCGGTGGGTTGGGGCGAGGGAATTATTTTATTTTAGTCAATTATGTGAGTATCATAAGGCTTCCACGAGAACACAAAGGCAGGAGCTAGTATTTTATATTACAAATAGGTACAAATGACAATGGTATTAAACGTAACCATCTAGATCGCAGTGCAACATGAAATCAAGATATTAACTTGATAATGAAATGTCAAAAATCTAAATAAGACTTCTGAGAAAATTGGAGGGAAAGTTGACGTCTGTCATCTTTTATCGCAACTATTTTTTTTAAAGTTTTTTTTTATTCGGTGTAACCTTTTTTCTGTGGGAACGTTGCGAACATAAACTGTGAGAGAGAGTGGGCCGTAATCCACCACGCGGGCTCAGTGCGGATTGGCAGATGTCACATGTCTTCGAAATTTTGGTTCTAGGACATGCCGGTTTCCTCACGATGTTTTCCTTCACCGTTTTGAGAGCAGTGGTGATGAAATAATTTACACAAAGTAAAGCGCCTGCCTGGATTCGATCTCACGACCTACAACTCGTAACTGCTCCCATACACATTCGCAATGACAAATTGACATTAGGTTTCCATCGAGCCATACAAAAACAACTGTTGTATTTGTATGTTTCCTGTCATCCGGACAAAGATCCAGTGTTGCTAATATAAAAAATTAACATTCAAATTGAAACTGCGGTTAATACAATATAACTGTTGTGTTAATAAACTGAAGTTAAATCAATGTTAGCTCAAAGCTAGAGCGCGTTTGACTTCCATTGTTTCATTAATAGCTTCCAGAGAAATAAGTTATTTAATTTCCTTTCCGTTTTCACGTCAGCACATTTCTGGAGCTTGGGCATTTGGACAAGTTAGGACGCTTCTAGAAAGTTGCTAAATGACGACTTTTTTCTCTGAAGGGTTGGGCAGATGTGTTCTTATAGCACATCCACACTTCGCCAGTTATGTTTAAGTCCCATGTAATAGGGGGCGAGCCTATTTCATCCCCTGCTGAGCTGAAGCCTCCCTTTATGGCTCCCGTGGTTTTGTCATCAGAAAAATAGACATAATGACAGATTTCTTTTATTCATCTACATTTTTGTGTGTTCTTTCGTCGACAAAAATCGTTTCTATTGTGGTTTGCTGCGCGTACTGGTTCTACCCGCGATGGTAACAATGTCTTCTTCTGCCCATTTTGCTGCCGGACGGTTCTTGGACGACACTCGGTCACTGCCATCAACCGGGCATAAAACCAGACTCCAGGCTAAACTTTACTTGAGCGAGAGTGAATGGGAAGCCGTCATCTCCTGCGAAGCAGTAATGCTCGCGAAGGAGGATGAGGAACGCGTGAGGGAAAGGCAAACCTTGCGCCCTCAAGCCCCTAGTCGCCGCAAGAGACGCCCTGGGCGACGGGAATCACCGTAGGCGCGGGCTTGTGGACGGCGAGCAATGGGTAGCTCGCCGTCCGGTAAGGACCCAGGCCCGGGTCGACGGACGGCGCGTCGTGTTCCACGCGCGCCTCAAAGAGATGTCAGCACAAATTGACGGGGTCCGATAGGGCCGATGCCTCAGGGTCGCGGGTTGTTCAAAAGAGATGGTAGCCGTAGCCCATGGTAAGGATTGAAGGAACACGGGTTGTCACGGTTTAGTCAGTAAGTCTGACACGTCCTCCCGCTCCACCTAGAGCGGGAGAAGTCATTTGATGATTTCCCACCCAAAAAAAAAGCTTTATTTTACTTAATATTTATTATTATTGATATTTCTTGTACATGCGTGGTTGACGCATTATTTACTTAATCTGTGACTGGTTACAGCTTGATGATTTAACGAGACGAATAGAAATTGTAGACCGGGGACGTGTGCCGTGCCGCCAGACGGTTCATGGTCGAAAGCGCATGTAATTGACGTTTTACGCTTAAAACAATCTATTATTAAATTTTCTAATAGCGCAACTACTAAAATACAGTACAACTTTTTTGTTTAGGTTCCTCGGCAAACTTCGCGTTTCGTCAGTCGTCTTTGCACTTGTTGGTTTAGACCGGAAGCTCTCAATCGACTTGGAAGTGGTTCTTAATACTCTTTTAATATATTTTTTAAATGGGAGGAAATCTGCTAAAATCATAGGGAGACTATTTTTATTTTGTAGACAACGTGTTTTTTTTACATATTTCATAACTACCTAACCTAGAAAAGTGCCTTTTCATAGAAAAGTGCAATACCTACGCGGTCAAAATGTATGGCAAAGCATTTTTTTTTATAACCGACAAAAAAATTCAACGCAGGGGGGTTCAGAATCATGTACTGAGTCCATGGTAACCGGTTGTGCGTTGATGGCCGTTCCATCCTGTATACATATACGGTTATATTCTATTTTATGTAAAAACATTACAAAAAGTCCTAGAATATGTGGTCCAAAAATGCATAGTTTCGAAGATATCATCAATCAATAATATGTGTGTAGGTATCTAAGTTTCATTGGTAAATTAATCTTCATTCAAACCAATCATTAAAATTTAAAACTAGTAAAATGCGACGTTTTCATATTTCACGTTTTGAAAGTTTTTGGAGGGGATTACTCCGCGGTACGAACAACGTTCGGCACTAGTATGAAGTTAGGTTCATAATCGTTACGTCACTGCTACGATATTGATGTCCTTGTGTGACACTTATTTTAAAACGTTTATAACTTGGCATTTTTTTTAGCTTTTACACTTTTTGTAATTTTGTTTGCACTATTACTGGCAACAAAAATATATTTAGAAAAAAAAAAGCGTTATCGCTATTCAGGAAGATAATTATTTCCACTACTGTCTGTTCCAAACAAACACGTGTACATTTTTATGAGATACTTTTGGACTAAATGACAGAGGGGCTTTCGCCAAGTTATAACAGCCACACTGGTCGATCGATCTTCTTAAGCTAGGCTTGCTTGCGGCTAGTCCATGGATGGATGACCATCTTTACATCCCGAGACCGATCCGTGCCTTGAAAAGCACGCGAAACCGTTGGTCCCGGCTGTAATTCTTGAATCTTAGCGAGTCGTTACAAGTAGTCAGCAGCACAGAAGTGTGACAACCAGTCTTCATCATCATCATCCACCACCCGACTTCACCCACAGCTGAGCATAGGCCTCTCTTTTCTTGTGCCAATCTTCACGCTCCCGTGCCAGCCTCATCCAGGTTCAACTCGCGATGGCAACAATATCGTCCGCCCATCTCGCTGCCGGACGTCCGACATTTCGTCTTCCAGTCCTACCAAGGAGTATCCCCCACCACAACTAATTAATTGGCATTTGAAATACTGTTGGAGCTGCTGAAGATTGTAAGAATATATTTTCATTATATAAACTCAATCTCCTTTTTATTATATAGATGCATTGCACAGGTGTGAGTACTTTGTACTATAGAGCTATCATTTACCGGGTAATGTCATAGATAGACTTGAATGTGCCTTGGCGGCTGATAGTATGTCATGCTCACTCAAATGTCTCGCTGACGGTGCCGCGTGTGTTGAATGGTGCTGATCCATGCGTCATGTTCGTGAACGGGCGCCGTCAGTTGGGACTGGTCATCTCTTAGCTGTCACGGCTTATTTTAATAATTCATTTTTTGGATTTTTTAAATTATGTTTTGCTGCACTTTGGACGCTTTTAACGTGTACGGTTTTCGTACATCGTTCTCACCTATAGTGTCAACATTAATGATGTAACTAATATATTTGTAACAACAATATTATTTAAAAGATTGTCCATGGAGTTTCTTGTCCGTTCTTCTCCGTAGGTACCTACTACGCTTTGGAATGGACAACTAGCTTCATATTTCTGACTGACCGACTGCTTGACAATTCCAAAGTGCCTGTAAATTGTTTAATGGGGAAGGCAACTGTCAAAATGGCGCTGTCGTAGCTAGTTCCCAACACAAGCAAATAATACAAGGCATGATGTGGTTTTATTTTATTTTAGCGAAAATTGACGCGTTATTGTGTTCCTAGAATCTCCGAAATTGGAGTGCACCATTTTCCAAAAGACCCTAAAATTAAAAGATTGTGGTATAAAGCTATTCGTAGATATTTTTTTGAGTTCGAGTTTGTGTCAGAAACATTTTGAAGAAAGTGATTACGAGGAAATATTCAAGTTTTAAAATTCTGTCACTTTCCATGTCAAGTACTTGATATAGAATACTGAAATAACCGAAAATAACGAAATAGTGAAATAAAATCAAACTCATGAATGAACACATAATGGAATGAATGAACGAAATGTCAAATTTATTTAAAGGCCGTAGGGACCTAGCTATGGTCGTGCCATCTACAATTAGCTTTGCCCGACCTTCCCCATTGAAATAGATGCTTTGAGTTAAACCCAGTAACTGGGTTGTGGAGATCAGCTAGGCAGACCGTCTATGTTAAATACTCAACATTGGGGAAAAGTCTAGGCAGATTGAATGTGATACGCAATTACCCCGTTGAACATGTATTCCTGCGTACGGGTTTGAAGGGTTTACTGCTGGTGACAGCATTGTTCCTGGCTGGCACAAATGCAATGAGGCCGAGACCTTTGTAAACGTGACCGTACGTATTGAATGGATCTAAATAGAGACATGTCTAAAACTTGAAATGTGCTGTGTCTGACAGGTTTTTGACATAATCCTAAACAGCGTCGTCATTCACTTTCATTGTTTAAAACTCAACGATAAAAGATGGCGGCGGTTGACGATTCTTTTGGCACGTGTTTTGTCATTACAATTAAACCCTCACAATGTTATTCCAGCGCCAAAAGATACTTGCACAGTTCAGTTCATTCACAGCTACTTATTTTATCTCTGACAGGAGCAAACCAACCGCACCTTATTGTAACGACAATATAGATCACTTTCATTTTCACAAATTCAGAGGCAAAAAAAAATACTGTGAACGGACGCCCGGACGACTGTTGCAGTGTGGATCCATTTCGGATTCGTACGTCGTACGAAGAACGAGGTATCGATCACTGTTTTAAAGTTCAGTCTGCTGCCAGTTCTGTCACTTATACAAAGAAATAATAAGAGTACTTATAGGTCTACCAGGATCTAATTTAATTAATAAAATTTTTGATTGATACCAGCACCTCACTTAAAAAAAAAACACTACTCCCCAGCAGCACAGCACAGCTAAAAAACAGGTTAAATAAATCCAGTAAGTAAACAATCGTAGTTCCAGTTCAACAATACACTACTTTCGTTCAAACCACGTGCTAGTAAGCAACACTTTACAAGCCACAAGTACCTACAATCCGCAAGGTTGTGTTGCCAAAGAGAAAATAACTGTACTAAGGAACAAAGGCGCGAATTAACGGAGTTCCGTAATAGAATCTTTTTGCAAGGTTATGGGTGAAAAATACGTGTGAAAATATTTTGTGTTAATTTAATTATAAGCGACCTCTTTTCTTGAATTTTTCGCATTTAATTAAAACAATCCTCGAGATTCGTGCTTTGAGATTAAGTAAACATTTCATAGTGTTAAAAGTTTGTTTATGTTGATATTCGTAATGGATAAACACGATCCTTGCGCGGCCGGTGTTTGCAAACATTACGACAATCTGGATTGATTTATAACATTTTCTAATTGGAATTTAATTAGAATATGGAAATAAGATAATAATTCGATATTTAACACACCAAGACAGTAAAAATACAACGAAATTACGTTAAAATATTACTTTTCACCGCGGACAGTATCGGATTTCGGCATCAAATTACAAGGTAAAGGGTTGTTTGTTTTGGTTGATTGTGCTACTCAGAAAATACCAAGTATATGGGCATCAAAACTAAGGTAATATAATCTAGTTTAATTATACATAGGTTTTATTGACACTAACTACAAAATAATTCGTAAAAATGTAGGTAGAAGTCATATTTTACACAATTTACATTTTTTTAAAGTATTTTGGACTAGTTTTTGTGATTAAATTTTCATAAAGATTGATTTTGTATAGTTTCACCTACACACACGAATTTTTTGTTTGTTATAGCCGCAATAGGTTGCTAGATAATAAGCTATAAGTAAGTGCACATTCGCGGAAAAATGACGTTTTGGCGGGAAACATTTCTGGCGCGTAAGATGTTTATTTGCGCGCGAATCTGGCAATACAATGGTAGCCCGAGCGTATACCTTCGAACCAAACTTAGGAAACTGTTTAAAATGAGAAGTAAAGTTGCAACTATACTATATATCAAACCATCTACTTATGTGCCGATTTCACATTGGTGAAATCGGCACTTAGATGGTTTGGTGGTTTGGTAGTTTCATTGGAAACTGAACACTATCACGACTTTTAAACCCAGCTTAAGAGCTGTCAGTGTTGTCATTCCTTAATAATTTTGACACTGACAGCTCTTGCACGCGTTTAGTTTCATTGGTGAAATTTGCCCTGAGTGAGGTTGAGTCAAGTCGAGGAAATCATGAGATTTTGACTGACTTAGTGCCGATTTCACAAAAGTTATGGGTGTCAGAAGTGACTTTAGCTGTTATTGCAATCACTCAACTATAAAAAAAAACAACTTACTTAGTTGTTTGTAACTTAAAGTAATAAAAGCCATTACCATTTTAATATCACATCAAGTCAAATAACTGGTTTAACAAAAACACTACAAGTTTATATAAATAATTTATAAATATGATAATGAACTTCTGTTAGTTGTTACTTAAAGCATTTCTGTTATGTTTTGTTGAAATATGCAAGCGTATTATGTTATATACAGTCAGTTGTAAGAATGCGTTGCGGCACCAGTCAGTGCGACAATAGGAATTATGTTTACGGTCGTAGTGCGCAACGTAATAGCACACAAAACTTTGGGTGCATGCAACGATACAGGGGCGTCGTGGGGTTATTTAAAGTTGTGCTAGAGATTAAAACCTTATTTTCGTAAAACGTTCAATGGTGCCGATTCTCTTGTACACCGAACTAAACCAACTAAACTATCACTAAAATTGCTTACTTTTTACTATGAGAATCTTGAAGCTTTTCTGCAAAAATATATCTCTTTTGCAAATAATTTTGACAGAAAATAAAATCGAATTATACACGTGTTTTTTTTCTTTTGGTTTCGCAACGTCTTCCGTGAATTTTTGTTAGAGCCGAGGCAGCCTGGGGCTGTCTCAACGTGTTTTGGAAGTTTTTACTTTTTGAATGGAAAATAAAAATATGTATATACATGTCGAGTTTTCGATGTTACGGGGTTTTCAAAGGGGGTCGAAAGTTTCATTGTTTTTGCGATAGGACACACCGTTTTCGAGATACAAGAAAAAAAAAACAGACAAAACGTTTTGGAAAAACGTCAAATTCAGAATAGCAAAATTGCTATTTTCACAAAACTAATAACTCATTACCATCTTAGTGCTGTAAAACTAAAATATAGTGAAGTTCTGTCACTTTAGTCAATTTCAGAATGGAAAATCGTCATTCGACAGGATTAAACCAAATTTTAGTCCAGTTTAGAGGCATTTGTGACAAGGGAACGGGCACCAATATAACAGTAACCAGAAGGCCGAGTACAAAAAGTGACTCTCGGACGTCGTTAAGTTCATTTTACACACGTTATTAACGCTTGAAGAGTTTGTTTGTTTGAACGCGCTAATCTCTGAAACAACCAGTCAAATTTTAACAATGCTTTTTGCATTTGATAGCCCTATTCTAGAGGAAGACTATAGGCTACTTAACATCACGCTATAACCCAAAGGAGCCGAGCAAAAACTAAAAAGTAAAAAAGAACGCTAAGCGAAAACGAGGTTACAGCGCGGGCGGGCGATGCGATGTCGCGCGGTGGGTTGGGGCGAGGGAATTATTTTATTTTAGTCAATTGTGTGAGTATCTTAAGGCTTCCACGAGAACAAAAAGGCAGGAGCTAGTATTTTTATATACAAATAGGTACAAATGACAATGGTATTAAACGTAACCATCTAGATCGCAGTGCAAGATGAAATCAAAATATAGCACGCGTTATTAACTTGGTAATGAAATGTCAAAAATCTAATTATGACTTTTGAGCAAATTGGCGGGAAAGTTGACGTCTGTCATCTTTTATCGCAACTGCACCCTAATTGCGTAACACATTTTCGTAAACGATTACGACTAATCTGTTTGATTTTGACGGTTCAAGTACATTCATTGCGTTCTATACATTGTTGAGCAGAATTTTTATCGAACTTAAGAAGCAATGGATTAGCAATCTGTTTCAAAACGATTCAGATTCCGATTGATTGTGTATTACGCAATTAGGGTGCTGTTTTTTTTTAAGTTTTTTTTTTATTCGGTGTAACCTTTTTTCTGTGGGAACGTTGCGAACAGAAAAATTGTTTTGAATGTTAAGTATAGTTGGAACAAGCTTCGTGCAATGGTGCACATGCAATACATATTCATACATGCATAATCAGCCTATAACATTCCCACTGCTGGGACACAGGCCTCCTCTCTATAAGAGGGAGTGGGCCGTAATCCACCACACTACTGACTGGCAGATGTCACATGTCTTCGAAGTTTTGGTTCTAGGACATGCCGGTTTCCTCACGATGTTTTCCTTCACCGTTTTGAGAGCAGTGGTGATGAAATAATTTACACAAAGTAAAGCGCCTGCCTGGATTCGATCTCACGACCTACAACTCGTAACTGCTCCCATACACATTCGCAATGACAAATTGACATTAGGTTTCCATCGAGCCATACAAAAACAACTGTTGTATTTGTATGTTTCCTGTCATCCGGACAAAGATCCAGTGTTGCTAATATAAAAAATTAACATTCAAATTGAAACTGCGGTTAATACAATATAACTGTTGTGTTAATAAACTGAAGTTAAATCAATGTTAGCTCAAAGCTAGAGCGCGTTTGACTTCCATTGTTTCATTAATAGCTTCCAGAGAAATAAGTTATTTAATTTCCTTTCCGTTTTCACGTCAGCACATTTCTGGAGCTTGGGCATTTGGACAAGTTAGGACGCTTCTAGAAAGTTGCTAAATGACGACTTTTTTCTCTGAAGGGTTGGGCAGATGTGTTCTTATAGCACATCCACACTTCGCCAGTTATGTTTAAGTCCCATGTAATAGGGGGCGAGCCTATTTCATCCCCTGCTGAGCTGAAGCCTCCCTTTATGGCTCCCGTGGTTTTGTCATCAGAAAAATAGACATAATGACAGATTTCTTTTATTCATCTACATTTTTGTGTGTTCTTTCGTCGACAAAAATCGTTTCTATTGTGGTTTGCTGCGCGTACTGGTTCTACCCGCGATGGTAACAATGTCTTCTTCTGCCCATTTCGCCGCCGGACGGTTCTTGGACGACACTCGGTCACTGCCATGAACCGGGCATAAAACCAGACTCCAGGCTAAACTTTACTTGAGCGAGAGTGAATGGGAAGCCGTCATCTCCTGCGAAGCAGTAATGCTCGCGAAGGAGGATGCGGAGCGCGTGAGGGAAAGGCAGACCTTGCGCCCTCGAGCCCCTAGTCGCCGCAAGAGACGCCCTGGGCGACGGGAATCACCGTAGGCGCGGGCTTGTGGACGGCGAGCAATGGGTAGCTCGCCGTCCGGTAAGGACCAGGCCCGGGTCGCCTCAAAGAGATGTCAGCACAAATTGACGGGGTCCGATAGGGCCGATGGCTCAGGGTCGCGGGTTGTTCGAAAGAGATGGTAGCAGTAGCCCATGGTAGGCATTGAAGGAACACGGGTTGGTTTTAGTCAGTAAGTCTGACACGTCCTCCCGCTCCGCCCAGAGCGGGAGAAGTCATTTGATGATTTCCCACCCAAAAAAAAAAGCTTTATTTTACTTAATCTTTATTATTATTGATATTTCTTGTACATGCGTGGTTGACGCATTATTTACTTAATCTGTGACTGGTTACAGCTTGATGATTTAACGAGACGAATAGAAATTGTAGACCGGGGACGTGTGCCGTGCCGCCAGACGGTTCATGGTCGAAAGCGCATGTAATTGACGTTTTACGCTTAAAACAATCTATTATTAAATTTTCTAATAGCGCAACTACTAAAATACAGTACAACTTTTTTGTTTAGGTTCCTCGGCAAACTTCGCGTTTCGTCAGTCGTCTTTAAACTTGTTGGTTTAGACCGGAAGCTCTCAATCGACTTGGAAGTAGTTCTTAATACTCTTTTAATATATTTTTTAAATGGGAGGAAATCTGCTAAAATCGTAGGGAGACTATTTTTATTTTGTAGACAACGTGTTTTTTTTTTACATATCTCATAACTACCTAACCTAGAAAAGTGCCTTTTCATAGAAAAGTGCAATACCTACGCGGTCAAAATGTATGGCAAAGTATTTTTTTTTTTAATAACCGACAAAACAATTCAACGCGGGGGGATTCAGAATCATGTACTGAGTCCATGGTAAGCGGTTGTGCGTTGATGTCCGTTCTATCTTGTATACATATACGGTTATATTCTATGTTATGTAAAAACATTGCAAAAAGTCCTAGAATATGTGGTCCAAAAATGCATAGTTTCGAAGATATCATCAATCAATAATATGTGTGTGGGTACCTAAGTTTCATTGGTAAATTATTCTTCATTCAAACCAATAATTAAAATTTAAAGCTAGTAAAATGCGACGTTGTCATATTTCACGTAAGTATTTTATACATTAATAATCGTGGTTTCGTCGAATTATGTATGAAGATGATTACACGCTTTGAAAGTTTTTGGAGGGGATTACTTCGCGGTACGAACAACGGGCACTAGTATGAAGTTAGGTTCATAATCGTTACGTCACTGCTACGATATTGATGTCCTTGTGTGACACTTATTTTAAAACGTTTATAACTTGGCATTTTTTTTAGCTTTTACACTTTTTGTAATTTTTTTTGCACTATTACTGGGAACAAAAATATATTTAGAAAAAAAAAAGCTTTATCGCTATTCAGGCAAGATAATTATTTCCACTACTGTCTGTTCCAAACAAACACGTGTACATTTTGATGAGATACTTTTGGACTAAATGACAGAGGGGCTTTCGCCAAGTTATAACAGCCACACTGGTCGATCGATCTTCTTAAGCTAGGCTTGCTTGCGGCTAGTCCATGGATGGATGACTATCTTTACATACCGAGACCGATCCGTGCCTTGAAAAGCACGCGAAACCGTTGGTCCTGGCTGTCATTCTTGAATCTTAGCGAGTCGTTACAGGTAGGTAGTCAGCAGCACAGAAGTGTGACAACCAGTCTTCATCATCATCATCCACCACCCGACTTCACCCACAGATGAGCATAGGCCTCTCTTTTCTTGTGCCAATCTTCACGCTCCCGTGCCAGCCTCATCCAGGTTCAACTCGCGATGGCAACAATATCGTCCGCCCATCTCGCTGCCGAACGTCCGACATTTCGTCTTCCAGTCCTACCAAGGAGTATCCCCCACCACAACTAATTAATTGACATTTGAAATACTGTTGGAGCTGCTGAAGATTGTAAGAATATATTTTCATTATATAAACTCAATCTCCTTTTTATTATATAGATGCATTGCACAGGTGTGAGTACTTTGTACTATAGAGCTATCATTTACCGGGTAATGTCATAGATAGACTTGAATGTGCCTTGGCGGCTGATAGTATGTCATGCTCACTCAAATGTCTCGCTGACGGTGGCGCGTGTGTTGAATGGTGCTGATCCATGCGTCATGTTCGTGAACGGGCGCCGTCAGTTGGAACTGGTCATCTCTTAGCTGTCACGGCTTATTTTAATAATTCATTTTTTGGATTTTTTAAATTATGTTTTGCTGCACTTTGGACGCTTTTAACGTGTACGGTTTTCGTACATCGTTCTCACCTATAGTGTCAACATTAATGATGTAACTAATATATTTGTAACAACAATATTATTTAAAAGATTGTCCATGGAGTTTCTTGTCCGTTCTTCTCCGTAGGTACCTACTACGCTTTGGAATGGACAACTAGCTTCATATTTCTGACTGACCGACTGCTTGACAATTCCAAAGTGCCTGTAAATTGTTTAATGGGGAAGGCAACTGTCAAAATGGCGCTGTCGTAGCTAGTTCCCAACACAAGCAAATAATACAAGGCATGATGTGGTTTTATTTTATTTTAGCGAAAATTGACGCGTTATTGTGTTCCTAGATACTCCGAAATAGGAGTGCACCATTTTCCAAAAGACCCTAAAATTAAAAGATTGTGGTATAAAGCTATTCGTAGATATTTTTTTGAGTTCGAGTTTGTGTCAGAAACATTTTGAAGAAAGTGATTACGAGGAAATATTCAAGGTTTAAAATTCTGTCACTTTCCATGTCAAGTACTTGATATAGAATACTGAAATAACCGAAAATAACGAAATGGTGAAATAAAATCAAACTCATGAATGAACACATAATGGAATGAATGAACGAAATGTCAAATTTATTAAGGCCGTAGGGACCTAGCTATGGTCGTGCCATCTACAATTAGCTTTGCCCGACCTTCCCCATTGAAATAGATGCTTTGAGTTAAACCCAGTAACTGGGTTGTGGAGATCAGCTAGGCAGACCGTCTATGTTAAATACTCAACATTGGGGAAAAGTCTAGGCAGATTGAATGTGATACGCAATTACCCCCTTGAACATTGTTTATTTAACCTTTTCATGATGTACTTTTAGAACAAACCGTACATGTATTCCTGCGTACGGGTTTGAAGGGTTTACTGCTGGTGACAGCATTGTTCCTGGCTGGCACAAATGCAATGAGGCCGAGACCTTTGTAAACGTGACCGTGCGTATTGAATGGATCTAAATAGAGACATGTCTAAAACTTGAAATGTGCTGTGTCTGACAGGTTTTTGACATAATCCTAAACAGCGTCGTCATTCACTTTCATTGTTTAAAACTCAACGATAAAAGATGGCGGCGGTTGACGATTCTTTTGGCACGTGTTTTGTCATTACAATTAAACCCTGACAATGTTATTCCAGCGCCAAAAGATACTTGCACAGTTCAGTTCATTCAGTTACTTATTTTACCTGTGACAGGAGCAACCCAACTGCACCTTATTTTAACGACAATTAAGGTCACTTTCGATTTGACAGTGACGCAAATTCAGAGGTAAAAAAATTACTGTGAACGGACGCCCGGACGACTGTTGCAGTGTGGATCCATGTCGGATTCGTACGTCGTACGAAGAACGAGGTATCGATCACTGTTTTAAAGTTCAGTGTGCTGCCAGTTCTGTCACTTATACAAAGAAATACGAAGAGTACTTAGTGTTTTTTTGATAACGTAATTTATCTTTTTTTTTATTGGTCTGGTACCAACTCACTACTAAAAAAAACACTACCCAGTTAGAAACAACTTCAATTTCGATAGTCCGTGTCTTCGTTTTTTTTTTTTGCCCCCGACTTCCGAAACACTTTTTCCTTGTGTTAACAAGTATTCGTGTAACAGTGCATGCTATGTAAAATTGTAAATAACAGTAACAGGACGTTTTAATAACATCATTAATATACACAAAGTGTAAAAAACCTTTTTTTGAAGCTAACTGAAAAAGTAACCAAGCAATGTTAATTTAAGTTTTATAGGACCACCCCTGAAGCATAACCAATCGGCGAAAAAAATAATTTTTGAAACCGAATCACAATAGCCGGATATATCGCGTCAAACATACAAATAAAAACAAAACATACAGACAAATTGAGAACCTCCTCAAAACGCCCTTCAACTCTTTCTAGTGCTTAAGCTGGGAAGAAGAAATGGCGCAACAAACACAGCACAGCTAAAAAACTGCTTTAATAAATCCAGTAAGTAAACAATCGTAGTTCCAGTTCAACAATACACTAATTTCGTTCAAACCACGTGCTAGTAAGCAACACTTTACAAGCCACAAGTACCTACAATCCGCAAGGTTGTGTTGCCAAAGAGAAAATAACTGTACTAAGGAACAAAGGCGCGAATTAACGGAGTTCCGTAATAGAACCTTTTTGCACAAGGTTATGGGTGAAAAATACGTGTGAAAATATTTTGTGTTAATTTAATTATAAGCGACCTCTTTTCTTGAATTTTTCGCATTTAATCGGATCTATGGTGGCGCAGTTTTTGAAAATTTAATGCCCGGAATTAAAGAGTGGAGACCGCGTTTAGGCAAACGTAGTGTGGGACGGTCGCTGGCTAGGTGGAGCGAAGACTTGCCAAAGGCCAGAGACGAGATGAGAAGAGCTGAAGATCGGCCCATATTCTTAGTCGTGCCTCGTTCGATCCTCAAATCGGTATTCATAGTCGTCAGATTGAGGAAATTATGAGGTCCCTCGAATGAGTGAGTCGCGCGACACTCGGTGCCTTTGTGTCGCGCTGTGGCGTCGCGCCAGTGTGAACGAGACTTGAGTCGAGGTAACACGTCACGAATACGTCAATATTCAATAAACTCTCCAAAAGGTATTATGAAAATCGTATAAAATACGCGTCTTTTGGTTAAAACTTCTTGGTTGACTACCTCATGGAAGTCTCAAGGTAGATGCCGACGTACCTTATATTTGACAATTTGTTCCTCAACTCAAACTCACTTCGACTAAGGAAACCGTTTAAGATGAGAAGCAAATATCAAACAATCTAAGTGCCGATTTCACCAATGCAACTAAACACTATCACGAATTTTAAACCCAGCTTAAAGCCCGTCACAGACGTAGCTATAATATATATTAATATGAATCATAGCAAGGCATATTACGACATATTTTCTATACACAATTTCGATTGACAGCACACGCAGCTATAATATATATTTCTATGACGTCACCAAAATATGTCGAAATATATATCTCGGTATATTTTGGCCTTTAAAACCGTGCGCTTGCAAAGGCGAGGCAAGGGCAAAATATATATTATAGTATAGTTCTCGTGTGTGGTAGTTTGCTATACTATAATATATATCTCGATATATTAATATATATTATAGCTACGTCTGTGACGGGCTTTAGACCTGTCAGTGTTGTCATTCCTTAATAATTTTGACACTGACAGCTGTTGCACGCGTTTAATTTCATTGGTGAAATTTACCCTGAGTGAGGTTGAGTCAAGTCGAGGAAATCATGAGATTTTGACTGACTTAGTGCCGATTTCAGAAAAAATTCTGAATATGGGTGTCAGAAGTTACTAGCTGTTACTGCAATCACTCAACTATAAAACAAAACAACTTACTTTGTTGTTTGTAACTTAAAGTAATAAAAGTCATTACCATTTTAATATCACATCAAGTCAAATAACTGGTTTAACACAGACACTACAAGTATATATAAATAATTTATAAATATGATAATGAACTCCTGTTACTTAAAGCATTTCTGTTTTGTTTATGTTTTGTTGAAATAAGCAAGCGTATTATGTTTTATACAGTCCGGTTGTAAGAATGCGTTGCGGCACCAGTCAGTGCGACAATAGGAATTTTGACATTTTTTTTCTTTTATATCTAAAAATTTATAAGTTTATAAAACTACATAATAGCGCCGTACATTGTCACGACCGCGCGACAAGGGCAGGAATAATCCCCTCAAAAAAACTTTTAAAGCTACTTCTTCATATTTACTTCTTCACATTTAACAGATTTTTTCGATTATCTTATTTTTAACCAATCCTTCTATGAAATTACATTATTTTTACGAACATTTTTAACATTTGTCATGATCCCTATTCCAGTAACAAATAAAGATCAAATTCGCTTAACACGTATTCGTTTCTATGTATAAACTGACAGCTGTCAAAAACGCATTCTCTCGACGGCCGATATGTAGTTTGGTTCATAACACTGTTTGGTCTAATAATCTTTCTGAATCCCGCTGCATTGTTTTTCTTTTGCACTTTTTTATGAAACAGCTTTTTTTTTTGGTAGGTATCGAACGAATAATTTCTATGCTAGAGGGTCTACGATCCGGTGCTGAATTCATTGTAACATTTTTCGTGTCGAAGCATGCCACCATGTATGATCGTAGCTAATATTGTGAGAAGCACAATAATGTTTTTCAAATATATGGCGTACAAAATAGCAAGGGAATTTTCGCACGCCCAATAATAGTTAATATGTGTACCATGGGAACTTTGATAAATATCACAATCTGTCAAATGCTTGTGTCAACGTACTTACTACAGACCAAGGACAAATCTAGTGGTCTCTTTTTTTTTCAATATGTCCGCAATATTTCACGAGACGAAATAAAATGAGCTTACCAAACGCTACCCGTTTTCTAGAAATGGGTTGGGGTGACGTAAACCCTAAAGGCAGCTTATAGACTTATCTAAAAAGGAAAATATATACGAGTACTGCGCCTGGTGACGGGAATCATCAAAGAGGACACTGCTCGCTAAACAAACACTTCCACACAAAAGGTACAACGGACAGTCCTTTATGCAAGGCTTGCATGTGCTCTTTGAGTGCATAGGCTTTACCCAGATTAGGACAGAAACCCTCGGGACACCCAGATCTTACACAGATGTTCTCAACAGACCAGGAGATTTGATCAACTTCTGAAGGGAGATCGGCTGAACGATCGTTCTCTGTTGACACACACATAACTCTACACTACTAACTAGTAGTAGTTGACAGGAAGAAGGTCCTTTTTGTGATAACACCCAGTGCCGGGAGCCAATGCTGGGAGCCAGTGCTGGGAGCCAGTGCTGGGAGCCAGTGCTGGGAGCCAGTGCTGGGAGCCAGTGCTGGGAGCCAGTGCTGGGAGCCAGTGCTGGGAGCCAGTGCTGGGAGCCAGTGCTGGGAGCCAGTGCTGGGAGCCAGTGCTGGGAGCCAGTGCTGGGAGCCAGTGCTGGGAGCCAGTGCTGGGAGCCAGTGCTGGGAGCCAGTGCTGGGAGCCAGTGCTGGGAGCCAGTGCTGGAAGCCAGTGCTGGGAGCCAGTGCTTGAAACCTGGTTTTATTAAGAAAAATCTACAGATCAAATCTAAGTCAGTAAACGTGAATTAACTTTTGATTTCATTGCATTGTTGTTCAAAAGTTCACACTTAACAATAAGCATTCTATTGGAGTAAAAGTACCTAATTCACATTAATTCGTTTAGAGAGCTATTACCGCTAGTAATATATTTTTTTAAACATTAAATCGAATCATCAACGAATCCCGAATAGGCCCGCATGGTTATGGAGTTAGGAATCACAGGGGACAAACGCTTGTCAACTTCCTTGAGAAGGAGGGGCTGTTCTTAATGAACTCCTTCTTTAAGAAACAGACCCAAAGGAAGTGGACGTGGCGAAGTCCCGACACTTTGACAAAAAATGAGATCGACTTCATCATGACCGATAGCAAGCACATATTCAGAGATGTCTCAGTGATCAACAGGTTCGATACCGGATCTGATCACCGACTGCTCCGAGGGTCTCTGAATATCAACTTAAAGCTTGAAAGAAACCGTATGTTGAAGTCCACGCTCCGACCTAACCCAATCCAAATCATGGCGGGCACCGAGAAGTTCCAGCAGGCTCTCGGGAATAGATTCGTTGCCTTGGATCCCACTGATGACGCCGACGGGACCCTACACAATCTGGTCGAAACGTTGAGAGACGAGGGCATCAAGTTCTGCCAATAGCAGCGCACTGGCAGGAAATCCAAACTCTCGGATGAGACTCTCAGGCTGTTGGCAAAAAGACGGGAAACCACCCAAGCGACTTCGTCAGATAGGTCAGACCTGAACAAGCGAATTGCGAAGATGGTACGGCGCGACCTTCGGAGCTCCAACACACGCCTCATTGCAGAGGCAATAGAGCGAAACCGAGGGTACAAAGTATTCACTCAACAGCTTGGCAGGAGCCACCTGTCGAAGCTTAAAACGCACGACGGGAGGACTGTATTGTCGAAGCCGGAGATATTCGCCGAGATAGAGGATTTTTATGGCCGATTATACGCTGCACATGCCCCACGTTCCCAACGAGACGACCACGATTCCAGAGCCACCCTGACACGCCACTATACCGACGAACTGCCAGAAATCAGTCAAGACGAGATCGTGTTAGCTCTGAGACAGCTTAAAAATGGAAAAGCCCCCGGTGAGGAAGGCATAACGTCAGAGCTTTTGAAAGCCGGAGGAGCTCCTGTTATACACGAACTACAGAACCTCTTCAACGCTGTCCTTCACAGTGGGAGAACTCCAAAGGCGTGGAGCAGGAGTTTGGTGGTGCTCTTTTTTAAGATAAGATAAGAAAAGCTTTTATTTCTCCAAAACTTAGTAATAATTACAAAAAAAAAAAATAGTTTTGCAGTAATTAATTCTAATAAAATGGATGTAGCCACTGCAACCGAACTAGGCAATGCCTGTGTTTCGGTTTTCAGTGTCTTTACCCTCGAGAATGTACCAGTAAAATGCCACAAAGCAAAACTTAGGTGCTAAATTATTTCAAATTATATTACTATCTAGATATAGACATAGAAATATAGATCTATGCTAGAGTGAAGTTTTTATGAGTGTGTGTGGACTAATAGGTGATTTATGTGGAGTTGGAGTGATGTAGGTGTGTGAGTGAGTTGGGGTGTGTGTGTATTAGCCTTCATAGTGGTTTTACAAGTACCCCCCAAGATGAGATGCAATAATTTAATAGTGACTGACCTAGGGCAAAATAAATTTGTTTTAAGAGATAAGGCTCGGCGGCGTGCCGATAATTTTGAGAAGGCCTTTGATTCTGTCGAAACCTGGGCTGTTCTGGAATCCTTACAGCTATGCCAAGTAGACTGTCGTTATATGGAGGTACTGAGATGTCTTTACGACGCCGCCACCATGAGTGTCCAAGTACAGGACCAGCAGTCCAAACCCATTCAACTGCGCAGAGGAGTGAGACAGGGGGATGTTATGTCCCCGAAACTGTTCACGAGCGCGTTGGAAGATATGTTTAAGACGCTGGACTGGAAAGGTAAGGGCATTAACATAAACGGCGATTACATCTCACACCTGCAATTCGCTTGACATAGTTTTAATGGCGGAGTCGTTGGAGGAGCTGAACCAGATGCTGGACGGCCTAGCTTCAGCCTCGCGACGCATCGGTCTCGGCATGAATTTGGATAAAACGAACGTCATGATGAATGGTCTCAATGATCCGGGACCGGTCGTCGTACATGGCCACCCTCTCGAAATTGTTTCCGAATACACTTCCTTGGGCAAATTCTGCAGTTAGGTAAAAACAATTTTGAGAGGGAGGCCAACAGGAAGATCCAGCTAGGCTGGGCAGCGTTTGGGAAACTACGCCGAGTCTTCTCGTCATCCATACCGCAATGCTTGAAAACTAAAGTTTTCAATCAGTGCGTCCTACCCGTCATGACCTACGGAGCTGAGACGTGGACACTCACGATAGGGTTGGTCCAACAGTTCAAAGTCGCTCAGCGAGCTATGGAAAGAGCTATGCTCGGAGTCTCTCTGAAGGATAGAATTCGCAACGAATACATCCGACGGAGAACCAAAGTTATCGACATAGCTCTAAGAATTAGCAAGCTGAAGTGGCAGTGGGCCGGCCATATCTCACGAAGAACCGACAACCGCTGGGGTAAACGAGTTCTTGAGTGGAGACCGCGACTCGGCAAACGTAGTGTAGGACGCCCTCCGGCCAGGTGGGATGAACTTCTGCGAAAGACTGCAGGCAGACGCTGGATGCGTCAAGCTGAAGACAGGGCGCTATGGTGCTAATTAGGGGAGGCCTATGTCCAGCAGTGGACTAAAATAGGCTGATGATGATGAAACATTAAATGGAGGTCAAATAAAATGGCGGTAAATTGTAACAATATGAGGTTTAGGCGAACAGGGGGCTCCTTTATTTGTAGGCTGGCAACGCTGACAGCCTTTTCGGCTCTTTTCTCATTGACAGCAATGCGGACGATTTTTTTTATGTCCAATGAGTTCTTCCTTTTTTAACATACGTACTTGTATTTACATAATAAAATATATATAATACTGTTAGCCTGCATAATCCATAGATTTGTCAAAATAAACAAAGATTCCCGTATGAGGTTTTCGTAGGTAGGCCATTTGACATTCAGCGACTTTCAGAACAAAAATATCGATTATAGAAATCACACAACAGTCTTTAAAGCTTTTGCACGAGGAAATACAAATGCCAAACTACAGGTAAGAGGTACTGACTTAAGTCGAAAGGACTATGTGGGCTGACGTCACACGCTTTATAACGATCCTGGAAACTGAAGCCTCTGAAGAGTTCTCTCATTATTTAGATATACTTGAAAAGTACCTTCAATACGTGCTTTCAATAATAAACTCAGTGGTCTGACTATTGGATTACTTAGAAATCTGAGAGGAGTTCGTGGCTAAGTAATCAGATCTGCACGTGTATCTTCAAGATCAACACTTGCTGAGGTCTGTACGTAACTGGATGACCGTCACACATCACACCGAGACCTCATCGTGCCTCGGAAAGCACGTGATCCCGGCTGTCATTCGTAGATCTTTGACAGTCAAAAGACAGTAAAAAGTTCTTCTAAACAAAACGGGCAGCCTGTCCTGGCCAGTCTGTGCCCGTTTATTTGATTAAACTTCCAATCCGGAATGGGCTTATGTTTTCAATGTCATTATGTTTGGAGTTTTAGTTATTAGGCCTAAACACAGTGCAGTGGGTAAATCAGATTCTCCGGCGGGAGCGATGAACAAAATGTCTCTCTGCCTAGCCACAGCATCATGCTGAGTGGAAGCCTTCTTGTCTCAGCCACGATGTGCATCTGCCGACTATTTCTGTTCTGTGCTCGTGAGTACAGATCTATTTCTTTTTACTTTGTCCAACAAACATTTGTTTGTTTAGTTAACTTATCGTTTTGCACGTGTTTCGGTGCATAATCAGCCTTTAATTTCCCCACTGCTGGGACACAGGCCTCCTCTCTGTGAGTGGGAGTGGGCTGTAATCCACCACACGCGCCCGCCCATTTGGGGTTGGCGGATGTCACTTGTCTTCGAATGTTTGGTTCTAGGACATGTCGGTTTCCTCACGATGTTTTCCTTCACCGTTTTGAGAGCGGTGGTGATGAAATAATTTACACCCAAGACCCACGATCTACAACTCGTAAATATCGCAACCTTTACCAATGTGTTTCGGTGGCAATTAAAGAAAGAAACATAATTATTTGCACACAGGTCGTGAAGCACAAAATACAAATGATAAAAAAACAATAGACTGCCTCACCGGCTGCGCCAAAAAGGTTCATTTCAGCATTAATGCCAGACAGATGCTGTCTGACGCTATTTTTCTAATGAACCTTTAGCGACAATTACTTAATTAGAACCATATTTTTTTTCTAGTAAAATTGGCCATCGGCCCTATCGGACCCTGTCCTGGTCCAAACCAGACGGCAAGCTACCCATTGCTCCCCGTCCGCAAGCCCGCGCCTACGGTGGCCGGAAACCTGCAATATATTCTGTTATTTTCTGAGGCCGTTGTCATGTACTGGGACATTTAATATCTTCATTCATTTGTGTTGATCTAAGTCCTTCAGTGTTAAAGGAGCTTACTATTACTCTTGTGTAGCGTTAATTGTCTCTGAATACGGCAAATCAAGGTGTAGATAGTTCAATAGAGCCTTAAATTACAAATTTAAACTGTTAGAATAGATTCGCTATTTGGTCTGATTCATATTCTGAAATGGTCTTGAGAAACTTTCACCTCTCCCGCCGGATTATTTGGTTTACCCATTTCTGTATGTTTAGGCTCAGCCGGCTCGTGTATAAATAATAACAGGACTTATTGTCGAATCGTCCAAATTGACTCTCCGGAAACCTTGCGAATCGAAACTTTTAAATAAAGGCTCCGTCACCGAGGCACCGCTCGTCGCGCAACACGCGGTGCCTCTGTGTCGCGTGCGATTCGCGTCGCGTGTCGCACCAGTCTGCACCTAGCGTTATTTTTTGGGTAGGAAACTCTCAGGAAGTTAGTTTATTTGTGGGCGAATCAATATATCCAGAAATACGTATTCGGCAAATCACACGTTTTGAGTTTTATGCAATAAATTAAGAAAAAAGTAAATTAGAAACTACATTTACTCATGTCTTATTTTGTACTTTTTTCATAACTTTTTTGACGCTCCGGGAATTGGGATAATGACAAATATTAAAAATGTTGATAAAAATAACGTAATTTCAAAGAAAGCTTAGTAAAAATGAGATAATCGAAAAAATCTGTTCAATCGGTGTAAATTTGAAGAAGATACACGATTTAAAAGTTTTTGGAGGGGATTATTCCCGTCCTTGTCGAACGGTATTGACAATGTATGGCGCTAGTATGAAGTTACATAGTCGTGACGTCACTTCTACGATAGTGTTGTCCTTGTCTAACAAGTATCATAAAACGTTTATAACTTGGCAATTTTTTAAGTTTTTACACTTTTTGTAAGGGGCCGTTCAAGTATTACGTAAGCACTATGGGGGGGTGGGGGGGTCTTTGTTTTGCTTATTTTGGATGACATGGGGGGTAGGGGAGTCTAGATGATGATTACGTCATCGGTAGGTAGTTATTTACTTTTTTACACAAATGGCAACCCTCACATTGTCCATGCTTGAAAACGAAACGCATTTTCAAAAATTCCCGCAAATAATGCATACGTTTAGGCACTCGCTTTAGAACCGATTAGGGGAATTATTTTTAAAATTATAATTATAACATTATAATTACAATATAAAAAAAATACATTTATAATTGAAAAATGTTTACGTAAGCATGGGAGGAGGGGGTAAGAGCTTTGCTTACTTTTGCTGACAAGGGGGATGGGGGGGGTAAATGATAGTAATAAATCTGCTTACGTAATATTTGAACGGCCCCTAATATAGTTTGAACTATTTGGAAACAAACAGTCTTTTGAGACAAAAAAAAAAAATTGTCATCATCCCAATTGAAAATCCAGTGCGCCATAAAAATTATCACAAAAAAAAAAACCTTCGATCAAACTTGGGTTGGCTTGGCTTGGTAAGCCACGAGGATCACTACGTAATCGTATGAATTTCTAACAAAGTAATTGAGGCCTCTATTACGATCAACAATAGCTTTAAACTTTCACTCTCGTAGTTGAAAACGTAATATTACGCAATATCAATGTGAGTTACGGACTCGGCCATCTTACAAGCGTTAGGTATTCACAGCGAAAGTGATTTGTCGTTGATAAAAAATGTGAAATGATTGCGTTTTTTTTTCTGTTGGCATCGCACGGTTTGTACATTCAGCCAATGCAATGTCACGTTTAGATTCTTACGAAGGAAACAAACAAAGCTAGGGAAACGAAAATATAATATTTATAATAAATTATAACGGGATTTAGGGATGATATGTATAAGATCAGTATTTATAACAATGATAACATAATGAACTATGAACTAAATACCATAACGAAAAATTACAACTTAATATTATTTAAAGTAATGAAAGTGACTAATATACATGCATATACAGGAAAGTATTAATGTAGGAAAAGGAGAACGGGGGGACGATTGCGGAATTACACTACTTTGATTTTAAGGCGCGCTTTTTGCTGTCAAACGATTTTTTTTGTTCCGAAAGGACAATGCCAGAAACTATAGAACTTTGCCCCACTCAAATCAAAAAGTCATTTACAAGCCTGCAATATGCAGCATCTTAAAGCTTATTTATTACTGTTAATTAACTAAACCTATGTCCTAATGCCTGTAGAACTTGCGGTTTCTGTTAAAATCGTAAAACAATAATGATATGAAAATAGGTTAGGTGCAGTTTATAATTGTTAAAAAGCGATTTAAACAACATATCCGTTACGCATTATCATAATTTTAATAATCGTAAAATTAGTTTTTGTTCTACAGGCATTTTAAACTTTTTTTGTTGTGTATCATGCGCAATAAGTAACGCAATAGGAAATTCAAGGGTTCAATTCCTTTTATCATTGATTTGTAATCGGCAAGTTCTCCTGAAAAACAATGTATTATGAAAAGGTAATTTAATAATTACAATATTTTTTATTAATTGACATTCTCTGTAAATAGCTGGGGCAGGATTTGGCATTGTCCTTTGTTGCTATTACAATGGTTTTTGGAAATATTGACGTTTGCTTGTTTATAAATCGCTGCAAAAAGGGTAGAAGTATTGGAAGAATACCTGATGTGGCGAACACATATTCATTGGGATAACAAGGCTCCCGCAAATTTGCGCGACGCTGACGCCACAGCGCGACACAAAGGCATCGCTCGTCGCGCGACACGTGGTGCCTTTGTGTCGCGTTGCGGCGCGCGGCGTCGCACGACTTTAGGGTAGCGACAGTGACAGCTTTGATTATTTGTGCCGGTATTTAGTAAAAAAAAATGTTATTGACGAGTAAAAGTTTTTGTACGTTTTTGTGAAATTACCATAAAAAACACATTTTTTCATTCTACTAGTAGGTAATTCACGTACTCGAAGTTCAATCCAATTAAGGAAACGCTACACGTGTAAGACTACTTAACTGAAGATGGACCGTACGACCCCGGTTAAGAGTTAAGGGTTACCCCTGTCGAAAGGGTAACCCGTTCATGAGGTTACACTCATCATGATGTTACTCCTTGAATGTGTTCTATGCTTGAAACTCATCCCTTCAGTATGAATAACCCATTGAATGGGTTCTATTATTAAGCCGTTCAAAAGGGTTTCCCACATCGTATGGGTTTGTGGTTAACTGCTTAGAAAAACCCAATCGAACCTATCAATGGGTAAACAAAAAGGTCCCTGTTTGTGAGTAATTAAAAAAAAACATTTAAATATGTTTGGAAAGCAAAGGACAATGCCAGATCCTGCCCCTACTATTTACAGGAAATGTCAATTAATGAAAATATTTTTAATGATTATAGGACATTTGCATAATACATTGTTTTTCAGTAGAACTTGCCAATTACAAATCAATGATAAAAGGAATTCAACCCCTGAATTTCCTATTGCGTTAAATATTGCGCATGATAGATACACAACAAAAAAAAAGTTTAAAATACCTGTAAAACAAAAACTCATATTATTTCAAACAAAAAAAGAAAGTCATCATTCTCTAAATGAGCAAGAAATTATATTTAAACTTAACGTCAAGCATATAATGGTATTATTAACTTTATTAATTTGATCATTTAGGAGGTGCAAATTGATTATGTCATAACTTTTATAACGCTTCTATCTGAAACAACGGTTGGCGAGTTTCCGAATGAATAAATAAACGTTCGAAACTTTATATTTTATTTGCTATGCCGCCAGTCCACTGAAAATGCATTAATACTTTTTACATCTCAGTCCGCCAACCTCATTTTTAGAATAATCGCACAACACTGGCCAGCAACACGGCTGCATGAAAAAAAAGGAACTTTATAAAATGTAATTAAAACTTAAAATACATTTTCTTGCACCTAGCATTTTCCACGCTGTAGTGAGGTGAAAAGTTGTGAGTTTCGCTCGGTAGCAAAGTTATTCTGCGTCTCGAACCTTTGAAACCCCCGCTATGCTCAGGTTTCAATACAAGTGCTGGCGCCAAAACACAACTATGCAGCCTTGCATAACAAATAACTATTGCCTGCTGGGTAACACTATCAGTAGTATTCGCTTTTTTTCAGTTCAACATCATTCATTGCATTATTTTCGTTATTGAGCATACAAATTGCACAAATGAAGCAATGGATTAGCAATTTATCTTTCAAAATGATTCAGATGAATGTAAAGTTATTATGAATATATAAAGTTATTATGACGTCTCTTTGAGGTAAATATAGGGTAATTTAATTAAATTGTTTTATTCTTGCAGATTTTGTTTTTTACCGACTTTATAAGCGGCCAAATAATTCCGTTCCAGCGTACAATATTTATCACAACATATTTTTATTATGTATTTGTTGTTATAGCGGCCACAGTTGTATGCACTCTGTGGAACTTTTAAGTTTATGATTGAGCTCCATAAGTTTTAAATTGAGCTGCACGACGATTACTTACAAATCCGTGCACTGACTGGACAATTACACTCAATCTGTGTGGTTCTTTCCTCAAAAAACCATTTAAGACCACATGGTCTTCACATGATCTGACCAAGATTATGTCTAGAATTTAAGTGAAACAGTGAGTGATGGACATAGTCATCCGATTTCATGTAGCTTTTAAAATATGTTGACGTGTAAAAGTGTTTTTACAAACCTACTTACAAAAATAAAATCATTTATCAAGTGTCTACCGATAAGGGTTTAAAAGATACACCCTTTGCTTATGGGTACTGCTTTGGCTCTGGGTACGGATCCCTAAGAGAAAAGGCTCTCAATTTGACGGAATCTTGTTACTTAAAAAAAAAAACTGTTGCCGAAAATATTTCGCCCACGGTCTTTTTTACCCAATCATTATAATTTAACTGACTAGGACTCCTAAAAATTGGGTTCTGAATTCGGCGAAAGCTTATAAAAAATTGCGTTGATGAGAAACACTGCACAAAATTAGTTTCGAGCGCATTTGTTTCTTTTCTACGAATCCATCATTCACGATATGAAACGAACAGTTGGAACCACACAGGTTTCTCTATATTGAGACTTTTCAGGACGCGTGATTATAATTTATTATTATTTTCGACCAGCGACACAGATAATATAATACTCCAGCGAAACAAGTTTTGTCGACAACAGAGGAAAAAGAAATCTGTAATGGGGAAGGTCAGGCAAAGCTAATTGTAGATGGCGCGACCATAGCTAGGTCCCTACGGTCTTTAATGAATTAGACATTTCTTTCATTCATTCCATTTTGTGTTCATTCATGAGTTTGATTTTATTTCACTATTTCGTTATTTTCGGTTATTTCAGTATTTTATATCAATGGAAAGTGACAGAATTTTAAACCTTGAATATTTCCTCGTAATCACTTTCTTCAAAATGTTGTTGACACAAACTCGAACTCAAAAAAATCTCTACGAATAGCTATAAACCACAATCTTCTAATTTTAGGGTCTTTCAGGAAATGGTGCACTCCAATTTCGGGTATCTAGGAACACAATAACGCGTCTATTTTCGCTAAAATAAAATAAAACCACATCACGCCTTGTATTATTATTATTAGCTTGTGTTGGGAACTAGCTACGACAGCCCATTTTGACAGTTGCCTTCCCCATTTTGTAAATTCTTAAGTCGACAAAACTTGATCATGCTTCGCGTGCAGAAGAACTCTATGGTAACATTCAATGTTACATGTGAATGTGGCATTGTGACATGGTATTAATTGAATTACTACCTCGTTGGTCTAGAAGTCGAAAGCGCTACTGCTGAACATGAGGCTCTGTGCTCGATTCCCGGGTCGGGCAAAGTGTTATTATTTATTATGTTTTTCTATCTAGAATTTCTCAGTAGCAGCCCGGAGTCTGCATTTGTGCCCGCTTGAGAGTAATAGGCTCGCCCCCTATTACATGGAACTCAAGAGGCTTACAAGAGCTAAAGTGCGGTCACTGTCAGACTGCTTAGAAAAGAAAGAGAAGCGCAAAGAAAACGCTGGTAATTTATTGTAAAAAATTAAGCAATTATCAATTTACAAAAAATCTATTGATTGGAATAAAAAAAATTAAACACTATTACGTTATTATGTTGTTTGTAGAATAATTTGACAAAAAAACAGAATTGCAATTGCAAAATTGCATGTATTATTATGGTTTTTCATCGTGAAAAATATTTTTTTATAGGTATTACCGTGTTTTTTGTTTTCTGTCGTATCATTTTTTTTTTTTAAACGTCGCCCCACACTAGGAATTACTCCTGTACCGTGGGTGCGTTCACAAACATGAAAGCTCACATACACAAGACACCCAGACCCGGAACAACTATTTCAACACACTATCTAACTAGCATATATCCTGAAGAATATCATATATTTTTCTGACTTTGTTTACTGCAGTGGATCATATACTATTAGGCATTACAAAACTTGCGTTAGGTCCTGAAGGCTCCTTAAACATAAGTGGAGAAACGTGGTTATACTATAGACCTCTGCCTACAAGGAAACAAGCATTGAAGTTATGTTATAGTAAATTTTTGCCACATCCTGGTCCTACTGCAAGTGTTGTTTAGATAGATAACAAGGTTTCCTATGACACAAATCTGCACAGTCCGCGAGGCCTTTTTTTTTTTTTTTTTTTTTTTTTTTTTGGGTGGGAAATCATCAAATGACTTCTCCCGCTCTGGGTGGAGCGGGAGGGCGTGTCAGACTTTTACTGACTAAAACCCACCCGTGTTCCTTCAGTTGCCTGTGCCAGGGCCACGGTTTTCTCTGTAGAATAACCCGCGACCCTGAGGCATCGGCCCTATCGGACCCCGTCACTATGTGCTGACATCTCTTTGAGGCGCGCGTGGAACACAACGCGCCGTCGACCCGGGCCTGGTCCTTACCGGACGGCGAGCTACCCATTACTCGCCGTCCGCAAGCCCGCGCCTACGGTGGCCGGGAATCTGCAGGCGACTCCCGACGCCCAGGGCGTCTCCTGCGGCGGTTAGTGGGGGCATGAGGGCGCAAGGCTCTCTCCCTCACCCGCTCCGCCTCCTCCTTCGCGAGCATTACTGCTTCGCAGAAGGAGGTGACGGCTTGCCATTCCCTCTCGCTCCGTACCATGGCCTGGACCAGGGCCGGACGCGAGAGATCGCCGCCGCCAATCGCCTCCGCGAGGACACTGCGGTGCTCCGCCCAAGCTGGGCATACCTCCACCGTATCCTCCGGGCGATCCACACAATGGTGACACCCGGGCGTTTCCTCCCGCCTTATGCGAAACAGGAACCTCCCGAAACAACCGTGTCCGGTGAGGACCTGTGTCAGGCGGAAGGTGAGGACGCCGTGGCGCCTCTCCAACCACTCCTCAAAGAGGGGACTTACCGCCGCTATTGTGACGTGCCCAGTCCGCGAGGCCTAAGGTGAGCTTTGCATTTGTGTGAGTGATAACCAATCGCACCAGTGGAGGGTGACAAAGAGCGGGGCACACACACCCCTTCGTACGACTGCATAACATGCATAATCAGCGTATTATGTTCCCACTGCTGGGACACAGGCCTCCTCTCTGTGACAGGGAGTGGGCCGTAATCCACCACGCGGGCCCAGTGCGGGTTGGTAAATGTCACATGTCTTCGAATTTTAGGTTCCAAGACATGCCGGTTTCCTCACGATGTTTTCCTTCACCGTTTTGAGAGCAGTGATGATGAAATAATTTACACAAAGTAAAGCGCCTGTCTGGGTTCGAACCTACGACCTACAACTTGTAAGTCGTGGCCGTTACCACTGGGCCACCACTGCTCTCTCTGCTCTCTCGTAGGACTGGTTGTTAGACTTTAGGCCTTCTAACTGACAACCCGCTTGGAGGAATGATAAATGACTACAAACAGGCGTCAAGGAATAATTTTCCAATTATTTAATACGACAAGAGTCTGAAATAGTAGATTATTGCATCGAGCACAAAGTAATTTATTATAGCACCGAGTGCTTGATTTTTTGATATTTTAATCTAACAGGCACGAGGGCAATATAAATTACTTAAGGCGAGGTGCATAATCTGCTTTTCTTTCAACTATTACATATAGGAATAGTAGATAAAAGAAACTCATATCAAACAGTTAAAATAGAAGTTTAATTATTGAAATTAAAAGTTATACTTGAGCAATTATTCAACGTAAGGTTAAGAGTTTTGTTGGGCAAATTTATATTCAAATTTGGAACAAGTAGGATAGAAACGAATAATACGTACGTAAAACAAAAAGTATTGATATCGGCTGGCTGAATAGAGCTAATCCATTGAGATTGGCACCTTTTGGTGCGATAAAAAAAAAACTTTGCAAAAATGAATTTTCATACATTTAATTGCTCTAGAGCATTAAAGACTCGCTTTGTACTGAGTTTTTAGTGTGATTGTGATGAAATTTAAGCATAGTTGGAAGAAAAAGTCATTATAACAATTAAAACTCAAGAATAATCAATGTAACAAAAAAAGAACAACGAAATAATAACAAAAAAATAAGTCTAATGTCAAACAGTTGTAAAACAACATGATAGTCTATGATTGTTGATGGCTGGTGCCACAATAGAAAGTGTTTACAGTAGTTTCAATATTTGCCGTAAAAAAAATTACTTATCATCTCCATTTACATCCACCGATTAGACATTCGCTGTTGAATATGCGTTTGGCAAGAAATAATATTGCTGTAGTTAAGGAAATTGACAATCATTTTAAAAATCACTCAAAACGAATAGATGCATTCTGAAATGAAACTGAATCCATTTGCGAATTAGTAATGTAAGGTTTGGGGTTTGTTTAGATGTGACCTTGTCCTTAGTATTTTTGGCCTCCATAGATAGCAGTGGCGTACAGGATCGTCGTTTGGAAGGGCTTGACCCCGCTGAGGGTTTCAGCAAAGTCAATATTTTGCTTAACGCATAACCAGCCTCCTCGGACCTTTTCGCAAATTCCTCAGTGACTTTGTTACAAGTGGAATGTTTTGCTGTTCTAGGTGCCTACACTGGGATCTCCAAACTTTCTACCATACGACATGCCTGTTGGAAATTTTCTTTAGATTTAGTTCAGAGAAACTAAATATGAAGAAATATTCCAAGAGAAGTAGAATATAGTAGAGAAGAGAAGTATAATTTTTTTCAATTCAATTTATTTATTTCAGATAATCATTCATACATGTATAATTCATAGAACACAACAAATAAACATACACAAAACAATATAAAGATGGGATCAGGACCGCACTACTCGCACATGTAGTTTTGTCCAATGCTCCATGAAAGGGCAATCCACATCCATTCTACCTGAAATAAGCTTCAGGAAGCTGTTAGGACTGCCCCGTATGCGGCGCATCAGAGATGCTATTCTTTTGCGATGTATCGCTTGAAAGCCATCCACTTGAGCGTCTGCAAACATACCTGATGCGCTACAAAAGCGTGGCAAACCCATCAACATCCTGAACGCGTTATTGTATTGGACACGCAGGGCACTGTACGTCTTCTGCGTATGCTTCACCCACAGGCTGCACGTATAAAAAGGCTGACAGTACGACTTGAATAACGTTCTTTTTACCTGTGCAGTACAACGCGCAAAGATCTTTAATTATCTTTCTAATAATTTTCTTACTACACTTTCTACCATTTCATAACAAAGATTAAGATCTAATACACAGCCTGAACTTGCCGTGAATGCGACACAGTAACTTCATATACAGCGGCTGTTACCGTCAAAGGAAAGACTAAGTCGAATCTTAAAGAAATTTAAAACTTGAAAGCAAAATATTTATTAGGTAAGTTAAGGATAACTGATGACAATTGTACCATAGGTAGTGTAATCCTTGCTAAAACTTCACTTTTAGATTTTTCACGGAAGAACTCCGATGCTTTTGGGGGGGCTTGAGCCCCTTAGACACTGGATCTGCCACTGCTCCATAGTGTCTTGATAATTGCGACTAGATCTTCTGCCCTCCCTCATTCAGGAAACTTAACTTCCAAGTCATCTACAGAAGGAAGTACAATCCGACTTCATTCCTTCTTCCGTGTCGGACATATGTTAAATGACGTTGTTTACCTGAGTTCACTAGATCATTTCCTTTACCTGCGATGCATAGATTAAAGAGCGCAGTAAAAACAAAATGGCGGTTTCGATTAAAGCGCGGGAAAATGGCGCATGACATGTTATTCAAACATTCTTGTTAGATTTACGACACGTTAATATTTTTGTGACAATTTGCAATAAAGCTCGATAACAAGTAACTGTGGCTCGTGGGTGTCGTAAACTACGGCTGTGGTGTTAATTATGTATGCCAATAAGATGGGCTGTGGGTAGCGTCTTTCTGTCTGTTATTATGTTATTAACACTCAAAATATAAAAAGTCATTGATTCAAATTAGGCTGTGAATCAGCACTTTTCGTACGTCAAAATTACATAAGACAGTCCCCCGGCACGCCCGCCCTTCACCACTTCCTAGTGCTTTAGCTGGGAAGAAGTGGCGCAACAAACTCCCCAGCAGCACAGCTGTCTGTTCAGTGTTCAGTAAAAAAATACTTAAACTTATAAAAAAAATAGTGGAACATAATAATTAACGTGTTAACACTGAAAAAACAAAGTTAAAACAATTTCAAACTTAACATACAATTCTCTGGGAAAACCACCTCAAATACACTACAATAATTATTTTTTAAACCAGTACCATCAACCTTATTTTTGGCTATTCGCTCCGCAATGGCGCATCAACTAATTGATTAGCATTAGAAAATAATGTTGGAGCTGCTGAAGATAAAAAAAGCTATCTTTGCAATGTATAAACTCAATCTTTTAGTAGGTACCTATAATTGCATAAGCCTTATGTGAGTACTATGTACATACTATAAAGCTACCATTTACTGGGTACGTTTTTCATTGGCTTGAATGTGCCTAGCGGCTGAGAGTATGTCATGCTCACTCTAATGTTTCGCTGATGGTGGCGCTAGTGTTGGACCATTTAGCTCCCTTCAAAATGGTTGAGTTGAATGGTGCTAATTCATGCGTCATGTTCGTGAACGGGCGCCGTCAGTAGGGACTGGTCACGTCTTAGCTGCCACGGCATTTTAATTAAATTTAATGTTTTAATCTTTATATTACGGACGCTTTTAACGTTCTGCATCGTTCTCACATGCATAACTTCAACATGAATGACGTAACCAATATTTTGTAACCATAATTTGATTTGTGGAGTTTCTTGCCCGTTTTTGCTCCATAGGTACCTACTAACTACGCTTTGGAATGGGCAACTAGCTTCATCTTTCTGACCGACCGACCGCGACCTTGACAATTCAAAAGTGCCTGTTGTTAGTTTATTTGAAATAACTGCTTTGAGTTTGAGTTTGCAGTGCATCATATACTTTTATACAAGATAGGAATGCTTGGAAACATGATGAACCAGCTGCATAGGACAATCCAGTCTAGACAAAATCATACTGGTTGCTAATTTAATTGTATAATTCGTTATTTTTACTTAACTCACATACTGACTTATTCCTAGTTAATATTTTAGGAAAATCATATACTTTTACAATGTTTGTAAATATGTGAGCACCATGTACCTATCACGTGATTGATTTATCTGTCTTTGCTTTATTTTAAATTCTTTTTACCAATTGTGATACAGTATTTTTATTCTTGGTGCATCGGCTTCACATATAAAAATGTAATTATTATGTAATATGGAGTTTCTTGTTCTCCAAAAGGTAGTTTCGTATGGAGAAGAAGGGGTCTTCTCCATACCAAACTACCTTTTGGAAGGGGCGACTAGAATCAATTCTATTTTTAATGTAAATGTTGACGTTCAAAAGTGCTTTGTAAGTGCATAACCTACTAATATTATAAACGCGAAAGTTTGTGAGTATGGATGGATGTTTGCTACTCTTTCACGCAAAAAATACTGAACGGATTTGGGCGAAATTTGGCACACAGATAGTTTATAGCCTGGATTAACACATAGAGTACTTTTTATCCCGATACTCCCACGGGATCAAAATTTATGCGGGTGAAACCGCGGGGAGCAGCTAGTTTTAAATAAATGCTTTGACTTTGACTTGGCATTATGAAACTTGTGTTTATGTCCTGTAGTCCCCCCCATAATGAATTTTCGCAAAGCTACAATCAATATCGAATCCAGACTGTTCATTTATTGCTTAGAATAGACATAGAAATTAGTTATATAAGACGAAGGCTAGTGAGAATTGGCCTTAAATGTCAAGACCTCATGAAATAGTCAATGCGGAAACCTCGACTGCAGCACTTTTTAACTTTCTTATACCTTTGTAAACCTAGCGAAATGTAAATGCGGAAACCTGGACTGCAACACTTTTTAACTTGCTTATACCTTTGTAAATCTAGCGAAATATAAATGCGGAAACTTGGACTGCAACACTTTTTAACTTTCTTATACCTTTGTAAATCTAGCGAAATGTAAATGCGGAAACCTGGACTGCAGCACTTTTTAACTTGCATATACCTTTGTAAATCTAGCGAAATGTAAATGTAGCGCAAAAATATTTTAGGAAAATTGACCATGCGATCAAGTGCTGTGTGAAGATAGAAAAGCGAATTAAATATTAATTGGCTCGACAAAGAACAAAACAAAGATAACTGTAAATCGCTATTTAAAACTTGTACCTTGGAGAGATTCCAGCATGAAACCATGCTAGAGTTATACCAATAGATAAGGCTTTTTTTTTAGGGCATGTTAAGAACGCATTTTATGATTTCATCATTATTTTTAAACACATAACATCACGCCTGTAATCCCAGAAGGGTAAGACAGAGGTGTACCTATAGCACACCCACATTTCGCCAGTCATGCTTAAGTCCCATGTAATAGGGGGCGAGTCTATTGCCATCAACCGGGCATAAATCCAGACTCCGGGCTGCTACTGAGAAATTCTGGATGGAAAAACTCAAAATCTAGCAGTTCGAGTTCTCGCACTGGCCGGCCAGTGGCCGCCGAGACGCCCTACACGACACACCGCACTACAAAAGGTCAACCCGTCTTAAGCAAGCCTTGCCAGCATGCCTTCTCTGTATGAGAAGAGCCCTGTGCCCCGCAGTTGGACAATGAATGGCTGGTATTATGTACTACCCACATGGCCACATATAGCCACACCTAATTGCTTCAGTTACGCAACAAGTTCTACTTGCGTTCATCGATCATCAGACACGCCACGAACTGCTATCAATTAGTTAGTTTGCCGTGCCTTACGTGATTGGATGAGCTCGGGGAAACAATGAGCTGTTATTTTTAATTAAGCTATTTTCACGTATATATATAATATATTTTTGGAGATTTAAAATGACTTTATTAATAAAAATTACTGACAAGATCAAACTAAAATTTTTTAACAAATTAATTGACACGAAATCCTAAGCAGTTGTTTATGAGCGCACGTCTGTCGTCCAAAGAGGATGCGCGCTTTTTTTTTTTTTTTTGAATGGCATCTCGCAGGTCAACCTATGAGGTTGTCGTCTGCTTAAACGGACTTGCCTGTGGTTGCCCTTATAAATTAAGGCCTCCAGCCAGGACTTAAACATAAATACTAACTAAAACTAAGCGACAACGCTAAGGGCACCCCCTGTGGGGTACGGACCTCGGCTTAGGGCGTCGCTGGAAGAGAGCAGCAAGGGACTAGCTGGATCAGGATTGATATTAATTAGGGAGAGGATGCGCGCCGGTTTCCGTTGGCTTATATAGGGCTGGTCACTCGTAGCTCCCTCTCGTTTGAAGTTGCAGCTAACAATATATACATATACAGGGTGGATTTTTGAGACGGGGCATCAAAGGTACATTAATCGTTGTAGCTACAGGAAAACGGTCTGAGGAGACTATACGTAACTTATTGACATGTACAGAACACAAAAACTTTTTTTGATGCCATTCGATCCTGTTTCTCATATGGATGAGGTTTGAGTTTGTACTAGACAAGTCAGAAATCGCGAAAAACTTATTTCATACATTTCTGAAATTAGACTCCGACTTACTATTTGTTGTGGGTATTAAATCTTTGCCGCGGCCATTTTTTATTTTATTTTTTCTATTTTTTTTAATGTAAGTATGGTAGCAGGTGGCGTTCTGTGGTTTATGCCTTGGGACAAAGGTGTGAGTTTATGTATGTATGTATGTGTATCATTTCTATGACAGCCGACACCGCGGCCGATCGGTGACGGCCACGGCTTTTGTATGAAACCTTAGCTCTACCCAACGACCATGGTCGTTGGCTCTACCGTTCGAAAGGCTTTGGGAGTGAATTAAAATAACGGAAAACCTATTACATCGATGTACTCATTACTGTAGACAAATACTACTCAAAGTCTAAGCATTTATTTCAAATAGGCCCATAAAAAGGCACTTTTGAACGTCAACATTTACATTAAAAAGGTATGGAGAAGAAGTGGCAAGAAACTCCACCGTTACTCTTTTAAAATGTTTTACAATATTTTGTATACATTAATTATATTTTTTTATGTGAAGACGATGCACCAAGAATAAAAATACTATACCACAATTGCTAAAAAGAATTAAAAATAATGCAAAGGCAGATAAATTAATCACGTGATAGGTACATTGTGCTCACATATTAACAAACATTGTAAAAATATATGATTTTCCTAAAATATTAACTAGGAATAAGTCAGTGTGTGAATAAAGTTAAAATAACAAATTATACAATACAATATGCAACTAGTATGATTTTGTCTAGCCTATAGATTGACCTATGGAGCAGGACCAGCATATATATACTTTCGGACCAACACAAATGTTGAGAAAAAAAACTGCTAAGTACTTACTCCATACATTTAGTCATGTTCGCATAACTTGATAAATTTCAATACAATGTTTTTTTTTGTAATTAAAAATGGGAGTTCTGTGGCTGAAATGTCACTGGTAATCAAATGTCAAAGTAAGAAAAAAGGGCGCCAAAAAAGCTTCAACTTTCAAAAGATAAGAATTTATGATAATAAAAAGAACTCTCAAGAATTTTATTACGGCGTCCCTTATCTTTTTATAAAGCCTGGGGGCCTAGACAAAATCCAAGCGTTTTCCGTTCAAGAGTTTTCCGTTCACGCTAAGGACTTGACGTAAGCGTGTGTAAAATGGTAGACAAGTTACACATGGAACGCAGAACGCCCATTCCGCAGCGTTACACGAAACACTCTATAATTAGTATATGGAATTGTGTGTAGCAAGTGTCACTATTGCGTTCAGTGTTCCTGTCACTGTCAAATGCAATAGCGCGCTAACAATTCAAAAGTGTTGTGTGTGGTGAAACTGTGAAAGTAATTGAAGAGTGTTTTATTACAAATAAAGTGAGTGAACGGCTTTAAATAGTAATTCAAGTTAATGTAAGAAATGTGTAGTGTGTATGTGTTTTTTAAAAAAAAAATATTTTCTAGTGCGATGAGTACAATCAATACACATTTTTTAAATTTTAGATGGAATCTAGACTTCGGGCGTGTCCCGAGCAATTTAGTTTGCTGATTGAATTTGTGGAAAGGCAGGTTTTTTCCGATACTTTATCATTTACTCCAAATTTGACTACCATTTTTAACTAGTATTGGACCTACTTGAGATTATGGAATGCATAATGTAAAGAACCGCACAATGGTGCGCTTAAATGATTGTGGTTCTTACATTTTTTATTCCTATAAAGATAAACTCGATTCCAAACCTTAATACTTCATTCTTAAATAGGCTATTAGAATGCTAGTAGTAAACTGTATGTTTACTGACTCTTATCCTCACTGTACACTAATCATAACAAAAGTATCACTGTTTACTTTTCTTAGCGTTGGCGTCAGGGTTCGATCTCCCGCTAATGAAGGGTGTCGCGGAAACGCCAAAATATCTTTGGCGTCTGTCAAAAGTGGCACTTGTCTACCATTTTGATGAACAATTTTGTCGTTTAGGTGTAACGCTCATTGCGACGTTCCTTTCCGCATGAGGAATACTGACTTTGTCTACCAATTTAGCAGCAATCACGTGACATGTGGTCAGCAAATGTCAGCTCCATACAATTTGAGTATTCCTTTGGCGGTAACGCTTACAGAAATGGGATTTTGTCTAAGCCCCCACTGGTCTCTCATACCAGTCATAACCTCTTAACAAAAAAATTTTAATTAAGATTATTAAGGTATTGGCGGGAATTTGCTATCCGCCATCTTATTAAAGGAAACGAGAGCTTAAAACTTGGGAATGGGCGGAGAATCCTTGGTCTCTCATACCAGTCATAACCTCTTAACATAAAAATTTTAATTAAGATTATTAAGGTATTGGCGGGAATTTGCTATCCGCCATCTTATTAAAGGAAACGAGAGCTTAAAACTTGGGAATGGGCGGAGAATCCTTACACTAGCAAACTATTTGCTTAAAAGGATTCTCCCCATTGAAACTAGAATACGTTATTTAAGTTGATGTAATAAACATTTTAATTTTATTTATTACATTATACTTATGAAAAACAATGACGACAATTACTATTAATAGACGCGTCATACAAGAACATTAGTGCACTCAAAAACAACGTAAGACATGAATGTAGTGACAGTCAAGGAAAGACCCATACCGATACCTGTTGTTAGAAAGAGATGAACATAGTCATGCAATTGCCTTGATTTTATCTTGCCAATATTGAGAGCGGAAAGGTTTTGTTTAAAATGTTTTGCTGCGTTCTTGTTTAAAGAATGGATTAAAAGGAAAAAATGGTTCATATACTCTTGATTAGTGACTTGTGTGGAGGAAAGAAGGTTATGCATGATCATTCTCAAGCTTTTTCTCAGTTTTTTTCTTCTTCAAAACTTCTCTATTGATCGTCATCTGTGTTGTCACCCCTTTTCCAGGATGTATATCATCTTAAAAAAGTTCATAGCTGGCGAAATGTGGCGCGTGATGATAAGTTTATGGGGACGACAGGACCTAAACGCAAGTTTTATATAAAAGTATATATGATTCACGGCAGTAAACAATAAAAAAAAAAGTATATTCCTTAGGATATATGCTAGTTAGATAGTGTGTTGAAAATATAATACAACTAATTTGAAACTGAAACTATAGAAAAAAAAACGCGAAGATAACTCAAAAAAAAATGTTTTAACGATTAAAAACCATACTAACATACATGCAATCATTCTGATTTTTCGTCAGATTATTCTATAAGCAACATATTAACGTAATGCCTTGACATCACTAAAATTAAGTTTAATTCTGTCAAATGACGATTTTCCATTCTGAAATTGACAAAGTGACACAACTTAACTATTTTTTAATTAAACAGCACTAAGATGGCACTGAGTTATTAGTTTAGTGAAAATGGCAATTTTGCTATTCTGAATTTGACGTTTTTAACCTAAAAATTTGATTGTCTAACAAAATCCGAACATGAATCTGACATTTTATATCGCGATTAAAAAGGTGTGGAATAAAATTAGTTGGCGTGAACTAAAATTCACACCAACACCTCGACTTCAGACGTGCAAAATATTTTCATATTTTCCATGCAAAAAGTAAAAACTTACTTAAAAAACACGTCGAGGCTGCCGCAGGCTGCCTCCGGCTCTAACAAAAATTCACGGGGTAGGGCAAAGACTTTGCAAACCAAAAGAAAAAAAATAAGTGGACCCGCGATTGTCAAATTCGATTTTATTTGTGAGATAATTGCTTCATTTTTTGCAATAAATTACCAGCGTAATCAATTTATTTTCTATGCAGTCTGACAGTGACCGCGCTTTAGCTCTTATCAGCCTCTTATTGAACTAAGAACTAATCTGTGGTATTTAAAACAATATTTTTTAATATTTTATTTGTTTTCCGTTTATTGATCAAAATTCTATGTAATTATGAAAGTTGTTTATTTTTGTGTAAACACTATGCTATGCTGTTACTAGCTGTCACTAATGTCAACTGTCAGATCTCGAATGGCGGGAAAGAGTTGAAAGTGAAGCGTAGTGTGGTGATGAGCCAGTGTTGTGATATAATCACCTTAAATACGGGATCCACAGGATTCTAAAATCCAACCAAAAACCTTAAATCAAAGATGGGGACTGCCCATCTTTGATTTAAGGTTTTTGGTTGGATTTTGGAATTTGCTCGATTTGCATAAAGAAGGGGATAATGTTTGAAGATAATGAATGAATGCTTTCGACAGAGCAGCAGAGAGGTCACAACATACCCACATACCTACTCCACAACATAACCCACAGAGATCAGCGAACTTGTGGCAAAAGTGCAAATGAAACAAGACAAGATAACCAGCAGAAAACACCGTAAATATAACTACCCAAGATTTTATGTCTTCATAAAACCCTTCTGTACACCTAAAAAAAAAACAAGTTGTCAATTCTCAGTCAACACGCGTCAAAACACAATTCCAATTTCAAAATGAAGGTGTAACCTCCCAAAAAAACAAGTTGTCTATTCTCAGTCACCACGCGTCAAAACACAGTTCCAATTTCAAAATGTAAATACGTTTTCTTTGAGACGTTCTTATATTCGTCCGAAAAAGGTTAACAAGATGGTTCCACGATCCTCAATTGATTTAATTATAAAGTTAACGCTTCCTCGTTTTAAGTATTTACTGAGCTAATTTACGAAATTACTTACCTTGTACCTAAAATATTAGCTTAGCCAAAATATCTAAAATATGGTTAGCTAAAAGACGTTTCGATATTTTGTAACTGAAACACGAAATTACAGTTTCAAGTCAATCGGATTAAGTAGATGAAAAGTCAATAAAACTAGATGTCAGATGCATGGGCGCTGACAAATGTTTAAAATCTATACAAGTTTGCGGCAGCGGAAAAAAAATGTGTCAATCTTGAACATATTTCCGAGAACCCTGTTGAATTCAAAACACAGTTTTTTTTTTAAAGTTTCCTCGGTACAAAAAATGCTAAACTAACCTCTCGAACGAAATGATCTTCCTACAAAAATATCTGTATTACATAACAACGTACGTTGGTAAAATTAATATCTATAACGTTTCATATTTAAATCCTGAAATTTGTTGTTTGTATTTTCGATTTTCTGCAATACATACCTTGTGTCACCGCGGTTCTCTATCTTTTCAGTGCAGTCCGACTGTGATCGTGCTTGTCAGCGTCATTGTTTCCGAGTGTCATTTGAAGTCCTTTGACATTCGTTACGGGTCGTCAGAAGGCCAGAGTCTGACAACCAATCTAACCAAGAGGAATTGTCTTACTCGTAACTGGGTTTTGTAGGCCAGAAAGGCAGATTGAAAACACGCAATGCGGACATTAGTCCGTATCCCGCAAAGAGAGGATTGTCGTGAAAATTTCATTAATCTGAATATACTTTACGTATTTGTGCTTCTTAGTAACATGGCCAAATATATACATGAATATGAGACAGCAGATGAACGACAGATTAGGGAAGGCACACGCAGACATGATATTATACGCTGCAAGGTACAACCTAGTTTGAATATGTGAGGCACAGTCCCAGATATCAATCGGTTCTATTATTTAATGAGTTGCCTCTAGATATAAAAGCGCTATCTAAAAGTTTCCTATTGAATAAGTACCCATAGGCTGTTGAAGATTTATAATAAAATTCCTATACGTTGTATTTATGCAGTGTTGTAATTGTTTATTTTAGAGTGTTTATTTTTATTTTTTGTTTCTAATTTTCTTTTTTAAACCATGTAATTTCAGATACTTACAATTTATTGTTAATGAATTACTTATGACTTATGTCACCGGAATGGCACGCTATACACAGATTCAATTTGATAGGCTAAGAGAAAGTGGTCCAACAATAGCTTGGAGGAAACCTTATCGACCAGTATTTTATCTAGAACGAATCCAAAATCAAAATATTTTATTTCACATAAACCTACATGGGCACTTATGAAACGTCAGAAGCTAGGTGCACGGTTCCAATTGGTCGTTTCCTATGGAGAAGAGCCGGCAAGAAACTCTACGGTTACTCTTTAAAAAATAATTTGCTTTTAGAATGTTTTCAAATTACTGTGTTAATAGATTTGGGACGACAGTGTAAGCCTGTCAACAAGACCAGCACCCTAATTGCGTAACACACTTTCGTAAACGATTACGACTAATCTGTTTGATTTTGACGGTTCAAGAACATTCATTGCGTTCTACATATTGTTGAGCAGAATTTTTATCGAACTTAAGAAGCAATGGATTAGCAATCTGTTTCAAAACGATTCAGATTCCGATTGATTGTGTATTACGCAATTAGGGTGCAGGTGCTTAACAAATAGAAAAATCCTATCTGACCTCGACAAGAGTTACTGGGTAACACACATTTCGTCAGATCAAACTTACATCATAATCTTATCTTCTCGTGAACGGGTGCTGCTTGTGGTGACTGGTCGTCTAGCTGTCTATGGTTTTGTTATTGTTATAGTCATTGTTCTGTTAATTTATTTTACTTCGATGGTCCTAGTTAATCATTTGTGTGTACTTAACAATTAATCCAATTAACAATTAATTGCATATGTAAGCTGTCACGGCTTTTATGCCTGGAGCCTTTTTTTAAAGGAGGGTGTATTGGCGTGGCTCGCTAACGTATGGCAGATATTTTAATATGGTGTTCTGTGTCTCGAAATTTTTATTACGTACTTATTATTGTATCGATTCAGGTTTTTTTCTAACTGAACAGACAACTGTGCTGCTGGGGAGTTTGTTGCGCCACTTCTTCTTCCCAGCTAAAGCACTAGGAAGTGGTGAAGGGCGGGCGTTTTTACGTAATTTTGACGTTCAAAACGTGCTGACTCTCAGCCTAATTTAAATAAATGACTTTTGAAATTGATTTTGCAAATTAAGTTCCAGATTGTCGTGCTTAGATATTCTGGACAGTCTAAAGAGGATGTCGTGTTTGAAGCTAGACGTACCTACAAGCATATTCACGTCCTCATTAGGAGCGAGTCCGTTCTATGACGTAACGGATTTCTAGTTAGCAGCGGTAACCTCTGGCCCTTGAAAACTGGATTTGAACAATATTATGTCCCCTGTGTTATATTGGCGCTTACCTGTGCATGTTTAATTTCATGTTTAAAACGTTTGTTTTTAGCGTTCCGTACCCAAAGGGTTCCAACGAAGTTCTATTAATAATACCAATATTCTAAGTAGTAACCTCGAAAGCTACTGGACTCACAACTGACGAGGAGATCTCAAGGAGTGCCTCGGAAGACCCTCAAAATCGGTATTCATCGTCGTCAGATTAAGTAAATTATGAGGTCCCTCGAATGAGTGTGAGTCGAGGTAATGCGTCACGAATACGTCAGTAGTCAATAGACTCATCAAAAGCATTATGAAAATCGGATATAATACACATGTTTTGAATAAAAATTCCTTGTTGATTACCTCAAGGAAGCCTCAAGGTAGATTTCCGACATACCTTACATTTGACAGTTGGTTTCTCAACTCAAACTCATTTCGTCTGAGAAAACTGTTTGAGATGAGGAGTAAAATTGCAAAATAAATTATGAATATCATGAAAAAAAAAGACATACGAACGGACAGCGGAGGCTTATACCCATATTCTAAGTCAAAAATTGATGATTTCCTTGACTTAATATATTCATGATGATACTACTACATTCATGGGTACCTACTATATTCATGCGTATAAGCCTCCGTTGTCCGTTCGTATCTCTGTCAGCGGGCTGTATCTCATGATACGCACGTTGTAATTTACACAAAGTGTGTTTTTCTATTGCCGCTTTAACAACAAAAGCAAAAAAAAAAAAGTTTAAAAAAAGTTGTTTTAAATAAGGTGGTACGAAACTCTTTGTGTGCGAGTTCGACTCGCACTTGGCCGGTTTTTTATGTAACTGGCTGACCACATGGAAAGTGGTTTTCGTCGTCTCTGAATGAAATGAATGCGAAAGTGTGTTTGATTTGTTGGTTTTTCCATCTATTAATGTAGTCAACGGATCGACGTGATTTTTTCATAGAGATAGTTCAAAGCCTGGAGAGTGACATTAGGCTATCCCGGAAAAATCGACGCACGGCGGAGCGAAGCAGCAGGCAAGGTTTTTTAACATAGCAGCGTCGGCAGTAGCTTTGCCGTGCTTGCTTTAACTTTTTAAGTATTTAATTACAAAGGTAAAATTTAAAAAAAAAAACCCTAGCCAAATTATTTTGTTGAAAATTTAACGTCCGGTCACGCTTTGTTTGAAGACAGAAACGTGAATTTAAAATAATTGTCCCGATAAAGAAAAACATTAAGATGACACTAAAGGCTCCCGCAAACAGACAGCTTGACACAAAGGCACCGCTTGTCGCGCGACACTCGGTGCCTATGTGTCGCTGTTGCGTCGCGCCAGTGTGCACGAGCCTTTAATGGCTATTTAAAACGTGTACCTTTAAAAGATTCCATCAAGAAACCATGTAAAAGTTTCATCAAAAGTCATCATGAACCCACGTATAGTATAATCACTTCACCTAAGTTTTCACGGTGGCATGGTTACAGAATAGCAATGCAGATGAAGTGACAGGTCATTTACCTAAGTTAACACGGTGAGATTTTAACAGATTAGGCGCCGCGCGGTAGTTCTATACAAATATGATCTAAATTAATGAATTCAATTAAAAACTTAGTCAAACTTAAACTCAAAGCATTTATTTCAATTAAACCATTTACATGCACTTTTGAATTGTCAAGGAGTCGGTCAGTCAGAAATATGAAGCTGGTTGCCCATTCCAAAACGCAGTAGGTACCTACGGAGAAGAAAGGGCAAGAACATCCATGGACCCTCTTTTAAATAATATTGTTGTTACAAATATATTAGTTACATCATTAATGTTGACACTGTAGGTAAGAACGATGTACAAAAACCGTACACGTTAAAAGCGTCCAGCACCCTAATTGCGTAATACACAATCAATCGGAATCTGAATCGTTTTGAAATCCATTGCTTCTTAAGTTCGATAAAAATTCTGCTCAACAATATATAGAACGCAATGAATGTTCTTGAACCGTCAAAATCAAACAGATTAGTCGTAATCGTTTACGAAAATGTGTTACGCAATTAGGGTGCAGAGTGCAGCAAAACATAATTTAAAAAAAATACAAAAAAATAAATTATTAAATAAGCCTTGGCAGCTAAGAGATGACCAGTCCCAACTGATGGCGCCCGTACACGATCATGACGCATGGATCAGCACCATTCAGCTCAAATATTTTGAAGGGAGCTAAATTATCCAACACACGCGCCACCGTCAGCGAGACATTTGAGTGAGCATGACATACTATCAGCCGCCAAGGCACATATAAGTCAATCTATGAGATTACCTGGTAAATGGTAGCTCTATGGTACAAAGTACTCACATCTGTGCAATGGATCTATATGTATATAGTATATTTGTTATATATACTATAGTATATGTGTTGGTTAGTTAGTCATTTAATTTTTTACCTCGCGTGAATAAGTTAGTTAAGTTTTACAAGCATTTTAATGTAGGTGCTTACCTAAGCACCTAAAAATTAGAACAAAAAAAAACATTTTTAAAGACAACAGATTTAAAGCAAACATTTGTTGATCCGTAAAACTGGTAAGTCTGTTCAGGCAGAATACATTTTTATATTTTTTTTTAAATACATACTTAAACGATTTTATTGAGAGAAAAAAAAAAAACAAAATACATTTATTTGCACAAATAAAACTAACAGAATTTCAGATTACTGTTCTGAGATCATATCTTTAACTAAGATGACACGAACACAAATACACCTTTTTTACTTTAAATAATTAGGTAGCTTCATCTTCTCACGAAGCCATTCATTTCATTCGTTCATTCATTAATTGTTACCAGCTCAGTACATCACATTATGTAATCGCTTTCCATATTTAATACCTACGTTCTTTCTTCATGTTTTAAATGAAAGAAAGTATCGAATTTTACGGTCTAGTTCTTGGCCGGAAGGTGCAATAGGCGATATTTAAGCGTTAAATTGGCAATATTTTTTAATAAGGGGAGGGAGTCCGGATCGGTCAGGTAACGCTACGCTGGCCGCGGTTGGTCCATTAATGGGTGAACATCTTAACATCCGTTCCTCGGAAAGTCCCTACTGTCATTCGTGGATCTTTAACATTCGTTACGGGTGAGAAGCCTGAAAGTCTGACAACCAGTCCTATTTATAACGTTATAGATATATTAAGAGGAACAGGGTGCAAAGTTCACTCTGAATACTCTTTGGAAAAGGGAGGATCCTCCGACCAGACGGGTGTCGTATCTGGTGGGCAACTGCCCGACGATTGATGTCGGGACGTTGTATGCTAGTTGCGCGGTAAACTCTGCCGCGACGCAAGATTTTGCGTGACGTCAGTGTGATGCGTTGTTCGCATGTGGCGATGTAGATGCCGCCACAACGTGTTACGCGTTAAGTCTCGTGCATACTGGCGCTAGGCCACAGCGCGACACATAGGCACCGCGTGTCGCGTGAAGAGCGGAGTCTTTGTTTAGCTCTGTGGCGTCGCGCCTGTTTGTGGGAGCCTTTAGTCGCTCCATGTAAGTAAAATACTGGTATTCAGCTACATCCAGAAAGGTTGGAGCCGACCAGAACATGGTCAGGACAAGGCTAGGCAGATGATGAGTATGAGGTGAGGTTCTCCAGTTTTGCAACTCAATTGTCTAGTACACTTTCTATTTTGAAGGAAATTCATAATCCATTTTTCAAGTTTGAAAAATTCGTCAGCTCGACGAAAGACAATAACGAATTGAATATTGTTGCACCCTTGCAATTAAACCGTTGGATTCGATTTCTGGATAAGGCAGGGTTAGTCAAGCACCCCAATTGCGTTGCACAAAATTTTATCATAATCTGAATCATTTTGAAGGAAATTGATAATCCATTGCTTCATAGGTTTGGAAAATTTGTCTGCTCAACAACGTAACAAAAGCAAAGAATGGTTGTTGAACTGTCAAATGAAAGACATTCCTACTGTTATTATGTTAAGGCTCCTCCATCGCGGTGCCTTTGTGTAGCGCTGTCGCGTCGCGCCTTTAAGAGCCTTTACGCAATTACCCCGCTGGTCGCATGCGACGGGCGGGTGACTAAAATCGACCGTGAAAATGCTCAGTCGCAAGCGATCGCCCGCTGCATGAAGGTCGACATTTCGATACAATAAAACAAACGACTTCCAAAAAAAAAAACACTACGAAGTGAAAAATTACATAAACACTACGAAAAAAAAGTTTTTATTTATAACGCTTTTTTGTTGTGATACCTGCCCCACAAAAATTCGTATAAGTACCACTACTTGTTACGTAAAATTGTTGGTAACAGTGACAGGGAATAACACCCTGTCATCAATAACATCATCAATATACACTAAGTGGAAAAATACGTATTTTTTAATCTAACTGAAAAACTACTCAAGCAATGTTAATAAAATTTATAAGATTTTGATATTCTTTTGTTTCAAAATAGCGCCGAATAATATACCAACTCTTAAGGTGACCATAGGACCTAAACGCAAGTTTCATAATGCCTAAAAGTATATGATCCACCACATTAAACAAAAACAGAAAAATATATGACATTATTCAGGGTATAATCATGCTAGTGAGATAGTGTGTTGAAAAATAATACAACTAATTTGATACGATAGAAAAAATAACAAAGCTAACTCTAAAATTTTTGTTTAACTATTGAAAACCATAATATTAAACATGATTTTTTGCCCACTCCTGAAGCATACCCTATCCATTAATTTAAAAAAAAGAATTTTCATATTCAATCTACAATTTTTGCCGGAAATATCGCGTAACAAAGTTACGAAAAAAACAGACGAATTTAAAATTTCCACCTTTAGGAAGTCAGTTAATAATTTACTAATCACCTGCGAATTTTATCGACCTGTGTAAATAGGGTGGCCATTCGGCTTGTGTGGAGATTTGGCGCTGGAATGTAGAGTACAGTAAGTTGGATTCTAAAAGCTTGGATCTACACCGAGAGTTCAAAATTTATTGCGCTGTAAAATCCTGACTAATTTGGTATTCCATTAGAAAATTCTTAGAAGCAGCTCGGGAGTCTGGATTTGTGCCCAAGTACCTAATGGCAATAATTCTATTACTTTTCACACATACATACACATAATCACGCCTTCTTCCCATGGGGATAGGCAGAAACATTTTACAGAACGCAATTTTATTACTTAACATTACTGGCGAAATGTGGGTGCACATACAATTCGTTCTGGCCTTCTAAGAATAAGTACCTACAGGTGGAATTGATGTTAATAAGAGGCTGACAAGAGCTAAAGCGCGGGCACTGTCAGACTTCATGGAAAAGCGTTTGAAGCGTGATGTCACAACGCTGGTAATTTATTACAAGAAATGAAGCAAGTATCTTTTTACAAAAAATCTATTGATTGGACTAAAAAAGTAAAACACTATTACGTTAATATGTTGCTTGTAGGATAATCTGACAAAAAATCATGTTTAATATTATGGTTTTTAAAAGTTAAACGAAAATTTTAGAGTTAGCTTCGTTTTTTTTTGTATCGTATCAAATTACTACAATATCTCACTAGCATGATTATACCCTGAATAATGTCATATATTTTTCTGTTTTTGTTTAATGTGGTGGATCATATACTTTTAGGCATTATGAAACTTGCGTTGAGGTCCTATAGTCACCTTAAGAGTTGGTATATTATTCGGCGCTATTTTGAAATAAAAATAATATAAATTTAACGCTAATAACAAAAGAATATCAAAAGCTTATCTTACATATTTCAGACGTTGACATTTCTGTCATTCCAAAAGCCGATATTGGATATTCAATACGGTTCATCACTGTATTGACAAGAAAAAATCTTTTCTATTATGCACGAGAAAAATGGAGCGAAATATTTGAAAGTAGAGCTAAGGAACAAAGAATTTTCTTCTAACAAACAGAGATAAATCTTTATACTAATATAATAAAGCAAAAGACTTTGTTTGAACACGCCTATCTCTGGAACTTAACATCGGATTTGGAAAATTCTTTTTTTATTTGGTAGCCTTATTCTTGATGAAGGCTATAAGGCCATTTATCATCACGCCACGACCCTAAGGAGCCAAGCAAATAGTCAGAAAGGACGCTAAGCGAAAACGTAGTACAAGCTCGGATGGGCGGGCGATACGACGCGACGCGGTGGGTTGAGGGCGATAAAAATGTGGCTGTTTTTTTAAGTACTAGCTGTTACCCGCGACTTAGTCTACGATTCAGGATGAACAGTAGCCTATGACCTTACCCAGATCATGGTCTATCTGTGTGCCAAATTTCATCCAAATCCGTTCACCCGATTTGGCGTAAAAGCGTTACAAACAATATTATTTTCGCATTTATAATTTTTTATAATTATTTATTTACATAACATAACATAATGTCCCATATGTTTAAGTCCCATGTAATAGGGGGCGACCCTATTGCCATCTACCGGGCACAAATCCAGACTCCGGGCTGCTACTGAGAAATTCCAGATAGAAAAACCCAATAACACTTTGCCCGACCTGGGAATCGAACCCAGGACTCACGCTCACCAGTAGCTCTTGCGACCACTAGACCAACGAGGCAGTCACTATTATGGATTATTTATTTATTAGGGACAAAAAACCCTTCTGGGACTACAGGCGTGATGTTATGTATTTATTTTAGAAGAACGTATGTTTTTAAGTGTATTTTCATATTGTATGTTCTATTTAAACTAGTGTTGTTTTGTTTTAATGTATTTTGTTTTCTCTTCTATACACACGTTGTCTACATCTATAATCTACTCTCCTATCGCAGGTATGCTGGAAGAGATTTCTCTAGAAATAAGCACGTAATTTCGGTGTACGTAATTTTCTATTCCTTTTTTTTCTTGTCGTTTATATATGCGTACATAAATCGTTAAATAAACAAATAACATTATGAATGGGACATACCATCGGTTTTTGTTAAACTTTTTGATTTTATATTAACAATCAGCGCCACAGATTTCTATATCCTAGGGGCCGTTCAAGTATTACGTAAGCACTATGGGGGGGTGAGGGTCTTTGTTTTGCTTATTTTGGATGACATGGGGGGTAGGGGAGTCTAGATGATGATTACGTCATCGGTAGTTATTTACTTATTTACACAAATGGCAACCCACTACTACCCAAATGTCAAAAATCTAATCTTTATCCTAAATCTATTTTCTTATTTTTAAAATTATAATTATAACATTATAATTACAATATAAAAAAATACATTTATAATTGAAAAATGTTTACGTAAGCATGGGAGGAGGGGGTAAGAGCTTTGCTTACTTTTGCTGACAAGGGGGATGGGGGGGGGGTAAATGATTGTAATAAATCTGCTTACGTAATATTTGAACGGCCCCCTAACACTTCGAATCAAAACCGCAGATACTGTCGGTTTGAAGTAGAACTAGAGAACTATGAAAATACAATCATATTACAAAAGAAACAACAAAGAAAATCGAATCAAACAATAATAAATAAATAAAACACTCCTAATCAAAGTCATGGCCTACCTGTGTACCAAAATTTCATCTAAATTTGTTAAGCCGTGGCCTAAAACATGTTACCTATACAGAAATACAATAAAAAATATTAAAGATTTTATTTCTATAAGTAGGTTTACACAAACACTTTACACGTCAATCATATTTTTTAACTAGATGAGATCGGCGTTTCTTATCTACTCTGTGAAGAGAGGCCGAAACAAACTCAGAGGTCACAGTCTCTTTTAAAATCCAGACATAATCTTGGTCAGATCAAGACCTGAAATGGTAAGTTTGGTCTCGGAAATGGTTTTTGAGGAAAGAACCACACAGATTGAGTGGACATGTCCAGTTAGTGCAAGCATTTGTCAATTATCGTGCAGCTCAACTCAGGTCAGCTCAAGTCAGACTCACTTCGCATTAAAAATATTCTAAGGTATGGATTAGTTACTGCTTGCTACTTCGTAAGCCTTAATGCCCTATGATACTGACTCGAGTCGAAGCCTATTGAAGAAGGGTCGCGAGTGGTTGCGCTCGCGCATTTTGTTAGGTATTGAAACAAAGTAATTGTTTTAATCATTTTATCAAGACAAACTCAGCGATTTGTGCTAAACAATCTTACTGCCGTTACATTTATACAAAAAATAAGAAAATAATAACTTTTGTTTTGTAGCTATGAGATTTATTAAACATTACGAAAAGGGATAACTTTGGGATTTTTTTCTATGAACAGCTAAATAATCTAATTGTGTTAAAAGCGAGTGCATGCCCCCAGTAAATAAGACATATTATCTTTTTTTAAGAATTTTACAACACCTTTTTTCTTTTCCCATGGATTCAAAAAACTAAACGATCATAGCGAGGAGCGCCTTAAATAAACAGCTCGTCGCGTCGCACCTGTGTATGAGCCTTTATTTTACCTCTGGCAGCAGTAACTCAATAGCAACCTACAAGCTCTTAAGCCTCGTACACACTGGCGCGACGCGAAAGCGCGACACAAAGGCAACACTCGTCCTGCAGCACGCGGTGCCTTAGTGTCGCGCTCTCGCGTCCCGCCAGTGTGTACGAGCCTTCATGTGGATCATACGGATGTTTTTATATGTGATGATTGTCAGTTCAGTTCATTGCTTTTACTTACATGCTGATAAACAATTGATAAACAAACAATATTAATTAAATTGTTATTTGTATTATATCTATACACGCCCGCTATTATCTATCGGTTACTGGCGCGTGGGTGGCGTAAAACGCAAAAAAGGAATATCTAAAAGGATACATACATAGGCACTTTAGTAATATCGTAGTTAAATCCTTCTTTTTTGCATAAACTCAAACTCAATGCAAAAAAACCAATCAGCGGGGCAATTACGTAACACACAACTTAAATTAGCAATGGCTTTCATTTTGACAGTTTACATTCATTGCGCTAATTACGTTGTTGAGCGGACAAAACTTTCGAACATATGAAGCAAGGATTAGCAATCTCCTTCAAAATGATTCAGATTCTGGTTGATTACGCAATTTTGAATTGTCAAGGGGTCGATCGATCAGTCAGAGTATTGTGAAGTTAGATGATGCCCATTCTGAAGCGTAGTAGGTTCCTAAGGAGAAAAACGGGCAAGAAACTCTACGGACACTCTTTTAAATCCAAATATACTTACAAAATATTGGTTGTAAGTGTGGGAATCCAAATTATTCAATCACACACGTCCAATTATCGTTAATTAGGAGGCCCATGTCGATCAAAGAACATTTTTACACTTCTAATATAAAATAGTCATCTATTTTAGGTCAAAAACTTCATTATTACGATCGTTAGTAGAACATAATTCGATGGTTGAAAATAATGATGATTCATCGCCATTTTTATTAGATTCCAATTTCAAAAGCAGACTTGATTTCACGACTTCACGTTCAAAGTTAAATTCGTTAAATAAACTGCTTAGGATAAGTTCGCGGACTGGTTGATGCACATAAAACCTGTTTGGTATGACCTACCTACAGTTTGATACTGGCTTTACAAAAGATCTTTGTGTTATTGAACTTTGGCGATTGTGATACGCGCCGTGAGGAGTTTATTGCATTATTTGTTCAATAGTTTGATAGGTAGAGTCTAACCCACCAAAAACATTTTATGTAAAAATAGGTTGACAAGACTCACATAAAGCTTTTACTGTTAAAAAGTTATCAGATCGAATGTAGAGCCCCTAACTGTACAAGGCCTAACACTACAAACCCTACATCGTCAAAACTGGGTATAGCCGTGGTCGCATGCCATTATAACTTTGTAGGTGTTCCTGGTAACCACATAGTATGTATACAGGCGACCACTTCTTTACCCTGACCATTTTTGTACCTATGTCTGGATTTCTGACTGAAATATATTAAATATTTTGTTGGTCTAGTGGTCGCAATCGCAACTGCTGAGCATGAGTTACTGGGTGCGATCCCCAGGTTGGGCAACGTGTTATTGGGATTTTCTATCTGGAATTTCCCAGTAACAGCCCGAAGTCTGGATTTGTGCCCGGTAGATGGCAATAGGCTCGCCCCCTATTACATGGGACTTAAACATAACTGGCGAAATGTGGGTGTACTATAGGTACACCTCTGCCCAACCCTTCGGGGAAACAAGGCGTGATGTTATGTTATATTTTCCTGTTTCCTACATTTTAGATCGTGATTTTTCAGTAAGCGGGTTTCTGTTTTTCAACTTACGTTTTATTTAAATTATTTTGGGGTCATCTAATAATATATCTGTATATAATTGCATATTTGAAATGCGCTAATTAAGCCCTATCATTTGATACCCAACACGGCATCATTATTTTAACTCATGACTACGTCCTCTAGAGGGCGCCATGTTCAATTTGACGTCGTATACCAGTAGAAAATCAAGACGCTTCCAACAATAATACCTCATTTGTCAAACGATAAGTTGTTTAGAAGATAAATACGTTAAACCGGTCAAAATCAAAACCCTCCTGCTTGGCAGAAGACGGGTAATCATTTCCAGTATTTTCCCGCTTTTTTCAATAACAACGATTAATGTGACCACCGATGACGTTGTTTCAGCAATACAAATCTGTTAGACCTTTTGTCAACAAAGATGACGCCGCGTGAATCCATATTATTTACTTAGGGTACCTATTTTATTGTATTTCGCGCTATCGCTAGGTACAGAACACAAACGTACCTAGTTACTGCACATCTTATCCTATAAAGGCTTGTTATTGCATAATTTGCATATATAAGGTCTAGGAAGCGGGACTGTAATCAGATTCGCGATTGCCTACTTCGGTACCTACCTACTTCATTAAATTATGCTGGATGCTCCGCGGTAATCATATTGATAAACATTTTCTGACATACCAATCTGCTCTGCTGTTATATTAATAAGATGCTATACATTTTGCATTAATGCTCAGTAGAAACATAACAAAATGACTAAATTTATAATGTTTTGTTGAATATTGTGAGTAAAGTTGAGTTAAATGTCATTAAAGTCAGACATCTTTGTTTAATGTTTTTTCCTTTAGACAGACAGTTTTTTTTATGGCAAAGGTATTCCATGTGTAATGCCACTGAGCCTAATAGGCGTACATGAATGTATTTTAATATAATTGCAAAAAGGTGAAGAGTTATTTTTTGTTTGTTTGAACGCGCTAATTAATCTCTGTAATTCCAGTCGGAATTATATAAAATTTAATTTTGCTGTTGATAACACAATTCATGAGGGAGGTTAAAAGCTATTTAACATCACCCTACGACCATTCGGAGCCGAAGCGAAATCGAAGTAAGTAATAGCGCAGGCGATGCGATGCGAGGCAATGGGTCGGAATCACAGGGAATTATATAAAATGTGGCTGTTATTTTAGTATTTTGTATTTTATTTTAGTATTATATCAGTAAGAAGGTAGTTTTACATAAACATAGACAGGTAAAGTCAGCGAGGCCTAAGCTGAGCTTTGCATTTATGTGAGTCCAATCGCACCAAGCAACATGATCGCGCAATCGCCTCAGGCCGATTGTCAGATTGCCAAGCGAAGGACGCGTCGCTATGTATACTCACACAAATGCAAAAGCTCAGCTTAGGCCTCGCGTATAAAAAAGCAAGAAAATATACTCTTGCGTTTTTACAAGTTTAATTGAAGAGCGTAATCAACTAACTAGTCACGCAAGACAAATGCACCGTGAACGATGCAGGCATCGTAATTTGAATAAATTGCACGCGAATTGCATTATTTTGCGTGCTACTGCCAATTATACTGTCATATCCAACCAACAGTTACAAAGTGTGCTCAACGTATCGTTAGTAATTAAAAATGGTTTTTAATTTCTTTCTTTTTTAACTTCCGTATGTCCATTCACAGACTGTAGGTGCGGAACAAGATATGTATATTAAAAATCAATTGCCGCATTTAAGAAACATCAACGCTTTTTCTCAAATGAACGATTTAATTGTTTTTTTTTTGTATTCGTTATTGTTAGGACAAGGTTTGAAAGAGTGTATTTTTTTTAATCCACCTGAAATATGTGGGTCAAAAAATCCTTGTCCAGACAATATTTAAAAAAACAATTGTCAGGACAAGGTTTGAGTGTTTTTTTTTCGAATTTCAACTGGGAATGTGGATGTTTGTATGAAAGATTTACTTGGGCGACGCCGGGTACGAACAACTAGTTTTTTATAGAATAGGTTAAAATGAGTAAATTACCTACGACTCCTACGAGTGATTCGTTTCCGTAAAACCGGGTTTTGTCGACGGGAGAATACCTAGACAAACATAATTTATTTTATTCACCAGAAATTTTGTCTATTCTACCGTCGACAAAACTCGTTTCTTTGGTGGACATACTCCGCGTGAAGTGAGCTATCCCAGTCAGATTTTTAAATGCCAAACAGACCAGTCGTTTTATCTATTCTGTCTATAGATATAGGTATCGTAAAAATATTTACGAGTTAAATACATTCTTAGTTATGATGCTATGCTAAAATTAAATGCTTATAATGCCTAAATAGGTACCTGTACCTACTAACGAAATGAAAACATTGATAGGTCGTGCATGCGTACGTACTACTTACAAATTTTAATAATACAATTAAAACTAATAAACAAAATAAGTGTCAAAACCCTAAGCCCCAACAATGATTTAAAAAGTACTTATATTGGTTGAATGTCGTTATCTTTGTAGTTTGACCAAATAAAACAAAACTTTGAATCTGTTTGAGACAATTTACTTGTTTCGTTCGTTTCATTCGCATCTTCATGACTTCAGTCATAGAAGCTTTAAATATCCATGATCACCTTAAAAAATAAACAAAGCGAATTAATCACTGTCAATAGGATTTAATAACAACGTTATTTATGCTGGATATTTAATAAGAATTAATTAACGTAAACAACGGTGAGTCACTAAAACAATTGATCCAATTTGGACTTGGACAGCGTTAGTTCCTGACTTACGTTACGGGAGGGGTTATGGTTTAGGTTTGACATAACCTCCAAAAAGTTCGCAACACATATTGAAAAACATTATTCCTTTTATAGTTTTATAATTACTCACTTCGTCAGCCTTTGGGTGCTCGTGTGTACAATGAACATGTTTATGTTCACTTATTGTTTCGCAAAAAACACTGTTTAAACACTGGAACACCACAAAACACAACACTATGCCTATGTTTAGGTACATTTTCGCTAATAAAAGAGATTTTTCACTCACGTAAAGTAATAAAAAACTGTTTGTTTACATTTTAAAAATTAAGTCAACGTAATTACACGCGCTCACTCTGAGAAATTCGCGAGGAAACTAAATAAATGACATGAATGAATAGCCGCGCTGAGTGAAGTCAGTTACAGTACAACAGCTGATGTCAATCGGACATTCGGACGGCCATAATACTTCCTACTCTCTGTCCCTTTCTCTCACGAAGCTTATGAATAATAGAGATAAAGATGGGCTATATACCCGTGAGATTCTCAAGTCAATTGATTTACTAGCTAGATGTCTTTTAGTTTTTTCGGTGAATAAAATGGTTTATGTGTTTAGTTTATGAAACGTCTGTCTTGTTTTATTCAGAAACGCTAAGATTATATAAACTATTTCTTTATTTGGCGTTTTAAGGCTCAATGTTGATTTAATTCACACTTTCCGATAAGATAATTTAGAATTACACCCATGTTGTGTATGAGACTGAATGTTTTGCGGCGCGAACGTGGCGTACACATAAAGCAGATGAGGCAAGTTCGCTTTTAAAATCTAATAAGAATTTTACTGACTGAGTACGTTGTGTACGAGTGACGTTTACCTATTTGTTTACGAAATAGAGCATACCTACGATAACACAATTATTGTGCCCTGGAACTGTCACACTGCTGGACAAAGACCTCTTATCATAGAGTGAAGGAATCACAGACCTATTGTTTTGGCCAAAGCGTATCGCGGCCACAAATTAGGGTTCAAAACAGCGATGAACCCACCAAAACAAAATTTGCAGTTCTAATTACCTAAATCAAAAATTAAATGCACAGGAAATGCAGTGTGCAGTGTCAGTGAATCATTTTCAGGAGTTCTTTAATTGATTTACTTATTTCCCTCAAAATTTTTATTATGCGCCGTGTTTTTTTTTGAACACTGTTTTAATTGTTTTATCATTTATTATAACATATTTTTGAATAAGTCTTTTCTTTTAACATTTGACAACACACTCAATTTTTTATTGTGATGATGAGTGTGATTTTTCAGTAGCCCGACTTCTTTTAGCTTTCGAACTACTTTTTATTTAAATTATTTTGGGGTTATATTTCAACACATTTACATTTATATTTGAAATGTGCTAATTAAGCCCTTTCATTTGATACCAATTTGTAGGGGTCAATGTCATTGATATGTGACAGTTCCCAAACTGTCAAGTGTCAATCTTTTTTCGCACGCTTTTATAAATAGCGGACAACCAATAGAAAGCATGACATTGTAAATGAAGAGACACAGAATAATTGATTGTAAATCGAACTTGTTTAATTCCAACAAACATTATGCCTGGAGACGAAGGACAACTAAACAATCAAACACGACAAAATTGAAAACTTTTTTTTCAGTTCATCACTTGACGTCCTCTAGCGGGCGCCATATTCTATTTAATGTAACGAAATATAGCCTTTAACGCTACGATCAAGATGCTTCCAACAATACTTTATTTGTGAAATTATGATAAGGAGTTTAGAAGTTATGAGGGAACAGATGAAAATACATAGGTAACATACCTACATCGGTACGTATCGGTCGAAATCATCTTCCTCCTTTTTACTTCGTTGTAGTCGGGTAAAAACAGGCGTGAAGATGTTATGCACACTACTTTTATTCGTAAGTGTTTATTCAAGTACCTACTACGAATAACTTTCGCTTCACTCATTGACAGCTTTGTCACGTATGGTTACGTCAAATGGTCAATATGTCACACGCGCGCTAAATATGTAATCAGCTAGATTTACATGTGTTGAGGATGTTGGTAACGTCATCGTTTGGTACTGGCCGAGAAGTCTTTTTAAAAGTACGGTCGGAGTACACTAAACCTGTAACATTCCCACTGCTGGGACACAGGCCTCCTCTCAGCGAGAGGGCCGTTATCCACCACGCGGGCCCAGTGCGGGTTGGTAGATGTCACATGTCTTCGAATGTTTGGTTCTAGGACATGCCGGTTTCCCCGCGATGTTTTCCTTCACCGTTTTGAGAGCAGTGGTGATGAAATAATTTACACAAATTAAAGTGCCTGTCTGGGTTCGGACCAACGACCTGCAAAAGTGCCTGTCTGAGTTCAAACCAATTCGTAAGCCGCGGCAGTTACTACTGGGCCATCGCTGCTCGCCGACTTAAATATTGTTGAATGTTTAATATTTAGTTACATAATCCTAAAATAAATTATAAATGCGAAAGTAAGTTTCGTTTGTTTGCATAAAATGTTTCCGACTGACTGGGTAAAGACATAGGCTATTTTTCTTCTTGGATCGCAGACGACAGCTAGTAACATAATAAAGCTGAAGTTTTTGTTTGAACGCTCGAAACTAGCAACCGCATTACGCTACAACCCCAGGGATACGAGCAGAAAGAAAAAACTACTTTTTTTTCTTCCGCAAAAACGCAATAACAGCGCGGAGGGTGCTGCGATGCGACGCGGTGTCAGAGAACGACACGCGGTCGAAGCTACGGGTATTAGTTAGTTTATTTATCTAAAGAGTTTGCACTAGTCTTGTACTTAAAACTATGCAATTTTTGTTACCATTAAATGTAAAGTTGACTGAAGGTACCTAAAGAATCTCATTTTGGTGAATATACTTCGTTAAGTCCTACCTGTAGTGCTATTCTGTAACCATCTCACCGTGAAAACTTAGGTGAAGTGAACGTGGCGTGTGCTGTCAGTGCTACTGATGCTAGGGATTGATCAAGATGGGATGACACTGACAGCTCACTCCACGCAAGTTTTCACGGTGAAGTTTTTATAGAATCGACATTCTGTTAAGTCACTTCGACCTCATCCCACCTGCCCCCTTCTACCATCGGACATCTAGACGTACTGCTAATTACCATCCATACCTAGTTGCCATTCCACCAATTCGCACTAAGCGCTTCCAAACATCCTTCATAATGCGAAACACACGCATACAACCCTAATCTCTTCAAAGTTAGAGTGAACAGGCTTCTTCTGGGTAAGCTCACTTCATCGTAGACTTTGTCTCTGTCACCTCTGACCTAGACTAGAGTCAAACCCACCTCAAATAAATAATAAAAAATGTCAAAATCACGCCGAAGTCGCAGTGATTTTATTGACAGATAGAAGCATAAGTTTACGCTAAGTTCATCTCTTAATTCGCTGACTTTAAAAATGCCCATCTTGTCTAGATTAGCGTTGTTCGCGACTCCAAATATTTGGCTCGCCATGAGACGTCAGGAAAACTGCCTATTGCCGTATCGACCATCACCGAGAGCGGAGCGTAGCTGACCTTATAAAAAATGGTTAATAAAACAGCAAGTTCAAAAATAAATAAAAACCATTTAATAACACAAAAACACCAAACACCTCTATTTACAAACAATTCACACATTTCTGTAAAGTTATTACTTTATAAAAAACAAATGCTTTCCTGTTTTTGAGGTTCACAAAAGAACAAAAATGTTCCAACATTCTATCTTGTATTCTTGTCAAAACCATAGACAGTGCCACATGGATATAAAGGCGCCCACATTGCCAGGGGGGCGCGTAAACATTTTATAGAGGTTTCTTAGTTTTATTTGTTTGTATGTAGGTAACCCTCTAAATACAAACAAATTAAACTAAGAACTATAGGTCGGATTTGAAAAATTCTTTTTGATTTTCACGCGGACGACGTCACGAGCAGAAGCTTGTGTAGTATAAAAAAAGTGTTAAAAGACACATAGGGAAGCCGAGGTCACTTTTACTGAAGTGAACGCTAATTATGAAGTATTAAATTACTTTATCGCATTCTCGCTCCATGGCCAAGGTCTTTACTGGACTAGCCTTTCCTTATTCGTACTAATATTTTAATTAAGTACTGTCTGATCAAGCTTATTTTTGAATTCTGACAAAAATTTAGCAACCACTTTTGTCCCCTATTGTCCCCATGACTGTAGGTAGTCGGTCCCCTACTGTCCCCAAGACCGTAAGTAGTCTGACTTTTACGGTCCCCATGACTGTAAGTAGTTTGTTGTGGGTTGGACTCCGCGTCATTGTAATTTTTTTTTTGTACCGGACCATACCTGGGAACTTTCTGGTTACGGAAATATAGAAGGTCCAAATTCAAATTTAACTGACGTTTTTTTTTTAAAAAACAACTTCAAACAACCCCCACGACCACTGCACCGTTGCATGCACCCATAAGCACAATGTTTTGCGTGCGTTACGTTACGCACTACGGTAAACAGTGATCTTTCACAGCAAAAATAAAAGTCATTTCCCTGCAATTTTTGTGCAATGTTACTTAGTTTGATGTACCGAATGCGTCGTCGACGGCTTTGTGATGGGTCTTTTAATCGATTTTTTTAGGAGGACACATATACAAACAAAAAATGCCCAGTAATATATACTATAGGTACCCTAAAAAGTGTCACATTCCCGATTTAGTTGAAGGTAAAGATCGCCTTATGAAACTATGGACATCATAAAAAATGCAGTAATTACGTGTGTATACTCTTGCCATTACATTCAAATAATAGTGCCCAGGTGGATTTAACTAATCAAATATTTGCTAAGGACAAAGTGTTATTGGGTTTTCCTGTCTGGAATTTCTCAGTAGCAGCACGGAGTCTGGATTAGTGCCTCGTTGATGGCAATAGGCTCGCCTCCAACTACATGGGACTTAAACATAACTGGCGAAATGTTTGTGTAGGTTCAACCCTTCGGGGCAAAAAGCCGTTATGTTACTTGCACGAAAAAACTAATTTTAATTATTGCAATTGTTCTCATATGGCGACTTTTGCCTCCAAATATTACAGGAACGCGACGGGATCGGGAGCTCCTGCGCTTACACACACATTCACAGCGAGTTTTTACACTTGGCAACCACGAGTAAAGCGCTTGTCGCTTCGTAAGATAAAAATACTATACAGTCCGCGAGGCCTTAAAGCTGAGTTTTGCGTTCGCACATAGCCACGCGTCATTTGCTTGGCAATCGGCCTGAGGCGCACGCACAGCGGCTCCTTCCTCGCGCGATCACACTGGTGCGATTGGTTATCACTCACACAAAAAGCAAAGCTCAGCTTATGCCTCGCGGACTGAACAAGGTTATTATGGCGCGTGGCCAACATCAGTACTAACGTCACCATCTTCTTTGGTCAATAAAATTTTCATGTTTACCAAAAACACCCCCCTGACAATATCAATTACGCGCTGAAATATCCTTGCAGCACTATGTATTGCGTCATTTATGCTATTTTGCTTTTTAATGATAAATGCCTTAAAAATGCAGAAGATTTAAATGAAAAAGATAGTTTAAAAATGAGGTTTTACCGGTTTTTGTTGACATAATAAACTATCGGCATGTGCGTTTATAACAAATAATGCACCAACACATCTCAAAGTATTCGCTTACACCAATTAAATAATAAATTCGAAGACACCCAAGCAATTTTACTTCTAAAATAAACTAAACAGGAATATTATAAAAATCAAGTCTGTTGACGTTCTCTTAAGCCCGAAAGTCTGAGAAGCAGTCTTACCCAGGGTACTCGTGTTACCCAGTAACTAAATTGTAGCATCTCTTTAAATAATAATAATTTAAAACTAGCTCTTCAGTTTTCAAGTTTATTAGTGACATTAGTATCTTTCTTCATGTCATTATACCCACAAAGCTTCTTGAAGAATTCCTTCGATTGTAAACATCTAGGACTCACGCAGTGTGGACACCTGAAAAAAATAAGTTATTTTTTTTTTAATTGTTTCATCACCACTGCTGTCAAAACGGTGAAGGAAAATATCGAGTAGTAACTGGCATGTCCTGGAACCAAAAACTCGAAGACATGTGACATCTACCAACACGCACTGGGCACGCGTGGTGGATTACTGCTCACTCTCGGTCTGTGAGATGGTTACAGAGAGGAGCTCTGTGTCCCAGCAGTGGGGACCTAATAGGCTGATTAACAGCTCAACTCGGAACTTAAGGAGCTCAACGATTCGACGAACAATACCAAAGAAAGGACATTTGGGTGGGGCGCATAAATTACTCGAACTGCAAGGCCATTATTAAAACTGAAACAATGACCCAGATTGTCCTCAAATTCCTAATAATTAAAATATTTACGTACTTTATACATTAAATATTTATATGTAAAAGGTATAGAAACTTTTTGCTATATAAAAAAATACTGTTTCATTGGAGCAGCTCAATCCTATGTACGTGGGACTTAAACATATCTGGCAAATCGTGGGTTTACCATACACTTCTGCCTATCTCTTCGGTTAATACAGGCGTTACGTTCCAAATTCTTACCTTGTTAGGAACTGCTTAGACACTTTGTGTCCATTATCAATGTTCTGTATCACGATGTCTGTTAACGCCTCTATGAATGTGGGGTGAACGTTCGGTGTGGCAGCCCTCTCTATTTGTGTGATACCAGCCTGAAAAAAGAAATAAAACGTACAGTACTACGATCAAACTTATGCGCCTCGGCAATCATCGCAAATATGAACGAACGGTGATGATTCTAACTAATCCAATTTATAAAAACGCGTAAGTTTGTCAGGGTGGATGTTTGTTACTCTTAGAACTTTGGCTAACAGATAGTTTATAAAACACATATGGTACTTTTTATTCCGATATTCCCACGGAATCGAGATTTATGCGGGTGAAACCGTGGGGACCAGCTAGTATTATAAATGCGAAACTTAGTTTGTTTGTTAAGCTTTCTCGCCAAAACGACTGAACGGATTTGGAAGAAATTTGGCACACAAATAGCCCATAACCTAGGTAAGGAGATAGGCTACTTTTCATTATGGGTAATTTAATTTGACCCTGAATAATTTAATTTGACCTTGCATAATTTAATTTGACCTTGAATAATATAATTTGACCCTGTATAATTTAATTTGATCCTGAATATTTTAATTTGACACTGTATCATTTCATTTGACTGTGAATCTGAATCTTCACACGTGTCGATACATTTAGTCAGGAAGACAGCTCAGCTCACAAAACCGTGAAACTGTGTGTGTAAGAAAATCAAGTCGTCTGCAAGTTTTTTTTTTAATGTTTTGATTATTTTCCTTTTCAAATTAATACAATGTATGATTGTGTCTTACCTCTTTAGCGACTTCATAGCAATATTCAATGTCCAATTCGTGTAACGTCTCAATATGCTCGTTAACAAATGCTATCGGAACTAACAGGAGGTGCTTATTGCCCTGTTTTGCGTATGCCTGTAAAAAATAAACAAAATTATGGCATAAGAATAATCGTTTTGATGCTGTACTTGCAATTAGGACTTAACTTTAATCATGAAAGAGGGAAAATACAATAAATGATAAATAAGTTTATTGCTGTGAGTACTCTTAGGTTTGTACAAACACTTTTACAAGTCAATCATATTTTTTAAAATAGATGAGGTAGGCGTTTCCTAATTGACTACTCTTTGAAGAAAGGCCGAAACAAACTCAAGAGTCTCTTTTAAAGTCCAGACATAATATTGGTCAGATCATATGAAGACCATGCAGATTGGTGTCTGAAATGGACTTTTGAGGAAAGAACCACACAGATTAAGTGAACCTGTTCAGTCAGTGCACCATTTGTCAATTATAGTAATAATAATGAAGATAATATTCTGAGGAGGTACAAAACTCGCCAGATCAGCTAGTAAACAATAAGAAGACTCCTTACCTTGATAGCATCATCAGTATAGGGCTGCAGCCAAGGCAAAGGCCCCACTTTGGACTGCCAGACCAGTCTGTAGGGGTTCGCAACATTTAACTGCAACATAGTGTTTGAAACAGTTGCTGCAACCTCGTGAGGGTATGTATCTCCTCGTGATACGGCCTGTAACGGTGTTTTATTTTTATTATTTGATTTGAATTTTTTACATACCTCTTTGACATAATATTCTGATTATTTGACATTATATACCTACAATTCTTATTTCAAGTCTTCATTTGTGGCTTTTGTGAACAGCATATTAATTCAGATTTGTTCATTCAGTGAACAAATCTGAATTAATACATTTGGTTTAAATTGTTTTTTTTTTTTTTTTAATTTCTCTTATATTATGTAAATGTGAGAATGTTGTAGGCCTTGTAGATTGTAGAGTGATGGACCATTATCTATTTGATAAGCATAAGGTACTTGTTGACTTGCCTACACTGTCCTCCCATACCTATTAACACGGTAATTTGAAAACATTGTAAAAGACAAATATTTTTGAAAGAGGTAACCATGGAATTTCTTGCCGGCTCTTCTCCATAGGAAACGACTTATTGGAACCGTGCACCTAGATTCTGACGTTTCATAAGTACCCATGTAGGTTTAAGTGAAGTAAAATAATTTGATTAAAAAAAAAAGAATTTAAGATTTTTATTACTTAAATACTAACCTTTAAAGGCAGACTATGCGCAGTGAACAGTATAAGAACATCATCTCTAACATCTGGGTCAAATAAGTCTAACTTCTCTTGGATTCTCTCCGCGAACACTTTAGCGAGTAACGGATGGCTCGCCCATCGTTCTATCAAGCTGAATTTTATGTTTTTTGGTACAGACCTGCAAGAACAAAAAAAAAAGCATGAAACATTTCTAAAAAAATAACATTTGTAGTATGCCCTGCCTTATCCCTTATCATCATTTCAGCCGAAAGACGCCCACTGCTGGGCTGTAGATCTTCCCCAAACATCGCCAAATCGACCAGCCCTGTTTAGAAAATGAAATAGAAATAGCCCTGTCAATTTCCGCGAATATTTTCATTACAATACCAGATGATGATTTTTTAAATGACACTACACTTTAGATTTAATATTTAACATTATGCGTTTTTTACAATGCTTGCTTTAAATTCGCAAGAGCAAGAACAAGAGCTACTGCTGAGCATGAGGTTCGATTCCCATGTCGGGCAGTGTTATTGGGATTTTCTATCTATAATTTCTCAGTAGCAGCCCGGAGTCTGGATTTGTGCCCGGTTGATGGCAATAGGCTCGCCCCCTATTACATGGGACTTAAACATAACTGGCAAAACGTGGGTGTACTTTAGGTACACCTCTGCCTAACCCTTCTGGGATTACAGGCGTGGCGCGATTTGGCGTTTTACAATACCACCATTGGCCATTACCATTTATTTGAATGTTGGCCATTTGAAACGTAATATATGTATGGCTGGCAATAAAAACAAAATTCAACTGAATTTTATTTAAAATATATGGAATTCTATTTTCAAATTAACTCATTTGTTTATTGATTAGGGTTTTGTTTATACTACATTTGTATCTTTTCCATCAATATGGACACGATAAAATACGAGTAATTATGGAATACGAGTTCCGCCGCGGTAGCAATGCCGCACATATGGCTCGCAACATTAATTACGTGTACGGAGTGAACACTACAAACGAACGCACGACTCGTTATTAGTTAATCGCTCGTCCCCGCTGCTCCTACACGAGAACGCTCGACCTCACTATAGACTTCTTCTCCCCTAGCTCTAGTAGCTTAGAGACCAAGTTACTAGAGCTAGGGGTGGAACTTTCGCGTCATCCACCGTACTCACAAGACCTTGCGCCGACTGAATTCTACTTTTTCCAAAATTTGGACAACAAGGCAGTACAAAGTGCCTTTGAAGTGTTTGTTGGCTCCCGTAGGTACACCTGACTTCTTCAAGAAGGGCATTGAACAATTACCACTGCGTTGGCAGAGATGCATTGATAACATGGGTGCATATTTAGATTGATAGAAAAAAAAATGACTAAGTTTTTGTATAATAAACGGCAATTTCATAGGTAACCTGTTATTTATTAATATTTTGTATTTACCTATTTTTATAAAAGTCTGCAATGGCATTTAAACTCGAGCCTGTGGTGGCGCAGCTGTATTGTGGATACTGAGAGAATATAACTGCTCTTTCGACACCATCTCTGTAAGCAAGATAGAAAACAATTAAGTTAATAATGTTCCTGTAATATGGATGATTATTAATATTAGAAAAGTTCGAACAAATAATGTCATTTCAAAGAAGGCATAGGACATTGTGAGACTCAAAAAAATCTGTAAAATCGATGGAAATATGAAGAAGGCTTTAAAACTTTTGGAGGGGATTATTCCTGTCCTTGTCGCGCGGTACGAACAATGTATGGCGCTAGTGTGAAGTTACATAGTCGTGACGTCACTTTTTACAACGTTTTAAAATAACCGTCAGACAAAGGCAGCACGTCTTTGCCTGACGGTTATTTTAAAACGTTTATAACTTGGCAATTTGTTAAGCTTTTATACTTTTCATAATATTGTTTGCACTCTTTAGAATCAAATACATTTTCGAGTTTTTTGAGTCACACTGAAAAAGCGTTAAACCGCCTCCATGCAACTTTCTCTGTCTCTCTCTCTCTGTCTTTTTGTATTATACACGAGAATGTCTTTGGCGTGCGAGTATCGCGTATTTTTTTCCACAAAAAAAAAACATGGTGCCAAAATCTTTGGGCAGAAAGGGCGCGATATTATGTACTTCTGTATTTATAACTAGTTACAGGCCGCAGTTTCATATACTGAAATTAAAAAAAAAACTATTCAGCGTTACCACAGAATAATTTCTATATTTCATCCAAATCATTGCATGGCTGATATTACCAGAGCCTAGTGTATTTTTCTCTGTGGAATAAAATTGACGTCTGACGGTTTTTGTATGGTGAACATTTATTGGATGAATCTTACATTAGATTGCGCGCAAGAAAAGTCTGCACGCGGAATCGGAAAAAAAATCGATGGCCGACATTTCAACGTATAAAACAGGATCCAAGAAAGTGTGCTGATTTCTGGGTTTTCCAATGTAAATAATCGCCATTATTCTGCCGAAAAGTTGAAGAGCAGTGGTGGCCCATTGGTAACGGCCGCGACTTGTAGGTCGTAGGTTCGAACCCAGACAGGCGCTTTACTTTGTATAAATTATTTTCATCACCACTGCTCTCATAACGGTGAAGGAAAACATCATGAGGAAACTGGCATGTCTTAGCACCAAAAAATCGAAGACATGTGACATCTATTAACCCGCACTGAGCCCGCGTGGTGGATTACGGCCCACTCCCTCCCACAGAGAGTAGGCCTGTGTCTCAGCTGTGGGAACATAATAGGCTGAAAGTGATTTAAAGTGCTGGCAGTTCAAACACGCGCGCAAACTTATCTTGCGCGCACTTTAGTTAAGTTTAATTGTTTGATCGAATTCGCCATTAGTCGTGAAAGAGTCCTAAACATACACTACGGAACACAGTCAGTCTTCGGATTTCTATCAGTTGCACTTTGCACTTGGTGCAGACCGGACGCTCTCAATCGAGTTGGAAGTATATAGAGTTGTTAATACTCTTTTAACTTATTGTTATTTATTTCAAACACGGGAGGAAAGCTGAAGTCGCAGCAGGCACGGATGATTAATTGTTAATTACATATTTTGTAAGTAACAATACTTACTTCTCAAGCTCAGTGAAGGCATCCTCCGTGAAGGGAGGCACATATCTGAAGCTGACATAGTGCTTGTGCGGTGCCGTCTCAGGATGTAATTTGTCAAGTGCTTCAACTAGTAATTGACCTGAAACAAATTATGAGAGGCACTATTTTGTAGTCTAGATCTTTGTGATAATGGGTCGTCTGAGGAAGAAGTTGCAACTGTAAGGAGCGTTCATACCGCGCGGGCTCGCAACGTCGCATTTCTAATAACATAATATTAGTCATCACCACTGATATATGCGGGTTATTTTACCTTGACTATGAGTCCACTTAAGTATAGGTGAGCCGCCTCCAATCTCCATGTACTTCTTCTGAACTTCCTCTGTCCTCCTCGAAGCTATCCAGGGTCCCAACTTACTCTGCACAGGCAGCTGGATCATGTCGCGATCTGTCATGATACGGTGTAGGTAATCACCTACCTGGACAGTTAAGAAAAAGAAACAATCAAAATTTAAAGTCATTTGTTCAAATATAAGCTGAGAATAAGCACTTTTTGAACGTCAACATTACATAAGACAGTCCCCCGGCACGCCCTTTTCTTTACCACTTCCTAGTGCTTTAGCTGGGAAGAAGAAGTGGCGCAGTAAACTCCCCAGCAGAACAGCTGTCTACCGTACCAGGCTGTGGCGTAAATCTTCAGCTGCCCAAAAATTTGTGTCTATACGAACACATATAAAAAGACGAAAGTATTGAATTCAGGTTCAAATTAAATTAGTCAACAAAACTCTGCACACGTCTGCAGAGCGTGCGTGTAATTTAGCGTTCATTTGTTTTACATGGAGGTGACATCGAGGTTAGTGAGCTCAACTGCGACCGCGAGATATCGCAGTGAGGCATCTTCGGCATGTAATTACTTTAGGACTGCGGTGCTGCCACATAGCGTTCGAAAGGAGACCAGAAACGTTTCATAGAAAGTTGGGCCCAAAACCCCAGCGCAAAAAAATGTGTTTCCTCCTTATAATTTTTTACTATTGCGCCAAATCTCTACGACCATAACTTCAGCTGTTTTTTTAAGTTGAAAAATGTAGACCTTGTGAATGTTGACCTTGAACAAGTATTACTAATAAAACAACAAACTTCTGCGAGTGTTAACTTTTTTTTTGTATATGTTACTTCTTATTTAATCGCATGGATAACATGGTTTTGGCGCGAACGAGGCTTAGGCACACCGTCCCATTTTTTTTTATGGCGTCTCGCTTGTCAACCAAGGAGATTTGTCCGCTGCTTAGTCGTCCAGCCAGGGCACAAAACTTATAAACTATGCGACTACAAGCAAAGGAGTCGGAGTCGGACATTGGCTTACCTGGCGTACGTAAAATAGACATAAAGAAAACAGCTGTAGAGATTGGGTACCGTAGTGAAAAATGCTTGGGTGGACTCTCCCAACTTAAGTGACACGCTTTTCTTCGTTGGCCGGCTTTTTTGGGCATTGGCCCAGTATGACTGATCTCCTTTACGGCGAATTGATACCGTAAAGTCCCCAGTGAACCCCGCTACCACCATTTTCACAATGCCTGCCGTCAATGCGGCCGTTATGTGGCTCTTCCAAAGTTTGTGTAAGTACCTAGACTATCAAAGAAATTACTGTTAAATGCAAAATAACATACTGTTTTTTCTAATATCAGAATGACTAAACAAAAATTTTAATGAAAGTCATTGTTAGTAAGTTGATAATGTTTATCAGTGAATCAATATTTTGTTTATTCATTCTTATACTCTGTTTATTTCTGCATATAAGATATTTATAGAATACTCCACATGATTTCCATATCGTGGTTGGCAAACAAAAGGTATGATTACTAATATTATAAAAGTTCGAGAAAATTATGTAATTTCAAAGAAGGCGTAGTAAAAATGAGATGATCTAAAAAATCTGTTAAATCGATGTAAATATCAAGAAGCTACACGCTCTAAAAGTTTTTGGAGGGGATTATTCCCGTCCTTGTCGTGAGGTACTGACGTATGGCGCTAGTATGAAGTTTAATAGTCGTGACGATACTGCTGTCCTTGTCTAACACTTATTTAAAAAACAATATAACTTGGCAATTTCTTAAGCTTTTACGCCTCCTCCCGACACTTGCTTGCGTTGCTGAGCCTGTATCTTTAAATTCGTCCCAAAATAACATCAATCCTGATCCAGCTAGTCATGCCTCTTCCAGCGACGTCCTAAGCCGAGGTTCGTACCCCACAGGGGGTGCCCTTAGCGTGTAGTCGCTTAGTTTTTAGTTAGTATTTAAGTTTAAGTCCTGGCTGGAGGCCTTAATTTATTAGGGCAACCACAGGCAAGTCCGTCTAAGCAGACGACTACCTCATAGGTTGACCTGCGAGATGCCAAACAAACAAAAATACTTTTACGCTTTTTTTTTTGTAGACGGGCAGAAGCTACTTGATTATCAAGAATGTAAAGTGACCCACCATGTCATGTTAAGTTTTATGCTATTGATTCAAATCAAAATACAGTTCAAGATGGATTTGTTATGGAAAAGGATTTATTAAAAGCCCCACTGGGATGGGCATTTTAATACATATATTTAAACTTTATATCAGCTACTGCTGAGCATGAGGTCCAGCAGGCTTAGCATGGCGTTTTCTGTTTCTACTCTACTGTAGAATAGAAATCGCTTTCTACGCTCCTCGAAATCTCTTTTTCGCGAGCACGAGGACATACTTAGACTCAGGTTGCTTTATAGACAGTGATTTTCCATAGCAACGGGTTAGTTGCTAGTGACGTGTATAACTACCCATTTTTACCGTACAATTGCGTTTCGTTTCTGTGTAGACAGTAGAAAACTTTCTACTGTCTACACAGAAACGCCATTTTTGTCTACTCTTCAGTCGACAATACGCTTCTCTAGGGCGCTCGTGCTAAGCCTGCTGGGTTCGAATCCCAGGTCGGGCAAGATGTTGTTGGGTTTTTTTTCTGTCTGTCAAGCCGGAGTCTGGATTAGGACTTAAACATTACAGGCGTGATGGTATGAAACAAAAAAAAAAAAAAGGTTTTCACAAATATAGCTTATATTTGTGAAAACCTTTTTTTTTTTTTCATTTTTTTTTTCATTTCATTATAACTCTATTATTATAAATGCGAAAGTAAGGGTAAGGATATAGGCTATCTTTCATCCTGGATCGCAGACAAAATGTGAGCACCATGTAGTACCTCACGTGATTGATATATCTCCTTGCTTTTTTTTTTTTTTACCTATATGTGGTATTGTATTTTTATTATGGGTGCATCATCGTCTTCACATATAAAAAAATTTAATTAATGTACACAAAATATTGTTAAACATTTTAAATTAGTAATGGTGGAGTTTCTTGCCCCTTCTTCTCCATACGAAACTACCTTTTGGAAGGGGCGCCTAGAATCAATTCTATTTAAATGAAAATATTGACGTTAAAAAGTGCCTTTTATTGCCTATTTGAAATAAATGCTTTGACTTTGACTTTGAAGTCGCGGGCATGTTTAAACACCCAAGTTTACCTGATCAGTGTCTGTAGGTCCACCCATGTTGAGCATCACAATAGCTGTCTTAGGCTTCTGCTCTTGGACACTTCTTCGAACTGAATAACATGCCGTTCTGGACGTCCGAGTGAAGGCTGTGCGACCTGTAATTGTAGTATTGTAAACATGAAAAATCATTTATCCACATTAAGCTGAGAATCAGTACATTTTGATCGTCGAAAATTGCACAAGACAAAACGCCAGCCCTTCATCAGTTCCTAGTGCTTTAGCTGGGAAGAAGAAATGACGCAACAACTCCCCAGCAGCACAGCTGTCTGTTTAGTTAGAATAACTTGATTCTATACAATCTATCTATCTATATATAAGGAGAAACTGACTGACTGACATATCAACGCACAGCCGAAAATACTGGGACTAGGAAAGTGAAAATTTGTTAGAATAACCTGATTCCATACAATCTATCTATCTACATAAAAGGAGAAACTGACTGACTGACATATCAACGCACAGCCGAAAATAATGGGACTAGGAACGTGAAATTTTGCACAAGACTTCCCTAAAAGATTGAGGGCAGCAATATTAAGGGGTTTTTAGAAATTCGACCTTTAAGGGGATGAAAAGGGGGATTTTCTTTGTATGAAAAATCATACTCCATGAGTTAATAAAGTTTAAACTTTGCAAGTGTACAACAAAGGTTTAGAGGAGGCTCACACTGAGTATCTGGATTTAGCCAAAGGAAGTTAAAATATCATAATAATAAATTTTCAAAACGTACCGGTTTAAAGGGTGGAAAAGGTGCTACATTTTATTGGTGATAATACGAAATCAACACGGACGATGTGTATTGATGATGTTATATTGAGTACAACACAAAATAGAAAGGCTATTCACATGTTTTTCTGAACCCGGAACTATAAAAAGGATTGCACAAAATGTTTTAAAAGTAGGTTGACTCCCAGATAGTGTAGTAAAACTACGGTCTCTGGCAATTAGTGAATCGCTGATGCTGCCAAACTCTAAAAAATTTGACGGATTGGCCAGCTCAATAGCCAGACTTAGGGAGGTGTCATTTCTTGGGATTGGGTATCTGTACGTAGTATTATATTATCTGTAATTCCGCTTATATCCCTACAAATAATAGATCACCTTTTTCCACTTACATTTGGTTGTATTGTTTTTGATCTGTGAGTATATCACTGACCTTTATGGTATGCCCTATCCCTTCACATTTACTAAATAACTGATAATATTTACACCCGTCTCTGACAAACTATTGTCACATGGTTTTTAAGCTTGTCTAAATTTGTATATAATTATGAGGAGACTAGCAAAAGGTATTTACAAGGCAGATGTGTGTGTATACGTCGGGACGAAACGCCCTAGGAGGAGGTATAGTAACCTTATTGGTGATGGTATTCAGAATTGTCAGGTGCGTAGTACTTGCAACAGGCGCACTTTTGACCAGATGTATGAAATTACTTTCATACATCTGGTCAAAAGTGCGCAAAAGGAGTATGTATGGATTGCAGCAGGTGACGTTCTTTGGTTTCTGCCTACCCCCATGGGAAGAAGGCGTGAGTTTATGCATGTGTATGTATTGTTTGTGAAGAGCAAATAATTTATTAGAATTTAAAATAAGCTATAAGAACAGTCCTTTATGCAGGGCTTGTGAGGAGGCTGAGGAAACCATCACACGTGCTCTTTGAATGCACAGACGTCACCCAGCTTAGGACAGAAACCATTGGGGCACCCAGTTCTTTTTTTTTTTTTTTTTCTCTTGTTTGGCAACTGAGCCGATGTCGACTATACTGCCAGTGTCATGTATTGACGGCAGAGCAACAAGGTGAGCCGTCGAACTTTGTACTTCGTGGGAGTTCTAGTAAAATTATGTCAGTAGCTGGAAGGACAAGACAATTTTTTTTAGTAAACACAGAATGTATACTTAAATACCACCACAACTCTACTAATATATTTACAAAGTTATTATTACTACACACCAAACTACATTTTGATTTCATTTACATTTAAAAATTTTGATAAGATTTGGATAAGTTTAGGCGAAAAGTTAGTCACCAGATCTTACACAGATGTTCTCAACAAACCAGCAGATTTGATCAACATCTGTATGGAGGTAGGCTGGTTGGAATAACCACCGACGGCCCCCATGGCCTACGCAAAATGGTCCACCTGAAGAACTAAGTGCGGAAACCAAACCTTCTGACATATAACATGGAAGATTTATTTTTTTGTTGTGTGGTCGTGATTTTTAAGTTTTTTGGAGTCTATTATATTTTCAGAAAGTACGCACGCACATATGTAATTGAGAACACATTATTATTCAACCCTTATTTACATGGCGTGGCTTGGCATGTTGAAAAGTAGGTGTATTATAGATACATATTTGCTTAACCCTCGGGGGATTAAAGGCGTGATGTTATGATATTGATATTTGCTACGCTATGCCTGGCATAATTCTTAACTTGTAAAATCGACTAAAAAGTTATTTTAGAAATAATACTAACAGAAACAATTCGATATTATCATTAAAATACTAGGAGTTGTAATGGCAAACTAGAAAAGTATCCCATACCTTTACAAAACTAAAATACTTCAAAGCTTTCCACAACAATAAATGAATAAAGATTACGAAATTGTAACCAATTTTTTTTTTGGGTCATGTTTATTTAACGCTTATCGGACGTTTTATAATTAGTTGTTGATACAGTTGTGAACAACGTTGATCGGTGATAAATAATGAAAGTAAAAGTATACACATTCGATACAATTTATTATTAGTTACCATAAAATATAAAAACGTGAGGTTTGTACTTACGTATTAAGGTAAGCATTTTAATGACTGACACTGTTATAGGAATGTTAAAATTAATTTGCAAAATTACGAATGCCTCAAAATAAATACAATACGTTTATTTTTTTATTATGAATTTGAGTTAATTATTTTCACGTTTCATCACTAACCGGAACATTTACGAGAAAACTGACTTGTTGTTGAATTGAACTGACTGACAAGGACAACCACAGATAAGATAACTATATATTAGACTGACAAATCACAACCAAACAAACCACAGACAAGACAACTGGCTGAATGAGTGATGAACAATTTTGAGAATTGAGATTATGAGACAATGAGCCCCGCATTGGTTTAAATAGTTTAGAAATATTACAGTCGTTATGGTGAAGTTTAGCAACTGTATTAACCTAGATAGGACAAAGCTGAGATTGTTTGCATTTTACCTTTTGACGGTGTCAAAATGGCGCTGTCGTAGCTAGTTCCCAACACAAGCTAATAATACAAGGCGTGATGTGGTTTTATATTATTTTAGCGAAAATTGACGCGTTATTTTGTTCCTAGATACTCCGAAATTGGAGTGCACCATTTTCCAAAAGACCCTAAAATTAGAAGATTGTGGTATCAAGCTATTCGTAGATATTTTTTTGAGTTTCAGTTTGTGTCATAAACATTTTGAAGAAAGTGATTACGAGGAAATATTCAAGGTGTAAAACTCTGTCACTTTCCATGTCAAGTACTTGATATAGAATACTGAAATAACCGAAAATAACGAAATAGTGAAATAAAATCAAACTCATGAATAAACACAAAATTGAATGAATGAACGAAATGTCAAATTTACTAAAGGCCGTAGGGACCTAGCTATGGTCGTGCCATCTACAATTAGCTTTGCCCGACCTTCCCCATTAACGCAGTCTAAAACTTCACATGAGCATTATCACAATGGAACTAGGTGGACAGGCTTTACTGGGACTACAGACCAAGTAGATTGTGACTGAATGTCTTTCTGCTGGTGTATTTTACACGTTAACCGTGTTTTTTTTTTTTTTTTGTATGGCATCTCGTAGTTGACCTTGAGAGGTCGTGACTACTTAACCGGACTATCCTGTGGCTGCCTTAAGCGGACTCAAAGCCTCCTGTGCACTGTACTGGTGGCCCTACTGCTCTCCTGAATGAGAGTTATGTGGTCATCGGGATCGGTGAGGACATGCTTGGGACGGCGGACATGACTAATGGAGGAGGGAATGTAGCTAGCGGCCTTGACAACCAGAGGGTTGCGGTGATTCGCGGCAGTCTCGAAGAAACGCTTTGAAATGCGTTTCATGAACTGGCGGATAGTGGGAATCTTGAGGTCAACGTGAAGGATCTCGTTGCGAACGTACCAGGGGGAGCCTGTAACCCTACGGAGGAACTTGTTCTGGAGGGTCTGCATTCTATTGAAGCGATGGGGCTTGGCGTGTGCAAAGACTGCACTGGCATATGTCATGATCGGGCGGATGCACGCTGTGTAGATACGCATTTTGCACTTTAGTGACAATTTGCTACGTGCATTGAGGACAAAGTGAAGTCTACTTAGAGCGAAGGCGGCGCGCGAACGAGCCGCCTTAATGTGCTCTGAAAAAGAGAGGTGTTCGTCTAGTACGACACCCAGGTATTTGGCTCGCTTCTCCCAAGGGATCGGCTTGCCGAACATGGTGATCGGTCGAGGGGGGCAGGGGTTGCGACGCGGCTTTGAGAAAAGAACCGCTTGACTTTTGTCGGGATTGACTTCGATTCACCATTTTCTAAACGAAGCGCCAAGCTTGTCCACTTGGGTTTGGAGAATGCGAGCTATCGAATTTTCATCACGGCCGGTGTAGTAGATGGCCGTGTCGTCTGCGAACAGGGCCAACTGTGCCTTGCTGCACTTGGGCATATCGCTGGTGAATAGCGTGAAAGCTAGAGGAGAGATCACAGAGCCCTGAGGGACTCCTGCGCGAATAGGGTGGGGGGAGGATAGCGCTCCTTCGATGCGATAACTGAAGGTGCGATTCGACAAAAAGTCCCGTAAGATGAGCACGAGACGATCTGGCACGCCGAGTTGGTACAGCTTATATAATAAGCCGTTGTGCCAGACTTTGTCGAACGCTTTCGCTATGTCGAAGAAGACAGCACCGGTCATCAAACCTCGTTGGAAACCGAAGTTGATGTGTTCGACTATACGGTGGACCTGTTGTACGCACGAGTGTTGGGTTCTAAAACCAAACGGTTCGTTGGGGATGAGGCCCTTTGTCTCGGCGTAGTCTCTGAGACGCTTATAAATAAGCCTCTCATAGATCTTGCCGAGGACATTGAGCAGACTGATGGGGCGGTAACTAGTAGGCTCCGACTTTGGCTTGCCGAACTTCGGGATACCGATGACGGCGGCTTCTTTGAATGCCTGTGGGAAGATGTTATTGCTCAGAGCACCATTGAAGATGGTGGTCAGTAGCATTATCAGGTGGGCAGGGAATAGTTGGAATACCCTATTGGTGATTCCATCTGAGCCGGGGGCTTTACGAGCCTTAAGACCTTTGATGAGGTCGTGCACTTCGTCTGGCGTGACGGGGGGCAGTGGATATTCTGGGTCTTGGACGGGAGGGAGGGAGGCTCTATGTTCGATTTCAGCGTCGACCTCAGAGAGGTGAGCTTGGTCTACTGGTTGAGCGCTAGGCGAGCATTGGGCTTCTAGACTGTCGGCTAGAAGCTCAGCCTTGTCGACATCATCGAAGGCGATGGTCTTGTCGTGGAGGATCAGGGGGGGCATGGAGACTATTTCTCCGGATCTGAGTTTCCTCTGGAGTTGCCAGAAGGCTAGGTGAGTGGGCTCTAGTTCGCTCAGCATCTTGTCCCAGCCGGCGGTACGCAGCTCCTCTATGCGTGTTCTTACAGTACGCTGTAAGTAACGCATATGGGCTTTGTTCGCGTCGCAGGGGAAGTTGCTGTAGGCACGGACAGCCGCGTTCTTCTCATTCAACGGTTCGCGTACATCGTCCGGCAACTTCCAGCGACGGTCATCCGTCGCTGGAATTTCCCTTGAACAATCGTTCAGGACTGATTGTACGTGAGCTGTGAATGAGTCAATCGCGGCCGTCGTGTCAGCGATTGAGGTTAACCGTGTATCGCCAACATGTATTTATATATACACACGGAGAAATGTTGAACAACCAAAACAATCGCAATTTTTTACGAAAGTTAAAGCTGGCTTTGCAAACGCTCATCTTTAGTTGACAAAAAAAAACAACACGCAAGCAAAAATTGTCTGTGGTGTATTTACATCAACGTCAAAGTATTATTTTTGTGATTGTGAAAGTTATCGTTTAATTATTTATTTACATAATTTTAAACAATCATATATCTTCCATTGTTCTGAAAAATACGAAGATGTCTTGTCGAAACGCTTCACACGCGGGCAGCTGGTACACGGAGAATGGTATGTAAATTCAATTATAGTTTTATATGTGGATTTATAGATAAATAGCTGGATTAATTGATTTCATCGTGAAAACAATGACAAAGATTTTTGAAAAGATTAAGGGTACTATAAAGGATAAAGAAAACGTGATGGGTATTTCTAAAGTCAAAAGGTTATTGACCTTTGTTTTGAAACCTTTAATTAAAATTCTTTTGTCTGTCTCGAAGTGATTTACGAAGAACCTTTGGTAAAACATTTCTTGTAACAATGACTGTCTTGAAATTATGAGAAAAAACATAGTTTATAACCTAGCAAGCAAAACAAAGAATGATGTGAGAAAATTTAATACAATTGAAATATAAAACTTTAAAAAAAATGTTTATTCCCGCCCGTGTAATGTATTGAAACAACTTCAGTATTGATTTACATAAATAATAAGCTGACCCAATACCCTGTAGGTCTAAAAATAAATGTTTTTGCTTTCGTTCGGAAATAAAATTGTATACCTAAATAGTTGACACAATAAAAACGCCTGAAAGTTTATAAATAATTTGTGAGTCACTGTTTGCAACTTCATAAAGCTAGATGATATTGCAAGAATGAGTGACTATTACTGTTTTAAATAGGTTGAAGGTGATAATCAGTTCAATGGCGACGTTTTGAATTATATGTAGACTCTGTTGTGCCATCGACTCTGCGACGAAGAAGAAGTTCAAAGATGTCATACGTAAAAAAGATGTAGATAGGGTAAAACTCGTTGAATCAGTTGTTTTTTTATCTAAAATCTGTTTATTTTTGTTTTTATACTGGCCACGTTAAAACAATAATCATTCTTTCAAGTTTCCGAACGAAAACGGAAATCGCGGTTGCCATGACAATGACAGCCATTTCAAACAAACGTCAATTCAACTGCTCGCCAATCGCTTTGGAATTTACGTAAACACCAAATATTGTACTAAGAAAAATGTCCGATAAAACAAAAATATCGGCTGCGTCATCTAAAACGTCGGTAAAAAGTAAGCGGCCATCAACAGTTAGCGTGCAGCCTACATCATCACGAACAAAATTCGTTGCAACAAAAGAAAAAAATATTCCACCTCGTTCGAATCCGAAGAAAAATAATGCAAACACAACTATACTCGACGCGGATACCACAATTCTGAAACAAGAACAGCAGGGATTACCGGATTTTGAAGCAGAAAACCGCCAAGTTGCGTACGGTAAATTTTTACGAGCTATGTTGGAAGAATGTCTTATTGACGAGAAAATTGAACGTGAAGAAACGATAATGGACTTGCACATGACCGAATTAGCTGATAGATTTCAGAAAACTATGGATCAATTAGATAAAACTAATAAGAGAATGAAAAATATATCCTTTGCTGTGGAACAAAAGAGGTTGGTACTAAATTTTTTGCCATTTTTAATCTTTTGAGGAATTCTGTTGATCTTATGGGGACAGTGACCTGGCCTTCTGTGTCATAGCTTCCCGTTTTGTCTATCAATGGGCAACAGAAAAACTATAAAGGTTTCCTAGAAGACCGGTTTCAGTCATATCAAAAAGGCTGTCTTGAAATCTGTCGTTTTCACCAGTATTTGATTGACACCCTCTGTATGTGGACAGGTATTATTGTGTGAAAATTCACTGCTTTCTTGGGAAGCAAGAGCTTATAACAAAGGATGGAATATTTATACATCCTTTGTTATAACTTCTTTGCAAGGGTTTTATGAACACATGCCTATAATAGGTTTTTAATATCCTGGCTTCCAGTCTAACAGCATGCAGCTGAATACCAGTATTTTACATGGAGCGACTGTCTTGCTGACCTCCACAACCCAGTTACCGGGTAACACAATACCCTTTGGTAAGACTGATTATCAGACTTGGGCTTTTGACAACCCGTTACAACTGTCAAAGATCTGCAAATGACAGTCACGACTTTAACATGCGTTCTGAGGCATGGAGGGGTCTCAACTCTATATGTAATAGATCACCCATCTACATACCGACAGCGGCAAGCGTTGCTTAACCAGTTACTATTTAGCCACTTGCCCCTTAAAATAAATGTCTTATCCTTCTAATAAACCTCTTTCCTTACAGACTACTTGACCTGAAAACACAGATCAACGGACAATTCTTTGAAACAACAAACAAATCAAAGGCAGAAACAATTCTGCAAGATCTGCACTCCACAGAACAAGCATACCTAGACAAAATACACCTTAAAGATGTAGACTTTGGTTACAACCAGAACTCTGGCCACAAACAGCTGTTAGATGCCGTCAATGATGCTTTAGAAGGGCTAGAACAGATAAAAAAAGAGTCTAACTTAGACATAGATAAATTCAAAGAGTATAAGAAGTCTCAATCAAGTATTGAAGAGTTAGAAAAAGATAGATTTAACCTTGAAAGCCTGAAATCGGAGTTTGAAGCGAAATTCCCGCAATTTAGTGAACAGTTGCTGAAGGAAGCGTCGGAAAAGATTGCTAAGATCATTGAAAATGACGAGAATGATGATGTTGATGAAGATGGGGATGATTGATGACGGTTTCGTGTTGTAGTTTAATCAAGATTGTCAACAGTGTGTAAACTGTGGTTGGTTGGAACTATGAATACAGTGGTCGCTACATAGCAGCCGTTAGTGACTGCTGTCATGACAATGATGACTTTAGAGTCAAAAACACTTTAAGAAAACACACCAACTTACTTCATTACTATGTTTTAGTGACGTTATTAGCTGGTTATATTAGTAATTGTGAACAGTATGTGGAGGTCACCACTTTTTTAGGAAACCGTTGCTTAAGAACCTTATTATAACTCTACAACAAAAATGATGCCAGCAACAAACAATGTGTTAGATCAATTGATTATTCATGAGTTTAATGTAGCATAGTCCTAAAGACACCTGTTCCACCACCAATGAGAAAAAGTCTTTCCAATTTATGCAAGACCAAAACGCAGCCATAGGAAACTGCTCGCGTATACATTGAAATGCTATTTTTAAATCTGATCTTACAGTGTATATACGAATTTTGCGTACTGCTCGCGTATATTATGCAACGTGGACGTGCGCGTCCTGGTTCCAAACTATACTATGTACATCACTTACCCCAGGCAAACACTTAACTGAACTTCACAACTCACCCCCTTATTTATAAACGTTTCTTAAAGTTAAGTAATGATAAGCGACTGTTTAACCATACATTTTTGACGTTTAAACGTCTCTTAACGCAACGTTAATAAATAAGACGGTCAGGTAACACCATACCACTTGTTAAGACTGGTGCACAGAGGCACATAATTATTACGAAAATTAACATAATTGATGAAACTGATGTTGTTAATTTTAGCATTGCAGTAGTTCGCAAAAGGTTGTATGAAAAGTTGAAAGCATTTATAAATATTTAGATCCATTTTTTTAGTATTTTGTTGGTCTGTGACTCATAATAAATGTTGTATTTTTAAAGAAGGGTTTTATTTTATTAATAGACTAGCGCGACGACATCCTCGTGAACGTTTTTGATCCCCCGACCCTCCCCTTGCATCGCATCACCTGCCCGCGCTATCAATTCGTTTTAGCTTAGCGTTCTTTTTTTACTTTTTTTCGTTTTGCTCAGCTACTAAGCGTCATAGCGTGATGTTAAATAATCTATAGCCTTCCTCAAGAATTGGGCTATCAAATGCAAAAAGTTTTTTTCAAATCCGACCCCGTTCCGGGGGGTAACCCTACATACAAACGAACAAACAAATGGTAATGATTAAATATGAAAATTACTTTTTAACATTATGCTAGCATAACGTATTTTTATCTCAATTCAAAATGTGTCGCCGTAAAATGGTACCGTTCCCGCCTTGTTTTTATATTATTTTTTCTTTCAAGACGAAATAAATAGCAACTATTACATTTAATTTCTCTAGAACAGGCTAAAAAAATGCCAATAAAAATATGTGAGAAAATTGATTTTATCCGGTTTTAGATTTCGACATAATTTGTAAATCTATACATTTGCATTTACATCACAGGTCGACCGCTTTTAAACACTTTGTTGTACCTGTTTTTGATAAAGTCGATTCACCGTAAGCCAGACTCCGAACACGAAACCCCACTGGAGATGCAAAATTTAAGACAAACCCTTTGTTCGATGATTTGTCCATTATATAATTCGCAATACACACTAGATATGATCTAACTAAAAACAGCACTGTATTGAATTTAAATAACAGATGCAACTCAAACACCGCGCCAAAATGGAAAACAATTGTGCCAATAAAACAACAACAAAAAAAATAATAAAAAGAATTTGTAACCATAAACAAATCATTCATTCTCGATACTTTTTTGACAGAATGTATTTATAGTTTACATTTCGCCAGTTATGTTTAAGTCCCGCGTAGTAGGGGGGCAAGCCTACTGACATCAACTGGGCACAAATCTAGGCTCATCATCATCATTGGCAGCCTTGTTACACAGCGTGCTGAATATAGGAATCCTCCCTTTTGTGCCACGCTTCCCTGTTCTGTTCTCAGTCTCAATCAGAAGGCTAATTCTCGTAGGTACTTAAAAAAACGTTCAAATTCAAGTCACAGTCCTCTGCTTAGGCTTAGCGAGAATCAATGTCAAAACTTGTCGAAAATGTATGAAATCTGATTGTATTTTTGACAGATTGAGACAGATTAGAATGCGAACGTTTTTTAAAAATGCGAGAATTACCCCTCAGGTCTTACCCGCGATCATCTGAATTTCATCCACCATAATAATGTGGCCGTTAGGCTGCTTCTGAGAAATTTCTAATCTTATTTTCTTAGTTCCTATAAGAGTAGGTGAAGACCAAAGAAACGGTGGATGGGCTGTGTTATATGGCTAGAAAGGGGATGACTACTGAGATGGTGACTAATAGAGAATTATGGAGCTCGAAAAAGACATGTTGCACTGACCACGAATAAACTGGGAAAATGACAGGATAATAATGAATGGTGATGATTGTCTTACGGCCAAACCCAATAACCTACAGATCGCTACTGATACTAGTACAATTCTATCTGTCTAGCTGTCAACACGTTATAGGTTCGCATACTTTTGCTATATGGAGAAGGCAACTGTCAAAATGGCGCTGTCCTAGTTAGTTCCCAAAACAAGCTATTAATACAAGGCGTGACGATAAAATAATAAAAACCGCCGTTTTTATTATTTTTTGTGATAATGATTCTTTGTTTTGTTCCTAAATGCTCGAAAATTTGAGTCTACTATTTTCCGAAATACCCTAAGCTTAGGAGATTGTGGCATAAAGCTATTGGAAGAGAATTATTTCAATTAAAACAGAGTTCGAGGTTATGTTGGGAACATTTTAGAGAAAGTGATTACTAGGAATTAAGCCACGCCATCTACAATTAGCTTTGACCGATAAAACTAGAGATTGATAGACTTTTCTATCTCCAGTACGCCAAAATTGGAGATAAATACGTTATTGGGTTCGGCCGTTAAAGATAAAGAAAGAAAGAAAAATTGTTTATTCTCCACAAACAAAACGCACATTACGAAAATAGAATGACATAAACTAATACACGTACGAAGTAGCCAAAAGCCTCGTATTAATTTTCAAGTCTTGGTACTATCGTACCAAGGTAGGTCGGGCAAATTGTTTTTGGATTTTTCCATGGCATCAGGAGTACCAGTCCGGAGGGTGGAAGTGTGCCCGGATCATGGCAATAGCTCTGTTTGTGTCTGTATAAACAAACATAAAATTACACGGCTCACGCCTTCTTCCCGTGGGGGGACGGAATCTACAGAAGGCCACCTGCTACGATCTTTACATACCTATCCCTTTTGCATCTTTTACGTTCATACATCAGGGCATACGCGCACTTTCTGAAGAACATCGCCAATAAGGTCACAGTGACAGCAGAGCTGTGGCGGCCCAGTGTTAACGGCTGCGACTTACGAGTTTCAGGTCGTAGGTTCGAACCTAGACAGGCGCTTTGATTTGTGTAAATTATTACATCACCACTGCTCTCAAAAAGTCTGAAGAAAAACATCGTGACGAAACCGGGATTTCCTAGAAACAAAAATTCGAAGACATGTGACATCTACCAACCCGCACTGGGCCCGCGTGGAGAATTTCAGCCCACTTCCTCTCACAGTGAGGAGGCCTGTGTCCCAGCAGTGGGAACATTATAGGCTGAATAAGCTAAGGTCACAATACTCAAAATGTCCGTTTAGGGCGTCCCTTCCGGCGTTTCCACTTACATCTGCCTTGTAAATACCTTTTGTTTGTAGTTTTTTGTGTGTTTAAAAGAACACCTGTATTTTTGTTTAGGTAACGAGCTGTCCCGTCAACTGGATCTCTGGCTGTCCAAAGCTGATCTCACTCATGGACCTGCGAGGGCTGTCATTGCGCCGTAAGTGTGAACCAGGTTCATAATCCTTTTAAATTGTTGAAAATCTATGCCACTTTTGGTAGAATAAAATGGTGGAAGGAAGTACAGTTCCACAATTATGTCTGGGCCCTATACCACAAAACTTTACCAAGTGTACAAAAAAAATGGTAACACAGAAAAAACAAATATGGAGTCACAATATTGAAAACTTGTCACTAAAAGTTACATATTTGTAAGGTTTGCCCGTTACAATTGTGTTGCTTAGAGTTTTGTGATACACGCCACATATTAGATTAAAAAAAAAGTTTTTTGGTATAGGTCTCTGGTAGCCCTGAGCGTAAAAAAATTACCTTGTCAATTTTCATAGTGGTTTTGGTTGCTCTGCAAGATAAATTTCGAAATTTTCAAGTTCTGATCACAATGTCTAAGGTATTGGTGATTTTTTTAAAGTCATGTAACATATTTTGATATAATTATATCGGTAATTGAATACTGATACCACTTCAGTAACGAGAATTAATATCGGTACTTAAGTCGATTGAAATAAGGTTTTAACTTTACATTCAAGTACATATCTACCTTCACTTAAGCTGCATAAATAAATATCTGCTTATTAAGAATTTCTAACTAATGGTCTAATAAAAAAAAAAAACCACATGAATGCTACTATTTTGCCTGTTTTTTTTTTTTTAATTATATCTAGGAGCATAACTTTTATAAAACTACATGACATGTTTATGTTACAGGCACGCAGGCTATTCTTACTGCGGCGCTTGCGCAGCATTCGCCTACAGACAAATTAGTCCTGTCGTTGTGTGAGTATAAGCTGTTTTTTTGTATTTTAATGGCTTATAATCGGGTTCAGATATATAACTAATGTATTCGGGGGTTACGATTTAATAAACTTGGCCCCTTGCTAGGCCCAATAATCAATTTATTTGGGCCAAGACGTACCATCGATACGAAAGAAGAATACATAAGCCCGTTTGCCATACGCAATCTTCATGTATTCCGGTAACTTTTTTGCCTAAGATTCGGGAGAAGTGGCTCTACCGGTCGAAAACTGGAAAATATTTTATACAAGGTGGACCAAAAGAAGTCATACGATGTTGTTTGGCTCTCTTTTTTTTCTAAATGAAAAACTTCGATTCTGTGTTTTGATTATGTTTATTTGAACCTTTAGAATTTTATTGGTCAAGTCGAGAAGATTATATCGGCCAAATGGGCGCCGTCACAATTGATTGCCATACGGGCTCGTTTTATGTCATTTTTCATAACTTCGGCGAGAACTTCGGGCGATAGATTCTAGCACTCGTGTCGAATGTTGTCCTTGAGGGCTTCCAGACTCTCGGGCTTGTTCACGTAAACACAGGACTTCAAAAAACCCCACAAAAAAAAAGTCTGGAAGGCTTAAATCGGGCGATCTTGCGGGCCAGTGCAAATCGCCAAAACGAGAGATGAGGCTGCCCGGAAACGCTGCCTTCAGAATAACGGTTGTGGCTCGCGCAGTGTGTGCCGTTGCTCCGTCCTGTTGGAACCACATGTCCCTCAGTCCTAATTCGTCCAATTGAGGCAAAAAAAAAACCCGTTTCCGGCGACAGCTCGGCAACAGCGGCGATATTCTCGGCAGAACGGGTGCTCCGGGGCCGGCCACTCTTGGCATCGTCTCGTGTGGTCCCATACTCTTCAAGGTTGGTGGCCAAACGGCGCAGTGTTTGCGCAGTGGGTGTCTGACGGCCGGGGAATCGGCGACGGAATTCGCGCTGCGCCAACACCACAGACGAATTGTTACGCAAAAAAATAGACACGATTATTCCGCGTTATTGGGGAGTGTATCTCTCCATGGCTTGTTCACTTGTATTCTGCATCTGTCTAGTCCACAAATGTCAAAACAGATTTGAAATTGGTGGCCATTTGCAAAAATGAGAGCATCTTCCAATAGGGTGATTACTTTTGGCCCACCTGTTATAAATTTTACCGTCTCGAAAAATAAAAAAGATGTAATAAATAGGTGAACGGAATAGAAGCTTATGGCATAGTTTTGTTTTTTCAGAAATTGGTCTAGCAATAAATACAACAAATATAAAGTGAACTTTTCATACTAAAACAATAATAACAGTCATTTTGGTAATAAACCGACAAAAAAATATCGAAATGTATGCCCGCCCGCGGCCCGCGCGCTCTGTCTCTATATTTTCAGTACTTACCTTACCTTACCTTTATTTATTTACAGTAGTATACCTTATTTTTTATATAAACTGCTACTTTTGTTTCAGTAAGCGTATATTCATCCTGGGTCCCTCACACCACGTGAGGCTCGGAGGCTGCGCCCTCTCCTCTCTGGATAAGTACCAGACTCCTCTGTACGATCTCACGATTGATAAACAGAGTAAGTACTGCTTTGTCTTTGGATGTTAAATGGCTCATGCAGGGCCAAGTCTATTGCTATACACCGAGCACTAATTCAGACTAGGAACTTTGGCCGACTCGAGGATTGAACCCAGCTGGGTTTTGTACTTGCAATGTCCTAATCAAATGGCGTGCTTGTTGCCAGCGATGACCTATGGCACTGGAACGTGGTCGCTCACAATGGGCCTTATTAGAAGGCAAAAAGTCACCCAAAGGGCGATGGGGCTATGCTTGTAGTTTCCCTACGTGATCGAATCAGAAATGAAGAGATCCGCAGGAGAACCAAGGTAACCGACATAGCCCGAAGAATTGCCAAACTTAAGTGGCAGCGGGCAGGGCACATTGCTCGCTGAACAGATGGCCGATGGAGCTGAAAGGTTCTGGAGTGGCGACCGCGTGCCGGAAGACTTAGCGTTGGAAGTTCTCCCACAAGGTGGACCGATGACCTTGTGAAGGCCGCAGGAATCCGCTGCATGCGGGAAGCACAGAACCGGCCTATGTCCAGCAGTGGACGTCTTTCGGCTGAAATGATGATGAATAAAATGGCAACGCTTGTCAAGTGGACAGTTCTTTGCGTTATTTTAATTTAGGTACCTTCCTTAATGACCTCGACTTGCGAGTTGGAGGTCGTGGTTTCGTACCCAGGCAGGCGCTTCACTTTGTGTGAATAATTTTATCACCACTGCTCTCATAACACAACATGTGACATCTACCTGCACTGGGCCCGCGTGGTGGATTGTAGCCCGTTCCCTCTCACAGAGAGGAGCCAGTGCACCAGTGCAGGTTGATAGATGTCACATATCGTATTATCGTTTGTTCATCCATACAAGGAGTAACTTTGTCGACTAATGCAGAAAAGCTCAACAATAAAGAGAATGTAGGATGCAAGAGCGAGCGAAGCGAACTCGAACATTTTTGCATCTCGCCTCCGAATAGGAAAGGTCTAACTGTGTCGATACACAGTGTGAGTATAAAAAAGTATAAAAAGTTTATTTCGGAACAATAACACAGAAAGTATAAAAAGTAAAACGATGAAAGCTGCAAAAGTATAAACATGATCATAATGTGCACATATCGAAATGAGGAAAACTAAGCTTAATTTAATCGATGGAAAAAAAAAAAAAAAAAAAATAAGTGCCTCTACCTGCTAAAGTAGCCGAGTGCAAGGCATTTTTTAATAGTTTATAGGAAATGTTGTGATTGAGTTTACATACTACAACAACAACCGCTATAGAGAAAGTAAACAGTACAACATTTTAAGGAATCATTGACAGCCAGTTAACTTGGAAGCCGCAAGCAGAAGATATATGTAAACGTTTGATGCACAGCCGCGTTTATGTTGCATAACCTTTCAAAAAAGTAAATTTACCGACAATATTACCTAGTGGCTTACCAGGGTCTAGTAATCTCCATCATAAGTAGTCTAGTGGTCGCAATCGCTACTGCTGAGCATGAGGTCCTGGGTTCGATTCCTAGGTCGGCCAACGTGTTATTGGGTTTTTCTATCTGGAATTTCTCAGTAGCAGCCCGAAGTCTGGATTTGTGTCCGGTAGATGGCAATAGGCTCGCCCTCTATTACATGGGACTTAAGCATAACTGGCGAAATGTGGGTGTACTATAGGTACACCTCTGCCCAACCCTTCGGGGAAACAAGGCGTGATGTTATGTTATGTAAGATTTGGTATTATATTTTGGGGTCACTGTAGTGAACGAGAAAGGATTTTTCAAAGCTCAAAAGCGCTGCCTGAGAGCTCCAAAATCAAAAATCAAAATCAAAATATTTTATTTCACATAGACCTACATGGGCACTTATGAAACGTCAGATTCTAGGTGCACGGTTCCAATTGGTCGTTTACCATGGAGAAGAGCCGGCAAGAAACTCCATGGTTACTCTTTTAAAAATATGTCTTTTACAATGTTTTCCAATTACAGTGATTAACAGGTATGGGAGGACAGTGTAGGCCTGTCAACAGTTATATGTTAAACAAATAGACAATTGTCTATAATTTATAATCCACAGGGCCTACGACGTTCTCACATTTACAAAATATAAAATAATCTAATAAATTAAAATAAAAAAATAATAAAAAAAATTAGGTATATAATGTCAAATAATGAAAGAATTATGTCAGAGATATGTAAAAGTCCATATCTAATAATAAAAAATAAAAATTAAACACCATTATTTGGGAGCAGTTATTAGAAATTTACATAGTGATGCCGTTCATGAGGTACCAGGGAAGCCACATGTGCAGAAGGAATTATTGCCAAACTTTCTTGTCTTCGACGTAGTCTTTAATCTTATACTACGCTTTTTTGATAAGGACACGTTTAATGTGGGCTTTGAACTTTCCATCGCTAAGTTCTGTAACCGACTTAGGCAACTTATTATAAAAGCGGATACTGTTTATCAGAAATGATTTGCTTGTTTTAGTTAATCTAAATTTGGGTATAACAATTTCATTTTTACTACGTGTATTTATATTATGGAAATCGCTTCTTATTTTAAAAAGTTCTAAGTTTTTGCGAACATACAAAATACTTTCTAAGATATAAAGGGAAGGCAGAGTGAGTATATCAATTTCTTTGAATTTGTTTCTAAGAGACTCGCGAGGACCCATTTCATAGATCGCGCGGATTGCCCTCTTTTGTAAAATGAAAATTGAATCTACGTCAGGTGCTGATCCCCACAGCAGAACGCCATAAGACATAATACTGTGGAAATAAGCAAAGTATACCAACCTAGCTGTGGCTATATCGGTCAACTGCCTTATTTTTGTTACTGCATACGCAGCTGAACTTAATTTACCTGAAAGAGCTCTAATGTGAGCGCCCCATTGCAATTTAGAATCTAAAGTAATTCCTAGAAATACAGTTTCCGTAATAGCATCTACTTTCCTGCCATCAAGTTTTAAATTTAAACCCATTTGGGGTACATTTGGTAATGAGAACTTAAGACATTTAGTTTTGTTCGCATTGAGTAAAAGATTATTAGCTGCAAACCATTTCGAAAGAATAGCCAGACTATCATTCACATGTAAGACATCCGTAACTTTTCTATCTATTTTAAAAATAAGAGAAGTATCATCAGCGAATAAAATTATATCTGATAAGTTAGCCATCATGTAAGGAAGGTCATTAATATAAACTAGAAACAAGAAAGGGCCGAGAATTGAACCTTGAGGCACTCCCATCTTAACTAAGGACCCCGAGGACGTCACCCCGTTAACGTTCACTTTCTGTTGCCTGTTTGATAGATAGGAAAGAACAAGATTAGCGGCTTGTCCACGAATTCCGTAGTGGTGTAATTTACAGATCAGTGTATTGTGGTCAACGCAGTCAAACGCTTTGGAGAGGTCACAGAAAATGCCAATTGCATCCTGGGACTTCTCCCAGGATTCCAAAATGTGACTGATGAGTAACACTCCCGCATCAGTCGTCGACCTACCTTTCGTGAAACCGAACTGGCGACTATGTAAAATACCATTTGAATTAAAATGTGACAACATCTGGTCTAGCATGATTTTTTCATAGATTTTACTCAATGCTGGTAGCACTGATATAGGTCTATAATTAGAGGGATATAAATAAAAAAAAAAAAAAAAAAAAGGCTATATTTGGTCTTAAAGTAACAGACAGTTGCGTAAATATTTAAGTCTCATAAATTATTAACCTTCCCATGCCTTTATATCCTTGAATTGGCAATATTTGTCATGACAAGTCGAAGTCTATTTGCAACTATAGTAGCCACTAGAAAACGAAGTACGCCTATGAGATCACATTACCAGAATCTATTATGTACGGGCGTATTGAAAACTAGCTTATTGAAAATAAATGTGATTTGAAGGGCTCCGGTTATAACACCCACACTGTGTATGAAGAAGCTTAAGTATTAAGATAGAGTAGGATGCAAGAGCGAGCGAAGCAAGATCGAAAATGTCAGCACCCCGCCTAGGGTTGATTAGATTTTCGGAGGTAGGAAGTTCGGTACTTTGTTGACTAATGCACAAAAGTTTTAGAATTTAATTGAAAGTTTTGAATGTTTTAACATTATCATACCATTAACACGCCCCCGGTCTATTCCATGATATGCAATGGTCTTTTTAGCACCATGAAGCGTGAGGCTTCAGGGGCTAGTGCAAATCTTGGGGTTCATTCGATAAATCGAGTCTGGTCAAACCACGCTGGGGTCGTTGCATTTCATTCATTCATCCAAAACGTTGTTGATCGGTGTATTTGAAAACACACACTTGTTGTTGTTAAAAAGAAAAGCAATTTTTTGCAGTTTATGCTGAGCTGGAAGCGACGCGTCAGTTCGAGTGGATGGACGTTCAAACAGACGAGGACGAGCATTCAATTGAGATGCAACTGCCTTACATAGCGAAAGTTATGGAAGAGTACGTATTTACTACTTTAATTACGCTGTGCGATTACTTGAGGTAGATTTGACTGATATACCACAATATGTCCATCAGGCGACTCGACATCGAGGTCCAGCGTAGGCCTATTTAGCAATAAAAAAAAGGTCATGCTTGTTTTCGAGATATGGCAAAATGTAAATTGAGAGTTGATTGTTCTATTATTGATCCTTTTCAAGAATAAATTGTCCCTGATATGGCAAACGTACCAATCCAGAAGCTATCTCAATATTAAGTTATTTCTTCAGACATTTTTTTCTACAAGTAGCATTTATCTTACTATCCTGAAATTATAACAGTCCATGTAAATCTTAACCTATCTATCTGTTTATATAAATAAATAAATAAAAACACTTAATATCACGCCTGTAATCCCAGAAAGGTAAGGCAGAGGTGTCACTATAGTACACCCACATTTCTCAAGTTATGCATAAGTCCCATGTAATAGGGGGCGAGCCTATTGCCATCAACCGAGCACAAATCCAGACTCCGGGCTGCTACTCAGAAATTATAGATAGAGAAACCCAATAACACTTTGCCCGACCTGGGAATCGCACCCATGATGCTCAGCAGTATCTCTTGCGATCACTAGACCAACGAGGCAGTAAAAAAAAACAATCTAGTTTTTAACCTTTTTAATTATGCAAAACCATTAGAAAATGACAATTAAATGGCAAAAAAAAAAATTACATGAATCTCCTTGGTTTAAATTTTGTTGAGCTCTAAGTAACAATAATAGATACCATTTTGTATGTGTCTTGAGAACCATAATGAAATTAACAGAAAAGGGCTTTGACTACATATGTATTAAAACTTATACGTATATAAGTATAAATGCTTTATGAATGTATGTATGTATTTATTGTATAAGTAAATGGTACACCAGAGACTACCTGCAGTATTGTCTCTCCTGCTCTTTTTAATCCATCCGAAAATTGGTTCTTAGCCATAAGACCGCGTATTATAAAACGTCTACCTTAATTTACTACAGGATTCTATTCCGTTTCTTTTTCAGATACAAAACAGGCTTTACAATTATACCGATCCTAGTAGGTTCCCTAACTCCTGAAAAGGAGGCTAGGTACGGTGCCATCCTGGCGCCGTACCTGGCTGACCCTCAGAACTTATTTGTGATATCCTCCGATTTTTGTCACTGGGGCTCAAGGTTCAGGTATACTTGGAAGGATACCTCGAGGGGACAGATCTATCAGAGTATCGAGTGGCTAGATAAACAGGTGAGAGAATTCAAGTTTTATGAATATAATATTTTAATTATTGTGAATGTGAAGACAATGTTGATATGTTGTTTTTTTATCATGGTCTGGAAGTTTGAGTAATTTTTGCGGCCTACCCAAACGTCCTTTCTTTGGTTATGTTCGTCGAATCGTTGAGCTCCTTGAGTTTTGTGTTGAGCTGCATGATCACTGACAAATGCGTGCTCTGACTGGACAGGTCCACTCATTCTGTGTGGTTCTTTCCTCAAAAGACCATTTCGGACACCAATCTACATGGTCTTCACATGACCTGACCAAGATTATGTTTGGAATTTAAAAGAGACTGTGACCTCTGAGTTTGTTTCGGCCTTTCTTCCCAGAGTAGTCAGATAGGAAACGCCGATCTCATCTAGTTTTTAAAATATGATTGACTTGTAAAAGTGTTTGTACAAATCTACTTACATAAAAAATAGTACATTGCGATACAAGTGTGTTCTTTTGTGTGCTATAAGGGAGCCGAGCTGGTAATGATCAATGCACACGCGTGTCACATGACGTTTTTCAACACACTTGCGAGGAAAAAAACAAACTCGTATTGGTATTATCTTTAATTATTGAAAAAAAATGTGAAAGTACAATTCTCAAAATGATACCGAACAGTTTTTGTTGGCGTTTTTACAGTTTGTGTTTTGGTATTATTAATAATTTCGTTGTTTTCATTTTCTTGGGTATATATCAGAGATAATAAAAATATTCATTGTATTTAGACATAAAAACTCTTTACGGAGATGAAAGAAAAAAAAAAGGTAAAAAATAAATCACGAGTGCGGTAATGTGAAGTAAAAAGCACGCGTGTTTAATACACTGCATTATGAAACTAAAAGAAAGAAAAATATTTTATTTGGGACACGCACAGGAATAGTAAAAAATAAAAAAAATAACAAACAATGTATAAACTAACAGAATAACAACAAAAAACAGTAAAAAGACCTGTGCGAGGCCAAAAAGGCTCCTATCTCAGCATAATGCTGCGATATTTAAAAAAATAAATAACGCAGCGCTGATATTCTGACAGGGCCCGATAATGATGCCACGGACACATATACGGACATCAATAAATCCTAATATGGGATTTAAAAGTTAAAAAAATGTTAAGTAAATAAATAAATAAGTTAACAAAAATAAATATAAACCGTATTATTTTTAAAAGCGGTGTATTATGAGCCACTTTATGAGCAACTGTGTTGAAAAATCATTTATATTAATACTAGCTCCGGCCCGCGTCTAATCCCTCGTGAAACTTCGGCCTCGACCCAACGCGTCACATCCTATCACCCGCCAAAATACTAATTCGTTTTCAGACTTTTTTTTATGGGTCATAACGTGATGTTAAATCGCTTTTAACCTTCTTCGAGAATTGTTCTATCAAATACAAAAAGATTTTTTCAAATCCGGCTGGAATTTTCAGAGATTAGCGGGTTCAAACAAACAAATTAATTCTTCACTTGTTTATTAGTATAGTATATAGATTATGTGTGTATTTTTCGAAGGTAAAGCACTACAGTAGTGCTATTCTGTAACCATATTACCATGAAAACTTAGGTGAAGTGAGCGTAAAGTGAGCTGCCAGTGCCACTGCGTGTCGATTCTGTAAAAATCTCACCGTGAAGACTTGCGTGGAGTGAGCTTTCAGTTTCATCCCGTCTTGGTCAATACCTAGCATCAGTGGCACTGACAGCTCACTCCACGCTCACTTCGCCTAAGTTTTCACCGTGAGATGTTTACAGAATAGCACTGCTGATGCTTGGGATTGACCAAGACGGGATGACACTGGCAGCTCACTCCACGCAAGTCTTCTCACGGTGAGATTTTTACAGAATCGACATGCTGGAGTACCCAGGGTGTAAGAAAACATAATCAGAATCATATATTTGTAAAACATAGGTTAAAGTTCAAGGTCTTATTTATTTATTATTTGTTGCGTTATGTTTTGTCATTGATGACATACAAATACATATCAGTGAAGATTTATATATATATACTAAAGAAAAACAAAATCCACCATGAAAAAACAAAAAAAAAAAGTATAATACATTAGATTTGTAATAGAAAATAGTATACTAATTATCAAGACAAGATCTATGCATTTATTGTTCTTTAAATAAGTAACAATTAGCAAATTAATTGCTTTGAAAGACTTAAATTGGTATAAAAATATAATGCAATGGGGTTTCACAACTGTAATTTAAGTACTTACATGATACTATTTTGGTAAATCATGAACTTTCTGGAGAATATTACGTTCCGCCGCACGCGCACCCGATCTGAACCAGAAGACGACAATAATATGTCTCAAAATATAACAATTAACAGCATGCCTGACATGTCTGAGGACGATGATGAATCACAACTCAAAATATTAAAAATCACACTTGAACGACTCACATCGCAATTAAACAGTGCGCAGATTAAAATTGAGTTGCTGTCGTTGGAGAATAGCGAATTGAAAAAACAAAACGATGAACTAGCTAAAAGCAACGAACTCCTTAAAAAAGTTAATAGCCCCGCCAAACCAAGATCTACGACAAACAAAACGATAAAAAAACGTAGTAATAGTAAAGAGACTCAAACAAACAATTTTAAGGACATAATATCGAAAAAGGCAAGTGATGAGATTAGTACAAGTGATATAACACAAAAACGGTCTAATACTACTCCAGTACCAGTACCAAGCACACCTCCAGCAACCCACAGCAAGCAGACTATTACTGTAGATAAACCAAAAATATGTTTATTAAGTAGCGAAATTTCAAATATATTATACACCGCTACAGAAAAAACTAACCTGCAAAACTACGAGATCTGCCACTATCGCAAGCCAAAATGTGGACTGAAGCAAATACTTGAGAATATTGACGTAAAAGTTCAAAACTTTACAATTAAGGACTATTGTGTTATTTACATCGGCGAAGAGGACTTCCGAAGAACGCAAAACTATGTAGAACTAGTCATGTTTATTCGAGAAAAATTGGTCTCACTAACCCATACTAATATAATTATTTGTCTACCCACTTACAAATTTAAATTTCATAATAACTATTATTTTAAACAACAAAATCATGGCAATACTCTATACAATAGTAGAATAGAAACTTTTAATAACCTTTTATATATGGATACACATACACTTAATTATGCATACCTACTGGACTCTAATCTAAATCTATCCTATAACCACGACATGTATAATCAGCGCACGGGCGCACTGAATATCAATGGCACGAAAGTTGTAGTATCAGACCTACAGGACCTTGTTATGACACTAAGCAACCTAATAAAAGAAGAATTTGAGGCAGAGGATTCACAGACAGAAATGTCTACGGAGCCACAAACCGGACCTAAGTTTTTTCTAAAATGACAACACATCAAAAAACAATACACAAACACATCCTTGCAATAATATAAACATCCTATATCAAAACATACAAAGCCTAAAAAATAAACGTTACCTATTAGAAGCAATCACGAACGAACAGAAAATAGAAGCGCTTTGTTTTACGGAAACTTGGATTACGGAATTTAAAAAAGACCTGCTTCGTTTGGAAGGGTTTAATATAGCCGCCAAATACTGCCGCCCAAACTATGCGGGTGGTGGTGTTTGCATATTCTTAAAAGACGATATTGAATCCAAAGAAAGACAAGATTTAACGGAAATGGCAATTGAGTTTATATTCGAAACGTGTGCAGTAGAAATTCCTAAAATGAATCTTTTACTAATAGTTATCTATTGGCCACAAAAAAACCGGGAAACCGAAATATTTTATACATCCTTGGAAAAACTGCTACACAAAATCAACATAAAAGACAAACATAAACACATAATTATAGGCGGGGACTTCAACGTAAATATCCTTGAGAAAAATCGCAATACATTTAATCTTCTGCATACTATGACTACGTACAACTTCCGACAACTAGTAACTGAACCTACCAGAGTAACAACCTCGAGTACCACATGTATTGACCTAATATTTACAAACACATATGACAAATTCCATCTTGAAGTAGTGGAGCTTGGACTCTCAGACCACAGAGGAATAGCAATCACTATACCTACCCTTAATCCAATAATTAATAAAAAACAAATATTAACTCTAAAGAGGGTCTATAGCAAACAAAGCATAGACTTGTTCAAGAAAGAACTAAAAAAAAAAAATAGACTGGAGCAAAATAATAAAAGAAAACCAAAATATAAATACTAATTATCTGTCTTTTCATAACACCTTACAAGACGTATTAAATCAGTGTATACCAAAGAAAACCGTAAGAGTTAAAAAGAGATCATCCAAATCATGGCTAACGACTGGATTAAGAGTAGCATGCAAACATAAAAGAGAACTAAAAGCATTAATGACTACAACTAATAACAATATATTGGAAAAGTACTATAAGCGTTACGAAAAATTACTTAAGAGAACAGTGGCCCACTCTAAAAGACTAAACTACATAAGAATAATGAGTAAATCTGAAAATAAAACTAAAACAATGTGGCAAATAATAAAAGAGCGTACAAATAAGAATAGCAAAAAGCTAATAAATAACATAAAATTGCGTATACAGAATACTGTGACAGAAAACGCGACTACCATTGCCAATGCTTTCAATGATTATTTTGTATCAGTAGGAAAAACGGACACTGCAAACGGGAACGTTTGTCCAACTGGCCGTCCTACCTCCTCCCAGTGCGAAAACTCCATTTACCTAAGACCTGTTGACCCTAACGAAACACAGTTCATTATAAAAAGATTGAAAAACAAGCGAAGTTATGGGCATGACGAGCTACCGCCTATACTTATAAAAGCATGCGCTGAAGAACTAACGTTACCGCTAACTTATTTAATAAATCAGTCTTTAGATGAAGGCTCAGTCCCTGACCTGCTGAAAGTATCGATAGTGAAACCAATTTACAAGAAGGGAGACAAGACTGACACTAGTAATTATCGGCCAATAGCATTGCTACCGACCTTCTCAAAAATATTGGAGACTGCGATGTCAAAACGACTTTATTCTTATTGCGAAAGATATAAAATATTCAACGATAGCCAGAATGGTTTCAGGAAAAATAGATCCACGACATTAGCAATATTTAAGTATATCCAGGAAGCTCTAAATATAATAAATAACAAAAACTATGCAGTAGGGATTTTACTGGATATGAGCAAAGCTTACGACAGAGTTTCTTATGAAATTTTACTGAATAAATTATATGCAATAGGTGTTAGGGGTACTGCACACAAGTGGTTCTGCTCTTACCTGGAAAATAGGGAACAATACGTAGAGGTAGAACATAGCGACCAACACACTGGCCAAATAACACGCGTAAGATCTAATAAAGCAAAAACAAAAATGTCAATACCGCAAGGCAGCGTTTTGGGATGCTTACTATTCCTAGTTTATGTAAATGACCTCCCTGGAGAAATTGACGCTCAAAGTATTTTGTTTGCTGACGATATTTCAATAATTTTCCCTTACACCAATATAGAAAACTTAAACTTAAGTCTTGACGATAAGCTCTCCAAAATAATAGCATGGTTAAAAGATCATAACTTAGAATTAAATTTTGACAAAACAAAAATAATGCAATTTAGACCATACCAAAAACGCAAATTGGATATAAATTACTCATACAACAACATAAAGCTGCAATGCATAAATGAGTTTAAACTGTTAGGTTTGACTATAGATACCAATATAAACTGGAAAGCCCATATAGATACTTTAGCAAACAAACTAGCGAGCTTTACGTATGCCTTAAAGGAGCTTAAAAGAGCTACCGATTTTAAAACTGCTCAAACAGCATATTATGCCTACGCACACTCCTGGCTAAATTACGGAATCGTGGTGTGGGGAAATAGTGTAGACAAAAATAGACTCTTTATTCTACAAAAGAAATGTCTACGAATTCTTGCCAATATAGATAACACAGAAAGCTGCAAGCCATTCTTTGTAAAGTACAAGGTCCTTACACTAACTGGTATCTATATTTTAGAAGTTGGCAAATTTGTCAGAAAACACCAGTCACTATTCCCACTCACTAAGGACCTTCGCCCACAACATCGAAGTGTTAGACGCCAGAATAAAAATGAATTAGCCTTACCAAGCTCAAAATTAACTATGTTCCATTCAGGACCTTTAGCCATGTGCGTTAAAATATATAATAAACTTCCAAATTCAATTAAGGACATAGAGTACGAATATAAATTTAATAAAAGTCTCCAAAAATACCTTATACTAAAATCGTATTACACTGTAAAGGAATTCTTTGACGATACGTAAATTTTGACATTGAAATTCATACCTATACACAATACACACATCGCCTACAATTTTGACTACCTATGATATTTTTATTTTATGATTATTATTGTTATTGCTATTTTGTTTCAATTTAAATATTATCTTGTTTGATTTATGAATGGAAATGATGACCAATTAATTGTTCTTACGCTATCTTATAATTTTTATATTACAGTTACCTACCTACCTGTATATTGCTGTGCCCTAGCAGGGTTCATGTATGAAACCTCAGTATACTTGTAAGAACTTGTAAACTACATGAATGCAATAAATGATGATTATGATTATGATTACTTATACACAGAATGGCGATAAATTTGCTCTCCAGGCTGCGACTGAGAATTTCCTGATAGAAAAACCATATCTGTACGTGAAAAGTTTTTTGCCCTGTAGATGTGAGCACCATGTACCTATCACGTGATTGATTTATCTGTCTGTCTTTGCTTCATTACAAATTCGTTTTACCTAAATTGGTATAGTATTTTGTATTCTTGGTGCATCGTCTTCACATAAAAAAAATATAATTAATGTATACAAAATATTGTAAAACATTTTAAAAGAGTAACGGTGGAGTTTCTTGCCCGTTCTTCTCCATACGAAACTACCTTTTGGAAGGGGCGACTAGAATCAATTCTATTTTAATGCAAATGTTGACGTTCAAAAGTGCCTTTTATGTGGCTATTTTGAATAAATGCTTTGACTTTGATGATTCGCGAATATATCACAAACGCGGCTTTGATACTCCGGGTTCGAGTCTCAGGCCTCGTTTCGCTTTAGCACAATGATGATTAAATAATATCAGGAAATGGAATTTATTATGTAATATATAAAATTATCGAGCTCGTGTTGCAATGTTTGTTACCAAATTCCTCCGACACGGCTACACCGATTTGTATAAAATTTTGTGTGCATATCGGGTAGGTCTGAGAATCGGCCAGCATCTATTTTTCAAAAAAAAAAAAAAGGGAAACTACGTTTGCGGGGTCAGCTAGTTATCTTGTAATATTATCTTTTTTGTTCCACCTGTTTTAGCAAGACATGGCAACATTCCAGTTTACATAACGACTGCAATATGTTAACTAATATAGTAAGCCCTAGTTATTAATATTACAGGGTATGGACATAATAGAGAAGATGGACCCGCGCGTGTTTACGGAGTACCTCAACAAATACGGGAACACGATATGCGGCAGACATCCCATAGGAGTGCTGCTCCAGGTAACATAAAAAGTTACACACACTATTTTGCCACTCTGCAATGGGCATTTTGCCACTCTGCAATGAGCATTTTGCCACTCTGCAATGAGCATTTTGCCACTCTGCAATGGGCATTTTGCCACTCTGCAATGAGCATTTTGCCACTCTGCAATGAGCATTTAGCCACTCTGCAATGAGAATTTTGACACTCTGCAATGGGCATTTTGCCACTCTGCAATGAGCATTTTGCCACTCTGCAATGAGCATTTTGACACTCTGCAATGGGCATTTTGCCACTCTGCAATGAGCATTTTGCCACTCTGCAATGAGCATTTTGACACTCTGCAATGGGCATTTTGCCACTCTGCAATGAGCATTTTGCCACTCTGCAATGAGCATTTTGCCACTCTGCAATGAGCATTTTGACACTCTGCAATGAGCATTTTGCCACTCTGCAATGAGCATTTTGACACTCTGCAATGGGCATTTTGTTTCGATTTTTTGTTGTCATTGTCAGTGTCGTAACATCTACTCAGTGTTTAATGTTTTTGGTCACTGGCCCGGACATAAAGGAATAGACAAATTGACAATTTTTAATTGGTTGAAAATGAGGCTTTTGGCTATGTACTTTGTACGTGTATTTCATGTAACATAACATCACGCCTTGTTTCCCCGAAGGGTTAGGCAGAGGTGTACCTATAGTACACCAACATTTCATTTCGCCAGTTATGTTTAAGTCCCATATAATAGGGGGCGAGCCTATTGCCATCTACCGGGCACAACCATATAATAGGGGGCGAGCCTATTGCCATCTACCGGGCACAAATCCAGACTTCGGGCTGCTACTGAGAAATTTCAGATAGAAAAACCCGATAACACGTTGCCCGACCTGGGAATCGAACCCAGGACCTCATGCTCAGCAGTAGCGATTGCGACCACTAGACCAACGGGGCAGCCGATTTTATGTAATTTCGTTTTTTGTAGTGTGCTTTTTTCTTTCTTTTTTTATCAATTTGTCATTTTACATTATCATCAGATTCTTTAAAGACCATAATGACTAGACTGATCAGTAATTATTAGAGATCGGATATTGGGCGCATATTTACCTAAAGTTGAGATGTTGGCTAATATGGAATGTGCTTCCTACCTAGAGAATCCCGGGGTTTTATTTTCATTTTAAGTCCATACTTTCATAGCGTAAATTAACTTTAGGTAAATACGCGCCCGACTATCCCATCCCATCTCTAATAATGACTGTACATAAATACTTATAATCATTTTGATTTGTTTCATTTATTGGTGTGATTTTTCGTACATTTTACATGAGATCTTAATATTATATAATAACATATTTCCTCAAAAATCTACCTTAAAGGTGTACACTCATTCACGTATGTAGTAATTATTATAAATAGGAATAGTCAACAAATTAAAATAAAATAATCACAACAAAACACATCATAACTTAATTAATGGAAATAAAGATAATTATGCAATGTCAAAATTAAATAAATATCAATGTCAAGTAACTTACAATATATCATTAAGGAGTTCGTCAATAGTGTAATAACATTTTTCCAATAATAGATGTCTCGTTTCGTAAAAGTGAATCCTCAGCTGTAGTCCGCCAAATTCAAATTTTCTTGTTTTTTTTTTGCATATTGCAGCACTATTTTACATATCAAAATGCGATTGCACACACAAACAAATAATATTTTTTTCAGTAACACTTTACATTCGCTAAAACTAAGATGTCGGCTCAGCCATCTTAGTTTTTTTTTGACGTCACAACATGAAGTTTCCAACGATACTTCGTTTGTCAAAATACGACGAGTAGTTTAGGAGTTATGAGTGAACAGCTGAACATATATACACACATACAATCAGAACCCTCTTTTGGCTTTGACATCGTCGGGTAAAAAATTAAATTTTCCATGATCTTTTTCAGGCCATAGAAAGACTCCGAAGCGAATCGAACACACCACGAATGGCGATGAAATTCTTAAAATACGCTCAATCGTCGCAATGTGTGAACATGCAAGATTCTTCTGTCTCGTATGCTAGCGCTTCCCTTGTCATGGAGTAGGACAAATATTTGAAGCAGGCAAGTATCTTAAATAATAAGTAGAGATCGAATGTTCGGGCGCGTCTTTACCTAAAGTTATTTTTTTGCTATGAACGTATGGAAGCGGCTTCTTAAAAAAATAAAAATAAACCGAGATGCCAGGAACACCGTTAACGCATAACTACTCGGTTGTATAGTATGGAAGCGACTTAAAAAAAAACAATATTGGGTACGTAGTTATGCATCCGATTCAGTAGCAATATTAAAAAAAAAAATTGTTGATTCCGGTACCAACTTTGTAGCAAACTTCTCAACTTTAGGTAAATATATCCCGCGATCTCTAATAATAAGTCATCAGTATCATCCTTCTAGCCTTTTCCATGTTGGGGTCGGCTTCTGGTCTTACCGGGTGTAGCTGAATACAACCCAGTTACAGGGTAAACACCCTTTGGAAATTTTAAATAATTAAAATTAATTTATTTGCAATGCTTGCGAAATACTGCTAAGTCATAAGTACCAACATAACATTCAGTACACATAACCGTGTATATACTCGAACCTCATCGACTCCATTTTGATTATACAACGTGTTTCCTTTTGAATTCTTAGAGTATTAATGAGACCATGTCAAAGATAATTATCTGGCAAATAAGCATAAGCATAATCATCCTATAATGTTCCCACTTCTGAGACACATAGTGCGGGTTGTAGGATGTCTCATGTCTTCGAATTTTTGGTTCTAGGACATGCCTGTAGCCGACCAAAAATTTAAAAGGTATTAACATGCCAGTTGATTCTTTGACATGGTCTTGACTTTAATGATTGCGTCTTTTTTTGTTAATCTCAAGTAACTCCTATTTTGGGGGCCTAAAATTACTAAATAGCCAAGTATGTGCGACCAACTTGGATGTAGAGCTTGCTCGGCTCGCGCGCGGTTGGTCACCGTTTTAAACGAATCTAACCCATTCGGGTGGGCCTCTAGGCCAGTTACTGCTACCAACTGTGAGCAAAAGCCAGAAAGTTAAAAAGAGGCTCAATGATTTAAAAAAAAGTGAGCATCATTAGAAGCGCAAAATGTATAGAGGTTCATTGATTTAAAAAAGAAGGTCAATAAAATTTTAGGATCAGTTAAATATTTTCACTTAATAAACTTTTGATTTTGAATGCCTTGGTAAGACTGGTTGTCCGAGTCAGATCAAAAACAACAATATTTCAGTAAAGAATGACATGTAATATATTTAAGACATTTGCCTGCAAGTAGCAATAAATATAGAAACACTAAAAATATCATAATTTTCACCCCTTATGTGCTTAGACTAAATTAATTCTATCTCTTATTATATATCTTATTTTTATACCTGTTATAATTTCTAAGTAGCATTTGTAAAAATAAGTGAAAATGTAAAAAAAAAATACCAAAAGATTTTATTGTTATAATTAAAAGGCATCTATTGTATTAGTTTTATTAACTTCGTCTTTCAGTATCCTGCCTTATTCATATCATAATAAATCTTATAAAGACTTATGCTTAAATCTGTACTCCACTGCAATTAGGTAGTGCTGTGTCATTCCCGGGAAATATTATAGAGCTGTAACTATCATTTATTCCGCAATTATATCATACAAATTTACAAATTTTTATTTTAAACGTGAAACATTTTCCCGGTATTCATGGCACATCACTTAAGAGCTGGAAACAATTTACTGTCGAATAAAAGTTCTTGAAGTCTTAAACGCACACTTTTTTCTAACACATCTTAAATATTATACTGTTCAATAAAACTTTTGATTTTACAACTATTGCTTTTAACCTATAAAATAATCACAAAAAATTGTTACCTCTATATAGTTCGCGCTCAAATTTTATTATTTATGTGAAATAAATAGCATTTAACATAAAATTTCTGAAACTATTTTAATATTTATGAAATAAACTATTCTATTCTATATTATTTCAAAGTTTTATTCAACAGTATAATTCCATAGTGGATTCGCTTAGAAACTAAACTATGAATTTAATTGTAAAGTAGAAATGACAAATTGGAAATATATATTATAGTAATTATGTAGTGTATGTATGTAAAGGACTTGTAATCGAGTTGAAAAACTTATTTAGATTTACACTAAAGTACCGATATTTTATTCTCGTCCCGATATCGGGACTGGTATCGGTGGCGATACCGCTCTAGTACCGATATTTTACTGCCTTCAATCGTGTCGGGACGAGCTGTTTTATGCTTACCAGCAGGGTAATTGAAACGGCCGAAAGCTAAAAACGTAAATAAAAAATACGATAACGCCGGCAAAGTGTCTTTGGAAACTACCGATTTAACCATCACGACTTCCTGGATTACAGTTTTGGCAATGAAAATAACAATCCCCTCCAAAAATCCCCCCAAAAATATTTTCCCCCCGTAACTTTAAAAATCCCCAAATTTGGGGGATTTCCCCCAGTCTGGCAACACTGACTCAAAAGAAAACATTTTTCGCGCACAGTATCTTCAACGTACTGCTCAGCACCGAGAGTTGAAAATCCAACAGTGTGTTTTTTCGACGGGCTGGGAAGCACGCTCTTGGATTCTTAATGCTCGGTTCAGCACTGAGAGTTGAAAATCTAGTGCGCGATATTTTGTATCTGTGGTCTCATGTAGTTCGGCCCGATACTAGAGATGGGAATTTCAATATCGATACCGAGTAAATATAGTCTACATAATACATATAATCGAGGTTGTTATTTTTGTAATAAAAATACTATGTAGTGTTCAAAAATGTTATGTACTTGGCTGTAAATATTGCATAACGAGTTTCGAAAAACTTCGGTTTTGTATAGCATCTTGTCTATCGCTTATATTTGTTTGAGTGTCTTTCGAATGCTCGATATGTCATATTTACGTGCAGCATTTTTACCTCGTGAAGCGACGCGCGCTTTCCTTGTGGTTACCAAGTGTACAAACACGCTGTGAATGTGTGTGTGTAAGCTCAGGAGCTCTCGGCACCGTCCGAGACAAGTGGAAAGGTGTGCGTGCGTGTGTTGTGCTGACGCTACTCGTCTTCATGCACACATTTACATCGTGTTTGTACACTTGGTTACCATAAGTAAAGCACGCGTCGCTTCGTGAGATTGAAAATACTGTAAGTACAGAAAGTAAATATTGTAGTCATTAGAGAAACCTTATGTAAGTTTACAAATCTTTAGCTAGTGTTGAAAATTATTCTTAAAATGTTGAAATGCCTGGTTTCTATGTCTGAAAACTAATTGCTTAGCTTAAATAAGCCTTGTGATGATATCTCTATGGAGTATGACATAAAAAAAAAAATCGTGGGTCACAGACAGAAATCTAACGTGCACAAACACACACACACATACCTATCTTAAATTCATTCACCAGCAGACAATGCAAAGCCTCAACCGCTGCGTTTAGATTAGAAGCATGAAACTTTGCACAAGAGTTTCTATAACGAAAGTAAGCATTAAGAAATAATTGGTAAGAGTGTAGCCTTAGACCCACTGACCAAATTATTGATTATTCAGACCATAAAGGGTTTCAAAGAGGGGATGGAAGTCAGTCAAGCCGATGGGAAATCCCATCAGGCACATGTCTTGTCTCCGATAGAGTTATTATCATTTTTCGAAACAGAGATGGAGATATAATAACACATAGTGCCATCTCGTTTTCGCAGTCCCTTGTAGTTTAACTGCCGAACCCAATAACGTATCTATGTCGAATTCTGGCGTGCTGGATATAGAAAAACTTAGTTTGGCCGTTACCCAATAACAATCAATAATATAGAAATCAGGCTTTAACCTGTATTAATTTGTTCAAAATATTTGCCGCTTTTATTATAAAATGTTGTTGTCATGTTGATTGTGAATACATTGTTGAAGTGTATGTGGCATCGAATCGGTCTCAAAAGGCATTTATTTTGTAAAAACTTCTCAATAAAATTTTATTTGCTACTTTTTTTGTTGTTTTATTTTAAAATATAAAAAACTAGTTTCTGCCACGGTTTGTCCGCGTGAAAGAAGATGCTTCAAAACGTATACCACTTACAATAAAAGAGAAAAATCCGTGTAATTCGGGAATAATACAGATAAATCATTTAAATGTATACTGTTGTGGTAGTAAATTGATATTCATCCATTATTTTTATCGCCTCTCTGTTGAAAGTCGATAAAAATAATGGATGATTAATGGATGGCGGATTTGTGCTTATAAACAATGACAATCAACCATAGATTGACACTTGAGCATACAGAGAGAACTGTCAGCTGTCACAACAGTGTCACTTTCGTCATGTCAAACGAAATGACAGCTTACAGCCATGAAGGGTTTTGTAGCGTGTTGTAATTTCAAGTGTAATTTCGGATAGTTCCCAGGATTACCTCCGACATACAAACTCACGAACTTCCCCTCTTTATAAAATTACAAGCCTTTGCCCGCTTCTTCGCCCGCGTGGATGGCGGAAATTACAATGCCTTTATCATTAGAGTTGTGGCTGGCAAAATGGACTGTCCATCAATGTGGCATTGTGTGCAGTTGCATGTCGATAAGAACCGGTATCGGATCTTATCTACTGTATGATTATTGTGCCATGTATATCATTTGTTACTAACATAATTTTTAAGTATACTCACATAAATATGGATCACTTGTGTCTGAATTAAATAAATAAATTAAATTAAAATTAAATTAAATTAAATTATCTCGACTTTGTATGTAGGTATATTTCGTTATTTAGGATCTGAAATTTCTCAGTAGCAGCCCGGAGTCTGGATTTGTGCCCGGTTGATGGCAATAGGCTCGCCCCTTATTACATGGGACTTCAAACATAACTGGCGAAACGTGGGTGTACTATAGGTACACCTCTGCCCAACCCTTCGGGGAAACAAGGCGTGATGTTATGTTTTCATAACCCATGAAGCAAGTGGGCCTTATAAAGTTTTCTAATAATAACTATAATTCATTCATGATTCGAAAGACAAGTAGCGCCATCTAGCGTCCTAAAGCTATTGTGACCGTCGAAAGTTATTGTTCTTTCCCTTGGAATCGGTACTATTTTTCTGGATGAAAGGGTATCCTATGTCCATTTGTGTACACGTGACAACGTTAGTGCAAAATTTCATGATGACCGGTTCAGTGGTTTAGGCGTGAAAGGTAAAAAACAAACTTACCAGCGGCGTAATTTCGTACTACACTAACAGTAGGAATGGTTTTGATTTTGACAGTTCATCAACATTCATTGTGTTATTTACGTTATTGAACAGACAAACTTTTCGAACATATGAAGCAATGGATTCAGATTGAAATTGATAGTAAGCACGCAATTAGGGTGCTGATCACCATGCTATAAATAACCCACGCATTTGACTACGAGGGTAGTTAGCTACAATGTTTAAACGAACGTTATGGAACTAAATCTCAATCAAATCGAAATCTTCGGCAGCTGGAAAATACTGTCCGTTTCTGAAAAGAGCAACCTGTTCCTACTATACGCACCCCACTGCTGGGCTTATGTCTCCCCCAAAGCTTTAGGCATCGTCTACATTATGAGTCGCGACAGTGTCGTGCGATTGTCAGTTAGGACACCTTTTCGAGTTCAATAATTTTGATCGCGCGTTCGTACGATTAAAATTCGCGCGAACCTACGATGATCGCGCGAGTAAGCGTTGCGACCATCGCGTGTATGCGCGATGGCAAAAACTCGTGTCCTATTGATCATCGCGCGAATTGACGACGCGAGCAAGCGACCGTGGATTATGGCGCGGTGCGCCGCTTCGCCGACGCGATTGACGAGAATTTCAATTAGGACACCTAGGGTCATTTCGCCTGTTCGCGTCCATTTAGTGCAGTGGCCAAGTTTGACGGCGATAATAAAAATGTCCCAGGGCTAATTTCTATGAAAAATTTATGTAATGTGTTCATTATATAGTCTATTTTAAGATTAACTTTCAGTTTTGTTCGAAACATCTTGTTTTTTTTTTAAATTGGTAAACTTCAGAATTAGGCGTTTTACCCACTTTGCGTCCAAAAAATCCAAATTGCGTCCACCCGTGGACCATTTAGCGTCCACCAGCTTAGAAAAGGAATATAGGGGTGATATTTCTATGAATTTGTTTAGAAAGATTGTGTTTTAACAATTTCTTTATTTAAGAATATAAATATTAAAAACTAACATTATTATCATTAAAAAAATCACTTGAAAAAAAATAAAAATATTTATCCCAACATTGATTTAACTTAAAATTAGGTCCCTAAGTAGCAGGTAAATAATGATTGGAATAAATACCTTTAGGAATAAATCAGGAATAAGTTCAGTAAATTTTACCAAGAAATCGTAAGGTATATTATTATTGCTAAAGATCAGCCTTGATTGGTCTACCTGGAATTTCTCAGTAGCAGCCCGAAGTCTGGATTTGTGCCCGGTAGATGACAAAAGGCTCGCCCCCTATTACATGGGACATAAACATAACTGGCGAAATGTGGGTGTACTATAGGTACACCTCTGCCCAACCCTTCGGGGAAACAAGGCGTGATGTTATGTGTTATGTTTTTGGCTATATTAAAGCAACAAAACAATACAAAATTTTAGTCTAATCATACAACTAAAAGAATTGTTGAATCAATTAATGACACAGGTCATATTCAAAAGACTTATCTTTGGACTCTAAATAACTTAATCCTTAAATAACTAATTATTTAATCCTATGTTTTTCTCATCGTCGTCTTCTACATCTGAAATTGGTTAAATTTTCTTTCTCGAATTCCTCATTTACAGTTTCCTGTGTGACTTCTTGAAGATGATCTTCTTTTGTCGTTTTGGAGCAGTTAAACGAACCGTTTGAGAGTGTTTTAAGTCTTTTTCGTATTATTTCCTTCTTTTCTTTCTTGATCTGCTCTTTATCTTCATAATACTTTCTCCATGCAGCAGAAGATATGGCTGCTGGAGCTCTTTGAGGAGAACTTTTCGTGCACTTTGTTAGAAATTTCAGGTAGCATCAGGTGGTGTTTAAATGGGTCGGAGCTTTTCTTTTGTGCTGCTGCTGAAGTACTAGAGAATCTGTAGGTGAAATGGATGGTAGCGATACAGTTAATTTTTACAAGCAAGTCAATTGTATTTAACGAAAATAGTGGACGCAATTTGGTTTATTATTATCCCCTGTAGGTATAGTTTGCGTCCATTGCGGACGCAAAGTGGAAGTTTTGTTAATTCCATGTAGTAATTCGCGTCCACCTTATTTTAAACGTTAAATATAAAAAACATAAGCAAACTCATGATTAATATTATTCCTTTTTTCATTATAAAAGTCTAGAAAAAGCTATGTATCCTAAAATTCATATAAAACAATAAAAAACTTACCCTCGAACGCGCCGCTGCAGACTATTTTTTATCTAAAAATCACGCGCGTACGCGCTCCCTTGTTGAACAGCCGAGATTAACTATTTTTTTTAACGGGATTGGTTTGGCGTATGGACCTTTTGTCCATGTGTCCGTGCCTCTTATACATTGAGGTATTAGCGGTAATGACTTTTCTTTTGATTGGTTTGTTAATTTACTTATTTTCGAGGATTTTTAAATGGATCCGTAAAATGGACGCGAATTGGGCGATGGACGCGAACAGGCGAAATGACCCTATTCGAATTCAATATGTTTGATCGCGCGTTCGTACGAACTAAGTTTGCGCGAATAGATTTACTAACACATTGAGTCGCGCGACAGCGTCGTGCGATTGTCAGTTAGGACACGTATTCGAGTTGAATGTTTGATCACGCGTTCGTACGAGTAAAATTCGCGCGAACCTACGATGATCGCGCATTCGCGTTCTACTAGGACGATGCCTTGTACATTTTCCTATTGTCAGAGTACTGAAAATGTGCCCAGTAATAGTTACCAAGGGGAAGCACTAGCGCCCTATAGTGGCATTAATTACCATAAAAATATATAACACATATGTATTTGCACATTTCTGGCTACTCCGTCAAAGTAAGGGTCATAACCGTCTCAAAGTATTCGCGTCAGCGTTTCCTAGGCATTTTGACGACGCCCATTTTCTGCCCCCCACTGAGTGACGGCTCTGGCCCATCTGTCCAGCTAATTTATTCGACAAATTACATAATTTACCTCTGATTTTGCAGCTCAAATCAAAGTGATCTTATCCTAACTTGTTTTATTAGGGTTGCTGGTGAGTTGCTGTTAGAGATTTAAATAACTGAACGGACTTTAGTTCAAAAAGCATAGACAATTAAAATACTCTTTGAAAGAAGCAGGAAAGAGATTCATATCCTTTCAAAAACTCTTTGCTATATTTATATATTTACAAAACCCCACCGTTCTTTAAACTTTCACTTAAAATTAATGAACTAATCTTACAGCCAATTACGGATTTACAATTTAGAAGCTACACTTATAATATGCACAGAAACAAACAGGATACTATGAGTTTCTAAAAAAGTGTTCAGTTTCCAGGCAGCCTGCTTCTGAATTGCTAATAATCGTACCATGACAGTATATTATGTGAACGACCATTGAACGAAGTCGAATGGTAATTGAAATGAAAATTGTCTGTGGCCTGCTGTTTGGTTTTGGTTATATACATGTTTTAACTATGATTTTAAGCAACATGTTACCTTGATACATTATCTAAAAGCTCAAATTCCAGTTCAAAACAACTTTATTACTTTTAAATATTCAACGCACAGAACATTAATACTCACGGATTCAACGTGAGTGGGTAACCCGTTTAAATAAAGTACTCTTTGGTGGGTAAGTCATGCTACCATAGATAACGCTAGTAGTTTATTATAAATCTATGTGAAACCATAGATATATACGTGGTTTAACCTAAATCTATGCAAGCAACAGAATGCTCTAAGTGCAACAGAGTGGCGCCAAAATATCATATCACAGCGCCAAAAGTCCGTAAACGTAACCAACGTTTACGGATTTTAAATTGGAATGTCGCATAGCAGATTAATTTGAATAAATGTGGTGTTTTTACTTTTAGTGAAACCAGTCGTGTTAGTATGACCCAACCCAACTCATAAATTCTGTTTCATTTCAAAAAGGGTATTTATTTCTGTAATGCGACGCCATCGGTTTCTTTTGTAGGGTATTCTATTATTCTATACTTATTCACTCTCTGTAGCGGTGCGTCCACTATGTTTAACGTGCGCTCCCTATCATCTGAGTCGAGTGACTCCACACGTTACCACGCACCCCTGAATGCGCATGTGTTGTGGGGCACAACCCACAAGGACCTCGGGAAGAGACGGGAAGAGTAGAGGAGGCAGAAGTCGAAATAAAATCAGATTTTTGTCTAGAATCTTGTCCGCAGATTTCGCCTTTTTCCTAGTTGTAACCTCTTCGACGGCCATGCTGCGATTGACCAAGTAATGGCTTACCGGTATCATTTACCTCACAGAGGCTCGCGTATTTTGAGCCTATTCTAATCTGGTTTTGAAACGACTTAAATAATCGTTTTGTTGCTGCCATTAGCGCGTGATGGTACAAAAGTGTATACAAAAAAAGTGAATGGCAAGTGAATGGTTTTCGTAAACGTCAACGCAACAAGCCTGCTATTAAGATGTCATAGTACAAAAAAAAACAAGAAAGCAATACAGTTCCACTTGCCTTGCTTTATGAGCTCGTGGTAAGCCCCCAGGCTAGTATAGTACATACTAATTCCATGCCATAAGCCTCTCCATATGCTGATTGAAGAAAAAACGGCCCCAAACTGCGTCAAACCAAAAATCTATTACTCTGTCAAAAATTGTCATGTGAAACACCCACGCGTCTTACGCGTCTTTTTATTTTAACGAAATTTCTTGTCGTTGCATAAAATATACTATACACAACAAAACATGATTCCGCCTCATCAAAAAACTAGTAGAATAATTATTTTCGACAAGTACAAATCATGGTACAAAATGGACATCGACGGAGAATACATAACCAGACCTAGCAAATCAGATGTTCTGGAGAATATAACACAGAAGAAATACTCCAATCGATCTCTAAACAATAATACCAAGTTTTCCAAGCAAATCAGTTTGCGGAAGTCAAACACAATAAATGTCAAACAAATTGACAGAAGGAAAAAGCCGGAATCGTTGAGTAAAACGCATGACTTTATCTTTAAAACAAGCCTGAATGTATGTTTTTCTATTATAATGACGCTAGCTGCGTACTGTGGGTTCTCCTATATGGCGACACCGCATTTTATTTTGAATTATCTTCGATAAATTGAAGGAGTGTTTTTAATTGTGCTGTCTAGAAAAACACAATGACATTATCAGTGACTATATAAAGCTTTTGCTGGCGGTTTCGCCTGCGCAGAGGTCAGAAAACTACATTATTTCGAGAAAAAAAAACACACGGGATCGTACTACCAGGAGAAAAAGTATCCTATGTCCTGAGTTAAGGTCTACTTAAGGGACCTGTAAGGGAGTGGTTAAGGTCTACCTTTGTGCTGAAAGTCATCGAAATCAGTTCAGCCATTAAGTCGTGAAAACAGAAACAGACCGGCAGAGTTATACGAGTACTTTGGCATATTAACTCTAATATTATTATAAATGCGACAGCAAGTTTATTTGTTCGTTACGCTTTCACACCAAAACGGCTAAACGGATTTGGATGATATAGGCTAATTTTCACCCTGGATCGCAAATGAAGTCGCGGGCAACAGGTAGTTAATAATATTTGTATAATGTATGCATCATTCCTGTGTACTTACATTCAAAAAGAGTGTACAAATAATGTCCTCGTAATCAAGAAACTTTGCTTACCTAGAAGAGACTTACAAAGTAAATGTAATTTTGTTACTGCTTCTGCTGGTGGCGCCATCTATGCACCTCACAAAGCATGGATACGCCTCGCGGCATTAACGACACTTTCCATACAAACAAAGCGTGTCACCGTTAACCCGCACTACGAAACACATATATATATAAATGTTAATGTAATGCTGTTCGTTGGTCCGAAACACGTTTTACATGGGGAGAAAAGTTTGATGAATTTTCACGACGGTCAGCGAGTGACTTTTAATCGTATTCAGTAATTTGACAGTTGAACGAAATTACGAAAAGAATGAATGGTTAAAATAACAGAATTTGAATAAAATCCCAAAACAACTTCTATTGTTGCTGTGTTGTGCAAATAATTTAGTTTCAAGTTTTTTTAGTTTAATCACTATCATCTGGCACACTATTTTCAGTTTACTAACTTGTAAAAGCGTTACATCGGTCTTTACATTTTTTAAAGTAATCAACCAATGTAACGTTTTTTTTTTTAATTAAGTTAAATGTAATTAAAACTATGCATGTAGGTAAGTTATAAAGTTCATTTAATTTCACTCATTTGGTTTTCACCACACTGCCATTTTTTGTCAGAAACTGGTAACCCTTCAACTGTCAAGTTACTGAGGGCTATGCGGGGAAGGCAGATCCATTTTTTTTCTTTTTTTTGCAATTGGCGAATCGGTGCCCAACCTGGCACCGATTCGAAATATTTTGATAAAAAATGATTAACGACAGTAACTAAATGTCTTTAGAGAATTATAATTATTGGGATCATCAATACAACTCTCTCAGAATGGGCCTCAAATGTCATAATTTTATTAAATAGTAATTATTTGGGTATTTGACCTGGTGCTATCACCTTACAAGTTTAATTATAGAAACAGACGGCTTTAAAGGCGGCCCGTGACTACTTTCGGCGCCATAAATTTTATTCTGTTCATAAATTCTGTCACATGCCGTCTGGACGCTGCCGGCGCGGTATTCCGTGCTCTGTGATGCACCTCGTTTTGTGAACCCTGTCCCATTGTCCCTGTTTATATTTCAAAGTATTGTAACCTATCGTATCCAGAGTTTCATGGTCTATTGTAGTAAATACGTCATACCTATTGGCTGAATAAATTATTTGACTGTATGTTTTTTATTCAATTTTTCGAAACTTAATTAATAAAAAGCTAGAAAATAAGTCACAGGTTTTTTTATGTATCAAACTTTGCTAACTTTGCTAGACAGAGACAGCATTATTAGCATCTGACGTTACAACACAGCAACGCCCTATTATCTTGCGCAATTCAGTACAATAAAAAAAAAATGCAATGACCGTTTTGTGACGAGGATAGAAGAATTATTTCAAAAGTGGGTAACTTCTCCTCCCTGAAGTATTTTTTTTGCAAATATGTTTTTGGTCATCATTTTGTAATAAGTATTAACTTAATACTTAATTTTGATACTATTATCAATTGACTAGTCAAATACCCTATTGTGATGTCTCTTTCACAAAGCCACCAACGAAGACTTGAAGTATAAAGTTGAACCTACCATCTAAATAAAAATATAAAGTTCAACCCAAAGCCGGATTCACATTACTGTGTCGTGTTGTGTCGTGTCGCGTGATACACCAATCAAACTAATCTGTTCAGAGCTACGTCAAATCACAACGAGTTTTGACTGGGTAACACTGCGTCAGAAGGTGTCACGACACGACAACACAGTAATGTGAATCAGCCTTAATATCATCATTATTTTATTGGAAAAAGCAACCAAAATAATTATTGTATGTTAATTACAGTACCGTAAAACGGGGTGAATAGGGATGCAGGGGTGAATCGAAACGAAACTTTAAAAGGGATTTTAATATTATAATGATAATGGTTGTTGCCAAAAATGTCTCGTATCTGTTGACTGTATTATAATTAACGATTAAGTGCCCCTGTTGGCAACAAACTATATTATTTCAATGTTAAAATCCTTTTTAAAGTTTCGTTTCGATTCACCCCTGCATCCCTATTCACCCCGTTTTACCGTATATAGAATTGAGTACTTTTGTCATTTTTTTATATTTTTTATTGGAAAGCATGAGGTCCTAGGTTTGATTCCCTGGTCCCAGTGTTACATGGGACTTAATAACTGGCGAAATGTGGGGGTACTGTAGGTACACCTCTGCCTAACCCTTCCAGGATTACAGGCGCAATATTAAGGGTGTCTCTTTCACAAAACCACAAATGAAGAATTAAAGTTTGAAATTAACCTATCATTAACACGGGGAATATTAAATTAGTAACGATAAAGTGACAGGACAAATTGAGTAAACCGCCATCTATTGCAAAGAGGTCTAAACAAAATGATTAACAGATGGCTATTTTTATCATTCTAAAGTGTTCGAATGAGGGTTTTCTGAAATGATCTCCGATAGATGGCAGGACTGTAGCGGCAGGTCCAATGGACTGTCAAAATACATACGCGAATTGTAATTTTCTATATAGTTTTTGGTTTATTTATTCTTAAAATCATTCCTTTCGGAATATCGTTGTTTAAAATGCCACAGTGTTGTGCAGTGCCTATGTGTGCAAATAAAACAGGAGGGCATAAGTTCCCTACGAGAGATAAAACCCGATTAAAACAGTGGCTTGTAGCCATTCGCAGAGATAAATTTACTCCAACGAAAAATAATCCATAATAAAATCAATAACACTTCCAAATACAATAGAATTTCAATAATTTATGTTCAGTACCTACGACTCTGTGCTATTTGACAGCTGTTTGGACCTGACGCCTACGAAGCGCCGCCTAGTGGCAGAAAAAGTTTCGAAAACCCTCATTGAAAGGCTTCATTTGTTTTTTTTTGTTGAAATACGTGCAGTAGGAGAGTAAATAAATAAATCGGCATTAAACAAGGAAATATTAATAAAAAAACAATCTTAATAATCTAATCTTACTTCAGCCAAAATTCTGCCGTATATCGCTTTTTAATGATTGTTATTTTCATAATGGTTACCTATGCTGCAATCTATAATTTATTTTCAAGACTAATTATAATCTGTTCGAGTTGAGACCCCATGCCCGTGGTGAGTGCTATCGAAGTATGCTGCCTGACATTGCTGCAATGCCTTTTTCATATGTTTTTTGTTACCAGTTATTTTCGAGTTTTAGCGAGACTAACGAATAGCAATTTTGAAATGTATATACGAGAATAAGAAAGAAGAAGAATAACAAGAAAAAGACAAGTTAGGAAACTTAAACTTACAAGAATTGTTCAAAGCTTCACTATAATCATAATAAAAGTAAGTTTTTAGTTCATTCCCGTTGCCCGCGTACGCCCGCGCCGTGTCTCCGTTTATATAGTTGAACTAGCTGACCCCGCAAACGTTGTTTTGCAATTTTTTTTTTTTTTGAATTTTTTTTTTTTTTGAATTTTTTTTTTTTTGAAAAATAGATGTTGACCGATTCTCATAGATACCGGATAAGCACAAAAAATTTCATCAAAATCGGTCAAGCCGTTTCGGAGGAGTTTGGCAACGAAAACTGTGACACGAGAATTTTATATATTAGATAAAATAAGTAAAAATTATTGCCCACAGTCCCCATTTTTTTCATTTTTCTGTAGTATTATCTGAGTCAAGAACTTAGGATACTAGAGATATCGAAGCGAGCTCGGGACTCGGGGCACAGTAGTAACAGCACTAACTCACTTAGTGTATTGGGGACAACGAGAAATAAACTTAATCACGTCCCGCTGTCCCCGTGACGGGCATATGGCATACGGGGCCAACGGGAAAAACGATTTTTTTTTGTTTGTTACGCTTTCACGCTAAAACGGCTAATCGTATTTGGCATATGGGTAGACCAAGGCCAGGTTTAGGACGTAAGATACGTTTTATCCGTATATTTCCACGGGGTCGAGACTTATGCGGGTAAAACCGCGGGGCGCAGCAATGGTTTTTAAAATGCACATTTTTGTTTTGGGATTTCTATTATGACATCATTATTTGTATTTCTGCCATTCAAATAAAGAAAGAAAGAAATGTGCGTTAAAAAAAGGGATCTAATTTTTTACCTTCTACAAAACCCACTAACTCTAGCTAAAAATTAACTTCATACTTCATAATTATTATGACTACCAACAGTTTGCATTATTTCTATCGAAATAATTATAAATATCAAATCTGCGTCTACGCCACGACTACGACACGTACTTGGAAAATACAACATACGTTGTGTTTTAGTGGAACTTTCTGAACTTAGCTATCTGTGCACTATATTTCATCCAAAGCCGTTCAGCCGTGTTGCGTGATTCAGTAAACATCCAAACACTCAAACTTTCACATAAATTATATTAGTAGGATCGAAGAGCAATTTCCAATAGGTACTGCGAAGAACATTTCGGGATTCAGCTATGTAGTTTTAAAGAAAACAAGATTTAGTAAAATATAAATTTTTATTTTAATGTTAACAATGTGTTTACATGATTGTTTACATAAATAATGATGGAGAAAACATAGAGACAAATAATTATAACAACTCTTTTAGTAGATAAATAATAGCTCTGTGTCTTGGAATACATTTATTTGTAACTTAAACTCATTAGGAGAATGGCAACACACAATTGACATAACCAAGTACTATTTCATAAAATTAAAAAAAAAGTAAAAAAATCGCCCACGAAATTCATATAAAATTGACGGGAAAAGCCATTAACAATAGAACGAACATAGATATTTATGTTCAATAATTCGCTTTTAGAAGATTTTTTGACAAATCCAACCTGCACTGGGCCCGCGTGGTGGATTACAGTCCGCTCCCTCTTACAGAAATGAGGCTCGAGTCACAGCAGTGGTCTAATATAGACTGATTATGTTTATTTGTCAAAAGCAGCGGGAAACAGTAAGTAATCGTTTTTATAAAGGAAAATCTGGTGTGTCGTAAGCAGTCCCGCTGCCACCTTGATAAGTGGCTAATATTTTTTGCCACTTAGCCAAATACAGTTTCAAACTTTAGTTGCGGGTTTCTAGAGGAGCGGTGAGCGGTCTGCAATTTACCGGCGAATGACGTCACTGAAACGTTAGTTAAGTCGATTTGTTTCTAGAGAGAGCGTCATCATTTTCAAGAAAGATGCCCAGCGGCCGTTATCTAGAGGCCACCGCTCTCCGAAACCGTAGCTTGAATAGAGGTTAAGATTTACTGGAAATTTTGACGTAAGTGTTAAAGCAATTCGGTTCACTGTACATGCCCAGAGGTACAGTCAGTGATCCCTCCTCTTCTTTGTGAGAGGTTAGGTAATGCAGAGTACCTACTGTAACGTTATGTCAATTTTGCGCAATCAGCTATAATAAAGATAAGTGTTTTGCTTGTTAAAATATTATGGAAGAAAACATTTTAGATAAGATTAATAATAAATTGACTTTTCAGTAAGTAATAATTTTAATACTAAACTAGATGCGAAGCATTTTATATTCAATAAAAGGTCAAATAAAAGTTAATTTTATACACACCAGTGTATCTATCTATCGTATCGCCTTCGGGCATATGGTTAGTTTGGGACCCGAACTATGAATGGATTGATAGTCCTGTCCTTTCTCCGTGTTTTGGCCCGTCCGAAAAAGTTAATTCATCGGGAGCAGGGATCGATAGTTCGCTGACGGACTTAGAGAGTTGGCCCCCTGCTGTGTGGCTTTGTGTGGAAGTGAGCCAGTGTAGTTATATAATTGAATTAAAATACGGGATGAACAAAAGCATTCCGAATTGCGCTGTAATCGATTTGAGAGGGCTTACACCTGTTCCGAATTAGCGAGAGCGCGATGATGTCCAGTGAATCGTCATAGATGACGTCATGACATGCGCCATCTTGCGATAACCATACCCAAAGAAAAATATTCAATCGGTCTTCCTGTTGACAGCTGTCATAATCGTGACATCTAAATCGGAACGCAAATTATTGATGTGAGCGCTGTGAGCGATTATGATCTTATTCGGAATGTTCTCTAAATGGGCGTTCTCTGAAAGCCAGTTAACGTAAATCTGTCATTATATCTGATGTGAAGTGATTTGACTGGCTGTTATTATTGCAGGCAGCCAAGCAAAGCAGTTATCATGAGTTTCGACAGTTTCTTGTTGTTGTTAATTTCTGTTTTTCCTTTCAGAAACCGGTTGTAAGTGCTTTTATTTAGTCTGAAATTGTAAAGAACTTTTTGTATGAACTCATTCAGTCAATTTATCAAAAATCTGTTCGTTTAGTATAGTTGGCAAAAAAGCTAAGTATCTATGTAGCATTAAAAGAAGTATTGCGTGTTTGAAGTGAAAAGTCCTGTACCCTTAACACACAAAAAAAAAACCTAGCCAACTGCTGAGAATGAGGTCCTGGGTTCGATTCCCAGGTCGGTCAAAGTGTTATTGGGTTTTCTATCCACAATTTCTCAATAGCAGCCCGGAGTCTGGATTTATGCCTGGTTGATGGCAATAGGCTCGCCTCCTATTACATGGGACCTAAGCATAACTAGCGAAATGTAGGTGTACTATAGGTACACCTCTGCATAACCCTTCTGGGATTACAGGCGTGATGTTATGTTATGTTAAATATTATTATACAAAGCCGTGACCGCTAAGTTCTTCTAAACTACACAAAGGATTTTGATGCAGTTTTTACCTTCGTTTAAGAAAGTTTATGTGTAGTTCGAAGCCCTAGAAGGACTCAAGATACCTTATTGGAGATGTTCTTCAGAAAGGTCAGGTGCGTAGTACTCGCACCGGACGTGCGTGTATGTCCAGATGTATGAACGTAATCGAGGCAAAAGGAGTATGTAAGGATTGTAGCAGGTGGCTTATCTGCCTATCCCAAAGGAAGAAGGCGTGGTTTTATGTGTTAATTTTTGATGACCTTACGTAAACCTTGTTGACTCATAGACGTTTCGATTTGTTGGCAATTTCCTATTATATGAAGTACCAGATACTTGTTAAAAGGCCTACGTTGTCCTCCCATACCTATTAACACTGTAATTTGAAAACATTGTAAAAGCCAATTATTTTTAAAAGATTAACGGTGCACTTTTTTAACCAATTGGAACCGTGCACCTAGCTTCTGACGTTTCATAAGTGCCCATGTAGGTTTATGTGTGATAAAATATTTTGATTTTGTAACCGTTTGTGTGCTAAGGGTACTACATTCTAGCCGTGAGAGAATGGCGTCTCTAACACCCGTTAGTGCGACAATTCTTTTAACTAATAAAGATCAAACGATGTCACCAAAATCTGCCAAAACGAAGTGCCGAGGTACATTTAGTGACGAAACGAAACGAGAAAAAATAAAATAAACAAAACGAAAAGAACGAACGTTTCGTTTTGTTTCGTAGCAGGTTGCGTTCTGTGGTTTCTGCTTACCCCCATGAGGATAAGGCGTGAGTTTATATGTGTATGTAATATTGCATTGATATATTTTCTAATCGATACCCGGGAACGAGAATAAAATAACTTTTAACATAATAAAAAGCACGCCTTTTCGACCTTACATATAAAAAAATAAACTGTCAAGTTGACAGCTGTCTGCCGTCGGCTTCAGCCCCTGTTGTTTAAAATGTTTAAGGATATAAATATAATTATTTTCGAATTCCTCTATTTTAACTCTACGATTTGGCATTTGGCACGTGTACCTCGAGTACATGTTTGGGCAAAGTTGTATGGCGTTTTAATGACCTCCTTTGAAAACCACGTACCCGTTTGACGTTTCAACTTGACGGTTGTCAAGAACGCATCCTCTCGACGGCCGGGACTGTTGTTAATCACTATTCATAACTATTTTGCCATCAACAGATATAAAACATACTTACAATAAAATAAATTAGACCTTTTAATTTTAAACCTAAATTCTCTTTAATAAACAAAATAAATTTTTTTAATCACTTTTCGCTAGTAACAGCTTTTCGAAAAAAAAAAAACTAAAAACCGATTTTAGTTAGCATAAAGTGCAAACGTTTTTTTTTTTTTTGTGAACTAACTATATAACTTTGTAATATAACTTTTAGACCATTTTTATCTATAAATGTAGTCAGTAAAAATTATTTGTTAGGTAAATTGACACTCTACGTCAATTGGCCGAGACCTTTGCCCAACCGTGGACGTTTTTCGAGTTCAGCCTCAGTTTGAGCAGTCCTTTAAGGTACATCAGAGCAAAATGTGGGTGTAATTCACACATTTGGCTCCTAAGTTTGAAAAGTCTAAGTTTTGACCAAAAGTTATACTAAAGAGTTGAGAGTCTTATATTAATTAATATTAACACAAATGAATTAAGATATTTCTTAATTTAACAAATATCTTTTGTAGATAATTTACAATGTTTATTTTTTTTTGTGTATTTTTTTAAATATTTTTCTCTTTTATTGTGAAATACTGAACTTATTTTTTTAAATGTGATTGTGAAACGATTTTTGGTAACTTTTGACTGATTTTATCATGTTTTTTTTTAAATTGCTCCCTTGACTTTTAAAATCTCATTTTATTCCCGCTTTTTTAAATATTTCCTTCGTCGAAGCAGTCAAAAGCTAAAAGAAATCATATCATTTATCCCGAAACATATTATAATAAAATCTATACTATTATAATGTAAATCATCTTCAATAAACTACATTACATGTCCATCTACGGAAAGTTTCAGGTTATAACCGACCAAGATATTTTGACAGCTGTCAGTTGATGACGTCATTCGGTACTAAACGCCAAGACAGTCGCGGCCATTAAATGTGGGAGCAAGATGACACGAGATTCTCGTAACAAATATTCGTCCTCCTATTCTCACGTGAAATGAAAATGAATAGTTTTTTCACACGGACCACATCTAGCCGTCAAAATTAACACACAACACGACCACCAGTGAGAACGCGCAGTAGCGGCCGGCCACATCGCAAACACAATGTTGCGTCGACCATTTCATTGGAATTTTGTAGTTACGACAACGCAATTGCAAGAGGCTGCATCGACACTGTTCAGACGTAACCACTGCTTGCCCACATTTTGTCCCTGCGATGTGGTATGATTGTGGTTCGTGTGTACTGGTCCTAAGGTCTAAATAGACGCAAGTAGGTACATACTATGGCTCAACATTATCCTTGCCACTGTCGCACAAGTGCAAGATAGAGATCGAAAAATAACCAGCTAGGAACGGCTTTCATTTTGACAGTTCAACAACATTCATTGCGTTCTTTACGTTTTTGAGCAGACAAATTCTTCTAACATATGAAGCAATGGATTAGCAATACCCTTCAAAATGTTTCAGATTCTATTTGAAAATGTGTTCGAATTAGAGCTGACAAGAAGCAAATGTTCTTAGAGGAATTCTCTTTAAAAAAAAAATCTATACAAGATTGTGGTAGCGGACAAAAATATATGTTAATTTGGAACATATTTCCGAGAACCCTGTTGTATTCAAAACACGATTTTTAAAAGTTTTCTCGATCCAAAAAAATGGTAAACTAACCTATTGAAATGATCTTCCAACAAAAATATCTGTATTACATAGCGACGCACGTTGTTAAAACTAATAACAATAACGTATCATATCTAAATACAGAACTTGCTTGTTTGTTATCTTCGATCACTCAACTCATTTTTAAGTAAATAGACAATTGCTTCATATTTTGCAATAAATTACAAGCTTTGTGTCATCGCGCTTCTCTTTCTTTTCTATGCAGTTTGACAGTGACCGCGCTATAGCTGTTGTCAGCGTCATTAGTAACCTTTTTAAATATCGGCTTTAGCGTTTAGTATACGAAAAACGCGGGAACGTATTTAATCCAGTTGTCTATACCCCATTATTATAAGTTTATAATATTTGTGGTCATAGTTTTAGGTATTATTGTTTGACCGTTAAAGTTCACAATAGAAGAATAAAACACATCTTTTATTGCTACATATTTTACACTTGGTAAAATGGGTTTTTTAATGTATAATAAAAATGGAGTTATATCTTGGTCGGCTTGTAATGAGGATAATTACTATTACTACATTAATCATTAATATTAGACACAAATATGGGAAGTCATATAAACTGTACAAAGATAATATTTCATAGAGATAGTACCTGGATTCCTATATTTTACCGGCCGATACTAAACAGCTCAAGCTTTGTTTTTCTGGGAAAGTGGTTCCGCCATTTTAAAACGGCTGTCAGATTATACCAGTATTTGACAGGTGTCAAAAAACTTTCTGCATTTGAACAGCCATTATTGAGTGCCCGTTCACCGTATTCCAAGGAAATCGAAGCTTTACGGCCTGGATAAAGTTTTCACCTGGATTCCTATAAAATCCTCCTACAGGTGTTAATTATACAGGGTGGCTGGAACATTGACCCGCAAACTGAAAACATGAATTTTGCTCATGATTCTGACCCCTGAGCGTTGTTTTTTTTTGTCAGTAAAAAAAATGTTTTTTTTTTAAATAAACGAAGAGTCATATCAACGCAGGAGTTACAGAACCATGTTCTGAATCCAATGTCACCTTGTATTATGGGCCGTAGCGGTAAGAGCATTATATCAATAAAGTTTTAACTTAGAATTCATTCAAATCCATATCTATATATTTAACAGTTTTTGTTTGCATCTCCGTAGAAAGACAAGTCCCAAATTTTGTGAAAATAAGGCTGCACCTTGTCATGAGCGATGGCGGGTTACAAAATCGCTTTCGCTAAGCAAACCACAACCTTATAGAACAACCGAACATTTGAAAGAAATGCATTTTTTTCTAAACGAGTACATAATAATATAAAATTAAACTATTTTGTTATCTATGCTACACATCATATCGCACCGCGGCTTGTGGATGGAAAGTCTGTAAAAAAAAAAAAAAATGACACAATTCTTGTCATTGGTCCGGGTTTGATTCTCAGTTTCAGTCTTATGGGGTATTTTCGAAGCCTATAACAAAGGAGTCTATATGTATAAATCTACTGGTTCAAACTATATTTTTAATTTTCAACTCGAAAAGAAGATAAAGAAGAGGTACAGTTCAAAACACATAACCTATTTCTTTGTTGAAATCGGGTAAAACATTCAAATGCTTGATAACACACGCAAATTTTTTTGTGGTTTTTTTCCCGCTGCGAAATGATTTGATTTTAGTAGTTGTACACAATTTATAAAAAAAAAAATTGAATCAAAAATTTCAGATTCATAACTGTGAAAGACAAAGCTTATTTTGCTCTGAACATTTACGAATCGCTCTTCACTTTGTCGGTAGCGCACGTCGGCGCGTGCGCTTCAAGTAGCACTTACTCGTACGTTACGTCTAGTGGATAAGTATTGTTTCTCACGCTTTCAAGTTGATGCATATTTTTTTATTAATTATTAATAAAACAAATAAATCCATTATTCGATACTACTACTGAGGGTAAATCGTTCTGCCGCGGGAAAAGAACCATCAAAACTTCACCGTGTATTTTTTGTATTTATAAATGGATAAGGAGTAGTCCATAATAAACTGAGTAGTTTCATTCGTGACTTAACAAGCAAAATCTTATAATAACGCAAAACCATATTAAGTCATTGCAATTAACTCTCCAGTGAGAGCAGTGGTGGCCCAGTTGTAACGGCCGCGACTTATGAGTTGTAGGTCGTAGGTTCGAACCCAGACAGGCGCTTTACTTTGTGTAAATTTTATCATCACCACTGCTCTCAAAACGGTGAAGGAAAACATCGTGAGGAAACCGGCATGTCCTAGAACCAAAAATTCGAAGACATGTGACATCTACCAACCCGCACTGGGCCCGCGTGGTGGTTTACGGCTCACTCCCTCTCGCAGAGAGGGGCCTGTGTCCCAGCAGTGGGAACATAAAAGGCTGATTATGTATGTATGTTATGTAATGAACTCTTATCCCATTGTAATAAAGATTAAATTAGAACGAGTTTGATAAAACTCTCGGCAATTATTCTAATTTATACCTAACCGTGCCGAGATAAGAGTTACATTGCAATGACTAACGAACGGTTTAACGTCGATCGTGAATGCGCGATTTCGAATATTTAAAATAGTTTTTCTATAAAGTTACGAAGCTTTAATAAAAAAAATTAAGATAGCTAAGAAATAAATGAATTTTTACCTGTAGCGTTGCAAATAATCGGGTCATCCTGAAAATAAAAGAAAATAATGGTTATTACTTATTATTAGTATTAATTTCATGTTTAATTGAATAAAGAAAGAAAGAAAAAAAAAAGGTTTTTTTTTTATTCCGCACAAACAAAACGGGCCTTACAACAAATAAAATGACACAAAATACACACATACAAAGTACCCAAAAGCCTCTTATTCATGAAATAAAAAGTTTGATGATTTTGTCAAATTTCTCGATGCCAGGTCCAAAGACAATACACATTGCTCTGTGTTGCAACCTGTCAAATGACAATAAACGAAACCAACCTGCCGATTGCACAGTAAAAATTACTACATTTCTAATAAACAAACAACAATTCATTTAGGTTCGATCATTCATCATCTTCATCTGCTTATTACTTTTCCTAACGGTTAGACTAGGTGGGGTCAGCTTCAAGTCTAACCGGGTGCAGTCGAGCACCAGTATTTTACATGGAGCGACTGCCTATCAGACCTGCACAACCCGGTAACTGGGTAACACAATACCCCTTGGTAAGACTGGTTGTCAGACTTTCGGGCATCTTACGACTCTCAAAGATCTACGAATGACATCCAGGAGTAACTGCTTCACGTGCTTTAAAAGGCACGGAGGGGTCTTGGTGTGTAAGAGCATGGGGTCTCAACTCGTACAATAAAATTATAATTAGTCTTGAAAAAAAATCATAGATGGCAGCATAGGTAACCATTACGATATTAACAATCATTAAAAAGCGTTAAACGGCAGAATTCTGGCTGTAGTAAGATAAGTATAAATTAAAACTTTGTTGTTTAATGCTGATTTATCTATTTATAATCTTAATGCATGTCATTTCATGAGTAATATGAATGAAGCCTTAAACTTCAATTCTAACCCTTATAAGATCTGTGAATAATTTCGTTTAGAGCTCTTTGCAATAGATGGCGCTTTACTCAATTTAAACACATCAGAGTAGCCTCTAATGTTACTAATTTAAATCAAACAACTTATTTTTTTTAAAAGACTACATAGAAATGTAAAAGAAATCTATTAACATGTTTTTCTGAACCCGGAACTATTAAACTTAATATAAAAGGGCGAAACGTTTTAAAAGTAGGTCGACTCCTAGATGGCGTGGTAAAACTACAGTCTGGCAATAAGCGAGTCGCTGATGCTGCCATCTGTTGAAAATTGGACGAAGAAAAATTGCCAGCTCAATAGCCAGACTTAGGGAGGTGTCATTTCTTTGTATGGGATTGGGTATCTGTACGTAGTATTATATTATCTGTGGTAAGAGCGACCGACCTGTGCAAGAGTAGCTTAACCTGATCGATCGACCCATGCGGCTGTTATTTCTTAGCTTCGCACTTCGGGTATGATTGACAATTGACCAACATCCAAATTCGCAAACATCCAGACTTTTAGTAAGTACTAGTGTTTATCTATTTTGTTAGTTGACATTCGATTACCTATGCCATTTTGTATGGCCTTTGGCGGGACATAGTAAGGACCCATATTTTTTTAATTTAAAATCTGTATAATATTACCCTATGTTCACAAAATGAATAAATTGGAATTTGAATTCACATTTATAATACTGGGTCAAATTAAGTTAGCTAGCAAAACTTTTAAAATGTGATGATATCTAAAAACGATAAAACAAGAAGAAATTTGTATTATTCTGCCCTTTCCCTTATCCCTAGTCTTCATCTCGGTAGTTAACCCCTTTCCAGCCATATCATCTGTCACACAGTACATACATCGTTTCTTTGGTCTTCCCCTACTCTTATAGCCATCCACATTCATAATCATTAGGAGAATGATTTTCTTCTTGGTTTATCGTTTTTAGATATCATCACGTTTCTAAAGTTTTGCTAGCTAATTTATAATAATTAAGGAAATATATATAAAACAACGGTTAGACCTGCTTGTATGGATCAGAATGTCGGGCCACAAAAGGGATGAATGAAAGGCACGAGATGAGAATGCTTAGATAGAGTGGTGTGTGGTGTAACACGAACGCATAGAATCAGAAATGAGAAATGAGTATGTATGAGGAAGCCTGAAAGTGGCACCGGTCACTGAAAAGTTGAGGATGAATGAAAGTGGCACCGGTCACTGAAAAGTTGAGGATGAATGAAAGTAGCACCGGTCACTGAAAAGTTGAGGATGAATGAAAGTGGCACCGGTCACTGAAAAGTTGAGGATGAATGAAAGTGGCACCGGTCACTGAAAAGTTGAGGATGAATGAAAGTGGCACCGGTCACTGAAAAGTTGAGGATGAATGAAAGTAGCACCGGTCACTGAAAAGTTGAGGATGAATGAAAGTAGCACCGGTCACTGAAAAGTTGAGGATGAATGAAAGTGGCACCGGTCACTGAAAAGTTGAGGATGAATGAAAGTGGCACCGGTCACTGAAAAGTTGAGGATGAATGAAAGTAGCACCGGTCACTGAAAAGTTGAGGATGAATGAAAGTGGCACCGGTCACTGAAAAGTTGAGGATGAATGAAAGTGGCACCGGTCACTGAAAAGTTGAGGATGAATGAAAGTGGCACCGGTCACTGAAAAGTTAAGGATGAATGAAAGTGGCACCGGTCACTGAAAAGTTGAGGATGAATGAAAGTAGCACCGGTCACTGAAAAGTTGAGGATGAATGAAAGTGGCACCGGTCACTGAAAAGTTGAGTGGAAATTTGGTTGTTATTGTATGGGCATGTGATGATGATCAACAAAATGTCGTGAGGAAAGTCCTTTCTAAGCCATATCATCTTTCACACAGTACATCCATCGTTTCTTCGGTCTTCCGCTACTCTTATAGCTTTTTCTTAACTTACATATGTCGTGGATGGATGGCGCCACAGTACAGCGGACAGCGCCATCTAACAATTTGATTCATAAACGAATGATCATGTGATCGGAAACGCAAGCGAGCCCCACCGCTTGGACACGATCGTCGGTGGAGGGGATGCAGTGAGGAGTGGCGGAGAGGCCGAGTGTTGCGACAGTCAATAGAATACGGTTGAGTTTGGACAGTCTTGGCAAACGCTCAGTACCAACGCACGTGTCTGTTTCCGTTGCACGTTTTTATTTCATTAGCCAGTGTATTGAAGTTATTTTAATTCGAATTATCTTTTCGTTCGTACCCACTACAGTGCCCACACTAAAATGTGTCGGATCGCGAAGAAGACCCGATGTTTCGCATCTCGGCCACCCCTGATCCGACATATAAATTCATTTATCACTTACTTGCTTAGAAGTCCTAGTTCTCTGTACTGTCATGTTCTGCTGCGGCACGGTGGAGTCGGGCTCAACTCCTAGCGTGGAGTAGATCTCGCGTAACATCAGAAGCATCGTGTCTTCTGACTCCCTGAGGATAAGAGAATGATAAGCGTATTAGAATTCGAACCCGGGCAGGCGCTTTACTTTGTGTAAAATAATTTCATCACCACAGCTCTCAAAACGGTGAAGGAAAACATCGTGAGGAAACCGGCATGTCCTAGGACCAAAAATTCGAAGACAAGTGACATCTACCAACCCGCACTGAGCCCGCGTGGTGGATTACTGCTCACTCCCTCTCATAGAGAGGAGGCCTGTGTCCCAGCAGTGGGAACGTTATAGGCTGATTATGTTATGCTTATGCTAAGCGTATTAATTATAAGGTCCTGTCCGAGCTATCACTTCGTTTTTGTTAAGAGTTATTTCTGTCTTTTTTTCATTTTGCTCGGCTTCTGAGGGTCTTAGAGTGATGTTTAATCCTTCCTCAAGAATTAAGCTATCAAATGCAAAAATATTTTTCAAATCCGACCGTTAGTTCCAGAGATTACCCTCTATATTCAAACATACTCGTACAAACAAAAATGTGTAGTGTGTTGTGTGTGTGTTGTGGTCGGGGACGGTAATCCTTATCATTTTTAGTATTGCACCAAATTTCTACGACCATTTTTTTAGCAGTTTTTTTTTAAGTATGCAAAATTTTGTTATTGGAACACTCGCAGAGGGTAGTTGTCATGGTAGGTAATACTTGTTCTAGGTCACCTTTCATTTATTTCGCCGATCGGTAGTTTTATATTTTATATAAATGTATAAAAGAAGATTTTACTAATTTAAAAACAGCTGAAGGAGTGATCGTAAAGATTCGGTGCAATAGTAAAAATTGCTAAGGAGGATTTCTCCGAGCACAACACACACAGACACGTACAACACTTTTTTTTTCGCTGGCCAGGTTTTGGGCACTTTGGGTTTTGGGCCCAACTTTGTATGAAACCTGACTGGTCTCCTTGTAACATATTAATATTTTAAAATATTAGTAAAGATTGATCATAAAGTCGTTTAGTCGAGAAAAGAGGCTACACATACTGTCATGTACATTCATTATGACATAGATACATTCTTTCCGTAGTTACAAATGGTGACACCCTTCAACCACAGTTTTGTTGTTAAATTATCATCTGCCTTGCCTTTTTTAAATACGTTGGGGTTGGCTTCCAGTCTTCGTGGACGCAGCTGAATACCGGTATTTAAATGGAGCGACCCAGTTCCCTCCACAACCCAGTAACTAGATAACGATACGCCTTGATAAGACTGGTTGTGGAACTTTCAGGCTTCTGACGACACGTAACGACTGTCAAAGATCCACGAATGACAGCTGGGACCAACGGCTCAACGTGCTTTCCGAGGCAAGGGAGTCTCCTTGTGTAAACGGTCACCCATCCAAGCACCAACCGCGGCAAGCGACGATTAATCTGATCGAGCGACCGTGCGGTGTTTTTATTTTTATTTTTCGTTTCATGAACTGTTGCCAGTGTTTTTTCTTCATTATATCTTTTAAAAACCTAACCTAACGGGATAGCTGCATTGCAAAGGATTTTGACTAGCAGGACATTGAATATTGATTCGTCTATCAATGCGGACATTGACATTACATTTTGACAGTGGTGTAATGACACTTACGCTCAATGAAATTACATATTGACATTGACATAACATGTATGTATGACATTGACATTACATGTATGCACAATGACGTTGCATATTGACATTGGCATATCATGTACGTAAAATGACATTACAATGGTACAAGGATATTTTGGCGCATGACCAAAATCGGAACAAAAGCCGCCATTTTAACTTTTTTTCATTACAATTTCTGTGACCGTTTCGAAAATGTTTTTATTAATTCATGAGTTGATAGTTGTTCTCACCAGTATCCAACATGGCTGCTCATCGCAAACAGATATTCGTTGATCATTTCCAAAGGTGCTTCTTGTAGTACGTAGTCTACGCGACGACCGCCGTTTAGACGGCCCAGCATGTCTGGGGTTGCCTGTGGGAGGAATGACAATTGTAAAAATAAAAATTATAACATAACATAACGCCTGTAACCCCAGAAGGGTTAGGAGAGGTGTACCTATATAGTAAACCCACATTTCGCCACACACAAAAAAACAATTATATTCAGCCTATAATGTTAATACAGGATATTAATAATAATATTAATATAGAGCCTCGACAAACACCTGAGGAGGCTCTCGTTGGGCAGAAAGCGGTACTTCTGGACACGGCTCGCATTGTCAGGAGGTTCCTCTCTCTGGAGCCCTGACCGCCGGTAGCTTGGACCCTGTTCCCGATACCGGTGGGATACTATTTTTTATATTTTTAAATGTTTTTTTTTTTTCAGATTTAAAAAAAAAAAAAAAAATGTAATTTATAAGTTTGTAAAATATAATAAAGGAGATATTAATATCGCAGCTATATCAACCTAACAAAATATAAACCTACCAAAATGCGCCTAACACACATACACCCACACGTCGCTCACACTGACCAACACCACACCACACACACGCAACTCCTCACATAACTAACTTATTTAACAAAATTAGTTCCACTAATATTTGAGCCACTAATGTTTTTATAATTATTTTGTTGGTTGTCCGTGTACAAGTACAAATCAAAATTAAATGTAAAACTTTGTAAAAGGGTGGAGACCTGGTGTCCTGAAATACAGGCCTAGAGCTTAGTTTAGGCGCCAGTCTCTCACAATATTACAGTGTTGTCTGACTCTGATACCATTTAATATGTATTTTTGTTATATTGTGATGAGAAAACAAATAAATAAATAATAAATGTTCCCACTGCTGGGACACAGGCCTCTCTGTGAGAGGGGCCGTAATCCACCACGCGGGTCCAGTGTTGCTTGGTAGATGTCATGTCTTTGAATTTTTGGTTCGGTCATTTTTGGAGTCGTCAACCTGAATTGACCAAGCATGGTGATCAATGCTCGTGCCTTCTCTGTATGACTGCTGTGGGACAATAATAGGCTGGCATTTTTCTTATTATTGGTTGCGACGTTTTCAGTAGTCGTTGAACTCCTTAAGATTTAAATTAAGTTAATTTATACTAGTTTTTTGTGAGTGTGTTTGTTGCCTGCGACTTCGTCCGAGTGAATTGCTTGTTACCCGACCCTCCCTATCGCATCGCATCACTTCGTTTTCGCTATTTTTTTTCGGTTTTTCTCGGCTCCTATTCGTTAAACGGCCTTCCTATAACGCAATACATTCTTACCAGTTCTATTTCCTTGGCCAATTCTTCTTTGCTGTCACCAGTGAGCTGTTCCTTCTCCAGTTCTTCTTCTACAACCTGGATAAAAAAATTAAACATTACATTTCTTAAAATGGTTAAACTACAACAGTCGTATTTTTTATATTTTTATATGACAAGGATAGATTACATCCAAAAGCTTTTTAAATTTTGTGTTTCTCTTTTCTCTGGTCATAAATGCTATCCTTGCACCCACCTTCTCAAGCTGACCCTCAGGAGGAGGCGCCGCCTTCCACTTGTTCCATGTACTCTTGAGCGACTCGAGCAGCTTCTGCTTCAGGTCAGCGCCAACCCGCGCCATGGTGTCCTTCAGCTCTGTGGCAGTGTCCAAAAAATCTTCTATTTATTTATGTAATGCTGTTCCCCGAATTAATTAAATGGATGTTAGCCACACGGCTGCTGTCTGGTATGGATCAGAATGTGAGGCCACAATAGGTATAAATGAAAGGAAATTGCATGCAGCTGAGATGAGAATACTGGGGAGTTTGTTGCGTCACTTTTTCTTCCCAGCTAAAGCACATTTTTTTTGGAATTGATTTCTTAATAATCGATTTTCATGTATAAGGCCACCGGTATGGAAAATCTCTGAGGAGTGAAATGAATACAAGCATTAACTTCAAACCGATAGGTTTTTCTGCGCAACGTATCTTGCGCACCTTTCACATTGAAACCGTGTATGTGTGTACTTGTATACAGCCGACAGCTGTCGTATGTATGTGTGTGTGAATTATGTTTGTGTTCGTCATGTGTGTCGTTTTCATAGTTTTCGAGGGTGCTAAAGCCGATAGTGAAGTCAACATGAAATTCCAAGATGTCGGCTGCGAAAACTTTCAATTTTTTTTCGTCATGGGTGTCGTTTTCACATTTTTCGAAGGTTCTAAAGTAGATAGTGAAGTCGAAATGAAAATATCAGAAGCGTCCTTTATTTTTTTTTGACCTCACTATGTTTTTGCACGCTCGAAAACCATGAAAACGACAGACATGACGTATTTTAAACCACACATGACCGTGGACCATTTGTCAATTATTAACAGATTTATTTAAGAAGGCAGATTAAATTGAAAGAGGAAAAAACAATTCAAATGATTGTTTAGATGATTGTGATAGGTACTTAATATAAATCGATGTAAATTATAAGAATTGTATGATATCATATAAATTGTATGAATAATGATAACTAATATAATGGAAACTGTATAACTGTAAATTTGAGAATGTTTATTTACTTTATAGTTTAACATTTACACAAACAAGCAACAACAACAGGCAACTAAGTGCTAAGAACCTACCTATTGTTAACAGCATTTGAATTTAACAAAAAGCGTACTTACACAGTTAATTAGAACAACAATTGAAAGTTATAAAGATCAACTAGTAACAGCGCGTATTAAAAATATCACAATGGGATTTTTTTGCTGATCAACAATAATAGTACTTTTAAAACTACCAAAAATTGAAAGAAGCTCAATATTGTAAAAAGTTACTCACCATGGTGAAGTTCAAAAATTTGTTTGACGCGCATTCAAATATTTCCCTTTACTAGGAAGATTAGTTTTAACTAAAAACTAAAGTGGAAAATTTAATTTTTTGTTAAAACGGGTCGAAAAAACGTCGGGATTTTCTGGTCAATATTTGTAGTAACTAGGTTAATTAAGTTAAATGCCGATGTGGTTGTCGATTTACTTTTTTGGACCCAAGCTGTTCATGTCATAATGTTTGCATGAAGTTTTTTTTCATTTAAATGTTAAAATTGTATTTCAGGCTGAAAAAGCAGTAAGTACATACCTAAATGCATCCTCTTCCGACCTTTGTGATGTGGAATGAGATGCGGCTTCAGATCTCGGAGTTGAGGATTGATAAGGGGTTCGATTCTGAAAGAGGAAATATTGGTTAAAAGGACACTATTAAAAATATAATTTTTAATCTTCTGTTCTAAACGCAGAAAGTAGCAGAAAGGTAAGGGCCAAATGGGCCAGGTCTATGTATCCTCGAAAAAAAAAACTAGAATTCGGGAAAAGAACACATTATTTATTAAAATGTATACTGTTATGGCAGTTAATTGATATTCATCAATAACTTGTATCGACTTTCAACTTTGCGTTATGGCGGATTTAGTTACTCTGTACTCTAACTCTGTACTCTGCACTGTAACTTACAATTATATCTGTCCCTTTAAAACAAATAGCTGTCAACACGTTATAGCGTCGCATACTTTGGCTTCATTGGGATTTTAAAACCAGAGATTGATCGGTTTGTCTATCTCCAGTACGCCAATATTGGAGATTTATACGTTATTGGGTTAGGCCGTTAAACAATAACAGTAAACCATAGATCGACCATTGAACATAGAAAGAGAACTGTCAGCTGTCACAACATCTTCACATCAGCCACCTTCGTCATGTCAAACGTCATTAATCAATCAGAATGACAGCTTACCGATACGACGGATTTTTGTTGTGTGTTGGCAATTTCAAGTGGAATTTCTTATGTTTTACCAGTAAGCAAAGCCATTTTAAATTAATTAGACGTTTGAGAACTGTTTTAGATGTGTTTCCCAACTTTTAAGTATAGTGTACAGCCTGGCCCAGGCTCCATACATTTTGGAACATCTCCTTTAAAGATGTGGTATAGACCATCAAACTGAACAACTCTCTCCATGGGACCAACACCGTTATCGAGAAAAAAAATATCAACATTAAATTTGACCCAACACCAGCAACTACCTCTCGAATGACGTTCGACGAAATGCTGTTCGCATCACCTGACAACGGCCATTTGGCTATTTTAGGTTTTAAAACGGTTTTTAACTGACTGGCTCCTTGGTCTAGCATTCACAAGGGCCACCGCTGAGCATAAGGTCCTGGTTAGAGTCTCAGGTAGGGCAAAGTGTTATTGGGTTATTCCATCCGGAATTTATCAGTAGCAGCCCGGAGTCTGGATTAGTGCCCGGTTGAAGGCAATAGGCTCGCCCCCTATTACATGGGACTTGAACATAACTGGAGAAATGTGGGTGTGCTATAGGTACACCTCTGCCTAACCCCTTCGGGGATTGCAAGCGGAATGTTTGGTTTTAATGTTAGAAGTAGCCAGTAACTATTTTAATTCCCATCTTTTAGTCGTACTAATAATAAAGCTGAAACGTTTTTGTTTTTGTTTGAACGCGCTAATCTCTGGAACTAAAAGTCGGATTTAAAAATTTATATTTTATTTGATAGCCCAATTATTTAAAAACATTTTTTTTCACATAAACCTACATGGGCACTTATGAAACGTCAAACGCTAGGTGCACGGTTCCAATTGGTCGTTTCCTGTGAAGAACAGCTGGTTAGAAACTCCACGGAATTATTTATTAATGATAAGTATTATCACAGATATTAATACTACGTACCACCCAATCCCATACAACTAACTGGCTATTGAGCTGGCTATTTTCAATCGTCCAAATTTTCAATAGATGGTTTTATCAGTGACTCACTTATTGCCAGAGACTGTAGTTTTACAAAGCCATCTAGGAGTCGATCTTCTTTTAAAACGTTTCGTGCAATCCTTTTTATACAAAGTTTTATAGTTCCGGGTTCAGAAAAACATGTTAATACATTTCTTATATATTTCTATATAAAATCATATTTTTAAAAAAAGTTGTTGGTTTAAATTAGTAACGATAAAGTGGTAACTGTGATGACAAGACAAATTGAGTAAAACGCCATCTATTGCAAAGAGCTCTCAACAAAATGATTAACAGTTGGCTACTTTAATCATTCTAAAAGGGTTCGAAAAGAAGTTAAAGGCTTCATATACTTTTTTTGTTGTTTATGAGTATAAATAAACAAATATTAGGAAACATCAAAACTTCCTTGTTTAATGCTTATAGGCTATTTAACATCTCGCTACGACCCTAAGGAGACAAGCAGAAAGAACGCTAAGCGAAAACGAATTTATAGCGTGGGCGGGCGATGCAATACGACGCGGTGGGTTTTATAAAAATGTGACTGTTATTTTCTTGTATTGTGTAACTTACGTCTTCCACGCGAACAAAGTCGCTAAACTAGCTAAAGTTTTATTTAATAAAATAATAACTTACCTATAAGCAATAGGATCATAGGGATGGAAAATATTAAAGAAATTCTTGCACGTCGGCAGAGAGAAGTTTGCTCCCAAAGAATCAACACCGCGTATGCACTCGAATATAGCTGGAAGTAGAGGAAATGTTATTAATTACTTACAAAACGAAAGAATAAATAAATCATGTCATATTATGTGGTCAGCTCATGGTCATTTTGTTAATGTCATATCATGTGGTCAGCTCATGGTCATGTTGTTAATGTCATATCATGTGGTCAGCTCATGGTCATGTTGTTAATGTCATATCATGTGGTCATCTCATGTCATGTTGTTAATGTCATATCACGTGGTCATCTCATGTCATGTTTTTAATGTCATATCACGTGGTCATCTCATGTCATGTTGTTAATGTCATATCATGTGGTCATCTCAAGTCATGTTGTCAATGTCATATCATGTGGTCATTTCATGTCATGTTGTTAATGTCATACCATGTGGTCATCTCAAGTCATGTTGTCAATGTCGTATCGTGTGGTCATCAAGTTATGATGTCAATGTCACATCATGTTGTCATCTCATGTCATGTTGTTAATGTCATATCATGTGGTCATCTCAAGTCATGTTGTTAATTTCATATCATGTGGTCATCAAGGCAAGTTGTCAATGTCATATCATGTGGTCATCTCATGTCATGTTGTTAATGTCATATCATGTGGTCATCTCATGTCATGTTGTCGATGTCATATCATGTGGTCATCTCAAGTCATGGTGTCAATGTCATATCATGTGGTCATTTCATGTCATGTTGTTAATGTCATATCATGTGGTCATCTCAAGTCATGTTGTCAATGTCATATCATGTGGTCATCTCATGTCATGTTGTTAATGTCATATCATGTGGTCATCAAGGCAAGTTGTCAATGTCATATCATGTGGTCATCTCATGTCATGTTGTTAATGTCATATCATGTGGTCATCTCATGTCATGTTGTCGATGTCATATCATGTGGTCATCTCAAGTCATGGTGTCAATGTCATATCATGTGGTCATTTCATGTCATGTTGTTAATGTCATATCATGTGGTCTTCTCAAGTCATGTTGTCAATGTCGTATCATGTGGTCATCAAGTTATGATGTCAATGTCACATCATGTGATCATCTCATATCATGTTGTCAATGTCATTTCATGTGGTCATCTCAAGTCATGTTGTCAATGTCGTATCATGTGGTCATCAAGTTATGATGTCAATGTCACATCATGTGGTCATCTCATGTCATGTTATTAATGTCATATCATGTGGTCATCTCAAGTCATGTTGTCAATGTCACATCATGTGGTCATCTCATGTCATGTTGTTAATGTCATATAATGTGGTTATCTCATGTCACGTTGTTAATGTTATATAATGTGGTCATCTCATGTCATGTTGTTAATGTAATATCATGTGGTCATCAAGTTATGTTGTTAATGTCACATCATGCGGTCATCTCATGTCATGTCGTATTTTTTTCATTTTGTTGTTTTCATTATATTATTATTATTATAACTTACCTATAGGACTGCCAAGAGCATACAGGGCTTCGGGCGCGAATGCCAAGCTAGGGTACCGCACGAAGGGCTGGCCGGTGCCCGCGGGGCCTTTCACGTACGTCTTGCCCGATATTTCGTCGGTTTCTGTGTTGTCTGTTGCTACCTGCGAAGTAAATGAATACAATTATACCAATACTTCATCCTTTAAAGACAACAAGTGACGATAATCTTCATCATTGACAATTTATATGGAGGCGACAAAACAAATATTTTTCTTCCCAATTTTTTTTTTGTAACTAGCATGTAGTTACATTATTTTTATGAACATTTTTAATATTAGTCATCATCCCAATTATTACGCAATTATAAATATCTTGTAAAATGTGTCAATCCCACTGAAGCACACTGTCTTTCAAGATACTAGATTTTCCTAGTTTGAAGGGCAGTGGTCTTAATCATTTGTTATAGCCATAATAACCCATCCTTTATTGAAACAACACAGATGTTACCTAGGCTAAATCTTTTGGTCAACAAATCATTACTTGCTTACCAAAGGCTTAAAACGTGCTTTCCGAGACACGGAAGGGATCGCGATAAGTAATGCATGGACTCAATATGCGCATAACCAATGTATGGTGTAAGTACTTCCTCGCACGAGCTGATTCACAAACAGCTAATAAGAACACTTCAAAAGTTTCTACTAAAACTTCTTCCCAGCTAAAGCACTAGGAGTGTTGATGGGCGGGCGTTTTGGGGGACGGTCTTATCTAATTTTGAAGTTCGAAAAGTGCTGATTCTCAGCCTCATTAGAATAAACTACTTTTGAAAGATGCTTATAAAAGGGTACTTACATCAGCCTGATGACAGAGCAGGTCGAAGAGTATGACGCTGCCTAGAGAATGCCCTCCTAGTGATACACCTCCCTTAAAAGTGGGATTCCTCTGAAGGAATGTATTGTAAATACGATTCATTTCCATACACACCGTGTCGAGGATTGTCTGTGAAAGGAGAATAGAAGATTTTATAAACACGAAAACATTATTTGAAACAACAAGAAGAAGTCAGTTGAGACACAAATTATAGTGGTATGTGGAACAGGGTGTTAAGTTCACTCATCTTCTATAGAAAAAGGGGGATCCTCCAACCGAACGAGTGTCGTGTTTGGTGGGCAATTGCCCGACGATTTGCTTGTAACTATATCGCGGCGACCCCGTAAGGGGGCGTTGCGTGCGGTGACAGGGCTATGCCCCCCGGCCGCGGATGCCATACGGTGGCCGGTAAATACGGGCCCCTCATAGTGTTTGCGTCATTGCAGATGAAATACAGTCATCAAAGATGTATGGATTATTGTTTGTTTCTGTAGGAGCGCCGCGACGCTTATAACACAGCGTCACTTTCTTCACGGTATCTCGGCGGTCTGTCACCGCTAGGTGAGACCCCTAGTTACCTAGCGGAGGCCCGGCGATGACGACCAGCGACGGAGATGCCAAAGCCCGACGGTTGATGTCAGGACGTTGTATACATTCAAGTCGCGCGGTTAATGATGCAGGATTTTGCGTGACGTCAGTGAGCATACAGTGTCACAACATAAAGCCACAATTGAAAAACTTGATTTAACACAGTGACCATGGAGTTTTAAGCTCTTGGCACACACTGAGGTGAATACCGAGCGGGACGCGGGGCAAGACTGCGCGCGTCGTTTGTTTTAATAAGTAGGATATAATGAGAATATTCCGCGCCCGTTTGAACGACTTCATTTGAGTTAGTTGACACAATAAGCGCGAGCTAATTACGTCTCTCATCCTGCGCGGGATTCGCCTCAGTTAGGCAGAAGCTCTAGTAAACTACTCCCACCAACTTCACATTTTTTGACGGACCGACAATGGATTAATATTGCTATGTTTCTGTCATGTGTGAGCTTAAGAAAATAAACACGATAAAAATAAAATAAACAATAACATGTTTTTTTTTGGGCTCAACGACGAAAAATTGTACACACTAACTGCGGTCGATGACCCCACAAAAAAAAATACTATAGCTTCAATTATTTTTTATTTTATCATGTTAAAATGTGGATACCCATCACGTCTGCGGAGTTTCTCTAGCTGATTTCATTTGACCCTGTCTATTGTGCCTTCCTTCCGATATTTTTCTGTCTCTTGTTCAGTTATAGAACAGTCAGTACCACAACAACCGCTTTATTACCAAGTGTACCCCAACACAATAATTAGTGCGCTAACTTCTAAAACTTACGGCCCTTTTATTTTGTTAGCTCTTAATAATTCTTCAAATTTGGCAATATTACCCAGTCTTGGCAATATTACCCACATTGGGCAATATTACCCACACACTTATTGGTCACTACAGCTTACACATACCTGACAATACACAGGGCTAGTGTAAAACAATACATCGAGCACGGTTTCGTTGGTAAAACTGCGCAATCTTGGTATGCTGTCCAATGTGATCTGAGCCAGGCGCCTGTCTACGCCTGTTTCACCGGAGTGAAGCGTCGAGTGCCAGGATACGGGAAGCACCTGGAAATAAAGATTACCTATAAGTCATCGATAGCCTTCGATTTGCCCGATTACTGACTCATGCGTGACTTGTCTACTCAGTGGTCCTATAAAGTCTATGTGGTGGTTCTTGCCTCAGTTCATCTCAGACACTACACATGGTCCTTTCATGATTTGACCAAGATAATGTCTGGACTTTACAAGACCGCTCAGTATGATTCGGTGTTCCTTCTTAGAGTAGTCGGTTAAGAAACATCAACCTCGTCTAGTATTCAAAATATTTGTATTTATTTTGACATTTAAATTTGATTATATTAGCCAATTTACAGAAATTAAATGTAATTTATCGTTTGTTATCAGCCTGCACCCACTCCTGAGTAAGGGCCTTCCCGATGTCGACGCGTTAATTCGGTCCAGGGTTAACTTGGGACATTGTTTTTTGTATTGATCAGCTCATTTATCCCTCTTTAATGAGTTGTGACGTCACGTTCTTAGGTTTTCCAATTGATTTGTATAAGTATTATATTTTTTTGGCACATTTGTTAAACAGTAGACGAATTAATTCTATTCTCGCAAGACTAACCCACTTCGTGCGTTCAAACACCGATACTGGACCGAAACTGGACAAAAGGTATGCTTACCTCAACTCTGCTAACGATGCCTTGATCGTAGGAATTCCTATAGTGCGACTGTACCAGTTGTAAGCTGGTCGATCTGAAGTCTTCAACTGTGAACAAATTATAGAGATTTTAGACTTACAATCGATTTGATAGCATTACAACTGGGCAACATTACCCACACATGGCAGCATTACCTCACTCATGGCAATTTTATCCAAACATGTCACTAATATGACCCTTCAACAAAAAATATTGGGTAATATTGCCTGGTGTAGGGTATAAGCCAACTTTAATTTTTGGCAATATTAACTTACCGACTTCCTCGACGGACCGGAAGCGCATGTCACAAGCGGATCCGACGCCATGACACAAAAGTAACAGATGATCGATATTCGACGGCTCTGTATCTTCAATTTCCGATTCGTCATGACCCCTTCGAACAACGCGAGGACGGGAGCTGGATTGCTGAAATTTTGAAAGATTATAAATTAATATGACATCATGTGTGTATTCCCTAAACATGTGAGCCGTTGGTTTTAATTTGAACCGATGAAATCTCTATGAAAAGTCACAAGATTTGACATTTTGTGTTCGCTAAAAGCGACTCCATCACCGAATAATGGTCACGGTCCATTCAAAATTTTCCCAGACCCAACACGAAAGAGACATATCCCTGTTTCTTTTGTACATTAACCGTATTTCATAATAAAGCCATACGCATAATAAACCTATTTTAGCTATAATAATAATAATCTTTATTTGGAACAAAAACACATTTTACAAAATTGATTGCGCACGTAAATAGCTACAGTAGTTACAAACTGTGGCGCAGCTATTAACGCCCACCTCAAAGAAGGAGACTACGGCATTCCAAATTCCAGGGATAAAAATACAAAGGGTTTAAAAAAGAACAGTTACAAAGAATAAAAAAAAAAAAATTAAGTGTTTAACGTTGTGCATGTGGGGGTGTTGTATGTGAGTGTAGTGCGTGTCTGTAGGGTGTAAGTGTTGAGTGCGCTTGTGGAACCCCACGAGCACACTCTACGTGTATTTGGTAAAAGAAAAGCTAACGAACTGTTTTCTCCCTTTCTGCCAAACTTCATTTTAACTTGGTTAATGTAACAAAAATATGTAGCTAACATTTTGTTTTGTTTTTTCTTTAGGCACAGTTAATTTTCTACCCTGTTGTACTTTTATACCCATTTGGATTTGAGCTCAAACGTCCTGATAGTCTTACTTATCGAGAGTCAGACCATTTATCTTTCTAGTCGTTAATATGACATCGTGTTCACATTATGCTGTCATGGAGTTTCGCAAAATAACGCCTGATTCCATAATTTACATCTGCTTAAGAAAGAGACAATCACGTATGAAGCAACGCGCGCTTTACTCGTGGTAGCTAAATGTACAAACACGCTGTGAATGTGTGCGTGAAGATGAGTGGCGTCAGCACATAACACACACTTCCCAATTCGCCATTGTCGCGGACGGTACCGAAGAGCTCCCGCGCTTACACACACATTCATAGCGTGTTTGTACACTAGGTCAACTCAAGTAAAGCGTGCGTCGCTTCGGGAGATAAAAACGGTCGCCACTCCAGAACCTTTGGCCATCTTTTCATCGAGCAATATGCCCCGCCCATTGCCACGTAAGTTTGGCAATTCTTCGGACTATGTAGGTTACCTTGGTTCTCCAGCAGATCTCTTCATTTCTGATTCGATCACGTAGGGAAACTCCAAGCATAGCCTCTTCATTGTCCTTAATTAATTAATTTGACAATTACATCGGCAACAAAACCTTAAAAGCCGGAACACACCAACGTTTGGGAGAAATAATTAGTACTTGTCTGGACATGATATTTAGCAAAAAAAACTACCTCTGTAGTTAATGTAACTCTTGAACGCGCGGTATGTGACTCTTATTTCATTATAATAAGGTATAAATTAGAATCATTGACGCGCGTTCGTGAAATGCTACATCTATACTAAAATATTAAAGTCTGGTCCGAAAGTATCCGACAGAATTGTAAACAAACCCTATTAAAGCAAAAATCTTAAGCAATAACTCAAAAGAGCGAATTAGTAACACAATCTTTTAGTATTTAGAAGGTTTCCACTTCAAATCTCATCACGTTTTCTAATAATGATTGTTTGAATATTTTATTTTTGTAATTGAAAAATCAATGACGAAAATGATTGAGGTTATAAAAATAACCTTAATTGTCGAACGGAAATCATTTTAAATTAGATTAACGGGCATTCAAATAATCAAATTTTGAAAGCACTCAATTTGTAAGTGGCACTACAAATTGGCATCCACAGGTACATTTTTTTACTTTCTCATGAGACACTTTTAGAACAGACCATACTTCATATGATTTTGACAACTAACAATTTTTTCCTTCTGACACTTAAATTCTCCTGCTCCATGGACAAGTAGTATGAGATGATCAATCTTCTCCGGCTGGTCTCTTGCCACCCGGATCTTGGGTGGATTGCGGTACACGCGCTTACCAAATAAGAATATCTGGAGGGGTAAGGATTGGATAAGGGTAATAAAAGGATATGGATAAGGGTAAGAAGTCGTACAGGTTACATATATACATAACCAATAATATTTCCACTGCTGAGACACAGGCCTCCTCGAGTAGGCTATAATCTACCACGCGGGCCCAGTGCGGGTTGGTAGATGCCACGATTCGCCGGTTTCCTCAAAATGTTTTCCTTCACCGTTTTGAGAGCAGTGGTGATAAAATTATTTACATAAAATAAAGCACTATTTATTACAACTCTCTGCCCGCGTGAAATTTCTTATTCTCCGACCCACCCCGTAGCATCGTATCGTCGCCTGTCCATGCTATTCGCTTACCGTTCTTTCTTACTTTTTTTCAGTTTTCTCGGCTCCTAAGAGTACTGCCTGATGTTAAATAGCTACCCCAATAAAAATATATTTATAAATCCGACTTGTAGTTTCTCATATTAGCGAGTGCCAAACAAACAAAAATACTCTTCAGCTTTATTATATTAGTATAGATATGACAAATAGGACCTTATTCACAAAAAAAGTATATAAAGCTGAAGAGTTTGTTTGTTTATTTGAACGGGCAAATTTTTGGAGCTACCAGTCGGATTTGAGAATTTCCTTTTGCATTTGATAGCTTTTTTTATTGGTAGGTATAGGCTATATAAAATCACGCAACGACCCTAATTTTGCCGTACATAAAGAACAAAAGCCAGAACGAACGCTAAGCAAAAAACGAAGGAATGGCGCAGGCAAGAAATGTGGCTGTTATTTTAGTAATGCATTTAATGTATCATTTGTATGTCATTAGTGATTCAAAACATAGAGCACTAAGATCTTTGTGTGCAACTACCAAAATTATTCTATTCTATTCAGGTATTCAACACAGTACCAGGCTACTCAGAAAGTATTGCGAAAAAATCTTTTATGTATGAGAAACTGGCCAGTTAAAGTCTATTTTGAAAATATAATTATTAGTAAGTAAAAATAGGTACGTTCCAATTTCAATATTTCCCTCCACATTGTTTGCGAGCTAATTTAAATTACTGTCTACGGCGGACTGGAAAAAGTGTTTCGAAAACTGGTTCAGACGCATGAAACTTTGCATAGAGGCTCTATGCAAAGTTTCATGCGTCTGAACCAGTTTGGAGTGGAGAGTACTTTAAAGATTTAATAAAAAAAATTGAAGTTTTAAAAACTTTCTGAGTGTCCTACGTATAATGATTTTAAGAAACATAACTCGACTTGAAGGAATTGCCCGAAACATCGTGCCTGGGTAGCCAGTTTTGTCTAATGTTCTATTAAATGGAGTAAAGGTTTGGGTAAAAAGGATTTAGTAAGGGTAACATAAGGATGAGGGTAAGGGTAATAACCCGGTTGGCCTAAGTTAAAAAGACAATATTTTCTACTCACCGGGGGCGTACTGAAAGCGTCGCTATGTAGAAAATGGACCATCACACTGGGACCATGCATGACTACTACCTCGCCATTGGGGAGGACCAAACGTCTGTGCCATTCCGCTGTCGTCATGCCGTGGTGATATTCCTCCTGGAAAGAGTAAATCAATTCTAATAAGCACTTTTGGAAGACAAAAACGACAAAGAAAGAGAATTGAGAACGGTTGATAATTTCATAAAAAAATTGGTTAGGATAAAGTGGAGAATACTTTATCCTAACCAATTAGATGGTGGAATGGTTAAGGCATTATTCCGCTTATGTTCTTTGGTGGGGTAGGCAGAGATGTTTAGGACACTCACATTTTTACAGTTATGTTTTAGGTTCACTCATCCTCCATACAAATGGGAGGATCTTCTGAGTTTCTGACAGACGGGTGTTGTGTCTGGTGGGCGACTGCCCGAAGATTGATGTCGGGACTATGTATATATGCTAGTTGCACGGTAAACTCTGCTTGCGCGATGCAAGATTTTGCGTGACGTCAGTGTGACGCATAGTTTGCATGTGGCGATGTTGATGACGCCATATCACTCTCTTCCGGAGACCGGAAGTCGATAGTGTGAGTCTTGTGTCTTGCAATGCTTGCAAGGGCTAGTTCAGGTTCCAGTGCGTTGGAACTGGGTGTCGCATAGTTCGTGTTGAGTCGGAACTGTCTACGAAAATTCCTCAGTGAGTGGAGATGCGTTATGCTACATTTCGTCGGATTTGGTATAGGCGCCGGGTTGAGGCTGACCGCTGGCGTCGACCAGGAGAAGGTTTTTAAGGGCTCTGCTCGTGGACCGGCCGAAAGTGCAGTGTGCTCTGCCAAGGTTGCTTATTGAGGCTGCGGGTGACGACCAGGCATGCGCTCGCGTTGCATTCTGGTGGTAAGAATACCCGTTGAAGCCGTGGGTGCTGGCTGGCTGTGAGACTCGACGCTCGAAAGCTTACGAAAGTGATGATGATGACGTCCCGCTGAGGTAGTTGGACTAGGGAAGTATAGAGGTATGTGAACAGGGTGTAAAGTTCACTCATCCTCTATCGAAAAGAAAGGATCCTCCGACCTGGTGGGTGTTGTGTCTGGTAGGATACTGCCTGAAGATTCGTCACAACGTCGGGACGTTGTATATATGCTAGTTGCGCGGTAAATTCTGCTTGCGCGATGCAGGATTTTGTATGACGTCAGTGTGACGCGTAGTTCATATGTGGCGATGTTGATGCCGCAACACCGTTAACCTGTCACATGCTATTGGGCTGCTAATGAGAATTTCCATATGAAAATACCATGTTACACTTTGCCCTGCGAGGGGATTGAACTCAGGATTCTTGCTTGAGATCGCATGCCCAACAAGGATGAAGGCAGTTTATCTATCATTCATCATCATCATCATCATTTCAGCCGAAAGACGTTCACTGCTGGACATAGGCTTCTCCCAAGCACGAAATCCTGCGGCCTTTACGAGGTCATCGGTCTTGTGGGAGGCCTTCCAACGTTACTTCTTCTTGTACGCGGTCGCAACTCCAGAACATTTCGGCCCCATCGGCCATCTGATCTGCGAGCAATGTGCCCTGACCACCGCCACTTAAGTTTGGCAACGCTTCGGGCTATGTCGGTGACCTTGGTTGGTTCTCCTGCGGATCCCTTCATTTCTGATACGATCACGTAGGAAAACTCCAAGCATAGCCCTCTGCATTGCCCTTTGGGTGATTTTTTGCCTTGTCATGAGGCCCAATGTGAGCGACCTTCGTTTTTTCTATCAGTTTATTGATTTACAGTTAAATCAAAAGTTGTGGTTTTATGAAATATCGAATATCTGACTTTCGATTCATCTCATGACAAAACTCTAAATTGAATAAACATAAATAATAGTGCATACCTCTAGTTTTTCAGCCACTGGTTCTGTATACGGCACATATCTGGCGTCTGTGGTGCCTTTGTAAAACCAACTGCATCTATAAGTGGGGATACAAGTATATTTCATTATTTTTAAGGTTTGTTGTAGTTTACTAAGGATGGTGACTAATATATGAAATGTTCATATAAATAATCAAATCAAATCATTTATTCCTTTGCAAACATGGGTATAGTACATAATAAGGTAAAGTAATAATGTAATGTTATTTCAAAGAAGGCATATTATAAATGAGATTATCGAAAAAATCTGTTAAATCGGTGTAAATATGAAGAAGAAACACGCTTTACAAGTTTTTGGAGGGGATTATTCCCGCCCTTGTCGCGCGGTACGGACAACGTACGACGCTAGTATGAATTTACATAGTCGTGACGTCACTTCTACGATAGTGCTGTCCTTGTCTAACCTAAGTTATAAACTTAAAACGTTTGTTGCCCATTCCAAAACGTAGATAGTTTTAACGCAGGAGGGTCCAGAATCTTGTACTGAATCCATCCATCCACAGCTAGAATTTTGGATAATATTTGTACGTACCTCCTAACGTTAGTAGGCTTATCTTCCCAGTACACAGGAATCCTCAGCCTGCCGATGACGTTGACATCGTACCGGCCGCCGTCAGTCGCTACCAAAGTTTGTTCATTTAGGTCCGCTAGAAAGAACAATGGATAATTTTATATTACTTGAAGAATAATTGATGTTGTAAGTTACCTTCAATTAACACCACCATATTACAAAACACGATCTAATTTTAGTCCGAGCTTACACCGTCGAGGCCGTTTTTGTATTCGAGCCTACACCGTCGAGGCCGTTTTTGTATTTCTTGTGCCGACTTAGGTGTTTTTTAATACAATATTCACAACCTGAGAACGAACTAAGTTGTCAGTTTTGGAACGGTATTTCGATTTCTGTTACATTCTTATTTAAAAACCGACTCGGTGGTTTAAACCATGTCTAAAGAAAAACCTTGTTTCATAATAAGACCAAGAGAGTTCAGATTTGACGGAAGCATGGCATGGCAAAGGAAAAAAACGAAACCAAGCCTTGAATGAAGAGCCCACGTCTTCGTTAGAAGTGTTTTTATGGATTCCGTCTCTTGTCATAGACAGACTGTGTAGCCTCATTAATAGTTTTCCGTTGGCATCCTTCGGGCAGAAGTTTAGCATCACCATCTTTCAGTCGAAAACACTACTACTGCTGGACACAAACCTCCCCCAGACATCGGGGAAGAGAACAATAAGTTGATAGCTTGGATAAGACCTCCGTGCCACGAAAGACAAGTTAAGCATGGCTGTCTTTTGTAGATCCAATTTCTGACAACCAGTCTTACTGCGTATTATCGTGTTACCCAGTAACTGGTCAGGTAAGCAGTCGCTCCATGTAAAACATTTGTAATCAGGTGCATGCGGTTAGATTAGAAGCGTATTATTCAATTAAATATACTTAGAAACCACTCCATCTAGACTTGAACCAGTGATGTCTAACGGGTGTGAGTATAGCTGACTATCTATACATGTTACTAATATCCCGCATGGCGATATTACCGTACGCGTGGCAATGTTGGGTAAAATTACCGAGAATAGGGTAATATTAAAAGTGTAGGGTAATATTACCGAGTCTTTTATTTAATTTAATTATTAGGCAGTATTACCCTACGCCTGGCAACATAACCACACGCCAGACAAGATTACCTTACGCCTGGCAATTTAACCACACGCTAGGCAAGATTACCCTACACGGTAGGGTAATATTGCGTAGTATAGGGTAATATTGCTAAGTAATACATTTGGTAATATTAACATATCGACTTCCTCGACGGACAGAAAGCCGTTGTCACGGCTGTCTTTCGTAGATCTTTGACAGTTGTTTCAGGTATTCGGAAGCCCAAAGTCTGACAACCAATCTTACCGCGTGGTATCGTGTCATCCAGTAACTGGTCAGATAGGCAGTCGCTCCATGTAAAACATTTGCATTCAGGTGCATCCGTATAGACTAGAAGCTGAGCGAAAATACGAAATAAACTCACGATAAAGAATAAAAATTAACTTACGATTCATATAAGCAGCTTCAAGACTCCTGGAATCTACGACAGAAAAACCTCTCCATATGGATTTGTCTTCAACATCCACCCTATAGAACCAGTGATGTCTTACTGGTGAATACTCCGTTGCTGATCGATCCTGAAAATACAAGTGAAAATCTTAAACATGGCACAACACTTAACTACATTTAAATTCAGAATCAGAGGTATTTTGCATTTCGAACTCAAGAATACAGGATAGTTTTTTTTTACTGTCAGGTACCTGAACCGCTGTAGCTACTGAAAAAGGATCTTAGGACACTGTCGTTAAATTTTAAGTAATTGCAAACTGTGTTCATAGATTTAGAAAAAAAAACCACTAGAAAAACGACCATATCTCTCGTTTTTATTTTTATGGTGCAAATCAATGCAGTTTCATATAAGGATTAAAAGACTCTTCGGGACAAATGAGGACAGAATAATAGAAAAGCCACAAATCGCAAAAAAACTATTCCATACTGCCCGTCCTACAAATCTGCCCTGTATACCCGTTTATTTAAACAACACTGATGTTACCTAGGCTTAGTCTTTTGGTAAATAAATTATTACTTACTAACAACCTATAAAGACTGGTTTCTCGAAAAGTAACCATTTATTTGTAATAAAACAAATATTGTTTGCAATGGATTTTGAACATTCGAGTTATGCTCGGTTCCTATAAACAAAAACGAATCGTTTTGCCAAACTAAGCATTTAAAGTGATTCGTAAACTTATGTTTCCTGTGATAGCTACTTCCATATGGAAGGGTCCACTATGCGAAGCTATGAGTTTTTCGCTTCATTATTGGTAGGGATACAAAATAGTGAATTTTAACCAATAACGGTACGTAAATTATAGGAATGGGCCATTATTATTTCCAAAACATCCTTTTGCTTCTTCACTTCTTAATTTGAATAAAATCCGCGCAGCAAGTGAGTTTACATTGTGTCACTACCCAAAGAAAAACATGCGAGATTGGTATTAAAAATTGACATTGTTACGATTATATTACAAGAATATGATGTGAAATGATATTCTGTACATCAGGGCATTGACATATAGAAAGGGGCGTAGCTACCGCCGTATCTGCCGTGTCAATTATACGGGGCCCCGGGCCACGTGGGCCCCCGATATGAACGCCTGTCAGACCTGTCACTATTGTCCATAGAGGCAGAAACTTTAGAAAAACTAAGTCATCATCAGCTATAAAATCAGTTTGCCGAAAAAAAGGCAAGGAGAGTGTATATTTAATTTGAATTGTTTGTAAAAAATTTGGAAAAAGTGACAGATAGAAATGGAACGAAATGGTGGTGGATGATGGGAGAATTATGATGAATAATATTTCTTTTAATTATATGCCGACACTGTTTTTTCTTTTGTGAGAAATCTTTACCTTTCGTAAGGGCCTCCAAACAAATTTTTATACGGGTCCCCGCCAAGGCACGCTACGCCACTGCATATATACATGCCTACATACATCACCACATAAGATCAAAAGTTAAAGTAAATTTTATCACCTGTTCCCTATCACCCATTTTTGTAGGCTAAGTCAAATCATTTTTCTCCTGCTTTTATCCCAATTTATTCGGCGTCTGTGCAATATGTCTTTATTTTCTTCCATACTTCTTTAGGAACCATCTCAGTAGTCACTCCCTTTCAATCCATATCATCTTTCACACAGTCCATCCATCATTTATTCGGTCTTTCCCTACTTTTTTTTATAGTCATCGAGATTCATACTAAAAAAAAAACCTTTAAATGAGGTTAACTGCATCAAGCAGAGAACGAACACAAACACAAAAAACAACAAAGTTTGGGGAAAATATGCGTCACACTCACACAAAACGGTAATCGCTCAGCATAATGCTACGACCTTATGCGAGACAGAGCCCCAGCGCTGGTTTACAGCGACAGCCGGGCTGGGCGGCGTTGAAGTGATGGCTCAAAACTTTCCACACGACATTTTCCTTATTCCTCCGAATTACACGCCCATACCATGACAACCGATTTCCACACAACCTTTCAGTTACCAGTGCCACTTTCAGACTGAAGTTGACGCAATCAAAATGTGTTCCTATAATTGTATACTTGCGACGTTTTCTTATATTGCTATTTCGCACTGTTTAAATAAATATGAAAACTACATAAAAATATAATTTCGTTTGAACCAGCTGCTGCCCGCGGATGTCGGATATAACCCCACGGGAACGTGCTACAGAGACAAAAAATAGCTATCTGCCATTGAAAGCCCCGTTAGTTTTTTTTTTAGAAATTTAAAATCTAGTGACCTTATTGGTGATGTTCTTCAGAAAGGTCAGATGTGTAGTACTCACAACCGGCGCTCGTGTATGACCAGATGTATGAACGTAAACGAGGCAAAAGGAGTATGTAAGGATCGTAGCAGGTGGCGTTCTGTGGTTTCTGCCTACCCCCATGGGAAGAAGGCGTGAGTTTGTTTTTATGTAAATTAGTATTTTGTTATAAGTACCGTAAAAACTTTTTACATAATTTTGACATAGTATGTCTATATATGTAGGTACCATAGGCGTTGTAGTTAGAAAGAAAATGGGCAATTTTCGCAAAAAATCTTTTATGCCTTTCCATCCTGTTTCTTATAAGGATCAGGGATTAGGGGCCAACTGAGGTTTGAGTAGTAGAACAGTCAGAAATCGCGAAAAACTTTTGCCATACATTTCGTAAGAAATGAGACTCGTAACTTATTTTTTATGATACCTTTACTGCCATGTTTCAAAAATCCGACCTGTATTACAGGGCTACAGGTAGTAATATGTATTCTCCCCCCCGACCCAGATGGTTCAGTTTTAGGGGCGAAACACCCAAAAAGGCTTATAGACACAAAATCGGCATGTATCTTGAAAACGGTTAAGTTTTGGGGTACGGTGGGGTACTACAACCTTTTAAAGGATCTAGGTCTATCTAACCTGTAGCACTGTATATAAGTATAGAATATTGTATATATTTCTTTTTGAGCAGCAATGGACTATGCCTGATAAATAGCGCTAAAATGAAAAAAAATATTTAAAAAAAGAATACCTCCGTCATTCCCGCAACTCCTTCATTTGGCTCTTCCTGAATCGTCACCCCATCGAAATTAACTGTGACCGAACCCCGGCCACTATCCTTTTGAGGCTCCATTCCAGAAGTATTCATTGCTCCCTGCTCCCCGTTCTCATTAACAGCCGTTCTAACCTTAAAATTTGCTTCAAATATCTTAGCGCAGTGCCTACAATTTGTTAGAAGCCTGTCTAAATCTAATGCTTCTATATCGTTCACAAATTCGACTTTTTCTTTGTTAGCGTCTCGTTTATTAAACTCCGGTAATGTAGAATCGTATTCTACTGTGAAATAGTTAACGTGTTTAATAGTTTGGTCTTTAGGTATAGTTATATTTTGAACTGCGGTTAGGTCGTGCATTAGATCGATGATTTTGGTCTTTTGTTCGGAGGAGGCGTGCCTATAATGGTTTTGACTTTGGCTTAACTCAAAAAAAGATTTGGCGTGGTCTGTTTTTGGGGGTGAACTAAAATAGCTCGCTAAGCGGCTGAAGTTTTCAGGAGGATTGTTTACGGCTGTGTCAGCAAAGAAATTGATTGGGTCTGGCAGTTTTGGTTCGACAGATTTTTCTTCCGGCTTTGGAGTAGTGAAGGCTGCAAATGGCGGCTTAATGGTTGCAGGATTTTCTTCAGGTTGTGATGTACTAAATGCAGCAAATGGCGGCAGAATTGGTTCAGATATTTCGTCGGGTTTCGCAGTAGTAAAGGGTCCAAATGGTGGCAAAATCGTAGCCGGATTTTCTTGAGGGTTTGAGCTAGCGAATGGTGAAAATGGCGATAACATCGTTTCATCCGAGCTCGAAGTTATAAAGGCTCCAAATGGCAACCTTGTTACAGTTTTTTCTTCAGGTTTAAGAGAAGTAAATGGTGAAAATAGTGGCAACATTGTTGCAATATTTTCTTCAGGTTTCAAAGTAGTAAAGCCTCCAAATTGTGGCATAATCGGTTCAGGAATTTCATCAGCCTTCGAAGCTATAAAAGCTGCAAGCGGAGGCAGAATCGTTTCCAATTTTTCATCAGCCTTTGAACTGAAAGCTGTTAACAGTTCTGGCAACGGAGTTTCTTCATCAGCCTTGAAACCAGGAGCCAAAGCATATTCTGGCAATTTTGTTTCCTTTTCAACAGGTTTTGGATCAAAAACGTTTGGAATTGGTGGTAGTTTCATTTTTCTTTCTACTGGCTTCACAATTGTCTTTTCAATTTCTTGCGACTTTTCCTGTACATTATCAATCTTCTTTTCGAATATTTTACTAAGTATTGGAGGAGTTGGGAAATCCGGTAAGGGTTCACTTTGCTCGTCGACTAAGCTGGTTATGTTAGCTTCAATATTGAATCCTACCGGTACAATAGGCTGGATTTTCGAATAGCTCGGTGCTATGCGGCTAGAGCAGTATGTAGCAATAGATGTTGTTTTAGTCTGTGTTGTTGTATCCGGCACTGTTTTAAACTCATTCCTTATTTTTTCTTCTCTCTGTTTGGCTAAAGCTACCCTTCTCTTGAACTCCTCTTCGAATCCTGGTGGAATGCTTGGAGTGGGTTTTGTGTTAGTGTTTCTGTAGTGAGCTTCGACAGCATAGTTTCCTGTGTCGAAGTAAGATACCATACTTATTGGTTGTGGTGCAATGTCGTGAAATAGCGATTGGTTGTCTATGCCATCGGATGGCTCCTTTTTCTTGTATTTCTCGACTCGATTTGTGAACGAATCTAACTCGTTTTCTGATTTGTGATCGTCATCATCCTTATCTGAAGGTTCTATAACGAACTCTTCGAAGAGTGGAAAGTCTTTATTTGCGTCCCGCTCTATTGAGTTTACGTCCAATTTACCAGCTTCATCAGACTTCGAATCTTCTTCTTCTTCTTCTTCAGCCGGTGGCGCAGAAGGTGCGCTCATTTGTCTAACTAACAAATCTTCATGATGTTTATCTTCATCAGCGCTTGTGGGTACTTTTTCGAAGAAGAGAGAATTGCTTCCATAGAACCCTAAAGTATTCGGGTCGACATTGAAATTGTAATCTTCCTTTAGAGCGCTTTCTGTCCATCCGTAGTTCATAGATTTTATTTCATCGACGTCTTCAAGTAGTTCTGTAGCTGATTGGACTTGTATTGTCTCAATAGTTTCTTCAGTTATATGTGATATCTCGTCAAACTGCCCAGCATCGTATTTCACTTGTTCGTTATTGGTAGGTTCGCGTTCAGCTGGTTCTGTTAGAGTCATTTCAACTGGATTCGATAGCTGTATTTGTGATCTCATGTTTTCTATAAGTTGGTTGGTGACATCCTGGTCATCTTCCTTATCGTCTGGTTTATTTACTTCTCGGCAGGTCTCACATATGCTTAATTCGGAAGCATTATCATCTTGTGCCACTGTACCAATATTTTCGGTATCAGTTGCACTCAGATTTTTGTCGTCTTTGTCCTGATGATCAGGAGTATTATCTTTTGTATCTCGTTTACCAACATCCGCGTTTTCAAAAAAACTTGCGCTAGATTTGCCAGATAACGTGTCTAAGTTTTTGTCATTAGAGTTTTCTTCTTGTGTTGGAGTACCTACGTTTTCAAAAAAACTAAAGCTTGACTGTCGAATTAATTCATCAGCGTGCTTGGCACCATAATCTTCTAGTTTCTGTGTATGATCGAAAAAACTCATGCTTGAATTTTTTTCAGACAGGCTTGCGATCAAGTCAGCTGGGATAAATTCTTTAGATTTCTCAGCAAGTATAGTGCTTAGGCCAAATAATGGTACCGATGACACGCCAAGTATAGGTACATCAGCTTTAGTTAGAGAATCCAGTAAACTATCCTTTAGGATAATAGTTTCTTTACTATCATAAATAATAGGGCTTGTAAATAAATTATGTGATTTAATTTCATCGTTTATTTTTTCTATGTGTTCTTTCTTATCAGGGTTATTTGAAAACAATTTTGATTGGATATCTTCAATTATCTCATTATTGGTTTTTATCTTTGCGAATAAGTCGGCACTTTGTGGACCACGACTTGATATGTTTTTATTTTCTGTCTCTTCAAAGTTTTTGTTAGCGAATATGCCCGATGTTTTTTCTTTATTTGCCTCTTTGTTATCTATTGTCATTTTAGCAAATAGATTAACAGTGTTTGGGTCAAACATTGCTATCGGCTCTAATTTTGGTTCTTGAGTCTCATGTTTAATCTGTTCAAAAGATTCACTTATAAAAGTCCTGTCCTGTGTAACTAGAGGAGCGGCGGCATCGCGAGTTACTGGTACCGTAGCTGTTGGCACTTTTATAGGCTTCTGTACATCCAAGTTATCCAAATCACCGAAATTTGCAAATCTTTCTTCGATCATAGCTCTACTTTGTACAAGTCGAGCAACTTCGGGGCCAGCTCTAGCCACGTTTTCATCCATTTTTCTTTCAGCATTATATTCTTGATTCTCTTTGAACGTTCTTGGCCCCTCATTAACATTAACATGAGCAGATGGTTGTTCGGTAGCTCCATGCGTAGGTATATCAGTTGATGTATGTTGGAACATAGTGGTATTAATGTTCTGTTCTGGGTAGACTTGTGGTGTGTTGCTATTATAAGGCTTGGGATGTGCAGAATGGCTCGGATAGTCATGGCTATTAGAACAATGTCCAGCCAATGGCTGACCCTGATTCTGGAAGTTTGGATACTTGTAGTATTCGTTATTCAGATAAATAGCATTCTGATTTTGAAAATCATAATTGTACGGCTGAGTATTTTGCTGGGCGTTTGGCACAAATATTTCTAGGTTTGTTTGAGCCAATTGTGCTTCATACGGCACATTAGAATAAGGCGCATTTTGTTGTCCAATCTGTGTAGCTGATACCTCCTGTGTGGGGTCTTTGTAAGCCGGATCAAAAAAAGTGGTCACGCTATGTTGAATCTTATTGATGTCAATGCTGCTGAGCTTCGATTTCAGCGACCCAATAATGCCAAATCCTTTGGATTCTTTCGACTCTTCTTGTTGTTCGTAACTGTCGGTGGTAGGTCGACTCAAATCAAATGCTGTGCTATATTGTGGTTCAGGATTCTGAATATGATGAGTGATATCAAAATGTGGATATCCTGGGGCTGGTTGGCTGATATCATAATCGGCTGGAGGTTGCACATTGACTGCAGAATTAGCTAAATTATATTGAGGAATCAAAGGTGCAGTTTCTTCTGGTTTACTTAAATCAAACGGCACTGAAGATGGCACATTTTGGCCAGTATGAGGCTGCTCCGGTGTAAACAAAGCGCCTTGGAATGTGTCACAATCTGCGGATGGTATTACAGGTTTGATACTATTGCTAATAGAACCAATTCCTTCTATAGGCCCAGAGTAATATTGGGGTCTTTTCTTATTCATCCTATAGTTAGTAGCCCCTGAAGCCTTTGGTGGTTCTATTAAAGGTTTTGGTGGCTCTGATCCGAAAGATTGGCCAGGTTTAGGTTGCTCTTGCACTATTGGGCTATAAAACGATCGTGCATCATTGGGAGGTGGTGGAATAATGAATGATGTTGGCCCAATATTTGTAGTAGATCCTATTGGTGGTTGTATTGGTCCTGGAGGTGATATCGTTTGGGCCGCCGGCGATGTTGGTGCAAAAATTTTGCTTAAAGGCGGCAGTGACGATCCCGTTTCAGAGTTTGATTTTCCATCTACCGGTACAGCAGATGGTACAAACATCGTTGGAGCATTAGATGGCAATGTTGGAGCAAACATAGGTGGAGCTGCTATGTTTGTTGGCATTATGTTTGATGGTGGTGAAGCCAATTTCTGTGGTGGCAATCTGGTTGGTGCTTTACTTGGAGGTGCTATAACACTTGTGGGAGGTGCCAATGGTGGAGCTGCAAATCCAGATGGAGATTGCTGTGTAAATTGTGCTGGTGGTGGTATGTTTGGCTGTATGTCTTGATGCTGAGATGTTGGCTGTTCAGTTACCAACATTTGTGTACCAAACGCAGATTGGGAATGTATGTCGCTGAAAGAAGATCCGATTGGCTGTGCTGGCGATCCAACTGGGTAATTCATCGGGTCAAATGTTGGAACGAATATGTTTTCTGTGCCCATTGTTTGCATGGGTTGTTGTTTGATTATCGGGTGATTTGAACCTATGCGCCTAGCAACAGATGGTGGTAGGACAGACTTGCCAGTCTGACTCCCCGCTCTTTGAGTCGAAAACATAGGCGGAGGAGGTATTGCATTAGTCGGAGCGTTTGTACCATGAAACTCATACGCAGCCAGTGGCGGTGGCGGTAAGCGTTCATCAAACGGATTTGGTTCCATTTCTTTTGGAATATTCAACACTGACGGTTGATAATCGCTTGCCGGATTATGAGAATCACCTATTGGATTGAATATATTATAAGTTTCTTGTTTATTTGGAGGAGTTTGTTCCACGATATTATTAGTTTCTTGAGCTGGAGTTGATATTGCTTCCGTAAATATATTTTCGTCGTTTGAAGGTACAAAATAATTTTTAACGTTTTTAGTAAGTGGATTGAGTTCTATTTTTTGTGATGTTTCGAAATTAGTGCCTGAACTAAGTCCTGGTATTTGGGCGTATTTCTTTTTGGTTGTTATTCGGAAGTTCGATGAACCTGTAACAAAAGAAAACATATCATGAGTACAGAGAACGTGAATTCTACCCTAAGAATATTAGGGAGGCGAGGGAAAATTTGAGGACTATGGTTTTTGGTGAAAATAAAACACCGTTTCCAATTCGTTTTTTCATGGAGCATTGGACAAAACAAAATGTGCGAGTAGTGCGGTCCTGATCCCATCTTTATATTGTTTTGTGTATGTTTATTTGTTGTGTTCTATGAATTATACATGTATGATGATTATCTGAAATAAAAATTGAAAAAAAAAAGGTAAGAGTTGTTTAGTACATCCTCTTTTCACCTTATAAATTCAAATTAGGTTTACCAATATATAAAAAGGTTGATTATTTTCTGGGTCTGGAATATTATTATAATGATAAAATATAAAGTTAATGTTAAAAACAAGTTGAACACACGTAGGGTAAGAGAGAACCAACTGGTTCAACCACAGATAACAAATTATTATGGTAAGAGAACATTTAAGCATTTGGTGTCTAAAGTGTTTAACAAAATAGATTTATAAGGGAAACAGTAAAAATTAGTAAAGGATTACTGAAAAAATTAATACATAAAAACATTGTACAGGATAGCAAACAGCAGCCTAATTGCGTAACACATTTTCTTAAACGATTACGACTAATCTGTTTGATTTTGACAGTTCAACAACATTCACTGCGTTACTTACATTGTTGAGCAGAATTTTATAGAACCTACTAGCTGACCCCGCAAACGTTGTTTTGCAATTTCTTTTTTTTTTTGTTTTTTTTTTTTTTTGAAAAATAGATGTTGGCCGATTCTCAGACCTACCCGATATGCACACAAAATTTCATCAAAATCGGTCAAGCCGTTTCGGAGGAGTATGGCAACGAAAACTGTGACACGAGAATTTTATATATTAGATGAAGCAATGGATTAGCAATCTGTTTCAAAACGATTCAGATTCCGATTGATTATGTATTAGGCAATAAGGGTGCAGATCTAAATGCATTGTTTAAGATTAAACCATAACAGTATATTATATACGCAGTACTTATATATTGGTGTGTTTGTCATTGTTATGTAAATGAGCGCCTCTCGTCATCAAACGTAAAATTTGGCGAGTTTAGAATGTAAGTAACTCCTCTGTATTTAATATAATTATATTAAAAAAAAAAAACCAGACACACTAATCTATCCACATAACATACCATAACATCACGCCTTGTTTCCGTGAAGGGTTGGGCAGAGGTGTACACCTACATGGCTCCAGTTATGTTTTAAGTCCCATGTATGAGGGGGCGAGCCTATTGCCATCTACCGGGCACAAATCCAGACTTAGGGCTGCTACTGAGAAATTCCAGATAGAAAAACCCAATAACACGTTGCCCGACCTGGGAATCGAACCCAGGACCTCATGCTCAGCAGTAGCGATTGCGACCACTAGACCAACGAGGCAATCTATCCATAACTATCTATTTTCTAATAATAAATCTGAAGAGTTTATTCGCTTGTTTGTTTGAACGAGCTGATCTCTGGCATTATCAGTCGGATTTGAAAAACTCATTTTGTATTTCATAGCCCGATTCTTGAGAAAGACTATAGGCTTAACATCACCTTAACACAACATTAGAAGCCGATGAAAAAAAGTCTGTAAGAACGCTGCTCGAAAACGAAGTACCTAATAACGCGGCCAGACAATGTGATGCGATGGGTTAAGTCGGGGGAACAAGAAATTTGACGCAGGCGAAGTCGCGGGCAGAAGCTAGTATATAATACTAGTACAACAAGAAATGCGAGGCAATTGTCAATAAGTCGCAAAATGTACACATTTTTACGACAGACGCTGGTTTAATACGGCAGAAAAGAAACTTACACGTTTTTTCAAGTAGGCCCCTGGGTCGAACAATGTGTAAATAACGCTCGATTATGCCGATCTAACTCCCATACACGTAAATAACACCGATTATAGAAAACCAGTCACCACAAAACGATACGACGATTTTCTTTAGTTTTCCGGCAAGCGAAACCAGTTATTAAAATATTCATATAATCACAATACTCCTTATTTAATTATTGGTTCCTAGTCACACTGTTTATTATTGAAACCAGCTGTCAAACTGAGTCTAACGCCTATCGTCCACGACGCTGCCGCTGGTTTGCAAAACCTGCCGAAGTTTATTCAAATGGCACACATCATAATTGAAGGAGTTTTGATACCTTAACCACGGTAATAATATCATACAGTATTGTAACTCGGCCGTATCTTTAAAATAAATGCCTACAGCCGCGCGGTACGTAAACATGCGATAGGGCTGCCCGCCTCCAGCATTTTAATTACATTTGCCTACTTTGTGTTTCGATTTAGTTTTGTGATTGTAAATATACTTTTGTATATAAACAAATAAAATACTTTGTGAAATTAATAGGAAGTGTTCAATAAAATGCGTGATGTTTTTTTATTGATAGATTTAATTAAAAAACCATGTTTATGTTTGAATAACAAATCGGTCTTATAAATTTGCGACCGAAAAATATTTGCGCCTCGACTGAGACGTACGAAATGCTTTATTATTAAATTTTAAAGTATAAAAATCTGCATTCTTATATAAAGCGTAATTATAAATTGTTTTGGGAAACTTGGACTCCATTCCTTTTAACAACAACACCTACCTACTCAACTAAAATGCAAGAAACAGCTGACGAGTAATTTTAATAACTTTTTATCTCAGCTTATAATTAGGTACCTACAACTCGCAACTACTCAAAACAAAAAATCTTTGGTCACCAATGCCAAGCTGAACAGCTGGCTACGAATGTTCTAAAATCACAACCCTCTCAAACATCTAAATATCCTGTGAATATTTCATGAGTCTAGCTATTGACCGAGAAAAAAACGGTTTCTAGTGGTATATGTTGATATAGCAGCAGCAGAAATACTTAATCTGAGAAAATTTCAACTATCTAGTGTGAGGCAGACGGTCAAATTATTTTCTTCTAGTATTATTCATACACACAATAAATTGTTTATTGTACATTCATACAATAAACAACTATTATTAATAATAAAATGTTTACTTTGTCTTTGTATTTACTTTGAATAATACAAACTAACAAAACAAAACACACATGCCTAAGGTTTTAACACAAGCGTACCTACCGTTTCTTGATTCATGAACCGCCTATAACTACCTATTTGACTCGTGTCAATCACTTTCCTTTACTCTATTCATCATCATCATCATCATCATAAAAAAAGTTATCTCTGGAACGCATCCAGACATAACTTTTTTTAGATTATCATTGAAGAATTCATGCAACCATAAACAGCACAATATATCATACTCGTCATATTAAATATGTACTGAACTTAGTTTTAGTGAAAAAATCGCGCGGTTATTGTTAAAAAACAACGCACCGTTCGTCACTACGGCACAGTCGAGACTGCATGCCGCGCGCGTGCCTTGAGCGAGGCGCGTAGGCATAGCTCGCGCTTCGTCCGTTTGTATGAAGTTGGAATACTGTATGATATTATTACCGTGCCTTAACGTTGTAATTTTTATTATAATGCAAGGCAACTGTCAAAATGGCGCTGTCGCAGTTGGTCCCCAAAAAGCTAATAACTCAAGGCTCGAGGTGTTTTTTTTATATTTATGCGAAAATTACGCGTGTTGTGTTTGCGTTTGTCACCATTTCCCGAAAGCGGATAAAATTAGAAGATTTTGACTTAAAGCTATTCGTAAAGATGTTTTTGAGTTGAGTTTATGTCGGAACATTTTGAAGTAAGCGTTTACGAGGAAATATTCAAGGTTTAAAATTATGACACTTTCCATCATCCATACCATAGAAGAAACATGAATCTATACAATTATAGGAATGTAAAGTAATAAACATTACGAGACAAAGAACATCAAATTAGCCATGTGTAGCCACGCCAATATACAACAAAATTCAAGCAAAAAAATTGTTAATGTGAACAAAACTTAATACATAAATTAAAGCTTCCATGGCAGGCATACGGGCGTGGCAGCTTACCTAAGCAATACTGGATTAAGTACACACAAATGATAAACAAGGACCATCGAAGTAAAATCAATAAACAGAACAATTACTATTACTATAACAAAACCATGGTCAGCAAGACGACCAGTCACCACAAGCACGTTCACGAGCATAACGCAAAGATCAGCCTTTACCCCCGCGCCGTATTTGAGGAAAGGAGGCAACCCGACCCCCGACGCTACCGCAAGCAGTGACATCTAAGGGAGCATGACGAACTTGCTGCCGGTTGCTCAGGCAAGAATAAATATGATCATTTGGCAATAAATAATGGAATAAATAAAACATACACGTCTCAGCATCACGATAACACAGGGAACTAAACTAAAATGTGTGAAAATATATGAAGATGCTTTAAAATCCACGATAACGATATAACGTGCTCGTACTTCCATATCTTGTATGGATGAAGTCAAAGATAATAAGTCACAAGTCACGTTAGAATTTATAAAAGTGCACAATCATTCACTACAGAGAGTAAGAAACATATACTTAATTAAATGTATTTATTTAATAATCAATTAACTATTAACAATTTTGTTTTTGTTGCACGATTAGTGAGACTTATAAAATTGTCAAAATTGTGTATTGTTTTTGTATTTAATTGTCAAGGACCTGTTTTATTTTTTTAAATTCTATAGCATAAGTAAGTATATATGTATTTGAGTTAGAAACTCCATTTCTATTGAGATGCGTTGTGGACGACGGTTTTTACTGGTCGGGATGGCTGCGGAGTGATATTAACAACTTTCCCTGTCTTGATATCAGTTTCAACGGTTATTAGCTGCTACTGTGACTAGGATCGAGTTACAGCACGGTACCTACATGCCGTGCGGCCTGTGTGAGTATTTTTTATTTTATGTTCATCTGTGATTTTGTCTATTCTTCCATCGACAATACTCGTTTTTATGGTGGACATGATACGCGTACAGTATACGTAATATATAGGTATTTATTTATTTACTGCCTCGTTGGTATAGTGGTCGCAATCGCTACTGCTGAGCATGAGTTCCTGGGTTCGATTCACATGTCGGGCAACGTGTTATTCGGGTTTTCTATTTGGAATTTCTCAGTAGCAGCCCGGAATCTGGATTTGTGCCCGGTGGATGGCAATAGGCCCGCCCCCTATTACATGGAACTTAAACATGACTGGCGAAATGTGGGTGTACTATAGGTACACCTCTGCCCAAATCTTCGGAGAAACAAGGCGTTATGTTTATTCATTTAACAATGTAAGTAAGTACACACATACAGGTTGTACGGTAATTAATGGATAACCTTAAAATGGGGCATAGTAGAACAAAGTTTTTAAACTAAGATTCACTGATGTTCTACAGGAATAGCAACCATTCACTATTTACATTCAAATCAAATCAAAATATTTTATTTCACATAAACCTACATGGGCGCTTATGAAACGTCAGAATCTAGGTGCACGGTTCTAATTGGTCGATTCCTATGGAGAAGAGCCGGCAAGAAACTCCTTTCAACAGATACAGTAACGAATAATACCATTTTGAAATCGGCTTATTTTGTTATAATTGGTCACTTGTGTTTGGATACTTGGATACAAATTTTTCACTAGAACAATAACTCAAGTTGTTTTTTTTTTAAAGCTTATCTATCAACGCAGTTTACGTAAATGAGTATAACAATTTAAAAAAAAAAACGATGGAATTCATTAATTTGTGGTCGCGGTTTACAAGAATGTAAAATAAAGTAACAAGATAACATCGCAACAAAAAAAAAACATATCTTTGGTAATACATGTTTTGTTTTGTTTTCTGAGTGACCATTGGTACCCATTTCAAATTATTTTAATTGTTAGTATTTTTGACCTTATTGAGACCGAGATTGGAATGCCAAAGTTCATGAAAATACGGGAATCGCCCCTCAGCTCTAGCAAAACTGCTTTATTAAAATAGGTAAGTACAGTGGTCTTTTCAGGTGTTTTTTTTCTACTGCTAATCAATATTCATTTCGCTGAGCCAAGCAAAGCCTGCTTGAGTAGCAAGTTATTTCAATACTGAAGTAGATGCGTGTGGCCAGTTTTCTAACCCGCGCCCAGCTGTCTAGCAATTATGTTGGCAATCGACTGGAACCGGCAATGTTGTGGGTTTCCATTGTCTTGTACGGCACGGCACTTCTATTCTTTGGTTCACGTAATAAAGATTACTTATTAGTAATATGACGTTTACAAAGACTCGTTGAGGACAAAGTTCCAATCGACTTCGTTACTTGAACATCAGGAAACTCTAGCGTGATTTCGTAACTTGGGTTTTGGGGAGGCTGTTTAAAGTAAGCCGCATCACGTGAAATTAGTTTTTCGCAGGAACCTTAACGTCAATGCAGAGCAGAGGACTTTTAATGACTCGTTCCTTATTGTAGAATCATACCTAATTATATTAGGTTAATAAAGTGCAAACGATCCCGGTCGAGCGAGTTCAATGACAACGGAGAACCGTTTGTTGTCTGCGCCGTCATTCCTACAATTTGCATTTTCTGATCACCGCACAGGCTCGCCTTTTCCTAACCATGTATGGGTTTCGGCTTCCAGTATAAACTCAAACTCCAAGAATTTCTTTCAAATAAACCAATTACAGGCACTTTTGAATTGTCAAGATCGGTCGGTCAGAAATATGAAGCTAGTTGCCCATTCCAAAGCGTAATGTATACCTATGGAGAAGAACGGGTATGAAACTCCACGGACACTCATTTAAATCAAATTATGGTTCCAAGATATTGGTTACATCATTCATGTTGAAATTATAATAATAATATAATAATAATTTATTTAGGTACATAAATTATGCATGTGAGAGTTCGTGCAGAACGTTAAAAGCGTCCTTATAAAGATAAAACAATTCAAAAATAAAATTTAATTAAAATAATTACGACGTGGCATCTTAGTGCTGATTTCCCCAAGAAAACTGAACGCGATCAGCACTTTTAAACCATTAGTTCAAGAGCTGTCAGTTTCAATATTCCATAACAATTTTGACACCGACAGTTCTTGAACGCGTTAATTTCATTGGTGATATCGGCACTTAGATTGGTAGTTGACAAATCCCGTGAGTCAAGGGACACGCACATTCAACTATAACCTCGAAGCTATAATTTCACGCGTCGATCTATAACTTATTACACATAATAAGCCGTTCCAAACACGTAGTGTAGGAAAATGTCTCCTGAGATTCAAGAAGTCTTTACGATTTAGTAAGTCGGAACTAGAAAACTGGACACGACATAGCTAGTTTTCAATGGAAGAAAGCAAGTATTTTTTTTATATTTGCTGTAGGCTTCTCATGGGGGTAGGCATAAACTAAAAATGGCCAAACCAGCTACGATCCTTATAAACTCCTTTTGCTTCTTTTACGTTCATACATCTGAAGGCCAATTCTCGTACGTTCAAATTCAAGCCGCAATCTCGTCTCAGCGAAAATCAATGTTAAAAACTTGTCAAAATATTTTTGACAGATTCAGACTGAGATTAGAATGCTAAAGTTACTAAAAATACGGGAATGATCCCTCTGGTCATGCGCACGCCGGTTGCGAGTACAACGCACCTTTAATTTCTGAAGAACATCAGCAATAAGGTCACTATATGCTCAATACACTATTTCAATTAAACCATTTACAGGCACTTTTGAATTGTCAAGGAGTCGGTCAGTCAGAAATATGAAGCTAGTTGCCCATTCCAAAGCGTAGTAGGTACCTATGGAGAAGAACGGGCAAGAAACTCCATGGACACTCTTTTAAATAATAATGTTTTTACATATATCATAGTTACATCGATTAATGTTGACACCATAAGTGAGAACGATGTACAAAAAACCGTACACGTTAAAAGCGTCCAGAGTGCATCAAAACATTATTAAAAACAATCCAGCTAATTAATTATTAAAATAAGCCGTGGCAGCTAAGAGATGACCAGTCCCAACTGACGGCGCCCGTTTACGAACATGACGCATGGATCAGCACCATTCAGCTCAACTATTTTGAAGGGAGCTAAATGATCCGACACACGCGCCACCGTCAGCGAGACATTTGAGTGAGCATGACATACTTACAGCCGCCAAGGCACATTCAAGTCAATCTATGACATTACCCGGTAAATGGTAGCTCTATAGTACAAAGTACTCACATCTGTGCAATGCATCTATATGTCCACCTAGACCGTCTCCTCCCGGCGTTTCCACACACATCTGCCTTGTATGTATATATGTTAGTCGCCTTTCATTCATCCTCCAAACACGGCCTAGGATTGGTAGATCATAAAACCGTGAGTCATAGGACAAGCACATTGAACTATAACCTCGAAGCTATAATTTTACGCGTCGATCTATAACTCATTAAACATAATAAGCAGGTCCTACACGAAGAGATGGAAAATGTCTCCTGAGATTCAAAAATAAGTCGGAACTGCGAAACTGGACAGGGTTTGTTTTCACTAGGTGTTTGGAAAACTATTGCTCAAATAATGCTCATAGATACTCTGGATACGCATAGCAAGAACAACAGATAAAAAAGCTATAATTAACGTGTCGCCATTGACTAATTGTGTGTTTTTAAAAACTTTTATCTCCGTCTCCAAACTCAAGCTCTTATTTCTTAGTTGCCGGCGTCATTTTAACAGTATCTTCTACAAAATAAGGCAATAAATCAAAAGAATACTATCATTTACACACAACAATTGAACTTTCATAAACTGCGAAGACTCGCGTTGATATTGGCTAACACAATAAAAATTAGAAAGAATAATGTTTATTTGGACACAGTACGAGAAACACAAAATCCAAACAATAGAAAAAGTGAAAATAATGTTTAATCAAACAGCCACACCACACGGCTCCGCCAAAAAGCTTGAATGCATTTCAGCATTAATGCCAGACAGATGCTGCCTGACGCTGGTTTTCTAATGAACCTTTAGGGACACGTGAGGGGGAGTACAAACAGTTTCAACATACCTAATACATAATAATAAAAAATAATAAAAACATTAAGAATTGTCAAAACCTGTTCCTAGCGATCACAGCACGAAGCGCGCTAATGGACCAATCAATGCCACCGCGTAAAGCAGGACAAATTAGCACGAATAAAAAAACGCGTTATTACGAATTCGCGCTGTGCGTAAAGCCTATACAAATTGTAACAGCACCGTAAGACACACTACTCCAAGAAAACTAGACAACTGTCAGACACGAAAACTATGAATTGCTTTTAGGAGGACGAAATTCAATCTTTTAACAAGGATTTGTTTGCAAGTTAAAATTATCCATCAAATATGTTACAAGTTGCGAAGGCTTTTTTTTTTTTTTAGGAACACAACTTACGTTCGCCTATGGCGAGTTTTTGCAGAGAATCAGAATCGATATAGTCACGATGCTGATGCTGGTCGTATACGCACGCCCACGTAACTACGATTTAGCATTGCGGCGATCGCGATGCAGCATCGATACAGTCGTGTGCTGTATAGTCATTACTAGCTGTGTATGCTTGGACGCTACAGTTGTATGAAGAAATCGGTCGCGACAACGTTGGTTTCGTTGTCTTCGTCGCTGATTTCACGGGAGCTCCAACAGCGTACGCAACGTAAATATTGGGAGCACCCATATAATAAATAAAGGTTACGTGGTGGCCATTATGTATCAACGTTTCAAACAAAAGTAATCAAGTAAAAGGACTTTTTTTAATGTTATTCTTTATTCAACATTTCTTTTTTTACGTAATGGTGGCTGAAACGGTCACGCGTTAGTTGCGATGCTGAATAGATACCGTCGTGCGTTTGTATCGATGCAGCAGCGACACTTTATCACTACTCAAGGCCAAACGTAGTGATGTAAACGCGCGTACTGAATCGCTGCAAAAAGTCGCGCGTGGGCGACCTCCCTTATAAAAGTTTCCTCACAATCAATCGAGCCATTGAAGAGATTTTGCGAAACCAGCGCACGGCAATTGGATTTTATAGATCAAAATAATAAGGTATAATATCCGAGTATTGTTGAAAATAGCAAAACAAAACTAAAATCATAAATTGGTAACAGTTTTATGAATCAATGTTTTACAAATGAAATTACATGCTTCCTGATTTGGCACCTTAATAATACTCATTATCATTGAACTTTATAATACACTTAACGGAAACGGCTTTGATTGCTTTCAATAATTCAAATTTTGTTATACTCACTAGACGAAAACAACCTTATTTATAAACGTTGCATAAAGTTCGTGCTATCGTGTGATAAATTTTTAACGTTTAAACGTCTCCTTGTAAATAAGAGGGATAATGTTATCGCTTCCATTACAAAATTCTCAGTACCATCTCGGAGCCCAAATTTGTGAAAATAACAGATATAGACTCACCCCTTATTACCTAAAACTTACAATATAACTAGCGAAATGTGATAATACTAAACAACTCTTACTTCTCCTTCTGAGATAATTTAATAATTAATTAGCTGGATTGTTTTTAATTATGTTTTAATGCACTCTGGACGCTTTTAACCTGTACGGTTTTTTGTACATCGTTCTCACTTATAGTGTCAACATTAATCGATGTATCTAAGATTTATGTAAAAACATTATTATTTAAAAGAGTGTCCATGGAGTTTCTTGCCCGTTCTTCTCCATAGTTACCTACTACGCTTTGGAATGGGCAACTAGCTTCATATTTCTGACTGACCGACTCCTTGACAATTCAAAAGTGCCTGTAAATGGTTTAATTGAAATAAATTATTTGAGTTTGAGTTTGATAATAAAGACGACATATCTTATAAACACATAATACGAGATATGCAATCAATATTTGAATGTGAGATACATGGAGAAGTTAGAGATGTTTGGGAAAGGTATAAATTTTCTAATAGAAAACCTTCAAAACAAACCAGACAGAGGCAGCTGCTGTGCCATTTCTTCTTCCCAGCTTAAAACACTACGAAGTGCTGAAGGGCGAGGGTGTTTGGGTGCAGATTTTTTTTTTGGTATGGCCTCTCGCAGGTCAACCTGTAAGGTTGTCGTCTGCTTAAGCGGACTTGCCTGTGGTGCCCTAATAAATTAAGGCCTCCAGCCAGGACTTAAACTTAAATACTAACTAAAACTAAGCGACAACGCTAAGGGCACCCCCTGTGGGGTACGGACCTCGGCCTAGGGCGTCGCTAGAAGAGGGCAGCAAGGGACTAGCTGGATCAGGATTTGATTTTGGGACGAATTTAAAGCTACAGGCTCAGCGGCGCGGGCTGGCTCGAGCAAGGGTCGGGAGGGGGGTGCAGATTTTTGTCATTTGTGACGTTAAAAAGGGTTGATTCTCAGCCGAGGACGGATCCAGGGGTAGGGGGTAGGGGGGAGGAGGGCAGCCCCTCACCCCTGACGACCACTAAACTCATATTTCAGTATGATTGAAAGTACTCGAAAAACAAGGCGGGGCTTAAATTTTCGAGCCCGGCGTCTCTCGCTCTTGTCAACATTCTCTTCGTTTTCAAATTTTTCTACATACGTAGACAAAGTAACTCCTATTTCAGCATGAACATTCGAAAGAAAACCTTACCTATACCAACGATGCAAAAAAAAATAGCTCCCTTCGCTTTTTTTTTTTTTTTTTTTTCTCAAACTTTTCTAAATACATTGACAACATAACTCCTGTATCAGTATTTAAGGTCGAAAGAAAATCTATCCAATCTGTCTGGCCCATGTGGAATAAAACCTGAATCCGCCCTTGTTCTCAGTTTTATTTGTACAGGTGATAACTAATAAAGCCGGCCCGAGAATCGAGCCCAGTAGTACACACATAATTGCTGAGTTATTAGATAACACACAGACAAACTTTCGCACGTAACATTGGTGTTTGTCGAAACCGCGAGCGATGGTCTCCATTGATCTTTAAAAGGTCATGGCGTTTACCGTGAGAACACCATGCTTTGGAAACTGTGGCTATAATGGTTGAAGATGGGATTTGTATGAATGTATGTGGCAATTGGATAACTAATAAGTTTATAAAGTTGTATCTTGTAGTATCTAGTTGTACTATGTGAGATGGAGAGCAGTGGTGGCCCAAAGGTAACGGCCCCGACTTAGGAGTTGTAGGTCGTCGCTTCAAACCCAGGCAGGCGCTTTACTTTGTGTAAATAATTTCATCACCACTGCTCTCAAAACAGTGAAGGAAGGAAGCGGCGCCTAGAATCAATGAATTTTTCTTATAAATTGGCAGTTGATCTTTTTTTCACGTTAATGCCTACTTAAAATAAATGATTTCACTTTGACTTCGTAGTTTTTTAAACTAAAAGTATGGTGTTTTAAAAGCGACAGAGTTGTCAAGAAGACAAAGCATCCATATTTTGTAATGAGGAAAACATTGGTGAGAAAATATAAAAACATGATGGCACTCATGGTGATGGCAACCATGATGAAATCAAAATTATAGTGTTGATTTTATTATCGTCATGGTGACGGCAATTATTTGCAAAATTTTCTAATCCATACTTAAAATGATAAATTCGAAAGTAACTCTGTCTGTACGTGACCTTTTCACATCTAAACCACTGAATGGATTACGATTAAATTTTGCAAGGAGATAGACGGCATCGTGGAGAAAGACATAGGCTACTTTTTGTCCCGGTAGCATGTACCCATAGAATCGTTTCCGAAATCCACGCTGACGAAGCGAGGGTCAGAAGCTAGTAAGAGATAAATCAGAAGCTTGACAAAAACAGTATGTTTCACCAACCAAGAACTTGTGTTAACAGTACGCAGTCAAGTTTTCAAAATGTATTAAGCAACAATATACAAAATTGTTCTAAAAAACGAATTGAAATCGAAATTATCTCAACGAGAATGTTTAAAAATAAACAATTATGTAAACAATCTACATATTTTAAAACCTGTCCCACATCCATTGTCGATGCGTTACTTCAAGCAAATAATAAGGTCCTTCGACTTAAAAAATAAAACTTTATATAATTCACTAGCTGGAATTTGGCATTTTTTTGGAATTTTCCCATGTTTTAAAAGTTATTCTGCTATTCGGGGCAGAGACAAATCCAACAAATGAAAGACAATAAAGAAGCAGTGGTAGCCCATTGGTATTGGCCCCGACTTACGGGTTGTATTTAATTTCATCACCACTATTCTCGAATCGGTGAAGGAAAACATCGTAAGGAAACCGGCATGTCCTAAAACCAAAAATTCGAAGACATGTGACATCTACCAACCCGCAATGGGTCCGCGTGATGGATAACGGCCCACTCCCTCTCACTGAGAGGAGGCCTGTGTCCCAGCAGTGGGAACGTTATAGGCTGATTAATGATGATGATGAAAGAAAATAAAGATCGGTAGAGCCGTTCTTGAGTTATAAATGGTGATACCAATCCGACTTTGTTTTATGCGTTTATCTTGGACATTACTGACATCGGTGAAGGAAAACATCGTGAGGAAACCTGGACTTTCTAAATCTGAAATCGCCAACCCGTCTTGAGCAAGCGTGGTGATCAATGCTCATGCCTTCTCTGTATGACAAGAGGACTTTGTCCTGCAGTCGGACAATAATAGGCTGGTATTATTATTTTTAAATATAGTTCATTAAGTCACTGACAGATAACGCAGAGCGTAAGCCGCCGGCGGCTCTTGAGATGCTAAATGAAATTGTGCACGACAGTTCCTTTTATAACGAAGGTGAGCACTGAGGAAGGATATTTGAAAACTTAACCCTTATGACTTAAATAGGGGAGGAAAATGATATGCAAGTTCTAGAAATTCCATCACGGCTTGTATTAACTAAAATGTAAATAAGTATAAAAAGTCAACTCACCAGAATTCGGAAGCTCCTTGGGCGGTGGTGCCACTTCCTTTACCACATCTTCAGCCATCAGTGGCGTATCCACCGCAAAATTCTGTTTTCCTACGAACCCAGGTGCGGACACAGGGCTTTGGAAAGGCACATCTTGGGTTTGATACCCTGACATCCTATCATCAGGAGTTTGCTCCCTACTCTTGTAGTTCAGCATATTAGAAAATGAGCTGAATACAGCGCTAGCTACGTGAGGCAAAACCGTTGGCAGCTGAGAGAAATTCTGAGCTATATCAGCTGTCAAACTCTGCTGTACTTCCACATTCTTTTCATCGTTTAAATTAATCTCTTCTAGATTTTCTTCTGTAGCTGCTAAATTAGCATTCTGGTCAGGATTACTATTGATAGGTGCGCTCACATATCTCGTCCCTTGTAATCTTGCGAAATACTCGTTTACGTCAAAATCGTCTTCGGATTTCATTGAAGCCTTTGACACGGTTGATGTCGTAATTTCGGGTGTTTTATCATGGTGGGGGGGTTGTGGTTGGTCTAGTGGAGGGGGGTAAGCAGATAAAGTGGTAAGAGATGGAAAAACGTTTGTGTTTGAGTCGCCTGATGGGAAATTCGTAAATTCATGTTCGGAATGCCGCAAGGGTTGGACGTTGGACCCGATTTGGTGATCTGTAACAATGAAAGGAAGTTGTTGTTAGTTATGTTGATAGATTAAGCGAATATTCAGTATGGTGCAAACAAAATCCAATTGCGACGCATATTAGAATACTTTTAATTTTTGTTTTCCCTACAAACACATTCATCCCACCCTATCTAATCAACATCCCATCTAAGAAGTTTTCCGTGACCTTTGGGCAAAATACAAAAATAAAATGTCGCATGCAAAAAACCCATAACCGGATTTGCAACAGCCTTTCAGACAGCATAGTCTATGATAGTCACGTACAGTGCACATTTTAAGAATACTTGTAGCAACCGCAAAATTCACTAAAATCAAACCAAAAATTTACAACAACTAAAAAAGCGGTCAAGTGCGGAACGGACTCGCACACGAAGAGTTACGTACCACCGCACAATAATTAACACTTAATCAGTTAGTTAATCAGTTATTTTTTTTATTTTTATTTGTTATTGCGACTATAGTAGTAGTCAACTGATTTAATATTATTGTTCCAGAAAACTGGATAAGTCTGTAGAAAAACAGTCATGAGTAAAAATTTGGACGCTTGCCTTCAGTGCTACAAAGATTGAAAATATTAAATTAAAAAGGGATTCATTCTAGCTTTCCCCTTCTTCTCCATACGAAACTACCTTTTGGAAGGGGCGCCTAGAATCAATTAAATGAAAATGTTGACCTTCAAAAGTACCTTTTAGTGCCTATTTGAAATAAATGCTTTGACTTTTGACTTTGCTGCAGATCACACAAAAGTCAAGGGCAAACAAATACATAAGAAACTTTGTCCATGAAATGCGATCGTAGGTTCATAGTTTATGAAAATTTCAAGTCTATCTATTACGGATCTTTGGGTACAGAACCAAAAAAACGTCAAGGATTTATTTACTCAATGAAAATTAAGAACTATATTCATCACACAAGAATTAAGGATAAAGTCAAACATTTACTATAATCATCAACCTTGAAGAAACAAGTAATTTATCTGTCGCAAAGCTCTTAAAAAAACGGAAATAAAAATATATAGTCAAGGCATGCACGAATATTATATACAATTAACTTTAACATAATAATTATGTTTTGCCGACTTTGTCCAGGGCGTGTTTTTTTGCGCTTTGGATATTCAACGCACTCCTTAGCGTCGAGAGTTGAAAATCCCGCAGCGAAATTTTAACGTCTGGGCTTATTGGTCTATTGAAGTAAGTACGACTGTTAATAATCAGCCTAGCCTTCAACTAGGTATGTTGGCGTCGACTTCCAGTCAACATGAACTGGATGCACCTTCATAACCCAGTTGCTGGGCAACACGATACCCTTGGTAAGACAGGTTGTCAGACTTCAGCGCGTCAGACCACCCGTAACTACTGTCAAAGATCTACGAATGACAGCCTGGATCAAAGCCTTAACGTGCTATCCGAAGCACGGAGGGGTATATAATGGATGGTCACCCATCCACGAACCGATCGATTGGATTCCGAAGCCTTTTGTTACCCTTTTTAGCCGCAGCAGATGGCGCATGTGCAATTTTATTTGTTTCTTTAAAAATATTCCACCGTCATCCGTAGACGGAGAATTTATTTATAAATGCAGACTTAAAAAAAAGTTTTCTGAGGATTACATTAAACAGGCTATGATTGATGCTGATCACACCAAAATGGTGGAGTGGGGGGTAAAATTGACGATCACGCTTTGTGACTCTTGCGACGCGACGCTTCGTAATAAAACTTTACAATAGATTTTTCAAGTTACACTCTACATATGCACACACACACGTACACACCGAGAGCTGCCTCAATTCATGTATGTACGTAGTTTTTTGTAGTTGTTGAAATTAGCAATGAAACATATGTTCCCCGGGTATGGGGAATGCTTTATTTCAATCCCACATGTTAAGTTCCAAATGGATGGACCTGGAGCTATGTCGCAAACAATGCTCGACTTCCTATCCTGCCCTCTGTCTCCCAAAACCTGCAGTCAAAGTGACCTCTCGCAGCCACCTACGACGCCGTAGAAGTGGTGAAGAAAAACAAGTTCCAAACAAAATTGACACCACAACGATTGGTACACAAAAATTATGACCATCACTTAAAAGTAAACATTGACGCGTATCTTACATCCACAGATACTGGTGATAAAGTACATGTTACCTAATTTAGGCAAACGGCTTCGCAATACATACAAGGTGATATTGCGTTCGGTAAAATTACGTCTCTTCTTACATACATAACATCGATGAGGCTTGCGACTAAATTACATCGTTTTTTGGTCTGTAAGTTTAGGCGTATCTTGACGCGGTTAGGCAGAGGAGTCGTGTTTCCACGGGGCAACGCACCCGCACGGTCGCTAGCTTTATACATATATCGCTTAGGAATGTTTTTACTAGAAATGTCAATTTTCCACTATCGGCCCTTAGGCGACGGTTGATAATCCAATTATTTAGGCAAACATTTTGTTAGGGAAAACGGGCATCAGTCTGGGCCCACCATGGTATCTTCAGTATTGACGCAAACGGCGGTTTCATAAATGTTCCGCAAACGTTCCTCATCCTGGACGAGGCCTGATATTAAGACAGCTGGATGAAACCGAAGAATACTACAAGCTTAATTGTTGCCGATTTCATCTTTTACTTTATTAAAAAATTACTCAAACGTTCTATGTACCTATTTACCTAAAATTAACAAAATGTTGTACATATTTAATGGTGTCCAAGATACAGGCTGTGCCTAGTTTGGGACCAACGATACCTCCATATAACTAATAACTTTTGAATGTTCAAATAAACGATTTTACTTTACTTTACTTTTGCTAGACTAACTACTATAAGACTTCATGTTATAAAACGGTTCTATAGTGGTAATTAGTTAACTAAGATATTATTTAGATGTTTATCTTATACGACATTTCAGTCGCTTGACTAATGTCTTATTATATTAGTTGAGTTAACGTTTTTATGACAAAAATATACAACGTCGTATAATTATGAGAGTGCATATGTTGAGTAAACGTTTACAGGACTAACTTATGTAACGTCGTTTATCGGTGTGAGTGTGATATCTTGAGTAAAGTTTTCAAACTCAAACTCAAAGCATTTATTTCAAATAAACCAATTACAGGCACTTTTGAATTGTCAATTGTCTAGTTGCCCATTCCAAAGCGTAGTAGGTACCTATGCAGAAGAACGGGCAAGAAACTCCACGGACACTCTTTTAAATCAAATTATGTTTACAATAGATTGATTACATCATTCATGTTGAAATTATGTATGTGAGAACGATGCAGAACGTTAAAAGCGTCCGTTATATAAATACAAAAACCATTCAAAAGTAAAATTTAATTAAAATACGCCGTGGCAGCTAAGAGATGACCAGTCTCAACTGACGGCGCCCGTTCACGAACATGACGCATGGATTAGCACCATTCAACTCAACCATTTTGAAGGGAGCTACGAGTAAATGATCCAATTCACGCGCCACCATCAGCGAAACATTAGAGTGAGCATGATATACACTCAGTCGCCAGAGCACATTCAAGTCAATGAAAGACGTACCCAGTAAATGGTAGCTTTATAACATGTTCATAATAAACAAGATGGCTGGAGCTGCATTTTAAAACAAAATTATAATTATTAAATAAAACAATTGAATTACAAAGAAATACACAACCTATATTTATAAGAAAGATGTATGAAAGATTTACACAACTATTGGTATAACACGCTTAATTCAATAATGTAGGTACGGTAAAGATATTTTGTAATCATGGAAATTAACTCCATTTTACTTTTTCCTCATATGCTTTCATACAATGTTTAACCTGCGAATCAAAACGGTTGTCGTTAAATCGTTGTTTGACACTAGTACAATGTTTTAGTCGTTTTACAACGTCATTATAACTGCTATGTGACCTAAGCGGTCACTTAAAGGTCTCAACACAAACAGTATTGGTCCGTAAGGTCGGTCTTTATACTTCTATTTAACTTGTATATAACGTCCAGCGGTCATTGGCAGTCTTTTAAGTAACTACTAAACGATAATATTGTTGTGTAATTTGGGCCTAATTCTCTTTATATGAACAATCATAAAAGACTGACTGATAATGTAGAACGTTAACTTAACTATTAAAAACATTAATTGCTATTTGGGTATTTTCATTAACAAGTCCGTAAAAAAACACATTCCTTCCTTTCATGAATGAATGTCTTTTTCATAAAATAAAGGATTTTTTTTTTAAATGGAACATGACCAACTGCAAACATAACTTTGTCGTTGACTCATCGACTAAGTATTTACCAACACACAACCTACATTTAAAACCGGCTCTACCACGATGTAATAAGGTACAATGTTGTACTACAGTAATTGTCTGATTCAATCTTGTAATTGCAGATCGTATATGATTTCATGTGACATAGTTTAAAAGAGAATTTATTGTATGTCGTTTTATATCGCATTGAACAGCAGTGTGATTTTATTCAAAATTTTACGTAATTTTAAGGTGGGAATGTCCCCAAACATGTCCATAGCAGTTATGTGCCGGAATTTTTACACAGACTTCATCTCCCGGTGTGATTAAGTCTCAAGCGCCAACGCTAAGCAAGACGACTTAAACCGTATGTAAATATATCCGTCAATTGTACATCAAACTATGTAACATTGCATAAAAATAATTGCTGGCAAACGAATTATATTTTTGGTGTGAAAAATCGCTGTTTAAGGTATTGCGTAATGTGACGCATGCAACACATTGTGCTTACGGGTGAATGCAATCGAACTTTTTTTTTTTTTTTTTGGGAATGGCATCTCGCAGGTCAACCTATGAGGTTGTCGTCTGCTTAAACGGACTTGCCTGTGGTTGCCCTTATAAATTAAGGCCTCCAGCCAGGACTTAAACTTATGTACTAACTTAAAAACTAAGCGACTACACGCTAAGGGCACCCCCTGTGGGGTACTAACCTCGGCTTAGGGCGTCGCTGGAAGAGGGCAGCAAGGGACTAGCTGGATCAGGATTTGAGTGATTTAGGGACGAATTTAAAGCTACAGGCTCAGCGGCGCGGGCTGGCTCGAGCAAGGGTCGGGAGGGAGCAACCGAACAGGAGTCGTGAGGAAATTTAAAGTTGTGTTATAAAATTCAAAACTTGTCTTCGTAAAAAACGTCAATAAAGTTGGAATTTTGACCTTCAATATCTCCATAACCAGAAGGTTCCCAGCTATGGTCCTGTACAAAAAAATATTACAATGGCGGGAGTACAAGTGAATCTCGGCTTTGTTATGTCTTTTTACGCTCATTTTAAGTAAGATTTGGTCAAGCGAAGTGTTTTTGGGTTTGGACCATCAGTATTAGTACCCCAAAGTCTGGTTGTGCAAGTTTAATGGCAACAGGCTCGCCCTTTATTAGGTACATGGGACTTATTTATTTATAAATACTTTATTGTACACCACAAAATAACATAACAAAAAATAAATCAAACTAAAAACATACAATGGGCGGCCTTATCGCTTTTTGCTATCACTTCCAACCTTAGAATGGACAGTGATTTGTCTGGACATAAAATGGGGCTGGTCAGTGGTGCAAGAAATAACTAGATATACATTACACTAAAAAGATACACAAATATTTACATATTAACATATCCTAACGAATAGATACATAACTACATACATACGAAATATATAAGAAACGAACATAAATGAAGACTATAGATAATTACAGTTTACGAGTGCACGATCACAACGACAAGTAATGATCCTTCACGAGTATTTTAAACACAAATAACGACTGCGCGCGTTTTATTTCGACAGGCAATGCATTCCACAAACTGTTCACCATTTAGAAGTCCCATTTCACCAGTTAGATTTATTTTCGGATACAACAAGCAAGATGTTATGTGCCAATGAATGTGTGAATTGTCTTATGTAATTTTGACGTTCGAAAAGTGCTGATTCTCAGCCTAATTTGAAAAAAAAAAAACTTTTGATTTTGACGCAGATTTTTTTTTGAATGAAAATTATAGATTATTGATGAGCAAAATTCTATAAAAATCACATAGAAGTTTGAATGATAATTATGGCTAGAAAGTAGTTAATATTGAAAGGTCTGCCCAGTTAGTAGTAGCCCATGCAAGTATGCCCATTTGATCTCTATTAGCCATAAACGGCTACTGATAGTCCTCCAGGCCGAATTTCGGTCATAGCGGTCAATCTCAATGGAGACTATAGAGCTAAGTGTATGAGCAGACACAGGTGCACCCCTCACTCGCATAGTTAGTGGGACGGCAATCCGAAACGACTGCTAAGAGATGAGGAGCAGGACCAACAGCTTAACGTGCGCACCGAGACACGTGGATATTACCCCGATTTCCAAACCCCGGACTGCTACCATCATCATCAGCCTACAGCAGTCCACTGCTGGGCATATGCCTCTCCAATAGCACGCCAGTTAGCTCGACTCTTGGCAACTCTCATCCAGCTGCTACCAGCCACCCTGCGAAGATCGTGGCTCCACCTAGCCTGAGGACGTCCTACCTTACGTTTGCCGATAAAAATCCTAATGGAGAAAAACTCAATAACACTTTGCCCGACCTGGGAAACAAACCCAGGACCCCACATTCAGCAGTCGCGCTTACGACCACGAGACCAACGGGGCGGGATATCAGCAGCAGACGGTTTCTAGATAACTATAGAAGCAGATGACATACCGTGTCGACCCCAAATATAACTGAAAGAGGATAGGATATCCAGCACTGGACGTCTTTTGATGAAGGGCAGAAGGGCAATGGAGATGATGAAATATTCACGAGCCGTTCAAAACTTTTTCGTCAGCGTATGTAGTATTTTGACATTATAACTTCAGTCTCGAAGGTTAAACTCCATAAGGTAAACAATCAACTGGTAAGTAAATCAATAAAGAATGTATTTCGCAAGTAACGAGCTTTTTCATATCAACACTTGTAGGTACGGCAAGCATATCAAGTCAGTTGGGTACAGTCGAGGATAAAATGTCTTAAAATACAAAGGGGTTAGTGACGTCGACCAAATTGCCATCTTATTCAGGGAGCATTTTAGGGTACTTTCTCCACTGGAACCCGCGCCGACCACTACAGAGGTGGGAGGTACTAGCCAGGCGAATCCGCTTGTTCGGATCACTGCGAAACAAGTTGCCAAGGTGATAAGAGGGAGACTAGTCACGTTTCATACAAAGTTGGGCCCAAAACCCAAAGTGCCGGGCAGCCAAAACAAAAGTGTTCCCCTGGTCGAGAAAGTCCTCCTTATAACTTTTTCCTATTGCCCCGAATCTCTACAACCAAACCTTCAGCAGTTTTTTTTTGTTGTTTTTTTTACAAATTTTATAAAACCTAAAACTACCGATTGCATGGCGAAAATAAATAAAAGGTGATCTTGAAGAACTATTACTACTATATATAACCTCAAACCTCTGCGAGTGTTCATATTTAAATTTTTTGCAAACCGATTTTAGTTCTTGTTTACTCGCATGGATAACAAGGTTATATTGGCGTCTCGCATTTCAGCTAAGGAGGTTTTTGGCTGCTTAGGACTCCGGCCAGGGCACAAAACTTATAAACTATGCGACTTCGTGCTAAAGCACACCTTGTGGGGTGCTTGGGTGGACTTTCCCGACTTAGGTGACAACCTTATTTTCATTGGCCAGTCATTTTGGATTTTGGGCCCAATATGGCTGATCACTCGTATGATTATTGTCAGTGATTGCATCCTTTCAAGCAAAATGGAAGCAGACAGCAAGAGCATTGCATATTCAATAGAACTAGCGTATTACCACTGCTTTTAATACGGTAAAGGAAACATCTTGAGGCAAACGGCCTGATATACAACATAAAAACACATGTAACATCAATCAACCCATACGGGGTCCGCGCCCTCCCTGCTGCCCCTCAAAGAGAGGAGGCCTGTGCTGAAGCAGTGGGAACAATATGTGAAGATTATTACTGAACTTGTAAAAATTGCTAATAACTTTTTCTGTAGATATCTTGGAATATACAGTTAAAATGAGAAAACAATGGATGGAGGAAGAGAAAGACCAAAGACAGGATGGATGCGTTTTAAGGATGAAATAAATGAAAGAGGACTTAACGATGTGGTGACATTGCACAAGAAGGAAAGGACGAGAAAAACATGATTAGCAAACCACTAATAATAAAGGACAAAGCAGAAAATTTAAGAAAATAATTACATAAACTCTCGCCTTCTTCCCATTCACAAAACTTATTTGCTTCGTTTTCGTTCATACATCTGGTCATACACGCACGCAGGTTGCGAGTATTACGCGCCTGACCTTTCTGAAGTATTATAATGCTAGTTGCGCGGTAAACTCGCGGTAAACTCTGATTGCGCGATGCAGGATTTTGCGTGACGTCAGGGTGATGCGTAGATCGCATTTAGCGGTGTAGATTCCGCCTCAAAAATATTCAGAAGCGTATTTCAAGTGACATCAGGGACTCCAGTTATTGGTGGGTCTCAACGCTACCAACATAACCTAGCCTAAATCTTTTCACCATGACTTATGAGACTGACAAAAGCTAAAGCGCTGTCACTGTCAGACTGCATAGAAAAGAAAGATAAGCGCGATGACACCACGCTGGTAATGTATTGCAAAAAATTAAGCAATCATCTAGATACAAAAAATCACTGTGTTGGACAAAAAAAAACACTGTTACGATAATAAGTTGCTTGTAGAATAATCTGACAAAAAAACAGAATGATAGCATGTATACATTACTATGGTTTTTTAATCATTTAAAGAAATTTTTAGAACTATCTTTATGATTTTTTTCTATCGTATCAAATTAGTTGTATTCTGTTTTCAACACACTATCTAACTAGCATATATTCTGAAGAATATCAAATATTTTTTTGATTTTGTTTACTGCAGTGGATCATATACTTTAAGGCATTAAAAAACTAGCGTTTAGGTCCTGTAGTCCCATTAAACTATTCTCATTATACATTCTACTTCAAGAATATAATAACAATCCCATATTTTCCGTAAGCGATATGTCTGCAACAGTACCAATATTATTAATTTGTAGTTCTAGTAGAAAGTGTACTTTTCCATAATGTCGTTAGTCGTTTCACTGCGTAAATGTACTAGTAACATCACGATGATGTAGTTAGGGGGTTAGCAGGTATATAGGACTAAATTTAGAAATGATGATTAAACTTTTGAGTCATTTCTAAATACTGTCAAAAAAGAATCGGGAATGGATGATTTACATGATTCCAAATTCTTTTTTTGTTGTCGTTAGATTGGCACAACTCTTTTCCGTTTTGGTGCGGAGTTTGAGTTGCATCTGTTTTTTAGATTAAATAGTGTTTTTTTTTAAGTTAGATCATGATATGATCTATAAAAAAATAACTATAAATTCATAATTTCAGAATGCACAAAAACAAAGAACAAAGAGTTTGTTTTAAATTTTGCATCGCCAATGGAATTTTGAGTTTGAGAGTCACTGAAAATGTTGGCTTACGGTGAATCGAATTTATCAAAAACACGTACTTACGAGTATGAGTGGTACAAAGCGCTCAAAAGCGGTCGAGATATATTGTGATGGAAGATTTGCCTCGCTCTGGTGGGGCATCAACGCTTTCAACTGAAGTTAACATCGCAAAAGTCAAGGAGATAGTGACTGAAAATACTCATTCAAGTTTCAGAGAGATAGCCGATGAACTTTCTGTGTCTCACGATTCGATCAGTACCATTTTAAATAATCACTCGTGTATGAAACATGTTGCCGATCGTCTAGTCCCAAAAGACCTGATTTTTTTCCAAAACTTAATCACATAAGAGTCCCTGAGAACATGCTAGAACGAGACAATTCCGACCCAACGTTCATGAAACGCATAGTTACTGGTGACGAGACGTGGGTTTACGAGTTTGACATGCAAATTAGTGCCTTCCAACTGAACCGAAACCGAAAAAACCAAGCCAAAGTCAAACAAAAGTCAAAGTCATGTTGACTGTTCTTTGACTATCACGGTATTGTGCACTCACCAAAGGTCAAACGGTAAATAAAGAATATTATTTGAGCCACGAGAGAAAGGCCAGATTTGTGGAAAGAAAATTCTTGGATTTTGCATCACGATAATGCACCTTCGCACCAGGCCTTCATTGTGAACGAATGTTTGTCCAAAAACTCAACAAATACAATCGAGCAAGCAACTTATGCGCCAGATCCAGATGTCTCCAGCCGGCTTCTTTCTTTTTCCTAAACTCAAATTACCCGGCACTCGTTTTCATTCGGTAGAAGACAAGGAGAATTTGCGGCGAGAACTGAACTCAATTCCGGAAAAAGCCAATGGAAAATGTTTTGATGATTGGATTATTCGTTGGCGTAAGTGTTTCGTTTCTGAAGGAGCATACTTTGAAGGCGATCAAATAAATTTGGATTAATAACTAAAATTTTGTGCAATGTTGATCTTTCCCCGGTACTCTCTTGACAGAGTAGTATAATTATGCATTATTTCAATGATCGTTGCGTCTAAAGTAAACCTCTTTTGCATTATTTTATTGAGGGTTTCAGATAGAGCGACATGACTAAAGTATACTATAATACCATTCCGGAATTTGATGTTTTTGGTTTTGTATTTTGATTTGATTGCCACCGGCTTTGGAAATTAAAGTTATTTTTCACTGTATATTTTTAAAGTCGGTTGTTTTATTTTTTGGAAAAATTATTTTATTTTTCACTTTTTGGTTCATGTTAGGTACATACCCCACACAAATTCGTATGCCACTCCTTGCTATGTAAACATCACAAACAGGAAGGTATAATAACATCGTATATAGTAAAATACGAATGATTAAAGTTGACTGAAAAACGATCCAAGCAAAGTTAATAACATTTATATAGGACCACCCTTGAGGCATACCCAATCTATTAAAAGAATTTTCTAAATCGATCCACTATTGCCTGAGATACCGCGAACAAACATACAAAAAAAAAACAGACGAATTTTTTAAGAAGTCGTACAAATAAACTTATTTTTTAAGAAGTCGTTTAAAAATACTGACTCGCTGATCTAGTCGTGATCTAGATGTGAGTACTTTGTACTATAGAGCTACCATTTACCGGGTAATGTCATAGATTGACTTGAATGTGCCTTGGCGGCTGTTAGTATGTCATGCTCACTCAAATGTCTCGCTGACGGTGGCGCGTGTGTCGGATCATTTAGCTCCCTTCAAAATGGTTGAGCTGAATGGTGCTGATCCATGCGTCATGTTCGTGAACGGGCGCCGTCAGTTGGGATTGGTCATCTCTTAGCTGCCACGGCTTATTTTAATAAATAATTAGCTGGATTGTTTTTAATTATGTTTTGATGCACTCTGGACGCTTTTAACGTGTACGGTGTTTTGTACATCGTTCTCACTTATAGTGTCAACATTAATCGATGTAACTAAGATATATGTAAAAACATTATTATTTAAAAGAGTGTCCATGGAGTTTCTTGCCCGTTCTTCTCCATAGGTACCTACTACGCTTTGGAATGGGCAACTAGCTTCATATTTCTGACTGACCGACTCCTTGACAATTCAAAAGTGCCTGTAAATGGTTTAATTGAAATAAATGATTTGAGTTTGAGTTTGAGTGGTCGCAATAGCTACTGCTGAGCATGAGGTCCTGGGTTCGATTGCCAGGTCGGGCAACGTGTTATTTTGGGTTTTTCTATCTGGAATTTCTCAGTAGTAGCCTGGAGTCTGGATTCGTGTGAGGAAGTCGTGTCGAGAAGAGTGTCAAGAAAGTTTTTTGACCAAATTTCAACAACAAAAACAGGAATATATTCGGAAACACCGTGGATCGCTAGCTCGCGCGGAGACGAGTCCTTTGACAGCTTGCGCTTACTCCTAGAAAATGAAGGACTTAAAAAAAAAATTTTTTTTTCGTTCAGACACTTGCGAAAATTCCAACACATTTTTATTCACGAAAAATTAGTTAAATTTTTATCTCTCAAAATCTATGTTGGTTTTCATTTCAATAGATATTTACCTGCCTTACCTGTATTCTGGGGCCCGTTCCGCGAGCTCGAGTCCCGTTTTGTAGCAGTAATTACGGTTTTCAAACATTTTATTTTTCAGTCGAAAAGAAAGTTTTTTGACCAAATTTCAACAACAAAAACAGGAATTATTTCAGAAACTAATTTCACATCGTGCCCGGTTGATGGCAATAGGCTCGCCCCCTATTACATGGGACTTGAAAACATAACTGGCGAAATGTGGGTGTACTATAGGCACACCTCTGTCCAACCCTTCGGGGAAACATGACGTGCTGTTGTGTTATATTTAAAAATAGTATTCCACCACGAGCAATTAAATCTTTTACACTCATTTAAATGTCGATTTAGAAACCAAACGAGCGAATGTTTCTAATTCGTTTTGTGTTTTGAGGGATAGATCTTTCGTTGGTTTATTCATACTTAATTGTCAAGAATATCAAGATCAGGATGATCAAAAAACTGGAACGAAGTTTCCTCGCCCAACTCCAAAAAGCTGGTCTAAAGAATCAACTACACCCTATTGACTTACAATTGTATAAAATCCAGTTCTTCTAACCGAACAGACAGTTGTGCTGCTGTGGTGTTCATTGCGCCACTTCTTCTTCCCAGCTAAAGCACTAGCAAGTCTTGAAGGGCGGGCGTTTTGAGGGACTGTTTTATGTAATTTCGACGTTCGAAAAGTGCTGATTCTCAGTCTAGTTTGAATAAATTACTTTTGATTTCGATTGATCTCCGGCGCCATATAATAGCTATAGATTCTTCCTCAATCTAGTATCTACTACAGTCCTCATATATATCTGTGTCACCACATTCCTATGAGCTGGACAGGACGTGGGCCCAGTATAGATAAAGCAGCGCTTACCGCGTTACTTTTACTTAAACAATTGAATCATTGGGTACCTGGGAGTTATTGAATCATATGTGTAGAGAATAAAGTGTGATGTTTGTGTTTTCGGGAAATGACTAGCTTTTCTTGATCACGAAACATGTTATAATGGATTGTTTCTTGCGACTTGATCGAATAAATTCTCAAGTTTGACCGCGTGCTAGATAACACTGGTAACTGCCCACCCATCTCATGGACAGGAGCCCTGTGCCCTAGCAGTAAGAGCCACTTTTTTCATCGACTTAAAAAAAGGCGGAGGTTCTCACTTCGATTGAATTTTGATTGTATTTTTTATGTTATTTTTGACTGCCTCGTTGGTCTAGTGGTCGCAATCGCTACTGCTGAGCATGAGGTCCTGGGTTCGATTCCCAGGTTGGGCAACATGTTATTGGGTTTTTCTATCTGGAATTTCTCAGTAGCAGCCCGAAGTCTGGATTTGTGCCCGGTAGATGGCAATAGGCTCGCCTCCTATTACATGGGACTTAAACATAACTGGCGAACTGTGGGTGTACTATAGGTACACCTCTGCCTAACCCTTCGGGGAAACAAGGCGTGATGTTATGTTTATGTTTATGTTATTTTTTCTCAGTACTCCGTCATTTCAAACCGATTTGAAGAAAAGTTCTTCTTTTGTTTGAAATAGTATATTTATGGGGTGGTATTTTTCTGTCCAAAAGTTCTGATGAATGGTGTTTGTTAATGGAATGAATAAATTTAACATATAATAACTACGTGTCACTATTATTTACTTAGCAAGTGAAGTAATAGAAATTTGTGTGGGGTAATGTACCACAATTAAAAAGTGCAAAAATAAAACTCGATTAGAAGTACATTATTATATAGATATGTATTATAATTTTGAAAAAAAAAACAACGCATATTCAATCAAAACTAAGAAAATCAACCAATTTTCATATTTACCTACAACATGAACTATTTTCGCCGTAGCCCTGCTTATCTGCCCACGCCTTAAGGTGACCGCTTTGAAGTTATATACCATTGGTTCTAATTACACAACACCATAGTGACTTAGTCCACATAACTATATTTTGTAACTTTTTATCGTTTTTCGAGTAAATACTTGAGTGTTGTTTAAAAGGTTGGGCCTGTTGAGAAATTGGTCTTCGACTGTGGCATTAAACACCCAAATCCCCTGATTTCAGCGGCCGCCCACTATACTCCCTCCCGCATAAGCAGTTTTCGCCGACCAAGGCATACCCTAATCGCCCCCGTCGACGCCACTACCGTCCTTCAGGAGAGCAGTAAGGCCACCAGCACTTTACACAAGCGCAAAACCCGATCGCCGTCCTACCGTCCTCGCCACCGAGGCCCGCCGCGACGCCCAAATCCACGCCCCTCCCGACCCTTGCTCGAGCCAGCCCGCGCCGCTGAGCCGGTAGCTTTAAATTCTTCGCCAAATCACTCAAATCCTGATCCATCTAGTCCCTTGCTGCCCTCTTCCAGCGACGCCCTAAGCCGAGGTCCGTACCCCACAGGGTGTAGTCTTAGTATTTAAGTTTAAGTCCTGGCTGGAGGCCTTAATTTATTAGGACAACCACAGGCAAGTCCGCTTAAGCAGACGACAACCTCATGGGTTGACCTGCGAGATGCCATTCACAAAAAAAAAGGGAAATTGGTATTCGGAAAGTCCGATCCAATCATCATGAAATATTGAGCGTTCGTGATTACATAATCACAAAAGCACGAGTCGATTGATCAGCACCCTAATTGAGTAACACACTATCAATCATAATCTGAATCATTTTGAAGGATTAGTAGTACCTAATCCGTTGCTTCATAAGATCGAGAAAAAAAACTGCTTAACAACGTAAATGACGCAATGAATGTTGTTGAACTGTCAAAATAAAAGTTGTTCCTATTGTTAGTTTGTTACGCAATTAATATCTAGCTGCGGTTATTCCGTGGTTGGGTGACCATCTTTACCTACCGAGATCCATTTGTGGCTTGGAAAGCACATTAGTCGCTATGCCGTTGGTACCGGCTGCAATCCGTGGATCTTCGTAAGTTAGCACTCTAATCACTCAAAGCATTTATTTCAAATAAACCAATCACAGGCACTTTTGAATTCGGCGGCGGCGGTCTCTAGCGTCCGGCCCTAATCCAGGCCATGGTACGGAGCGAGAGGTAATGGAAAGCCGTCACCTCCTTCTGCGAAGCAGTAATGCTTGCGAAGGAGGAGGCGGAGCGCGTGTGGGGAAGAGCCTTGCGCCCTCAGGCCCCTAGTCGCTGCAGGAGACGCCCTGGGCATCGGGAATCGCCTGCAGATTCCCGGCCACCGTAGGCGCGGGCTTGCGGACGGCGAGCAATGGGTAGCTCGCCGTCCGGTAGGGACCAGGCCCGGGTCAACGGCACGTCGTGTTCCACGCGCGCCTCAAAGAGATGTCAGCACAAAATGACGGGGTCCGATAGGGCCGACGCCTCAGGGTCGCGGGAAATTCGAAAGAGTAACCGTGGCCCTGGCACAGGCAATTGAAGGAACACGGGTGGGTTTTAGTCAGTAAAAGTCTGACACGCCCTCCCGCTCCACCCAGAGCGGGAGAAGTAATTTGATGATTTCCCAACCAAAAACAAGGCACTTTTGAATTGTCAGTCAGTCAGAAAGATGAAGCTAGATGCCCATTCCAAAGCGTAATAGGTACCTATGGAGAAGAACGGGCAAGAAACTCCATGGACACTCTTGTCGATAATGTTGTTACAGAAAATTAGTTACATCAGTCTTGTTGAAATTATACATGTGAGAACGATGTAGAAAGACGTGCACGTTAAAGGCGTCCGTAATGAAAAGCATACAAAACAAAACAACAATTCGAAATTGAAAAAAAAAAGCCATAGCAGCCAAGGGATGACCAGTCCCCACTGGCGGCGGCCGTTCACGAACATGACGTATGGATCAGCACCATTCAGCTCAACCATTTTGAAGGGCACTTAATAATCCAACACACACGCCACCACAGGCGAAACATTTGAGTGAGCGTGGCATACTCTCACTATCAATCTGTTAAAAAACCTATTTACCTAAATGTTTGTCAAATTTTAGACGTTGATTGTCGCTGAGATGACAATGCGGCTTGAATTTTAAGGTTTCTTTAAATAACAAGAATCGCCTTTCAAGTCACGTACGCTTATCAAGATAACTATTAACAGAAATAAATAATGTTGCCTATCCATTTTTCCTGTAGAAAAACCCGAAATGATCTCAAGATGGTTTTACAGTTAACCCCGAATGAACTTAAACTTAGCAAAGAATGATTAATTTTAATGTGGGGACTTTCCTGGTGCAGTCATGATTTTCCTTTTGATTGGGGTCTTTAATTTAGCGATTGTTGAACTGAAGCCTTTTTGATCAAAGAAAAAAAAGCGGCCAAGTGCGAGTCGGACTCGCCCTTGAAGGGTTCCGTAGCAGCAAGTTACATAATATAAAAGTTCTTGTAGTTCGTTGTAACTTTGATCGATGTTTTAATAATAGTGTGTTTTTTTAATTGTTGTTTACGATTCATGACGTATAAAAAAAAACTACTTACTAGATCTCGTTCAAACCAATTTTCGGTGGAAGTCTGCATGGTAATGTATATCATATATTTTTTTAGTTTTATCGTTCTCTTATTTTAGAAATTACAGATTACAGGGGGGAGGGACACACATGTCACCACTTTGGAAGTGTCTCTCGCGCCAACTAGTTTAGAAAAAAAAAAAGTTGAAACCTCAATATCATTTTTGAAGACCTATCCATAGATACCCCAACACGTATGGGTAAGGGTATAGTATGGGGAACCCCCAAAATTATTTTGGTGTGAAAATCTTAATGCGGTTCACAGAATACATCTACAAGATCTATAAGAACTATGCTGTTGAAACTTGGTAATTTCAACAGCATAGTTCTTATAGTTTCGAAAAAATGTGACTGTGACATACGGACGGACGGACAGACAGACAGACAGACATGATGAATCCATAAGGGTTCCGTTTTTTGCCATTTAGCTACGGAACCCTAAAAACGTTTGAGCTTTAGACTTATTTTGGGTGTAGTGCCAAAGTTAAAACAATATTATTTAATTCTCCTGGCGGTGCCTTCGTCCGCGTAAAATGTCTTGTCTCCCCCGCCCCCCACCCCGTCCTATCTTCAGGCGATGCCTTCGTCCGCGTAAAATATCTCGTCTCCCTCGCCCCCCACCCCGTCCTATCTTCTGGCGGTGCCTTCGTCCGCGTAAAATGTCTTGTCTCCCCCGCCCCCCACCTCGTCCTATCTTCAGGCGGTGCCTTCGTCCGCGTAAAATGTCTCGTCTCCCTCGCCCCCCACCCCGTCCTATCTTCTGGCGGTGCCTTCGTCCGCGTAAAATGTCTCGTCTCCCTCGCCCCCCACCCCGTCCTATCTTCTGGCGGTGCCTTCGTCCGCGTAAAATGTCTTGTCTCCGCCGCCCCCCACCCCGTCCTATCTTCAGGCGGTGCCTTCGTCCGCGTAAAATGTCTCGTCTCCCTCGCCCCCCACCCCGTCCTATCTTCTGGCGGTGCCATCGTCCGCGTAAAATGTCTTGTCTCCCCCGCCCCAACGCGTCGTATAGCATCGCCTGCCCGCGCTATCACTTCGTTTTCACTTAGGGGCTTTTATACCTTTTTTCATTTTGCTCGGCTCTTAAGGGTCACAGCATGTTCACACACAGCATTCCTCAAGAATTGGCCAATGAAGTACAAAAATAATTTCTGTCGGTAATTCCAGGGATGACCTCCTACATACAACTTACAAACAAACAAATATGCCCTGTTTATAATATTATTACGTAACATAACATCACGCATGTAATCCCAGAAGGGTTAGGCAGAGGTGTAGGTGTACCTATAGTACACCTACATTTCGCCGGTTATGTTTAAGTCCCATGTAAAAGGGGGCGAGCCTATTGCCATCAACCGGGCACAAATCCATACTCCGGGCTGCTACTGAGAAATTCCAGATAAAATCCCAATAACACTTTGACCGAGCTGGATGATCAGCAGTAGCTAGTACCATTAGACTAACGAGGCAGTCAGTATAATTATTATAATAATAATTAAAATCTCTCGAGGCTTTCGTTAGGCGGTTGGATCAAGGGCCTGATTCAGAAGGCAGTACTCCTCGATACGGCTCGCATTGTGAGGAGGTTCCTGTCTCTGGAGCCCTAACCACCAGTAGCTTGGACCCTGCTCCCGCTACCGGCGGACCACAATTTTTTTATATTTTTAAATGTTTTTTTTTTAAGTTGTTTTATAAAAATATTTAAAAATGTAGCAAAATAAGGATAAGAATAAATAAACGACATAATAATAATAAAATCGTTTATTTATAAAAGGGACACATTTATAATAAATCCCTTAACAATTTAAAAATAACACACTTGCCAATTTGCCTGAACTGGTTTAGTATCAGGGTCGCGGGTAATTCGAAAGAGTAACCGTGGCCCTGGCACAGGCAATTGAAGGAACACGGGTGGGTCAGTAAGTCTGACACGCCCTCCCGCTCCACCCAGAGCGGGAGAAGACATTTGATGATTTCACATCCAAAAAAAAAAGTTCTGTATCATGCGCAATTAATGACGCAATAGGAAATTCAGGGGCTGAATTCCTTTAATCACTGATTTGTAATCGGCAAGTTCTACTGAAAAACAAAATATTATGAAAAGGTCCTATAATTTTTACAATTATTTTCATTAATTGACATTTCCTGTAAATAGCAGGGGAAGGATCTGGCATTGTCCTTTGAATTTCGCGGGCTACCTGGCGTTTTCACCTTAAGGCTGACTTTTCAACATTCGTGGCCCTCTAAGTTAGTATAAATAAGTGAAGGCATGCGGCTTGTTACTTGAAATGTTACGCATCACAAAATCGTTCTTTCTACAGCCCCGACTTAGGTTATTTTGTTTTTCCCATAACTAACTTAATCGTTATGTGAGTAACACGCAGATGGTCTAGAAAAAATATCGATTGAATCTTTCCTGTTACTCCCTAACTTTAATCCACAGGTTTTTCCCCTAATTAACTTTATTAACTTAACGGTTATTTAAGAAATCAATGTCAGAAACGACATTTATTACTAGGCATGTTTTTAGTCTCGTGCACACTGGTCACACAAAGACACCGCGTGTCGCGCGTTGCCTTTGTACTGCTCTGTGGCGTCACGCCGTTTTGCGGGAGCACCAAGTTGAACACCAGTATTTCACATGGAGCAACTGCCCAACTGACCTTCACAACCCAGTTACTGGGTAACACGATACAGTCCGCGAGGCCTACGCTGAGCTTTGCATTTGTGTGAGTACCAATCGCACCAGTGTGATCGCTCGAGGGACGCACAGCTCCTCAGGCCGACGCGTCGCTATGGGAACTCACACAAATGAAAAGCTCAGCTTAGGCCTCGCGGACTTCAGGGTCGCGGGAAATTCGAAAGAGATAACCATGGCCCTGGCACAGGCAACTGTCAAACATCTTCGAGTGAAAGCCGGGCTTAACGTATCCAATGGATTTCTATTGGATGGTCCCGTCACGAACCGACTGGCGTGGCTTCACCTTTTGGCTTAACCATTGTCTTGTTGCTGGCTTTAGGGACGATGTGGACATTGAGAGGGAACGCAGGGCTCTAGTGTTCCGGAGCAATAAGTTGTCCCGTAGATCTGCGCGGTGTACAGAGCAAGTAACAATTTTCAAGGCTTATTGCCAAAGTTTGTTCACGGGCAATCTATGGGTTATTTGTACTACGAGATCGCTGGATGCCCTGCGCGTCCAATTTAGCAATGCTTTCAGGATGTTGTTGAGGCTGCCTCGATACTGTAGCGAGTCGGAAATGTTTGCGCAAGCCTGCACCTACGACGGCTTCTAAGAAATACGCAAAAAAAAACTTAGTCGTTAGTGAGGAGAGTGAGGGGAAGTCAAAGAGCATTCTGAAAACTGTAGCCGAGAGCATTGGATCTCCGACTGTACAACAGTTTGTGCGGAGGTTGATTTTTACTAGACAATAAGTTATTTTTTAGGGTTCCGTACCTCGAAAGGAAAAAACGGAACCCTTATAGAATCACTTTGTTGTCCGTCCGTCCGTCTGTCTTCTGACAAGACCCTTTTTCTCAGGAACGCGTGGAGGTATCAAGCTGGAATTTATATCAAATTCTCAGGTCTACTGTCCCTTGGAGCTGTGAAAAAAACACACTTCTAAGCCAACGCAATCAAAAGATACGGCCGTTTATGCCGCAAATCAAGATTTTTGATTCAAAACCTACAGGATACTTCCCGTGAACTCAGAATGTTTTAATTTGGCACAAAGCAACGTCTTATAGCACAGATAAAGCAAAAACTGCGAAAAACGTAAATTTTTAGTTACATCATACAATAAAAATATTTTAAATAATTTTAAACTTACTACCCCTTTCCTCATGAACGCGTGGGAAATTTTACTTATAAACCTACATGTTTGCACGGAACCCTCCGTGCGCGAGTCCGACTCGCACTTGGCCGGTTTTTTGTATGCTACCAACACTGTGTGGATATTTGTGTCCGAAATAAAGATATTCTATTCTATTAGGTACCTTTAGATCGACTCGTGCGCCTGCTATCACTTAGCCCATGATAATTATTAATCTTGATACTGAACATATAAATCATCTTCGGAAGATTTTACTGAATCGTTCTTTTTACAGTCCAACTTGAATCCGAAGGTTTTACTTTAAATTAACTTAACAACAACTTCACTGTATGGCTATTGTCTAAACAAAGCACTAGGTCAGCGAATACTCTTGTTAAATATAATTATGTATAATGATTATTTCCGGTATATAGTTATTATGTGTTTTTTTAATGACCGAGGACCTATTACTATCAAATTAAACTATTTTTTGCTAGTTATTTATATACTTAACGTTGTCATTATTTATGTACAAATAAATAAAAAGGAAACGCTGTTCGTTGGTAAGCTTGAGCAAGACTACTGAACCGATTTGACCATATTTCGAATTAGGTTTTAAGAGAAGGAAAAACTTGTAATGGAAAAACTGAACTTCCTTTTTCCTAAATTTGTACCTATAAAGTTTTGGACAGGACGTCATTCAAAAATTCGACCTATTCCTTGATAGGGGTAACAAATTAAGTCCAGTCGACAAGGGGACAAAACTGCATGCTTACCGAGCTGTGAGGGTTCTTATTTTCATCCAGTTTCTAGTACATACCCCTGGTTAACTTGACTTAATTTTTAATGACCTCTAGTACTAGACCTTTCAAGGAATTTCCCTGTCACCCTGTATACGTAGGAGCAGTGGTGGCCCAGTGGTAACGGTCCCGACTTACGAGTTGTAGGTCGTGAGTTCGAACCCAAGCAGGCGCTTTACTTTGTGTAAATAATTTAAACACCACTGCTCTCAAAACGGTTAAGGAAAACATCGTGAGGAAACCGGCATGTCCTAGAACCAAAAATTCGAAGACATGTGACATCTACCAACCCGCACTGAGCCAGCGTAGTGGATTACGGCTCACTACCTCTCATAGAGAGGAGGCCTGTGTCCCAGCAGTGGGAACGTTATAGGCTGATTATGCTTATGGCTATATACGTTGCTCAATTGTCAATATAGGCTCGTGGAAGACAATGTGACATCTACCAATCCGCACTGGGCCCGCGTGGTTGATTATGGCCTACTCCTTTAAACTAAGGCTAAATGTGCCAACCATACATTTTTGCCGTTTAAGGCACTTCCCCGACAAAACGACCTTGAGCATTCGGTCCCTCTTAGTCCCTCCGGCCAGGTTCGCTCTACGTACCGGTCCCTGCGCACGCCCCTCTATCACAGAATTGAAATATTTATTTTTAATTATTTCAATAAAAAAAAGAAATGCGATCTTTTGAAATGAAATAAATCGTGGATTTTTTAATTATCTATGCATAAGTGTAATCCTCAAATGATTAGAACGTCACATTTAGCAACAGATGCACAAGCAATCAATAATTTTAGTCAATTTTTTACAAGGAAATTTTAAATGTATTTATAACTCATAAAAACGAATAACAACGTGCAATGTTATGATAGGATATCGAACATTAATAATGTGCTTTTAGATTTAGTTTATTACTCTAAATTAATGAGTTAATAGCCTCTGAGTAACGCCCTATCGCATGGTTTTACTTGCGGTAGCGCCTTAAGCAACGTTAGAGCAACGGGTACAAGTCACGCTGTCTTTTCTGCCAGCTTTTCATTATAATGTTCTTGTTCGAGAAATCAGGTAATCTTTACAACATAATCCACTAACAAACAGTCCTTCTTAAACACATAAATCCTGACGTATAAGCACAGCGAGCGCAAACGCAGCACACATAATTACGTATCTATTCTATTACGCATGGGTCAGTGAACTCGCACTTTCTCAACTAATGATCTATACCTTTGACGGAAGTAACATAACATCACGCTTGTAGACGACGAAGGTAGGTAGAGATGTTTATAATAGTACAGTAGTACTTACAGCAAGAGCTAAAGCGCGGTCACTGTCAGACTGCATAGAAAAGAAAGAGAAGCGCGATGACACAAAGCTGGCAATTTAATGCAAAAAAAATGAAGCAATTATCATTTTACAAAAAAATAAACTATTCATTGGACAAAAAAAAATAAAACACTATTACGTCAATATGTTGCTTGTAGAATAATCTGACAAAATATCAGAATGATTGCATGTATATTAGTATGGTTTTTAATCGTTAAAAGAAATTTTTAGAGGTACCTTTGTGATCTTTTTCTATCGTATCAAATTAGTTGTATGTAAGTTTTCAACACACTATCTAACTAGCATATATCCTGAAGAATATCATATATTTTTCTGATGTTGTTTACTAAAATTTCTCCGTATCAGCCTGTTGTGAGGTTGTGCCCGGTTGATGGCAATAGTTTTTTTTTTTTTTTTTTTGAATGGCATCTCGCAGGTCAACCTATGAGGTTGTCGTCTGCTTAGACGGACTTGCCTGTGGTTGCCCTAATAAATTAAGGCCTCCAGCCAGGACTTAAACTTATGTACTAACTTAAAAACTAAGCGACAACGCTAAGGGCACCCCCTTCGGGGTACGAACCTCGGCTTAGGGCGTCGCTGGGAGAGGGCAGCAAGGGACTAGCTGGATCAGGATTTGAGTGATTTAGGGACGAATTTAAATCTACAGGCTCAGCGGCGTGGGCTGGCTCGAGCAAGGGTCGGGAGGGGCGTGGATTTGGGTTTCGCGCCGGGCCCCGGCGGCGAGGACGGTAGGACGGCGATCGGGTTTTGGGCTTATGTAGTGTGCTGGTGGCCTTACTACTCTCCTGGAGGAGGGTAGTGGCGTCGTCGGGGGCGATTAAAGTATGCCTTGGTCGGCGAATACTGCTAATGCGGGAGGGAGTGTAGCGGGCGGCCGCTGAGATCAAGGGGTTGGAGTGTTTTATGCCACAGTCAAAGAAGCGCTTCGATAAGCGTTTCATGAACTGGTTTATGGTAGGCATTTTAAGATCGATGTGGAGATTTATATTACGGACATAGAAGGGGGCACCCGTGACCTTTCTGAGGAAACGGTTCTGGAGGGTCTGCATCTTATGGAGATGACGTGGGTGAGCGTGCGCAAATACAACGCAAGCATAGGTCATGATGGGACGGATGACTGCGGTGTAGATGCGCAGCTTGCATTTAAGTGACAGTTTACTACGGGCTGTCAGTACAAAGTGGAGCCTGCTAAGAGCGAAGGAGGCGCGCGCGCGAACCGCCTTAATATGAGCATTAAAGGTAAGGTTTTCATCGAGGATCACGCCTAGGTATTTGGCTTGCTTCTCCCAGGGGATCGGCTTACCGTACATAGTGATCGGGCTGGGAAGTGGGGGAGGGAGTCGACGACGTCTCGAGAAGAGAACCGCCTGACTCTTATCGGGGTTGACCTCGATTCTCCATTTCCGGAACCAAGCGCCTAAGACGTTTGCGGAGGTTTGGAGAGTACGAGCTATAGCATTGGGACAATGACCGGTATAGTAAACGGCAGTGTCGTCGGCGAAGAGAGCCAACTGAGCCTTTTTACTCTGTGGGATATCGCTGGTGAACAGCGTGAAAACTAGAGGAGATATGACGGAACCCTGAGGGACACCGGCGCGAATAGGGTGATGGGACGAGAGTGCACCCTCGATGCGATAGCGGAAGGTGCGATTCGACAAAAAGTCTCGTAAGATGAGCACGAGACGATCTGGCACTCCTAGTTGGTAAAGCTTGTATAACAAGCCGTTGTGCCAGACTTTGTCGAAGGCTTTCGCTATGTCGAAGCATAACACACCCGTCGTCGCGTTACGCTGCATACCGGCGCACAAGTGCTCTACGATACGGTGGACCTGGTGGATACTCGAGTGTTGTGGACGGAAACCAAACTGCTCGTTGGGAATGAGGCTCTTTGCTTCGGCGTAGTCTTTGAGACGCTTATAAATAAGCCTCTCGTAGATTTTGCCGAGAACGTTGAGTAAGCTAATGGGACGGTAGCTGGAGGGCTCAGACTTTGGCTTGCCTGGCTTTGGGATACCGATGACTGTTGCTTCTTTCCACGCTTGTGGGAAGATGTTGTTGCTCAAGGCGCCATTGAAGATGGCGGTCATGAGCATTATTAGAGGGGCAGGTAGGAGTTTGTATACCTTGTTGGTAATACCATCCGAACCGGGGGCTTTACGAGCTTGGAGCCCTTTTATGATGTCGTGCACTTCATCTGTAGTGACGGGAGGCAGAGGATCATCAGGGTCTTCAATGGGTGGAAGGGAGGCTCTCCGTTCGACTTCAGCGTCGACCTTGTTCAGGTGAGCTTGGTCTACTGGTTGAGAGCTGGGAGAACACTGGGACTCTAGGCTGTCAGCAAGGCATTCGGCCTTGTCGGTGCTGTCGAACGCGACGCTCTTGTCGGGGCGAATGAGGGGAGGCATAGAGACCTCCTCGGAGGAGCGTAATTTCCTCTGAAGGTGCCAGAAGGCTTGGTAAGTGGGCTCGAGTTCACTGAGCATCTTGTTCCAACCCTCTGAGTGAACCTCCCCTATGCGTTTCTTTACAGCACGCTGTAAATGGCGCATGTGGGCTTTGTTCGCGTCACAAGGGAAGGAGTCGTAGGCACGAATAGCCGCATTCTTCTCGGTTATCAAGTCACGTACGTCAGAAGGTAGTTTCCAGCGATGGTCTTCCATCACCGGAACTTCCCGTGAACAATCCGTCAAAACGGACGTACGATGTACGTGCTCAGTAAACGAGTCGATTGCGGCCGTCGTGTCGGCGACTGACACTATGTGATCGGGGATGGTGTCCAATTGAGGCGACGTGGTGGATTTCAGTCTTTCACTTACTTTCCTCCAGTCGGTTATCATCTGGGTCTGAGTCGGTTATCATCTGGGTCGGTTGGGATCGCTTGGGCCAGAGTAGGGGGCAAGATGCATAACTACTGGGCGGTGGTCAGAGTTAAGCCCGTGGAACGTCTCTATCGATTGCAAACGGAGGTTCACATTCTTGAGCAGCGCTACATCGAGTATATCTGGAAGATGGTTGGGATTTCCTGGGAAATGAGTCGGACTCATTGGAGCGATGACGTCAAAGTTAAGGGATTCGCCTAACTTGGAAATGATCCGACCTCTGGTAGAAGTCGTGCTACTATTCCACGCCGGGTGTTTGGCATTAAGATCCCCCGCCAATATGACGGAGTCACTCATACCGAAGAGGGCGGTGAAGTCCTTTTGGAGACAGATGGGATCCTCCGGACCATTGTCTGGTGGAATATAAGCAGAGATGATGGTGATCGGTTGATGACCAGACATGCCGAGCCGACAGATAGAGGTCTCCAGATGGGAGAAGAGAGAAGGTGGGTCGATAGGGATGCAATACAAAGATTTCCTAAAGTATATTAGTGTGGCACCCTTGTGGCATCGAGACCTGTCATTGCGAACTAGTTTATAGTTGGCAATATTCGGGTTTCGGTGATGCGGTTTTAAAAAGGTTTCCTGTATGAGGAGGATGTCAAGCTGATGGTCGCGGAGACAAACGGCGATCTCATCGCGTTAACCTGAAACGCCATTTGCGTTGAAGAAGCCTAATTTAAGGGATCGGGGTTGGCAATAGATTAGCCGCCACTTAAGTATATATGGCACTTGAACATAACATGCTTGCAAAACCTGTGTATTCTCATTTTTCTTACGCACCGTGCAGATAACACCTTAGATCCATTTTAAATTTAAATAAGCTACTATTCTTATTACTTCTCTATCCATGCATTAAGACTGTGGAACTCACTTCCACCTAGCATTCGTGATTTAAAAACCATTTCTCTACCTTTCCTCTTAAATGAGAATGATAGTATTTATTATTTATGAAGCATAAGCATAATCAGCTTATAACGTTCCCACTGCTGGGACACAGGCCTCCTCCATGAGAGGGAGTGAGCCGTAATCCACCACGCGGGCCCAGTGCGTATTGGTAGATGTCACATGTCTTCGAATTTTTGATTCTAGGACATGCCGGTTTCCTCACGATGTTTTCCTTCACCGTTTTAAGAGCAGTGGTGATTAAATTATTTACAAAAAGTAATGCGCCTGCCTCTCACGCGACTCACGACCTACAACTAATAAGTCGGGGCCGTTACCACTGGGCCATCACTGCTCATTATGTGTAAGTATATTTAATATTTTAGTAGTCGATATATGCACACACTATTGTCTGCATTATTTTTTTCACTTGTCCTTTCGCAGGTCTGCTGGAAGAAATATCTTAAGAAATAAGCAGTACCTTTGTACTCAAATTATAACCATGCCGTATCCCTGTATACATAAATAATAAAATTAATAAATAAACCATTGCTCCTCATGCCTCTTAGACGGTATACAGGCTATTAAGCTTTGTTGTGTGTGTCGTGAATTTTCCTGGAAGCATTTTGCCTCAATAATGTATGATCTCAAGTTGAAGATCGTGTACGCTTTACAATTAATCACACTGACCATCAGCAGTCAGCGAAGCTTTGTTGTACAAATGCGAGTCAAGTTGAGCGAGTTATTGGCGCTCGTGTACTTGACCGTGTGAGCGTGCGAGGTCGAGTCGTGTGTGGCTTAGAACATGTGTGACTTATAAAAGCTCTGTGTGTGTTTTTTTATCAGGACACAATTCTTTAGTCCTGACTGTAGTTCGTAGATCTTTGAGAGTGAGTGAGAGAGAGTGGGTAATCAGAGGGCCGAGTTTCTGACAACCACTCTTAACTCAATCTTAAAGCATTTATTTCAATTAAACCATTTACAGGCACTTTTGAAATGTCAAGGTGTCGGTCAGTCAGAAATATGAAGCTCGTTGCCCATTCCAAAGCGTAGTAGGTACCTATGGAGAAGAACGGGAATGAAGCTCCATGGGCAATCTTACAAATATATTAGTTACATCATTAAGTGAGAACGATGTACGAAAACCGTACTCCTTAAGAGCGTCCAGAGTGCAGCAAAAATAAATAAAAACAGTACAAAAAATAAATTATTAAAATAAGCCGTGGCAGCTAAGAGATGACCAGTCCCAACTGACGTCGCCCGTTCACGAACATGACGCATGGATCAGCACCATTCAGCTCAACCATTTTGAAGGGAGCTAAATGATCCAACACACGCGCCACCGTCATCGAGACATTTGAGTGAGCATGACATACTATCAGCCGCCAGGGCACATTCAAGTCAATTTAAGACATTACCCGGTAAATGGTATAGTACAAAGTACTCACACCTGTGCTATGCATTTATATAATATAAAGGAGATTGAGTCTATACACTTACCAATCGTAAAAAGATATAGCATCACGCCTCGTTGTCCCGAGACTTTGGCAGAGGTTTACTTCTACTTTAAGACCCTATACGAGGGCTGCACTAAAAGTATCGGGCATGGAATATTTCCACTGTTCCTGTCATATTAAAATCTTTTTAATTGAAAACTGCTTGGTTTTAAAAATCGAATATCATTTTTTTATTTTTAAAAAAGATTCTCGGTCTTGTCACAAGGTTTTGTCAAACGTGACGAATCCTGGATATACGCGTACGAACCCGAAACAAAAAACCAGTCACGAGTTTGGGTGTTCGAAAATGAGTTAAAGCCAACAAAAATTGTTCGTTCACGGAGTTATGCAAAAAAAATGGTGGCCACGTTTGTCTCCAAAACCGGCCATGTTACGACTATTCCTCTTGAGGGACAAAGAACGGTTAATGCAGAATAGTATGCTGGCATTTGTTTGCCACAGGTCGCTTCTGAACTCCGTAAAGAGAACTGCAACCGCCGCATCATCCTCCATCACGACAATGCGAGTTCTCACACCGCACACAGAACAAAAGAGTTTTTAGAGCAAGAAAACATCGAATTATTAGACCATCCGCCGTACAGCCCCGACCTAAGCCCTAATTATTTCTATACTTTCCCTAAAATAAAGAATTAATTGCGTGGACAGAGATTTTCCTCACCTGAAGAAGCTGTGGACGCCTACAAAACGGCCATTTTGGAGACCCCAACTTCCGAATGGAATGGTTGCTTCAATGATTGGTTCCATCGTATGGACAAAATGTGTCGTTGATAGTTTCCTATGGACAAGAGCCGGTAAGAAACTCCTGAATTTCGAGGGCAACCTGGCGCTTTTACCTTAACATACTATATTTATGTCAAACAAATCAACCAGCTGTGAAATCTGGATTTGTGTCCGGTTGAAGGCAAAAGGGTTGCCCCTTATTACATGGGACTTAAACATAACTGGCGAAATGTGGGTGTACTATAGGTACACCACTACCTAACCCTTCTTTGGATTACAGGCTGATTATTATTTATTAATCTGAGACTGAGATTAAGATTAAATAACTGCCACCAACTGCATCATCTGCATTAATTGAAAACTGTTCTTGTTTAGAAACTTTTATTTGTAACTATGTTTTAAATTTCTCTACAACTTTAATACTATTCTATCTATTTACTGCGTACAGTCAGTCGTTATATATGAGCAGTTTGTGGGTCAACTGCACGCAGAGGGCATAGGGCATACAGCGCTCCGCGCGTACAATACAATAATGCTTTCAAGGTGTTGAGGGGGTTATAAGGCGGAAGGAAACGCTCGGGTGTCACCATTGTGTGGATCGCCCGGAGGACACGGTGGAGGTCTGCCCGGCTTGGGCTGAGCACCGCCGTGTTCTCGCGGAGTTGATCGGCGGAGGCGATCTCTCGCGTCCGGCCCTGTTCCAGGCCATGGTACGAAGCGAGAGCGAATGGGAAGCCGTCACTCCCTTCTGCGAAGCAGTAATGCTCGCAAAGGAGGAGGCAAAGCGCGTGAGGGAGAGAACCTTGCGCCCTCACGCCTCTAGTCGCCGCAGTCAACGCTCTGGGCGTTGGGAATCGCCAGCAGATTCCCGGCCACCGTAGGCGCGGGCTTGCGGACTACTTGCGGGTAGCTCGCCGTCCGGTAAGGGACCAGGCCCGGGTCGATGGTGCGTCGTGTTCCACGGGCGCCTCAAAGAGTTGTCAGCACTAAGTGACGGGGTCTGATAGGGCCGATAACTGCCAGGCTCGCGTGTTGTTCGAAAGAGAAACCGTGGCCCTGGCACAGGCAACTGAAGGAACACGGGTGGGTTTTAGTCAGTAAAAGTCTGACACGCCCTCCCGCTCCACCCAGAGCGGGAGAAGTCATTCGATGATTTCAAATTTGGCGCTTCCATTATGCGTAGGGTACGCGCCAGCCCCACAGGATCCTGAAAACTGTAGCTGATAGGTGTGACAGCCCCATAATGAGACATTGGATATGCCTACATGCCACTGTGGTGTAGTAATTAATAGTTTATGTTGTTTTTTTGAAGATCTAAGTACTAACATTCGTTTCTTAGTTATGTGTACACTAATGAAATATACTCGTACATAAATGGGTCCGAAATAAAGATATTAGATAAAGTTATTAACTTAAACCCTACCTAAGTTGACAATGACTTGTTTAAGGTTCGTTCCGTTAAAACAAGGTGTGTTATCTCAAGGTACATTTTAACTACTTCTTGAAATAAGGGCGAGTCACACTTAGCCGCAATCTACATTCTAATGATAAAGCTGAAGAGTTTGTTCGCATGTTTGTTTGTTTGTTGGTTTGAACGCGATTATCTGTAGAACTACGAATCGGATTGGATTTTTTTTTATTCATTTGATAGACCAATTCTTGAGGAAGGCTATGGTCAACTTAACATCACGTCTGAAAGAACGTCGGGGGAGCAAGAAAACTAAAGCGGACGAAGTCTCGGGCTGAAGCTAGTAAACTATATTAACCGATCAAGCTTTAAATGCATAGAACTTTATTTACTTGACCTCTTTGATTGACGATGACCTACAGCATATACGGCTAGGATATTCAAGAAAATGCAACAATCAAAGTTAAAGTCAAAAGTCTTCAAAGAAGCAAGCATGATGTTAAAGCCTAGATAAGTCAAGAATGACTCAAGTCCTTGTTAAACTTCCGGTTGGTTTTCCTATGCTAATCCCGGACTCCTTAATCAAGTCATTATGCAATTATTTCGAATAAAAATCTATAACTTTTTTTATGGTCGTGACTTCAAATTTGGAACAATGGTGCGACCAACATGATGGCCAGTATGTCTGCTTTAAAACTGCATATAATCTTTTTCTTTGAGTCATCATTATTTCGATGCTTTGATACCTTACATGCAAATGAACGGTGGCTCAATTTAGGAGTCCAATGTTTATGTATTTGGCGTTTAGTTAAATTTAATGAGGTTTTCATTAACGTGGAACTGGCCATATCTAATTTAAAAATTTAGAGAAAGAAGTAACAGAAAAAGAAGAAGAATTGTAACCTATATGGTAAAGTGTTGTCATGTTATCAAACAGATACGCTACGCGAGCAAGTGTTTTAAAAAAATCTGACAGATGCTGCCATATTTTACAGTTAGGTGTCTTCGGCCTTAAGAATGATGAATATTTCTGCGTGCTTAAGTTTAATAGTATAAACATGAAGTTACTCAGTTTATGGTATAAGTACAATTTGTGTTTACTTTGACTGCCGCCGGCAGAGATGCAGTTTCGAGATAAATAAATACATAAAGCTGTACAAGGAGCACCGAGAGATGACTCGGTAGTTTCTCCCTTTCTAGCTAATCATCTTTCACACAGTCCATTTATCGTTTCTTCGGTGATAAATATCTCGGTCATGTCCCGACCGAGAAGTGTGTCAGCACATTCATGATTTCTTCAGGATGTAGAATCAGGGACTTTGAAAAAACCTTCATAAATGTTGCAGTTTGAATTGACAACAGAATCAAATATGTAACACTTATAAATGTGTGTTTCTATGTGTTAACCCAAAACACTTACAAAAGTGTAACAGTAACATATTTGTAACCGATATAAAAGTGTTAACAGTTGCAAAAATAGCCGCAATCCCGACTGGATTAAGGCTATTTTAGCAACGCCACGTCTGTCAATCCGCCTCGCATTGTTGCGGTACCGTGAAACTATACCTAAAACTGCTTATTTATGGTAAACTTATTACCACAAATAAAAGGTTACATTTCGATACTGCAACATTATTGTATCTGTTACATTTTAAATGTGTTTCTTTTTAAAACAAATAAAAAAAACAGTGTTGAAAATACTTAAATCGGTGCTGTAGAATTCAGTGGACTTTTCCGTCCTATAATGTTACAGTAAAATGACTTTTATTTTTTGGGTGGGAAATCATCAAATGACTTCTCCCGCTCTGGGTGGAGCGGGAGGGCGTGGCAGACTTTTACTGACTCAAACCCACCCGTGTTCCTTCAGTTGCCTGAGCCAGGGCCACGGTATCTCTTTCGAACAACCCGCGACCCTGGTAGGACGGTAGAATGGCTGGAAAAGGGGTGACTAGAAAAAAACGTCATCCTCCCATCTCATCGTAGGACTGCCTCGTTAGTCTAGTGGTGGCAAGAGCTACTGCTGAGCATGAGGTCCTGGGGCGGGCAAAGTGTTATTGGTATTTTCTATCTAGAATTTCTCAGTAGCAGCCCGGAGTCTGGATTTGTGCCCGGTAGATGGCAATAGGCTCGTCCCCTATTACATGGGACCTTAACATAACTGGCGAAATGTGGGTGTACTGTAAGTACACCTCTGCCTAACCGTTCTGGGATTACAGGCGTGATGTTATGTTATGTAAATACACTAAATACGTCATGTAGCATCGAACCCAAGTAAATTAGGGAAAGGTCAAGAGAGAGCTGTGTTGGCCCAGTGGAACCGACAACGCCTTACTGGTACACCTCTGCAGATGCAGGTCGTAGTTTCGAACCTTGTATAAATATATATTATATAATGGCCTTTTCAGAAACGTATACAAAACTTTTTGGTCGAATATACGTGGAGTGATAACTGTTTGTTATTTTAAAGAGACAAGTTACCAATTTCAGCTTTAAAATACGAAATGTATTCTCTATCACAGGAGCATGTTTCAGAAATTTATTATGATACATGTTGGTTCAGGAAATCAATAAAATTAACTTGTACTTCATACATAATGCATCTTGGGAGAGATTTCAGCACGACCAAAGGACTTTGGATAATTTCAATTTCTTACAGAATACTGCTCTCAAAATGGTGAAGAAAAGCATCGTGAGGAAACCGGAATGTCTTAAACCAAAAAAAAATAACATTCAAATGTATATGTAATGCATGTAATGAAATCTGGCATCTACAAACCACAACGCGCGTGGCGGATTACAGTCCACTCCCTCTCACAGAGAGGAGGCCTGTGTCCCAGCAGTGGGAACATTATACGCTGATTAAGATGATGATGAAGGGAATCGAAATGCTTGAGTACTGTCGGTACACCTCTGCCTAACATAATCAGCCTATTATGTTCCCACTACTGGGAAACAGGCCTCCTCTCTGTGAGAGGGAGTGGGCCGTAATCCACCACGCGGGCCCAGTGCTGGTTGGTAGATGTCACATGTCTTCGAATTTTATGGTTCTAAGACATGTGGTTTCCTCACGATGTTATCCTTCAACGTTTTGAGAGCAGTGGGATGAAATAATTTACACAAAGTAAAGCGCCTACGACCGTTCGAACCTACGACCTACGACTCGTAAGTCGCGGTCGTTACCACTGGGCCACCACTGCTCACCTCTGCCTAGCCTCATAATCATGAAAGGCGTAAAGGTGAATTGTTTACTACGAGTGCAGCGATTCAGTTCAGACATCATTTAAATTGAGTGAGAGAGTGGTTGTAGTACGTGAGGTCGTGTTTGTGTAAGAGGGAGGCACGAAGAAAATTTACGCATTTATATTGTTTTGGCAGAGTGTCCTAAACTGTTGACCACAGATTGTAAAAGTGTGTTCAAGTCTCTGAGGCTCTAGTGTGAGTATCTTTTAACCATTTCGACTTTAAGTATCGATCGCGTTCGGCGCTCCGATTGGCCCTTCACCGATCGGAAGTTGCGCTCCGATTGGCCCTTGGCAATACCGCCTAGGCCGAACGCGGTCGATCTAGGGCTTCTGGTCAGAAAGTCTGCTGTCAAGTTTAACGGCTATCGCTCAGCAGAATGCTGTGGTTTTCAGCGACAGCCAACGTTGATGTGATGACGCCTTCGGTGCTGCATTAAATGAGATAAAAATAAGAAATTCATAATATTAAAAAAAAACTTAATACATTTTTAATTAAATGAAATCAGTATGGTAATTACGCAACAAATAAAGTGGTTACAAGACATTTACAGGTCATACCTATAATTATTGATAATAAATACGATTAAAAAAGTATTTTTTGTTATTTATGTAAGCGTATATTATATTCATTGGCTTATAATATACAGATCGATACAATTTTTTTTATTATTTTACCTAGTTTTATTTAGTTTAGTTTTATTAATATATTAAGTTCCAGTGCAACTTTATATTATGGTCTTTTATCTCTATTTTTTTTTGTAGTTACAATTTCTTTTTAAGTGCACGCAGAGTTTAACAAATCAGAATAAAGTGTAATAATCACTTATATTAATAAGTGATTATTACACTTTATTCTGATCTCATTTGATCCTTTTCATTTGCTTATACCAGTGTATACAATTGTTGGTGTCTATACCAATATTATAAAGAGGAAAGATATGATTGTTTGTTTGTATTGAATAGGCTCCGAAACTACTGGACCGATATGAAAAATGGTTTTACCATTAGAAGCCGAAATTATATCTGATGAACATAGGCTACTTTTTTCTTTTCGAGATCCACGTGGACGAAGTCGCGGGCGAAGTGCTAGTACCAAATAAATAAATATTTGCTTTGGTACTTAGTAATATCTACAGCGGGATACCCTTGTTAAGCAATACTGCACCTTAATAGCGTAACAAACTTTAAACCACAATCTGAATCATTCTGAAGGATATTGCTAATCCATTGCTTCATAAGTTCGAGAAATATATCTGGTCAACAACGTAATAACGTAATGAATGTTGTTGAACTGTCAAAATGAAAGCCATTTCTACTGTCAGTGTGTTACGCAATTACCCCTCAGATCTACAGGTTGTTACAAAAAAATGGAGTAACAATTCTTTTGTTACTCAACGAAACGTATTTTAATAGTAAATACGGATCGTGTCTGATAAGGGGCGGATATTGATAAAGAATTTTAAAAGAAACACGTTCAAGATTAATCATTTTGTAATTAATTAGGAAATTGAAAGACAAAGAGGTCTATAATCTATTTGAAATTTTTTTTTTTTTTTTTGTATAGGTTTTATGTACTTTTTTATTCACCTCATCATAACTATCCTAATCTTAACTAAATGCGTGTGTTTGTGACGCTTTCATCGTAAGACGATGAAATTTGGCAAACAGATAGACCATGTACATTGGCTACTTTTCTTCTTGGATCGCAAACGAGGTCGAGGGCAAACAAACTTACTTTCGTCTTTGTAATATTTGTTAGGATTATAAAAGAAATCAACATGCGTACTAAGGCAATGCGTCTTCGTCCACGAAAACGTAATAGAGCAACAGAACTACGAAATGAATCTAGAAAAGACTCATGTAACAACAGAACCCTAATGCCTAACTGACAGTTCAACAACATTCATTGCGTTTTGTACATTGTTGAGCAGAATTTTTTTATCGAACTTATGAAGCAATGGATTAGAAATCTGTTTCAAAACGATTCAGATTCCGATTGATTGTGTATTACGCAATTAGGGTACAGGTCATATTCTAGCTAGATTAATCTTCGTAGTACTGTTGTACTCGAAGTATAGTCACTTATAAGACGCAGTGACATATTTTTTAAAGAGTATGCTTAGATGGTTTGGTCATGTTGAGCGGATGAATGAAAGGAGATTAACAAAAGGTATTTACAAGGCAGATGTGAGTGGAAACGCCGGGAGGGGACGCCCTAGGAAGCCATGTAGTGACCTTATTGGTAATGTTCTTCAGAAAGGACAGGTGCGTAGTACTCTCAACCGGCGATCGTGTATGACCAGATGTATGAACGTAAACGAGGCAAAAGGAGTATGTAAGGATCGTAGCAGGTGGCGTTCTGTGGTTTCTGCCTACCCCCATGGGAAGAAGGCGTGTGTTTATGTATGTATGTATGTTTGAATGACCCATCATTCATTACTTATTTATACAGTTGTTAACGCTATACATTTTTATTGCAATTGTATACAGGGTGTAAAAGACCCATCACAGCCGTTAACGACGCATTCTGTACATCAAAGTTAGTTTTGGTGTGAAAAATTGCCTTTGGGTGCATGCAACGGTACAGGGGTCGTGGGGGTATTTAAAGTTGTGTTATAACATAAAAAAACTAGTTTTTTTTTAAAAATATAAAAAAACTCAGTAAAAGCTGGAATTTTGACCTTCAATATCTCCGTTACCAGGTTCCCAATACAATTTTTTTTTTGCAATTACGGGTAGTACAAGTGACTCTCGGCCTTTTGGTGTCTTTTAACATTCGCTATCTAAATTCAATAGTTGGTATCTATTTTAAACGGTCGGCCACCATTTCGAAAATATTGACCACGTATAAAGTAGAAAAAACTCAATTATTAGTCCTTTTTATACCTTGCATATGACCAGGAGTAGATATTTATTTTCAACGGGATAAGTCAAAGGGTGGGGGGTAAGATAACAGACGGGCAGAGTCATATTTATATTAATACTAGCTGCTCCCCGCGGTTTCACCCGCATAAATCTTGATCCCGTGAGAGTTTCGAGCTAAAAAGTACTATATGTGTTAATCCAGGTTATAAGCTATCTGTGTGCCAAATTACATCCAAATCCGTTCAGTAGTTTTTTCGTAAAATAGTAACAAACATCCATCCACAGTCACAAACTTTCGCGTTTATAATATTAGTACGATAAAAAGTATGTATACAAATTTAATCTAAAATACGTATAAGTCAAACCAACAAACTCCACTCCTGCCAACCCTTTGTTTAGTGTGTCACAATGACAATGCGTATTGACCAACTAATGACTCCTTATAGATAAATGGCACACCTATTAGGAGTGATAACCAAATCCGGTGGGCTTTACTGGAAATAACACTTTCAATTCTTAGCCAAATTTGGGAGTGGTACTCAAAGCCCTTTTTGAAGGTCATTAGGACATCTTAATTAGGAATTTTGGAGAGGGGCTCGTGGATAAATGATAACAGCCGCAAGGGTCGATCGAAGGGGTAAGTTACGCTTACCAAGGTCGGTTTGTAGATGGGTGCCCATACATAACATATCGAGACCCCTCCGTGCCTCAGACTGCACGTTAAGCCGTTGCTCAAGGCTGTCATTCGTAGATCTTTGACAATCCTTACGGGTAGTCGGAAACCCGAATGTCTGACAATCAGTCTTACCAAGGGGTATCGTGTTACCCAGTAAATGGGTTATGGAGGTGAGATAGATAAGACGCTCCATGTAAACAAGATAAGAAGCTAGGGTCGGCTTCCAGTCCAACCTGATGCAGCTAAATGCCAGCATTTTACATGGAGCGACTGCCTATGTGACTTGACTGAGTTTAGAATGCGAACGTTCTTCAAAATACAGGAACTGCCCCTCTGCTGGTGGGACGACATACGTCAAGATTGTGAATATGAGTTAATCCCTCATCCTGACTGGAGGGAGTTCCAAATTTTTTTTTTTTAAAGAAGGTTTTCTTGACTTAAAAAAAATTAATGGGTAAACCCAATAAAGGCTCTCGCAGCAATTCGACTCTAATAGAACAATTTCTATGAAACCTTCATGGAAGCTGGTCTACCAGAATCATGGCACACCGTCACGTCGCGCCAGTTAGAGGCAGCCTTAACGCTGTTCGATTCGGGGATCGAAATCAAGGATTTCCTGTTCAGCGGTCAAGCTACGAGCACACGGCAAAAAGAAACTGTACTGAATAATATCTATGAGAAAAAAGAGTGTGTCCTTATGACCACACGATCGCAGTGAAAACTTGTCACTGACCGACTGGAGCCGAGTATGCGCGATTCAGCGTCACCGACCAACTAGAGCCGAGTATACCCGATTCAGCGTCACCGACCGACTGGAGCTGACTATACCCGATTCAGCGTCACCGACCGACTGGAGCCGAGTATACCCGATTCACCGTCACCGACCGACTGGAGCTGACTATACCCGATTCAGCGTCAGCGACCGTTTGGAGCCGAGTATACCCGATTCAGCGTCACCGACCAACTGGAGCCGAGTATACCCGATTCACCGTCACCGGCCGACTAGAGCCGAGTCATACGCGATTCAGCGTCACCAACCCGAAAGTAACGGTTCAATTTCGTGCACTGCGAAGACCGCAAAGTGCGGCTAAAGAGTAAAAACCTATGCCTCTAAAACCTTATCATGTGTGGTCAAACAGTTAAAGTATGCACACCTTAGTTATCTGTATCCGGTCGGTTTCACTGAAAATGACTAACTTTCGCCGCTTTGAAATATCCGGGAGTGGTACTTAGCCCTTTTTAAGGACATTAGGTCATCATTTTGAAGCAGGAACCTGTTCACAGGCAGAGTCTTTGAGAGTTTTGTATTTTTCTATAAATAAAATGAAGATTCTAGATAGAAAACTTTCAGGGTATTAAAACCTGTAACGTCAATACTATGTAACGGTCATTTCATTACAGCCCTGATTGGTTAAACTACACATTTAAAAATGATTATTTGATTGTAGAACAAAAGCTTACACCAATTGAGGCTGGAAATATAATTGTAAGAACTATTTCACATTTCCATTTCTCTGACCAGACACAGCAATTACTATTGCTTCATAACATCACTACAAAAAAAGAAAGCAAAAAAACCACTCGGAGCGACAAACCCAAAAACCAAAACGGAAAATCTTCCAAAAATAAATCGAAACATCAAAATTATCGCAAAATAAGAAAACACGAATACTAAGAATCAGACCGGAAAGCTAATTCGAATACCTATGGGACCGCCGCGCGAGCTTCCTCTACCATATGAAAATATAATTTTAAAATCAGTCCGCAATAGATAAAAAATAACTACATCGATGTAAATACAAAAAAAAAACAGACAAACATAGAACCTCCTTTTTGAAAGCCCCTCCTGTTAAAAAATATCTAATCATCAAAGTGCTATCGCAAAAATGAAAATACTAATACAAAAAATCAGACCGGAAAACGGACCAAAATGGCAATAACAAATAATATAGCATTACTGCATGACACCATCCTTCATTGATCTTATACCGGGCACCTGCGCTAGCGCAGCCAGTTAGTCTGCGGCTCTCGCAAGATACGGACGTCACAGAAATATATTTTTTATTTTTATTATTAACAAATAGTATCGTGTTAAAATAGTGCTGTGTTGGTGATTGAATAGTGAGTTTAGTGATTCAAAAGTTTTGTGTAGTGAATGAAAGTTGAGATACACAGCTTCCAAAGTTCTTTGTAAGTTGGAAATCGTACGTGTGTGTTTGTGCTTTTTAAATTATGTTTCTACTTATTGGTCAATGATATCGCTGTCGATAAATAAATTTATTTTTGGCGGTTTTTTAGTGTTGCGACGTTGCTGTTATACGAGTCTTGAGTTGGGATTGATGTTTTTCTTTTTTTTTTGGTGATATACACACACCATTTCTTAGATAATAAACGTGTAGGACTAAAAACAACAAACTGTCTCGTCCTAGATATTCATAGAATGCTGTACTTCAAGAAAAACGAAGGACCTTACTACGATCGAAATAATGTATAACATAAACATATAAAATCCTTTATTTAATAAATTACCTTTATTTATTTGGATATCATAAAGAGGCTACGCAATGCGGGGAATTTTACAGGAGACCACACATCATTCTCTTATAATCTAGGTAGATAGAAATCAATCAATAAGTATACGGTATTGGATTCTATAAAAGTTTAAATTAAGCAAACATATTTTTGATTAATGATGTTAACATAACTTTATCGTAAAACATCCCCTTATCCTTATATTTCCGAGTCCAAAACGTATTTTCTCCAATCTATCGACCAGCCATTTTATTTTGAGAAATAATACTAATATTATAGAGGTAAAATTGGTGTGTACTGATACCATACCGAAAATTCTTTCAATAAAGGAAAACTAATATTGCCAAATGTCAAAGGATGTTTTGACATATAATAATATTACACGAGTGTCCATGGAGTTTCTTGCCCGTTCTTCTCCATAGGTACCTACTTCGCTTTGGAATGGGCAACTAGCTTCATATTTCTGACTGACCGACCCCTTGACAATTCAAAAGTGCCTGTAATTGGTTTGTTTGAAATTAAATGCTTTGAGTTTGAGTTTTAAGAAATTACAAGCGGACGAAGCCGAGGGCAGAAACTTTTAATAGAAATGAAACATGACATTAGCATAGTCGTAGTTCGGTAATAAATAAACGACTTGAAACTCAATGAAACCAGATTCCACTTGTCTATTTTGATAATATCCTATACATATTATAAATAAAAGTATCATTTTTTGTCTGTGTTGTGATTCTAGGCTACGCAACGGATTTTGATACAGTTTTCGTCAGTGTATAAATAAATAAAAAAATACTTACACATAGAAAATATATCTTGATATTTCGTCAGTCGTAATAACTGTGCGAAGCAGTAATAAGTAAAAACACTTCAAAATTCAATGAAACCAGATTCCACTTGTCAATCTTGATAATATAAATAACTAGCTGCTCCCCGCGGTTTCACCCGCATAAATCTTGATCCCGTGGGAGTATCGGGATAAAAAGTACTGTATATGTTGTTAATCCATGTTATAAACTATCTGTGTGCCAAATTTAATCCAAATCCGTTCAGTAGTTTTTGCGTGAAAGAGTAACAAACATCCATCCATACCCACAAACTTTCGCGTTTATAATATTATAGTAGGATAAAAGGCTTTGAACCGATATTGAATAAGCAAAACAACTCGAAATGTTGACAACAGGAGGTCTTGATGATGTTACTTCGGATATAAAAACTGTTTATATATTCCATAATATACACGACTATAATATTTTGCAGAATAAACTACTGCAAGCGTAGCATTCCAACTTTTGTCGGGGCGAGAATAGACAAAATGTCACATATAATAGACAAAATTGACCGATATCTTTTATTGTATAATTATGTCGACAAAACTCGTTTCATTGGTGGTCATGCAATGCATGCTGGACAAAAAAATAGCACCGTATGTACTGTAGGAGACTTTAGAAGCCTACTTGGAATCGTAGTATCGAATTTTACTAATAAACCATAACATCACGCCTGTAAACCCCGAAGGAGTTACACAAGTACACCTACATTTCGCGAGTAATGTTTCATGTAATAAGGGGCGAGCCTATTGCCATCAACCGGGCACAAATCCAGACTTCGGGCTGCTACTTGCTAAGTTTAATTTCTTATTCTGTTAAATTATGTTTTAATAATCCTTAAGTAAGTTCTTAAAGAATACATTAAAACTCTGAATTGATAGATTGTTATACGTATCAAACTCTAGTTTAGAATTACTTAAGGTGATTTCTTCAATGTAGCCATTTTTTGCAAAGATATTAAAGATAATTCCACGGGTTTTCCCCTAATTCAAATTCTCAATTCAGAAATCGGGTGTTAGAATAATTTAAAGTTAAATTTAAAATCCTTCAAAGAATCAAAGAGCTATGCTAAAGCATGAAGAATACTTTTTAACTAACATTTGCGAAGATTATGAGTAATACATATAAAAAAAAAAACATTTTCAGGCAGCCTACCAAACTCTTCAGTTTTAAAGATACGATTGTTGTACTAAAATAAATGCTCACGGCATCGGCAGGCCCAGACGGAGATGGTGTTATGGACTGGACTGCTCCAATAAGAACAGGGTGCCTACTCTCAAACTCCGTCAACGAAGATACGGGCCCGTTGTAAAGAAGTTCGATACTAAGAAGGAAACCATACTCCCGATTAATAACCATTTTCGGACGGGTAAAAACTTATTGGAAGTAAGGACACATGTCAATTCGTGTTGTTTTTCATTCTTTGTTCAGGCTCCGAAATAATGTTATGTCTGTAGGTGGTACGTGGCAGGACACACCCATCCATAACTTCGGTCGAAACTAAGGCCTTCGTCTCACGGAGTGGGACCAATTAGACACTTAAAATTAAATATAGTAGCGAGGCATGTCCTGCAGTGGGCAGTGTGCCGATGTCCTTGTAAAGGCCGCTGGAATCCGCTGGATGCGGGAAGCACAGAACCGGACGAAGTGCAGCAGTGGACGTCTTTCGGTAGTGGGACAAAACAGAAGGATATTTTGATGCATAATGTATTTTAGAAACACTGACAAAGTGGCAACATTTTGTTTATAAATAAATCTATTGTTCTAGCCATCTAATAACAATTTGAACTGTTGCATCTAATTTTGAATAAATGTTTACAAACATACTTGAATGAAATTCTGGTCACATACGAGACAATTAAGGCTCCTCGAACAGGCGCGATTCGTGCGCCTGATTGAAGGATTAATTGACTTGATAAATCACAAATGGTTTTGCAAAATTGGAGATCGCACACTTTAAGTGAAACTAAAGGTTTGACCTATTCGTTGGCGAAGCAGTCGCAAGTATTACTGCTAAGCATGAGGCCCGCGTTTTTATTACCGTGCCGGGCAAAGCGTCATTGAATTTTTACATCTGTAATTTCTCAGCAGCATCCCGGAGTCTTGATTTGTGCCCGGTTGATGGCAATAGGCTCGCCCCCTATTACATGGAGCTTCAACATCCTCTAACCCTTCAGCAATTACAGGCCAATGAGGCCAATAATATGTTATATTGGTTGGAACGTATGGAGTCCTATGGGGCAAGGGATCTAGAAAAATTTATTGCTGTATCGGGTTAAAGTTTTCTACAGAAACCATTAACCTTTTGAGAGACATGGTCCTACGACACACCTTTTTCGAGTTAAGAGGCTGACAAGAGCTAAAGCGCGGACACAGTCAGACTGCATTCAAAAGAAAGAGAAGAACGATGACACAACGCTTGCAATTTGATACAAAAAATCGATTGATTGAACTTAAAAAATAAAATACTATTACGTTGGCTTGTAGAATAATCTGGCAAAAGAACGGAATGATTGCATGTATATTAGTATGGTTTTTAATCGTTAAAAGAAATTTTAGTGATATCTTCGTGATGTTTTCTATCGTATCGAATTGGTTGTATTATGTTTTCAACACACTAACTAACTAGCATATATCCTGAAGAATATCATATGCTGTGCTGCGTGTGTGTGTGTGTGCTGGTGCCTACGCTTATATGTATGGAAGTGAATGTTGGGTGTGGCAAAAGAAGCATGAAAACAGAATAAATGCTATGGAAATGCGTTCCTTGTGGAGCATGTGTTGTGTGACTATGAAAGGCTGAGGAATGATGTGATAAGGGAACAGTGTGGTTTAAAAGAAGATGTGGTGACAAAAATTTACAAGAGTATGCTTAGATGGTTTGGTCATGTTGAGAGGATGAATGAAAGGACACTAACAAAAGGTATTAACAAGGCAGATGTGAGTGGAAACGCCGGTAGGGGACGCCCTAGGAGGACATATAGTGACCATATTGGTGATGTTTTTCAGAAAGGTCAGGTGCGTAGTACTCGCAACCGGCGTGCGAGTATGACCAGATGTATGAACGTAAACGAGGCAAAAGGAGTATGTAAGGATCGTAGCAGGTGGCGTTCTGTGGTTTCTGCCTACCCTCAAGCGAAGAAGGCGTCAGTGTGTGTGTGTCATATCATTTTAATTTTGTTTACTGCAGTGGATCATATACTTTTAGGCATCATAAAACTTGCGTTTAGATCCTGTAGTCCTCTTAAATCTCTTTCACACTGGAGCAACACAAAAAATCTCGTATAGCGCGACGAGCGCTGCCTTTGTCGCACGCTGTCGCGTCGTGCCTGTTTGCGGGAGCCTTTGGCTTTCGTATATTTTTTTTGCTTTTGCTTCCAAGCAATATTAATAAGGCAAGTCGACGGTAAGAAGTAGGAGCCTTCGTCTGGCTACTTTCAACTTCTGAATGGTTTTACGGCCAAACCCAATAACCAAATAGACAGTACAATTATATCTGTCCTTGTAAAACAAATAGCTGTCAACACGTTATAACATGTAATCTCCAATTTTGTCGTACTGGAGATAGATACGTTTTTGGTTTCAGTCGTTAATGACCCACTGACCGTTACATCATCATAATAATACCTACTTATTTTGTAAGTGCGAAAAAAGATTATTTGTCAAATCGTGTTGTAACTTGTAATTGGCTACTGTGTAGGTCCAAGGCTATTCTCACCTATATTACTTAAGATATATTGTACACAGAAGCTGTTGTTGTAACTTAATAGATACATAAACAAATACTAAAAAAGACTCCCTGTATTGTCATGCGAAGAAATCGGAAAGTACAGTTCAACCTCCAGTAATGATATTCTGTAACCTCAACCTCACACTGTGAAAACTTAGGTGAAGTGAGCGTGGAGTGAGCTGTCAGCGCCACTGATGCTAGGGTTGACCAAGACGGGATGACACTGACAGCTCACTCCACGCAAATCTTCACGGTAACACGGTAACACCTCTGACAGATAATTTTCTTTTCTTTATTCATCGTATACACTAGCTGTTTGTCCGCGACTTTCGTCTGCGATCCAGGATGAAAAGTACCCTATGTCCTTACCTAGGTCATGGCCTTTCTTTTTTTTTTTTTTTTGGTCGGAAATCTTCAAATGACTTCTCCCGCTCTGGGTGGACCGGTAGGGCGTGTCAGACTTTTACTGACTAAAACCCACACGTGTTCCTTCAATTGCCCGTGCCAGGGCCACGGTTATCTCTTTCGAATTACCCGCGACCCTGAGGCGTCGGCCCTATCGGACTCCGTCAATTTGTGCTGAAATCTCTTTGAGGCGCGCGTGAAACACAACGCGCCGTCGACCCGGGCCTGGTCCTTACCGGACGGCGAGCTAGTATTAATGGAATAGAAACATATATGGACCCTGTCGGGCACAGCAACATTTAAATAATTAGGAGAGACCCATCACCCTCAAAACCCATACAAGCGATAAAAATTATGAAAAATTGGAAAATTTTCGCAGGTGCGATCTTGGGTTTTCATTAAGACCTGACTATTTTGGCTTAAGCGCCCTCGAAAACCATGAAAACTATCTCTCTCTCTCTCTGTGTCACTTCCATAATATATAATAAAAGTCGCACGGAGGGGGCATAAAGGCTCGTAAACATTGGCGCGACGCGACAGCGACCCAAATGCACTGCGTGTCGCGCGACGAGCGGTGCCTTTGTGTCGCGACTGTTCGCTGGACGCTTAACGCTTTTAGTTACATGAGGATTTTTTAAAATTTTCAAAACTTTTACTCCCACCGCAAGCTGCGATAAAGAACTTCGTTCTCACACATTAGATTTAGCCATTCGTAAAGGTTGCTTTAATTATATTACCGACGATTATTCATAATTAATGCAAATATTTTCAATGTCAATCTGTCGAACAGATCAATATGTTATTTAACATTATAATTTATTAAAATCAAACGTAATTCGTTGATAAATTTAGCCATTTTAAATAAGTTAAGAAACGATTTTAACGCGATAAAATTTTAATGCCGTGTTTTTCGCGTTGATTTTTTTCGTAACTATTGTAAGTATGATAAATTACAATTGTGAAAAAAAAGTTATACTTAAAGTTATTTTTCATGATCACTAATAAAGGTGATCAACGTCCTTTATTTATAAACTAGCAGCTCGGAGTCTGGATTTGTGCCCGGTTGATGGCAATAGACTTCTCTATTACTAGGTCTTGAACATAAGTGACGAAATGTGGGTGTAGTATAGGTGCATTCTGCCTAACCCTTCTAGGATTACAGGTGTGATGCGTGATGTTTGTTTCAAAACAAAGCCAGAGCTCCTTTATTTTTAAAGAAGTCTAAATAAACAAGCTTAAGTAACATTTGCAAGGACAAATTCTTGTGAAGGACAATAATTGGCATCTGTTCATTCATATGGAAATGTGATACTTATTTAAATAAATAAAATTAATATTCATATTATTTATAATGAAGATTGCCTCGCTGGTTTTATGTTTACAAATGCGATTTTTGCGTTGAGTTCGATTCTCAGGTCGGGCCCAGTGTTAATCGGATTTTTTCTAATAGAAAATGCACAGTAGCAGTCCTAATTCATATCGTGACAATAGACTCGTTCCTATTTCATGGGGTTTAGCAGATAACTGGAGAAATGTTGGTGTACTGAATACATCCCAACCTACTCCTGTAGAAAACACAGGCTTTGTATACATATTCAGCCCATAATGTTCCCCCTGCTGGGACACAGGCCTCCTCTCTGTGAGAGGAAGTGGGCTGAAATTCTCCACGCGGGCCCAGTGCGGGTTGGTAGATGTCACGTCTTTGATTTTTTGGTTCTAGGACATCATGCGGGTTGAAGATGTTATGCCGTAGATTAAACATCTATGTCTTATGTCAGTTTTAAATGTGGCGGCATCTACATGCGAACAACGCATCACACTGACGTCACACAAATCCTGCATCGCGCAAACAGAGTTTACCGCGCAGCTAGCATATATAGAACCACCCGACGTCAATCGTTGGCCAGTTGCCCACCAGATACGACATCCATCTGGTCGGAGGATCCACCCTTTTCTAAAAGAGTATGAGTGAACTTTACAAGCTCTTCCTCATATCTCTATAGATCAAAGATTTGAATAAAATCTTGAACAATAATATTTACGAGTGGTTTTGCTCAAATGGATGATAATAAAGTGACTCTTGAAAGCGGTTTCAATAAGTGCTACGAGTATAACAATACACTACTGTGGCTTAAAATTATTGACAGTATTGTCAAAACCAATACGGCGATGCGAAAATCTTCTTCTTTTAAATAAAAATGTAATACTGTTCGTTGGTAAGAGTTTTATTTGAGAAAGGCTGCACGATTTGTTTTTTGTTTTAAAACGTTTGTAATGATCCGAATTAGGTATTCAGAGAAAGAGAATTTGTCGAGCAGCCCGGAATTTTTTAAAAAGAACGTTTCGGTTTTGCTTGACCGATTTCAAAAGACGTAGGAGGTTTTCAATACAGAAGTTTTTTTAAATGTTTTCTCAGGCTGCCCCCTTACAAACAAAATATTTATTCAAATCGGCTGTGGGGTGGTCCAATAAAAATTTGGTCAAGTTTTGATGAGTGGTTTTTGAGTTATCTTGAATAATACGTAGGTACGTTTTACAGTTAGTGTATGTTGATGAAGTTATAAATAACTTTCTGTCGCTTTTATTAACTTAGCAAGTGAAGGTATACGCGAATTTGTGTGGGGTAGGTATCGAAACTAAAAAGAAAAAAATAACTTTAATTTCGGAAGTAACATAACATAACATCACGCCTTGTTTTCCCCGAAGGTTTGGGCAGAGGTGTACCTATAAAACACCCATATTTCGCCAGTTATGTTTAAGTCCCATGTAATAGGGGGCGAGCCTATTGCCATCAACCGGGCACAAATCCAGACTCAGGGCTGCTACTGAGAAGATCCAGATAGAAAAAACGCGTTGTCCGACCTGGGAATCGAACCCAGGACCTCTTGCTCAGCAGTAGCTCTTGCGATCACTAGACCAACGAGGCATTTCGGAAGTAAGAAGCAAAAATACGAAAATATACAAAACCAACGACACCCGACTCTTTTGTTTTGTATTTTCTGTGACATTTTTGTATCGACTTATTTATATTTGGAGAGGACGTCTGTCGGTTCAGTTAGGCAAACATCGTACTTCGATTGAATGGAAAACTAAAATACAGGGTGGAAGGGACATCGACGCACAACCTGGATACCACTGATTCAGTACATGATTCTGGACCCCCTTTTTTTTTGGGTGGGAAATCATCAAATGAATTCTCCCGCTCTGGGTGGAGCGGGAGGGCGTGTCAGACTATTACTGTCTAAAACCCACCCGTGTTCCTTCAGTTGCCTGTGCCAGGGCCACGGTTTTCTCTTTAGAATTACCCGCGACCCTGAGGCGATTCTGGACCCCCTGGAGTTGAAATTTTTCTACGGTCAAAATGTCTGGCAGAGCAATCTTTTTTTAAATTACCGACAAAACAATTCAACGCAGGTTCAAAATCATGTACTGAGTCCATGGTATCAGGTTGTGGGTCAATGTCTCTTCTGTATATGGGAGGAGGAAGAAGGGGTCTTCGCTAAATAATAGCGGTCAGTTCGTGGTTGGGTGACCATCCATTAACATATCGACACCCGTCGGAAAGCACGTGAAGCCGTTGGTCGCGGCTTTCATTCGCGCATCTTTGACAGCCGTTGCGTTAAGCATGCCAACCTGTCCTATCAAGTCGTGAATGTCAGCTAGGCAGTTGCTCCTTGTAAAATACTGGTATTACTAGAAGGAGAATTGGGAGACTAGAAGCCGAACTATACTTAGGAAAAGTCTAGGCAGCCTTGATATTGGTAAAACTGAAACGTTAAACAAATGATGCAAGATAATAATATTATAAGGAAAAATCGTGTCAAGGCCTTCAAGAGTACGTGTGCAATTATTTTTTTATAAATGTTTGGAAAAGGATATTAATTTTGTAGGTGACTACTTGTGACCTGAAACGTGTATTTTTTTGTGATTAAATATACAACACACATTAACTCACGGCTTCCTCCCATGGAGGTAGGCAGAAACTACTGAACGCCACCTACTCCGACCCTTACATACTCCTTTTGATTCGTTTACGTTCATACATCTAGGCAAACACGCGTTCTGGTTGCGAGTACTAGGTACGCACCTGACCTTTCTGAAGAACATCACCAATAAGATCACTATAATGTCATGTGGGCGGCGCGCATTTCCACTCACATCTGCCTTGTAAACCTTTTGTTAATCGCCTTTCATTCATACTCATCCTTTCAAGTCCTTTTTTCTTTTGTTTTAGTAAAGTCTTTAGCACCTTGCCCTAGGGTTGCCAACTAAAAAAAAAAAAAAAAATATAGTAGTGTTATCGAAGCTATTGCCTGTCAAAAAGTTGATGGAAAAAAATGGTTTTATTATCATTGCATGTTTACAAAAAAATAAAAACGAAAAGCCTATTTGTTGCTTTTCGAGCCTACAGGATTTTATGTTTTTAAATGACAACTATTATTCTAAATTATGGTATCAAAATACCATTAATTCAGCTTTTATGAGGTTTAATACCGGCCCTAATGCGGTTTTTTCACAATTTTTTATTGAAATGAAAATATAGTAGTAATTAGGCCTTAGTAGGATACTATATTATATCGTAGGTTTGGCAACCCTACCCGTCACACCGCCGGCGATTGACGAGAAGGGAGTAGAGCTAGGCTAGCATCTAAAAACTAGTCGGCGATTACTCGCTGCTATGCGCATGAGTGTCTCAGTGAGTGTTCTGCTCGCAAAGCAAGCGTCGCTGAGCGAGTACTCTCTTTCGATAGCTCTTGATAAATGATTTATGTAAGTAGGTTGGTACAAACACGACGGCAAGATCAGCGTTTCCCATCTGACTACTCTGAGAAGAAAGGCCGAAACGAACTCAAAGGTCACAGTCTCTTTTAAAGTCCAGACATAATCTTGGTCAGATAATGTAGATCGGTGTCTAAAATTGGATTTTGAGGAAAGAACCACACATATTGAGTGGACCTGTCCAGACACAGATTTAGTGAACCTGCCCAGTCAGTGCGTAAGTGCAGTCTTAGCAACACACGTTTTAAACCAGTTTCAGTTCTCAGTTACGAAGAGTGAGAGTCAGAGTAATATAATTTAAAAATTCAAGTCATAACTTGTGTTTTACAATCATCAACGTCATCATCACTGTCCTGCCCTTCTTCACTGTATTTGTGGTTGGCAAAACATGTATATTTTCTCCACATAACATAGCTTAACATCACGCCTTGTTTCCCCGAAGGGTTGGGCAGAGGTGTACCTACAGTACACCCACATTTCGCCAGTTATGTTTAAGTCCCATGTAATAGGAGGCGAGCCTATTGCCATCAACCGGGCACAAATCCATACTCCGGGCTGCTACTGAGAAATTCCGGATAGAAATTTAATTTAATTAAAAAAAAATACTAATTACAAGCTTCCACATGAAGAAAAATCAAATAACACGTTGCCCGACCTGGGAATCGAACCCAGGACCTCATGCTCAGCAGTAGCGATTGCAACCACTAGACCAACGAGGCAGTCCTCCAATAAATCGCCATCTTGATAGTCACTGCCTTTCCATCCATACCATTTTTCACACAGTCCATCCATCTTCTCTTTGCTCTTCCCTCTACTCTTAAAATATTATTTTAGTAAACAGATTACATTATGATATTTCGCAAACATTCAAACTAAACTTCTGACACGAAGAACGTAAATTGTCAAAATAATTTCCAGTCAAAAAACGCTATTATGCATACAAGCAATTGAAATAACTTTATTGTTACGCATAAATCATATTTTTATAACGAAACTATTGCAGTAGGTACTGCGAAAGAGTTATTTTAGCTATACAATAGAATTTATTATTTATTTGAGAACAAATGTCACACAATCGATCATTCGATTTTTGAGAAAATCTTTGTGTTTGACAACCACATTACATTATCATATATGTATACGCAAACTGTATCTGTAACCCTGAATTTAGGACATGATCCTAGAACTCCTAGCGTGGACAATATCCGTCAGTTATAAAAAGAACTGCTCATTCATAGAAAAAAGCAATACTTACGCGGTCAAGTGTTGGAACAGCAATTTCTTTTTAAAGAACCGACGAACATTGTCATCGCAAGGGGGATTCAGACAGCCAGGGTCGCGGGATGTTCGAAAGATATACCGGAAAGGCCCTGGAAAGGAACACTGGTGTGTTTCAGGCAGTAAAAGTCTGACACACCCTCCCCAAGAACGGGAGAAGTCATTTGATGATTTCCCACCCAAAAAAAGGGGAGCGGGGCGGGGATTCAGAATCATGTACTGAACCATTAGTAGAGTTTGCGGGTCTTTGTCCCTGCCACCCTGATTATTTTGGTGTGAACAAATATCACACAATCTTAGACCTCATAATGAAGTGAAGACAAGTCACCATCATGGTTCTGTACTGTTATTCTGTAACCATCTCACCGTGAAAATTTAGGATAAGTGCGCGTGGAGCGAGCTGTCAGTGCCACTGATGACCAAGACAGGATGACACTGACAGCTCACACCACTCAAGTCATAAATTATAACATGATCATGCATCGTCTGCCTAGCCTTTTTTTAACTATGTCGGAGTCGGCTGCCAGCCCAGCTGGATACAGCTGGATACCTGTATTTCACATGGAGCGACTGCCTATGTGACCTTCACAACCCAATTACTGTGTAACACAGTTGTTCGGGTCAAAAATAACAGAATAAGCCTATTATGTTCCCGCTGCTGGGACACATGCCTCCTCTCTATGACATGTTTGTGGCTGTCACATGTCTTGAAACTTTGGTTCTACGACATGCTGACTTCCTCACGATGTTATCCTTCACCGTTTTTAGAGCAAGAAGAAGAGCGTAAAGTGTATGTCGAAATGGGTAAACAAGATTGTTGCCATCGCCGCTTCAACCTGGATGAGGCTGAGACCGGGTGAATTCGGGCTGTGGATAATGATAAAAGAACCTTCAAGTCTCAAGTCGTGGCCGTTAAACCGACATCAGACCCTTCACTTTTGTTCACGTAGGCCTTTCGTTCGGCATCATACACTGGAAGTAAACCGTCTCAATAAAAATCTACTAATACTATAATCGCAAACGTTTTTGAGGATGTGTGTTACCCTTTCACGCAAAAACCATTGAACGGATTTGGATGAAATTTGGACAGAGACAGTTTATAACCTGGATCTGGAACACATGAGATACTTTTTATCCCGACATTCTCAAGGGATCGAGATTTATGCTATTATTTTTATAAACCGCGGGGAGAAGCTAGTGAATCAAACGTTAAAACTGAATTAATAGTGAATCGATCGAACGATATTGGATTTCGGGAAATCGTCTTACACTCGTCTACGAGGTGCTCGTACTCGTGATCGATAAATTGAAAAAAAGTAGAAGATGAATCCCTATTTAATCTTTTCGTTAACGTGTAACGTGGAATGAAACAAAAATGAACCTTTTACACGAGTGACGCGTCTGATATCAGATTTACTGGCTCCCCTACTGCTCTTCCGTACATGTGTTTAGTTCTAGCTGTGCTGCTGGGGAATTTGTTGCGCCACTTCTTCTTCCCAGCTAAAGCACTAGGAACTGTTGAAGGGCGGGCGTTTTGGAGGACCGTCTTATGTAATTTTGACGTTCAAAAAGTGCTGATTCTCAGCCTAGTTTGAATAAATGAGCTTTGATTTGATTTAAATTTTGATTCAGTCTCTTCCACCAAATGAAAAAAACTAAAGTTATTACATCAACAAAAACAAAACAGCACAGCACTTTCCGAGAAACTCACAGACGCATAACAATAAAGGCGAGTTTATTCATTCAATTTACATGTGCGATCCGGTTTCAAAGATAATAATATAAGAAGTGAAATAAAACAAAATATTTACGCTCAAATTCTCGCTTATCTCGGAGTGTGTGGTAAACAAAGTCGTTATTTAGTTTTCATAACATAACAAGCTGTGTAAACGATGGGATTTCTGATCTGCAAAGATAACGAACTTCAATACAGACTTTCATCGCGTTTTATAGGGGCATAATGCTCACACTCGTTGTAACAAGTGGCGCGAAAATCATCACCCTATCGGAAGATGCTATGCATAATCAGTCTATTATGTTCCCACTGCTGGGACACGGGCCTCCTCTCTGTGAGAGGGAGTGGGCCGTAATCCACCACGCGGGCCCAGTGCGGGTTGGTAGATGTCACACGTCTTCGAATTTTTGGTTCTAAGACAGCCCGCCAGGCCGGTTTCCTCACGATGCTTTCCTTCACCGTTTTGAGAGTGGTGATGAAACAATTTACACAGAGTAAAACGCCTGTCCGGGTTCGAACCTACGACCTACAACTCGTAAGTCACGCCAGTTACTACTGGGCCACCGCTGCTGAAGATGCTATAATTTTTGCAAATGGCGACAATTACGTCAATTCTACTTTGACATTTGTGAAGTAAACAGATACAAAATACACGCGAGACATGAATCGCTATACATAAAAAGAACACGGAATAATTGGGTTCGAGTTGCCATATTCCTCGTTTTGGGGATGTGCAATGGCCGGAAAGATCGCGTGATTTAACCGTTGCAAACTTTTTTTGAGGGTTTTTTGAAGTCACGTGTCTATGTCAACAAGCCTCAGACTCTTGAAGCCCTCAAATAGAATATGCGTCAAGAATACGCGCACCTGTCAGCGGAAGTTCTGGCAAGAGTGATGGAAAATGCCATAAATTGGGACCAAATGGTCATCAATTCTGGCACTTAGCCGATATACTCGTAATTGTCTCGACTTAATGGAAAACATAAGACAAAATCCAAATGCAGACGCAAAATTTTTCATTCATTAAAAAAAATACAGCCAAAGAACATTGGGTGACAACTTCTTGCACCACCTTCCTTCTTTGAGGAACTCCGGAATCGAACAGGGATCAGGCGAAGAAAATGACAGATAGTTATTAATTTTCATACATCCCCTGATAGAATGCATAGCCCCGATGCCCCGGGACCCGGAACGACAAAACCCTGATGTCGTCCAAGCTATCTCCATAAGAAACATTAGTTTCTATTTTAAAACTGATCAAAACAACACAGGAATGAGGATTTAAAACCAGTATTTTCCCAGACATGAGAGCCTTACGTCCTGAATTATATTACTGCATAGATTTATGATAGTATTGACAGCATTTGGTTCGCCGCAACTCGCTGTGAGCATACTAATGGAGGACCAAGGACATGATTGTGTATTCTGGTACCAGTCTTTCCGGGAACGAGCTACAGTTTTAATGTTATGAGATTTTTTATTCGTTGGTAGGACCAACGTCATAATCTCTAGCTTTGTGTGTTTTAACTCATCTCCACTGCTTTCAAAATGGTGATGGAAAACATCGTGAAGAAACCGGCATGCCCTAGAACCAAAAATTCGAGAACGTGTATGGTGGATTAGGGCCCACTCCTTCTCACAGAGAGGAGGCCTGTGTCCCAGCAGTGGGAACATTATAGACTGATATTGCTATGTACTGGCTTTTTTGGGGCTAAAGTTTCAATGTTTTGTGTTTTTGTGTGTGGGACCAGCAGAAGTTAAGTACCGACCGAACTGTTCCTCAAAGCATTTAGAAAAGTGGTTTAATTGGAAAATTTAAACATTTACAGGCACTTTTGAGCTGTCAAAGGCACAGATACGAGCCGCCATTTTTCTGACCAATCGGATCAAATGCAGTGCGAAAATGTAACTCTAAGGATTTGGAACAGTGAGAGAGAGTGTCGGTGTAGTTTCTTACCTAGTCTTCTCCATAGGAACCTACTAAGCTTTAGAATGGGCTACTAGCTTTATCTTTCTGACTGACTGACCCCTTGACAATTCAAAAGTGCCTGTAATAGGTTTTATTGAAATAAATGCTTTGTGTTTGGATTCGTACTTAGGTACGACAAAAAAGATATACACGCGTCTTTAAGCTCACGCTTCTTCTTCTATTGCATAAAACATAGGTGTTAAATTAAACAAATCGTGACTTGAATAGCAAGGGTTTACCTTTTAAAGTATTAGCAGGAAAATTAACGCAAATATTATCATTTATAGCAACACTAACATCAATTATTTAAAGATTTATTGATTTTCATTTGCATATTTATAGAATAAGGTTCCATTTAAAAATAGATCGGTATACCTTCTCAATAGAGTTATAGAGGTAACTAGGAGTTAATAAAAAACAGTTGATGGTTTGATAGATGGCAATTTCAAGACTGGTCTAACAAAAGGCTGATGTGAGTGGGGACGCCCTAGAAGGACATTAAAGTGACCTTATTGGTGATGTTCTTCAGAAAGGTCAAGTGCATAGTGCTCGCAACCGGCGTATGACCATAGGTCCTAACTTACTACCACCTAAAATCAGCATTACTTTAATGTACTATACAGAAAGAAAGAAAGAAAAAAAGATTTATTTGTCACAGAAACACGTGCATACAAAAAGATAAGGTACGGTGTGGCAGAACATGATTCTGGACCTTTAGATTTTTGGTGTGAAATATCGCTGATTACGGTAATGCGGAACGTAAAGCACGCAAAAAATTGTGCTTATGGGTGCATGGAACGGTACAGGGGTCGTGGGGGTGTTTATAGTTCTGTTATAAGATTAAAAACTAGTAAAAGTTGGAATTATGATCTTCAATATCTCCGTAACCATCGTATACAAAAATGATTACAATGACAATGGGAGTACAAGTGACTTTTCACACCCGTCAGATACCTACGATATCCTCGTAGATATGAAATAGCAAGCCAGATGGTGAATTTGTCGAATAAAGTTTGTTCCCTCGTAAATACGAAGCTGCGGACATAAAACTTTCTAACACTACAGTCTTGTGTAAACAGAAAACATCAATCAGAAAACTCGAACGAAACAGCTTGCAATTGACAGAACACTGATCAGGGCTCAAAGTGTAACCGTAATAATTGTTATTAACAATGTTATTCAAAACTGTTTTAAAAGAAATACATTTGTAAATGTATCAGATACAATAATGTTACAGTATCAAAAGTGTTAATAAGTGTAACAGAAATGCCAAAATAAACTATTTTGGCGTTAATCGGTTACACTTATTAACACACACATAAATCGGTTACAAATAAATCTATTACTGTTAGTGTTTTGGTTGAACACACTGAAAACACATTTGCAAATGTTACATATTTGATTCTGTTATGTAACCTTTATGAACCTACCTTCAAAAGCAAAATATTTTATTTCGCATAAACCTACATGGGCACGTATGAAAATAGTCAGTAATAGTAGTAGTCAACATGTCAGAATCTAGTTGAACGGTTCCAATTGGTCGTTTCCTATGGAGAAGAGCCGGCAAGGAACTCCACGGTTCTCCCTTCTCCCAACTGTCTTGTGGCCGCCTTTCAGCCTATCCGACCCCACAGCCCAGTTACTGGACCCCTTGAGCCCCTTTCCGAGGCTCGGAGGGGTCTCGACATGTAATGGATTTTCACCCAGCCACGAACCGACCGCGACAAGGCATAACAAATTATAAATCTCGTTAAATACTTTAACCACGGTTATACCGCTGAAATACCTATTATGGTTGTGTAGGGTGCAATTATAATCATCATAATGTTCCCAATGCTGGGAGACAGGCCTCCTCTCTGTGAGAGGGAGCGGGCCGTAATCCACCACGTGGGCTTATCGCGGGTTGGTAGATGTCACATGTCTTCGAATTTTTAGTTCTAAGACATGCCGGTTTCCTCACAATGTTTTCCTTCACCGTTTTGAGAGCAGTGTTGATGAAATTATTTACACAAAGTAATGCCTCTGTCTTGGTTCGAACCCCTACGACCTAAAACTCGTCAGTACGTAAGTTATCATTAAGGCACCACTACTCCTCAGTGTGCATTACGAGCGCCTCTTTCAACTCGACCAGCGAATACGCAGTGAGGCAGCGTGATGATCAAAAATCGTTCCTTCTGAGTATGAGGAGACGCTTATGCCCTTAAGTAGATTAATAACAGGATATTCTTTAAATTTATGATAATGATAAACGACAATTCAAGAAAACCGGTAAAACGAAGAACAGTCTAGGAAGCATACTTTTTTGTTGTATAACGCAAAACATCCACCTTGTTTCCCCGAAGGGTTAGGCAGAGGTGTACCTATAGTACACCCACATTCGTCAGTTATGTTTAAGTCCCATGTAATAGGGGGCGAGTCTATTGCCATCAACCGGGCAAAAATCCAGGCTTTGGGCTGCTACTGAGAAATTCCAGATTGAATAACCCTTACAACACTTTGCCCGACTTTCCAGAACCTCAGGCTCAGAAGGAATTTTTTTTTCAAGGAAAAAGAACATCACATCGTCAAGTTTTTTTTTTATGAAACTAATAAATATTCTATCAGCAAACTAAAGAAACACGTAAATTTATTGTGTCTGTTCAACCACAAAACAAACGATATGTTTAAAATGTATGACCAGATCTACGTCATTAGGTAATAGACACATGAACGGAATAAGAATTTTATACATCACACAATTCAAGTCTTGACTTGCCGGTGACGCCGAATGAGACACGCCGGTAGTAACCTGGCTGTGTGTAAACAACGTCCTACAACTTCAACGTAACTTTATTTTTCGAATACACTTGCTTTTCCAATTCACTTTAGACATTGGCAGAATAGTAGACATCGGCTTTGCTTGCCTTAACAAAAAATAGAATAGTATATATTTTTTGACATGGCTGATCGGCGACTTGACGTTGTCATGACCGACGTATGAGCATGAACCTTCAAAGTCTTTTTAACTTTAAGCAACGCGTATAAATAACGATGATTACGTAAAGAAATTATTACTTAATCAATTTGATGCAAGAAAAAAAAAGATTTGACATTAATTTTGGACTTGCTTAAAAAACCAACTTAATTTCCAAAGCATATACCACGGTCCACTTTACAACAACATTAATATAAATAAATTGAAAACGAGTTTTTAAAGGCGAGAGAAAGTTTCCATTACCCATTAACGGCCCTATGGTTGTTTTAAAACGCACTGCCATTAACTTATTATGTAATCTTACAATATCTTTAACTTCTTACAATTTATCGACAAAAATTTAAGCACTCTATAAAATATAAAATAACACAAGCCTTCGTCCACGACACAACTGTAATGATAAATGATTTTATTTCTGCAAGTAGGTTTGTACAAACACGTTTACACGTCAATCATATTAAAAAAATTAGGTGATATAAGACTTTGGTTCGTACCAAATTTCAAGACTCTGAGTTCACGGGAAGTACCCTGTAGGTTTTGATTCCCTTGCGAGTGTCGAAAATTTGCGGCATAAACAGGTGTATCTTTTGATTGCGTTGGCTTAGTAGTTTGATTTTTTCACAGCTCAAAGGGACAGTAGACCTGCGTATTTGTATAAATTCCAGCTTGATACCTCCACGTATTCCTGAGAAAGAGGGTCTTGACAGACAGACAGACGGACGGACAACAAATTGATCCTATAAGGGTTCCGTTTTTTCCTTTCGAGGTAACTAACTAACCTCTCTAAAACATTAGTAAGCAATTGAGCTGACACTTATGTACTTTTGCGTGTTGTGATGGCCCTGTGGTAGCAGCCCCGTCTTACCAGTATTCGGTAGTTACTTGGTGTTATTTATTACATCACCACGGCTCTCAAAACGAGGAAGGGAAACATCGTGAATTAACCCGAAAATTCGAAGACATGCGACATCTACCAACTGCACTGGGCCCGCGTGGTGGATTACGGCCCACTCCCTCTTACCGAGCGGAGGCCTGTGTCCCAGCAGTGGGAACATTATAGGCTGATTAATCTATGCTTTGAGCTGTCATTTTTACACGCTCGCGTCATCCAACAAACGTTTATGCAATGTTTACAACTAAAATCATTGGCCATCAATGTCGGGAAGTAGGTTGTTTTAACTAACCAGCTACTGCCGTAACCTTTAATCTCTGGGTTGCTTAAAACATTTCGCCATTTGGTAAACTGTAGTATAGACCTTAAGGGGACTACAGTACCTAAACGCAAGTTATCACAGCGCGACACAAAGGCACCGCGTGTCGCGCAATGAGCGGTGCCTTTGTCTCGCGCTGCGGCGTCGCGCCTATTGCGGGAGCCAGGGAAAAGGAACTGTGGCGGCATCTACACCGCCACATAAGAAAACAAACGCATCACACTATCGTCAGACGAATCCTGCATCGGGCAAGCAGAGTTTACCGCGCAGATAGCATATATACAACATCCCGACAACAATCATCGGGCAGTTGCCCACCAGATACGACATCCATCTGGTCTGAGGATCTTCCCTTTTCTGAGAGTATGAGTGAACTTCACACCTTGACCGTCATATCCCTTCAGAACGTTGTGCATTGGTGTTTTTGTCGAGAGGAATTCGTAAGCCACAGTCTATCTCAGACGGAGGGTATCCATGAGGACTTCCCCACAAAAAACAAAGAAGTTGCATAAGATTTTAAACCAATCTTCAAGAACTCTTCATGGAAATAAACACTTATTTAAACGACAATTTGTATGCGTATCTTATAATTGCTTGCATCGTTTGAAATCAACATAACCAGTCCAGTCCATGATGTCCTACTGACATTAATTCTATGTGAGAAGAGCCAATAAGCTCCTGTCTATTTACCTATGCATACAGTAAATAAATAAAAACCTATGGAGGGTCTAACCGCGTGTCTTATTTTTTGCAAGTTTCCTTAATTTTTTTAAATCAAAATCATAAACCTCTTTCTAGGGTACCCGACTACCCCATAAAGAGGATTATGACTTTGATCTCACATTTAAACGGAACATTGAAACGGACTAAAATCATGGAACGGAGGAACAAAACTTTACACAAAATCCTAAATATTCCTTTAATTAAATTTACCGTGTCAAGTTATAAAATTGGTTGACATGACTGATTTGACACCGGATTTATTGACGAGGAAGTTTTTTTCTATCCGTCTACTAATGCGTTTTCAGTAAGTTTTCAGGTTTAATTTATCGAAGCAATTTGAATGATTTCTTGTTAGAGAGAAAACTTAGTATCAAAAGACCATAGACCTACTTTCCAGTTCATATAATTAAACCGTGCTTTATCGTGAGTTACTTCCAGTAATCAACTTGTTAGACCAATCATCTTGTACAGTAATACATAAGAAAAATATAAAAAAAAAAAATTAATTGATCACATAACCACTTAATTGTTCTAGTCGTTTTTATTTTTGCTACGATAATTGTGCAAGATGTCAGTTGCTACGGTGTTTTTTGGATTCAATATATCCACATAAAATAACATAACGCCTGTAATCCACGAAGGGTAAGGCAGGAGTGTACCTATACAGGGTCAAATTAAGTGAAACTCTGCGGACGAGATAGGTATTGATATCTTAAAATGATAAAACAAAAAAGAAATACATGACCACGACCTCAGTTAGTGCCGTCAATTGCAAAATCAGAATAGAATACTCTTTATCAGGGAAAAACTGTAACCGTGATAATTGTTTTTAATACTCTTTTGTATAAGAAATACATTCATAAATGTAACAGTTACAATAATGTTACAGAATCAAAGTTAACTTTTATATGTGTGACAGAAATAAGCAGTTGCAGGTATAATTGCACGGTACCGCAACAAAGCGCGGCGTACAAACCGACCTGGCGTTGCCAAAATAGTCTCAATACCGTCGGGTTTGCGGCTATTTCGGCCATGCCGCGTTTACCTGTTACACTTATTGACACTGTTAACAGTTTTACATATGTTACAGAATATATGTCTGTTACACGTATGTAAGTGTTTGGGTTAACACATTAAAAACACACAATTATAAGCGTTAAATATTTGATTCTGTTATCAATTAAAAATGTAACACTTATGAAGGGGTTTTGAAGTCCTTGCTCTTCATTCTGTCACCTAACCTTTAAAATTACAAATCTAAATGTAGAAATTTTAGATAGGTTTCGATAAGTTCAGGGATCAGTGTCAACAAAACAAAACAACTTACGGCGTGAAAATGATTAAGTACATTAATTTAAATCGTAACATAATAGTGTAGTGTGTCTTGGATTAAACAAGCTGATATTGAGAACATTAACTGCAAACAAAGGAAATCGTCCGATAATTACTGCATCCTATTGATAGATCTATTAATTGTTCATAATATATTGTGGAATCGAATACAATACCTACACTTGGGATGACGACATAAAAAAAAGGGAAAAAGCTTTAAAAATTATGAAGTCATAAACGTTTTAAAATAACTGTTAGACAAAGACAGCACTATCGTAGAAATGACGTCATGACTATGTTACTTCATACTAGCGCCATAAATTGTCCGTACCGCGCGACAAGGACGGGAATAATCCCCTCCAAAAACTTTTAAAGCGTGTAGCTTCTTCATGTTTCAATCGATTTTACAGATATTTTCAATTATCTCGTTTTACTAAGCATTCTTTGACATTACGAGTAAATGATTTGTTCAAAAAATTCTAATATTAATCATCATCTCTATTAACCTTATGCTTCAATTGCTAGCAGTAAATAGTTCTGCTCCTGGTCAAGTCTTTTCTCTTACAGAGCCTGGTCTAATCCTTAAGCACGAACGGCCTAAGTTACGGGTGGTTCCACCTCCGGAAATATGATTAGTCTGGGGCTCGACCTAAGAACGAATGCAGCTCGATTGACAGATGTCTCTACTCCCGAAGTGTTTTTTTCCCGTCAGAAAAAGTTAAATATTGGGATGCAGGGTTCACTCCAAAGTTTTGAATTACCTTAGCTTCGTTGGCGGACTTAGACAGTAGGCATCATCAAGAAATCAAACTCCTTGCTGCACCGTCTAGGCAGCAGCAGCAAATGCATCCTGAATGCTAATGCTGTCTATTTTGACAGCCTTCCGCGACTTCCTCTCACACATCATTGGGTAAGGACAGCCATGAGCATATGGGGCATATGGGGGGTTAGGTATGGTATACTTACAATACTAAACTAATTTTCGGCATTTTAAAAACACACTAAAATTTTATGATTTTCGCGATATATAATGCACTATGATTATGTACCTTGTATGGAGATTGGTATTTAGTAATCTGTGGTCTGGTCATACAGGCACGCCGTTTTCGAGTACTACGCACCTGACCTATCTGAAGACCATCACTAATAAGGTCACTATATACAGACCCATAGTACTACGCACCTGACCTATCTGAAGACTATCACCAATAAGGTCAATATATACAGAACAATAACATAGCCGTCCACTAAGAATTCTGTACATCAAATTAAGTAACATTGCACAAAAATAATTGCTGGTAAACGACTTATATTTTTGGTGTGAAAAGATGCTGTTTGCGGTAACGCACGCAAAAAATTTTGCTTATGGGTAACGGTACAGGGTTCGTTGGGATATTTAAAGTAGTAAAAATCGTCAGTAAAAGATGGAATTGACCTTCAATATCTCCGTAACCAGAAGGTACCCAGATATGGTCCAAAACAAAAACATGATCACAATGACGTGTAATACAAAAGACTCTCGGCTACGTTAAGTGTCTTTTTTCACCCGTGATGACCTCCTAGGACGTCCCCTCCCTGCGTTGCAAACTCTTGCTTAAAATCTAGTAATTACACTCGACTCTTGAACAGGTGTGGTAACTGCATTTATAACGTAACCGCCAAGCGGCAACTTGTTGCGTGACAAACGTAAGGTCGTTGATACAATGTCATAGAAATGTGGATTGTGTTGTCGTTTTTGTGATTGTCAGTTGCAAGTTTAAGGTGTTGTGCAGACCTGGTATAATTGTGATAAGCCGGATGCTTCACAAAACGGGTTTGAAGCATGAGTCTGTCAACTGCCCAGGCAGGCTTAGCGTCCAAGAGAACGTTGAGCGCAGAGAGCGTGCGAGGGAGGGAGTAGGGAGCAAGGTATATATGTACTTATGAATGTATTCATCTGTTCCCTCAAAACTTTTAAACTTCTTAACATAATTTGACAAGTATTGTTGAAAGCGTCTTCATCCTCCGCTGGTTAAAGGCTACATGACGTTATATTAAATTGATTATGGCGCTCTCTAGCGGACATAAAATAACGGAAAAAAATGTGGTTGCGAGCCAATATAATTTTGTAGACAATCCTAGTGCCCACATGGTATACAGGCATGCGACACCATTTTGTAAACATGTCTTGATTTCTGTCTGAAATATTTTATTGTTTCGTACTTTTTAAAGCGTGTTCTTTTTCCGAATGAAATAAAGGCTCACTTCGCAGTAGAGCAACACAGATTTGTCTAAATATACTCGACTACGTAAGTGAATTTAAATGTTTCTTCTATTTAGCATAGACACGTGTCAAATTTGTGCCTGTATGCACAAAGCACCTGCGTTACCTTTAAGAAAGAAGAAAAACAAAGAAACATTGTTCGTTATGCACAAACAAAACGCACATTACAAAAATAAAAAGACATAAAATACACGCACAAAGTAGACAAAAGCCTCGTATCCAAACAATAAAAAATTGGTCATTTTTTTCCATTGCTTGATGTCAGAGCCAGGGATCTGTCAAGTTATGCGTGAAAGTTACGAAACTGGCAAATGACAACAAACTAGGAATCAAAACGAAAACAAAATGCATATTAAAGAGAGGAAAAGTAGCTACTTTTGTAACAACAACAAGAACAATAAGGCCGTGCGTCGCATCTGTGCAAGAACACCGGGGTAGTTGCGTAACACACGATCAGTAGTAATCGCTTTCATTTTGACAGTTCAACAACATTCATTGCGTTATTTACATTGTTCCACCAGCGCTGGGGCTCTGTCTCGCATAGGGTCGTAGCTTTAAGCTGAGCGATAGCCGTTTTGCGTGGATGTGACGCATGTTTTCCCTCAACTTGTTCTATTTGATGTTTGTGTTCGATCACTGCGTCATGTTTACAGCAAATAAACGTTTTTTCTTTTTGTTGAGCAGACAAATTTTTCGAACATAATTTTGAAGCAATGGTGTGGGTGCTGGTCGTTGCTCAGCAAAATGCTGTGACTTCGGACAAACCTATAACAAAAATCTATGCACGAAAGTGACCAAATCCAATCAGATAAGAGCCTGCTTTTCGCCACCATCAAGACCCTAACCTATGTCTTACTGAGTTGGGGACAGCTTCTAGTCTTACCAATGCAACTGAATACCAGTATTTAACATGAAGCGACTGCCTATGTACCCTTGGAAAGACTAATTGTCAAACTTTCGGGCTCCTGACGACCCGTAACGACTGCCAAAGATCCACGAAAGACAGCCTGGACCAACGGCTTAAAGTGCTTTCCGAGGCACGGAGGGTTCTTGGTATGTAAAAATGGTCACCCATCCACGGAACATCAGCGGCAAGCGTAGAAATTCGCGAGTCAGTAATCTCGCAGAAGGAAACCACCGCGTCCCAGGACGCGATGCTGCCGACCATCGAACTCACTACGTACGGCAGCGACAGGTCACTGCCTACTTCTGAACGGATGGCAGCCAGGACCAACGGCTGTTACCGTGCTTTCCGATGCACGGAGGGTTCTTGGTATGTGACCGGCCTCGGCTAGCGTTTCTTAATCTTGAAGATCGCTGTTATTGACCACGAGCCCAAAATTACATAAAAATAGAGCAATCGACCACAAGTAAATACTCTACACGAGTTAGACTGCTCCACAAGAAACGTCTCTCGTTGAAATATATATTTCATTGCAGATAAATTAGCAACTAACATCGACCATATATAAAAGTTCAAGGCTTGATTTCTAATATAAATGTCATATTATCATATATGTATTCCATCACATAATTGTCAAAATAAATGGATGGTAAATTATAAGCAGTTATGTATAAGATAACATAACATAACATCACGCCTTATTTCCCCGAAGGGTTGGATAGAGGTGTACCTATGTTACACCCATTTATGTATTAGATGATTTAGTTCAAAGTGGTGTTCACACTTCAAGATTTTTGATGGACGTATCACCTAGGGATTGCAACCTGGAAAACCGGATCAATATTCACTTACCGGACTCATCGGGTCCGGTGATTGCATATTTTGGTAAACTAACCGCGCTGTTCGAGGAGAATACTGCACCCTAATTGCGTAACACATTTTCGTAAACGATTACGACTAATCTGTTTGATTTTGACGGTTCAAGAACATTCATTGCGTTCTATATATTGTTGAGCAGAATTTTTATCGAACTTAAGAAGCAATGGATTAGCAATCTGTTTCAAAACGATTGAGATTTCGATTGATTGTGTATTACGCAATTAGGGTACCGGTCTGCTATTACGATTATTTGCTGACAATAAGCCGACAAGCGTAGAAGCTGAGACAGTCTTATCAGCCGAAAGCTATTATTTGTAGCTCTATTAGAAGGCGATTGGCAAATTACACAATCAACACAATACGAAGACCGTTTTTTCAAACCATCAATATATTATTTGCTTTTAAAAACTAAAGAGTTATAATATTAACATAACATAACATCACGCCTTGTTTCCCCGAAGGGTTGGGCAGAGGTGTACCTGGACACCCACATTTCGCCAGTTATGTTTAAGTCCCATGTAATTGGGGGCGAGCCTATTGCCATCAACCGGGCACAAATCCAGACTCCGGGCTGCTATTGAGAAATTCCAGATAGAAAAACCCAATAACACTTTGCCCGACCTGGGAATCGAACCCAGGACCTCATACTCAGCAGTAGCGATTGCAACCACTAGACCAACGAGGCAGTCATAATATTATAAAGAGTATTAGTTGTGATATGTTATTCGTTACATAGATTCGGTAGTCTGTCATATTTATGAATAAAACTGACTATCATTCTCAAATAGCCAATAATTGACATTGTTGTGACCTCAGTTAAGGTAAATTATTATGTTATGTTAAATTTAATAATTTTGAATAATAATATTGATCGCCACTGTATCTTTAAAATCTAACTAAGAATACTGAAATCGCCAATACTCGTCTGCTGAGCATGAGGTCCTGGTTTCGATTCCCAGATCGGGCACAATGATATTGGGTTTTCCTATATAGAAAATTTCAGTAGCAGCCCGGAGTCTGGATTTGTGCCCGGTTGATGGCAATAGGCTCGTCCCCTATTACATGGACTTAAACATAACTGGCGAAATGTGGGTGTACTGTAGCTACACCTCTGCCTAACCCTTCTGGGATTTCGGGCGTGATGTTATGTTAAGTTTAAATTTTATTTGTTTTGACACTGAGAATTGTATTGTTGTTTTCTAGAATGTGTCATAATAAAGTTGATTTCGTATAAGTATCGATTTTTTTTAAGGGTTTATGTTGGAACGAAAAAAGAAAGTTAAGTTATCTTGGTTAGATCAATCCGTTCAGATAGCAATTCGTGATATCACCTGAAACAAGAGGATCCTCCCGGTCTTTACATTTTATCGTATTGCAGTGCGCGTGGCATGACTACCATAGAAACAAGTTTCGTCGAAGGAAGATTACAAAAAAAATATACAAAAAATACAGATGAATAAATAAATCTGTAATTTTGTCTATTCTATTCTATACGTCATTTTGTCCATTCTTCCGTCGACAAACGGAACCGATACCGATACGAGCAAGTTGCTCAGGTGCCACTCTCTGCCAAGTATAGCGACTGATAGCTGAAGGTGACAGGTTGCTAATCTGATACAATCATTCACTGCAATATATTCAGACGAGCTCTGAAGGCGTAGCTTGATCATCATAGAACCCACCATAGATGAATAAAAGAAATCTATCAATTTGTCTATTCTATCCTATCTGTCATTTTGCCCTGTCAGAATATCAGCGCTGCGTTATTTATTTTTTTAAATATCGCAGCATTATGCTGAGATAGGAGCCTTTTTGGCCTCGCACAGGTCTTTTTACTGTTTTTTGTTGTTTTTTCTGTAAGTTTATAATTTTTTTGTTAATTTTTATTTTATTTATACCTTCATTTTATTTCTTTTACTATTTGTATTCCCTGTGCGTGTCCCAAATAAAAAAAAAATCTTTCTTTCTTTCTTTCATCGTTTCTGTCGACAAAACTCGATTCGTAACTTATGATGAAACAGAAGATATATTGGCTATACGAACTTTATCAAACCTACCTTGTAAGAAAGCTTAACAAACTAGAGACTACACTCATAAACACACTCACTCCATCTGTTGTGTTAACAAACAACCAGAAAAGTCACGGTTGTTTATACTTATATTATATAGAGGAAAGATTTGATTGTTTGTTTGTATTGAATAGGCTCCGAAACTACTGGACCGATTTGAAAAATTGTTTTACCATTAGAAGCCGAAATTATGTCTGATGAACATAGACTCCTGTTTTTTTGCGAAATCCACGCGGACGAAGTCGCGGCCGAAGTGCTAGTTTTTTTTATAAATTGAAGTAGCAAAATCTCCGACTCCTAAGATACAGGTCTGCGTACCTAGTTTAGAAAGAAAGAAAAAAATTTTATTTGGGACACGCACAGGGAATACAAATAGTAAAAGAAATAAAATGAAGGTATAAATAACATAAAAATTAACAAAAAATGTATAAACTTACAGAAAAAACAACAAAAAACAGTAAAAAGACCTGTGCGAGGCCAAAAAGGCTCCTTCCTATCTCAGCATAATGCTGCGATATTTAAAAAATAAATAACGCAGCGCTGATATTCTGACAGATGGCTGATTTAGGAGCCAAGAAAGCTGACTATAATTTACAACTTGGTAGTACAACCCTCTGTTTCCATATAAAGATGTACTGTGTTGTTTTTATGCACGGAATAAAAAAACAAGTGGAAGTGCCCGTCAGTTAATCCGCGCGTGTCACTATTATGCGGTAAATGACAATGCCAGATCCTGCCCCAGATATTTACAGGACATGTCAATTAATTAAAATAATTGTAATGATTAAAGGACCTTTTCTTAATACATTGTTTCACAGTAGAACTTGCCGATTACAAATCAATGATAAAAGGAATTCAAATCCTGGATTTCCTACTGCGATACTTATTGCACATGATACACAACAAAAAAATGTTTTAAATACATGTAAAACAAAAACTCATATTACGATTATAATAATTATTATAATGCGTAACCTAGATGTTGTTTATATCGCTTTTTAACAATTTTAAACTGCACCTAACCTATATTCAATGTCATTATTGTTTTAAGATTTTAACAGAAACCGCAAGTTCTACAGGCATTAGGACAAATGTTTAGTTAACAGAAATAACTAAGCTTTATGATGCTGCATATTGCAGGCTTGTAAATGACTTTTTGATTTGAGTGGGGCGAAATTCTATAGAGTTTCTGGCATTGTCCTATAAATTTAAATTTATTTATTCGATTAGACAACTATGATTCATATTATGTTAGTTGTAAAATAAAATACTTATCAGCTATGTTAGTGTGTTACAATTCATTACAAGCTCACATAAAACAATATTTATATGAAACACTCACCGCATGAAATGAATCACTCCTGCCTGACCAACACCCGCATGAAGTGATTCAAATTATCGGTGAGTTAAATTTGTCCACTAACATCTTCAAAATGCTTTTAGAACTTGACCGCGTTCTCTCCAATAGCGAAGCTGTTTTTCTCCTCACCATAGCGTGGAAGTCATGAACACCCGCATGAGCGTACATGCCAGAGGCACTACAAAAACGCGGCAGCCCCAAGAGCATTTTGAAGCTGTTATTGTATTGCACCCTCAGGGTGTCCATAGTTTTCCGCGTATAGCTGGCCCACAGGCTGTGTAGAAGGTCTGGCAGTAAGCCTTAAACAACGTAATTATAACCTCCTTACTACAACACGCAAACCTGCGAACAAGCATATTGCTTCTCACAGCAAGAGCTCTGCGCTCGCGTTCGAGGTCTTCATGATCTTTAAGGTTCTCCGTCACGTAATGCCCTAGGTATTTTGTTTGTTTCACCCTTTGTAAGGGCTGGCAGACAGACGAAGAAGCAGACATACGAGCCAACTACCAACCTCAATGAGTTGATAGTTGGCTCGTACGTCTGCTTCTTACCGGGGGCCTTAAAGATCATGAAAATGCTCTTCTTACAATTATAAACTAGACCGTGGCTTGCAGCGTACCTTTCACAACATTCCAAAAGCTCCCTTATGAAGCCGGCCGTTGGACCCAGCAGCACCATTTCATCTGTCCACCATATATCAAATGAAGTCTTATTAGAACGTTACCATGGATTCAGTACATCATTCTGAACCGTTGAAAAAATTGCTGTTCGATACATTTTGTCTGCGTAGGTTTTTTCACTTTTCAATAAAACAACCGTTTTTTTTTTTAATAACCGACGTAGATTTTTTAATGGGTAGAATCAAGAGCTGTCTCTGCCACCTATGAGAACAGCAAAGGTAGAAGGACAAGCCCCATTTCAAATGTTGCAAGTTGATCATAGTGTAAAGGTAGCAATATATAAAAAAAAAAAACACTAACTTATTATGAAATATTTCCGAGATGACGCAAGATAGCTTTGAAGTGAAAACAAACATTAAAAAAAAACAACTAAAAAATTAAATACATAATTGGACGTGTTTAAAATAGGAGAAAAGGGCTATTTGGACACAAAACAAATTAACTCGGTGTTTTTTTTTTTTTAACAGTATTTCGCGATACGAGAAAAAAACTAAAACCCAGTTACAAAAATAACCACAATTAAAAAGGTATATAACCAAGACATCACAGATAGACAAATAAAAAATCCGGAGTCACACTTACATTACGTGCCCTACGTTATTTTTAACGTGTCGTCACATAGACTACAACCAGCAGACGACCATGACACTTCCAACGATACGTCATTTGTGAACTCACGATAAGTAAAATCCTCTCTAAGCCTCTTTTTTGCTACGCCGTAGACGGGTAAGAACAAGATTCTTCTATTCTTCGCTAAAAAACCTAAGCAGGAAAATACTACAAAGCTGTTACCACTAAATAAATGTATACTGTTTACAATACAAAGAAATGAAAGAAAAAAAACTAAAACCGACCAGCACACGTGGTTAATTAAGATTGGAGATAGTGGTAAAAAACGCTGGACAGGTAATATCTTGGTTTAGATGGTGTGGGTTCCGCGGGTTAATATTTTTTGTTGGTTTCATGGCTCGCGAAGTAGCAACGTTTTCCCCCCAAATGGATGAAAACGAATGTTTATGTTTCAGCCGAAACTGGACCCACTCATTATTTTTTTAAAAGCAATAAAATAACACATCGCGGCAACAAATAAGGTTCAAAATAGCGATGCGAAAATAGTTGAATCGAATAACCACCAAATATTGCAGTTTTAATTAAATAAAATAATTAATGCACGGCTTAGTGTAATAATTTTAAGTTATTTCTTTAGTTGATTCAATTCCTTTTATTATCATTACATAAAATATGATATATAACGTTCAACACTTCGAGAATTATGCGACGAGAAAACTTTTTATGCACGATTTCATTGTTCATTTATTTTTATTTTTGAATAAGTGTTTTCTTTAAACATTTGACACTGCACAAAAAAAAACATTTTAACAAGCCAGAATAAAATTACTCAATTAAGCAGGTACACACGACTACTTATCAAGCGATAACGTTCCAGTATAAGCTGACCTCACATTGTACGGAAATCCTATACAATGCGAGGTCAGCTTATACTGGACATATATGCATGCATGCACTGTTATTAAAATTGAAACTTTGTCGTGGAGGTATGTAAATTTTATTAAAAAAAAACTAACTAACATTTGAAATTGACTAAGTCCTAATAAAAATCAAGCCACACACAAAAAAAGAAAATGGAAAATTCAGAATCAATGAATTCATTCTCCATTCTTTTCTCTGCGTCCATCGGAATTTCAAACACGCAATGAGCAAGCGTTTTGATCAATGCTTGCTCCTTTTCTGTATCACAAGAACAAAAAGGTTATTCTGTTAAGCCCTTGAAATTTTTAAAATGATTAAATTATCTGTTTACATGTGTCAAGAACATGACCACTGTCTTTGACAAAATTTAACCGTTTTGCATTCACGAAAGCAGAACCCTAAATATTTCGGTCCCCAAAAAACAGGGTTCCACATACTGACATAATGAGTAGTGAGTCATCGCCTTGAGGGTCTAAATTGTTACGTTTAAAGAAGTGTACACACTGACCAAATGACTTTTCATAATTTATTATATAAATTTATCTATGGGTGTCCCAGAAGTCGACGTCAAACCGGAATCGGTTGATAGGTCATAAAAACTCCCAGAAAACTATAGAAAAATAGTCTTTGCTATATAAAAAAAATCGAGAAAATCTACTGTCTGTGTGACGGTCTTGTAACTCCTGTTGCTTCAAATTTTAAACTTTTTTTTTGTCTTCTGTTATTACTTGACCTAGGCAATGCGATGCGACGCTTTGGGTCGAGGGAAAACAAGAAATTTCACGTGGCCGTAGCCGCGGGCAGAAGCTAGTGATGTCATTATAGAAAAGGATTCTTTAACCTTAAAAACCTTGCCTTAATGTGGATAAAGATAGTTTTTTTTATCATTTGTTCTACATTTGTTTTGTACTCAGATATGTCCTGCTTAGTACCTTAGAGTTTATTATCAACGTTAGAAACGTTACAAACGTTACATAGTGATTTTACGGAAGAGATTTCTTTAGTTTTTAAAATTGCTTTCATCTGCAGGTTTCACCTGGCTGTGAAAATAACAAGCATAAGCATGAAGCATAATCAGCCTAATGGTCCTATCGCTGGGACAAAGGCCTCCTCTCTGTGAGAGGGAGTGAGCCATAATCCACAATGCGGGCCCAAGCAAACATCGTAAGGAAATCGGCATGTCCTAGAACCAAAAATTCGAAGACATGTGACATCTACCAACCCGCACTGGGCCCGCGTCGTGGATTACGGCCCACTCCCTCTCACAGAGAGGAGGCCTGTGTCCAAGCAGTGGCTGATTATGATAAAGCAAGCAACAGAACAGAGATCAATGCTCATTAATTCTTCCCTGTATGTGAAGGGTTCTTTGCCCTGGTGTGGAAAAGTTACCGATTGGTATTATTAGGGGCCATTATGATACCAAATCTTCGTCCACCGACAGATGTGAAGCTAACAGAACTAATCAAAATAAGTGAGATGCAATTCTGCATGCCGAATTATTGGCCAAACGAAATGATACCTCAATTCTAAAGGGCTGGCTTACACTGTACGAAGCGGCCTGCACGCGTATCCATGATCATCCTAGAAACAAGTTTTGATGACTGAAACTAGAGCACTATAAGATTAGGTATACAGCTCTGGATCTGCTTAGATCATACCTGAAAGGCAGAAAGATTTAAGTACAAGTAAACGGCATAAACTCATTGGGGTCTGAAATGACAATGGGCGTTCCTCAAGGTTTGATATTGGGTCCATTCCTCTTTTTAGTTTACATTAATATCGGCGAAGGCAATCCAAGCCATTGATAAGATAACACATAGCTAGAAAGTTTCATGTCTGAGCAGCAGCTCACACGGTGTAAACCAGGCATAAGTCATCTTGAATCTCAAGTAACTAATGATGTAGTAACAAATGATTTTGACGATGATGGAAAGAAGGACCGTAATAATTACGATGTAATTGATTTTAAGGATGAAATTGATGAAATACGTGAGGTATTTGACGAACAAAGACCACACATGTATAAATCACGAAGAAAAAGAAACTCTCCGGGTGATGAAACCGGTTTATTCAATTACGTCTCCTTTTTATTGGATTAAATTTTGTTTAGGCGATAAGATATCAATATATATCTACAAAGTGATAGTGAAATAACTGAAAACTTCTTAAGGCGTATTATACTTATCATTATGAACAACTTTTATTGTGGGAACAATCATGAAATCGCGATAAATATGCTGTTCCCTAAACTTTAAGCGAAAAAAAAATGTATCGAGCAGCAGATTATTTTTATTAAACCTTTCATTAGAAATCATGTATGAATGATGATAAAATTGCATCAAGATCTAACACGTCTTTTGAAACTTTATCCAAATACTCAGTGGCATAGAGCGTTTGCGCACTGCTTCCGATCCAAACCCTAATTATAAACGATCCGTAAGTGCTCTTACCTTGCCTACCTTAGTTCTCCTTGTACGACGCCTTGCACATTAGATCCGAACTCCTAATAGCATTAGAATGATATAGTTCTTATCTCTAACTATTTTGCTGCGACCGACAGGGCTCCATACATTTTTAGTTACCATCTTAGTACACATTGTGGAATATAATCAATTACAGTATGAAGTGTTCGCAACCGCTACTGCTGAGCATAAGGTCCTGAGTTGGTCGAAGTATCATTGAGATTCCCCATCTGGAATGTCTCATTAGTAGCCTGGAGTTCCGACTTGTGTCCATTCATTCCATGATAGGCTCGCCCCCTTTAACACAACTGGCGACATGTGGGTGTACTTGAAGTACACCTCTGCCTAACCTTTTAAGGAATACAGACGTGATGTTATTTGTATTAAATATTCCGTCAGTCTGAATTTTGAGCATTTTCAATTCGAATGTAACTCGTATGTTAAACTTGGATTCGGATCGGAAGCAGAAAGACGTTAAGTCGGATATTTCAAATGATAATAATGGTATAACTTTCAATTGGCGAGCAGTAATTCTATCTATCACTATTTCGTCATTCAAATTTTCTCAAGTGCACAGTATTGACACAATTTATTATTTTATTGAACCAATGGCGTATAATTAGTGGTAATATTATGATCAATTACATTGCCATGCTCATAACAGACCTCATAATATTATGCCTTCCAGCTAGTACATGCAACTATTAAACTAGATTACCTAAGCATTTTATGCAGAACAGTAATTGTCAACACGGCAGGTCTTTGCAAAAACGAGATAGGTACAGGGAAGTGTTTAGTCAATAGCTCTGCAAAAACTATGCAGATACTTGTCATATCATTGTATTTACGTGCAAAAATAACTCGATAAACATAGAATTCTTCGTCGTGTCTAGTGTTGGCACTAACTATAGTTCTTGCTGTTACAAATACAGGATCAAACTCAATTAGTTTGCGAAACTCCGCACTTTCATGAATGAGTTGGAGTAACTGTGATGGGTATCGACATATTAACACGATAAAAGAAAACAAAAAAACGGGGTCTTTCAATATTCCCCTAAGATACTAAATATTTTACAGCTATTGAAAAAATACGATTTAAATGTATCGTCGATACGTCAAGAAGAAACGATTGAAAAGTGCTCTTAACTAATTTCCGATTTCTACAAGCCAATTTACTTTAAAACGTTTTCAAATCCAAATAACACGTGATATCATTAACCATTCTTATTTCATTTACAAACTTCAACAATCCAAGACAATAATGTACTTATTTAATAAAAGATATGGAGTTTTACAATATGAATAGCATCATCCTTTTTCGCAACATAGCACCGTGACGTTTTAAAGACATCATCCCTGGATCAATTAACTTCACAACTAAGCAAACAATCCTTTGTCCACAGAGTACCTCACCAAAGAATGCCATAAAACCAATTATGGCGGCTTCAAAAACTATCCTTCTCCTCATAATCACAAACTTCATTATCGCCCACACACAAGATCTAACATCAGAAGAAATAAAAACAGTGAAAGAAAATGAAGAATTACCAGAGGACTCAACAGTTCACATGGAAGAAGAACTATTGAGTACTACTACAGAATACAATGTGACTGACGAAGATGAAGATCCCAAAAATGCAGGACCAGACACCATAGAAACTGCAACAGACGAAACAAGTCTCGATATCAAAGGATTCAGTTCAAACAATGTCGTTGATGATGCAGAGAAGATCATTCATTCTAATTTGAGCAATAATATTGATATTGAATCGAAGGTAAATGAACCATCAGGGCTTGTTATTTTTTGAATTTTCTCAGAAGTAGTGAAAACATAATGTGGATTAGTGATAATATTTTGTTTGATGTTATGTCTTCTTTTATCAATTGCGTTAAGAGATAATGAGTTGTTTAAGTAGGCTAGTTGAAGTTTTTCTTAGTATACTTTGGTAGTGAAGTGTGCATATCTCATAACTATAAGGTCTAACTAGTAGTTATTAGAAATATACTGTGTCCAAATAGGATTGGTGATTTAGAAGCATTTCTCCCTTTATCATCATTCATAGCCCGAATTCATCTTCTGCTTGGCAAAAGCCTCTCTCTTCCTAGACCTATCGTCCGAAATGCTATTCAAATGTAACGTGTAACAAACTTAAATCACCTGAGAAGCCAGACTGGCACTTTATATTTTTCATGATGTCAAATTCCGATAGTATATATATCACAGTAAGTTTTCACAATTTTAAATCTCTTACTTTATGTCAACAAATAGAGTAATAATCTTTATCCACGCAATTTTAGACTGAAACTGTGCCAATGCAGGCAACAACGAGGGCAATGGAGGAGGAACCGTCACCAAAGATGCAGGAGTCTGAAGAAGAAGAAGAAGTTGAAGTTCCTGGTCAAAGGAATCCTAAGGCTGAAACTGGTGAGAAGGGCTTTACATTACTGATATGGATTAACTTGAAAGAATGGCGAAGCCAGAAAAGAATAGAGCGAATAAAGGAACCGAATTTATTCGGTAATCCTTAGCAATTATAGATTTTATAAATTCCAACATTCATATTAGGAATCTAATCAAAATTACATTTCTTCAAATGGATTTCTGATTGGAATTCTTTCAGCATAATCCTCTAGTAAGCCCGCCCTGAGTATTTTTAAAGATGTATATGCAGTTTATTTCCAAAGACCGTCTTGAAAACTATTTAACCACAACTAATTAGTATAATGTGAATTAACAGTCACACAGTCATGTTTTAGTTAATCCCGCGTAAGTAGATGTACACGGTAAAACAAACTCTCTTAAACTTTCATTTAAATTTCAATTGCTAATCAAAAACAACGTAGACAAGGTGGTAATACTGAGATATTTAGCACACGAACAAAAGTCAATTATTTATTTGCGAGTGCAGCTGAGGATTCTTATCTTTATCAAGCTGACCCGACAGATGCATTTTCGGTTTTAACGGATTTTCTATTTTTCTGGGCAACTTTAAAAAAAAGTTATTTCCGTAAGATACAGGTTGGCACAGGGACATCCAACGCATAACCTGTATGTTACTATGGATTCAGTATATGTATCTGGAGCCAGCGTTGAAATTTTTCGTCGGTTATCAAAAAAAAAACTGCTGTTGTCAAAGAAAAGTGTAATACGCAGTTAAAATGTCTGGACCAGCCATTCTTTTTTGAATAACCCACGGATTAATGCAGGGGGGGTTCAGAATCATGTACAGAATCCATGGTACAGTTCGCGAGGCCTAAGCTAAGCTTTGCGTTTATTGTTGAGTGCACATAGCGACGCGTACTTTGCTTTGCAATCGGCCTGAGGCGCTGTGCGTCCTGCGCACGATCACATTGATGCGATTTGTAATCACTCTCACAAATACAAAGCTGAGCTTAGGCCTTGCAGACTGTATCAGGTTGTGCGTCAAGATCTCTGCCAGCCTGTACAGATTCAAGGCCGATTTGAGAGAAGCCTAAGACCAGGTGTGGACTGATACAGGCCGAATTGATGTGATTGATTATTTCAGTCTTATACACTGTTTAGTGTATGTGTCAAACTGTAAAACCCACAAAACAAGCAGATATGTTTTATATCAACGACCCTAATTCATTCCAGATTCAAAACCACCAATAGACAAACGCAACTTCGAGTCCCATACCCCGAAACTACCGCCTCAGACAACCCGCTCAATAGTCAGAGGATGGCTACAAGACTGCTGGGTGCGTCCTCCAGCTGGTATCATGGTGCCCTTGAGAGCAGCAGCATTAGCGAGAGCGTTGGCAGTATGGAGTGATCTGACAGTACCCACGCTGAATCTGACGCATGTGTTGGTTATGGGTTATGACTCTAATGGTAAGTGATACTATAAAGATTGACGGCTTATGCTCATATAGATACGTTAAAAAAAAGGTGACAAAACGTGCTGTCACATAGCAATTTAAAGAAAATATATTTATTTGAGGTAGACTTGACGGAGAGAAAGAACACAAACACAAAAAAGAACAAGTTGGGGGAAAATATGCGTCGCATCCACGAAAAACGGCTATCGCTCAGCATAATGCTACGACCCTATGCGAGACAGAGCCCCAGAGCTGGTTTACAACGACGTGATGACGTAAACCGGAGCAGCCTACAAAAAGAAACGAAAATAAAATAAATACACCATGCCTAATACATATTTACAAAATTCATTCCGGGCGACTCATGCGTCGACGGCCATTGGCGATAATCTTAGGATCCATAGAAAAACCTATGAGCGGCCATAGTTATGTGTCTCAATTGGCCTACACCTGGCTGTGCTAATGATAAAGTCTTATCTGCACACACCAATCGGATTTGAAATATTCTTTTCGAATTTGATAGCCCAAAGAACGTTCAGCGATAACGAAGAAATAGCGCGGGCAAGCGATGCGATGCGTCGAGCCGCGGGCAGGAGCTAGTATTATTATAACACAGTTAACCACTTATTCTAGGACCAAAATAACACATTAGAAGACTCTAAAACCACAGCAAGCCGAACACACTGCTAACTTTTGACCAAAGCTTCCACCAAATATAGGGAACAAAGCTGAGCGCAAAAGCTGGCCTCCTTTTTCGCACAGATTTATCCTTAGCCATATGATATGAATAAGAACCATTTAATTGCAAGTATAGATAAGTAGTAGACCATTGGAAACGGCAGCGACTTACGCGTTGTAGGTCGTAGGTTCGAACCCAGACAGGCGCTTTACTTTGTGTAAATTATTTCATCACCACTACTCTCAAAACGGTGAAGAGAAACATCGTGGGGAAACTGGCATGACCCAGAACCAAAAAATACCGCGTGGCGAGGAGACCCTGTGTCCCAGCAGTGGTAACATTATAGGCCGATTTTGATGAAAATTATTCGCAAGAATATATATTATATACCATATCAAGCGTGGAGACTGAGCAAGGGTCAGGAGGTAACAAATAATACTCCGTATCTTGCAATTCATTATCATCAGCTACATCCGGTTAGACCAGAAGCTGACCCTAACTAACTTGAGAAAAGGCTGGACAAATAATGTTCTTACCTCATCATCGCCTGCATTCTCATATCTTTAAGCCTTGGCCTAACGAAGTCATGTGTCTTGGTCAAGGTTATATACAATCTTATACAGACACTCTAGCGATCGAAAATACAGAAAACTTGAAAACTCAAGCCTGGAAAATACCCAACACACATTAATGCTTTTATAACCTTCACGTAAGTGTCTATTAGTTGAGTAAATAAACATTATTGATGTCCAATATCTTTGTGTAAGGATCGAATTAGAATGATCGAGTGATGTAAAAAAAATAAAAAAATATTCTGAGAAAACACCGGTTTTGACTTTACGAGTGTACGTCTAGAATCATCTTGAAATAAAAAAATTAAAAAACGTTTATTTGCGGTAAACATGACGCAGAAAAGAACAAATACTCAAAACAAAGAAAAGGTTGTGGGAAACTTGCGTCACATCCACGCAAAACGGCTATCGCTCAGCATAATGCTGCGACCCTATGCAAGACAGAGCCCCAGCGCTGGATTTCAGCGACAGCCGGCGCTGACGTTAAGACGTCGACCGATGCAGCAAACAATTATTAAGACCGGTACAGCGTACTTAAAATAAAACATATAAGCATTCAAATAAATTAAATAAAATAAATTGCCGCTACGAGTATATGAGAGCCTACATCTCCGCTACCATCTGGCTGGCCAGCTAATATTTTGAGCTCAAACTCAAACTCAAACTCAAATCATTTATTTCAATTAAACCATTTACAGGCACTTTTGAATTGTCAAGGAGTCGGTCAGTCAGAAATATGAAGCTAGTTGCCCATTCCAAAGCGTAGTAGGTACCTATGGAGAAGAACGGGCAAGAAACTCCATGGACACTCTTTTAAATAATAATGTTTTTACATATATCTTAGTTACATCGATTAATGTTGACACTATAAGTGAGAACGATGTACAAAAAACCGTACACGTTAAAAGCGTCCAGAGTGCATCAAAACATAATTAAAAACAATCCAGCTAATTAATTATTAAAATAAGCCGTGGCAGCTAAGAGATGACCAGTCCCAACTGACGGCGCCCGTTCACGAACATGACGCATGGATCAGCACCATTCAGCTCAACCATTTTGAAGGGAGCTAAATGATCCGACACACGCGCCACCATCAACGAGACATTTGAGTGAGCATCTATCAGCCGCCAAGGCACATTCAAGTCAATCTATGACATTACCCGGTAAATGGTAGCTCTATAGTACAAAGTACTCACATCTGTGCAATGCATCTATATAATAAAACGGAGATTGAGTTTATATAATGCAAATAAATTCTTACTATCTTCAGCAGCTTCAACAGTGTTTCAAATGTCAATTAATTAGTTGTGGTGTGGAGCAGGACCGGCATTAAGCCAGGCATTTTTATCAGTTATGTAATCCTCCAACCTATAATATGCCTGCCTGAATAGTGTGCGTTTGACAAAGGATTTGAATTTTGTCTCATTCAGTTGAAGTATGTGGGGAGGTATTTTATTATAACATTTTAGACAGTACCCCATGAAAGATGAGTCTACTTTAGCCAGTCTGAAACCTGGTTGAACTAATAGGTCCCGATTTCTAGTACTATAATTATGTCTTTCACCTCTTTTACTGTAAAGATGTAAATTTTTTCTTACGTACATGATGTTTTCATAGATGTATTGACAAGGTACAGTCATGATGTTATTATCCTTAAACAATTCCCTTAGAGAATCGCGCCTGCGGAGATTATATATGGCTCTGATGGCTCATTTCTGCAGAATAAAAATAGACTCGATGTCTGCAGCCCGTCCCCAAAGTAAAATACCGTAAGACATGATACTATGAAAGTAACTAAAATAGACCAGCCTCGCGGTATCTACATCAGTAAATTGACGGATTTTTCTGACAGCGTAAGCTGCTGAACTTAGCCGTCCTGCTAGAGATGTTAAATGAGGACCCCATTGTAGCCTTGAGTCGAGCGTGATCCCCAAGAAAACCGTTTTATCGACGAATTCTAGCTTCTCTTGATTCAATACTATCTCACAATCACTACTCTTGACGTTTGGTAAAGAAAATCTTATACACTTAGTTTTATTTCCATTTAGTACTAAATTATTAGCCGTGAACCAATTTTGGACCAGCAGTAGGGCGTTATTTACGTCGTCATTCAAATTTTGACGACGTAAATAACGCCCTACTGCACGTCTATCTACCTTAAAAATCAAGGAAGTATCGTCAGCAAATAACACCATTTGTGGTTGATTTATTAATAAATGGAGTAGGTCATTAATATATACTAAAAAGAGGAAAGGACCCAATATCGAGCCTTGTGGAACACCCATTTTTACCTTTAAACCAAGTGAATTGACACCATTTATTTGAACTTGCTGTTGTCTATCATTTAAATAAGATTTTATTAAACTGAGCGCAAGTTTTCCAAGTCCGTAATGCTCAAGTTTCAAAAGCAGGGTTTCGTGATCGACGCAATCAAATGCCCATGAGAGGTCACAAAAGATTCCTATGGCGTCTTGAGGCTCTTCCCACGCGTTAAAAATATGTTTTAATAAGGTAACACCAGCGTCGGTCGTACAACGCCCTTTGTACCAACCATACTGTTGCTCGTGAAGGATTTTATTAGTATTAAAATGATTGAGCATCTGATTAAGTATTATCTTTTCAAAAACCCTGCTGAAAACCGGCAACACGGACACAGGTCTATAATTATTAGTGTCTTTACTGTCCCCGGATTTGAAAAGTGGTATTACCTTACTGTATTTCATTAGATCCGGGAAGACTCCTTGATCCACACACAAATTAAATATTAAGGCTAAGTAAGGTGCTATAGTTTCAATTATGGAGGTACAGACTCTAATAGACATTCCCCAAAGATCTTCGGTCAATTTGATCTTGATTTGCTTAAAAGATTTTATTACTGTTAAGGGGTTAATATGCTTAAAGTTAAATTCAATCGGGCAGGCAGAAACATTCGCCCTCATTAAATCAAAAGCACGCGAGGGCGAAGAATTTAAGATTTCAGTGGTTTTTAGTGGGACACTGGTAAAGAAATTCACAAATTCCTGAGCAACTTTTTTGTTATCGCTAATGAGACCACGTGACGTCTCCAGTGTGTAATCAGAATTTTGCTTTTTGATCCTGTTCGTTTCATTATTGATAATTTTCCAAACCGTCTTTATTTTATTGTCTGCTGATTTTACCTTGTTGCTAATGTATAAGGCTTTAGCAGCCTTACAAGTATTCTTAAAAATTTTTGAGTAAGAAGCAACATACTTATTAAAAGTTTCCGTGTTAATATAAGGCTTAAGGCCATACAGCTCGAAAAGTTTTTCCCTGCTTTTCCTAAGTCCTTTAGTTGCCCAGTCACTAAATAAAAACTTAGGGCTGATACTTTTAGACTTCTTCTTAAAAATATTATTAAACTCGGTTTGAACTACCGAAAAGAATTCTTTATACAAACTATTAACATTATTCATTGTAAGGTCCTGATTACTTAACTTACAAATTAAAGTGCTTTTAAATTTATTTAAATTGACAAATGACGCTTAACACTATTCTTAAAGAAACAGAAGCTCGATGACACAACGCTGGTAATTTGTCAAGTGTCTATTTACATAAAATCTATTGATTGGACGAACAAAATAAAACGTTTCGTTACGTGTTGCTTATTGAATAGTCTAACAAAAAATCTGAACGATTGCATGTACGTTTAAAGGCGTTAAAAGATTTTTTAACTATCGTATCAAATTAGTTGTATCATGTATTCAACACACTATCTTACAAGCATATATATCAACATAACATCACGCCTGTAATCCCAGAAACACACACACATTTCGCCAGTTATGCTCAAGTCCCATGTAATAGGGGGCGAGCCTATTGCCGTCAACCGGGCACAAATCCAGACTCCAGGCTGCTACTGAGAAATTCTAGATAGAAAAACACATTAACACTTTGCCCGATATGGGAATTGAACCCAAGACCTCATCCTCAGCAGTAGCTCTTGCGACCACTAGACCAACGAGGCAGAGTACTCGTATCATATATTTTTCTGATTTGTTTTCTGCAGTGGATCATATACTTTTAGGATATATAAAACTTGCGTTTAAGTCCTGTAGTACCCTTAAGCGGTACGGAAAAGGTAACGGCCATGTATTCGCGCTAAGGAAGCAGCCTCACTGTCACGGATCGCCTAAAAAAGCCGTCAGTACGATACATCATAGTGTCGCTCTCGAAACTGTGAAGGCAAACGTGAAGAAGCCGGCATGTCCTGGGCCCCGTACTGGGCCCGCGTGGTAGATTATGTCCCAATCCCTCTCACAGAGAGGAGGCTTGTGTCCCAGCAGTGGGAACATTATAGGTTGATATGACGGTCGGTCGGACGGTTGATCATATGACGGCCAGGGAAGATGACTGCGGAGAATGGGAATGATGAAATTTTTTTAAATTGTTTTTCTCAATAAATTGTCTGTTTCCAAATGGTGCAAACAAAATTACAAAAAGTGAAAAACTTTAAAAAAAAATGCCAAGTTATAAACGTTTTAAGGTAACTGTTAGACAAGGACAGCACTATCGTAGAAGTGACGTCACGACTATGTAACTTCATATTAGCGCCGTACATTGTCCGTACCGTGCGACAAGGACGGAAATAATACCCTCCAAAAACTTTAAATGCGTGTATCTTCTTCATATTAACACCGATTTATAATATTTTTTTTCGATTATCGCATTTTTACTATGCCTACTTTGAAATTACATTCATTTTATGAACTTTTCTAATATCAGTCATCAGACCTATTAATGCAATTATTTACTAGAAGATTATGTTTTGGTTATGAAAGAAAGTTCATCAGTATGCTGCCCTTATCTCAAATCTATCACAGATACAACTTTAAAGTTAAGTCACCAAGCACAATCACTCACACTCACACACACATGCACACACATAAATACTAAACAACACTCACACACACCGCTCAAGAGCATGCAGGCACTAAATTCCCTTTTAGATTTATATTATTTTAATTTTATTGCATAAATGTTTAATATTCCATAACGGGTGAAGACACTGACTTCTGTAACACAGGTACCACCTAGCTCAGGAGTCAGGGCTTCTATTGAAAATGTTACACCTTTTTTTATGTCAATAAAACTTTTTTTTTTTTTTTTATATGGTGTCGCCGCAAAATTTATTTTTCTACCATACCTACTTCTCCGTATATCGTCAACTTGGTAGTCCCTCCTAACCATATCATCGGACGAACCGTGACGTTGTTCTGCGCAATAATAATTTCTTATATCAAATACTATAACCTTATAACTTAAACCTGACATTGTACTATGACCCACTTAGTTGCGAAGTAACGACTCCGGCGTCGAACCCGGAACTCTCAACGTAATACCGACAGGACAATAACGTCCTTCGCACTTAAATAACATCTAAGGTTTATCGTTTTTGTTGTATTTCTTAGTGTTTTAATTATAACTTGTGACAAATATATTTTATGGCGATTTTACAGACAAACTACAACTCACTATGCCATATACACAACTTGCACAAGTAAAGTATTTGAATACTTTTGTGCAAGTAGCAGGTATGGTTTTCGCGTGTTTAATGCATGTGAGTTTGCTATACTTGCTCAGCACTTCAGCAAGCATATATGTCAGAATTTGTCTACGTTTAAAAAGTTAGTTCTAACGCATATTGTTGAAAATGTTATTATAATTAATATTGGCTGTTGTTTCGTTGTTTCTTGCCTGCATACCAATCTCTTTTGTCGACCGACTGCACACAAACATTTTTTTTTAAATAAACATTACATTTTAATAATTTAATTTGACTTACCTAACTTAAGAGTAGAAACAGCCAGAAAGTAATATCAGAACTTACCTGTAACAAAAATAATAAGAAAAATATGTAATTGGACGAAAAAAAACATAAACATATTATAAATTATATTAATAATGCATGCACAAAACGTGAGTTTTAAGCCATTGTTAGTAAAAAAACTTTTAAGTCATGCAATATTTCATGCAGTCTTGTTTTTGTAACAAAAAAAAATTGTACAACCATACATCAATATTCAAAATTCACACAATTTCAAAAAAGCCTAACTAGGGTCCGCCTGCACCAGAACTCTCCAATTAAGTACGTTAAGCGCAAAATTAATTTAAAACATCACTCAAAGCATTTATTTCTAATTAACCGGCACTTTTGAATTGTCAAGGTAAGTCGGTTAGAATGAGGCTTGTTGTCCATCCCAAAGCGAAGCCTATGGAGAAGAACGGGCAAGAAAATCCAAGGACACTCTTTTAACTCTCTCTCTTTGGGCTCTTTTTTTTATTGGGATGCGCCAGGTAGCCCACGAAATTTTACAAACAAGTGTCAGGTTGTATGTTGAACAAAATAAGAAACGCGACAATAACAAGAATACATTTACAGAGTTAAACACACACACACCCCTCTAAGTTGTCTTCGTCAAAAAGCTGATGAAAATACATAGAAAACACACAGTTTAAAGTTAGGTATAAGGCGAAGATGTAAACAAGTAATAAATAACTAAATTAATCATATATTAAACTGCGTATTTATGAAAACAATGACGTAATTACTGATCATTTAAAAGCATCCATGTTGTTTCTTCTTTTATATGAAATGTTATTTTAATTTCACATATAACATCATGCCTATATGCCCTGAAGAGAGAGGTTGTGTTATGTTTTAAGTCCCATGTAATAGGGGGCGAGCCTATTGCCATCAACCGGGCACAAATCCAGAATCTGAGCTCTACAGGGAAATTTCAGATGGAATAGAAAAATAATATACCTATCATAAACAAAACATTCGACGTCATAATGGAATATTTACGTACGAGTATAACTGCGTTTATATGGTGTTTAGAGGACAAACAATTGGACATGCACAATTGTCATTTTAATCACACATACAGACCATATTTTTACAAACAATGTGTGTTGTTGTGCCTGTCATAATTCGTTAGGGTGGTGATACAATTGACGAGTAGCCTAGGCTTGAAAAAACGATCTCCTTCAAACTTAAACTCAAAGCATTTATTTTCAAATAAACCAATTACAGGCACTTTTGAATTGTCAAGGTCGGTCGGTCAGAAAATGAAGCTAGTTGCCCATTCCAAAGCGTAGTAGGTACCTATGGAGAAGAACGGGAATGAAACTCCACGGACACTCTTTAAATCAAATTATGTTTACAATAGATTGAACGATGCAGAACGTTAAAAGCGCCCGTTATTTAAATATGAAAACAATTCGAAAATAAAATTTAATTAAAATACGCCGTGGCAGCTAAGAGATGACCAGTCTCAACTGACGGCGCCCGTTCACGAACATGACGCATGGATTGGCACCATTCAACTCAACCATTTTGAAGGGAGCTAAATGATCCAACACACTCTCCACCATCAGCGAAACATTAAAGTGAGCATGACAAACTCTCAGCCGCCAGGACACATTCAAGTCAATGAAAGACGTACCCTGTAAATGGTAGCTTTAAAGCATGGAGTACCTTTTACCGTGTACAAGGCTAAATATCCAGCTTATAATAGTCACACTGCAAGAGAGCAAATGGAAACCCGAAGAGATAAACCCAATTGTGGAGCCCACACATTAATCAAAGCTGTGTATGTTGAATTATAAATCTGGCCCAGTGGTATCGGGCTCGACTTTCGAGTTTTAGGTCGTGTTTTCGAACTCAGGCAGGCACTTTATTTTGTGTACTTAATTTCATCACTAAATGTTTTCCACATTGTGACGAAACCGACATGTCCTAGAACCAAAAAATTCGAAGACGTGAGTGACATCCACCAACCCGCAATTGTCAAATGTCTCGCTGGTGGTGGCGTGTGTGTTGGATCATTAGGTTCCCTTCAAAATGGTTGAGCTGAATGGTGCTGATCCATATGTCATGTTCGTGAACGGGCGCCGTCAGTGGGGACTGGTCATTTCTTGGCTGCCACGGCTTATTTTAATTTCCGAATTGTTGTATGTTTTTTTATTACGGATGCCTTTAACGTGCACGTCTTTCTACATCGTTCTCACATGTATAATTTCAACATGACTGATGTTACTAATTTTCTGTAAAAATACTATTTGAAAGAGTGTCCATGGAGTTTCTTGCCCTTTCTTCCCCGTACCTACTACATTTATTTGAAATAAATACTTTGTGTTTGAGTTTGTGGCTAAACATTCTGATCCATATAAGACAGCAGGTCTAACCATTGTTTCATATATCTTCCCTACAGTAATGTAAATTAGCTAGCAAAACTTTGGAAACGTAATGATACCTAAAAACTATAAAACAAGAACCACTTCTCTATTATTCGTCAGATCTCGGTGCCAAGATAATAAATTAACCCATGCTGAAATCAGTAGAAAATCTTATTACTTAAACAACGCCAGATTTAAATAGTATCATTTATCAGTCATAGAAACAAAAATGTATTTACTTTAAGTCATTAAATAATTCCTAACTATATAATTAACACATAACATCACGCCTGTTATCCCAGAAGGGTTAGGCAGAGGTGTACCTATAGTACACCCACATTTCGCCAGTTATGCTTAAGTCCCATGTAATAGGGGGAGAGCCTATTGCCATCAACCGTCCGCAAATCTAGACTCCGGGCTGCTACTGAGAAATTCTAGATAGAAAAACCCAATAACTCTTTGCCCGACCAGGGGATCGAACTCAGGACCTCATGCTCAGCAGTAGCTCTTGCGACCACTAGACCAAGGAGGCAGTCAATACTACATTATTATTATACTATATTTTATCCTAACTAATTTATAAATGCGAAAACGGCTGAACGGATTTGGATGATAATAGGCCATGACCTGGCTACTTTTCATTCTAAATCGCTGACGAAGACGCGGACAACAACAAGTTTACTAAAAAAATACTTTATCTTGATAATCAGAATCTAACAGTAAAGGGAGAACACAGAACCACGAGATCTTGGGAAAGGCAAGGCGCCGACCTTGTACATAAAATAATTATGTAATGTATCCGTCATGCCCCAATTGGTGCAAAACCAAGTCATGTAGCAAAAACTTGCTGATTGCTAAGTTAAAAAACTACTTTGGTAAGCGTGAGTCAATCGGTACTGAGATAAAAAGATAAATTATTTTTAAAAACCTGTAGTACGCGCTTTTATTTGAATACATTACTGTTTTGCTCGCAGGTGTTAACTGGAGATCAAGACATAACCTTCAGCCTACAAGTACAGCTGGCGGTGAGAAGACAGTTTCCGAGGCATTGTCGAAGCTTCTGCTTAAATATCAGGTAAATTTAACTACCTTCCCTTACTCTGAATGAATGTGTGAGAAACGGTTGGCAAAAACCAGATAAAAGTCTGACTTATCACCAGTAACCACAATTAGGTTTACTTCTTTTAACTAAGAACCAAAAGCACACATTAGTTAAGTGTATAAATATCTCCTGCCCTAATGTCGGACGAGATTATGTTATTCAATTTTATCAAAAACAACACCCAGCTACAATATAAAACGTAGAAACAAGAAATACACAAAACTTAAAGACAATGTTGCAGTCCACAACGCTGTTCACTGAACTAGTTGTCAACTAAACCGAAACAATAGCGATATAATTTGAAAGCCGTCAATAAATTTCATCTAGTTAAAACAAACCTATTTAGCAGCGGCTAATAAAAAGCAATAAGCAACCCTCATGGATTCTAATACAGATACATAGATACGCATTACATAGCAATACAATAGCCAAGTTATTCATATATGTAGAACATAAAAACTATCATCACGGTATCGAATTAATAAAAGATATTTTCGAAGATCACAAATATTGTGTACTTGATAAATGTCTTCCTATTTCACAGGGAGTGAACACAGATACAACTGTCGACGGTACAATGAGGGCCTTGGCAACAGCCGCAAAATTGGTGCCATACGACAGTGCTTTGTTTGTGGTGACGGACACAGGACCTGGTGATCCTCAGAGGCTGCCGTTAGCGTTGAGGGCGCTGGTGGAGAAGAGGTTGAAGGTAAGAATCATTTGACTGTGAATGCAGATGTATATGGAGTAAACACAATACAAATAATGGTACGGAGAGAGCTTTGGCCATAGCTGTAAAATGGGTGCCATACGACAGTCCTTTAGTCATGGTGACGGACAAAGAACCTGGTGATCCTCAAGGGCTGAAGGTTGAAGATATCAATCATTTAAATTGTATAGAAAGATAAAACAATAGAGATTAATTAATGAAGAATCAACATTCTGCGCCGGCGGCGAATAAATTAGGACAGAGAAAGGATAATGATGATGACGACATAAAACAGCAACGAATGACTGACAGACAACGTGTACTAATGGTAGAAACATGTAACTTAAATGTTAGCTCAAGTAAGAATTTTCACGAATGAAACCCTTCACCGGCGAACGGTTAAAGTTTATAAATGATAAATGATTTTATTTCTGTAAGTAGGTTTCATATTTTGTCAATCCTATTTTGAAAACCAGATATCGGCGTTTCCTATCTGACTATTCTGAGAAAAAAGGCCGATACAAACTCTGAGGTCTCTTTCTTGGTCAGATCATGTAGATTGGGGTCTGAAATGATCTTTTGAGGAAAGAACCACACAGATTGGGTAGACCTGTCCAGTTAGCGCAAGCATTTGTCAGTAATCGTGAAGCTCAACTCAGAACTTAAGAAGCTCAACGAATCGACGAAAAATACCAAAGCATCACAATCGCATTCACAATAATTAAAATAATGTAATACTTTACAAGTAAATATTCATGTCATTGCATATATGCATACGTCACGGGAAATAGACAGTGTCTCAATAAGACTAATGTAGTTTCTGTCTATTATTTTTATAAAAACAGTTTTTTTTTCTGTGAATGGCATCTCGCAGGTCAACCTATGAGGCTATCGTCTGCTTATGCGGACTTGCCTGTGGTTGCCCTAATAATTTAAGGCCTCCAGACAGGACTTAAAAATCTTCAAAACTAAGCAACTACACGCTAAGGGCACCCCCTGTGAGGTACGGATCTCGGCTTAGGGCGTCGCTGGAAGAGGACAGCAAGAGACTCAGAGAGATCAGGTTTTGAGAGATTTTGGGGCGAATTTAAAGCTACAGGCTCTATAAAAAGAAGCGACTTTATGTAGATATATACAATATGTAACAAAAACCCTGTCCGATCCAAAAAAGGCGTATTCATGGTTTAACATACGTACTAGAAAAAATAGTAAAAAAAATCTAACTCATAAAACCAAAAGCTATTGATTTTTTTATTTTTAGTTACCATGCGAAATGTAACACTAAATATGGTAAATTTTCATAAGTTGACAATACTCCACCGGCCGGCGAAATCTTTTATTTTTTGCCTATTCTATTTTAAAGGACACCGCCCTGCATTAACCGCGCTGTAGGTACTCATAACGAGTCCTCGATCCTTTGATGTAGCCGACTGGTCGCTACTTGTTTGGACACTTCGCCAGTCGCACGTGGAGATAGCTTGCGATCGGATGTCCGTACGTATCACGTGCCGCTATCGTATCACGAACAATGTCGTATACCAATCAGGAATATTTGAATATGTTAATTTTTATTTGTGAGTGAATGTGTGATTCGGAAATCGAAGTAACAGCTCGGATTGTGGAAGCTTTCGAGTCACTCAAATCGTACACATGTGCGCTGCGAAGAGTACGTGCAAATTTAATAAAAAGGTGTCGAATGTGTACTAATGTTCTAGATAGATAGAGGTATGTAACAAGTAAATGTTTTAATAAACTGATACCTACAGTGGGTACATTGCCAAAAGCACATCACATTAACTCAATAATAATTGTTTCTTGATAAACAGAAGGTCAGAAATCGGGGTCATTGTGCGTAAGCCTACAATAAAATATCAGCTGATACCTACGCGTAGGCAAAACGTAGATTTCTTTAGTCCTACGTTTCTTTGGCGGCTTGCGACAAAGGATCGCCGCGCTCAGGCGGCTTCTTTGACACGAAACTGTAGGTGAACTCTGGTGAACTCTGGTGAACCCTGTCGAGCGATCAGTGTTGCCTTTGGTATGATTATTTTTAATTTTTTAAATTAATTGTTTTCATTGGGGAAAAATAATTATCTCGTATCCATTAAATGATTACGTATTTGTGTACGCACTACGATACCAAATAATACCCTTCAGGATCGGACAGGGTTTTCGTTACACCCTGTATAAGAACGATCGAAAACGTACTACCACTATACTCTTCAATTATAATAAATTTGTTTCAAAATTCGATTCCATCACAAGAAAAAAAGCTGATATTGTATAAAAAATATTCTTTCATAACCAGGTCTACACAATATGGACGGATCCGAACCATCCTTCCGAGGAATCTGAAGAAGCTCTTCAGGAGTTGAGGAATGTCTCCAAGCACACTGAGGGAGAAGTGATACCTTATCCTTTACAAGTCATGGTAAGGAATTTAAAACATTAGTTGTCTTAATAGGTAACTTTACTGGTTCGGAGAACGAAAAGGAACAAAAAACTCTATTGGGTTTGACTATAGATAGCCACGGTTCGGTCTATTCTCCCAATTCATAGTAAAACATAGAAGATCAAAATAGTTTTTCTCATACCGAATCTGCTCTGTGAAAAACTAGAAGAAAGCCTTTATCGTTTATTTATTAAAAATAAGCTACTGCCCGCGACTTGGTCCGCGTGAGATCTTGTTCCCCCGACACAGTCGCATCGCATCACCTGCCCGCGCGCACTTTTCGCGTAGCGTTCTTTTTACCTTTATTTTTTCGTTTTGCTCTGCTCCTAATGGTCATAGCGTGAAGTTACATAGCCTATAGCATTCCTCAAGAATTGGGCTATCAAATGCCAAAACAATTTTTCTAATTCGAACGGTACTTTTAGAGATTACCCCCTAAATACAAACTCACAAACAAATTTTACCTCTTCCGAATTTTAGTACAGATAGGTACGAGGACAGCGTAAATACATCGTTTATTAATCATGTCTTTTAATTAATATAGGTATCAACAGACTGTTGAGCTGTTGAGATCATATTAGCATTTCTGCGAAAATAGTGTGAGACGATTTAAAACTATAAAGCCTTCGACTTGAAAAGAAAGTAAAATGACCATAAATATCTACATGTTGTAGAGACATACAAAAGATCTTATACACCCATTTGAAATCCCACACAATATTCTAACAAACTCAAGCAATATTTCCGTCTAACGATGATCTCAAAACACTAAAAACCAAGATGGAAAATAGCTAGAAAGTTGCAATATACATAGAAAATAACAACCTTCTGTGGTAATTTCTTTGAGAAACGTGCGACATGTAGAAAGGAAAGTTAAACAACACTAAACCTTTATATTCTTGGTAAGTTTTCTGAGATTCAATGCAAGTGAAGAGATAAGAGGAACAGGGTGTAAAGTTCACTAATACTCTTTGGTAAAGGGAGGATCCTCAGACCAGATGGATGTCGTATCTGGTGGACAACTGCCCGACGATTGATGTCGGGATGTTGTATATATGCTAGCTGCGCGTTAAACTCTGATTGCGCGATGCAGGATTTGTGTGACGTCAGTGTGATGCGTTCTTCGCATGTAGCGGTGTAGATTCCGCCACACAGGATTAAACCTGCAGGCATAGTCAATATCTGCCTTTTGCTAACTATGTTGTTCTAGTAACCTATCCTCACCAGATGCAGCTGAATGAACTTTACATGTAGCAACTTATGGATCTGATGGATGACGATGGACCGAAGACCTATTTGTAGTCCCTAAATCTGCATCGAAGCAATTCTTTACATTATCTTAACGACCCGGTCAATATTAAAAGCTCCATTACGGCATTATTTTTTTCTTTTCAAATCGTGAATCTTAAGTTCAACAAAAAAGCGGATAGCCAGCTAAGGAATTCCAATCAGTGATAGGAATCTAATAACATTTTAGTACAGAAATGATATGGACAATTTAGGATCAAAAGTTAATATTTAGTGCCCGTTAAAATTTGATAGTACTGTGGCGGCATCTCACATGCGAACAACGCATCACACAAATCCTGCATCGCGCAATCAAAGTTTACCACGCAGCTAGCATATATACAACTTCCCGACATCAATCGTCGGGCAATTGCCCACCAGATTCGACATCCATCTGGTCGGAGGATCCTTGGATTATAGAATTTGGGAAATATTTATTGTACAAACACTAGAACGGAGTCGAAAACGAAACTCAATTCCCACAAGGTAAGAAATGCAAAGATAGGACAAAACCGATAGGGTATTAGTAGTAGTAGGGTAATTCTTAGAGTAGTCCCTTGCAGGAGAATAAGGAAGAGCTACAATCACAGGTTCCACAAACATATCACAACGCATTACTACACCCCACATTTTGTCAATTATGTTTAAGTTCCATGTAAAATTCAATCGGGCACAAATCTAGACAATCCAGAAAAGATTTGATCCCTTTACAATAATTAATATGAAGAACAATAATTTTGTTACAGGACGTCGAAGGATCCAGTAATTTTGCAGCAGAAACTGAACTTGAACAATGGAATCCCCTGGACCCGAAACAAGGAAGGCGGGGAAGGCTTAACAATGATTTGGGAATGGAGAAGTTTGATGTAAGATTAACTGTACTTCTAACTCATTTTCACAGATGGTCAAATTCACTGTTTTTTAAAAGCACCTTTGTAATGTTATTTTACCATTTCATAAATTAACCCAAGTCGTAACAAAGCCCGACCCGACCCGAAGATCAAAATGTGAAAATTACGAATATGGCGATTAGAGTGACGTACTTTATAAGTTAATATTTGACTTAGGTAGAATGTAGCGGAAACTTTTAGTAATAAAGTACCGGCATTGATGGCAAATAAATGAATCTGAATCTGATTTTTACTATAAAGGAAAACGTCGTTGGAGACTTGGACCAAATAGACGTGTGTGTCATTGCTTGTTATTTGTAGCTGTGGCAAAATATCAGGCTAAAACTTATCACCCTCGGTTTTTGAAAGCCACCAAATCAAGTGTCAAGTAACTTTGGCAGGCAATTATTTCCGCCAACCGGCAATCACATGATATTTGACAGTGACATGTTTCATCTTTTTTTGGCAGTTGCTCTTAGTACGTCGCGGAGGTGGCCAAGCAATATCCCTGGGAGTTCCAGTAGAGAACGGAGTAACAGCTTTGAGGGTATTCATCGAAGGTGCCGTGGAACATGCCGTCCTTTACCCTCCTAATGATGGTCAGTATTTGTTGTCTCTTTCGTCAACCAGTCAAATTGTCCTAGTACAGGGAAGACGACCCCAAAGGCACGCGTGCCATATCTGGCACGCGACAAAATCATTTGATTTTGTCGATGGATTGCTGATGTCGCTGATTGATCGCTCCGATTGCCTAGGGCCAATCGGAGCGCCGAACGCGGTGGATGCGTAAAGTTGAGATGGTTAAAATAAACTCACACTAGGGCCAATGAGTGCGCCTGGCTACGAGAAGATATAAATTATTTGGCAACTAGTTTGTAACAGCAGAAGTCGCACTGATTTGTTCTTTCATATAAATAAAACGGTAAATGTTAAGATGACTGAATAACAGTAAAGGTTTATTTCTAGTAGGAAACAATTATACGTGGATGTATAGAGGTCAGCCATCTATGTCCTAAGACTATTTGTGTAAATAACGCGGCACCAATATGGCCTACTCGGATGGCAATATTTAATCATACGTCTGACAAGGCCCTAGACAACATGGTGACTGGCTGGGAAGAAATTAAAACGAGTTGGCTATAAGTGTAGGGGAAGACCAAAGAAACAATGGATGGACTGTGTAAAAATGATGGATAGAAAGGGAGTGACTACTGAGATAACGACTAACAGAGAAGAATGGAAGAAGAGATACTCCCCCCCACCCCAAATAAATTGTGATAAGAGCAAGAGAGAATGATGACGAGAGAAGAAAACACTGATGTTGCTACTGGTCCTAATGAACAAATTGACGGTATTAAACAATAATATATGCTCCTGTTGAGCAGTGATGGCCCAGTGGTAGCGGCCGCGACTTACGAGTTGTAGGTCAGAGGTTCGAACCCAGACAGGCGCTTTACTTTGTGTAAATTATATCATCACCACTGCTCTCAAAACGGTGAAGGAAAACATCGTGACGAAACCGGCATGTCTTAGAACCAAAAATTCGAAGACATGTGACATCTACCAACCCGCACTGGGCCCGCGTGGTGAATTACGGCCCACTCCCTCTCGCAGAGCAGTAGTGGGAACGGATAATTCTGCTTATAATATGGTCCCTAAGAAACAAACACCAACATTCAACTTCCACAATCAGAACAAACTACATGTAACCTTCACATTTATGGCATATACGAAGTCATTATAAACACAATACAAATTACAACGAAAATCACGATGTTTCACTGAAATTATGATCATTATTATTATGAAATGACCAGGTTCCGGCTGTCACAATGAGTTGTGTTTTGACAAGAAGATTGCTAGTATATATGAGGAAAAAACTTGGTAACAAGCCGTTTATGTACTAGACGAGCCTTCAGGAATAAATTGGTAAAAGAAGAATATTCAGTAAGGACCAATTCTGGGTAATGAGAACTGGTAATTCGAAACGCTAGCTGACACTTTACCACAATAGTTTAGACCCACTAGTTGACTTTTAAGAAAGATGACTAGCTTTAAAGTCAACCCTGTCGTGGTCTTTATGGGCTAATTTGTCCACTATACTCGTCTCTGAGTACTGTAATATTTCAGGGGCATCTCAGTGCAACAGATAATGATTGTCCTACGCAGATCTGACAATTCGTTTTAGTTTGTTACAACCTTACTTTTAACCAAGTTCTTGAAATTTTCAACATATAACGAGCTTTATTTCTCATGTCACTATGAGCTATTTTGTAACAGAATATAGGTCACATCGCCATTTACTTATATAGTAATATAGTCATAATGTGGTGAATCGATAAGCCAGTCAGCAGGATGGCAGCAAGGTTTACGGTCCAGAGTGCACCGACATTTAATGAGCCACTTCTCTTTGAGTCTTCTCTCATGCTGACCTAACATTAAAATATATTTTGTTCAGCTCCTCAAATCGACCTTTACAACGCAACATCGGTGGCTTCCTTCTCTTCCACCTCCAGGACTGAAGGTTACTCTCCAAGAGATGTGTACCTGATATTCCCGGGGACACAGTTTGATTTGAATATGTAAGTACTACAACTTTTTTATTTACCTTTGCGTGGTGCACAGGAAATATTCTACATAGTTTGGTCCTTTGAGAAGCGATTTTAAAATTTGAATATGTTCAGTTGTACAGTTTGCAGAAAGATATAATAGGTTGGTGATGTTAAGTATAATAGTGGCCACGGCCCAACTACGTTTAGAGAAACTACAGTCACTGTTGGACTCGGATTCTGAGAATTCATTACCAGCTTGTATGCTTTCAATCAGAAGACATTTAAAGTCGGAATGTGACGAACACGTCAAAATGTTTACTTTATCGACATTACCGAGTCTATCATCGCTGTTTCTGAGAAACGATAATCGATACTTTAGGCATGTTCTGCGCTGGCTTATGTAAATATAACATTAGTAGTTTAGTTTTTTTTAGTTCTTAAATTCTTTATTGTCATTTATTTCACGCTAGACATTATCACGCTCAACACCCACAGCCGTGTTCCTATCTTTTTTGTTTAAATCTTTTTCTCCAACAGGTTATCAGTCTTACCAACCAGTCCGAACAGGCCTGAAGTCGAGACTGCCTTCGTTGGTATGTGGCACCTAAGTGTCCGATGTGATACCTGCGATTATCGACTATGTGTGTCTGCAAGAGCCCATATACATTTTGATGTGGAAACTGAAACCCCTGGTAAGTTTCTCATTATTTATTTTCTTATACGTCATGATCTGAAAATGTTTTCGGTCGACTAAGCAGACGCTGCTGAAAACCAGTATTTTACATGATGATGTCTGTTTGACCTTCACAGCTCAGTTACTGGGTAACACGATACCCCTTGTCTTAACTGATTGTCACCATTTCGGGTTCACCAGTTCTCGTTTGTTCGCATGTGACGGTGTAGATGCCGCCACACTACATTATAATAACACGTAGACTTTCTTTATCTAAATATGAAAGGCATATTTAGATAAATAAAGTCTGCCTCGTTGGTCTGCCTCGTTGGTCTGCCTCGTTGGTCTAGTGGTCGCAAGAGCTACTGCTGAGCATGAGGTCCAGTACCCTAATTGCGTAATACACAATCAATCGGAATCTGAATCGGTTTCAAACAGATTACTAATCCATTGCTTCATAAGTTCGATAAAACATTCTGCTGAACAATGTAAATTACGCAATGAATGTTGTTGAACTGTCAAAATCAAACAGATTAGTCGTAATCGTTTACGAAAATGTGTTACGCAATTAGGCTGCAGGGTTCGATTCCCAGGTCGGGCACTGTGTTATTGGGTTTTTCTATCTAGAACTTCTCAGTAGCAGACCGGAGTCTGGATTTGTGCCCGGTTGATGGAAATATGTATGCCACCTCCGCCTAATCCTTCTGGGATTACAGGTGTGACGTTGTGTTATGTTATGTTTTTTGACTAATTGTAAGGTGTAACGAGACGAATAATTTCATCGTTAAAAAAAACTAATTTAGTGGATTGCGGATTTGTGGGCGGAAAATTCAATCATATTTTTTGTGTTCCTAATGACAATTGACAATGAGTCATGACATCAATCAGTCAGGTTTTTTGTGTTAACGTCATGTCTCCAACCTGTCAAGGCTTCTGTCGATGGTCTTAACTCTCATGACAAACGTCAAACATTTACAATTTTTATTTAGTGACTTAAAAACATTAGTAATAATTATGAAAAAACAAAACGTTTTTATTGTATTCAGGGGTTCGTTCGTTACCCAGGTTTTCAGATACATGTTATGGTCGGAGTTTAAACAAAAATTAAACGCTTAAAAGATTCAGAAGTTACAGAAATTAATATCGTTTCATTTCTGTCCAAAATGAGTCAAGTCTTTTTCGAGACCGCCTTTCAACACACACATACATATGACCGCCATAATAATTATCATTACATAATGATCGAACGAAACGTCAAACCCGTTCGGATATTGAACCCAGTAAGGCCAGGTGTGCACGGCAGTGTTTCAACACGACTATTTGTTATAGCGCACTGGATTTTCAACTCTCGGCGCTAAGCAGAGCGTTGAAAATTTAAATATGAGTGCGGGAAAAAATCGACAGTGCGAACCTGGGCTAATCAAGTTTTTGTCCGGGTAGTCACAAAAAAAGGCTTGAGTTTGCATCTCTTTTGATAGCACTTTGAAGAAAAAAGTTATAATCCATTTAGGAATACGGTTATTGGACGGCAAAAAGTTTGTTACTCGTTTTTGATTTGGTTCCGTAGTATATAATTACAATATCACGCTTGCATTAGCAGAAGAGGTGGGCAGAGATGGATAGTTCACTTACATTTGGACCTAAGACTCCACGTGCAGTATTATGTATACGATATGTTTTTGTACACAACGTAAGGTCTGAACCAGAATGATCTGCCCAGAATTGCATTTTTCGTAACTCTGTCCCTTTCTTCGCTTCTTTATCGCTCTAGCAATGGATTTTACTGAGCGGTTGAATCGGTAAGAAATATGGAAAGATGTGAATCCTGGCAAATAGGTCCAGTTCAGCCTTAATGTGACCTTTTCTTTGCCCGTAATCTATCCATTATCAGTATCTAAGAGTCTTTACTGTTAGCACTTTAGGGATATGAGGAACAGGGTGTAAAGTTTACTCATACTCGTGGAAAAGGGAGGATCCTCCGACCAGATGGATGTCGTATCTGGTGGGCAACTGCCCGATGATTGTTGTCGGGAAGTTGTATATATGCTAGCTGCGCGGTAAACTTTGATTGCGCGATGCAGGATTTGTGTGATGCGTTGTTCGCATGTGGCGGTGTAGATGCCGCCACAGCACCACGGACGTAAAAAGATCGCGGCGGGATTTTTTCGTACACTGGATTTTCAACTCTCAGTGTTAAACCGAGCATTGAGAATCCAACCGTCCATGGCGTCGAAAAAACACACTGTTTCATTTTCAACTCTCGGCGCTATGCAGAGCGTTGAAAATCCAGTGTGCTATAAAATCCCGCCGCGATATTTTTACGTTCGTACAAACGTGGGCTTACAGACCTAATATTTGAACTTATTCCACACCATATTGAAAACTATTTTGTGAACATAAATGATCATGATGTATTATAAAATTACAGTAATTACTTTAGAAGAAGACCGCTTTAAAATAACATCACGCCTGTTATCCTGAAGAATAAGGCAGAGGTGTACCTCTAGTAGGTACACCCACATTTAGTCAGTTATGTTTAATTAATTAATAGCGGGTGAGACTTTTGACGCTTTAAAATATTTACAATTTAATGAATAGGCAAGGTAAATCTTCGAACTTTTCTGCGGGACCCTAAAAAAGGAGCATTGTACATAGACATTTAGAAAGCTTTAAAGTAACTAATAAAATTGAGATTCATTTAATAAATTATAATGAACGATATGTATCGATACAAATATCTATGTTTTCCTGGTAATATTTTGTCAAATAAATTTAATAACCTAGTGGGTACTGTATTTTTTAAAATTATATATTAAAAAAACCGCCCAAGTGCGAGTCGGACTCGCGCACTGAGTATTTTTTCCTATATCTGTGCTATAAGACGTTGCTTCGTACCAAATTTCAAGATTCTGAGTTCACGGGAAGTACCCTGTAGGTTTTGATTCCCTTGCGAGTGTCGAAAATTTGCGGAAATTTGCGGCATAAACGGATGTCTATTTTGATTGCGTTGGCTTAGAAGCTTGACATTTTCACAGCGAGACAGTAGACCTGAGTATTTGATGTAAATTCCAGCTTGATACCTCCACGCGTTCCTGAGCAAAAGTTTATTTACAGACAGACAGACGGACGGACAACAAAGTGATCTTATAAGGGTTCCGTTTTTCTTTCGAGGTACGGAACCCTAAAAATAAGAGGACTATTTAAAATTTTCTTTAAAAGGTAGTCTTACAAAAAAAAAGTTTGTTTGAATACTCTTAAAATACCACAAGTTAGCGCACAATGTGTAATACTCAATCGAATAAGTAAATAATGTTACGATAAATATCTTTGTAAGACACTTTACAACGGAAATATCGTCACAAAAATAAATATTAGGCGAGTTCTTGTAGGCTGATTCTTGTAGTTTTATGTGTGTTCACTTAGAACTACAAGAATCAGCAAACAAACATGGCAGTTATTTTTAGTAAAAACGCCTAATGCGTCCATAAAAAAATAGACACTACTAGCGTAACACATTTTCAACCACAATCCGAACAATTTTGAAGGATATTGCTGATCCATTGCTTCATATGTTCGAAAAAATTGACAGCTCAACAACATAAACAAAAAACGCAATGAATCTTGTTGAACTGCCATTGCTACAGTTAGCGTGTTTCGCTGTTACCCCGCTGGTAAAAATACCACAGGCGTGTTAAAAGGCCTGTGAAAAGACCATGAAGGGCATAGTTGAGAAAAGGCTACGCAGCTGGATATACCATGTTGGGGTCTGCTTTCAGTTACCAGTACCTATTTTACATGGAGCGACTGCCTGACCTTCCATTAGTTATCGAGACCCCTCCGTGCCTCGAAAAGCACGTTGAGCCGTTGGTCCCGGTTGTCATTCGTAGACCTTTGACAGTCGTTACGGGAAGTCAGAAGCCCGAAAGTCTGACAATCAGTCTTACCAAGAGGTACCTTGTTACCAGTAACTGGGTTAAAATTTGCACCAAAAAGATTATAAGTTTGAACAAAATCCTTCTAAAGAACTTAAAAAAAAAACATAAAAATCGCATGCAAAACATGTACTAGAAATCATGCAATAATAACTACAAGGGAATACACAGTAAACCAATTAAAAGACTCATTAACAATATTAACTTTTAAAGATTCCAACAATACTAAAACTTGAATTTATCGATAGCCTGTCTACACCCTTGCTATGCAAAAAAAAAGTAACCTCTAAATGTCAGGTTGACAGCTCCCGCGTTCAAGATCCAACATGGCGGCACACCTTAACTGAGTCAAGGACAGTCTTGCATACAGCCAGATACTAAATTTTAAATGTCGTATACAGCCAAACATAGTCTAACCAGTTTTTTTTAAGTAACGAAAGGAATCTATTATTTTGCCAAAATCATCATAACTAATTATGGTTGTTGAAGTTTTTTTTTTTATCACAGGCATCCTTCGATTTCTGCAACACGTTGTTTCATAAACAATCCTAAAAGGGTTATTTTTATCGGAATAAGGAAACTGGATTAACTTTTTTTGGAATGTTGTTTTTTTATCATCTTATTTATGGCAGCATTTTATGCATATCCTGCAATCGCAAACGCCAAATAACTTAAGAGGGCAACGTATTAAGAAATAAATTAATCAAGAGCTATTATAGTAAGTCTTAATTAACATTATCATAAAAACGCTAAAACGACCACAAAAAGCAATTCTGGTTTTATTTTGTTCATTTGTAATTGTTCAAACTACTTTAGTAAAAAAACACATTTATTGTATGAAAGGGGTCCCCCCTTTAATTTTAAACTTTATTATTAATATATTGCTGTCATAGCAGCCACAGTAGTACCTACTGTGCAAATTTCAAGTGTCTACATCTTTCGGTTTAAAATATACAACCCTAGACGGGACGGACGGACAGCGGAACCTTAGTAAAAGGGTCTCCTTGGCACACTTTGTGTAGGTGCGGAATGCTGAGAAAAGTCTTTTTAAACGAAGAACGATTCTATAATTTCACAGACAAAATCTCATTCAAAAAAACTATTCCTGGTGACCTCAAGTCTACAAACGTAAGTCGAATTTGCGGAAAAGATACGTTAGCAAAACATAGTACTGTTGTTTTCTTCACTAAAACAAATATACCGTTTATCAAATAACCGAAAACAATACTGTTAAAATGAGCTATTCATGTTTTTCACAGTTCCGTTGTAAGCAGTAAATCAATTGTTGATTTTAATTTGAAATAAATAAAGTTGGAATATTTTGTGCAAGTTTTTTTCTAACGATATCTTTCGTTTTTAACACCTTAATTCATTAGTTGTTTTTATATGGCACGACGTCATGTTGGTATAATAAAAGCAGTCAGATTCTCTAATTTTTTTAAATGTTTTTCTCTGTCCTATTTCAAATAAATTCCAAGCTTCGGTTATTAATTAACTAATCCCATGTTTATGCCATGGGATGCCCATCATAAAAATATAAAAACACCTGTTCAATCTGGGAAGGTCAAAAGCAATATCGACATTTGGTTTAATAAACGTGAAAGTTGAACAGTTTTTTAACATAAACCGTTAACTGTTTCAATACTGTAGTTAATTCGATAAAGCGGTTTCTTATTTGTACGTCATTGCATAGCAGATAAGACTTGTTGAATTTACGTAATTCTAGAGCAAAACTTGCTAATATAAGCTTATTGTAACAATATTTTAGTTTAAAAGAGTACCCATGAAGTTTTTTGCCCATTCATCTCCATTGTAACTTACGCTTTGAAATAGGCAACTAGTTTCATTCATGTGTCTAACCGGCGACCCCTTGAAAATTCAAAAGAGCCTTTAATCGGTTTTTTAAATAAATACTTAAATCTCGCAAAAACAGCTCAACGGATTTGGATGGAAGGAGATGTTTCAAAATGGGCCAGGTCTACGTACACTCCCTCCGCATCTCAGAGAAAAAACCGTACAATTTGGGAAAAATACAGATAATTAATTTAAATGTATACTGTTGTGGTAATTAATTGATATTCATCCTTTATTTTTATCGATTTTCAACATGGCGTCATGGCGGATTTACTCTGTGCTTATGAACAATGACAGTAAACAATAAATCGTTCATTGACCATAGAGAGAGAACTGTCAGCAGCCAAAACAGTGTCACTTCAGTTAATTTCGTCATGTCAAACGTCACTAGTCAATCAAAATGACAGCTTACCGTCATGGTAATTTTTGTTGCGTGTTGCAAATTAAGTGTAATTTCTTGTGTTTTACCAGCAAACGAAGCCATTTTAAAGTAATTGGACAGTTGAGATCTGTTTTAAATGTGTTTACCTATTAAGTATAGTGTAAAAGGACCTGGCCCAGGCTCCGTACATTTTTGAACATCTCCTTTGGCGCACAGACAGGTTTGAAGTATTCTACAGGTAGAATACTTTTTATTCCGGTAGTACGTTCTCGTGGGAAAATTTCCACTCCATGTTAATTAGTTTATAATTGAGATAAAGTAGCCTTTCTTAGTATTCTAAGAATAGCCTCTGTTTCTTTTGTTTTTGGCATCCCAGCTGACCTTTAGGCCTGACCTAACCCAATATCGGCGCCGCGATGTTATCGCCCGTGAACTAGCACCCCATAGATAAGATATATCTCTTTTCCTGGATTTGTAATCTAACATGCGTCCGATATTTTATTCTATACTAGCTTTTTCGCGCGGTTTCGCACGCGTGGATGTCAGAAATCATCAAAATCAAAAAGTTTTCTTGGTATTAACTAGGGCCCTGGTCAAGGTCTACCTGTTATCAGGGACCGTACAACCTCGGTTAAGAGTTAAGCCTATCCAAGGTGTGCGCCGTTTATGAGGTTACCTTTATCATGATATAACTCAAAACCCAGTAAATGGGTTATCCCTTCACTATGGACTACCCATTGAATGGGTTCTATAATTAAGCCGTTCAAAACGTGGGTAACACATGGTATGGGTTTTTGATTAACTGCTTAGAAAAACCCTTTCAATGGTTAACCAAAATAGGCCCTGCATTATCTAATTTTGTTAATTTTTCACTTGTAATAATAAAATGCTCACGAGTATAAAACGTTCTAAAAAAATATCTAGCTATGATTAAACACGGTATCAACAAGACTCGAGCAAACTTCATTTTGTTGCAAAAAATATATAAATCCAACGCAAAATGATTCATGAAAATACACTAATACCTATTACCAAAAATAATCAACAAAAATAACTTTTATAATCTTTATTACACAAGGTTTATAATCCTTTAATAGCCCGAAAGAACCTTTGACATGATATCAAGTACAAAGTTCACAAAAAATAAACAAACATCACATTTATAATAATTACTACAAGGTTTAAAATGCTTTCATCACTCGATAGAATATTTGGCCCGTATTCAAGTACAAAGTTCACAAAAAAAGCAAACATTAAAACATGACGACCTTCACAGACTAGATCAATACGACACAACATAACTATTAATATTCAAAGCAAGCCTAGTTATTTATCGAACTACTTATACTGTTGCAAGTTTGCAAGGTTTTAATAACATAAACATCATAACACATAAGGCGGATGAGTACGTACCTATAGTACCTACACCCAAGTTAAGCCAGTAATGTTTAAGTCCCATGTAAAAAGAGGCGAGTCTATTGCCATCAACTGGGCACAAATCCAGACTCCGGACTGTAACTGAGAAATTTCGTACGGAAAACACAATAGCTTTGGCCTAGGAATCGCAACCAGGACCCACAAACCGGATCAATACGTCATAACATAACTATTATAATATTCAACACTGAAAGGTTATTCATTAAACAACATGTGTCGTAACAAGTTCATAACGCTGAAGGTTTTAATATCTGCCAGGACGCGAAACATGACCACCATAAAAACGAGATTTGTCGACGGAAGTATAGACAAACTGACAGATGAATAAAATAAATCTGTCATTTTGTATTTTCTTCCGTCGGCTACGCGTGCTGAGACACAACTAAAATCTTTTAACCAGGGCAAGTCAACGTGACACTTAACTGGACAGCTCCACTCAAATCTGTGTGGTTCTATCCTCAAAAGACCATCTCAGACCCTAACTTGCATAGTACCCATATTACCTGATCAAGATTGTGTCTGGACTTTAAAAGAGACTGTTGTTTTGAATTTGTTTCGGTGTTTCTTTTCAGATAGGATCTTAAAATATAATCTATTATTAAGGCTTTATTAAGGCATATACAGGCTAGCCCGGAGCAGCCGACCACAGCAAAGTGCCATTTAAAAAAAAAAAAAACACACACTGTGCCCGCGGGATGTATTACTGCTCAATCCCCTAAGTAATTTGTAATAGATACTAACACGCCTTGCCTTTAAAGCCTGTTAACAAAGTTTATTTATTATTTATTTATTACTTATAAGGGACGATACTTGATTTACTGCTTAGACAAAATGTACTGTGGCTTTTACGAACTCATATTAACATGTTTCTTTAATATCCCGTTGATTAGCCTATATTTAAATATCTTTATATTCTAATTTAACTGAAACCTTTTCCTACAACAAAAATCAACTCTGAACCGTAAAACTAAAAAACTTCACTAGAATTTAAAGACAGAGCATCACTTAACACACGCACTTAATAGTAACGTCGTAATAATTATTAATAATTCCACTATGACACGAGCGCACTTCACGATATATTATTATCAACTAAATTATATAAAACTAACGTCGCTGGTATCAGTTGCAGAATTATGAATTATAGATATAAAGGCGCGTACTGATTAGAAAATATTATTTTTTATTATGTTTTTTTTAAACGATTTTTAATAAGTGGGTCATGTTGATTATATTTTAATGTTTATACAATCTTTCATGATTATAAAATAAACAAATACACAATGAGAGTTGATTGCCTTGAACGAGGGCCAAAAAAATAATTTAAGTTCAAATGTAGGCGCATCAATCATAGATATGCATAATATTTTTTACTGACGTATTTTTAAAACTATGAAACCTCTTTGTTTCTGTGAGACACTCAGGCAATTTTAAAAGGAAAAAAAATCTATTCGTTTTAATTCTGTGTAAGTTCAATAGTGTAACTAGTTGCAATCGTACAAATACGTAGTTGGTAATATAAAAACCAAGTCTGATTAGATAAGCACTGAATATTTTATTTATTATTATGTATTTGGTAATTTTTTGAGTGGAATGACTAAGAGGTGAATGAACGGATTGAACAAATGAGTTTGGAGGGGTCATGTACAGTGTATTGAGTTTATTTATCTGTTAAGGAAATAGGGACCTTAATATTTCTGTTTACAAATTCAGAACTCATCAGTTCTTGTTCCTGTAATCTACCGAACGTTGAACAGTAAAATCAAGACTATTTTAGACATAAATATTACTTACCTACCATACCAACTAATTCATTGACCTTTCAGTCACAAACATACATCATACCTACTTACTATCATCAAAGTAAATTTATTTATTCACACCGATCTTTCAGTCAAATACATAAAAATAATACAATTAAACAGATATTGGTAACATTGTTCAAATAACTAACCTACCATTATTAGTTTAAATTACGACCATTTCAACCTTAGTGGGAAGCCTATATTACATAGTTCTTAAGTCAGAAACATCCATAGCATAAAACATTGAAACTACGCTGAGAACTAGCACTTTTCGAACATCAACGTTACATTTAGACAGTGCCCCAAAACGCCCGCCATTCACCACTTTACTCTGTTTTGTGTATACGTATAACTCGCCCGCGCCTAAAGAGACCTATAACATAATAATATATTCCCCTACATTGATCTTTCAGTCACAAACATCCAAAACATTCATCCACATAAATGTTTCATTACCAATCATCCACAAATCCGTAAAAACAAAATCAACAGCGTCTTTCATCCAAAAACATCCATTCAACAAATGCCCCACATTAGCACAACCCCTAATCTAACACATGCCAGCGGCTCGTCACTTATGTTTAAATAGAAAATGTGACGTAAGTAAAGTTAATAGGTTATCACCAGTCTAGCTGTCAATGGATATCTAGAGTCACATCATTGAAGATTTGCAGAGATTTGAAGGGTATATTAATTACGCGTATATCTAACCGATCGTTTGTTGACTACAACTCTGGAATAGATCCTTTAAGAAGCAAAGATGAAATCAAATTTATTATAGGCCTTTACCGGATCATTTTTTTTTTCGTTTCTACGTTTCAATACAATAAGAGCCAGCTTAATACTGGTTCAATGACGTGCGGCCTGTACATTCAATCCTCGCCATTCATAGTGGTTACTTTAATGCACCCATTTCCCATTGTCTAAACGGTAATAAAACTAAAACCACTCATTACTACAACATAAGGTGTACTATCAGTACATAAAACGAATTGTTTGACAGACGTGTAAAAACATCACGGCGGGATTTCCACCAGACCCTTAGCGATAAAAAAAACAATAATAATAACTGCAACAAATATGCTTACGTTAATTAGCTAAGTTTGGACCTTTCTCTGACAAGGTAAAGCTTGTCGTAGGTATAAAAGATGGCACAAACAATGTATTTAGAACAATAAATAGTTACGCGCTACCATCTACCGGGTAATATCTTATATTGACTTCAATGTGCCCTGGCGGCTGATAGTACGTCATGCTCACTCAAATGTCTAGCTGACGGTGGCGCGTGTGTTGGATCATTTAGCTCCCTTCAAAATGGTTGAGCTGAATGGTGCTGATCCATGCGGCATGTTCCTGAACGGGCGCCGTCAGTTGGGTCTGGTCATCTCTTAGCTGCCACGGCTTATTTTAATCATTTATTTTTTGGATTGTTTTTATATATTTTTTGCTGCACTCTGGACGCTTTTAAAAAGTGTAAGGTTTTTGAACATCGTTCTCACTTATAGGATCAACATGATGTAACTAATATATTTTTTAAAACAATATTATTAAAAAGAGTGTCCATGGAGTTTCTTCTCCATAGGTAACTACTACGCTTTGGAATGGGCAACTAGCTTCATATTTCTGACAGACAGACTCCTTGACAATTCAAAAGTGCCTGTAAATGGTTTAATTGCAATAATTGCTTTGAATTATAGTAAATATAAAGTACATACAGACATAACATGATGTGATTATGAATGTAATCTGTGAAAGGTTAATTGCAAAGATCTACTTAAACTTGATAATTAAGATAATAAACACTTCAGAGAGTTATAATGATGATTTAAGTAAGGGTCTAATTTCATCTCCACGATTGATGCATTAATCAAGTGATCAGGGTCGCATAGGTGATATAACTCAGGATGGTCGATGACTGCGACTTGCAAAAGACGTTGAACAAGAGTTGATAATAATATTTGTGCTACTCTGTAGATTAGAATAATCAGCCTATAACGTTCCCACTGCTGGGATACAGGTCTCCTCTGTATGAGAGGAAGGATGAAGGAGGATGTCGCATGTCCTCGAATTTTTGGTTCTAGTGCATGCCGGTTTCCTCACGATGTTTTCTTTCACCGTTTTGAGAGCAGCGGTGATGAAATTAAATACACAAAGTGCCTGCCTGGCTTCGAATTCACGACCTACAACTCGTAAGTCGAGGCCGATACCAATGGGTCACAACTGCTCTCTCTGCAGATTAATCGGTACTAATAGCGGTTATGGACATCGCACCCAAATATGCCTATGCTTAATGCGTTACCCCGAGAAAAACCTTGCGATAGTTCGTTATTCAGAGGCTAATAACTCATTAATATTTAAGAGTAATAAACTACATCTAAAATTAGTTAATTAGTTTTCGATATCCCTATCATCACATTGCACGTTCTCATTTGTTTTATGTGTTATAAAATCTCCTTGTAAAACGTGACAAAAATATGCATCTGTTGCTCACACAAGCATATGTCAAAACCAAACAACCGGCGTTGGTGTGTTTTAGAGACATGTGACGGTTCGCCATCCTAGTCTTTTTCCCGACACTTTGTGTAAGTTAGAGCAGTCTTTCGTATTTTATTCGACCATAATCACGAAGCCTGCAGAAGGTTTCCGACAGATGAGCCGTGGGCCTTCAAAAGGCTTCCAACGATTGAGGAGGTAGAGTACTTGGAATAGGTAGAGTATTACGCTAGGTGACTCTAGCTTTAACTCTACCCGTGTACAGGCTGAATTAGTAGTAATGATATCCTCCTTTTCTACTTCCAGATACCCTAAAATTCAGAGTCACTGGTCCAGTAGCGAGCGTCAGGGAGTCTCAACTGGTTGACGAATACGGCACCGAATTAGCAAAGCTACCATTCAGGTGGGTATTACATTTTATAGAACTATTGTCATGAAACTTATAACGTAATATAAGCAAAATGCATGATCAGTAACTATAGAGAACGTTTCCACTGAGGCGGAGCGTAGACGTGCAGGGAATGGCTAATGACAGACCAGACGAGAGACGAGATGTGGATTTGCATGCATGTTTAATTTCTGCTCTATTCGTCACCACCTTAGCGGAAACGCGTTCGAATTACTCGTATCATCAATCTATTTAGTTGAGAACATTTTTAATTTCAGAAATTAGTACAATGGCAAGACCATTGACATCAATTCACAAAAATGTTCTAAAAAAACAATCATATCTGTTACAGCTACCAACCACTGACAGGAGACGAGCAGAATGAAGAGATAGATCCCATAGTGGAGCTAGTTGCTGATGTAGCACTTCCACCAGTCAAGGGATCTAAGGTCTACGCCAAGATTGTCGGAAGAGACTTGAGAGGTAAATAATTAACCCCTTAAGTACTCAAGAATACAGTGTTAATCATAGTTGCTTGGGTTTGAGGTCTCGTCTTTTTTAGCTTCATAACGTACATCGCTGTAATGAACTTCGCAACTATGACTTACTCTTTAAAGAATTCTAGTAAAGGATAATCTTGAACTATATGGGAAATAATTGGAATCGAGACATTCTTGCAAAATTTTGAAGCGGATAAGGCAAACATTCGAAAAGATGAAAAACCAAAATGAAGTTAAAAAGACGGGTCCCGAATCTAAAAATACTTATAACGGAATAAAAAAAAAAACTTGAATATCAAGTTCAAAACTTGAAAAAAAAAACTTGAATATCAAGTTCAAAACTTTTTTGGAATGCGCAGCGACTTGTAATAACCATTTCACTTTCAAACTTTCTTTGCGGTTCATGAAAGATACACTGGTTTCATCATCTCCATACTACCACCTCACTCCACTATGTGGAATCGGCTTCAACTCTTACCAGATGTACCTGAAAACCTGTATTCTACATGGGCAACTTCCTATCTGAACCCACAATCCAGGTACTGACTTGAGTAACACCCCTTGGCAAGATTGGTTGGTCAGTAGTTGGTAGTTTGAGGACCCAAAAAATAATGTCATGTCTTTCATTTCCAGGGGAACCTTTCATCCGTCTCTCAGGACCACTCAACCAGCCAGAGATCCGCATGGGCAGATCAGCTAACATACTCTTCTCTGACTCCTCAAACGATTTGGAAAGGATTGAGGATATGGACTCTAGAACTTATAATGCGCAGGTCTTGTATAATGACAGCGCTCAACCATATAGCAGCAGAGCTCTTTCACAGGTACACACTATCATTTGTTTTTTTTAGGGCCCCTTCCATTTTTCCCAAACTTTTATAACGGAAAATCTTACTAATATTATAAACGCGAAAGTTTGTGAGAATGGATGGATGTTTGTTACTCTTTCACGCAAAAACTACTGAACGGATTTTGATGAAACATTTCAGTAATATAATATACATCAGAATAAACACATAGACTACAATTTATAAAGACTGTGTGATTTAGCCACAATATAACGATAAGTATCAAGTACTCGTAAGTCAGTCTGCCAAACTACTAAAGCGTTAGACATACACGAAAATAATGTATCGTGGTATTGTTTTTTTTAAACAGTTCGAAGTAAAAGTCCGCGACAGTATATCTATCTTATATGTGGAAGCAATTTTGGCCAAAATAGTGAGCCACGAATACATTTAAATTAGATATTTTTTTACAATGCACATCTTAGAGTATTTAGTTAATTCTTATCCAAATGAATACCTTTGTCGCTTTCAGTATTTAATGTAGAAAACTTTGTCTTTAACACTAAGTAATTTGGGCGGATGGTTCAAAAGTTACCACAGTAAGAACGGTAGCGCGGGCGGCGGCGGTGCGTAGAGCGGGGCTGTGATGTTTCACGGTTTATCCGATGAACTGTGTCTGAAGCCTTGGGAAGGACACGGGCTACTTTTCATAAAACATCACGCGAGCGAAGCCGCGGGCGTAATCTAGTTCCACAATAATCTTGCAATTTAATAGTGTATTTTTTACCCCTTCTTAAACGCAGCCTTTTATTTTGCAGGTGGTGAACCAACAAGGAGCATTGCTGACAGCCGTACAAATTGGTCTTGCAAGCAGGTTGTATGGCGCTCCCGGCGAAAACTTACAGGTAATCATGTCTTACGATGAAGAATGATGAAGGGAAATCGCCATCGTCTAGACTACTAGACGATGGCGAATTATGCTGGTTAAAAGTATCATCTTAACACTAGTTAAGATGATACTTTTAACCAGCATAATTGCTAGAAAGTGGGAAAGGGTGGATTCAATGGGACAGACTTTTCACTTGAGGCCTTTGTCTTTGAAATAGTTCCGATTTTCAAGCTAACTGTAATACAGTTTTTTTCCCCTCACAAAGCGACTCGCGCTTTACTTGTGGTAACCAAGTGTAAAAACACGTTGTGAATGTGTGCGTGAAGACGAGTTGCGTCAGTACAACACACACCTTCCGACTTCGCCATTGTCTCGGACGGTGGAGAAAGCTCCTGCGCTTACACACACATTCTCAAGTTAAGCGCGCGTCACTTAGTATAAGGTGTTTTTTTTTGATACCTTATAATATATATTTTTTAATTTAAAAGTGTTATAGTTATTATATATTTTTATTATTTTTATTTTATATCAGTGACCCTTATAATTTGATATTTTATTATTTAATTGATACCTACTCAGTCGTTTGTATTTTGAATTTGTGTCATTTGTAAATTTATACCTGATTCGTTTGTTGACATGCACATCACATTGGCACTTTATATTTTCTGATGCAGTACGGTAAAAAAAAAGTTTTTGTTTTTGTAGTATGGGTTTTGCCTGAATTAAATGTTAATTTTTTATTTTTTATAGTAAATTAGGGCTTGGAATGCATAAATTAAAATAATGTTTATTTCATTTACAGCTACACTTCGAAGTCACAAACTACAGGGAACAATCAGTAAGGTTCAATTTCGGAGCTTCAGGCGAGCTGAGGTTCCTCACAGGCATAAATCCGACTTCGTAAGTAATTTGGCTGTTACTTTTGTGTGACCAAGTTTTCTAGATAGGCGGTCACTCCATGTAAAGTACTGGTATTCAGCTGCATCCTTTAAGACTTGAAGCCGACCCCAACATAGTAGGGAATAGGGCAGATGATGAATGAAGGAAATAAAAGAAAGAAAGAAAGAAAGAAAGAAAGAAAGAAAGAAAGAAAGAAAGAAAGAAAGAAAGAAAGAAATAAAAAGAAAGAAAGAAGGAAATTTATTTACCACAGACTAAAAGGCACACAATATAATATAAAGCAGATAAAAAAACGTAAACTCAAACAAAAAGTGTAAAATGCGATGTCATAAATTAGCAGGGGAAGTGTGCCTCACGGCTGCGCCAAAAAGGGTCAGTTCAGCAAAAATGTCAGACAACTAGTGCCTGACGCTGGTTTTCAACTAGACCACCAACTGGACCTGGACCTGATGATGAGGGACGCTTGTTTATTGGAGGGCGAAAAGTATATCAAGGGAACGTACTCCCAGGATAAAAAGAAAACCTTATGACCTAACTCAGGTCACTGGGCCTTTCATCATCGAAAACCGTTCAGCCATGAACAGGTAACAGACAAATAGACCTACAAAGAGACAGAGTTAAATTCACATTTATAATTTTTGTATGGATAAAATGGATGGATGAATGAATGAAATGCACCGACCCCAGCATGGCACCTTTAGTTTTAACTTTTTTTTACGTTTACTATTATCACCCGAATCCGGCTTGACGTCGACTCACTGGACACCCTGTACTTACTTTATTGGTACACCATATAATACATAACAAAAAGAAAACTAATGAACCCCAAGATTTGCACTAGCCTTTGAAGCCTCATGTTTCATGGTGCTACGACCATTGCACATCAAGCAGTAGATCTGGTAGCGCTGTATGGTAGGGAACACGTGCCCTTGACATGGGGACGGAGTATATAATGGATGGATATGCATTTATTCTTTCTCTTTCAGACTTAACGTAGCTTCAGGACAGACGGTCAACGTTATAGTCAGCCTGTTGGTACCAGCTAATGCGCAGCCAGGGTTGAGAGACACCATCACGTTCACCGCATATGGTAAGCTTTAAAAAAAAACACGTTAACCTTCATGCAGCACTTATGAAACGTCAGACGCTAGGTGCACGGCTCCAATTGGTTAGCTAGGTGCACGGTTACATATGGAGAAGAGCCGGCAAGAAACTCCATTTTAAAAATAATCGGCTTTTACAATGTCATAGGTATGGGAGGACAGTGTAGGGCTGTCAACAAGTACTAGGTACTTAACAGAATAGAAAATGGTCTACAAATCTACAGTCTACAAGGCCTACAACGTTCTCATATTCACAAAATATAAAAGAAAAAAATAATAAAAAACTTGAATTGAAATTTGAATTAATATCCTATCCACAAAAGCCACTAAATAAAGAGTTGAAATTAGAATTGTAGGTATATAAATACATAATGTTTTATGTTCGTCTAAGATCTTTGTCAATTTACATATCACTTGGCTTAAAAAAACTGCTTCTGCACTTGCAACCGATTAAAATCCCTTCAAACGACAGTTTTTTCTGAAGACTGCCTTAAATCATATTGTATAAGTAGTGTCAGTGATGATGATGGATGGTATAACAAAACGGCACATGCAAAGAAGCTTGATATTGTTATGCCATAAAGAAACAGGAAGCAATGCCAAACAAATAAAAAAAAAACTGCCAAAGAACGACAGCAAGAATCCGATGACCCCACATGACATGAATAAAACCACAATTATAGACCAACTTTCTTCCCCCAGGTAACGAGCAAATCTCCCTATCCGCCTACGTCTACGTCGCGAACTCAGCCGAACCCACAGACACGTGGGCTCCTGATGTCCGTCACACCTTCCAGGGAACCTGCCTCGGTAGGACTGGTGATGACTGCGCACAGCATTCCTGGTCTACCACCATTGTGGCGAGAGATGCACTGTCAGGTGATAATTTAAATGATAATACTGGAAGTTAGGATTGAGAGTGTAACTGAAGAGAAGACGGTATCTAGCAGACAAAATATCGACAGCAGGGGTGGTTTACTCGCAGGAGACGCCCTGCAGGGCTAACATGACAGACGCGACAATTACTCACTCTCGTATTTTCTCGTCGCGTCTATACCGTCACTTTACTCGTTTTATGACAGCACTGCCATACAAAATACTTGACTTGTTCTGTCAAACTTGATGTTTTCTCGTTAAACCCTAACATGACCACCTAATTTATCTCGCATTTTGACAATTCAACATGAGAAAATCGTGATTTTCTCTAATTTACTCGTCCTCGATTTTGACGACGAGAAGAGTAGACAAAATTATGATCCAAAAAAAAATTTAAATATCCAAAATAACATGGCAAATTCATAATTATACTTATTTTCGTTCTAGTTCTATTAGAGAACATGAAAAAACTTAATTGAAATACTGAATTGACATAATTGATTTGATTGAATTGAATGAAAATACTTAGTTTTAAACAGTCTACTGTACACATTGGAATGAAGTTACTTTCGGCGTCTGCGAGAGAAAGTTTGGCGCAGGGAAGCACTATTACGTAGATGAGCATCAAGTGCAGTAATAATCAGTCTAGTTTGTCAATTATAATGATTAACGAAATCTAGGGAGTTATGGCTGTACCTGCCTACGCAACATAATTAAGAAAATCGCCAGTTGAGTCCGCAAAGTTGGTGAGTAAAAGCAATATCATGTGTTTTATGGTGATTGTTACAATATCAACCTTCGCTTTGTCGAATAGTGACCTTCGGCCGATTTATTAATTGTGGTGGATTATCTAGTGAGTATAATAAGTGCCACTAATTGTATATTTTAATTTTAGCATGCCAAAGAAAAACAGTAAAAAAGTCGGTTTCATGGAACTAAACAAAAATTAAAAGAGGTGGACGTTAAATCAATACAGAACATACTTATTCCATGCGTAAAATCGACCGATGTTGCAGTGACAAAAATGATTTGTTTTTAATAACTTGCTACATCGGTTTCTCGTCGCGAGATACAGAAGTGTCAAAGTGCCTTTTTCGAGTTTACTCGAGCTTGGCGGTCATGTTAGGTGTAAGGATGACGTCAAAATCGTAGACAAATTTCGAGAAAACGAGATATCGAGCGTTCTCGCGCTTGTCATGTTAGCCCTGCAGAGCGTAGGGAATCGCCAGCAGATTCCCGGCCACCGTAGGCGCGGGCTTGCGGACAGCGAGCAATGGGTAGCTCGCCGTCCCTGGTAAGGACCAGGCTCGGGTCGACGGCGGGTCGTGTTCCACGCCCGCCTCAAAGAGATGTAAACACTGATTGACGGGGTCCGTTAGGAACGATGCATGCCAGGGTCGCAGGTTGTTCAAAAGAGATACCGTGGCCCTGGCACAGGCAACTGAAGGAACACGGGAGGGTTTTAGTCAGTAAAAGTCTGACATGCCCGCCCTCCCGCTCCGCCCAGAGCGGGAAAAGTCATTGAACGATTACCCACCCAAACATTCAAAAGGATTACTACTGTGAGATAACTGGAGAGTTCTTATTCCCACCAATAAATACTTACTAAAAAACATTACCCTTCTTCTATAAAAGCGGTGAAGAGCATAAGGGGCATTGAATTATAATAAAGACATTTTTAAAGTGCCATTTGACCAAAGCAAATTTTTTAGAATTTTTATTTTTATTTTAAACGTGGTCACACTCTCCATCATTCTCTTGGAAAGACATCCTGCACTTCACACAAGCTAACAAAGTCCTTTTCTATCCACCAGGTCTTCTCCGTCTAACATCTTCACCAATCGGTTTAATGTACAACGGCGACTTCACGTCAGGCACACGGCAGGAGGTGGTGGCCACGTACAGGGCTACTTGTTGCGCGCCCAGGGTGCTGCTGAACGCGGTTGACGCTTATGGGAATGCTAACAGCTATACTATTGATATATCTAGTGAGTATTCCATCATAATTTTCTGTTGAGGAGTGTCTTTCGACTATCTAGATTTAGGGAACTTTTAGTTTCTTTACAAATGAAGTAAGGAAAGAAAGAAAGAAAGAAAGAAAGAAAGAAAGAAAGAAAGAAAAATATGCGATATTAAAATATAAAAAAACGGAATCACCACAAGAGATAAAGCTCGGTTACGGTCGGACTGCATATATAAGAAAGAGAAGGGTAATTACTAATGACACAACGCTTGTAATTTATTGCAAAATATGAAGCAATTATCTATTTACTGAAAAATGATTTTAGTAATCGAAAATAACAAACGACCAAGTTCTGTATTTATTTATATATCCGTTGATAAGTAATACAGATATTTTTGTTGGAAGATCATTTCAAGAGGTTAGTTTACCATTTTTTTTGTATCGAGAAAACTTTTCAAATTCGTGTTTGAATACAACAGGGCTCCTCAGAAATATGTTCAAGATTAACTTTTTTTTTTCCGCTACCACAAAAAGTTATTTTTTTTTTAAGTCTTCTTAGTACATTTTCCTCTGGTCAGCACCTTAAGTAGTGTTAGATTTTTAACAAGATCAGATCTTCAAATTCTCAGTTCAGCAACCGGGTGACAATCTTCTTTAGGGAAGCGAGGTCCATCAAAGCGGTACTCTAACGATATAAGATTCTTTTACAAAAAAAACTTTGAAAAAAAAACCTAGCCTAATATTTTAAGCTACCGTGGTATCTTTTCCCGTCAAGGACTACCAAGGAGTCTCAATTTCCATTGGCCTAAGTTTTCTTGATATGTTCTTGCTAAAAGCAGCTTTACAACACAACCCTCTTTAGCCAGTCCGATTTTTAAATACGCTATCGGCACTTAAACTATTATTTACAAAACATAATTCCTAATCATCTCCATAATTAAAATAAAGCAAATCCACAAAGCAGATTTAAGACGCAAAGCGCAACATTATTCACTCACAGACAAGCCCACCTGACAATCAATACACACACATCAAAACTACATGTTCTAGGCTACACTTCCGACCTGATGTCAAGCCGCATGCGTTTTGGAGTGCACTGGTATTGATTTATTGGCCCCTAGACAGATGTGCTACAGGCAGGCAGACTCGGTCTACATCGCCGCAGTTCTGAATGGAAGCGAAAATGTACACAGCATAATGAACTTTATATCAATTGTGTAACTACAAATCCTGCGTGACTTGCAGATGAAAATTTAGCCCTATAGGATGCAGGGAGGGGAAAAATGTTTAATGACGAGATTTTGAAATACAGTTTTCAGTAAATTGTATGGATAATATGCTACTTCGTATTGATTTATTACCGCTTGAAGTAGACACAGCTATGAAGGATAAATGGACGGGAAACCCGTAAATGGTTGTGTCATTGTTTGGTGTTTGATTGCGAATATTTTTGATGAACTGATACTATGATTATTGTTGAAGATCTCAACATGTTTTGTTACCTTTCATAAGCTCAATATATTTATGCTAGGAGTGGATTGGTTAAGATTGTTCTAGTTTAAATAATGCAGTGACAAGACGTCTCAATGTAGGCATCCAAGTCAGCAGAAACCCGACTGATTCCTTAATTTATTTGTGGATAATTAAGCGGAGGCCAGTACCTGGACTGGAGAGCAAGAGGAGTATAGATCCGACGGGGTAATGTACAAACTCTTTACTAAGAGGGAAGAAAACAGAACTGTGAAACTAGGAGATTCACCTTTTTCAACCAACAACAACAAATCCTCTAGAACTATATTTGAACAACAATTTCCATCAACTAAATCATCTTCTCTCTCTTTCAGACTACCTAACAGAAGCAGCAATAGCAGCTATAGTTCTCGGAGTATTCCTTGCCATAGCCCTGATCATCCTGCTCATATTCCTCATAGTCTGGTGTGTCAGAAAACGAAGAGAATCCAGGGAACTACCCTCTTATAATACATCAAGAACTAACTAAGGCGTGGGTGCAAATATTATAGGTTTTTTTTCTGAAGGTGGTAACAGTAGTTTAAGTTTATAATAAAATAAACATAAAATTGTAAGGTGGAGGTTAAAATTGAAAGGAGTTTTGGGCCAAATATTTTGTGAGGGTACAGCCCAGTGACGAATGCCCGCCAGTTAAAAAGACATTGAGGGTTCTAAATCTAACAAATATTTGCATTTTGTAATCGGGAAACTCAAGCTACTGCATACAATTGCATTAAGGGATAAACTGTTAAGTTAAACCCGTTATTTTGATTGCGTCTTTTACTTATCATTGACCAGCAGTTATAAGACAGATAGTATTGATTCTATACCAAATAAAAGACACATGAGTCGTCTACTTTATCTCTAAAACGCAATTGTAATAGGGCTAAGAGGAATCACCTTAATATCAGGGTGGCCATCTGCCAGTTAGTCACTTAAAACGGTGTTGTTTTACTTAGAATAAAATGATTTTAAGGTAAAGTTAAGCTACTGTACACCTTACTACGAAAGTCAAATTGAACGTATTATTAAACAAGTGAAAAGAGTAACTGTATGTGATTGCAAGTTGAAGTGATTAAGTTAATATTAAGTTACCTTTAGACTTAGATAAGTTATACTTTATGTAAGTGATAGATATTGAGATGGGCATCTATAGATGCGATGTTAACGATGAGAAGACGTAATGCGCCCTTGCTTGCATGCGGCATTTAGAACCTTCAATAAAATACTTTCAAATCGTTTTCCTGGCAAATACATCTAACTTAAGGATCAGACTATCCTGCTACCTTATTCGCAGTCCCACCATAGAAATCTAATAGTTTCAAGGATCTGTCTCCAGTTAATACCAAATAAAATACACGCGAAAAACATAACCCTTCTTTGCAGTAGGGTTTTCAGAACAGAAAAGTACACAACTTTTAGAGCAGGCGGCACCTCGGTCACAGTTTTTAATCCAAAAGCTTTCTATGAAACATCACAATAATTTGTTCGGTGCGGGTTTCAATATTTAAATGGCGGATTTCCGCACTTAACAGGTCCCTTTTTGATGTCAACGGTTGTGGATTCCAATAAACATATTGTAGGAAATCGACACTCGACCGTAATGGGGCATTAATTCGCTACGCAATTTCGGTAATATAGAAAAAATCGAGAGGTGTCGAGGGACGCTTAGTTGGAACGAAGTTTCTTTCGCTGTATCTTATGAATTAGCAGTTACAATGACAAAAAATAACGTTTGATAGAGTGCGCAAGGCGGAATCGATGATGAGCTCGATTCCGCCGAGCCCACTCTATCTTTCTCGCTCTAGGAAATGACAATCCTGAGCAAAAGAAAAGGACAGAGCATGAAAAAAAGACGATCTTTGCTGACGGTCAACCCTTATTCGCCTAGCGTGCAGAGTATAACAAGCGATAAGAAACTTCGTTCCAAAAACTATACGATTTATTTATAAATGTTGCTGATTTTTAAACGTAAAAAAGTACGGTCTTTCTCCTTCTTCGTGTCGATGGCACGACGACATAACATTTTGCTGGCCCAAAACCTCGCCACTTCTACGACGTCGCTGGCAGCGCAGAGGTCACTGGCTGCATTTTAAGAGGCACAGAGGGCAGGATAAGAAGTGGGACACAGCTCAAAATGTATAGTTCATTACTTAACTTTAAAAGCAACTTTTATCAATAAACCCCCCCATCTTTGAGACTTTTGGCCATCCATCACCAAAAAGACTTGACAATTCGACTCAAACTCATCATCTAACTAGCCTTACACCAATTACGCTGAAGTTGGTTTTCAATCTTACCGGATGCAGGTGAATACCTGTATTTTTCATGAAGCCCTGACCTTTAAAACCCAGTTACTGGGTAACACGAACTCTTGGTAAGACTGGTTGTCAGACTTTCTTAAACTACAGTCAAGTTGACTGTGGAAAAGTCACTGTAAGTGACACGATACAAAGCTCACATTTCAATGCTTTACTTTGAGTCGAGTTGGTGTTGAATAGCTTCGGTAAGCGTCGGCCAAAAACTTTGCATTCGTGTGAGATTACCAATCGCACCAATGGAGGGTGGGACGCACAGCGCCTGGGGCCGAAATTACGAAATTTTAGTCAATCGCGCTCTAGGCCGACGTCACACCTACACTATCAATATGTGCACTCACACTAATGCAAAGCTCAGCTTAGACCTCGCGGAATGTACAGCCTGTTGCAAACTTTGAGGGGTGCGGTACTGCGCAACGAGTAGCGCATTTCACAGCCGCCATACATTTTGACGAATACTGTATCGTATCGTAGTGCACAAGTACTTAAAGAGACAGGAGGTTATGTCATAATTTTATAACTAGTTTTTTTAACTGATTCCGCCATGTTTGTTTTATTATTTAATTTAAAATTTGACAAATATTGTGTTTTATTTATTAGCATTGGATTTAGATTTTAGAATAACACGTGGGGTGAAGGGCTTTAAAAAAATATAACTGAAACTATTGGAAATTTTAAATTAAAACAAAGGATATTTTTTTGGAAGCAAAATGTTTTTTTGCCATCTTGTTTTTTCCATCTCGTTGGTCTAGTGGTCGCAATCGCTACTGCTAAGCATGAGGTCCTGGGTTCGATTCCCAGGTCGGGCAACGTGTTATTGGGTTTTTCTATCTGGAATTTCTCAGTAGCAGCCCGGAGTCTGGATTTGTGCCCGGTTGATGGCAATAGGCTCGCCCCCTATTACATGGGACTTAAAAACATAACTGGCGAAATGTGGGTGTACTATAGGTACACCTCTGCCCAACCCTTCGGGGAAACAAGGCGTGATGTTATGTTGTTTTTTCCAATATTTTAACAGCTATAACAATCAAAGAATACTTTATTAAATATTTTTATATTGATTAATTACTTTACTTAAATAAATTTATGTATGACAACCGGTTCTCTTCACCCTACAATTAAAATAAGTATTTTAGCCAATTATTTACTAATACGGGTAGTACAATAAATTTATATTTAGTTTATAAAAGAAATAAAGCCATATTTTGTAAAAAGAAAATCTAAGATTTTTATGAAATAAACATTGAATTGAAAAAACATTTTATTGTTTTTTTTATTTTTTACATAAAAATGTTGCAACACTTGTGATAATGGTTTATTTCAATAAATCGAACTCATTATAAAGGAGCATTGTAGGTCCTAGGTTCGAACCCAGACAGGCGCTTTACTTTGTGTAAATTACTTCATCACCACTGCTCTCAAAACGGTGAAGGAAAACATGGTGAGGAAACCGGCACGTCCTAAAACCAAAAATTCGAAGACATGTTCACACATCAGTTGTACGTATAATTTCACGGTACCGCAACACCGCGCGGCGAAAAGACAGAATCGGCGTTGCTAAAATAGCCGCAATCCCAACTGGATACTGGTTTACCGGTTACATTTATTAACACTGTTAACACTTTTATATCTAACAAAGTGTAACAATAACATAACTGATTTTACTGTTACACTTTTATAAGTGTTTTGTGTTAACACATTTATAAGTGTTACATAATTGATTCTGTTATCAATTCAAAGTGTAACACTTATAATTCTGTAACAGTTATGAAGGTGTTTTAAGTCCCTGGTTACCAGCTAATTATCTCTAATTTTGGCGTACTGGAGATATAAAAACTTATCAATCGCTGGTTTTAACGTCCAAATAAAGCCAAAGTATGCGACCCTATAACGTGTTGACAGCTATTTGTTTGACAGGGACAGATAGAATTGTACTGGCTATCATCAGTAGCGATCTGGCTTAGGTTATTGGGATTGACCGTCAGGTTAGGCTAAAAATGTGAAGCCTATGCCTAATAGGCGCTGAAAAGGGCTCATAATGATGAGGGGTTTTGTGACTGTGCAGAGGAGAAAGTACCGATCGCAAACTAACATAAACTGCTGCGGCAAAGCTCTTACGGGGCCTGAAGTAAGCCTGCGTGCCTCAAAACCGAACACACCTGTGTACATCTACCGCCCGGACTACACTACTAAGGCGCAGGACATCAGGGAGTACGTGGGCCAGAAAACAAGGTACAAGCCGAGGGTGCAGTTACTGGAGTCTCGACGCAACGTCAACAAGGCGTTCGTGGTGCGCGTGCCGAATTTTTATCTGCCCCTTATCATAGAAGGCCGAACACGTGGTGTTCCGTCGCTTCCGCGGACAAGTAACAACCACAAGACAGCACAGAGTCAAGTTAGTGCAAAGTGAAATGCTGCTAACATGGTCTTAAGTCTTATTTATAAATACAAGTTTTGTATATGATATAGATATGTATGTTTAGGTTAGGTATTTATTTATGGGCCTGTGTCACCTGAAAATAAATAGATCATTATTATTACTGGGTTTGGCCATTAGGTTATTGGGTTTGGCCGTTAGTTTGTTACCCAATTACTCCGCAGATGTTCCATTTTTACCGCCGCCGAGTACAGCACCGTACAAGTTTTCTGGGGTAATCCTAAACTGAGTTTATCTTTACTAATATTACAGAGGGGTAAAATTTGTGAGTTTGTATGTAGGGTGTAATCTTCGAAACTACTGAACGGATTCTTTTACCAATGGGAAGCTTCAGTATCGCAGAGTGCCTGATATATTTAATGTTAAAACAAGAAAGGAGATGTTTCAAAATGGGCTTACAGGCCCATTTTGAAACATCTCCACATAGAACGCAATTAATGTTGTTGAGCTGCCAAAATCAAACAGATTAGTCGTAATCGTTTACGAAAATGTGTTTCGCAATTAGGCTGCAGCACCCTAATTGCGTAACACATTTTCGTAAACGATTACGACTAATCTGTTAGATTTTGACGGCTCAAGAACATTCATTGCGTTCTATATATTGTTGAGAGATAATTTTTATCGAACTTAAGAAGCAATGGATTAGCAATCTGTTTCAAAACGATTCAGATTCCGATTGATGGTGTATTACGCGATTAGCGTGCTGGTCTATGTACACTATCAAAAAAAATGAGAAAAATCTGTAGAATTCGGGAAAAATACAGATAATTCATTTTAATGCATACTGTTGTGGTAGTTAATTGATTTTTCAATTACTTTTATCAACTTTCAACATGGCGTCATGGCGGATTTAGTACTCTGTGTTCTATAAAAATGACAGTAAACCATAGATCGACCATTGAACATAGAGAGAGAACTGTCAGCTGTCACAACGGTGTCACTTCATGCCATGAACGGTTTTGTTGTGGGTTGCAACTTCCAGTGTGATTTCTTATGTTTCACCAACAAACAAAGCCATTTCAAAGTTATTGGACAGTTGAACACTGTTTTAAATGACATGTGTTTCCCTATTTTGAAGAGTTGGGCAGAGGTGTACCCTATAGTACACCCACATTTCGCCAGTTATGTTTTAAGTCCCATGTAATAGGAAGCGAGCCTATTGCCATCAACCGGGCACAAATCCAGACTCCGGGCTGCTACTGAGAAATTCCAGATAGAAAAACCCAATAACACGTTGCCTAACCTGGGAATCGATCCCAGGACCTCATGCTCAGCAGTAGCGATTGCGACCACTAGACCAACGAGGTTTTGTTTCTTTATTGACTTTTGAGAAATTGAGAAATACACTAACTAAATAACTTCTGAACTGAATAACTTCAGTTTATGAGTGAGAATAGACAGACGGACATCAAAAAGCAGCACGCGAAGCATGCGCACCATACTATTGAGTTTTATCTGCGGAAGAGTCATCTGTCATTTTGACTTTTCTATCCGTCATTTTGTCTATTCTATCTGTCACTTCGTACTATATTCTATCTGTCACTTTGTCTATTCTATCTGACACTTTGTCTATTCCTTCTGTCATGAAAAAACACTGTAGGATTTTCAACTCTCGGTGTTGAGCCCAGCTTTAAGAATCTAACAGAGTGCATCCCAGCGCGTCGAAAAGACACTGTTGGATTTTCAACTCTCGGCGCTAAGCAGAGCGTTGAAAACGACGTTGTGAGATAAAATCCCGCCGGCCCGCGATTTGTGTACGTCAGTGCGAGCGTAGGCTAAGAGAATCGTAGCAGCACGCGTAGTAATATCGTGTTTAGTCGACAGAAGAACAGATTTATCTCTCTCTCTCTCTATGATATCGTATGACTAGTTTCTATGGTAATGCTGCGCGTGCGTGTGACGCTCTGTACTTCCTGTCTACTCCCACAGGAAGGTTTTGCATGTAGTAAAATCCCTTATCCCTTTCTACCCAGCGTTACGAGTAAGAACTTATTGCGAGTATACTGTGTCAATGAAAACATTATCATCAACGATGACAATGTTTTCACTTTACACAATGATTACTTGCATTTTTCTTATCAGTAATTAGGAAGCTTATGCTGAGCATAAATACGGATTAGACTGATTAAAAACTATTGCACCACTAATAAACGACAAGGGATTTGAGTTTATGATGTTCTTCAGAAATGTCAGGACTCGCGACCGGCGTGCGTGTATGGCCAGATGTACAAACGTAAACAAAGCAAAACCAGTATGTGAGGATCGTAGCAATGACCATAGCCAGCCGCATCCAGAGGGCAAAGCTACAAGCTGACCCACGTCATCCAATACTCCACTACGTCTTAGTGCCCCAGAGGCAGAAGAGCCTTAAAAGTTGTCTTGAAAACAGCAAGATGTAATCTATGGCGGGAGCTGTAAAAACCCTCCTGAAACCTGGGCATGCGTTACCGTGGCCAAATTGGAAATCTCTAAATACACTACGAACCCAAGTCGGCCCGGGCAAAGACAAACTCAAACTCAAAGCATTTATTTCAAATAAACCCATTACAGGCACTTTTGAATTGTCAAGGGGTCGGTCACATAGGACAATCTCCACAGATGGGGGTTCACGCACTTGAGATCCGGACGGATCTCAAGTGCGTATGCGGCACCTCCCCACACACAATGGCCCACCTTCCAGTCTGACACGCATGCCCTGTTACCTATACACTCAATGATCTCATGACTGGGGAGTGAGCGGATTTCGCACAACTGAATTTTGGGGCAAAGAAGTTTGAACTTTTTGCTATCAATACGCTAAGAAGGATCGTAGCAGGTGGCGTTCTGTAGTGACTTTATTGGTGATACAGTAGAGCGTTCTGAGAGCACAGACTACAGTCACGACAGTTTTGAGACAGACTTGTCTCACTTGTATGAGTCCGTTTTAAAATATATAAAAAAAAACGGATGTGACAGACACAACACCCGTATGGTCGGAAGATCCTCCCTTTTCTATGAAGAATTAGTAATCTTTACAGGGTGTAAAGTTCCACATACTTCTATAAATTCTATTAATTTAATTAGTATTTACTCTCTGCTATTAAATACTCTTCTAATAAGAAGGGAGGCTATCATAATTGCCTCTACATGATCTACAACAAACATAACTCATACATAATCAGCCTATTAAGTTCTCACTGCTGGGACACAGGCCTCCTCTCTGTGAGAGGGAGTGGGCCGTAATCCACCACGCAGGCCCAGTGGGGGTTGGTAGATGTCACATGTCTTTGAATTTTTGATTCTAAGACATGCCGGTTTCCGCACGATGTTTACCTTCACCGTTTTGAGAGCAGTGGTGATGAAATAATTTACATAAATCGAAGCGCCTGCTCAAATGCAACATTAAATGCTTTTGCATTGACACCTTGCGCACTTATGGCTTACAATTACCAGAGACTAGTGACAATAGATACCTGCATTCATTTAATGCGTTAACAAATATTATGTACTCTATATATTTTGATTTTGCGTAAATAATTTGTGGGCGGGTTCGAAGTGGCGCGGAAAAAGAGTTCCTGGAGAGAAATGGAGGGACGGGAGAGATTCTTTTGAGCAGCAGTGGGAGACCATGGTCATAAATAATTATAATAACTGAGATCAAGATGGTCTTATCTATTATCATAAATATTGGCTTTGGCGGTTTAAAATAAAAAAATAACTAATTTAAAGTGGGTTTATTAATCGTCATGTACGGAAAACAGCACCTTCATGTTGAAGTATAAAGAAGAAAGTTAATTTTACCTATATACAAGGTGTCCCGAAAGTCGACGTCAAGCCCAAGTCGGCAAGTCGGGTGGTAGGTTGGGTCATAATAGTTAACAGGAAAATATTTTTAAAACATGTAGCAACAGGAGTTAAATGAGCGTCACAGGCAGTCGATTTTCTCGATTTATTCTCTATATTCCTGTAGTTTTTTAATGTTTTTCTGTTAACTATATGATTTGACCTACCCGATTACGGCTTGACGTTGACTTATGGGCTTGTATAAAGCTTCAGCCCACAAGTTATAAGAAGGTCAAAAACTTGATCCTCAATTGAAAGAGCTAGATGGTGCTGCACCCACAACAGCTTAGCGTTTACTTATATATGAAAATACAATCTATTTGGTTACCGGATGGATGGATTGCATGAAAGATGATAAGGCTTGAAAAGAGGTCAGTACTGAATTGAGATTTGATAGATATTTTTGGAAGAATGAAGAGGCAGATGGATAATGATTAGTATTGCAAACTAGGTATGGACACCTCCGTATAATTTCATAAAAGTCTACCAGAATCTGATGGCAAAAAGGGAAAAAGGAAATTGACGCTAGCAATACTGGGGAAATTGGAGTCAAACTTTTTAAAGGAAATTTGAAGCCAAACCAAAAACACTTCCTCGAATTTTCATATGAAAATCGCTATTTTTTTAACTTTTATTTGCCATCATATCCTGGTAGACCTATACATGCTATGGCTTTTAGAAAGACTTGTAGGGTTTATTGAAAATAACTAATCGTCCGCTAGCAAATATGGTAAATATTGTTAGGTTTCCAATATTTTCTATAAAAGCAAGTATATATGATTTTAGCTTACTGTGACCTAAACTAAGAAGCTAAGCAATTTTTAGGTATGATATCACAATTTATGGCCAAAATATTACGTAAACTTATAAGCTTTATTGCATCACCATCTTCTATTACATAAAAAGATATGAAATCAATAAACTTAGCATTTAGATAATATCTAGAAGCAAAAACTGGCCATGAATGAATCTAGTTTGTAATCAAAACTACTTGGTCAAATAACCAAAGACAATTTGGCATTATTTTTATTTATTTACTCACAAGTGTAGCATCATAAAAGTATTTTTCTATCCTTTTGAATTTAGAACGAAACGAAAATCGCATTTCCGGCGTAAAACCATATTCAAAAGGTGCATTTTTGTATGATTTGTAAAGAAACGACATCTCAACCACTTAAGTTTTGTAACAAATTATACACTTCTCACGACACTAACACAGTTTATTTAGCAATAAATTGCATTCACGAGCCATTTAACACTTAAGCAAAGGCTGAATAACGTTTATTAGCCAAGAATTCGCGTGAAAATCGCGAATTATGACATTGAGATCGCGAAAAACTATGTCGATTATTTTGGCTTCTTTCGCCGCACGACGTCATGAAAAACGTGTTTGTAGTGTACAAATAGGATAAAAATAAATAACAGTACTCACCTGATCTCGTGATCAGTCCCTGGGTAGCCGCAACGGGAACCAAAACCGCGTTATGCGTCAAATCCTCAATGGAAAGCCCAGTCACGGCACTGGACAGAAGCGGGTTTTTAACAATGTTCCTGCTCGGGCAGTCGCCGAAACTTTTATCTGACATGTTGTATACTATATTAATGACCGGTTGATGAGAAAATTTTCACGTTTTCACACATTTGGAGGTCAGAAATTGGTAATTTAATTATATAAAGTTACGTGTCACTTGCATATTTTGACAATTTGACAGATGACAACACGTTGATCGTGTGATTGTTTGACAGAAAAATTGCAATTTTGCATTCAAGTTCCAACAAAATTCTACAAAGATTTTTTTTCAAATGCAGAATAAATTTTGATCTCTAAATCCATTGAATAAGTTACGTAAAATCATAACTTAGGTAAAATCAAACGTACAAAAGCTTTACAAAAGTTAATTTAAGTAATTTTTCAGAAGAATGTGGGTATTATGTAAAAGTAAGCTTCTATAGAAAGTGCATCAAACAAACTTTGTAAACAAAACAAATAGTTTGAACCTGTGTGTTTGATCGGTTGATCGATGTGTAACTAATTATTATTTCACCTAATTAGTTCTTGGAAACGTTTTCTATTAAAAACGTTAACTTAGTGCACGAATATTTAACATACTGCAATAAAAAACGCATAAGAGGAGTATTAATGTTCTGTGCGCTTATGGCAATATGGCATTACAAGGCATCCTACGGTCCGCCTTTGTACTGTTATTTTTTAGTGTGCGTACAGAATTATTAAACAAATATATGTAATAAACAAAATATGAAAGAATACAAACGAAATTAATGATTGAAGAAACCTAATGCTAGTGCAACATTTTAGATTTATTTGCTATTATTTATTGTTAGTGTAATTAACATTGGTTTTTTTTTCAAAAAAGAAAGCGTTAAGCCTTATAACGGAACGTACCTGGAAAATGTCAAAACCTTTGTGCAAGTGTCAAGTCACAAGTGTCGTGTCACTGTCAAATAGTCTTGTGCCTGCTCGGTCATTTTTAAGATCGCTCCGTACTAGTACATTTCGGACAGTGAACTAGTTCATTCTATTCGTTCTAACAGCTCTATTCGTTCTTCGCTCTCGGAGTCGGTCAGCTTATTTATGCGAGGCTCGGCTGGCTCGGACTAGCGGTGGGTAATCTTTATTCCGGCAAGTGAATTGATTCACTTATTCCGACTCCGGGTCCGGTACCGGTTCACCTTATTTATTCCTTTAGCACCATTTGGCACCGGCACTCACTCGCTCATTTTGGTTCCCCGGTTTCGCAGAACATTTTATTCATTTGCTTCACTGGATCATTTGGCACATTTTGAATAATCGAACAGTTGGTTATTTTATTGATATTATGATTTAAATTTCATACAGCGTATTATTTTATTTTACTTCCTTCCCCGAAGTATTTCATTTAAATAAATAACAGTTTTTAGTTAAAAACTGTTATTTATTCATTTATTAAAATCTCCCTTACAACTATCATTACAAGTGCATACTTAATGCGATAGTATGGTCTGTTAAAGTTTGCAGAAGAATACAAACATTCTCTAAAAATAAATAAAATACATACATAATTTTGTTAATAAGCGTGGTCTGTCTTTTGAGCGATTCTACAATGACACAAAAATCACGTTTTATGCGTGCCAGTCAATCCATATTTAACTCTAAGTCAATTGAAATAAGAGCGCACCGTACTGTTATTGTGTCCCTACTAATGTCATAGTGCCAAGGTACTATAGCGATACGACGTGTTCCGAGTACTTCCGAGTGACTTGAGCGAGTGAACAGTGAACGCGCGCTCCGGAATCATTTGGTACCGCGGTGCCGGTAAGGATAGTGAGGAATAAATAAGGTTTACGTATCCGCGTTCGGAACCGGCTCCTTTGGATCAGTACCTCCGGAGTTACCCACCTCTAGCTCGGACCCGGGAGCAACACGCTCTTTATTTATGGTCTTTATGCAGTAACGTAACAAAGACATTGTACTAAATCACTACGTTTAGGTACTTTAAGATGATGTAATGGAAGATATTTTTTAGCATTTAAATCAGAATCTGTGTCGCCGTGACGGTGACCAAGTCATAGTATTAATTTAACACATTTGATTTTCCTTCATAATTGAACAGGCTTAGGACTGTCATTCTGATCAATCGTAAAATTAAAATATCGTTTTTCCATTATTAAAGTACGTAATATAATAATGAAACCAAAACATTTGGTTTTATCTGCACAGTACCTACTTAATTTTTTGGCAACTGTGTAATGTAGAAAACGTTTAGAATGGCGAATTCGGTCGTTCGGGTTCGGGTAGCATCGTCATTCGTCGGCTATTCTCTCTCGTTCTCATTCAGTATGACGTATCATTTCATTTCTCGTTCTCATTCGCACCTACTATGATCGCGCGGTTTAAAATGTACGAGTCCGAAAGGAGCTATTAGACCTAATAGAGCGATTACAAGTCAGAGTTCGGAAACGATTCTTTTAGTACAGTGCAAAGATTCGGCTCCTATTCGTTCATCGTTCATGAACCAAACAAGACTACTGTCAAATAAATTTGTTAGATTATTGTAAATATTTACGAATTTATGAATTTCGTTGTTTTTCATGGTTTTATACAATAATAATATTGCATTGTTATAATAAACATTAAAATCAACAATGGAAGATAAAAAAGACATTCCTCCACCTGTAAAACGTTATAGACGTGAGGAAAACTCGTCAGAATCGGAGGAAGATATAGATAACTATGAACCTTACGTTCCTGTGAAAGAGCGAAAAAAACAGCAATTAATGAAATTAGGAAGGCTTGGTCAGATAGCTGCTGAAGCTGCTGCAGAGCCCAAGAGTTCTAGTGACAATGATCCGGATGATGAGAGTGAGTACTCAGATTTTTTTAGGTTATCTAAAACAATTTTTATATTTTTGTTTTGTCCAAGCCAAACAAAACAAACATAGTAATTTATGACTAGCAAAAGAACAGTCGTATTCTTGTGTATATTAAAAAAAAAGAAGTCTTAAGTATGAACAATGATTGGAAATGGTAAAATAAATCTTCATAAAATTGAAATATTCTAATACCTTATATAATCACTACTAGCTGCCCTTCTATGAATGACAATAACGAAAATAATCTGTAAAATAACTTCACACGGCTGCTAATATTTTGCCTCAACTTGTTCTCTTATGGTTCAGTACCCAAAGGATGCCAACAGGCCCTATTACTACGCCTCCGCTGTCTGTCTATTGATTCTAGTTGCCACTTCCAAAAGGTAGTTCTCCTTAAGGAGAAAAATGGGCAAAAAACTCCACCATTCCTCTTTTTACATTTTCTACAATATTTTTTACTTTAACATTATTTATATAATTTATACACAAATACAATGCATCTAGAATAAAATTAATTATAAAGTTATGGCAGGTTAATTAATTATGTTAAAATTATAACAGAATGTAAAATCAGCGTCTTAAAAATGTCTGTCTTTGAACAGTGAGAACTGCCGGTTGGTGCTGTCGGTTGGACCAGTTATGTTTAAATCCCATGTAGGTAATTGACCGAAATAAAGCATTTTAAAATGATAATTTAGTTTGTGGTTACTTTTATAAGCAGTAGATATCATCTAAGCATTCTGTTCATCAAACTTAGTAACTTTGTACAAAGATAATTGCTGGGAAACAAATTATAATTTTGGCGGGAAAATTCACTGTCTATGGTAGTGCAAGTGTAAGCAAAGGTACAGGGATCGTGGGAGTATTTACAGTCAAGCGACAACTTTCAACTTTTTGGACACGCAACTGACAACAACACCACACCGACTTTTGACTTTAAATATCTCTGTAACACAGGTTCCCAAGTATGGCACGGTACAAAAAAAAAATGGTTTCTGTTTTTGGCTTGGTTCAGGGTATTCTTACACCCGTTATATTTAGAATATTTTAAATTACTATTATGATTCTATACGCGAGGATTTGTAATTGACTTTCTGGTGACTGGTCTCCTTTTTTGTCTGTTTTTATAAGCTGTAAGTCATCGATTTACTATAAATAAATTAATTGTACACTATAGCAAATTACAACTTTTTTACCCAATTGTGGCGGAGCCCAAAAGGAGACTCAGGTTTTTGTCATTAGAAAAAAACTAGTTGTTGTCCGCGACTTCGTCTGCGAACTAGGATGAAGAGTAGCATGTGTCTTTACCCAGGTCTTGGTCTATCTGTGTGCGAAATTTCATCCAAATCCGTTGAGCCCTTTTGGTGTGAAAGTGTAACAAAATAACTTTCGCATTTATGATAAATCTGATGAAAAAGTACCAAGCAAACAAATACTCTAACGTTTTAATCATAATCTCTCACACGCCACAGCATCTCAAGAAGAATGGGGTCGCCGCTACAACGTCTCGCTACTCGACCAGCACAGCGAGCTCAAGAGAATCGCAGAGGCGCGCGCGCTGTCTGCTGCAGAGCGGCAGGCAAGAGAGGAGGCGCATATACTGGAGAGTGTGGCGCAGAGCAAGGCGCTGATGGGCGTCGCTGAGCTGGCCAAAGGTAAGGTTCTATTCCATCCTCAATCATGCTTAGCGAGTTAACCACTTAGTGGCGTAGCATAAGCATAAGCCCCCTATAATGTTCCCACTGCTGGGACACAGGCCTCCTCTCTGTGAGAGGGAGTGGGCCGTAATCCACCACGCGGGCCCTGTGCGGGTTGGTTGATGTCACATGTCTTCGAATTTTTGATTCTAAGCCTTTTTCCTCACGATGTTTTCCTTCACTGTTTTGAGAGCCACCACTGCTCCTTGTCTAGTCTAGCCCACTTAGTGGAGTATCTAGCCCTAAAAAGATCTTCTCCACGAAAGTCTCTAAACCACCAACAATATGTCGCAATGCGGTAAGTTTAAGTGGGTTGTGGAGGTCAGATAGGCAGTCGCTGCATCTGGTAAGACTGGGAGCCGACCCCAAAATAGTTAGGAAAAGGCGACGCAGATGATGTTGATGTGTTAAGATTAAGCAGCAATGCGGTTGTCTACGTCTAACTACATCTTCAACTTGTGGTTCTTCGTTAGTTACTATGGCTTGGTAAGGTTAAGCAACACCGCTTTAGCCCACTGTCAGATGGGTAAGCATGACAATGTCTGTGCTGCACCAGCACAACGAGCTCAATAGAAGCACAGCTTGCGGCGAGAGAGGAGGAGCATATAGTGGAAAGTGTGGCGCAGAGTAATCCCTAATATCTGAAATAATAAATAACTGCGCGAATGAAGGCGTCTTTCCTGACCAATTTAAGTAAGCCAGAGTTCTACCATTATTAAAGAAAGGTGTTAAAACAGATCGGCACAGGAACAGGCAATTACAGGCCCATTTCATTGTTACCGGTTCATTTGAGCAGTCAAAAAATAATGAACCGTAATCAGTTTGGATACCAAAAAAGTAAAGGGACACTAGATGCAATAGACTCGTTAGTTAATAACGTAGTAAATAAGCTGAACAATAAACTTAAAGTTGCTGGCTTATTCCTAGACTTAAGTTCTGCGTTTGATACTGTAGAACATTGAATTCTAATGGATAAGTTAGAGCATTACGGTGTAAGAGAAAATGTTTTAAAACTTTTAAGTTCTTATTTAAACAATAGGAAACAGTACGTCGAAATTAAATCACTTCATGAATGTGTTGAAGAAATTCATAAGTCGAAATCATTTACTGTAACGAGAGGTGTTCCGCAGGGTTCGGGGTTGGGCCCCCTTTTCTTTATAATATTTCTTAACGATCTAACCGAATACATTAAAAACATATTACCGGATGCTGACTTGGTGACGATACGATACCTTAAAATATAAATTAAATGTATTGATAGCTGCTTTTGAAAGCTGGTTCTCTATGAATAATCTCAAATTAAATGTAAGGCAGGAAAGTTAACATGGTAGAAAATTTTTGGGGGTACAAATTAATTCTTTGCTTAATTGGAAGCCAGAACTAGATTCAATTACGAATACAATAAGTAGAACGTGTTACGCTATCAGATCTCTCAGAGATATTTTATCTATTGCTCATCTTCGTACCGTCTGTTTTCCACAAGTTGAATCTAAACTGAGATATAGCATTAAATTTGGCTAAACAGCTATAAATATAATAATAAGGCAGCCTTTACTATACAAAAGCGAGCATTAAGAACCATGCTTCGTTTAAACCGGACAGAATCATGTAAAGAGTATTTTATTAAACATAGAATTTTAAGGGTACCATGTCTTTATATTTTAATTCCCCTTACTCATTTACACAAAAACTTAAAAGAGTTTGAAACAGAAGATGAAAGGAAGAATAGAGTAGATTGTCGCAGAAAAGATCTTCCTACTGTTCTGAGGGCAAACCTTGATGTTGTGAAACACTCGTCACGCGTGCAGTCTTTCAATCTGTTTAATAAACTACCAGCAGAATTAAAGAATATTCAGAATGTGGACATGTTTAAAAAATAAACTCAGGGCTTTGTTAATAAATAAAGCCTATTACAGCATTGACGATTTTTGTAATGACAAACTATTATTAAATTGAAAGTACTACGTTTTATACTTAATATTTCGACGATAAATGTATCTTTGTAGCATTTTACTGAGGACTTTGTTTGGCATCTATAAGAATTTCAATGTTTGTAAAGTAATTATTTTTATTGTTTATGTTGCTTCTTTGTTGTGTACCCACTGTGCAAATATTTCGACACGAATATATTTTTGTTATGAAATAAATAACTTTAACTTGAATCCGCTGATGGGGGTCACTGAGCTGGCTAAAGATATTATTTTAATTATATCCTGCTTCACCATTTTCTAGGTTATTTTTAAGATGGGTAAGCTTCACCTAGTCTGGAGAAAAATGTAATTCATTTGTCTATGAAAACGGAAAATCCTGAGGCTGACCAGAGAGGTTTTCGAAGGAGTCGGTCAGTCAGAAAGATGAAGCTAGTTCCGCATTCCAAAGCGTTGTAGGTACTTAAGGAGAAGAATGGGCAATAAACTCCACAGACACACTTTTAAATCAAAATATGGTTACAAAACAAGTGAGTCATCCAAATGTATGCACGCAGGTCGCTGGATTCCATCCTAGCGCAACTTTTAACCACCCTTCTTCTCCCCAGGTATACAGTACGAAGACCCAATAAAAACCTCCTGGCGTCCACCTCGCTGTATCCTGGAGCTGCCAGAGGAACGTCACGAGAGGGTCCGCAGACAGTTGAGGATATTGGTGGAAGGAGAAGATGTGCCGCCGCCTATCAAGACTTTCCAGCATATGAAGTTTCCTAAAGGTAAGGTAGAGGCGAAGCCTTTGAGTGATAGGTTTGCTGCGTATTTGAGAGTGTACCTGAGAATGGGTGATCGGTTCAGCCTCACCACATTACGGATATCAAAACAATGGTAATGTTAGATCGGGGCGAAATGAAAGAGTGGACTGTATAAAATACTACGTACAGATACACAATCTCGTACAAAGAAATGAGACCTCCCTAAGTCTGACTATTGAGCTGGCAATTTTTTTTCGTCCAATTTTAAACAGATGGCAGCATTAGCGACTCACTAATTGCCTGAGACGTAGACGAGTTTTACAAAGCCATCTAGGAGTCGGATAATTTGAAACTGAGCAAACAATACACTCAACAATTACGACTCAGCCATTACGGAATCAGAATTGAAATTGAGAAACAGAATGGCGACGTTTCGTGCAATCCGTTTTATAAAAAGTTTCAGAGTTCCGGGTACAGAAAATGAAAATAAAAATACGTACCAAAAACATTTACATAGATTTCTTTGCAACTTTCCAACAAATAGAATAAATAAAGTACTTATAATTTATCCATGTAATCTCCGGGATTGCAAAAGAATTTCTGATCAATGACTTCAGTCTCTCACATACGAAGAATTGGAGGAGTTAGTCAAACCATAAAGATCTTTCTTCCGTAAACATAACACATAACATACCATAACGCCTTGTTTCCCCGAAGGGTTGGGCAGAGGTGCCACACACCCACACACACCACATTTCGCCCGTTATGTTTCAAGACCCATGTAATAGGGGGCGAGCCTATTGCCATCTACCGGGCACAAATCCAGACGCCGGGCTGCTACTGAGAAATTCCAGATAGAAAAACCCAATAACATTTTCCCCAAAATCCGTAAACATACACACCAAATACACGTAGCGTAGAGTGTGCTCGTGGGGAGGTTCCACAAGCACACTCTACACTTACACCCCGCAGACGCACTACACTCACATACAACACACACACAACACATGCACAACGTTAAGCACTAACCTATTTTAATGATTAACAATTGTTTTTGTAAATTTAGTTTTTTTTTTTTTACTACATATTATAATTTTTAAACTCAAACTCAAAGCATTTACTTTAAACAAACCAGTTACAGGCACTTTTGAATTGTCAAGGGGTCGGTCAGACAGAAAGATGAAGCTGTCCATTCCAAAGCGTAGTAGGTAGCCATGGAGAAGAAAGGGCAAGAAACTCCATGAACTCTCTATGTGAGAACGATGTAGAAAGACGTGCACGTTAAAGGCGTCCGTTTAATATATGTTAGTGTTCTTTTTTAACCCCTACTGTAATCTCATATCCGAAACGCTGTCTTCTCCCTCTTGGAGGTGGGACTTAATAGCTGCGACACAGTTTCGAAACCAATGTAGCTATTTACGTACGCAATCATTTTGTAAAATGTGTTTTTTGTTTCAATAAAGATTATTACACAATCAACGCAACCGAATTTCGCCCTGCGCGGGACACCTCTTCTTATTTTCAACTTATCAAAATTTACAACCTTACCGATATTTCCAGGAATCCTCAGGGGCCTAGAAGCTAAAGGCATTAAGCATCCCACACCTATCCAAGTCCAAGGCATCCCCGCAGTTCTGAGCGGTAGAGACATGATAGGCATCGCCTTCACTGGCTGCGGGAAGACGCTGGTCTTCGCGCTGCCTATCATCATGATGTGCCTGGAGCAGGAGGTCAAGATGCCCTTCATCAAGTGAGTGCTGTTACTATTTTCTTATTTGCCAGTTAGTTTTAATCATGGTCTGGCAGTTTGAGTAATGGGATGGTATTGTTCGTCAAATCGTAGAGCTCCTTAAGTTCTCAGTTGAGCTGCACGATTACTGACAAATGCGTGCACTGACTGGACAAGTCCACTCATATTTGTGTTCTAAATCAAAACCTCATTTTTGACCTCGTCTTGACTCAATGTCATTTAGGTGGTTTGATATTCATAGTTGCAATTATACTCCTCATCTCAAACAGTTTCCTCAGTCGAGGTGAGTTTGAGTTGAGGAACCAACTGTCAACTGTAAAGTACGTCCTCCATCTACCTTGAGGCTTCCTAGATCTAGTCAACAAGGTAGTTTTAACCAAGAAACGTATATTTTGTCCGATTTTCATAATGTCTATTGTTAAGTTAAAGTTAATTGAATATTAACGTATCACCTCGAGTCACAATCATTCGAGGAACCTCATAATTTCCTTAATCTGACGACTATTAATACCGATTTTGAAAGTCTTCCGAGGAATGCCTTGAGGTCTCCTTAACAGAGTTGTGAGTCGAGTAGCTTTCGAGGTCACGACTTAAAATATGGGTGTTAATCTGTGTGGTTCTTTCCTCAATATACCATTTCAGACACCAATCTACATGGTCTTCACATGATCTGATTAAGATTATGTCTGGACGTTAAAAGAGACTGTGACCTCTGAGTTTGTTTCGGCCTTTCTTCTCAGAGAAGTCAGATAGGAAACGCCGACCTCATCTAGTTTTTAAAATATGATTGACGTGTAAAAGTGTTTGTACAAGCCTACTTACAGAAATGAAATAATTTATCATTTATTACGACGGTTGTGTGTAATATGACTTTCGGGTGTTATCGCGATTTTGACTACTTTCGGTGACTCTTTACAGGCCATTGTAGTGATATCTCGACTTTTTAGGATTCCTATTACTAAGCCTCCGCTGTTCGTAACGTTCGTCCGTCCATCCTTCCGTCCGTCTGTCCGTAAAAAAAAGTTAAAGTAAAGTTTTTTTTAAGTCTTTTTTTTCCTTTTTCTTTCTGTATCTCATGAACCGTGAGCAGTAAGTAACTAACTTCCTGCTTAACATCATCACGTCAACGCTTGTTGTCGCTGAAAACCAGCGCTGGGGCACTGTCTCGCATTGGGTCGTAGCATTATGTTGAGCGATGGTCGGCTTGAGGAATCTTCCCCCACCTGTTCTTTGTTTGCGTCATGTTTACTGCAAATAAACGTATTTCATTTATTTTCTTTTTGCTTACTATACCGTCTCGATTAAAGATGATGACTTTCAGACTACGAGACACGTCTGTCTGTACTTTAACCTTTCCGAATTGAGCACGTGTAGATTTATATCTACGGCAGAATAGACAAAATGATAGATGAATAAAATAAATCTGACATTTTGTCTATCTTCCTTAGACAAAAGGAAGGAATAAAAAAAAAAACAAAAAAAAAATTAAATTATATTTTTATTTTTATTTAAACAAACAACAAATATATCTTCCTTCACAACGCCTACTTCATCAAAATTTAACTACCTTACTTTTGTGCTGGATAAGTGCGGTGAAAACAGTGCAAGGACTTTCTATTATCAGCATCATCAAAACAGCAACTGACTTTTGGACGCGACGCTGTCTCACGGCAACGGTTACCAGGGCTGCGCTAAAATGTCATAAGGCGGCGCGGCGCCCCAGGCTGCCAGCGCGACTGCGCCGCTGTCATTGTGCTTCAGTCAAGCTCTGACAATTTTTATATGTCAATTTTGTTATTTTAATATTATTTTAGATTTTAAAGTTACCTAAAATTGTGTGAACGAAAAGTCGTGTAAGTAGTCTTTGTTTATTTATGCTGAATACTGACGACAGTAGTGACGCCGTACGAAGCGCCAGTCAACCTGCCACATCGCTGGATACCGTAGTGAGATGCCCTCATTGTCCCCAAGCACGTTTTTTTAAAGGTGAACGAGGCTTGAAGGTACATTTGGGGAAGAAACATAAACCCCACAATGTGCCTTCATCATGCCCGACAGTACACACTTCCCTAACACCTGATTCACCCGCTCAACCCTTTTGGAAAACCCTTGCTACAAGTAAAATGTCAACTCCAGTTTTAAAGAGAGTTCCTCGTGGTGCGAGACCATCCGTGGCTTCCTGTTTAGCGCGTAGTATCCGCCTGGCCATCCGAGAGAACTCTATAAGTGCTTGGGAGCAATTACTCACCTTCCCGTTTAGAATTCTACATGTGCAAAAAAAATTGGCAAATAAAAAAAACGTTAACAGCACAAATCAAAGATAATTGTAACATTTCGGCCCTAAATTTCGACCCTAAATTAACAGCGCCCCTCCCCCAAAGAGGCTTATTGCACCACGTGGAGTCTAAACTAGGCGAGGGTGATATCAAAGGTGCGGCTAGGATCATCTTTAGCAGCGATGTGGTTGCGCCGTACTCTCCAGAGACACTTACAGCTCTGGAGAGCAAACACCCCGCCCCGGCAGATGACCTCTCCTTCCCTGACCCACCCCATTCGGAATCTAACTCACTTGAAATTACAGCTCAAAGAGTATGCGCGGCTGTGTACTCCTTTCGAAGTGGCTCCGCCGGCGGCCTCGACGGCCTGACACCTCAACATCTCAAGGACTTAATGTGTTCAGGCGCCGGGGAGGCTGGTGAGACCCTTTTGAAGGAGCTGACGGCCCTCATCAATCTCATGCTCTCCGGCAATGTGAACGAAGCCGTCATTGATGTTTTATACGGTGCAAATCTATGTGCCCTGCGCAAGAAGGATGGCGGCATTCGTCCCATTGCCGTAGGGTCCACTTACCGTCGTATCGCAGCCAAAATTTGCTGTGCTTTTTACAGCGAAACACTGGCCAGCAAATTCCAGCCCTTACAGCTGGGCTTTGGGTCTAAAGGGGGCTGTGAGGCTGCGGTACATGCATTATCCACTTTCCTCAATAGTGCTAAAGGTGAGGTCATCCTTAAGGTTGACATTAAGAATGCCTTCAATTCCGTAAACAGGGACACCTTGTTGGCAGAAGTTCAAAAAGAAATACCCAAAATTTACAGTTTTCTATATCAATGTTTCAGGTACCCCTCTAAATTACTTTATAAAGACAACCTTTTGAAATCAGCTGTTGGTTGCCAACAGGGTGATCCAGCCAGTCATTTTTAGTTTGGCAATAAATCCAATCATTCGACAGCTAAGTTCAAAATTCAACGTATGGTATTTGGATGACGGAACCCTAGGAGGTGATGTAGACACAGTCATAAAAGACTTAACTTTTTTTAAAGAAAAATTCAATGATGTCTCGGAAAGACTTTTCAAAATTAACATTCATTCGGCCTTCACACTCATTCGATACTGCTGTTTTGGACCAAAATTTACATATAATCTTCGCTCCTTCCATCTGTGGAAACATCCACAACTTTTAGAAAAAGTAGACCAAGTTATTAGAAACACACTAACTTCGATCCTAAATGTGGCCCTGGACGACCGAGCGTGGCAGCAAGCCACACTTCCCATTCGCCTAGGTGGTCTCGGCGTTCGCAAAATTTCAAGTATAAGTTTACCGGCCTTCCTCTCCTCGGTCCACAGTACTGATAAATTAACCAGGAATATTTTATCTTCTTCACTGGTCGATTTTGAAGTACCGTGTTTGACCGATGCGTTGAACGCTTGGAAAATGGCTTGTCCCAATACGGTTTTCCCCGACAACCCGTCCTCCCAGAGTCGGTGGGACGTGCCGCTCTGCAGTATTATACGGAATACCCTGATTAACACGTCACCTAATACTGTTGAGCGTGCCCGTCTGCTGGCTGTGGGAGAATGGGAGTCAGGCTTGTGGCTTCAGGCGCTCCCGTCATCCACCATAGGCACTATGATGGATGACTCTTCGTTTCGGCTCGCTACATGTCTCCGCATGGGTGCACCTTGTGTTGCTCCGCATCGGTGTCACTGCGGTGAAGCTGTCGACAGTCTTGGGCACCATGGCTTGTCCTGTTACAGGAGCGCAGGTCGCATAGCACGGCACGCTAGCATCAACGATATTATTCGTCGAGCCCTTGTCGCCGCCGGCGTACCTGCGGTTTTAGAACCAAACGGCTTGGTACGTGACGATGTAAAGAGACCAGACAGTATGACGTTGTTGCCTTGGAAGGTGGGTAGGCCTCTGGTGTGGGACGCAACCTGTGTCGATACCCTTGCTCCATCTCATGTTCCTAGCACGGCGAGCTGTGCTGGCGCTGCTGCTGCGGCTGCTGAGACCCTCAAGCGGCGCAAATACTGTAACCTTATGGGTAACTACAGTTTTGAGCCGTTTGGGGTCGAAACGCTCGGGTCATGGGGCCCGAGTGCGCATCTAATTTTTAAACAAATTTCTCACCGACTAGTCGACACTTCACGTGACCAGAGGGCTGGGTTGTTCTTTGGACAAAGAATTAGCATTGCCATTCAGCGTGGCAATGCTGCCAGTCTTCTGGGCACTTTTCCAGATGACAGCGATGCGGACGAGTACTTCGACGCCTGAGTATTTTTTATATTAATTTGTATAGGTAGTTAGTTAGTTATTTAGTAATTTAATTTAGTTATAAATATGTTGTTATGTTTGAAATAGTTACTTAGATACCGACAAAAGGTGGTTAAGCTACAAGTCTTTTTATCGACTTTTGAGGACCACGAGTGTTAAAAACTACACCAGTTAACTAGATTTTCCATTTGTTTACAGAAACGAAGGTCCCTACGGCCTCATAATATGTCCGTCGCGAGAATTAGCGAAACAGACACATGACATCATACAACATTTTATAAAGCAGCTCAGAATGACTGGTAACCCTGAAATCAGAAGCTGTTTGGCTATTGGAGGTGAGTTATTATAATCTCTCAGTGGTATCAGGCCCCGACTTAAGTTGTGGGTTCCAACCCAGGCAGGCGCATTACTTTGTTGTGAAACCGGCATGTCCTAGAAACAACAATTCGAAAACATGTGACATCTACCAAACCGCATCTGGACTCGCGTGGTGGATTACGGCCCACTCCCTCTCACAGAGAGCAGGCCTGTGTCCAAGCAGTGGGAACGTTATCTTAATTTTAAATAATATAATTAACAGGTAAAATATTGTCTGTTTATTTGTGAGAAGTAAGTTAAAAACGTTGAAAATCTAATCGCCATCTCATCTCATTGACAATTCATGTCAAAAATGTATGAAAACTCGAGGTATTTTTGATAGACTGAAACAGATTATAAAACGAACGTTCTTCAAAATACGTGAATTGCCCATCTGAAGTTAAATAAAAAAAATCCCTACAGTCCGCGTCGTTGGCCCTGTGATGGCAAGTGCGGCTGGTGTCGGTGGGTGTCTGGATTCGATCTTCAGATCGAGCAGTAGCGGTCTAGATTTGGAATTTATAATTGACTGAATGTGGGTGTACTCAACAGATCGAGCAGTAGCGGTATAGACTAGGAAAGGCTGGCTGAATGTACAATGTGTTACAACATAAAAACCCCTCTTTCCTCACTTCCAATTCAGCATACATTTATAAAGCAGAAATCTTAATACTTACGCATTGTTTTGATCAGGTGTGGCGGTATCGGAATGTATGGAGGTGGTTCAAAGAGGAGTGCATATCATGGTGGCCACGCCAGGTCGACTGATGGACATGCTCGATAAGAAAATGGTGAGTGAATTGGAAATAATGCTACGCTTGGATCCAGGCGCGGTCCGAGGAGGCATGACCCCCATGACCTCCCCCCCCCCCCAAAATCATTCAGGTTGCCGAGAGCCTGAATGGTTAACTGGTCTTACTAACGTAAAACTTGGGCATATAAAGCATTCATTGGGACTACCGACCGAAGTGCAAACTTAAAACCGTTTTTTATTATTATTGTCAAATTAACTGTAGAATTAAAATTTCTTCATTTGTATTTTTTTTTAAATCATTAGTCTGATAGTACAAATATCGGCACTACGAGCAACAACAAGCAGTTGATGACGTCATACTTATAACTACAGTTATACTGTGAACATAAGCGTTTCGGTGACGTGAACCCACAAGATTTTCATCAAAGTCATCCGATATAGTTTACGTTTTATTCTTGTTGTCCACATGTTTACTTACAAATGCTTACATACAGGATATAATTTAATTAACTAGCTCCTCCCCGCAGTTTCACCCGCATAAATCTTGAACCCGTGGGAGTATCGGGATAAAAAGCATGTCTTAATCCAGGTTATAAACTATCTGTGTGCCAAATTTCATCCAAATCCGTTCAGTAGTTTTTGCGTGAAAGATTAACAAACATCCATCCATACTCACAAACTTTCGCGTTTATAATATTAGTAGGATAATTCCTGAGCTTCCCCACAGCTTATAAATAAATAATGGTGAAAATGACAATGCCATATCCTGCCCCAGCTATTTACAGGAAATGTCAATTAGTGAAATAATTGTAATGAATAAGGGACTTTTTCGAAATACATTGTTTTTCAGTAGAACTTGCCGATTACAAATCAATGATAAAAGGAATTCAACCCCTAAATTTCCTATTGGGTTACTTATTGCACATGATACACAACAAAAAAAAGTTTTAAATACGTGTAAAACAAAAACTCATATTACGATTATAATAATTATGATAATGCGGTATCGCGAAAAAAAACGATATAAACAACATACGAGTATACATGTTGTTTATATCGCTTTTTCACGTTTAGAAACCGCACCTAACCTATATTCAATGTCATTATTGTTTTAAGTTTTTAACAGAAACCGCAAGTTCTAACGGCATTAGGACAAATGTTTGGTTAACAGTAATAAATAAGCTTTAAGATGCTGCATATTGCAGGCGTGTAAATGACTTTTATTGAGTGGGGCAAAGTTCTATAGAGTTTCTGGCATTGTCCTATATAAGTGTTCTAATCTTTTCCTTCCAGGTCCGTCTCAATGTCTGCCGCTACCTCTGCATGGACGAAGCAGATCGCATGATAGACATGGGTTTCGAAGAAGACGTTAGAACTATATTCTCTTACTTCGCCGGACAACGGCAGACGCTTCTCTTCAGTGCCACCATGCCGAGAAAGATTCAGAATTTTGCCAGGTAAGATCATTCTTCACGCATCACAATGACGTCACGTAAAATCCTGCACCGCGCACGCAAAATTATCAGTCAGCATCCTTACTAATTTTATAAATGTGAAAGTAAGTTTCTTTGACACGCTTTCACTCCAAAACCGCTGAAGGGATTTGGAAGAAATTTGGCACCTAGATTGACCATGGCCTGGGTAAGGACCAAGGTACTTTTCATCCTGGATCGCAGACGAAGTCGCTGGCAACAGCTAGCAGAATATACAACGCCCCGACATCAATTTTCGGACTGTAACCCACCAGACAACACCCGTCGGGGGATCCTCCCTTTTCTTTGGAGTATGAGTGCATTTTCCACCCTGTTCCTAATGTTTCTATAAGCCTTTTCTCAACTATTTTGGGGTCGGCTTCAAGAGTAACCGGATGAATCTGATCATTAAGTCCCCTTCAAAATGGTTGAGCTGAATGGTGCTGATCCATACGTCATGTTCGTGAACGGGCGCCGTCAGTGGGGACTGGTCATCTCTTGGCAGCCACGGCTTATTTTTATTTCCGATTTTTTTATGTTTTTATTACGTGTCTTTCTACATCGTTCTGACATGTATAATTTCAACAAGACTGATGTAACAAATTTTTCTGTATCCATATTATTTAAAAGAGTGTTCATGGAGTTTCTTGCCCGTTCTTCTCCATAGGTACCTACTTTCGCTTTGGAATGGGCAACTAGCTTCATATTTCTGACTTACCGACCCCTTGACAATTCAAAAGTGCCAGTAATTGGTTTATTTGAAATAAATGCTTTGAGTTTGAGTTTGAACCAGTACTTTACATGAAGCGACTGCCTAGCTGACTTCCACAACCCAGTTACTGCGTAACAGAAGACAAGAGTTTCGAAGGAGACGTCAGAACTGTCTTCTCTCACTTGGCCGGACAAAGTAATGACGCTTTTAACGTTCTACATCGTTCTCACATGCATAATTTCAACATGAATGGTGTAACCAACTATTTTGTAACCATAATTTGATTTAAAAGAGTGTCCCTGGAGTCTCTTGCCTGCCCGTGGTATGGGCAACTGGCTTCATCTTTCTGATCGACCGACCATGACAGTTCAAAAGTGCCTGTAATTGGTTTATGATATATATATTGTCAAGATGTAATAGGATTTTTGTGACCTGTCCAAGGCATTTGACTGCGGTAATCACGAAACTTTGCCAGGACCGTTCGTCTTCTATCAATATGTCAATCATTCAACCTCTATATTCTACCTAATATTATAAATGTGAAATCTAACCAGTCTAAACTAGGAGTATGTAAAATACTGGTGTTCAGCTGCATCTGCAACTGGCACTGTAAGCCGACCTCAACATATACATATAATAAGGAAACTGTTTGTAGGTTTATCCTTCTTTCACGCAGCAACGGATCGGCGTAATTTATTGCTTAGAGATAGTTTATGGGTTGTAGAGAGTCGTAGACATATTGTTTTTACCTTATTTCCTGGAGAAACGGTAAAGGAAAACATCGTGAGTATACCCGCATGTCCTAGGACCAAAACTTCGAAGACATGTGACATCTATCAACATGCACTGGGCCCGCGTAGTGGATTACAAGCCCTCTTTCATAGAGAGGGCCTGTGTCCCAGCAGTGGGAACATAATAGGCTGATTATGATGCCGGAGAAAATACACATGGCACATGAGAAAAACAAAAAATACATGCAAAGTACTTCTTCTTCAATGACCACTTATAACCAGATGACTTGGTTGTCATCTACCTAAACCCGTCGTAAATCAAATTTATTTCACCAGGTCAGCGCTAGTAAAGCCAGTGACTGTGAACGTAGGCCGCGCGGGCGCCGCGTCGCTTAACGTTCGACAGGAGTTGGAGCCAGTGAAGGCTGAAGCTAGGACGGTACATTTGCTGCAATGTCTTCAGAAGACACCTCCTCCGGTCCTGGTTTTCGCTGAGAGGAAGCAGGATGTGGATGCTATACATGAATATTTGTTGCTTAAAGGTGAGTTTATTGTAGTTACTCAGGGCGAAGTACGCTAATGACACTAAACGCGATAAGCACATCTAAATATTCCACAACAATGATGACACTGACAGCTCTTGAACGTGGTTCAAATGTGCTGATCGCGTTCAGATTTACAAATGAAATTCGCTCTTGCCTAATTGCCGATTGGTTTGATATGTGTGGTGATTGTATTTAATTATTTATTAGATTAAACCCGTTGTTCTCAATTGAGGTCTACAGGTTTAGGTTGATATGCAATGGTCTGCGTAGCACCATGAAACATGTGGTTTTAGGGGGTAGTGCAAATCTTGAGGTTCATTCGTTTAATCGAGCCTGGACAAACCACGCTTTCATTCATTCATATACCAGTTATTATCATTCATTCATTCATATACAATTTAGCTGATAGTATTTCAAGTGATGGTCAAGTATGGTGATTAATGAAATTTGCTTTGTTTCCTGCCAAGATATTACTACAAAGTTCATCCTGTATTCAAGAAAGTATTCGGATACATATTCACCTAAAGTTAAGATTTTTGCTAATATGGAATGCGGTGTTGTATCGAAAAAATCCCGCAGTTCCGGGATCGAAAAATTATTTAGATTTCTGATTATGGAATGGGATATAAGTTTATAAACATTCAAATGTTGGCGCAATAGGAATGACTAAACTTTTGTATCGATCGTAAAACTCCCGCGATACTGGAATCGACCAAAATTTCTATTTTGATCTTTTTCTTCTGACTATAGAATCGGATGTATATGTACCTACAGTCCGCGAAACCAGCAGCCTACGAACGATTACGACTAATCTGTAGTATTTAGACAGTTCAACAACATTCATTGCGTTATTTACATTGTAGCACAGAAGTTTTATCCAACTAATGAAGCATTGTATTAGCAATCTGTTTCAAAACGATTCAGATTCCGATTGATCGTGTATTACGCAATTAGGGTACTGATTATTGAAAAAAGCTGATTTTTTAAGTTGTGTGAGTGCACAAATAGTGTAAGTGTGATGTCGGTCTGGAGCGAGATTGGTTGAAACCGGTTTATACAGTAGGCCTAAGGCGCTGTGCGTTCCTCCATTGGTGCGATTGGTAATCACTGACACAAATGCAAACCTCAGCATATGCCTCGCGGACTGTACCTAATTTTGTAAAGTAGGTAGGTAGATACCGAACTGCCATAACAAACAATGTTAAGATATGATCACTGACTACTTAAATCTATAATAATTCATTTATAATACACATATTGAAACAAATTGTATAACACTCATTTTAAATAAATATGCATCTGAATAGCAATAGCAAGCAATCCAAGAAACCCGGGTTTTTTTAAAAAAATATTTTTTGGAAGTCGCATCCATAGTAATGCATTGTGCAATATATTTTAAGAAGCCGCTGCCATACTTTCAGAGCTATAAATTTGCTTCAGATTTACCTAAAGTTAATTGCTATCGAATATCCGATCTCTAGTAATCACCAATCAATATACCAAACATGGTGATTAATAAAAATCCTCACTTTTCTTATACAAATATCAAGATTACAGTACTTAATCAATACTATTTTATATTTAAAGGCGTAGAAGCAGTAGCCATCCACGGTGGTAAGGACCAGGAAGAGAGATCCCGCGCCGTGGAAGCTTTCAGGAAAGGAGAGAAAGATGTACTGGTGGCTACTGATGTGGCTAGCAAAGGTATGTAAGAAATATAAAAGATTTGTTGTTTATTTTTTTGAAAAATAATGCACGTTTTCACTGACACCATATAAATCTATGTATATCTATTTTTACTAGTAATAAAGCTGAAGAGTCAAACAAACAATTGTTTGTTTGAACGCGCTAATCTCTAGAACTAACAGTCGAATTGAAAAAATATTTTTGCGTTTCAAACTCAAACTCAAAGCATTTATTTCAAATAAACCCATTACAGGCACTTTTGAATTGTCAAGGGGTCGGTCAGTCAGAAATATGAAGCTAGTTGCCCATTCCAAAGCGAAGTAGGTACCAATGGAGAAGAACGGGCAAGAAACTCCATGGACACTCTTTTAAATAATATGGTTACAGTAATTTGTTACATCAGTCTTGTTGAAATTAAACATGTGAGAACGATGTAGAAAGACCCGTAATAAAAAACATAAAAATCGGAAAAGAAAAATTAAAAATTAAAAAAAAGCCGTGGCAGCCAAGAGATGACCAGTCCCCACTGACGGCGCCCGTTCACGAACATGACGTATGGATCAGCACCATTCAGCTCAACCATTTTGAAGGGAACTTAATGAGCCAACACACACGCCACCACCAGCGAGACATTTGAGTGAGCGTGACATACTCTCAGCCGCCAGGGCACATTCAAGTCAATGACAGACGTGCCCAGTATAGGGTAGCTTTATAGTAGGTACTACATAATGCTCACACGTGTGCTTTGCAATTATACAATACTAAAAGATTGAATTTATACAGTGCAAAGATAGTTTTTACAATTTTCAGCAGCTCCAACAATATTTCCGAATGCTAATCAATTGTTTAGGCGCCCTTGTGGAGCAGAACCAGCGTTGAGCCAAGCATTTTTGTCAGAGATGTAATCCTCCAACTTATAATATGCCTGGCTGCATAGTGTGCGTTTGATACAGGTTTTAAACTTCGTTTCATTCAGTTGGAGTATGTGGGGAGGTATTTTATTATAACATTTTAAACAGTACCCCATGAAGGATGAATCTACTTTAGCCAGCCTGAAACCCGGTTGAACCAATTGGTCCCTATTTCTAGTCCCATAGTTGTGTCTTGCACCTCTTTTACTGAAAATATTTAAGTTTTTCCTTACGTACATGATGTTTTCATATATATATTGACAAGGTACGGTCATGATGTTAATTTCTTTAAACAGTTCCCTTAAAGAATCGCGCCTGCGGAGGCCATATATTGCTCTAATGGCTCTTTTTTGCAGAATAAAAATAGACTCGATGTCTGCAGCGCGTCCCCATAATAAGATACCGTAAGACATGATACTATGAAAGTAACTGAAATAGACCAGCCTCGCGGTATCTACATTAGTAAACTGACGGATTTTTCTTACAGCATATGCTGCTGAACTTAGCCGTCCTGCAAGAGATGTTAAATGGGGACCCCATTGCAGCCTCGAGTCGAGCGTGATCCCCAAGAAAACCGTTTTATCAACGAATTCTAGTTTCTCTTGATTCAATACTATGTCACAATCAGTACTTTTAACATTCGGCAAAGCAAACCTTATGCATTTTGTTTTTTTCCCATTTAATACTAAATTATTAGCAGTAAACCAATTTTGTACCTGCAGCAGTGCGTTATTTACGTCGTCAAGATTTGATGAACGTCTACTTATCTTAAAAATTAAAGAAGTATCATCAGCAAATAACACCATTTGTGGTTGTTTTTTTAATAAATGGGGTAGATCATTAATATATACTAAAAAGAGGAAAGGACCTAATATCGAGCCTTGTGGAACACCCAATTTTACTTTTAATCCTAGTGAATTGACACCATTAATTTGAACTTTTTGCCGTCTATCTTGTAAATAAGATCTAACTAAACTTAGCGCAGGTTTTCCTAGTCCGTAATGCTCCAGTTTTAGGAGCAAGGTTTCGTGACTAACGCAATCAAATGCCTTGGAGAGGTCACAGAAAATTCCTATGGCATCTTGGGCCTCCTCCCACGCTGTAAATATGTGTTTTAGTAAAGTGACACCAGCATCAGTCGTGCAACGACCTTTGGTGAAACCATATTGCTGTTCGTGTAAGATTTTGTTGACATTAAAATGATTAAGCATTTGATTGAGCATTACCTTTTCGAACACCTTGCTGAATACCGGCAACACGGATACTGGTCTATAATTGTTGGTGTCTTTGCTATCCCCAGATTTAAAAAGTGGTATAACCTTACTGTATTTCATTAAATCCGGGAAGACTCCTTGATCTACACACAAATTAAATATTAAAGCTAAGTATGGTGCTATGGTCTCGATTATGGATGTACAAACTTTGATAGACATTCCCCAAAGATCTTCGGTCAACTTGATTTTTATTTGCCGAAAAGCTTTTATAACTATCATAGGGTTTATATGTTTAAATTGAAAATCAACCGGGCAGCCTGGAACGTTCGCTCTTAATAAATCAATTGAGACTTTGGGTGAGGAATTTAAAGCCTCCGTAGTTTTAGATGGTATATTAGTAAAATAATTTACAAATTCTTGAGCTACTTCTAAGTTAGAGCTTATGGCACCACGTGAAGTCTCCAATGTGTATTCAATGTTTCGTATTTTTTTCCTACTAGTTTCGTTATTTATAACTTTCCAAACAGTTTTTATTTTATCTTCCGCTGTTTTGATCTTGTTGCTAATGTACAGGGCTTTAGCTATTTTGCAGGTATTTCTAAAAGTTTTGGAATATGTAGCAACATACTTATTGAAAGTTTCAGTGTTAATGTAAGGCTTAAGGCCATACAACTCGAACAGTCTTTCTCTACTAATCCTAATACCTCTGGTTGCCCAGTCACTAAATATAAATTTAGTGCAAATATTTTTTGTTTTCTTTTCAAAAGTTTTATTGAATTCAGTGTGGACTAATGAAAAGAAATCCTCATAAAATTTATTTGCATCGTCCATATTATGGCCCAGAACATTTAACTTATTATTTAGGGCACTATTGAAACTATTTAATTTGCCAGTAGTTATTGGTCTAAATTGTATTTGCAATTTTTGTAAAGGTGTTTTAAACCTAAAAGTTACCGTTTGTCCACTATGATCTGACGGCAGAAAATTTACGATGGCTTTTTCTAAATGATCAAAATCGCAGAAGACATTATCAATACAAGTAGCAGAAGTTGGAGTTACTCTAGTCGGTTCGGTAAAAACATTAAATAAATTGAACGATTTAAAAAGGCTTAGTAATCTACAGCTATTTGAATTATTTTCAAGAATATTAATATTAAAATCACCACAAATAATTGCGGCTTTGTTACTGGATGCAAGTTTCGCTAGGACATCTTCCATTATTGACTCAAATAAAGAAAAGGTCTGATAATTAGGGGGTCTGTACACGCACACTACAACATGCTTATCTAGCTCAACACAGGACAGTTCGATGCAATGTTCAACTGATAAACCAACTATGTCATTGCGTTGCTTGGATTTTAAACAATTTTTAATCAAGATTAGAGACCCTCCACGCAGCATAGATTTACGGGTAAAACAACTGCCCACACTATAGTTCTCATAATTAATTAGCATTTGGTAATCCCTTAACCAATGTTCAGTAAAACAAACAATGTCAAACTTTGTTTTCTCTAAAAATGTTTGATAGCTTAATTCTTAAAGAAGGCTATATAGGCTAATTAACATCACCCCATAACCCTAAAAAAAGAAAAATAGTCATAAAGAACGCTATTTATATAGCAAATGATAAATGAAAGTTCAAATGTTTAGAGCTTCTGCCTTATTGCCAGTATCATAAAATATTTTGTACGATTTTATTTAAAAACGGGGATATTTTTATTCTTGGATCGTAGTTTACGTCACTTTAAAATTGAAGTCTTTGTGCAATATTATATTTTACCTGTTTAGGATATGCCTACAATTTAAGTATTAAAGTACCTTTTATTTTAATATGGCAACACCTTTGTTTACATTTTTTTATCTCGAATTCCATTTCCGAATATAGATGACTGTGGCAATGTTTCCAAAATTCATATTTTCGATCACAAAAAAACAATTTTTTTGCTATGAAAAAAACTAAAATAGTTCATTGGAAAATATGGTTAAAGTTGTTCATGAGTGCACTGACTGAAAGATTACCAATGAATTTGAAGATTATGAATAAATATAATTTGCCTTAAAAACTGCATGTATCACTTACTTAATAAACAGGCAATTAGAATCAATTCTATTTCCTTGTAAATTTTGACATTCAAGAGTGCCCTATATGTGCCTTCATTGAAAAGGTAACATCACCTTTGTACTTATTTTTCTGTTCCTTTCTTATCTGTTTATTTGTGTGTACATAAACGGTTAAATAAACATTATTTGACTGAGTTGACGATGCCGGCTTGCGGATTGAAGACGTATTGCATTTTGTATTTTGTTTTAAGTGAAACTTCTTAGTGCCGATTTCAACAATGAAACTGAACACGTTCAGCACATCTAAAACGCGTTCAAGAGCTGTCAGTGTCAATATTCCATAGAAAATAATGACACTGACAGCTCTTAAACGTAGTTTATATGCTGATCGCGTTCAGTTTCGTTGGTGAAATCCACCCTTAGTGCCGATTTCACCAATGAAATTGAACGCGATCAGCACTTTTAAATCCAGTTCAAGAGCTGTCAGTCAATATTCCATAACAATTTGGTCACTGACAGCTCTTGAATGCGCTTTTAGTGTGCTGAACGCGTTCAGTTTTATTGGTGAAATTGGCCCTTAGGCGGCGAACCGATAATTGGTCGAGAATTGGGAGTGAAATTTCAAGGACGCGTCACGTTTAGGCACATTTCGTAATATAAGAGAGAACGAAGATATAACTCTCTCTCTGTCTCTCACGTAAAATCTCTTAATTTTTTAAGTGAACCTTTAAACAAGCAATTTTTCTTCAAATAAATGGCTAAATGTACACTCATATTTTAATTCCCAGGTCTTGACTTCGCAAATATCCAGCACGTAATAAACTACGACATGCCAGAAGACATAGAGAACTACGTGCATCGCATCGGACGTACAGGACGAGCTGGTGGCGAGGGCGTCGCTACCACGCTGCTGGGAAGAGCCGCTGACGATAGTGTGCTGAGGGACCTGGCGCATCTGTTGAGAGAGGCGCAGCAGAAGGTAGCTTCTAGACTCCTCATCATCATTTAGCCAAAAGTATCCACTGCCGGACATAGGCTTTCCCCAAGCGTTGCCACATCGAGCGGTCCTGTGCTTCCCCAGTCCAGCGAATTCACATCCATCCACTGGCAGTTGATGTGCAGGGCAAATGACAGTGTTAATTAACTTGGAGAACTAGTCGCGGGTTTGAACTCAAAGGTGGGCGTGGCCAAAAAGCATGCTATCTCGTGTAGCATGACTAGCTAACTGACCAACAGAATGACACATGAATAAAAGCAACCTGTCATTTTGCCTTTTCATACTGTCATTTTGCCCATTCAATCAGTCATTTTGTCTATTCATACTGTCATTTTGCCAATTCAAACAGTCATTTTGCCTATTCATACTGTAATTTTGCCCATTCAATCAGTCATTTTGCCTATTCATACTGTCAATTTGCCCATTCAATTAGTCATTTTGCCTATTCAATCTGTAATTTTGTCTATTCAATCAGTCATTTTGCCTAGTCAATCTGTCATTTTGTCAATTCAATCAGTAATTTTGCCCATTCAAACAGTCATTTTGCCCATTCAATCTGTCATTTTGTATAGTAAAACGAGCGCGTAATAAATAACGAAATGCCTTTTGGAAAATCGAGGTTTATGAAAAAACCTCTGCATAAACAAATACAAATAAAGTTTATTGAACTCTTCGATAGTTGAGCTTTGTCGGTATCGATTTTGTTTTGGAGATTTTACACTTTTTTATCACTTATTTACGCCCAAAAGTTGCGTTAAAATTAACAAGAAAAACGAATCTTCGTTAGCTCATAACTTTTTAATTATATTTATTTTACTTTTCTGTTTCTGCACAAACAAATTTATAATGAGACAAAATGGTATAATGTTTAACTTTGGATGTAAGTACAATGACAAACAGTGGAGTAATGCTCTCCCGAAAATTTTATGGAAATAGCTTTACACTTTACATTTCGTCTTATATTGACCGATAACGTATCTATCTTCAAATTTGGCGTACTGGATATAGAAAAATCTCTGGTTTCAACATCCCAATAAAGCCAAAATATGCGACCCTGTAACGTGTTGACGGCTATTTATTTGACAGGGACGGATAGAATTGTAATGAATATCATGAATCATCAGTAGCGACCTGTCTTAGGTTATTGGGTTTGGCCGTTAGATAGCGAACTCACTGTTGATGGCGCCACAACTGACGTCACATAATCTCACGTCGAGCAAGCGGGTACTGTCAATATTATGGACATGATAGTTATTGGTTTACTTACAATAATAGGTCGCTGACAAGAGGTAAAGCGCGGTCACTGTCAGACTGCATAGAAAATAAAGAGAAGCGCAATGACACAACGCTTGTAATTTATTGCAAAATATAAAGCAATTATCAAGAATTTATGCAAAAATGAGTTGATTAATCGAAATTATCAAACAACCAAGTCCTGTATTTAAATATTAGACGTTATCGTTATTAATTTTACAAACGTACGTTGATAAGTAATACAGATATTTTTGTAAGAAGAACATTTTAAGAGGTTAGATTACAATTTGTTTGTACATAGTTCTCTGAAATATGTTCAAGTATTTTTTTTTCCGCTACCACAAACTCGTATAGATTTGGATTTTTTAAGACATTCAAAATCAAAATATTTCAACGTCGTTTTATTGAAACGTCAGAATCTAAGTGCACGGTGCAATTGGTCGACTTTTACAACGTTTTTAAATTACAGTGATAATTATGTATGGGAGGACAGTGTAGGCCTGTCAACAAGCACCATATGTTTAACAAATAGACAATGTTCTATAAATTTACAATCTACAAGGCCTACAACACTCACATTTACAAAATATAAAATAATCTAATAAAGTAAAATAAAAAACGAATTTAAACCAAAAGCCAATAGAGTTGAAATTAAAATTGTAGGTATGTAATGTCAATTAATGATCATATTATGTCAGAGTTATGTAAAAAGTTAATATCTAAGAATAAAAACTAAAATTTAAACACCATTCCTACTTATTTTACATTTGCCTCTTGTTTGCTTTAAGACAGATTATTTTAGATATTAACAACAGTCTGGTTGGCGAATCGTTTCCTTTAATCAACTTGTCAAAAACCAAAGTGCTATAATGAATACATTTGTTTCAGGTGCCATCATTCCTGCTAGATATGATAGGCGAGCCGGACGTGCCCGTACCGGATGGACAAGGATGCTCATACTGTGGCGGTTTGGGACACAGGATTACCGGTAACATCATCTATTTGATAGAGTTTGCTAGGACTACCAAGTATTCGCTTCTTTTTCTTTGCTACACGCGAAACATGACTACCATAGAAACGGGTTTAGTCTACGGAATAGTAAACAAAATGACAGACAGAATAGACAAAGTGACAGATAGAATAGACAATTTTACAGATAGAACAAACATATTTACAGATAGAGTAGATAATTTTACAGATTGTATAGCCATAATTACAGATAGAATAGACAACATAACAGGTAGAACAGACAATGTTACAGATTTCTTCAGAAAGGGGCCGTTCAAATATTACGTAAGCAGATTTATTACAATCATTTACCCCCCCATCCCCCTTGTCAGCAAAAGTAAGCAAAGCTCTTACCCCCTCCTCCCATGCTTACGTAAACATTTTTCAATTATAAATGTATTTTTTTTATATTGTAATTATAATGTTGTAATTATAATTTTAAAAATAATTCCCCTAATCGGTTCTAAAGCGAGTGCCTAAACGTATGCATTATTTGCGGGAATTTTTGAAAATGCGTTTCGTTTTCAAGCATAGACAATGTGAGGGTTGCCATTTGTGTAAAAAAGTAAATAACTACCGATGACGTAATCATCATCTAGACTCCCCTACCCCCCATGTCATCCAAAATAAGCAAAACAAAGACCCCCCCACCCCCCCATAGTGCTTACGTAATACTTGAACGGCCCCAAATCGGTAATTTCGTCTATTCTTACATAAGTACATACATAAACTCACGCGTTCTCCTCATGGGGGTAGGCAGAAACCACAGAACGCCACCTGCTACGATCCTTACATACACTCCTTTTGCTTCGTTTACGTTCATACATCTGGTCATACACGCGCGCCGGTTGCTAGTACTACGCACCTGACTTTTCTGAAGAACATCAGCAATAAGGTGGCTAAATGTCCTCCTAGGGCGTCCCCTCCCGGCGTTGTCACTCACATCTGCCTTGTGCCTTTTGTTAGTGTCCCTTCATTCATCCTGTCTATTCTTATGTCGACAAACCTGTTTCTATAGTCTTGCTACGCGTGCTGATCGATGGCAAATAATACACGAATTTTACATTTTAAATTTAAAAAGAATATCTATAGAAACTTATTATTACGAAAATGTCAAAATTTTTGTGTCCTAATGGTGGATTTCACCAATGAAACTGAACGCGATCAGTGCATAAACTACGTTTAAGAGCTGTCAGTGTCACTATTTTCTATGGAATATTGACACAGAGTTCTTGAACGCGTTTTAGATGTTCTGAACACGTTCAGCAACATTGGTCAAATCGGCACTTTACATTTTCTTATTATTCTTCAAACATCATTATCATCTGCCAAGTCTATCCAGATTCAGAGAACACCAGTATTTTACATATAGCGACTGCGACATTCCCAACACAGTTAGTGGGTAACACGATACCCCTTAGAAAGTCTGGTTGTCAGACTTTAGGGCTTATTCTAGAAACATTCATATTTTCTTATCTTTTTCACAGAATGTCCAAAACTGGAGGCAGTACAGAACAAGCAAGCTTCAAACATCGGGAGAAGAGATTATTTGGCTAACACTGCCGCTGACTATTAAATACATAATCATGCCCGTGTAATAGGGCGCGAGAAATTGCCATCAACCGGGCACAAATCGTTTACGAGTTAATATAAAGAAATTGATCACAACATACAAAGTTTACATAAGACTTACGAGTTGTACGTCGCGGTTTCAAACCCAGTCAGGCACCCTGTTTGTGTAAGTCATTTCATCACCGCTGCTCTCAAAACGTTTAAGGAAAACGAAACGTAAAATCGAAATTTCAAAGACGTGACATCTACCAACCCGCGTGGTGGATTACGGCCCACTCCCTCTCACAGAGAGGCTTCCTCTCTGTGAGAGGGAGTGGGCCGTAATGGAGTGGGTGGGTGGCCGTAAGGGAGTGGGCTGTGTCCCAGCAGTGGGAACATTATACGCTGACCATGTATGTATACCAAGTTTTTACTTGATGCAAGGTTCGCTAGCACCACAAATTACTAAATAAATTTAGTGCCAAACGTATTTAAGACATAATTCTGTCTCTTTTCGTTTTCAAACGATGGACAGTTATTGAGCAATGTTTTCAATATTTTTCCCGCTAAATGCATTTAATGATTTGTGGTGTGTAATTTATGTTTTTAGATGTAAATAAATATAATTTTAACTACATAGTAGTGACTTTTATTTAACTCAAGCTCAAAGCATTTATTTCAATTAAACCATTTACAGGCTCTTTTAGAGTCTGCCAGTTAGTCAGAAAGTTGAAGCTAGTTGCCCATTCCAAAATGTAGATCTCTATGGAGAAGAACGGGCATGAATCTCCAAGGACACTCTTTTAAATCAAGATATAACAAAATCCTGGGTACACTATTCTTATTGCTTCTATTTGGAGAACTTCTATAAGTGAGAACAATATATGTAAAAAAAAATAGGATTAAAAATAAGACTCAAGTGTCAAAACCTAGTTCATCATATTATTTTGAGTTCATTTGTATCTCGGTCAGAGAAGTTGTACCAGGCAGATGTCACCTTCACAGCCTAACAAGGATAAATAGAAAACCCAGCTAATAAAAAGAAAAGTTTTTATTTTTAAAACACTGTTTTACTCATGGTTCCTAAATTATACAACAATATACACCATGATGCTAAATCTATGATTGAGTCTGTGTTGGGTTAAAAAAATATTTCACTAAGAACTTTTTTTAACAGTTCAGAAAAATAACATATTTCTTTTACGCTTCTTAAAATCAGGAGGTAGGCAGATGTGTACACATATGCCAAGAAAGGTATGAGTTTCGGAAATACAAACTCGCGATGATGAGATCTAATATAGAGCTGTTACAACCTTGTAAGTACCTACTTACCTATTTTCTATTACCATGATTACAAATTCATGGATTCACAACTCTATGCAATTCAAAGAAACTTTTACAAACTGTTGAGTGCCCGACTTCGATCTGCGACCGGATTAAGGAACCCGATAGAGAGAAAAATTTAATCAAACGCGGAATGATATGTGCACTCCTACAAAGCGCGAGAGTACAAAACTTAGAAGCATTGACTCTGGGGCGACGTTCGTGCTTATTCGTAAAAACGAAGATTACCGACGAGCATAGTTTTCTTTTAAAACCATTACACCCATTTCAATAGGGGGCGGGCTTCATCAACCTGTGGTTTATGTCTTGGCGAAAAATTCATTTAGGCAAACCTAGTTGATCCTGTTTACCGAGGGCCAAACAGTATTCCTTAATAATCTTTTTATGTGGACATTCGCTCGTTACGATATTTATGTTCAAGCTTAAAAATGTATGTTTGAAAGGCAGGAATTACTTCATAAACTAACAAACATCGTCTGTATGCCTCGAAAGGGTTAGGTAGGCAGAGATAGTATAAAACCCACATTTCTCCAGGTATGTTATAGAATTAAGCAAGTGTATTTTTACGTATAATAAAGCTGACGATTTTGTTCTTTTCGGTCGGATCTGAAAATTCTTTCAAAATTCAAATTATTTCGTGAACACAGGGTACATACAGGTGTCACAATACATTAGATCCGAGCTGTGTCCCGCCAAAAGGCATACAAAATATTTTATACAACTGTTAGCATTTGATAGCCAAAGTTTTGAGGAAGGTTATAGGCTGTGTATCTTCACGGTACGTGCCTTAAAAAAGTTCAGAAACAACGCTAAGCAAAAACGAACAAGAAATTTCATAATAACACAATATTTTTTTAACCCAACTCTCAAAATGAATGGTCAAACAAATATACATGACAGGAGTAGATATCTGATTTATTTCGCTAAATTTTCTTAAAAATTCATGAAAAGAAAAATCCTTATTAGGTAGGCACTCAACTTCGTTTCATATTTGACTGCGAGTTTATTTTTGTTTTTCTATTAAACAAAATTTCGTATGCAGCGTGTACCATATTTGATGGTGTGCTACAGTCACATCAATTTGAGGCCCTAGTGTGTTTCTTTTAACCATCTCGACTTTACGCATCGACCGCGTTTAGCGCTCCGATTGGCCCTTGGCAATCTGAGCGAAACTTCCGAATGGTGAAGAGCCAATCGGAGCGCCGAACGCGGTCGATGCGTAAAATCGAGATGGATAAAAGAAACTCACACTAGGGTTTTTGAATAATTTCCCAAAGATCATTTCAGACACCATTCTACATGATCTGACCAAGATCATGTCTGTACTTTAAAAGAAACTGTGACCTCTGAGTTCGTTTCGGCCTTTAACCTCAGTAGCCGATCTCATCTAGTTTTTAAAAATACGATTGACGTGTAAAAATTTTTGTACAAACACTTACAGAAATATTATCATTTATCATTTCTCCGAGCGAAAAAATATAGCCGTACTCGGCTCAATATTTTTGATGTGACAGCTAATTATTTTTCGCGATAACGTTTGGTTTCATGGAGCAAGTTGTTTAATTCGATGGTCTGATCCGCACCCTTAAAATATGTCCACACATTTCAAATATACGATGTAAGAACAAAAGTGGGCGTATGAAACGGCTTTTTCATGATATTCGTGCTTGAAATCTCATTTCTACAAAGATTTCGTTTAATTAACCTAATTACTTAAAATTGAGACATTTTTCGGTTTAATTTTAAACCAGCAGTCAAATATTTAACTCTTAAATAGTTGAACCAAAAAACAAAGCACAAGAATGCATAAAATTTAAACAAATTCTTAATATTATGATGTCGACATTTGATTTTGAATTCTAAACAAATTATATAGGAATATATTGGGACCTAGTTACCCCATTATTATTATTTAATGAATATGCAATGATAGTGCTTTTTAATAGTGTACAATATTTATTATATGACGTAATAATACTAATGAAAATAAACTACTTTTACTTCGGGACCAACTCAAAAATTGTGAAAAAAAATAGGGTCTGTGCTTCTATTTACACGGCCGGTAGGTACCAATGTGTTAGAATAGAAAATATTCCGAGCGATGAGCAGAAAAATACAGATTTAGGTGTTCCTCAAGGGATTACACTGGGTACCACGTTTGTCCTCGCAATACAAGTGAAAACTTACGACTGGAGCGGAGTATACCCGATTCATAGTCACCGACGCGAGCGAGACTATTCAGTTTATTTTTTGTCAGTTCAGACTTGTCCTTATTAATAGTTTCATGAGTACAATCACCCCAAAAAATACACTACTATTTTTATATAGACGTATGACGTAGCGGTAATTCTGTTAGTCACAGACAAAAGTAAGATACATTGCTCTCTTTCTAGCATATAACATATGAAAGTGACCGACACTGTTCCTTTCTCGCTGTGTGTTAGAAAGAGATGCCAATAAACTTGGTTTTCATAGTCGCGGATGAACTAACTCTGTCTATATATTTATTTTGCTGGACTTAAAAAGTACAGGCCATGATTTTTGATTGCAAAAATATTATACAGGATTATCCGTTGAGATTGGTTAATATGGAAAAATCTCAACAGATCACTACTCATTTTTATTTCAAGTTGAGTTTTGGAATCTGAGGCGTGCCTACTAATATACAAACTGTTTTGTGCGCGTAACGTGATAACTTATGCCTAAATCGTGAAGCAATACCAGCAACTTTAAAGAGACAAACGTAGCTGTGTTTAGAATACTGACTAATCATCAATTTGTCTGCCAGGTCACAGAGCACGGAGGCCTTTCGGCAGCTAAAGGCGGTATTGCCAACACGTTCCATACAAACCAAGCCGCGCGTTTACTCGCAGAACGGCTCTAATGAGGGCTTTGAAGACAGTTCAAGGTATTTTCGGCGCCGTCTCTAGACGTGACCGGGGCGGCAACTCCGTGCTCTATGGTGGTGATTAACATTTATATCCAGCAGTAGACTGTTATGAATTGGGCAAAGACTACAAAGTTTTGAGACCCAGACATCGCTTTACATAAAGTTATGGCCTATCCACACACATCAACGCCATTACATGGATGTGGCACACACAAGGCACTCATTGAAGCCATTTTTTTTAGTTCACGGCCCTGATATGTGTGGACTAATGGTCAAAGAAAAAAGCATTTTTATTTCTTAGCTTTGCCGAGCTGTGTGATATTACAAAAAGTAAGTCCAACATTTATTTCGGCTATAATATAATAAAACAAATACCATCACGCCTGTTATCCCAGAAGGGTTGGGCAGAGGTGTACCTATAGTACAACCACATTTTGCCAGTTAATGTTTAAGTCCCATGTAATAGGGGGCGAGCCCAGAAAATGTTCTGTAACACTTAAACAGTCATTTCAAATTCAGATAATAAAAGCTCGAGATCTAGATAACTTCTATAATAACTAAATTAAAATGTGTTTTAATGCCAAAAAAAAAGTTTAATTTATAATATATTTTTTCACATTGGAAAAACCAACTCGCCTTTGCTATAATCAAGCTTTTTAATAAAAGGGTAGGTAGGATTTTATGTTATGTTAAAACTTGCATTGAGCAAGCGTGGTGATCAATGCTTGTGCCTTTCTTGAATGAGAAGATGCCTTTCTCTTGGCGTGGGACAATTCTCCATCTGCCATCCTTGATTAACTATTTTTTGGGGTCAGTATTTGACATGAAGCGACTGTCTATCTGACCTACGGTAACACAATACCTCTTTGTTTTTGTTTTGTGCAGAATAAACAATTTTTCTTTCTTTCTTTGTAACTGGTTGTCAGACTTTTGAGTTTCTGATGACCCGTAAAAACTGTCAGAAATCCACGAATGATAGTCAGGATCAAAGGCTTATTACTTATACTTCAGGTATATTAAAATATCGCCAGTTACGATGTTTTGAGCGAGTTTTGCTCAGCATTCTGTTGTTTTTATTTTTTTTATTGGAAGAAATTTTGATCGCGAAAATACAAACATTTTGAGAGATTTTTGAAAATGAGAAACTAGAAATAAATTTCATTTTAGTCTTTTATTTTATATAACTAGTAAATCACTGACGAAAATTCTTCTACCAATAAAAAAAAATACAACTGTAGCCGAGTCTATGCGATTCAGCGTCACCGACCGACTGGAGTCGGTTATACCCGATGCAGTTTCGTTCAGAAAGACAAGAAGTTTTCACATCAAAATACAAGTTTTTTCTAACTTAAAATCCCACCTACCCTAAAAAAGCGAGACCCAAAATCAAATGTCGATTCATATAGAAATCCTTAAGTAACAAAATCATAGCCTAAGTATTTCTTATTTTTTCTTCTAACGCGGGAAGCCACCTTCTTCGGATCATCGTAATCCTCATCTTGCTCATATACAATATTATTCTCAATCACCCAGTCCGCTGGTTCCTCTTTAACCGGGGGGTTAGATGACAACCGTTTCTTCTTTTTCCGTCCTGAATCATCTTTAGACCGTTTCTTTGGTCTTTCATCTAGGACAAGATGCTGGTATTCCTCAACTATGTAGTTCTCTGGTTCATAACTCGTTGTGATTTCAACGCCTACTGATGGATCTACGTCTGGTAGAATGTAGTAGTTCTCAAAGTCTCCTTGTAAAGTGATTTCATTCATTTCTGTGGTGAAATGTCTCTTCTTTTTGCCTGAAGAGCAGTGTTTAATGTATGCATATTTTGGTTTTGTATCATCCGGCAGTATGTTGACCGTCCATTCAGGGTTTTCTGAAGTTGTTGCAGGAATTTCTTTGACTTCTTCCATAGTGATCTCCTGTTCTTCAGCGATCTCGTAGATGAAATTGTCAGAGATTGTGTTGTCGTCCATGATTTGTAGAACTTCGGTGTTTTGCGGCTCGGCATTTGATGTCGATGACGTTTGCGGGATTATCTGTGGGGAGGGTAGTTTTTATGTTATACTGCGAAGAATATAGAAAAAAGAACCGGACAGCACATGTTTGTGGTTCTAATAAGAAGGCTATAATTTTAGTGTAGGTGTCGCAAAGTTTAGCGAGCTAAAGATGAAGGACGTTAGTGTCATAACATAACATAACATCACGCCTTGTTTCCCCGAAGGGTTGGCCAGAGGTGAACACGTGTGGGTACACCCACATTTCGCCAGTTATGTTTAAGTCCCATGTAATAGGGGGCGAGCCTATTGCCATCTACCGGGCACAAATCAAGACTTCGGGCTGCTACTGAGAAATTCCAGATAGAAAATCCCAATAACACGTTGCCCGACCTGGGGATCGAACCCAGGACCTCATGCTCAGCAGTAGCGATTGCGACCACTAGACCAACGAGGCAGTCATGTTAACTGCTATCACGAACCGGGGGATCAGGTATTGAGATAGTAATAAAATCCTATTAAAGCCCATCATCCAAGTAGTTCCTCTGGTTGGTTTAAGTGAATAATTTACAAAAACTTCTTTTTAAAGTGCCCCAGGAATGTAAGTTAAAAGTCACTTTTAAGCTCTAAAGACCTTTTCAATGTAGTAACGTCCTTTCACTCGGTGTACTCGGTGGTGGTAAGTTCAAATATTGTAAGATTTGAACCGCTAAAACTATGAGACTTTTAAAGCTAAGTAATAATTGAGCATGCAGCAATGAGTTGAGTAAATCAGCTACAAACCAACACTACTTGCTTACAATTATAAAAAATATCTTAATGTTAACAAGAACGTAAGTTACCTCAATAATCTGCCTCGGGTCAGGCATCTTCGTGATGACCTGCTCCGATTGGGTGATGGAGGCTTCAGCCTTGTCGGTCTCCACCTTGACCACCCAAAGTTGCTTCCGCTGAAGATTCTTCATGGATCTAGTGACAAAATTATAAATGTTTTAGCTCTGTGTGTTCTGTAACACGGCGCCATAGGGAAAATATTTTTGTCAACAAGCTTCAATAGTGCAACACGGACGATCGTGCCTACACATGGCGAATAAATCGCAGTTTTTCACGAACAGAAAAATGTGGTTGTACATTGAGCCTGTCTTAAAAAAATGAGACGAGAGACGGACGATCAAATGACCGGCTAATAGTGTTAAGAGTGCTGGTTGTCATTTTCCTCATTCCTCTGCAGCACAAGCCCGTACGGCTTGTGCTGCAGAGGAATGAGGAAAATGTCGTGTGGGAAAGTTTTGAGTATTAATATGCATGACTAAACGAGGAATGCTAAACGAACGACTGTGTGTAAGTTAATATGGCTGGAAAGGAATTGAAACTGTTTATTGAATTAATAGATTTGCATAAATCTTTCCAAAATAGGTCCTAATACTAAAGGAACACGGATTCAGTACACGATTCCGACCCTTCCTGAGTTGAAATTTTCCATACATTTTGACTGCGTAGTTATTGAACTTTCTATGAAACAGCAGGTTGTTTTTATGACAGAGAAAAAATTTCTACGCTACAAGGTCTAGAATCATGTTCTCGGTTTCAGTTTGGGCGATATGTCCATAACACCCTGCATAATAATTGGATTCCACCTGAACGAGGAATAAACCTGTTTATTAAGTATCACTAATGCTTATAAAAAAAAAAGTGTTATCACAAACCATCAAATAGTAAATGATCCATCCTACTAACATTATAAACGCGAAAGTTAGTGAGTATGGATGCATGTTTGTTATTCTAAAGCAGGTTTTGGTTTGTTCCGGCTCGTTTTCGAACTATTTCATTATTTTCGTCTCATTTATTTATCAGTATGTTTTTTTTGTTTTGCATTTTACTCTATTTATGTACTTAATCATCACTATTATTATTTGAAACAATTTTATTTTTATATGTATGCATACACACGTCACGTTGCAGTATAAAACTGATTAACATCCGTTACCTCACAATTCAGGTCCAGTTGAAAACCAGCGTCAGGCACTAGTTGTCTGGCATTTTTTTGCTGAACTGGGCCTTTTAGGCGCAGCCGTGAGGCACACTACCCTGCTAGTTTCACACTTCGCACTGTACACCTTATTTTTATTTTTATCTTTATTTTGATTGTTTTTCTCATAATTTTTACCTGTTTTGTGTGCCTTTTAGTCTGTGCTATATAAACGTTTTTTCTTTCTTCCTTATTTCTTACGCTTTCACGCAAACACTACTGAACGGTTTTGGATGAAATTTACACTGATAGTTTATAACCTGGATTAACACATAGAGTACTTTTTATCCCGATACTCCCACGGGATCAAGATATATGCGGGTGAAACCGCGGGGAGCAGCTAGTCTACTATAAATGATGAATTATGTGAGTTTTAAATTAAGGTCTCCAGTTAGAGCATAAAAATACTAAGGGCTCTGTGGGGCACGAGCCTCCGCTTAGGGCGTCGCTGAGGGAATGCAGCAAGGGACAAGCTGGATCGGAACAATAATCTTAATCGCGTTGTCAGCTATAAAGACTTCTGACTCAATCAACAAAAGTGGGCAATAAAGCTCCGCTTAACCTCGCAGATCGATGGATATATATCGACCACTAAACCAGCTATGCATCATTTCTGGTATTTTTTCTCATAAACGTAAATTTTAAAAACAATAACAGGGGTATCAAGTTATAAAACTCGCAGATTTCACAGAGATTCCACCAGTTTTTCGCACTTTGAGTCTGGAAACACTTTCCTGTGTCGCCTTGACCGGCTCCCCGCTGTATTGTGCTCCATACAAATTATTTATAATACAATACACTACAGAATACTCACAAATATCCCAGAGTATCCACCAGTTGTCGCACATTGAGTCTAGATACACTTTCCTGTGTCTCCTTTACTGGCTCCACACTGTAATTATGCTCCATACGAATTATTTCAGCCACTGCGGACAAAAAGATAACGTGTTGTTGTATAAAAGATAAGTTTTAAAATAATATGGAAACTTGAATCGTGAAAATTATAGCACAAACACTCTTATTCCCGAAAAACATATTAGAAGTCGTCCTAGACACATTCACTAGCAAATCCTATTTCCTTAATAAAACAAACCTCAGCGATACTCAATATATTTATTTATAAAGCCTAGACTACGTTGACTTGTCCCGTTCCGTCTATCTAATATTTATCAGGCCGCAAAAAGTGGCTCACCGGGCCGCAGTAAGTTGCCCGACAGGCCGCAGTTTCAAAGTTGATGGGTCACAAAAAGAAGCTCATTTTTCCAGCTCGATGCTGAGTACCGCTGGAAAAAAGGGACTTTACGCTCCTACCAATATAAAATATCCTTTATTTTGTTTTATTTCATTTTATTGAAAATATAATTGTATTTCTGTCTGTAACAAATGGCAGTACCTTTGGGGACTCCTCCTATGAACTTTTCGAATAGACTCTGATAGGATGGTCCCCTGCCAGCGCCTGCAATAAGGCAGAAATGTCACAAACGAACTATTATGCTGTGCAGCGATACTCAAACTTGGAATGGGCCGCATAGCGTGCATTATCAGGCTATAATTTTCCCACTTCTGAGACACAGGCCTCCCCGCAGTGAGAGGGAGTGGGCCGTAATCTACCACGCGGGCCCAGTGCGGGTTGGTAGACTATGTCACAAGTATTCGAAGTTTTGGTTCTAGGACATGCCGGTATCCTCACGAGGTTTTCCTTCACCGTTTTGAGAGCAGAGGCGACGAAATGAATTACGTTTATGTGTATTTATTATGAGTACTGGCCACTAGCCCAATCCGTGTTACAACGTGCCGTTAACGATGTATACTTTCATATTGCATTTAATAAAATGCTGTCATTTTAACAATACAAACGACTTTCATTATTTTATTTGTACAGATTACACTGTTCTGTTATTAAAACTAAATGTATCATCCTTAATTTTATTCCATTACGTCGTTTTAAATATGATAACTAACGTAACGTTAAGACGTTCGGCTAACTTCGGGTCCGCTCGTGGCTTCAATCAGCTGACTTACACAGACGCGATTTTGTTTGAAGTTGTGAAGCGAGGTTATGTTGTATTTATTCTTCACGGTGCTTCTTCACTTCAGGATGTCGATCAAGGTTTAATTCACGGCAATTATGATTTACAGGGGTTGCGAATTCTTTTTTCGTTTTCGGCAAAAAAATCCACTTTCAGTCGCACAACTAATAATAGGATCCTTTTTAATTAATATAAAATAATGCTTCCCGGATCATTTTTTTTAACCTACATTTTTTTTAATATCAAACTTACCTACTTAAAAAGCTCGAGGGCATAAGAGGCTCACCAGGCCGCACGGAAACATATTTGGGCCGCATCGCCCGCTCTATGTTGAATATCGGAAATATCTTTGGGCCGCATCGCCCGCTCTATGTTGAGTATCGCTGGCTTACCGTGAGAACGTACATAAACCATTTTAATCTTCTAATGCGCTAATTACTATAGTTTTTATAAACTTTTCCTTGCTAAAATTGGTAATAATTACCTACGTCTATTTATACTAATATTATTAAGGTCAATTTTTTTTTGTACCTTTGTATTTAGGGGTAATTTCTGGAACTAGCAGGAGGATTTGAAAATAAAAAACTTTTTATATTCTAAAGTCCATGAGGAAAGCTAAAGGCTATTTAACGTCACGATAATACCCTTATGAGCTGAGTAAAAAGGAAAACAGTCAGAAAAAACGCTGAAAACGAAGCAAGAAATTACGCGCGGACGAAGTCGCGGGCGTAAACTATGTAATCACAACTTAAGAATAATACAATTATGTTTCAGTGAGGATTTCACCAGTGAATGACCACATTCTGTTTCATTGGTAAACTCAGCAATTAGTGCGGATCAGCACTTTTAAACCTAATTAAAGAGTTGTCAGTGTCAATAGACTAGTTCATAACCATATTGACACTGACAGTTAATGAAAGCGATTTAGATGTGCTGAACGCGTAGTTTCATTGGTGAAATGCGCACCGTCTCTCAGTACCTCACTAAAATGACCATGAACAAGTGGGTTTAAACCTAAGTATTCCTAAAAAAACCTTGAAGGCGTATACAGAGGTGGGAACTATCTTGTAATGTCTCATACAAAATATGCTCCGTCACAGTAAGGACAATTTTTTCAGCTCATTGCACGATAGTATCTGCTTTCCGTTCAGTTAATTTACCTCTTAAGTTTGTAGCACTCTCAAAATAATAATGCCGTTGCATTATATGTAAGCATACTGCCATTGACAAGTCTGTCAAATTCACCAAGTTATTAATCGTTACAATAAGATTGCTATTAGGTTAGGTCAATACCGCAGAATGACATTCAGACAATATCTTTTTTATTTTTTATTCATAAAACGGCCATTAAAAACTCGACATTGCTCAAAGGTGTATGCTATTTTGATCTTTGTTATCAAGTAATAAAATATAGTTTTCTACGCAATAGGCCGCTCAGTGCTGTAGCTTCATGTGTCTTCGGTCTGTTCTTCCTCTATCTGACTTGATAAAGAAAATAATTTGAAAACTGCCGAAGGTATAAAAAACTAGACTGTACATCCGCATTTTACCTGTGCCTCATTTAAAAGTGGGGTCACTGTGAACACCGTGTGTCATATTTTATGCCTGGGTACAGCACAAACTTATCTATACTAATATTATGGAATAGGCTCCGAAACTACTGGACCGATTTGAAAAATTGTGTTACCGTTAGAAGCCGAAATTATGTCTGGTTAACATAGGTAACTTTTTTTTTCGGAATCCACGCGACCGAAGGCGCGGGCGAAGTTCTAGTTAACAATATTTGGATTTTGTTTTTTGTAAAAATTACTTACGTTTCTTATCATTGGGCGACTGTATGACTGGAGCCGGCTTCTCCTGATGAGTGAGGAGTTCAGGCAGCATGGGCGAGTCGATCCACAACCCTTGGTTGTCCAACTCGAAGTGGTAACTGGTAGACAAAAATGGCACATTTATTTTTAAAGTTCGAATGAGTGTTGACTTCCGCTGAATAGCAGTATTTTACATGTAGCGACTCCTATTGGTCAGATAGGCGCACATCCCAGTTACTGGATAACACGATACACCTCGGTTAGACTGGCTGTCAGATCTACGAATGACAGCCGGGACCAACAGCTTGCTGTACAAACACACTGTAAATGTGTGTGTGAGTGCAGGAGCTCTCGGTACCGTCCAAGACGAAAGCCAAGTCGGAAGTGTGTATGTGTGTTATGTACTGACTCTACTCTTGTTCTCGCACACATTCACAGCGTGTATGTACACTTGGTTGCCACGAATAAGGCGCGCGTCGTTTCGTGAGATAAAAATAGTGTACTATGGATGGTAAAGGCACCATAGCTCCAGTGCAAAAATGGATGGCACTATTCTTCCTGTTTAGCTCTTGCACTACAACTGGTGACAATAACACTTGACTTGCAAACTATCAGGGGTTGTATCATGGATAACTCAAACTCAAATCATTTATTTCAATTAAAACATTTACAGGCACTTTTGAATTGTCAAGGAATCGGTCAGTCAGAAATATGAAGCTAGTTGCCCATTCCAAAGCGCAGTAGGTCACTATGGAGAAGAACGGGCAAGAAACTCCATGGACACTCTTTTAAATAATATTGTTGTTACAAATATATTAGTTACATCGATTAATGTTGACACTATAAGTGAGAACGATGTACAAAAACCGTACACGTTAAAACATAATTAAAAACAATCCAGCAAATTAATTATTAAAATAAGCCGTGGCAGCTAAGAGACGACCAGTCCCAACTGACGGCGCCCGTTCACGAACATGACGCTTGGATCAGCACCATTCAGCTCAACCATTTTGAAGGGAGCTAAATGATCCGACACACGCGCCACCGTCAGCGAGACATTTGAGTGAGCATGACTATCAGCCGCCAAGGCACATTCAAGTCAATCTATGACATTACCCGGTAAATGGTAGCTCTATAGTACAAAGTACTCACATCTGTGCAGTGCATCTATATTATAAAAAAGAGATAAATAATACAACCACTGATAACTTCCGAGTCAGCTTGTTTTTAACCAGTTTCAAAAAAAGGCGGAGATTATGGACGCAACGAATTTTGACTAAATCTGAGTCCTGATAGTTTCCGAGTCAGATTGTTTTGACCAACTTCATAAAAGGAAGATGATTTCGCATAATCACAAACACAGTACACTTAATAACGGGTGTAAATATACACTTAACGAAGCCGAGAGTCACTTGTACTGAACCATACCTGGGAACCTGGTTACGGAGATATTGATGGTCAAAATTGCAACTTTTACTAACGATTTTTTTTTACGAAAACAAGTTTTTGATGTTATGACACAACTTTAAATATCCGCACGACTCCTGTACCGTTGGATGCACCCATATGCAAAATGTTATGCGTGCGTCACGTTACGCAATACCGTAAACAGTGATTTTTCACACCAAAAATAAAATTCGTTTACCAGCAATTGTTTTTGACGGCTAGGTGATGGGTTTTTATACACCCACATATTGTAGACTTTTGTAGGTCAAACCTGTATTACAGATCACCAGGCTTACCCTCCATCGTTAAAGTCACTTGTGACCTATGACTATTAAATAAAAAAGCAGGTAGTATCTACATGCATAATCAGCCTATTATGTTCCTACTGCTGGGACACAGGCCTCCTCTCTGTGAGAGGGAGTGAGCCGTAATCCACCACGCGGGCCCAGTTCGGGTTGGTAGATGTCACATGTCTTCGATATTTTGGTTCTAAGACATGCAGGTTTCCTCACGATGTATTCCTTCTCCGTTTTGAGAGCAGTGGTGATGAAATACCTAACACAAAGTAAAGCCTGCCTGCGTTCGAACCTACGAAAAACATCTCGTACGTCGCGGCCGTTACCACTGGACCACCACTGCTCTCAGTACATAATAAGACACTATTACAAATTTATAATAACAAAAGTGGAAGAATATGTCTTACCCGCACAGCTGAAGACTGACATGTCTCCAGAGGCACTCGCTCTCCTCGTGCATAGCACCCTCGATCCAGTCCTGGCGTTTGTTTTCATTGTCGGTCGATATATTTGCACTGTTGATAAAACAATACATTTTTTTTTAATTATCTTGAAAACGATGATAAATATTAGGTTTTTGACTGCAGCTTTGCCCACGTGGCCGTCGGAAATTATGCCATGGAGCCTTACTTCCAGATTTAAAGGTTTCCTACGTCCTGACTCAGGTCATGGTCTGTCTGTGCGCCAACTTTTATCGAGTTACGTTAAGTCGTGTAAAGGTAACCAGCAGACAGAGTTATATTCGTATTTCTAATATTAGTATGGATTTTTGTTATTATTCATCGTAGATGTTTAATGGAAAGTTCATTAAACATATTCCAGGATGGTCATCGACCGCCTCAGGGTCGCGGGTTATTCTACAGAGAAAACCGTGGCCCTGGCACAGGCAACTGAAGGAACACGGGTGGGTTTTAGTCAGTAAAAGTCTGACACGCCCTCCCGCTCCACCCAGAGCGGGAGAAGTCATTTGATGATTTCCCACCCAAAAAAAAAAAAAAACAAAACAAAAAAAAAAAAAAACAAAAAAAAAAAAAAAAAAAAAAAGGATGGTCATCGACAACCCTCCTCGAGGAGTTGGGCAGAGGTGTTCCTGTAGTACACTCACATTTTGCCAGTTATGTTTAAGTCCCATGTAACAGGGGTCGATCTTTTAGAAATAATCCTACTAATAATTTAAACGCGAAAGTTTGTGAGTATGGATGGATGTTTGTTACTCTTTCACGCAAAAACTACTTAACGGATTTGGATGAAATTTGGCACAAAGATAGTTTATGACCTGAATTAACAGATAGAGTACTTTTTATCCCGATACTCCGACGGGATCAAGATTTATGCGGGTGAATCCGAGGGGAGCAGCTAGTTTAATATAATTGCCCATCCTGACACTGATTCCTCTTACTCTACCAACATTTTATACCTTACACACAATACTAATAGTGCTCCAGACCGAATTTCGGTCATGACGACCAATCTCAGCAGACAATAGCTTTCGGCGCGGGAGATATTATAGTGCCAAATGTGTGCCCAAACACAGGCCTGTGCACTCTCTCTTCCCTCAGTCTCAGTCCCTCAGTTCGATGTGACGGCAATCCGACACGACCGGAGAGAGATCAGGCGCAGACCAACTGCTTAACATGCGCACCGAGGCACGGGAGCATCACACCGCCGATAAGCAAACTCCAGGCTGTTATTGAGAAAATGTTCATGGAAAATCCCAATAACTCTTTGTCAGACCTGGGAATCGAACTCAGGACCCCACGCTCAGTAGTTGTATCCTAACTCGCAATAACGTAGTGTCAATCATTAATAAATGTCAACCAACAAACGCATGCCTTAAATAAATACAGTTATCACTGTTAAACATTATGTGCTGGTAATAATTTATAACAATACATATAAGTGATAATGATAACATCTACCTATGTAGGTACATATGTTAGTTAAAGCTGTTGTTCAATTGTTTCTAAGGCATTATTGATGCATGCAGTGAAGTACCTTTTCATTTGCACACAACTTTCAAATAAGAAGTCTTATGTGATGTCAGTAGCGGGTAAAACAGGGTGAATAGGGATGCAGGGGTGAATCGAAACAAAACTTTAAAAAGGATTTACACTTTATAATAATATAGTTTATTGCCAACAGGGGCACTTAATCGTTAATTATAATACAGTCAATACATAAGAGACATTTTTGGCTACAAACATTATTATTAAAATCTTAAAATCCCTTTTAAAGTTTGGTTTTTATTCACCCCTGCATCTCTATTCACCGCGTTTTACCCGGTATTGAGAGTGAGAGTTTTCACCCCGTTTTACGGTACATAAGAGTAAAGGCAGTCAGGCGCTACGCTAGTCTTGCCGCGGCTATTTACGAAGTATTTGGACACACACATTACAATTTTTTTGTCTATTATTTATTGTCTACCATGCCTACGCAATCTCGCCTGATAGAAAGTGATAGATGACGTCATACTTAATAGTAGATTAAATGAAGAAGAGCCAGCAAGATAACCTGGGTTTCCTTGGCAACATTAAGGTCTTTTATAACATGTCTCCAGATTATATTGATGCAAGGACAAGTCCTTCATTATAGCAGTCTCTAATGATTGTCTAAAATCAGAATATCAGCGCTGTGACACTTATTTTTAAGTGTTGCAGCATTATGCTGATATAGGGGCCTTTTGGACTAAAGTCAAAGTAAAAGCATTTATTTCAAATAGGCCCATAAAAAGGCACTTTTGAACTTCAACATTAACATTCGAACTGATTCTAGGCGCCACTTCCAAAAGGTAGTTTCGTATGGAGAAGAAGGGGCAAGAAACTCCACCGTTACTGTTTTAAAATGTTTTACAATAGTATACATTAATTATGTTTTTATATGTGAAGATGATGCACCAAGAATAAAAATACTATACCACAATTGGTAAAAAGAATCAAAAATAAAGTAAAGGCAGATAAATTAATCACGTGTGTATTGTGTTCACATATTTACAAACATTGTAAAAATAAATACATGATTTTCCTAAAATATTAACTAGGAATATGTCAGTGTGAGTTGAGTAAAAAAAAAAAAAAAACAAATTAAACAATTAGATTAGCAACCAGTGTGATTTTGTCTAGACGGGATTGTCCTATGGAGCTGGACCATCATGTTTAATTAGAACATTAACTTTAAGAAATTAGACTTTAACTTAACTGGCTTAATAAAAAGTAATACAAATATCGGTCATGATCATGGACATTACCCAGAAAGCCGCTACGCTTAAGTGGGACTTTGCCGGTCATCTCGGTCGTATGTCAGATGACAAATGGGCTAAGACAACCAATGATTGGGTACCACTTAACGCACGACGCCATCGCGGCAGGCCGAGATGAAGATAGCGGGACATGCTTGACTCCTACCAAAAGGACTGGCAAAAGACAGAATTGTGTGGAAAAGAGATTTTTTCTGAACCAATTTTAAGAAATTAATATCATTAATACAACTCTGCCTATGGGGAGGATGTTTGGGGTGTTAGTTATAGTACGTTTTCTTCCACCATGACACTAGGAAGAGGTAAAAGGCAGGTCTTCTAAGGACAGTCTTTCAATACTTTCACTTTAAAAAAAAATTAAGCCAATTAGAACCAACAATCGCTAAGCTTCACTATTTCATCCACCTAGTTTTAGAAGCTTTCACATGAAGTGGAGACAACTGGCTTATGAGAGAAAAAGGATGGCCACTTTAGTTTTTTTTTTAATGTACTATTAAGAGGATGCTACTTCTACCTATTTTTTTGTAACACCCCTTCCGCAAATTTTCCTTCACAGGGGGCTCTAAATCCCTCGTCCTTCCCACTCCCACACCTGAAATCGATGCATGTTAAACTGAAGTCCTACTGTTTCTTAGAAGCTCTTGGTTGCTGGAACTTGCTAAAAGCTTTTTAGATGCCTCTTAAAATGTTATAGTATCTACATATATACGGCGGTTTTGGACTAAGTAATACCTTTTTGGTTATTTATCTTTTTGGTAGTTTTTAATAGCCAAACTGCAATTGTTTACATGGTTATTTTTATGGACTATCTGTCAATGTTTAAAAAAAAAGTTTATGATTTTTGGCAATTTCCATAAGGAATAATTATAACCTCTTGTGTGTAGTAATTTCGGCTCATGTTGATATTAAAATAATAATGTTCTAATCACACCGGGTACTGATAAGGTTAACAAAATGTAGCTGATAGGCATTTTGCCAACTGCCAGACATTGTTTTAGAGACTTGAATTAAAAAATAACCTATGCTAAAGACATGATATTCCTTATGTTAGATGACTTTTAAGGTTAAAATAGGATATCAAATAAAGCATATTTGATATCATGATTACAAAGATGCCTTTGTAGAAATGTAGAACTACAGTAATGTTATTATGCATGATTTCTTGCATGACTTACCCCCACCAAAGGGAAATAATTATGTTTAACTGGTGAAAATTTGATCTATATGGATATCAATAATAATGTTTATAATCAATAATGTTGAGATTTTCATCATGTAAATGATGAAATATGTGTTGGGTGAGCTTCTTACGGGCACAATAAGAATTGTAATGGAAAAATACTGGATCAAAACTACATAAAGCTAAATATGTTTACAATCATTTTACCACTTCAAATTTTTCGAGGTCACACGAACAGACCATAGACACTTTATTGGTGGCACAAAAAGTAAAAATAAATCTTATAATCGAGAAATAATATTATCATAAACTCACTTGTAGAAGGAGAAGCTGCAGACTACATCGTACTCTAAATCACAGCCTTCGACAACACACTTTAGAGCACTCATTATGGTATGGAAGCGCACAACCAAAAATGGACACCTCACGATCACATCATAGTATTAAAAGTAAAACAGCGAAATAATAACATTTAGCGCCCAAACCAACTTTCAAACAAACTAATTTGATGGATCTTTAGAAAATTATCAATCAAATGTCGAAATTGACGTGCTGTCACGAAAAGTCGAAAATTTTAACAAATGCGTCAAACGCGTGCCATGAAATGGTGATGTAATTGCGCGGCAAAACGTTCTGGCAACACTGGTTATAGCTTCGATGAATCGATCCAGAAGTTTTTTTTTTAAATTTAATGACGATATTTAATCGAACTTTTATTTAATATTTTCAAACAACTATTGTTTAATATTCTTATCTTAACTATTATTCTGAAACGGGAACCAAACAGCTACTGTCATGATTTTTCAAAGTTGAGTTTAGTAAACAAAGGTAAAAACAAATTATAATTAATAAAATATGTCCAAAAACATTTTTGAATGCATACATAAGCCCTGATCCGTTACCGCATGGTTGTAAGATAATAATTCATAAAAATAAAGCTTGAATACCACATAACAATATTAAACGCTATGTTTTTTTTTATTATAAGAATGATACGTAATGTATACTTTTAAGCATTACGATAGTTTTACACAGCGTCTTTATTGCTTTAAGAATTGAATACAAAATAATTTATTAAATACAAATCGATTAAATATTTTTTTAAACGATTCACAATTTCTAGTGTTACCTGTTACAATTATTCACCATAAACAACATGATTTAATCTTCGTTCCTATCTGGTCTATGGGACGCTATGTTGAAACAGGTAAAAACAGTAAATTAATAAAAACTGCATTATTTTATTTAATAAAATTAGTGTCATAAGACGCAAAAATAATATTTGATTATATTAAAAGTGATCAAATATTTATTTAGTCAATAAAGCCGAAAATGAGGTCACCATCGACAATTTTCGCCAGCTACCGGATGTTACGTAACTCCTAGTTCATTGATCGACGGTATATTGATTGCGTCTATTTTCAGGATTTTCAGTTATTGTTGTATCAAACACGCAAAGATATTTCAACTGATTTAGTCAAAATGACACTGATTACGCGTGTCATATGTCAATGACGCCGTCATCCATGACATTATTTGGTCACTATTTTTGACTTTATTATGTCATTGATTGAAGACATCTCGAAGTCTATCGAAATCAAAACAAAGCCAAGTTTGCTTTGATGTGCGCATTGGCGCACAAGTTGCGCAATTCTTCTAAATATCTAATTATTTAGATTAGTATCGACTACATTTCATTTTAACGGAATTTAAATTCATTTTGTTACCTTTGTATCAAATCTAATACCTACCTACTTCCTTTTTAACCGACTTCAAAAAGAAGGAGGTTCATAGAAGGTTCCTGCTCATAATCAGCCTACCGAACTACGTTAAAATCGGTGTTTCTACAAATAAATTAACTCTTTGGACATTTCATTTTGTATCATCAATTTTGTAATTTATTTCTCTCAAAAAGGTACAAATTTCGTACATGATAGCAGGTTACAGGCAAAGCAACGCATTCAACCCGAATATTTTCAAAGTTACAGTCTTCTTCTGGGTAAGCTCACTCCAACGTTTAATTTGTGTCTGTCACTTCTGACCTAGACTAGAGTCAAGAGCAAACCCATCTCAAAAAAAAAAAAAAGAGGAAACCTTTGTGAGCTGGAGTCTATACTGGGTTCGGGACGTTTATGACAGATCTGCAAGCTCACACCCTTAAGTTGCACTTACCTACAACAAAATTATAAACGCCTCAAGTACGTACAAAGAGGAAGATAAATCAATATAGAAAACAAAAGGGAGATGTGCTATGAGTGCTTTGGAAAGTGTTGTGTGTCCGTGAGTACAACACAGTCCTCGCACCCAGCACCCGCCAAGGGCACTGGGCGCGAGCACCTCCTTGCCCGAGAGTGTTTGTCTGTGTGTCTGGGTCAACATGGTGCAACACGCAACCAGACATTAATTTGAGTAAGTGAATATTCCCGGTAGGCTTTATTTTAAAATTCGTTCAATATTTATCATGATCCTCCGGTCCCACCCGTATTCCTATTTACATATCTATTTGTAGTCTGCACTCCATGTAAAACTCTCTGTCGATCTCAAAAGGTAAAGGAAAACATCGTGAGGAAACCGGCCTGTTTTAGAACCAAAAAATCGAAGACACGTGTCACCATATCTTCTTCCATACCATCCATACACTAGCCGTGCCCCCCATTTCGGCACATTTTGCTACAAGACAGGGTGGGCAACCTGGACGTATTCAACTTTTTTTTGTCGCCATTTTGTTTTGGTGGCAAATATGACAGTTGTTTTATGAAAATCATTAAGTGTAGATACGGCTTTGTTACCTAATGGAGCGTTTTACAACAGAAAGTGTTTGAATTATTAAAACATTCTACTCATACCAATAGAGACAATGAAAAGAACGGTTATGGGTCGATTCATTTCGGTGACATTGATTGGCCCCCAAGATCCTCGGATTTAACAGCTCCTGACTTTGCTGTGGGGCTATCTAAAGGGACATGTCTATGCTAACAGTTGAACCTTTATCATTTAAAACAAATTACGCGAGACAGTCTTTGGGATAACGCTGGAAATGTGTGGAAATCTCATGATGCCATGCTGCTAGAGGTAGACATTTGTCTGACATTATTTTTAATACCTGCCCTAAATACTATATTTAAATAAAAATACGTACCTAATCATTTTTTATATTTCATAGAATAAAAAATAAAGTGTAAAAGTAGTTGTTATTTGCCCACCCTGTAAATTTAGGTATGAAATCACAGAGCATCATTATAATACTGGTAGAGAGCGCCATCTCACAGGATTTTTAAGCCAACCTGTCACAAGCGCCACCTGGATTTCTTGTTCCATAACTAACCATACTATTATACATACTCTGTTCTATTTTTATTTGGTTGCTTTTGCATATATTTTCCGTAGTTGTAGATTGATTCATATAATACCAAAATTGGTAGCTTGATATTAACTTCACAGTTTTTAAATAGAACGGCTCCACATGAAATGTAATCAATCTACAAACATGGAAAATGTACACATTTGTTCTTTTTGATAGTTTGTAAAGGTTAATTTAGTTTTTAATGAAACTAGTTGTTGAATATTCAAAACATCGATTTATTTTCAAGTTTGCTGTAAGTGCCTACTCTTGTGCACATTTTTCATTTCAAATCTGTCGACAAACCTATTGACAATTCTGTATCAATATTCTTAAAAGCAAAAAAAAACAGCATAGACAACATGAAAACAATTCAGCGCACGCGCAAAACGTAACGGCCATTTTTTGCTTTCTTTTGTTAATTTCGAGTTTTGACATTTGTAATGTTTCATAACATTCGATTAAATAAATCGATAAACCCTAAGACTTATCATTCAGTCATTTGTAGAGACATCTAGTGAGAATATAAAACAATATTACTAGATGATTTCTTAAATATACAGAACAAGATTTTTAGATGGCGAACCTAAAAAATTTGCTGTAAACGTATGACATCATACCCAAGTTCCTAACACACTCGATTACGAAAGAGTGAACCTTAGGCACAGTGTTGACTTTTGATTATTGCAATTTTGTAGCCGTAGACACGTTGAAACTTAGCCGGGATTTGAACCCTTAACCTTACATTATGAATTATGCTTGTGTATTAAAGCCATTGAAAGTCCTTAGTGAAGTATAAGAGAATTCATCATCATCAGCACGCGTATCATGACTACCATAGAAAAGAGTTTTGTCGATGGAAGAATAGACAAAAATGAAAGATGATTAAAGTTTTCTGTCATTTTGGCCACTCTACCGTCGACAATATTTGGCCATGCTACGCGTGCATGATCATCATCCACAGCCCGACTTCAGCCCCTGCTGACCATAGATCTCTCTTTTCTTGTGCCAATCCCCACGCTCCTGTGCCAGCCTCATCCAGGTTCTACCCGCGACGGCAACAATGTCGTCCGACTATCTCGCCGCCGGGTGACCGACATTTAGTTACAAAATATTTATTATTATTACTTCGTCTTCCCGTCCTTGGACTCCACTCGGTCACAGCAAAGAAGGTCAAGGTAAAAAAATAAAAGTCTCAAGTGTGGTTTTATTATTAATTTATTTACTTCAAATATAATATGTATATTTAACTTACAGCCTTACTTACCGCGTCTTGCGACAAGACAGTGATAATTAAAATGCAAATTTCTTTTAAAAACCGTGAATTAATACATACAACTGTCTACGTCACTCGACGAAGCAAATCTTAAAAAAAAAACAATTTTTACTTAATTTCTGAACTAACCCTACCTACATTGACTAATTTTTTTGAAACTTCTACGCAATTATTTATTTTTTAATATTATTTTACAACAACCAAAGTTTTACCGAAAAAAAAATGGACAACAAAAAATTTAATGCACTGGAGATATTGAACCTACTTTATGGTCACTTTGCACTATGGCAAATAGATAAATAGAGTTTTAACATTTTCAAGTATCAAAATTGTTCGTCTATCCGCCATTTTCCAAAGTTTCATAATTACCAAGCCTTAGTTTAATAGCAAGATATTTTTTTTATATTTTTCATTTATACAGTAAACCTAAGTGTATCTTAACACTTGTCTTCAACACCTTTGGCGCGCTTAAAATAAGAAAAAAAATTGCAACGAATGAACTTAAAAAAACAACTTAACGATTATCCCGCCATAAGAATTTCATGGCGTTATATTAATACGCGGGAAACTTTCCGAAAAACTCTTTGGAATAATTCCGAAAAAAACCGAATTATATTTTCTTCTCCGCAAATTGACTCAGCGCAGTCTACAATACGGCCAATGAATCATCCGAACCTTCGGGCATGAACTTTCTCTTACGCTCGCCTCATGTGACCATTTGGTTCCCAAAAAACGTTATTGAGCAGCCGTCTGTGCAAAATTTATACCGGCCCTGATTCATTGGCCGTATTGTACCTGGTTTACAAAGTAAAATAAGTCTTTTTATGACATCACGCCTGGATTCCCCAAAGGGGTGGGGGAATTCTTAAGTTTAAGTCCCAAGTATTATTAAAGTCTATGTATTGCCTAGAAACTACTTTATTTCTACAACACAGTATGAAAATGTCTCTCACTAACTTATAACTTAACTCTCCGATCGGCACAAACTATTTGAGAACAGCCGCAGCAGCGCAACCACTTGTGGAGGTTCATTTAATGTTACTATTATTTCGTGAACGAAGCTACACCTAGGGTATCACTATTGAAATCTATGCTAGATCAAACTCCGAAGTAAACACTATTGTAAATGAAACGCTACTTAAAATTATGACAGTTGACAGCGCCATTTTAAAAACAATATTGAATGGCGAGTGGTGGAACTAATCGAGTCATCTTATCGTTATGAATTTTATATTACCTTGCAAGCAATACAGATAAGTTTGTCCAATAACCGATTAATATTTAAAGAAAATGGCGCTTGTGTTGTTTTTCGGAAAACTGCAAAAAAAAAAATACAATATTTTCGGTTCGGAATTATTATTCTAAAGTTTTTCCACTTGGTCTATAAAGGACAGTCATTTCGACCAGAAAAAAATACCACATTTGTATAAGACATAAAGCAAAAATGTCATCGAAAAGGAATCCATTCAATCTTCAATCATATAAAATTTTACAAATTAGAATATGATTACTTTAAAAGAATTATTATCGTTTTCCGACAACACTTTCTATGCTAAACAATTTATTTTCAAATCGTTAGTTTTCGGCCCCAATAGACCAATTGTGTGCCTGCGTATAAATATAACACCTCGGCTCTCGATCGCTTCAATACTAATTTGTTTCGATACAATGAAATACAAATTTATCTATGGTAAACAATAATGCTTCTAATTTAAAGGACGGGAGAAAAGAAATGGATCTGTATTGACACAAAAACCTTGAAAAGCAGTATATTCAATTATTTCATAGCATTTTTAATCAAACACAACCCCTTAGCCATGGATTCTTACCTGCATTACACAGATAATAATACATACAAAAACCCATTTTGAATTTAAGGTTTTAACTAAAACTACTTGTCCAATTTGAACATCAAATCTAGGACCTTTGCTCAGCACCCGCGTTTGATACTACTAAAATAGGATAGTAAAAAAAAAAATACGTCGTACATTTTCTTCACTGTTGTTCCATACAATCGTTTACCCTAAAAACAGACAGGTGTAACCAAGGTTTTCGCGTCAACAATTTTTAGTATAACCTTAAAAAAACATTAATTAATAATCGTATAGGAACTATCTCGTCGGGTTTCGAAGCGATCTAAGCAAACTACTTGTATTTTATTTATTTTATTCATAATCCTAATGTAGTTATATATATTATTAAACAAAATTGCATTGAGTGCGCGGTATGCCTTATAAAAATATTTATAATAATAATAATAACAGAAGCATATTCCGGTCGAAAATTTTAATTAAAAAGCTGATTTTTGAGTACTTTATAATATATTTTTGAAGAATAACGGTCAAAGCTGAAGGACTATCGACGTGATCGATAAGAAGCAGCCATTTTTTTTTCTATATTTTTTAAAGTTTTTTTTTGTATAGACATACCACGGACGCAGTGCACAACAAAAAAATAAAAGCACACTTAAACACTAGAAAAAAATTAAAAGAGCCATTTCGCACACCAGCATTCTTATACGAATCCTATACACAGTATTTTAAATATATATTTTAATATTTATTGGCTAGGTATTATATCCGAATTGAATGCACAGCAACATTCTATGTATTTACTGGTAGTTGTTTTTTTTTTTTTAAATAAGAACATCGGAACGGAAGTGTACCAAAAGTTACACCATGACAGACCAAGAGGAAGTTCCATCTTGACATACTACCAAGAAAAGTTTTCTTGTAAATACGAACAATTCATTAAAATACAATTTAAGCTAAATATTTTTACACTAAGATTCTGCCTTTGACCTCTGACTGAAAAATAAAAACTTTAATTTCATTTATCTTAAATTATATTCAGTAAACGTTCGTGCAAACAGGAAGAACATAGATATCTGGCAAGATTTTCAAAGCATTTTATCATCAATAGACGATTTTATTTGGGCGTCAAAAGAATATTTTTTTAAGTTTATTTAGTTCAGTCTTTCGGTCGCTAGGGGCACTGCCTGTTTGAACTTTAAGTTCGGTGTATCACCGCTAGAGGTGCTGTCTGTTAAATTCAATTCGGATTAACAACTTTGAACATACCACAAATACACACTCATACATAAAGAAAAACTTGAGCAAGTTAGTGTTTAATTATCGAATTGTTTCTAACGGAACGATTTTCAATCGATTCTGTATGAAATTATTAATATTTCCCAAGCTTATTTGCGGGGTAATTGCGTAACACACTTAAAACAATGGGATCTACGCGGTATTATCATCGCCTTTGCATTATCTCCGCGGTATTGTCATCGCGTTTGCAGTATCTCCGCGGTATTATCATCGCGTTTGCAGTATCTCGGCGGTATTTTCATCGCGTTTGCAGTATCTCTGCGGTATTTTCATCGCGTTTGCAGTATCTCCGCTTTATATTCATCGCGTTTGCATTTTAAGAGTTCGTCAACATACATGGCATTATTTACGATGTTGAGCAGACGAATTTTACAAACATAATTATGAAGTAATGGTGTACGAATTTCCTCCAAAATGCTTCGGATTTTGATTGAAAGTGTGTCACAAAATTTGGAAGCTGCGGAATGATACACAATATAATGCCTATATTTCTCGAATGGGGCAGAGGCGCTGAAGTCCATCCACAATTAGCATTTAATGAAGAAAAAATATTAGTATCTTCATTTATAAGTAGAAAGATTTTTCTTAGCTTGCGTTAGTATTTACAATTTTGAATGAGATGTTTATATTGATATTATTGCTTGAAATACTCTCTCTCTTTACCTTCAAAATCTTTATAGATCTTACTTCAGAGACAATTACACCCAATTTTTTAAGTATTAAAGAAAATATACATGAATCAATTGAAAATCGCCCCAAAATCGTTGGAATGCAAATAAAACGGTTGTTCAAAACAATTTTATTTAAAATAGCACCAAAATTATGTTTGACTAAGACTCTGACAATAATACTAATTATTTGACGGTCGTCACCGGTCATAACATATGATTACGCCTTTATGGGAAATACAGGAAGGGGGTTGGCAGAGGTGTATTAACACTTATATATCGCCAGTTACGATTAAGACCCATGTATTATGGGGCGTTAACTGTCATATCTTTCCATATTGACAGATTGCAAATGTTAGGCAGTAAGAGCTTATTATTTATTAAGGCCTTGAATAAGTATGATCTTTTAATGTACTCATGACATTCACCTATTTTTAACCTCATTTATACTTCACATTCTTCACAATGATTTTTATGAGACTGTAAATACTTTGTTCATTTCATAGTGACTTTTAGATATTTCCTAAATACTGTGGCATACACAAGATTTTAAAGTATTCATTACAAGAACTTGTTTAAGTTCACCATGAACTGCCACCTTCACCCGGAGAGATTTGCCAGGTCTGCTGCGAGGTTCATTTGTTTGCGTGGCCGTGGGTCGCAGTGGACGATCCCGCACACATTTTACCGGTGGGCTGCTGAGGCCTTGATGTGGCGCCTTTTCAATCACAGATAAGGTTGTTTTTTTTATTTGTCATATTGGTCATTACAAAATGAACATAGCATTACAACCGTTTTATCTGTATCCCAATGTATCGATAAGCTATGGTACTAAATTAACAGTGTGCTCAGTTTAAATATTATAAATACAAGTGGCAGTATCTTGCGAACCGTTTCTCGAAGTTATTTTTTTAACAGTGGCGATTTTGAAGTTAACGTTTTTTTTTTACTTTTTTTTTTTTTGGTAAATAGAATTTCAAACTAATCTTTTTTTCGGAAAACTTCTGGTGTCAAATATCAAGTGAAGTTTTATGATTAGTTGTCGTTATTACGGTCAACAAATCCCGACAAGTTACAAAAAGATTTATTGGCAGATTTACCGCTTTATCAAGACGCATTTTTTTTATCAATTTTTTAAATGAAAAATACTAATAACATAGCTGAAAAATAAAATGAAAATAGCTCGGCAGGCAGATGATGATCATGATAAATCATCGTATATGGTAAGAATGGATTGACACTAAATAATATGAAAATTGAGCTAAATATGTGTCAAGCCAAGGGCTGGGGCTGATTTTGAATACAGTTAAAAGTGATCAGCATTAAAATATAATGATTGATATTTTATTTCTCAAGCAAAACTTTTTGAAGAACTTTTTTTTAACCGGTATTTTCAAGCCATAGTTTGAAATTCATTCTACCAAAAACATTAAAAAAAAAAAAAAAAACACAAACAACGCCAAAACCAAACGGTCCACATATAAAATAAAAAGAGTATACTAAAAATTCATTAAGTATTTTCAACATCGAGTTAACATTACCCAATCACAAATTTTCTCAACACTTGTAATTTTTTCTCGCAAATTCAGAATTAAATTCCAGTCTTCTGTCATTTATACATTTTAAACTATTTTTATACATGACATGACACTACGCGGCTGTACAATTATACAAAACATTTTTTTTTTATGATTGCAGCATACAGTCCTAGTACATATTTAATTTTTTCTAGAGATCCAAACAATTGAATTTGGGATAACTCGAGTGAGGGTAAATCGAGTATGAGTATAACTCACTTTCAACTCGAGGGATACAATATTCAGGCGAATTTTCTCGAGTATGAGTGAAAAACAAAACTCTTTGATAAAAACTTGAATGAGTTACTTATAATGAGTTAATATTACATTAAATTCAACCCGACTTATACATACAAAACCTTATTAACACCCAAAATTCACTCATGGACACCCACTCAAGTTTTATTTTATAGAAATTATTGCTAATAACTCGAGACACATCACTCGAGCTCCCAAGATGGAGGATGAAAAAAAAATGCGAGGATTGTCGATGTCGCAGCACCATAGTCGCCACAGATAAAAAATACTTAACCTACCAAGACTACGACAGAATAGTTTTTTTTTTAAAGTCATTTTGAATTTTCTCAAGATGAATGTCGTTATTTTTATACAATGTCAAAAATATATAAATATATATTGTTATATGGTAGTACATACTTACTCTAGCTATGTAGATGTCAAATTGATAACGCGTGAACATACGAGCGTAGCGTTGCTTATTGTCGATGCATATAAGCTGGAAAGAAAGAAATAACATTGTTAGATTATTGTTCAACCCCCCGAACAAGATTAAGTCGACATTGATCCGACAAACAGTTTAAAAAATGGCCGAAACCCAAATTATTGAGAATTTAAATAAAGTGGTGTATATAGTCAGAAGCAGCAAAAAAATACCACCCAGTTTTATTGCTATGACAGTTATGAACTCAGGAGTCATCTGAGAAATTCACCCTATATGCATATTAAACATCATGCGCACATGTCAGCCACATCAACGTGAAGTCACCGATCTGCCACGTCAATTTCAGAGACGGGTGTGAAGAGAAAGAGAAAGTCAGTCAGTCAGTCAGTCAATCATAGCAGTGGTGGCCCAGTGGTAACGGCTGCGACCTACGAGTTTGTATGTCATAGGTTCGAACTCTGTCAGGCGCTTTGCTTTGTGTAAATTATTTCTTCACCATTGCTCTCAAAACGGTGATGAAAAACGAAGACATTTGACATCTACCAGCCTGTACATGGCCCGCGCGGTGGATTTCGGCCCACTCCCTCTCAAAGAGAGTCCTGTGTCCAGCAGTGGGAACATTGTAGGCTGATTATGCAGTCACACTTCAATCAATTTGTATATTGGATCCACGTTTCGTTCGTAGCGATATAAATTTTGACTTGCGCCGGTAGCGACGTGCCGGATGTGTGTAGCCAACGTCCGATCGGCGACTCAACGTTGGCGTGACTGACGTCTATGCACGAAGCTTTAAAATGTTCTCAATCATGTCATGTTTGACTCACAGCTTTAAATGGTTAATTTTATTGATTTTTTTTAAGTGAAGACCCTGAATCAGGGAATAAGTCTTAATTACAATATACAAGCTAACACTATAACGTATATATTATGTACAAGTATACAGGATGTCCCGTAAGTCGACGACAAGCCGGAATCGGGTGATAGGTCATAGTATATAAATAGATAGTCATGACAGTTATCAGAAAAGAAAAATTTGCTATGTGAGTATTTTAAAATTTAAAGGAATTTATTCAACAACAAAAAAAATGTTGAAAACCTACTGCCTGTGACAGTCTTTTAACTTGACACACAACACCCAGTGCCTTATAAAGGGACTAATAATAAAAAAAGGCTAAGAGCTCGTAGGGCATCAAAAAACTCGTCAGGGAAAGAGTAATCATCGTCAATTTCGTAACATAGGTGGCTATTCATGTGAGCAGAGGACTGGCCTATTTTTATCCCAAAGAATTAGCATTGCCAGGTTGGATGCGGACGAAATTTTTTCATGCCGTCGTATTGTGTCTTAAAAAAACAAACGTAACTCACCTAGGCTCCGTAAACAACCATCCAATATCGCCATAACGAACCACAAAGTGTCACAGCACTCACTATTATTATTATTAATAAAAGTATATATAGAAAAAGAAAATGCATCTGAATATACGTTGTAACTCTACACTCGGTGATTAAGCACAATGCACTTTAGTCTTTATGTACAACAATCACTGCTTCGCCGAGAGCTGCTTCGGTTCCGATTCGGGCTTCGTTTTTGGCGTTGCTGTGGACATAAATTGATATTAGTATTTTTCTGGACTGTAAATGGATCACAGAGTCGTTTCCTATAAATAATGGGGTCAGCATTGATCACATGAGCCCATGACTCATGACTCTGTTGAGGAGACCTCAAGGCGTGCAGTTGACAGTTGGTTTCTTAACTCCAAACTCACCTCGACTGAGGAAAACTGTTTGAGATGAGGAGTAAAAGCGAAAATTAACATCAAGCCACTAAGTGAGGTTGAGTCAAGTCGAGGAAATCAGGAGGTTATTTAAGAGTTTCTTCTGGTATTCGCCGCTGTATTGGGTTATCTCTTGTTTGACTGTGGGTATTGCCACTCGAAAATACTGTAGCTTCCCATTAATTAAATGTTTTTCGGAATCGGATAAGTAGTACCACAGATAATATAATACTACGTACAGATACCCAATCCCATACAAAGAAATGAAACCCCCCTAAGTCTGGCAATTGAGCTGGCAATTTTTCGTCGTAATTTTTTTCAACAGATGCCAGCATAAGCGACCCACTAATTGCCAGAGACTGTAGTTTGACAACGCCATCTAGGAGTCGACCTACTTTTAAAACGTTTCGTGCAATCCTTTATTTAGATTGTTTTATAGTTCTGGGTTCAGAATAACATGTTATTAGATTTCTTTTATCTTTCCATGTAAAAAAAAAAGTTGGTGATTTAAATAAGTATAAAATTTTGGAAGATGTGTAGAGCCATCCAGCCAGCCATGGTCCTGACCAATTGAGTAAAACGCCATCTATTGCAAAAAGCTCCAAACAAAATGATTAACAGATATCATTAAAAGGGTTCGAATTGAAGTTATAGGCTTCATTTTTATTTAATTTTTAAAATATGTGCATTATGAGTGGAAATAGATACAACAGCACTTAACAAGTAAGTTTTGACTTTTACCAATCATATTTCAGCCAAAATTCTGCCGTTTATCGCTTTTTAATGAATGTTAATTTCACAATGGTTACCTATGCTGCCATCTATCATTTTTTTTCAAGACAAATTATAATTTGTTCGAGTTGAGACCCCATGGTAGTACATACAAACTCACAAATTTTCCTACTTTTTAATATATGAAAGATAAAAGTTGTACTCACGTCTAGGTCTAGCGTTGGCGACGACGCTCTGCGCGCCGCAGGAGCCGGCGCGGCCGCGGTTGTTGTTGTTGTTGCTGTTGTTGTTGTTGGGGCGGCTGCCGGACACGTACTTACTGCTGGACAGATAGTGTGCGTGAGTGTGACGCAGTGGTATGACACAATCAGGGAGATTACCGTCTTTTGGTTCTACAACGCTGCTAGAACGCGTGGCATGAACAACTTTTATTGACGGAAGAATAGACAAAATAACAGACAAAATGACAGAGAGAATAGAAAAAAACGACAGATAGAATAGACAAAACGAAAGTAAGAATGACAAAATGACAGAGAGAATATACTATACTATTCTTCCATCGACAAAACTCGTTTTTTTATGGTGGAACCAAGACAGTAATCTATTCTATTTTTGCGCGCGGCCAAAATCGGAACTGACGTCGCCATTTTGTTTTGTCAATACAATTTCTGTGACAATGGAGTATATGACAATCATAGATGTTATTAGAAAAAGACGATTTGAAAAAAAATACATCGGTGGTAAAATAGAGAAGTTTGTCATTTTTGAAATTATTCTTCTATTCTTGTTACGCAAAACGTTGGATGGGCGGGGACCAATCACCTAATCTGTAGGAGCGTCTAGTCGCCCTCACTTAGGGGAGGTAAGTGACTACCGCTGACCGTCGTAGTAATAGTGACGCGTCGCGCCTACAGACATAACAGCAACCATTCAAATGGGCGCGCGTAGCTAGCGAGAGCTCAAAATGATCACCTTCCATGACGCAAACAAAATGAGGGGACCGTATTTACGAACCACCGTGAAGCATCTGCGGCCGGGGGGCATAGCCCCGGTACCGCTAGCCGCGCCCCCTTACGGGAGCGTCGCGATAGCAACGAGGCTAAAGCAGATACAGGGTGGAAGGGACATCGACGCATGACCGATTATTTATTTATTTATCTATACTTTATTGTACACGACAAAATGACAACAAAAAAATTGAATTAAACTAAAAACATTCATTATTATTTTTTCTGCGATCTCTTCCATGCAACCATACCATGAAATTTTTTGTCGGTTATCAAAAAAAAAAAAACAGAAAATTTCATAGAAAAGTGCAATACCTACGCGGTCAAAATTTATGGCAGAGCATTTTTTTTTTAAAAATAACCGACAAAAAATTTCAACGCAGGGGCTTTCAGAATCATGTACTCCATGGTGACCGGTTGTGCGTCGATGTCCCTTCCACTCAGTATACGACGTCCCGACGTTGTGACGAATCGTCGGGCAGTTGCCCACCAAACACGACACCCGTCTGGTCGGAGGATCCTCCCTTTTCTATAGAGAATGAGTGAACATTACACCCTGTTCCTCACGCCTCTGTACTATTTAAATGTCTCTTTACCTGTTGTTCCTACTGGCAGCGACAGCCCGGTCAGACTCAGACACGGAGCGCATGCGGTCGTAGGGCCGCGCGTGCGGGCCGCGGCCCGGCGCCGACGCGCCTTGAGCCGCTAGAAGCTCGTTCAGTTGTGGCTGCAGGGATAAAGTATTATTAGTAAAACACTTTTATACAGGCTGCCTCGTTGGTCTAGTGGTCGCAATCGCTACTGCTGAGCATGAGGTCCTGGGTTCGATTCCCAGTTCGGGCAACGTGTTATTAGGTTTTTCTGGAATTTCTCAGTAGCAGCCCGAAGTCTGGATTTGTGCCCGGTTGATGGCAATAGGCTCGCCCCCTATTACATGGGACTTAAACATAACTGGCGAAATGTGGGTGTACTATAGGTACACCTCTGCCCAACCCTTCGGGGAAACAAGGCGTGATGTTATGTTATGTTTTATACAAAATCAACAGTAAATTGAGATCGGATCAAAAAAAAAAAACAGTTCTCATCTGCCTAGCTGTAACGTGCATTCCGAGGCACTCTGTATGTAATGGATGGCCACCCATTCACAAACCGATCCGTGCTGCTGTTATTATTTGGTCGCGAACTCCCCTATTTAGGAACAATGAACTCATGTACCATCTTTTCGTTTGCGATTCTTTGAGATGCATCTACAAGAGTACAGTCCCCGATGATAACCAATATTTTCTTCTATTCCAGTCGATGGTAAAAGTTAAAATATTATACGGGCAGCGATACGCGGTTTCACCCGCATAAGTCTTGATCCCGTGGGAATATCGGGATAAAAGTTTCCTATGTCTTAATCCGGGCCACGGTCCACCCATGCGCCAAACCGTTCGTTCAGCCGGATAACCTCCAAATTTTCGAACTATTTGGCTTATAACTTCTAAAAGGTGCATCCTACGTGCATCAGTACTTTTTGCACTGGCTGCACTAAAATTGTGGAAAATTTTGTATTCTTTAAAAACGTACTAAGTGACTTATATGTAGGATGTACTTTTTATGCGACCCCTTTTTTTTGGGTGGTAAATCATCGATTGACTTCCTCCCTGTCTGGGCGGAGCGAGGGGGCGTGTCAGACTTTTACTGACTGAAACCCACCCGTGTTCCTTCAGTGCCTGTGCCAGGGCCACGGTATCTCCTTCGAACAACCCGCGACCCTGGCAGGCATCGGCTCAAACGGACCCCGTCAATTAATCCTTATAGGCGATCTACCGTGTCTTAAATGACACGCCTAATATAACTTGGCACAGTAGAATGCCACGCTAAGCACGGCTTCAGTGGCGTTTTAAAGGTCCACAGTAGTGCAAATGTATGTACAGTTTGGACACGCCAACATATGGTACATGTTTTGGTTTCATTGAACTCACCTCCAGCACTCTAAAGTCTTCGATGCTCTGGAAGTTTTCTAGGTAGCCCATTAGCTTGGGGTCCACCTGTAGGGCGCCGGTGTGCTTGTAGTACTTCAGGAAAGCCCAGAACTTCTCCAGACCGTATAGTTGACCTGTGGAGAGAGAATTTGATTTTAATCATTACGAGCATTTAATCATTAACAGCTGAAGACAGGGCGCTATGGCGCTCATTAGGGGAGGCCTATGTCCAGCAGTGGACTAAAACAGGCTGATGATGATGATGATGATGAGCATTTAAAAATACTTCGGACCGAAATGAAACTTGCGCTAAGGGTCCTCGCACATCTGATGGAAGATGCGTCGGGTGTAACTTCGGTTACTTCGATTCTAACTCTTTCTTAAATAAATAACTAACGCATCATCGTTTGTGTGTGTGAGGTTGGATGATTTATTATCTACTCGTCTGTCTTGTCTTGTTCTTGTTATTGGGGGCGCTAGTTGTAAGCGAAAATCAAAAAGTTAAAACGATCGTATGTCCTATTCAAAATGTTAGTTCGAAAAACGGCCGTTGCACAGATAAGTTGGTCGAGACGTCATTACGTCATTTCAGAAGTAGTTGCTGAAAATCAGCGCTGTTGAAGATAGGTTCGTCCGTCTTGTTATTGTTACAACAATTTTCACACTTCACAATGGGCATTTTGTTTTGGTTGTTTGTTTGTTTTCATTTGCCAGTGTCGTAACCCTATTCAATAGAGCATTTGTACATTGCAGCATGGGTGTATTAAAACAGCCCTTGTGATGATATTAATCTTGTCGGGCGCACCCTGGAGTGTTAATAATTATAAAATCATTTAGCAGATAATTTTGCCAAACAGAAATGAACCGAAATCAAATAACGAAAACTCTTACTTTGCTATACCGGCATATATGCATATATGCTTTGGGTCCATACTCACCAATTCACAAACCACCTAACTTCAATTTTGTTATTCGTAATCTTAATTGAATCCTTTTGCTGTACCCTTACAAGGGCCAAATTTTTGTACCCAGCTTTAAACCCTTCGTAACATATATTTTACAATACGGAATGCAATAAATAAATGATTATAAAATATCAGAAATCATTTATTTTGCAATGAATGTGGGTACAAAATAAGATGTTAACATTGTAAAAGCAGTTCCAACACACTCTACCTTACGGCACGCAAAAGTAAAAATAACAATATTTTTATCTACTAAATAAAACAACTAATTAAACAAAAAAAAAAAAATCAGTTATGAGGAGCTGTTGCGGCCTTCCTACATAAACTAAACAGCAAAAACAACAATCTTAATTCTATACCACTTAAATGATTGATTAAATTATCTTCCTAAGAAGAACAAGGTGTATAAATAAAAACACTAAGTGTAACCTTGCTGCCTTCCTTGGCGTAAAAGTCAAAAATTCGTTCATGAACAATACTCTGTTCGTTTCGACACGAGAACAGAATAGCCATTACAACAATTAATGCCTATTTTGCGAAGATACCCGACTTTTGAAAGTAGATATGTAACGTGCGCACTCGTTATTTGTGTCTAAAAGACTGTGACGGATCATTATTTGTCGTTGTGATCTTGCTTTCGTAAACTGTAATTATCATTTATTGTCGTTTCATAAATATTTCGTATGTATGTATTTATGTATCTATTTCTTATGATATGTTAATATGTATATAACTGTGCATATATTTTAGTGTAATGTATATTTATTTCTTGCACCACTGACAGCCCCATTTTATGTCCAGACAAATCGCTGTCCATTCTAAGGTTGCCTGGAAGAGATCGCAGAAAGCGATAAGGCCGCCCATTCTATGTTTTTTTTTTTTTTGCGGTGTACATAACACATAACATAACATCACGCCTTGTTTCCCCGAAAGGTTGGGCAGAGGTGTACCTATAGTAAACCCACATTTCGCCAGTTATGTTTAAGTCCCATGTAATAGGGGGCGAGCCTATTGCCATCAACCGGGTACAAATCCAGACTCCGGGCTGCTACTGAGAAATTCCAGTTAAAAAAACCCAATAACACGTTGCCCGACCTGGGAATCGAACCCAGGTCCTCATGCTCAGCAGCAGAGTATATATAAATAAATAAGAAGAAAATTGCTGTATGCTCCTCAAGCTGGGTATATTATTAATAAAACATTTAAAAAAAAAAACGATTTCTTTCAATATATAGATATTTTGTCCTTACCTTTTTCGTAGTCAGCCATGGTCTCAATCTGGAAGTGCTGGTACAGCTCGGGACGGAACTTCCGCTCGAGCCCGTACGAGTAGAAGCGGAACAGGCATTCCAGGCCGTAGCGGAACCCGGCCGACGCGTCCTCGTTGGCGAGGGTTCTGTAAGGGACACATGTGGTTATAGCGTGAAGATGTTAGTACAAGTTAACAAGTATTGGATACAAGTATCGTTGCAATATTGGTGGCATCGACGAGCAAACTGTCCATCCTTACACTTCTGAGTGGCAGAAAAGGATACAAGCAGATGCTGGTCAGGCAGTCTGTGCGCGTAAATGTGATTTCAACCTAATATTCCCGCGAAGTGTAGAATATTTTCGCCCGTTATAAAAAAAAAAAAAAAAACATCTGCTGTTTCAAAGACAAGTGCAATACTACGCGGTGAAAATGTATGGAACAGATTTTTTTTATTTGTAACCTGTGTTCAAGTATCTATGACAACTGTAGTTTTACCAAAATAAAAAAAAATACGTGGGTGTAGCTGAAACTATACAAAATCAATATATCTATGTGAAAACTAAATTACAAAACCTAGTCCAAAATACAAAAAAAAAAGTTAAAGTAACTTGAGAAAATGGGTTGAATTTGTGTAAAATATTTTTTTACGTAAGTTTTTATGAATGACGATTTTTTGAATGAGAACAGTGGTGGCCCAGTAGGTATTGAACCTTTGTAGGAAACAACAGACTTTTTTTTCCAAATTAATTAAACTCATGAATGAATGAAAATGAATCATGTACTGAATTCATGTTCACACGTCGTGCTTCGATGTCTCTTTCAACGATACTGTGTTCAAGACTTGCTTAGCCCTGCCACGCTGTACAATTATATATATTATGGTTATTTCGGATCATACATTAATTAACACACAATCCATATATTATTAGTAACAATGACTTAAAAACTATGTTAGCAAAACTTACAAACTAACCTAACAACAACTAATATCTACGTGGCTCAACACAAGTTGGCACGTGCCTCTGCACCCAGTGCCTAATAAAGGGGCTGTCCACCTTGTCAAATAATGTTTTTAGGATGCTGTTGGAGCCTCCGCGCAACCTACCCATTATTGACGCAGCCCTTTTTCTCATGATGGCATGGAAATCATCAACACGGGCTTCCGCGAACATCTGCGAGGCACTGCAGAAGCGCGGAATCCCCATCAACATCCTAAATCCATTGTTATACTGAACGCGTAGGGCGTTGTAGGCCCTCCGCGTATACTTCAAGTGTCATATTCCTAGCATTAAATGTCAAACACACTTTAAATAAATTTACTTACCTGAATTCATTATACATGTTGCGGTTGAAGTGATCTCGTAAGAAGAATGACCAGAATCTGAACAGGGTGTTCATTTCTTGAGACTGGCCGATACCCAGCTTCTTGCGCTCTGAAACATAAGTATAAAAGTGAGGATAAAAATTATAGAAGTTATGTAATAACCTGAGATTTAAAATTTCAAGTTAACTCATTATCTAAGACGGGTTAGACAGAGGAGCACCTGTAGTACACCCACATTTCGCCAGTTATGCTAAGTCCAATGTAGGGGGCGAGCCTATTGCCATCAACCAAGCACACACAAATCCAGACTCCAGGCTGCTACTGAGAAACTCCTGATAAAAAAATCGAATAACACTTTGCCTGACCTGAGAATCGAACCCAAGACCTCATGCTCAGCAGTAGCGACCACTAGAGTAGCGAGGCGATCGAAAAATAACAAATTAAGAAAAAAATTGACAGGTGTTAAGAATTACATCCCTATGCTCATTAAAATAATTTTGTAAGTTCTTGGCAAAATCATCGTCTTTACCTAAAATTATATAATTAGCGTCTTTTTCATAAAAAAACCATTCGCTTCACAAAACTATTTCAGCTATCGAATTGTTTTGTCCCTTTCTGTCATACTTCATTTTAATCTTCTAAAGTACTTCATTTTAAAATAATGGTGTAGTTTTGATGGAGAAGAATGGGCAAGAAACTCCACCGTTCTTCAATGATATAACTACTTAAAGATTAACCGTTTTATTCAAAATAAAGCCATTCGCTTTATAAACCTATATAAGTTTCAGGAATCAAGTTAAAATGAAGTATTCTTCTACATCAAAACTACCTCTTGGAAGCGGCAACTAGAATCAATTCAATTGTTTTGCAAATGTTGACGTTCCAAAAAACCATTTGAAATAGGCACATAAATTGTTGCATTTGTTTGTTTGTTTTCCCAAACAATATAAATGATTGGACTTTCTGAATTCGTCGTTACCTTTGAGACAGCGCGAGTAGTACTTGTGGTAAGCCTGTTGCGTGAAGTGGTTCTCTCGCAGCAGGCCGTGGCTCGGGTGGTGGAACGTGGGCAGAGAGCCGGGCGCTGAGCCGCACGACGAGCCCAGCGTGGGAGACGTGCCTAGCGACGACCTGGGGGGGGACATTTTTGTGATAAGATTACACCGGTATTCGTCAAACAAGTACACACATAACAAAATTAACTCAATATTCTCATTTTTATAGAAAAACCAATTCACAGTCTCATCGAAAATGATGCATTTGATAAATGATTAATGATTTTATTTCTGTAAGTAAGTTTGTACAAACACTTTGACATGTCAATCATATTTTAAAAACTAGATGAGGTCGGCGTTTCCTATCTTACTACTCTGAGAAGAAAGGCCGAAAAAACCCCAAAGAAATCACAAATCTTGGTCACATAAATGATTATCTTCAATTCTATTTGTGTTGACTCAATCAATGAGTTTTTTTTTATATGCATATTTTGTAGCTGCACATTGATACAATATTATGGAACAAAGATTGTAGACAATTAAATGAATTCTTGTCGATTTAACACCTTTTTGAGGCTGACTATATATTTAACTGACACATTTCGCATGTGCATATACTATTTTAATCTCACAAAGCGACGCACGCTTTACTTGTAGTAACCAAGTTTACAAGCACTGTGAATGTATGCGTGAAGACGAGTAGCGTCTGCACAGCACACACTCATACACTGTCCACTTCGCCAATGTCTCAGGTGCTTTGTATGAACAACTAATTTAACTTTGACGTAAAGCTTATTGTCGTTCATACAAAATTAAAACTTATTTATTACAACTGTCCAAGTTAAGTTTATTTTAAATATTTTCCGCATAATTGTTACACGCGCGGGATCGCTGACGAGAACTTTTACTTGTTTATTTATATTTCGTGAACAAAACTAACAGACCTTAGGTGTAGACAAATTCAGGGTCGCGGGTTATTCCACAGAGAAAACCGTGGCCCTGGCACAGGCAACTGAAGGAACACGGGTGGGTTTTAGTCAGTAAAAGTCTGACACGCCCTCCCGCTCCACCCAGAGCGGGAGAAGTCATTTGATGATTTCCCAACCAAAAAAAAAAAAAAAAAGGTGTAGACAAATGGCATTCGCTTCGAAGCGAATCTAATTCTACAATCGCTATCGCTACACTATGATATTACACCACGACCTATGATCACGTGACATTTCGATAGCATAACATAACATCACGTCTTGTTTCCCGAAGATTTGGGCAGAGGTGTACCTATAGTACACCCACATTTCGCCAGTTATGTTTAAGTCCCATGTAATAGGGGGCGAGCCTATTGCCATCTAACGGGCACAAATCCTGACTTCGGGCTGCTACTGAGAAATTCCAGATAGAAAAACCCAATAACACGTTGCCCGACCTAGGAATCGAACCCAGGACCTCATGCTCAGCAGTAGCGATTGCGACCACTAGACCAACGAGGCAGCAAATAATAATTTCGATAGCTTATGTTAATTGTCAATGTATACGTATTTATAATAATATTCCTAGCGACATTCAAGGACTAAGCCTTAAGAAATTCAAATCTTTTATAAAGGGGAAATTATGCCAGAAAGCCTATTATACTGTCAAAGACTGTATTGAGGACAGGAAGGCTTGGGATTGAGCTGCTACAATAAATTTACACAGACAATCTTGATGTTTAATATTATTTTGCATTTTTTTTTAATTTTTTATTTTTATAATTAAGTTTTTTTCAATATTTGTACCTTTTTATTCTTTTAATTTTGTGGGAGGACCATGTGGGTCATTGTATTTTTCTTTTTTTTCTTTCAGTTATTTTAATCATGTTCTGGCTGTTTGAGTACTTTATGCGGCCTACCCAAATGTCCTTTCTTTTGTATTGTTCGTCAAATCGTTGAGCTCCTTAGTTCTGAGTTGAGCTGCACCATGATCGACAAATGCGTGCACTGACTGGACAGGTCCACTCATTCTGTGTGGTTCTTTCCTCAAAAAACCATTTCAGACATCAATCTACATGGTCTTCACATGACCTGACCAAGATTATGTCTGGACTTTAAAAGAGACCTCTGTGTTTGTTTCGGCCTTCCTTCTCAGAGTAGTCAGATCTCATCTAATTTTAAAATATGATTCACGTGTAAAAGTGTTTGTAAAAACCTACTTGCAGAAATAAAATCATTTATCATTTATTTATCATTTATGTCACCTCCACATTTATGTCACCTCCACATTTTTTGACTTTTCTACTAAAGTCATCGCTAATCGAATGTTACTTGGTCTAGGGCTTCTTGTTCCTTTGAATAGTCGTTCATTAGTTTTACACCGGGTCATATAAGTTTGTTGCACTATACTGTTGTTTTGTTATTGAAACTTACCCAGTACTGTGCGTCCGCGCTCTATGTTCACGTATGTCCATGATCCAGCCGACGTGATGCTCCACGGGCGGGTTGAGACTATGTCGGGTCTTGTGCTTTCGGCTGCTACTGCAAATTCAAAACAGACATATTATTAGGATGATATTTTATGACATTTGTACTAGAAATATAGTTACATCTTTGAAATATGTTCTTAAAGGAATAGGGATAGATATCAACTAACGGCCAAACCCAATAACGTATCTATCTCCAATTTTGGCGTACTGAAGATAGAAAAACCTATCTAACTCTGGTTTTAACGTCCCAATAAAGCCAAATTATGCGCCCCTGTAACGTGTTGACAGCTATTTGTTTGACAGAGACAGACAGAATTGTACTGTCTATCATCAGTAGCGATCTGTACTAGGTTTTTGGGCTTAGCCCTAAGACAGATTGGTACTGTTGATAGACAGTAGAATTCTATTTGTCTCAGTCAAAAAAAAATGCTGTCAACACGTTAAGATTAAGGGCGAATTTCACCAATGAAACTGAAAGCGTTCAGCACATCTAAAACGCGTTCAAGAGCTGTCCGTGTCAATGTTCCCTAACAACATTTACATGTGCTGAACGCGTTCAGATTCATTGGAGAAATCGGCCCAAAGAAGCTAGCCTCCCTAGCAATATTTTCCAAGACTTGTGTGAAAGGCATGAAAAATATTCATTTAAATGAAATAATCAGCCGCCCCTACCAATTGGATCGAGTAGGTTTTTAAGTTATTGTGGTATGGGGCACTTAATAATGTTTACTGTACTTTATTGTGGCATTAATAATATCATTCTTCTTCGTGTCGATTGCACGACACTTTTTCGTATACTGTTGGCCTAAAACTTTGCCACTTCCACGGCGTTATCGGTGGCAGCACTGAGGTCACTTTGGCTGCATGTGTTTGGGGCACAGAGGGCAGGATAGGAGGTGGAGCATAGTTTGAGACTCAGCTCCACAATCACACCCTGCTGCTGTTCCGTCGGAGTAGCCCCACTTTACGAGGTTCGACTTACACCTTCCCACTTGGATTCGGAGACGGTTGAGGGAGTTCCAAGTGGACCACGGAAGGTGGTACCCTGCAGGGAGATGCTCGTGTGTAGGTGGAGGAAAGTTATCCTGCCAGAGTTTACTACGGATGTCGACGTGTGTAATAATATTGAACTCACATAACATCGGTAGCGTGAGGGTCCTTGTTGGCTGCATAGAATCGCGCGGTGCGCCGCGGCCGCTTGGATTTGCTGTGCGAGTCGGATTGATGATCAACCTGTAGTTAGAAAACATTGTTATAAAAACTTCCGTGTGGTTATTTATTTTCAGGGTCAAATTAAATTAGCATACTTTCGTAAGCTGCAGGTACGTCGTACCAACGTTATTCAATGAGCTACCCCCAAAACTGATCTCGCATGTTAAATCTAAGGCCCAACTTAAAAGGTTCTACAAAAACATTATCTCTCAATGTGTCCATGATAATGTTTGTAACAAACTATAGATTGGCGAAACTACCTATTTGTAAAATGTGAGTTTTTATATATTTTTTTATGATTGTATATTACACAAGCACATTAACTTCAAAATTTGTAATTTATTGTTCGACTAGAACAACTGCCGACAAACTGTTATGCAGTTTGGCAGACGATATGTAACGATAAGTTTGTACAGATTTAGAATGAATAAATGATGAGTGCCGATTTCACCAATGAAACTGAACGTGTTCAAGAGCTGTCAGTGTCAAAATTGCTATGGAATATTGACACTGCTAGAGCTGTCACTGAACGCAACCACTACTGAACTGGGTTTAAACCCAGTTCAGTAGTGGTTGCGTTCAGTTTCAATAGTGAAATCAGCATCACAAAAACAAAACAAAAAAGACACTGCTATCTATCATTTATAGCTTCGTCTTTCTCTCGCATTGAGATTCTTGAGTCTGCAAGGTAGCAGGACTGGCTATACAGAATGAAGTCCTTGTAAAGCTACTACCAGTTTTACTACTTGAAAGCCAAGATTTTTTGTACACAAAAGCATTGATTTTTTATTGACTATTCTTGCTATCGATCGTAATGAGCCCTGTTGGTGATTGCTTACCGATCTCTCTCACAGAAACGAGGCCTTAGTCCCAGTTTAGGAACATTTTCTGCTAAAAAAATATCTTGTCGCGTCAACAATGCACCCGTTCTGCCTAAGCCGACAACACGGAACGCCTAGCCGACTCTGATCATGTAGCACTTACATTCGCAGTAACTGAGTACAATATTGTTATTGTATTCAGTGGACATACAGTGCAAAATTATTTTTTTTTTAGCAATTCCGTCAAACACTGAACGGTTTGTTGATGAGTCGTTATTCTAGCGCAGATGTTGTTGGAAAACATCGTTAAGAAACAAACACGTAGTGAACAAGCGTGTGTGTGGTGATCAAGCTTTCATCATACACTAGATTTAGAAAGATTTTAACATTCGATTATAATTTTTGAGCGGTACAGATTACCGCTGGATTCACAAAGCATAGAACGGTAGCCTAACGATGCGTAACACACTTACAAAATCATAATGCATATTTATTACGTCATTTACGTTATTGAGCAGACAAATTTTTCAAGCATAATTTATGAAGCATTGGATTATGAGCCGGGATTGAAAAGGTTCTTAAAATACCGGCATTTAGTTGAGAACCCGAACTGGAACCTAAATTTTACTGGTTCTTCTTCAAAGTGCTAACGAGTTCATATGATGTTGCTCTGCGCAGGATGAGACTTTGTACGATACAAGCGAATTACGGGCGGCCGTCGTTGAGATGAGAGGGGCACATTTGATTTGATAGATCATGTGGTAGCTCTCGGATGGTATGAAACGGGCAAATTGGAACCTTTATTGGGAACCGGTACTTCGGAACGACAACAAAATTGGAACCTGAACCGGAACCGTACCGAAAATAACTACTGCTTATTTTACAGAACCGAAATGAAGAACCGGAACCCAAATTCGTACTGGTTTTCAGTCCCTGAGATGTAATGAGTATGATCCTTTAAGTTTCTTTTAAAATCTTTTACGGTGATTGTAAGTATGTTACGCAGTGATAGTGCCGCACGATGCGTACGTCCAGCAGCGGCCGTGATTCGGGTACACGCGCGCTGAAAGGTTATAGCGGACTACGCCGCGGTTACGTACGTGTTCAGCGACACAGTGCGGTACTGCTGCGTGTGGCTGCCGTACGACTACACTATAGCGGACTACGCCGCGGGTACGTACGTGGTCAGCGACACAGTGCGGTACTGCTGCGTGTGGCTGCCGTACGACTACACTATAGCGGACTACGCCGCGGGTACGTACGTGGTCAGCGACACAGTGCGGTACTGCTGCGTGTGGCTGCCGTACGACTACACTATAGCGGACTACGCCGCGGGTACGTACGTGGTCAGCGACACAGTGCGGTACTGCTGCGTGTGGCTGCCGTACGACTACACTATAGCGGACTACGCCGCGGGTACGTACGTGGTCAGCGACACAGTGCGGTACTGCTGCGTGTGGCTGCCGTACGACTACACTATAGCGGACTACGCCGCGGGTACGTACGTGGTCAGCGACACAGTGCGGTACTGCTGCGTGTGGCTGCCGTACGACTACACTATAGCGGACTACGCCGCGGGTACGTACGTGGTCAGCGACACAGTGCGGTACTGCTGCGTGTGGCTGCCGTACGACTACACTATAGCGGACTACGCCGCGGGTACGTACGTGGTCAGCGACACAGTGCGGTACTGCTGCGTGTGGCTGCCGTACGACTACACTATAGCGGACTACGCCGCGGGTACGTACGTGGTCAGCGACACAGTGCGGTACTGCTGCGTGTGGCTGCCGTACGACTACACTATAGCGGACTACGCCGCGGGTACGTACGTGGTCAGCGACACAGTGCGGTACTGCTGCGTGTGGCTGCCGTACGACTACACTATAGCGGACTACGCCGCGGGTACGTACGTGGTCAGCGACACAGTGCGGTACTGCTGCGTGTGGCTGCCGTACGACTACACTATAGCGGACTACGCCGCGGGTACGTACGTGGTCAGCGACACAGTGCGGTACTGCTGCGTGTGGCTGCCGTACGACTACACTATAGCGGACTACGCCGCGGGTACGTACGTGGTCAGCGACACAGTGCGGTACTGCTGCGTGTGGCTGCCGTACGACTACACTATAGCGGACTACGCCGCGGGTACGTACGTGGGCGCGCGGCGGCGGCGGCGGCGGCTCTGCGGGGTTGGCGTGTCGGTCGCTGGGCACGGCCGCCTCGAAGGCCGAGCGGCTGATCAGCGACACGGTGCGGTACTGCTGCGTCTGGCTGCCGTATGACTGCGGACAACACAAACTTACGTAAATCTCTTACACTTAAGAAAAACGAATGCAATGCTTTTTTTTTTGCTAGGAGGTTATCATCAGCTTAACCGGACTTGCCTGTGGTTGCCCTAATTAATTACGGCCTTCAGCCAGGGCTACAAAAACTTAAAAACTAAGCGACTACACGCTAAGGGCACCCCTGTGGGGTACGAACCTTGACTTAGGGCGTCGCTGGGAGAGGGCAGCAAGGGACTAGCTGGATCGGAATTATTGTTATTTAGGGACGAATTTAAAACTACAGGCTCAACAACGCGGGCTAGCTCAAACAAGGGTCGGGATATTGATTGAAGTTTGTATGCAAATATCTCTTTTATCGATAAGACCGCCCATTGTAAAACTTTATGTAACTCTCGAAAGTTCTGTATTTGTTATGGTTTGCAAAAAAGAATATTTTATCTATTGATTTAACCATGTAACTAGAGCAAAACCTTTATGTAACTAGGTCAAAACCAAAGAACCATAACAGCAAAAATAATTCTTAAATGAAAATTACAATATATGGAACAAAGTTGGTCCCAAAATACTGCCTTGAGGCACCCCGAAAATAACTTTTTCTTGAAGATTTGTGAAGCCTTTCAGTCTCATAAACTGCGGTCCTTTTGACAATTAATGAATAATAAAAATTAAAGCAATATACGGAAATGTAAAACTCAAATTTACTTATGAGTATTGACACAAAAAGCGTGTCAAATGCCTTTCCACCATCTTAAAACTATCCTAATAGTTGTTAATTTTATTATTATTTAGATCTTATTCAATGAAGAATTCAACTCACCGATGGATAATCCGTATCATTCCATAAGTCCTCTTCATATCGTCTCAGGCCATCTGTGATAACCTGAAAATACACATAATTCCGTTAAAATCACATCTTACATCAAGCTTGCATTTCCCGATGGATCCTTTTTAACCCCGACTTCCAACCGGAGGAGGTTCACAATTCGACTGTTTGTTTTTGTATGTTTGTTACGCGATATCTCCGGCAATTGTGGATCGATTTCAAAAAAACCTTTTTATAATGGATACGGTATGCTGCTTCAGGGGGTGGTCGCATAAAAATTTTGTTAACTTTGCTTGTTTTGTACTTTTTCAGTGAACTTCAATAATACGTATTTTTGCACTTATGTGTATATTGATGATGTTATGGTTCGTGTCACTTTTATTTACACAGAGCAAATAATGGTATACGAATTTGTGTGTGTACAACAACTAAAATAACTTAAGTTTACGAAGTCGGTGTTTTTGGTTTTTATTTCAATTTTTTGCCACCGACTTCCGAAATTAAAGTCCGAATTCACTTTATTTATGTATTGTTTTTTAACGGAAGTCGGTTGTTTTGAATTCATCACACACCTGTTCTAAGTCCTGTGTGATCTTGGTGCGTGTGTTCCAGTCGCCCTGTCTGTCGTGTCCGTCGTGTTTGGGCTGGCGCGCCGGCGTCTGCGTCACGATCAGCAGGCGCCCGACGTCTTTGTCCGTGAATTCGGCGTCGGATTCTTCGTCAGACCTAGCAGGGGAAAGCGGAAAAGATTTAAAAATGTTTCGTAGAAATATGAATGGCGATACAAACGAAAAAAAAAAACACAATAATAAAGACATTCGGTGTTCCAAAATACACTATCCGGTTTCATGAAGAGATCAGCCCAATGTGTTCGTATTTTATTACATTTGAAAAATTAGAGTTAGACTATTTGTGCCGGCTGAGTTTTTGGACTAAGATTAAAAACCATGACAGCTCAGCAACTCAGGTGTACAGTTTTTCAAGCGTCTTAACACTGCGTTTCAGAGTAGTTGAAAAATATTTTGTTTGATCTAAAACATTTTTTTTAAGGCTATTATATTAAAACCTATCAAATAATAATGATATCCTACTAATTTTATAAACGCGAGTTTGTGAGTATGGATGGATGTTTTTTATGCAAAAACTACTGAACGGCTTTGGATGAAATTCAGCACACAGATAGTTTATAACATGAAAAGATAAAAGAAAAGACTAATATAATAATTGTAGCGTCAACAATGCACCCGTTCTGCCTAAGCCGACAACACGGAACGCCTAGCCGACTCTGATCATGTAGCACTTACATTCGCAGTAACTGAGTACAATATTGTTATTGTATTCAGTGGACATACAGTGCAGATTAGTTTTTTATGTGGTTGTTAAACTGTTGAGTTGGTTTCTGCCACCTACAGACATTTGTTAAACCAAAGGGTTTGCCCAGTGTTAAATAAGACACGGCCGTCGACAAATATCAGAATAATTATTAAAACATGAGAAAAATTTACGAACAAATAACATTCATGAAAATATTTTGACGCAATACGAAGTTCAGTCAGGTTTTGATATTTTAGCTGGATCCGGACTAAAAGCCGATTTCAAAACAGTTGACAAAAGTCAGATGATGGTTTTATAAAAGAGTAGAATATAATAAAATACTTTTTATTCCGTCTTTATATTTCATAATAACACAGCATTAGGCCTGTTATTCCAGAAGGGTTAGGCAGAGGTGTACCTATAGTACACCCACATTTCGCCAGTTATGTTTAAGTCCCATGTAATAGGGGGCGAGCCTATTGCCATCAACCGGGCACAAATCCAGACTCTGGGCTGCTACTGAGATAGAAAAACCCAATAACACTTTGCCCGACATGGCAATCTAGCCCAGGACCTCATGCTCAGCAGTAGCTCTTGCGACTACTAGACCAACAAGGCAGTCAGTTTATATTTCATGTAGTTATGAAAACACATTGGTGACTCACCATGCATCAGTGAAGGTGTTCTGCCTGGGCGGCGGCAGGTCGAGTTCCTCGTCGAGTTGAAAGTGGAGCTCTTCGCGTTGCTCTTCGTCTGTGACTGCGGGAGCTCTCTCACGGGAACCTGCCTTTGTACGGCGTTTTACCTGAGGGGACAAATGTTACATACATTATAGTTTTGTGGGATAAACGAATAAAAGGTTTATGCAAATGAACTGTAGTATCATTATTGAAAATCACCTTATATTTTAACATCTTTTACTATCTACAAATTTCTCTTTCTAACTTTTCTTCTATTTACTTGTACATCAACCTATGTTTAATTCCACGTTTATCTCGTTATCATATCGCTCGTCATACATGATGCCAGTATTCCTTGGAGGGTAGGCAGAGATTTATAAAGGCCGCAGCACACATTGTTACACCCGACACCAAAAGCATGTTCTAGCATGTTAACAAAATGACAAAGAGTGGCTTTACAAAATGAATGTGACTAATGAACACGTTATACTGTCGTCCGGTAACAAGGCGTTTTAAAAGATTATTTCTCTACTCTTGTACACATTGCTAAAATGATTAAGCTAAAGCCTCAGCCGTACCCCGCCAAATTAAAACTTTCATTGTTTTCTTTTATATTGCAGCTCTGTTTTACGTTGTATTTTGATCAACCTACGACGTACAGCAATTTTCTTAGTACCTAGATGCGATTATTTTAAATGGGCTTAAATCCAGATTCCCGTTTGCTTATTAGGCTGTTTCCCCAACCTAGTTTCGGGGGGGCTGATCGAACCTAGGACCTCAACTTGCGACTACTTAACCAAATTTTGATAATTTTATTATAATAAATAGTAATATTGAACATCTTGTCGCGTCAACAATGCACCCGTTCTGCCTAAGCCGACAACACGGAACGCCTAGCCGACTCTGTTCATGTAGCACTTACATTCGCAGTAACTGAGTACAATATTGTTATTGTATTCAGTGGACATACAGTGCAAATCTTGGTTAAAGTTCACATAATTATGGGCCGTCATTCCCAGTCAACTTGTGAAATAAAGGTAGACACAATAATTGCTCAGCAAAATTCGACACGGTATTTGAACAAATTAATTAAAGGCGACTAACAAAAGGTATTTACAAGGCAGATGTGATTGAAAACGCCGGGAGGGGACGCCATACGGGGGCATATAGTGACCTTACTGGTGATGTTCTTCAAAAAGGTCTGGTGCTTAGTACTCGCAACCAGCGCTCGTGTATGACCAGATGTATGAACGTAGCAATACTCTTGCGATATACATAAAATAATATTCTTACCCACGGGGACAAGCAGAAACTGTAGAAAGCAAAATATCATATTCCCTATGCTTCATCGGCGTTCATACATCTAGAGGCCGTATTTAAAAACTTTCAAAATCTAGTTCAAATCACAGCGTGTTTGTACACTTGGTTACCACAAGTAAAGCGCGCGTCGCTTCGTGAGATAAATATACTTTAACAGAGGACACAGCTTGTTACTGATATAGTTAATCGTTCATCATCAAAATCAGTCTACGGGATGTAAAAAGACCCATCACTTAGCAGTCAACAACGCATTTTGTACATCAAACTAAGTAACATTGCACTAAAATAATTGCTGGCAAACGCCTTTGTTTTCGGTAGTGCGCAACGTAACGCACGACAAAACATTGTGCTTATGGGTGCATGCAACGGTACAGGGGTCGAGCGGTTATTCAAACTTGTGTTTTACATTACAACAAATTTTATGTTCTTGTAATTTGTATATTGGGACTTGGTGCCTTAGTAAATTAATAAATAATAATAATAATTAACAAAACGTTCGGAATTTTGACCTTCAATATCTGCGTAACCAGAAGATTCACAGGCATGTTCCATACAAACATACATAAACTCACGCCTTCTTCCCATGGGGGTAGGTAGAAACTACACAACGCCACCTGCTACGATCCTTACATACTCCTTTTGACTCGTTTACGTTCAAAAATCTGGTCAAACTCGAGCGCCGGTTGCGAGTACTACGCACCAGACCTTTCTGAAGAACATCACCAATAAGGTCACTATATGTCCTCCTAGGGCGTCCCCTCCCGGCGTTTCCACTCACATGCCTTGTAAATACCTTTAGTTAGTCTCCTTTCATTCTCTTTTCAATTTTTGTCACCACATCTTCTTTTAAACCACACCGTTGCCTTATCAGATCATTCCTCAGCCTATCATTCATAGTCACACCACACATGCTCCGCAAGGAACGCATTTCCACAGCATTTATTCTGCTTGCATGCTTCTTTTGCCACATCAGACATTCACTTCCATACATAAGCGTAGACACGAGCACACCATTGTGAACAGCCAGTCGTGACTTCTTGGACATCAGGCATGTTCCAGTACCAAAAAAAAAAATTGCAATGACGGGAAGTCCAAGTGACTCTCGGCTTCGTTAATATCTTTTTACACCCGTAATAGAAGTCCACTGTTGGACATAGGCCTCTCCAATTGCACGCCATTCAGCTTGATTCTCGGCAACTCTCATCCAGCAGCAGCCACCCTGCGAGAAGAGCATCCTACCTTACGTTTGCCGATTCGCGGTCTCCACTCAAGAACAGCACCATAATTGCGTAACACATTTTCGTAAACGATTACGACTAATCTGTTTGATTTTGACAGTTCAAGAACATTCATTGCATTATTTACATTGTTGAGCAGATTTTTTTATCGAACTTATGTTGCAATGAATTAGCAATCTGTTTCAAATAGATTCAGATTCCGATTGATTGTGTATTACGCAATTAGGGGGCGGGTCTACGTCAACGGTCATCGGTTCTACGGCTAACATACCCATTGCCACTACAGCTTGCTTATTCTGTTAATTGTGAAGTAAATAATAATTAGACATCTCACCTCAGTCCAAACTTGTTCCGAGTTGGGACTGGCGTTGCCTGAGCCTGGTCTGTCTTCTTGACTGTCCGGTTTGTCGTTACATTCTTCTGCAAAATTACAAATAAAAAATATTACTACAGATTTTCGTATAAATGGTAATGTTGACATGACCAAAAAAAAACATTTTATATAGACATGAAACTGGGGGTACAACACGTCTCAAAGCTGTAGACGTTTGGGAGCGTATTATAACATGTTCAGTGTCCACCCAAGTCTGGATGGTAGAGTCAGCCTCATTACTGCTTTACCACGCAAGGTTGAATGTCACTTGCACGGCATAAATCCTCGGTCTTTATATTTTATAAGCTTTAAGGCGAAATTAAAATTTTCTTACGTTTCCTGCAATTTGCAGTAAAAACTAAGTTTTAGTCATTATTTCAGCCGAAAGACGTCCACTGCTGGACATAGGGCTCCCCCAAACACAGCCACTTCGACCGGTTCTGTGCTTCCCGCATCCAGCGGATTCCTGCTGCCTTCACTAGGTACTCCACTGTTTTATTCAGTGTATTTAATATCTTGTCGCGTCAACAATGCACCCGTTCTGCCTAAGCCGACAACACGGAACGCCTAGCCGACTCTGTTCATGTAGCACTTACATTCGCAGTAACTGAGTACAATATTGTTATTGTATTCAGTGGACATACAGTGCATTTTTTTTTGTCACGTATACTTTATTGGAAGTAGTTACCGTCGTCACATATACACCAAAATAAAACAGTTGTTTGTCTATTCTTTTTGTCACTTTGTCTAATCTTCCGTCAATAAAACCCTGTAAAACCACGCGTGCTGGTAGCTCTATTGTGACTACACCAGCCGGCCCGTTCAGTAATAATCTCACCTTGAAAACGAAGGTGGATTGATCTATTATTCCACCAGTACTGCAATTCTGTAACCATCTTACTGTGAAAACTTAGGTGCAGTGACTGTGGAGTGAGCTGTCAGTGCCACTGATGCTGGGAATTGACCAAGACGGGTTGACACTGACAGCTCACTCCACGCAAGTCTTCACGGTGAGATTTTTACATTATCGACATGCTGATGTGGATTGATACTATTTACAGATTTTTATTGAATAGGCGAAAGCGAGATTTCGGATGTGTTCAAAGAGTGATTTTGCATGTTATTTGCCTGGGACATAATATAATAAAACAATAGTGTGTATTGCTCACCGTGTCTGTTAGCGAGCGGCACGAACTCCGGCACGTCGGGGTTCAGCGGGTCGTGAGCCAGCGCGCCGCGCCCCGTGCGGAACATTCTACGACACAAAAACACATATTTTTATTACAACACGTTACATACGGACGTATTATGTACAGTCCGCGAGGCCTACGCTGAGCTTTGTATTTGTGTGAGTGCACACGGACAATCGGCCTGAGGCGCTGTGTGATCGCGCGACCACATAGGTGCGATTGGTAATAACCCACAGAAATTCAATGCTCAGCTTAGGCCTCGCGGACTGTACACCATTCGAATTACAGATTTAAATGTTGATATTTTACATTGGGTGATACAATGGGCGATCTTATCGCTAAAAGCGATATTTTAAAGACAACCCTTGGATAAATTAAAAGGGTAGACGTATAAAGGAGTAGACATAAATTGGTTTTTCTCTCAGGAATTTCTCAGTAGCAACCCGAAGTCTGGAATTATCCCCGGTTGATGGCAAGTCGCTCGATATGCTTTTTTTTAACGCAACTCTTTGGGGATTACATTACTTACGTTTAGACTTAAATGTGAACAGTTTTCAGCATTCATTCCATTGAAATTTTCACTAAATGAGAACTCAAGAGTGAGAGACAGGCAATAAAACAAACTCTAGTTCCAAGGAAACATCAGATTTCACGTTAAGTAAGACGCAACTACGTAGGTTGCAGTCGACAAGTCGATATCTCCCAAGACATTATGTCTTGGGCGATATCGACTGGTCGGTGGTTGACCGATAACCTTTGTCTGGCTACATAAATCGTCTATGTAAACGATCGGAAAACGCAAAAACAGTTTTTTTTCCCTGTGCATTTCGACTTCCGGGCTCAGCAGTTGAAAGTAAGTAGACAAAATATAACACACAAGTATCAGTAAACTCAGACTGTATAATAAAAAAGACAATCATCAATCTCAAAATGGCGTCTAGGTCAGTAAAAACCTAGTTTATAGTAAGGTCGCAAACAGTATTTAAAAATGAACCTGGGTAGCGGCGGCGGAGGTACGGCCCGCAGCAGGCACGACACCGGCGCCACCAGCGGGCCGCCCATTGTGGGCAGCGGGAAGATACCCACCATCTGCTTCTTGCGGCTGCCACAAGTTAGAAACACTCATTATAAGACATTTCACTATGAGGGTTTCGTCTAAACCTCTTCTGCATGTCAGTACCGGGTAAAACGGGGTGAATAGGGATGCAGGGGTGAATCGAAACGAAACTTTAAAAAGTATTTTAACATTGAAATAATATAGATTGTTGCTAACAGAGACACTCAATAATTAATTATAATACATTCAATACATTAGAGACATTTTTGGCAACAATTATTATTATTTCAATGTTAAAATCCCTTTTAAAGTTACGTTTCGATTCACCCCTGCATCCCTATTCACTCAGTTTTACGGTATTGGCACTTTTGAATGTAATAATTAATAACAACCGAATAGCCCCTTCAAAAAAATAGTTTCGTATGGAGAGATTTCTTTAATACATTAATTTTATAATTAAATGTTAAGACGAAGCGCATCTAGAATAAAATTAATATACCACAAATGTAATAATTAAATATGAAGCAATGACAGATAAATAAATTGTGTGCTCACATATTTACAAACACTGTAAAAGCAAACGATTTTCCTAGTTTTAACAAACTCTAGTCTATTGGAGCAGGACCAGCATGTTTCCATTCTTATCTTGGATACAATCCTCTATATTTCTATTATGTTTGTTTACAAACTATACTTAAAAAAAAAAAAAACGATCTGCAAAGGTAAGTTTAAATTGCAGTGGCCAAGTTCTCAAAACCATTCTCACTTTGCACTGAAGCCGGTAATTTACTACCGATTAACACCGACCAACTTCTTGAAAGTTTACCAGTATTTTTTCCATAAAACCTTAAAGAGAAGGCCTTTGTCCAGCAGTGACCGTATGAGCTACACAAATAAAGAACCTAACTAAAATTTTGATATCACAGTACATGATGCTACAACGCCAAGTCCTGTGATCAAGGAAGTTGACAAGTTCTATATTGGTTTAACCAAACTTCTGTATGAACAAAGAGACCGAATCAAGGAATATTTTCATGTAATATCAAGCCTGAATTACATATCGAGGCCGAAATAAACTCAAGAGCGAATTTTTAGAGACGCAGACGCATTTATTTTGTCGAAATGTCTAGAGTGTGGTATCTTACCGTTTCTCTCCAGGCTTATCATCGCCCCCTTCAGACTGTAGAGGCGGGTCGTCGGCAGAGTCGCTAGCCTTTTCATTATCAGCCTCGCCTTCCGCCTTCTCTTCGGTTATTTCTTGTATTTCCATCGGTTTGTATCCATCAACTCTTGGTGGTTGAGTCTGTGGAGTGGTAAGGAATTAGCGGCGGTTCTGTAGATTTAGTGCGGTAACATTGAGAGTGATTTCGCGGAAAGCGGTGTTGATATATTAGTACAGTAGACGAGTGAGTTTTTTGAGTATTCGTCAGGGCTCGAGCCAAAACGCTGTTATTGATTTTTTTTAACTTTTTCATTATACACGCTGAAGTTTTAGTGGTTGTTTTCCCGCAGCGAAATGATTTGGTCTTGGTTGTACAATCGATTTACAAAAAAAATAAGGAATAAAAATGGCAGATTTATTATTGTGAAGAGCTTATTTTATTCTGAACATTTACGAATCCCTCTTCACTTTGTCACAGCGCGCGGCGGCGCATGCGCTTCAAGTAGTACCTACCTTACGTCGAGTGGATTACTATAGTTTCTCACGCTTTCATATATTTAAAAATATTCAATATTTTAAAACAAAACAAAAATTCACGATTTGATGGTACTACTAACAACCATTAAAAATGTCACCGTGTATTTAATACAGTACAAGATTTAATTACAGGGTCCAACATAAGAATCAATTCGGTGGAAATCGGGAATCATGCGACCACTAGGCGAGGCCATCGTCAGCATCAGCAAAATGTAAAGTCCCATAAATTATCGATATTACGAGTTCTATGAATTGTTAGGATTACGAAAGAACTCTCACTCGCTCTTCCTGTACTAATATGAATGCGTAAGCAAATAATGAACATTTCATGCACTATTTACGAATATAAATGTATTCTATTGTATCGAAACGTCTATCTACAGAATATAGGCGCCCGCGACAGTAAGAAAATTATTGTACCCTGCCGTAGTGACCCTTCTCAGTATTAAGTACTGAAAAGGTAAGAAAACAGGATTGTTTTAGGCTATGTTTACAATAGTTATAAGTCTTAAGCCTTGTTTATTAACACAAATTGAATACAGGGTAGCAGGGACGTTAATGTCCCTGCTAGTCCTGCTACCCTGGTAATGGATTGAGTAATGGTGTTAAATCATCAAATGACTTCTCCCGCTCTGGGTGGAGCGGGAGGGCGTGTCAGACGTTTACTGACTAAAACCCACCCGTGTTCCTTCAGTTGCTTGTGCCAGGGCCACGGTGTCTCTATCGAACAAACCGCGACCCTAGCTGGCGCGTCATGTCCCTACCATACTATAACGTATTTTATGGCTAAGGTAATTTATTTATGGCTTATTTGTCGTCTAGAATATATGGTATTATTATTTCAAAAGTATGTTTAGATATCTCGGTACCATGTGGGTCCTTTAGAAGGCGTGCGAGGAGCCGAAGCCAACTCGCAGATGCCGCTTTGTTAGACAACTTTTAATTGAGTATCCTGTGCAGTAGTCTTGTGTAGTTCATGAACGATGGACGAATAGGAAAAGTATCTTCGCACTGTACTAGAAGAAATGTTTCCGAACGCTGACTCGTAATCGGTCTATTAGGTCTAATAGGTCTTTTGGATCTCGGACATTGTAAACCGTGCGAACGAGAACGAGAAATGATAAACAGTCACTGATTGACAGATACTTTCGATGTCTGTGAATGAGAACAAGAGAGAATAGCCGTCGAATGACGATGCTCACCGAACCCGATCGACCGACCGAATCTGCAAGAATGAGATGAGAATAAGATGCTGACCACCGAGAGAGCCGAAGACCGATTAGAGCTATTAGAACTAATAGAATGAACTAGTTCACTGTCCGAAATGAACTAGTACGGAGCGATCTTAAAAATTACCGAGCAGGCACAAGACTACTGTGCACTATGAGAGTGCATTCGTTGTATTATTACTATTAGTGAAAGCACAAGAATCTGTGCTTTTAAGGACTATATTTACCACAATTTGCAACTCAACTATTATCAACAGTGACTCGTCCATCATGGCAAATGTTTGTTGAGTATGGATGATGAATGATACGAGAATTGTGACGGTCATTTGGCATGTGAACATAGCCTAATTTACACAGTAATTATCTGTGACAGAGTTTAAATAAAAAGTCTAGCGGTTAAACTCTACGGAATGAAAAAAAAACCTAGCGAATTTTATAACTTTCACAAAAAGCAGCAGTCTTAAAATAAAAATTAAATCTTTTGAAAAAGCAATTACAAGCTCAAAATATATGTCTAACTGAAAAGATTGTGTCTACTAATGGATAGTTTCGAATAGATTTTGAAGCGCAGTTGCACCAATTTGTCGTGATGACAGATATCCCGTTCAAAATGTGGTGGCATGTAATTTTAAATGGAGGTTGTAAACATATATATAGATACATATACTATATATGCTCATAATCACAACTTACTGATTTTACAGAACGACTATTTATGAGGTTAACTTATGATCCAGGGAGAATCCACATACAAAAAAATTGTGTGCATATCGGGTAGGTCTGAGAATTGGCCAACATCTATTTAAAAAAAAAGAAGCAAAACAATGTTTGCGGGGTCAGATAGTATATTATATAGTTTCGCTATAATTTTCGTTCGAGAAACCGGTCCCAAGTGATCCTGAGCACCATTTAAGAGGATTTTTTTCGTATAATTTTCTGTCATCACTTCCTAGTGCAAACCGTTTCGAACGCCACAACAACATGCGACCTAACAAAACATGCGACATTTCTATACCACCAAATCAGATGTTATGTTTAAGGTACGGGTTTAGACCAAACGAACATAGAATTTTAGTATGAATAAACCAAAAAAAACTTGCCCTGAACACTAATAGAATTGACAACATTTCAAAGATTTATAAACCACTACAAAAAAAAACTGAAATGTGTGGTCATGTTCGAGAGGAGACTCCCTAAAATGTATGTTAGTTTGAATTAAAATATTCTAAAACAGTCACACATACAATCAAAATGGAACTTTAGTATATGATCACTTATATTTTAGAGTGCCTGGTCTTAAGGATCACCATCAAACTGGTTTCCCCCCCGACCCTTGCTCGACGAAGTACCAGCCCGCGCCGTAGCTGAGCCTATAGCTTTAAATTCCCTGATAATAATAACCATCAAAATTGGATCCAGCCTGTCCCATCTTGCTGTCCTCCCTCCAGCGCCGCCCTAAACCGAGGTCCGTACCCCACAGGGGGTGCCCTTAGCGAGCAGTCGCTTAGTAATGTAAGTTTTTCGCCCCTGGCTGGCTTTGAGTTCGCTTAAGGCAGCCACAGGATAGTCCGGTTAAGTAGTTACTACGAGTTGCCATTTAAAAAAAAAACTGAACAATTTTCTCTATGGGACCAACATCGAAATCGAATAACAATTATCAACTGCCCCATTTTAAACCTCAATACCTCCTCCTCGAGTATTGAAGCAAATTTATGGGATGGCTGATTATTTTGTTCACGATAACGATACTGGAATACGAATTTAGTGTAACAAAAACAGAGTCTTGATTTTTTTAATCCTGGGTATAACTAAAACTCATTAATAGAAATAATTTTGTTTTTGATTTTTGGATTAAAATATGATGATTGAGCTGAATGATACTTATCCATACGTCATGATCGTGAACGGGCGCCGTCAGTAAAGACTGGTCATCTCTTAGCTGCCACGGCTTAATATTTTTTGAATAATAATAACAAAAAAAAATACGCAGACAGAAGCTAGTAATAAACTCTCGAAAATATGAAATGTTACGGTAGAGTTGGGCTAGAATCTACATCCTCTCGTTTGGTCTAACCCGACCTATATAAAATGACTGACTGACGTACATAATCCGTAATATTCGAGTATAAGCGTAGACAATCCGCGGCATGTATCCACATGAGCCCCGGTGTTGCCATGTCGCACGAGTGTCTCATTGTACGCCTTTGAAGCAGGCACTGGGCAACACCGCACACGTTGCCGCGTTGGTGTATAGTCGTCTTAACCTTGCGATTTCCATTATTTACAATGTGTAACATAATTAACGCAAGACCTCATTCAACCCAATTAGAGTATTGAGTTAAAAGCATGAAACCCTGACCAAAACTTTTTTTTTAAAGCTATCTATTATTATTAAGAAAATCGGGTAAACCTTAGCATTACTTTATGCATTTGAAATTGAGTCTTATAAGGTTTAATTTTCTTTGGCGCAACGACGACCAGTAAGGAAAAATACATAATTTTTTAAACGAAATCGATTCAGTAGTCAATTATGAACAAACAACTTTCAGGACTTGCGTTTATTCTGTTACACATTGTATATACATACCATACAAATGTAACATGGCTCGTGGTATTTAGACACGAGCCACTCGAAGGTTAAGTTACGATTGCCGCGGTTGGACGTTGGATGGGGGACCATCCATTACATATCAAGACCCCTCCGTGCCTCGGAAAGTACGCTAAGCTGTTGAGTCCCGGCTGTCATTCGTGGATCTTTGACAGTCGTTAGGGGTCGTCAGAAGCCCGAAATTCTGACAACCAGTCTTACCAAGAGGTATCGTGTTACCCAGTAACTGGGTTGTGGTGGTCAGATAGGCAGTCACTCCATGTAAAATACTGGTTTTCAGCTACGCCCGTTTAGACTAGAACTCGAAGTTGGGGAAAGGCATGACAGGTGATGATGATTATGATGATGATGACTGTACCTTATTATCATTGTAACTAAAAAAAATAATGCTTAAAACTTGAAAACCATGTGGTATTTGTCCCACTTCATAGATAAGTTCGCTGTTAAAATTAAAAAAAAAATGTTAGTCAACGCGAGCAAAGCCTATCTATAAACATAAAAAATCGTCACATACCTCAATTTTCTCCACAATTGAAGTAGTGGTTATAGCACCAACTCGAACACTCTCTTCCTTTATCTGCACAGTTTTTTCCACAACTGCTACAGGTTTTTCTTCATCTCTTTTCTCCGATTCTATACTCGGGGCTTCCTCTTTCACGATCGCCGTTTCTTTTTCTTTGACGTCGTCATCTTCGGAAGGCTTCGGCTTGTCCTCGGGAGACTTCGGCTTGTCCTCGGGAGACTTCGGCTTGTCCTCGGGTGTTTTAGGCTTGTCTTCGGGAGCGGTCCGTTTATCGGGTTTCTCTTCTTCGGTGTTCGTGCCAGATGTTATGTCGAGGATCGGCCATTTTAATGGTTCGAAGGCTGTTCGGACCTGTGCATATTTTTTTTGTGATTTGTTAAGTACTATAAAATAGGTCAGAACAGGTAAAGCAGCATAACAATACTAAAGCGACCTCTCACAACTCAAAAGCGTTTTAAAGTAAATCGTCTGCACTTGAAATCTTTTTTGTCGACAAACGAATAGACAAAATAACAGATTAATAAAAAAACTGTTTTTACAAATTATTTTTATTAATTAGACTGAAAGCTGACCTCCACACGCGTAGCATGACCACCATAGAATCGGAGTTTTGTCTACGTAAGAATAGACAAAATTACAGATTTCTTTGTGTCATCTGAAATTTTGTCTACTCTTCCGTCGACAAATTTGGTCGTGCTTCACGTGGATAATGACGATGCTAAGTTACCTTGAACCCTCCGATGAGCTGCAGCTTGTCCGAGTCCCGTATAGCGTCGAGCACGAGCTGCACGTCGGCCGTGAGCGCGCGCACGCGGTGGAAGGACGCGATGAGCGTGACGGGGATGGTACCGTCGGCCGCCATCTTGCGGCGCAGGAAGAAGTCGCGGGCCAGGTTGTCGGGACTGAAGTAGTATTCGCTGTGGAATAAGTTTAGATATCATTAAAAATACTGTTCAAATGTAGCCATGTAGGTCACGAACTGAAATAAATCTATATTTATTTTCTCCTTCTTATTGCGCGTGTACTTCTGTTAGACCAAGAAAACTATAACGATCCTTTCCGTGTCTGACTTCATCATCATCATCATCAGCCTATAGTAGTCCACTGCTGGACATAGGCCTCCCCTAATGAGCGCCATAGCGCCCTGTCTTCAGCTCGACGCATCCAGCATCTGCCTGCAATCTTTCGCAGCTCGTCATCCCACCTGGCCGGAGGACGTCCTACACTACGTTTGCCGAGTCGCGGTCTCCACTCAAGAACTCGTTTACCCCAGCGGTTGTCGGTTCTTCGCGAGACATGGCCGGCCCACTGCCACTTCAGCTTGCTAATTCTTAGAGCTATGTCGATAACTTTAGTTCTCTGTCGGATGCATTCGTTGCGAATTCTATCCTTCAGAGAGACTCCGAGCAATAGCTCTTTCCATAGCTCGCTGAGCGACTTTGAACTGGTGGACCAGCCCTGTCTGACTTACTAATAGTCTTTTTTAAAAGCGGGTTCAACGGGAGGTTTGAGTTGTATGTATGCGAACAAAATTGCTCCCTACTTTCCTCATAATGATGAAGGAACAATTTCAAGACTGATTGCGTTTATCGCAATTACTAATGCAATACATAACTCTACTTTTTTGTGTTATTTGGACAACCCTTTGTTTATAAGTAAAACACAGGCTATGTTTCATTGGATTACATTCCAACTTCATTCGTCTTTTACTCTTCAAAATAATAATAATAAAATTCAAATGTTTATTAAAGGAAAAATATTTTCGCAGCTGGAAACTACTGACTTCGGTTGAAAATAGTAAGATTAAAAAAAAATGACAGGATTCCTTAAAGCTGAAGCGCTAGGTAGACCGCAAGATTCAAATTTACTGGAGTTTTTTTGCAAATTGTTAAACAAAATATGATTCGCGACGGTCATAAATAAAACCCTCTAAATTCATATAACAATCGTATTGATTGATATAGCAATAGGTATAAATTACAATTGCAAAAACGTAAGAAAATATGAAATCCGCGGGCAACCTAGTTCATTTTCCTAAAACGAAATAGTACTTACATCTGTTTCTTAATCAAATCCTTGAGCGTGGCGTGGTCCAGCCCCATCCCGTAGGGCGCGGCCGTGGCCTGCGCGGCGCCGTAGTAGAAGGCCTGCGCCAGCGGCGGCGCCAGCGGAGCGCCCAGCGGAGCGCCCAGACCGAACGGGACCACCACCTGCGCCACGCCCGCCGCCGTCACTCGCAGCTGCGCGGGGGAGGGGGAGGGGGGGGTGAGCTTGGTTGCTTGTGCGGTTTATAAACCGCGATTTTTGGTGTCAAAGTTTTCATCATGATATTTTTTTTGGTCAATTCTTTTGAATAATTAATTATGTGAAGCTGTGTGAAATCATGTTCTAGTAAACAATTATTTTTTGTTTCTACGTGTGAACAAGTTAAAACACGCATTACACATCCTTATTTTGCAAACCACCAAACAATTTATTTAATGTTTTCTTGCTTTAACAGGTTTTTTACTTTGAGATTTATATATTTATAAATGGTTTACAAGATTATATTACAGTTTTTTTAAAGAAAACATTTTTCAACCTTTATTTTTTCACAACCAAACTCACATGATAAAATAATAATAAATGACAACAATGAAAATGAACACCAATAAATAATACACCACTATTAGTAATAATATGCATGAATTAATATTAAATGAAATAATTCATGTAAAAAAACCTATAAACTTTATGACAACTAAACTTGTAAACATTGAACATGCTTTTACATACTAAGGGAAAATTTTTGAATAGTCAAATAACTTTTATCTTTACAATATATGGCATAATCAGCCTATAATGTTCCCACTGCTGGGACACTGTCCACTCTGTGACAGGGAAGGTAATCCACCACGCGGGCACAGTGTGCGTTGGTAGATGTCACATGTCTTCAAATTTTTAGTTTTGGGACATGACGGTTTCCTGACGATGTTTTCATTCGCCGTTTTAAAAAATATCACACACTTTTTCAAGACAAACCGCAACATTTATTCGTCAGACAAAAGTTATCTGAAGATTAAAAAATCTGCCTTAAAGAAATTATTCTCAGAAACCAAAGAGATACAAAAATGTATCTAAAATAATGGGTTATCATAGAAAATTACTCAAAATTGAGAATAAGAAAAATAACTATTAAAGAAAACTTTATTGTGTACCTACGACAATAGTAAGAAAATGTTAATCATTATAATTATGTGACAAACACAAATGTATTTATAAAAAATGCACCTGGTATAAAAATTATGTCAACAAATAATATAAATATAGAACATTAATATTAATGGTTAGTAAATACATAAATACATTATCCCATGAATTTCGAACACCAAAACAAATGAATGAATGTTATTTTGAGCACCATGTGTTTTTTTGTAGGTTATGTTCTCCCAGCATGGTGCCGAAGCTATCTCTTTTAAAAGAGCTTATTTATTCGATAGTCGACTGCTTATGCTTTAATCAAGTGATCATTTTGCACTTTTATTGCTAAGCAAAGCCCGCCTTATTACTTTCTTTAAAAAAAAAGGAAAATCTAGGTTATGTTTTCGACGTGTTTATTTACTGTAATTAAACTTGCAATTAAAGCAGATATGAGTTACATCTTCTTTAGCAAGCGGTGAAATAGGCAATAACATCACGCCTGTTTACTCCAACGGGGTAGGCAGAAGTGCATTGTATATCTATCTATATTGCGCCTTTAGTTGGACATAACCCTACATTAGCTAAGCGCTGTTTGAACGAAAAATTCAAGTGCAAAAGCTGCAATTTGTAAGCATCCTTGGTGTGTCTAGATTTGTTTAGACTGCAATTCTTGTTGTAGGCCTTGTAGACCGTAGATTTCTAGGCCATTTTCTATTTTATTAAGTACCTGGTATTTGTTGACAGGCCTACACTGTCTTCCCATAAGAAAAGACAAATATTTTTAAAAGAGTTATATAGGAAACAACCAATTGGAACCGTGCACCTAGTTTCTGACGTTTCATAAGTGCCCATGTAGGTTTATGTGAAATAAAATATTATGATTTGGAATAACATAACGCCTGTATACATCAAAGGTGAAGGCAGAGTTCTATAGCTATAGCCACATTTAGCTCAAAAATAAATATACATATATAAATAATAATATACAATGACTTAATATCTACGGAATAAGCAGTAAACAGCCAGTGATAAATGAAAAAAAGTACTCAAAATGAAAACCAAATGAAATTATTTAGGTTTTGGGATGGGGACATTATTCTGGTATACATATCAATACATTTTAATGTATAATATTTATACCAAGGACAAGACGCGCGCAGCTAGCACGTCTTGCCCTTACACGGAGAAAAATACATATTTTGTCAATGGTTAAACACAATCAGTATTGTATAATAGATTAACAAGAAACATAAACTGTCATTTTAACTTAAGATGTCAATCACGCATTCTGGTTTGAAATTGAAGCACATTGTAAGTAGTTTTGAGTTCACACTAATACAATATAATTGACACAAATTTATTTTTGTATGGAACAATAACTTCTATTTATGAATATTTGCTTAGTATGGGAATCGAAAGTTTGAGAATAAGGGGTTTTGTTCTAGCGTAAAGTAGACTCACTCAAAGGACACATAGAAGAACGATGCACTAATTCGTTAAGAAACGTCGATCACGGTCAAATTATCAGCGATTCTTATTTAATTTTTTACAGCTTCAAGCAAATAAGTAAAAATATCATTTAGTAACATTGACAGTTCGTTAATATAATTCTGTCTAATGTCAATTTCAAGATATTAATAGAAATAGAACGATGATTAAAATTCGTTTAGTTCTAAATGTGCTTTAATGATTTTATTGTCTAAGCGATCCAAGTTTAAGGCCCTATGATCCGGCGCTCTGGCTGAAGTCTTCTATAGGCCCGTGATTGGTTGCGCTCGCGCATTTTGGAAGTATTTAAACATCAATTTTAATCAATTGTGCTAAACAATCTTACTACTTTTTCATTTACATACAAAACGTTTTTTTGTAGCTATGAGATTGATCAAACACTACGAAAATGAGTATGTTTTTTTTCTCCATCAAACAAAGTTAATCAAATCGTGTTATTAAAAGCGATTGCATATCCGCCGGATCCTTAAATGAGTCTTTTTTATGCAGAATTTTATAACTCTGTTTTGAACGTTCTCATTCAGATCCGTTTCAATCTGTCAAAAATACATTCGATTTATGTATATGACAAGTTTTAGACATTGATTGTCGCTGAGATGAGATGGCGACTTGAATTTGAACGTTTTTTAAGTACGAGAATTAGCCTTCTGATTCAAAATGCTAGTAAGCGCGGGCTCTGTCGGATCATAGAGCCGTAAATCAATAACGTGTAAACCCTTATCCTCTCCTCACATGTACGTTACCTGCGCCAAGTCCGGATGGTGCGGGAAGTCGTGCGCGTGATGGTAGAGCGTGTGGTGGTGCGGCGCGGGCAGCGACGGTAGCGCGGACGCGGGCCGCGGGGCCGCACGCCGGCCGCCGCGGGGGCCGCCGCGAGAGCCGCGGGAGCGGGGGCCTCCGCGGGAGCGGGACTCCTCGCCGTTTAGGGATACTGTGTCTGTTTGGGAAGGACATTGTTAAACATTAAAGGTGTGTCTAAACATTGAGAGGCAAGAGCGCGGCAGCAACACGGAGCCTTTGCAGGACACGTTTCTGTCGTGCTCTAGTTCATAAATTGGAAAACAGTTTTTTATTTTATGTATTCTTTCCCTTATATTCTTACACACGTCGTCTTCATCTCGTTTTATATATTCTCCCATCGCAGGTATGTTGGAAGAGCAGTGGAATAACGCGGCTTGGCGGCGACGCGTATAATAATTTGTTTGGGGGCCCTTATGAAGGGTAAAAAAAAATGTTTGGGGGCCCTAATGAAGGGTAAAGATTATATTCATTCATCATAATTATCTATCTGTCACTTTTTCCATTTTTTTTACAAACAATTCAAATTCAATATACACTGTTTTATTAAATCATTTATAGCTGATGATGATGACTTTAGTTTTTCTAAAGTTTCTGCCATGGACAATAGTGACAGGTCTGACAGGCAGGCGTTCATGTCGGGGGGCCCCGTATAATTGATACGGCAGATAAGGCGGTAGCTACGCCCCTGTGGAAGAGATCTCTTTAGAAACAAGTATCACCTTTGTACGTATTTTTCTGATCCTTTCTTCTTGAATATTAATCGTAAAAGGCAACGTCAATGGACAGTCCCTCCTGCTTATTAATGCCACAGATGATAATACAGGAAAAAATAAATGTTTTTCTCAATAAGTAATCAAGAACATCGCATTAACGTTCTCAATAAAACCTACTTACTGTTAAATATTTGCTATACCCGTATTGCGTAACCCAGCATCTCTATAGTGAAGAGATATGAGGCCTAAAATACGGGATACTACATTTTTATATTCTACTACCATAATTATACACGACAGTGTATATATGTATTTCTGTGGCCATAGTGTGAGTTTGTTTTAACCGTCTCGACTCTACGCATCGTCCGCGTTCGACGCTCCGATTGCCAGGTCGAAATGGTTAAAAGAAACTCACACTAGGGCCTTTGTTATTTTGCCTTTGTCCTGGGTTCGATTCCTAGGTCGGGCAACGTGTTATTGGGTTTTTCTATCTGGAATTTCTCAGTAGGAGCCCGAAGCCTGGATTTGTGCCCGGTAGATGGCAATAGGCTCGCCCCCTATTACATGGGACTTAAACATAACTGGCGAAATGTGGGTGTACTATAGGTACACCTCTGCCCAACCCTTCGGGGACACAAGGCGTGATGTTATGTTATGTTATAAAACTTCGCACAGACTGACGCCAAAAGCGTGTGTCCGTGTGACCGCTTAGATCTCATAAAGTATACAATGGAATTTGATCCGGATTTTAGATTTATTTCGGAAGGCTATGTGCTTAATAAACTAACAATTAGCGTAGATATAACACTGAAATTTCGATGTTTTGACGTGTCGCCCGTGGAAGCGTGTCGCTAAAAAAACGTTCCATACCGTTTTCTGGTCGTGATGAATGCTGTGGTCCGTGCTTGCCGGGCCTGGCGGCTTTGACGTCGATATCCAGCGGCACCCATTTGTGCTTGCCCGACTTACTGCCGCCCTTGCCTGCACCTGAAGATAACAGTTTAAGAATTATAGTACTTTTGGTCACTGCAAGTCAGTTAACGAAAGTTGTACGAGAAGAGATATTTCACAGAGAAGAGGCCTGAGTACCAACAGTAGGAACATTATCGGCTGATGATGCTCGTTTCATATTTTGGCTTGCACTGGAAGAGTTGCAGGATCATGAAATAATGGTGCAGCGATTCATCGATCGATTTGCGGGACAAAGCTGCCGTAACATTGACAAAATGTTGGGTTTGCCAAATCAAAAAATTACACACGCTGAAATTTGTTGCGGTTGTTTTCCCGCAGCGAAATGATTGGGTATTGGTAGTACAATATTTATAAAACTTAAAAGAAATCTAAAATTACAGGTTCAAAATTGTGAAAAATAAAGCTTATTTTGCTCTGAACATTTATGAATCGCTCTTCACTTTCAAGTAGTACCTACGTTAGGCCCGGTTTCCAACAAAGCGGAGAGGAGCGGAGACGAGAGGAGATGTGTCTTGAATAACCAATCAGGTTTAGTTATTTCCACATCTCTCCGCTCAGCTTCGGTGGAAATGAATCAAGCGGAGAGGGGAAGAGATGTGTCATCTTTCTATAGAATTTTGTGCCGTGAGCTGACAAGCGGCTCGGCAGAGCGGAGATGTGTATAGTCAGGCGGCCGAGCAGCAGCGCGGTCCCGTTCCCCGCTGCTTCTCGTCGCGCACTTGACGGTTTTTGAGCTCTCACAGCTCACGTCTCCTCTCCGCTTTGGTGGGAATAACCTGCCAGCTTCGCAGCACATCTCTCGTCTCCGCTCCTCTCCGCTTTGGTGGATTAGGTCCTATTGTTTCTCACGATTTCGAGTTGATACATGTTTTTTTAATTATTAGAAAACCTTCGTTTTTTTACTCCTTCATTCGAAAGTACTATTGAGGGCAAATCGTTCTGCAGCGGGAAAGCAACCATTACAATTCGCCGTGAACATGGTAATATTTGTCTGTACGGTCTCATCGACTTACATTTTTCTGCTTACTCTGCAACCTACTTTAGGCCAACGATACGCATCATAATTTAGCATAATAAAATAACATGACTAACTAATTTAAATATAGTGAACTTATAACGGTGTAGCTATCAACAACTGAGAGAAATAATCGCCTTCCAGTCTAGTACTGTCACTTACTCTTAACTTAAATAAACTCAACTACTTGGTGCATCTTAGTGGAACGTGTTTCGGACGACAAACCGGTGTACGGAGTTAACTACTGCAACCCGTACATTGCCGTACCCATACTGTTTTCAGGCAATCCTTCCCAGAAACCATTAGCAGATTTCATTGACAAAGACTCCCAAACAATAATTATCATCTGCCTAGCCATTTGTTTTCAACTATGCTGGGTTGGCCTTCAAATCTAACAGGGTGCAGTTGGTTCCAACCGCATATGACCCTGTCCTCCACAGACCCAGTGTGTCACGCGAGACTCCTTGGCAAGAACCCTCCATAGAGGAGGGTTTTAGGTTTCTGTTCTATCTTGCCAGAAAGAGGAATGCCCATTTTTCACCTGACTATGTATAGAAATGAAATAAATCTTAAAATACAGCTAATTAAATTGTATATTAATTACACTTATCACAATGTTAAAAGAAACGCAGGATTTTTTTTAAATTTTAATTTTTCTTTATGCTTATTCTACTTCAACGGTAAACATATTAGCATGTTTTGAACGCATCTCAACTACCCTTTTTTACAACGTTCCATTTTACACACTGCTACTTGACTTTTTTCAACTCTGTTTCTGAGTTTCATACATTATTTTACGTTTTATTACTGAGTAAGTATTTCTTTTTTAGTCTAAGTATAATACAGATTAATTAAAAATAAATGAACAATTAAATTAACGAATCATGCAATATGTAATTGAGTTAGGACGATCGAAACGTATTTTTTGACAATCATCGAGAGTCTAAGCAGTGACATAAGGGCAACTGGTTTTAAGGAATTCACAAGTTAAAAAAGACGTTTTAGAACATAGATATGTATTATTAAGTAAGTATTACTATTTTAGACTAAACTTCGAGTGTTAAATAATTCGTTCTAGCTCATTTATTTCTTTAGAACGGCAAATCCTAACCTAAAAAGTAACATAATTTTTTTTTGGACTTCGTAGCATTTCAATTGTGAAAATGACCATATGACATTATTTTCTAAACTTACAGGTAGTGTTTCTACTATACCTTATAACTATACATAAACTTTCATTATCAGGTTTTGAAATGTATGGGAAGTGGGCATAGTTCTTTAGAAGATTAAGAAGACTGTACCAACCTGAACTCCTAGCCTTATCAAAATGTTTATCATGGTGCTTGTCGTTGTGCTGGTGGTTGTGCGTGGGTTCCACCCTCTCTGGCTTCGAGGGCTGCTGATGATGAGGTTCCTCTGGTGGTTTGCGGTCTTGTTCCTGTAATGTGTTGAAAAGATTTTCAGTTATGTTGAATGGAGTATTAAAAGTCGCCGCCGAAGCAACCGTCAGGGCTGGTTTGAGGTGGTGCTCGAAAAGAGTTCCTGAAGTGACTTGGGGGAGCCATTTACCCAGCAGTGAGACGCAAAAAGGGATGGGCTTATTTTGGACTCGGGTTAACCGTCTCTTGGTCTGGTGGCTGGTGCAAGCGTGACTGTTACCGTAGGGTCCTGGGATCGATTCCTGGCAAAGTAAAGGCAGTGTAGCGATTAGGGGGTCTGAACTCCTATTCCCAGCGGGTCTGTGCACAGTTAATTGCATTAGACTCATCCCCTGGTATCCACCTCTGTTTTGTAAGAAAACATGTTTTTCTCAGTAAGTAATCAAGAACATCGCAATAAAGTTCTCAATAAAACCTACTTACTGTTAAATATTTACTATACCCGTATTGCGTAACCCAGCATCTCTATAGTGAAGAGATATGAGGCCTAAAATACGGGACTTTAGAGACTCAAAAATAAAGAACTGCTCGAAAACTTCAATATCTTTAAGGTGGTTTTAAATTTAAACAAACATAACATGGGTGGTAGTGCTTAAAATGTACTTGTTGCGGACCCTGGACAGTTAGCCTGGCTACCCCCTTGCTGACTGACTCATATTGGTACCACGCCATGACCTATTCTCATTTTGTTTGTACCAATAGGAAATAAACCCAGTTTGCTTTAAGAACTTCTAAAGCGTTTACAGGCACCCTTGTATATTTGCAAGGAGTCGGTCAGCCAGAAAGATAAAACTAGTTGCCCATTCCAAAGCGTAGTAGGTACCTGTGGAGAAGAACGGGCAAGAAACCCCACGGACATTCTTTTGTATAATAAATGCGTCCACGGTTGACATGTCTAGTCAAATCTGTGCGATTCTTTCCTCAAAATACCATTTCGAACCATTCCTCAAAATACCATTAGATCAGTGGATCTATGTGTTCCTCACTTGATCTGTCCAAGATTTTGTAAACATACACATACATACATAAACTCACGCTTTCTTCCCATGCGGGTAGGCAGAAACCACACAACGCCACCTGCTACGATCCTTACATACTCCTTTTGCCTCGTTTACGTTCATACATCTGGTCATACACGCGCGCCGGTTGTGAGTACTACGCACCTGACCTTTCTAAAGAACAGCACCAATAAGGTCACTATATGTCCTCCTAGGGCGTCCTCTCCCGGCGTTTGCAATACCTTTTGTTAGTCTCCTATCATCCAAGATTATATCTGGACTTGAAGTCCAGACATAATCTTGGATGATGGACTGTGACCTCTGAGTTTTACTTAGGTGTTTCTTCTCAATGTAGTCGAAAACACCAATCACACCAAGTTTTTCAAATATCAATGACACGTAAAGTGTTTGTATACACCTTCTCACAGAACCATATTGTATTTAAAAATAACTGCATCTAAAATTCAAATAAACATCTAACTTAGCGCACACTCGTGCGCAATCGGCTTACCTTCTCAAGATCATTTCTATGCCGATTTCAAAACGTAACAAACAATTAAACCAGCCTCTTATCTCGCATTCCGATTAATATTGCTTTGGCTTGTTATTCGATATTGTTGGTTGAATTGGTTATAGAATTCTCTTAAATTGATTGTATTTTTTTTTTAAATATATTTTGGCCAATTTTACGCAGTTAATTCAGGGTTATGACAAATACTGCTCACTGCTTGAAATTGATCTAGTCGGTCATGTGTGGAGCATGACAAGCAAAGTTCTGGGTTCGATTTGATCCTCGGGTAGCGAACAATGATTTTGTCTCTTTAAATTAGAATGTTTTACTAGCAGCCCGGAGTATGGATTTGTGCTTAGCTAGGTATTCTCTCCCCCTGAACGGAACAGCAGAGTGACCGTGTCTAAATAAATCGCTAATGTTCGCAAGTGCAATGAATTTAATAGGGCCTAAAAAACTGGCAAAAAAAATTATTTCAAAATAGACCTCTTCATCATCTCGCCAATTTTGCCTAGAGGCCTAGTACTTATTCAAAATAATCAGTTTTCAATTTGAAGTTTGCGTTGTCATTGATTCTGTAACCCTCTGTGGCGCGTTTAGAGACTATTCGAATAACCACATATCCATAATCTTCGCATCTTAGGCATTCAAATTCGTTTTCAATCCTATTAAGTTCTTTCCACCAAGGCATAAAGGCTCCTAAAAATAGGCGCGACACGCGACGCGAATCTCGTCTTCATGAGCCTTCACCGTATAGTATCGTAACGTTACGAGAGAAGTCAATAAGTACTCTAGGTGGAGAAGATGAGGGTTTTTAAACAAGAAAGTATCTTACCGCAGTCCCATTATGATGTGCCGGATCAGCATCATGAGGAGGTGGCGTGGAGTGACACCTGGCTCCTCCGGAGACGGCAGCGCCGAGAGTCGGCCAGTCACCTATGTCCGTGAAGTCTGATGCCTGGAGACAAAGAAAAAGTGATATTTAGTCAAGACTCAAGACATGACGAGTTTGATATGTCTTTCCTGTTGCTCGTAAAATTGACAACCACGTCAAGTTCATCGCCCTTAGCTTTGAGGACGATGGTTCTTTAAGATTGAGACATTATTTCTGCGACAAAAGCTGGTAAATAACCTGGTACCAATGGTATGGATGCCACCATTGATACCGGGCAGTCTTAGGCCTGCATCTTCAGAAAGGATAAATTGATTATGACGGATAATGTCTGTCGTACATATTCCGTCAGGAAAATATTCCATATTGATTGAAAGCTTCCCACATCTGTAGCTTGATCTAAAATATAGTGCTGAAAAGTACAACAAAAATTTAGACACACTTTAAGCTACATTTAGCCTAAAAATCCTAACCGTCAATATTTTTCCGACAAGAGCTCATAAGACCATAATACGTCTCTTGCTTGGAATCCTAAGACATAGGTCTTTCTAAGCCTGTTGACTGTCTACACAAAGCTCCATAATCATAACAAACTATCCCGTAAAACACAAACTTAAACAACACCCATTCACCATATTAGTTTCCTTATTTCTTCCACAATACCTGTCCATCGTGCTCCACCTTGGCCCAGCTTCTCCGAGGCCTGGACTTGCGCCTCGCTGCCACGCCTGCCGTCATTGCGTCCGTCACAATGTCTGCAGTTACTGTATCATCTTGGTGAGTCAACAGTTTGGTACTTTTTGGCACTTTGTCTAGTTCTTTATAAATTACGGGTAGTTCAACTGTCACTTGGTCCAGTGCTTTCAGTTTTTCGCACTTTGGATTTTATGCTTTTCAGTAGTGCACTTGTAATGTTCTTTTTCGAGTTCTTTTCACTTAGTTCTTTTCAAATTATAGTTAGCTTATCACATAAATCTGTTAGGGTTTCTGTTATATAGTTATGGTTGTATTGAGGTTTTAGTTTTGCTTAATGCTCTGGTGGTACAGATGTTTATTTAGAGACGCTGCACTGCACGATTACTTCAAGAAACTTGCAATCGCAGCGCAGTAAAGCAAAAATTGTTTGCATTTGATCGTCTTTTAGTAATTCTAGTACGAAGGAAAGAGTTAAACAAGTATTTTCGCAGTGGTTGACTTTAAGTTGACCTATATCAAATGCATTCCTACATCGAAGTCGAAACTAAATACATTATTAGCCTAATATAATAGCGTCCTTCCAAAAAGTCAATGTAAATGCGTACTGTAATGAACGAGCACGAAAATTGTATGGTTTATTTATAACATTCTGATTCGTGCGTCTAGGATTAAAAGAAGAGCGAATTTTGCGAATTTCACACCTGACTTCTTAGTAGGATGCTGTGTTGATAATACTAATATTCCGTTATCATAGTCATTCTCTTGGCCTCATCCCAATTTATTTGAGGTCGGAACAGCAAGTATTCTTCGTCCATTCTTCTCTAGTAGTGGTTATCTCAGTAGTCGGCCCTATGTTTCTAGCCCTATTATTTATCACACAATCCATCCATCCTTTTCTTTGATCTTCCGATAGTCTTATATCCACATTCATACAGAAAATTTTCCTCAATCATCTGCATCACATGACAACCGATTTCTAAATATATCAAATCACTAATATGGTAAAGACGTAGTCTGATCTGACATTTCTCAATCAAGTAAACGCATTACTTAAATGGAAACCAGTTTAGTGACATTTTATTAATGTTACAACTTCACGAGCTAAATATATATTTGAGGTCAGTTGGCCCTAGCGATGATTATATTTAATTTATATATGATTGTTTTCTATTATACTGTTGTATATTGACTTGGTATGGTCGGAAATAGCCGCGATTTAAATAAGTGTCACTTTCGATTACGTAGTTTGTAACATCACGGATGAAGAAACTCAAGTTGTAGAAGCAATAAATACTGATGTTAAATATCGCGTCCACTATGCAGCAACAAATCTAGAGAATTCAAAAGTGTATGAGAGTTTAACGAGCCGAATCTATAAGAATGATGATGTAGTCGACGATAGTTCTTGCTTGCCCAGCAGAAACCTATTTACTCGCTAAAGACTCCCAGGTTAGTTATCCGAAGACAAGGATTTCAACAAGGCATTCGACTCCATAACGCATTAAGCCAAAATTACATTACGAAATTAGTGACCTAAAATTATAGGGCGACTTATCCGAACAAGAGATGCTGTCTATAGGACCGCCTGGCGAGAACGTTTGTCGCTCGGAATTTTAATAGAAGTAATTTTATGTCAGTAATTTCGTAATGTAATTTTGGCTTAATGCGTTATGGAGTCGAATGCCTTTGGCTTTAGGAATAAAGCTTTGGGAATACGTATGAAAGGAATAGCAGCGGCGCTACCACCTTGCTGACTGGGTATTATTATTTTTACTACAACATGAACTTTGCTCATAAAGTGCTTGCCGATGACGATGGCGAGAGAAAAAGGTTGTGCAATTCCAACGCACTCTTCTAGAGAGTGATCTTTTGAACGGTTCATAATTACAAACTCAATTAATCAAAACATAATTACTATGTTCTCTAATCAAATCCATATCTGAACCAACCAAAGAGCTTCACAACTTATCTGGCAAGCTGCAAGTGGGGCAACTTGTCTGTCACTGCTAATGCAATAATTTGAATACCAATATACTAATTATATATGGCTCAAGAGTTTCTATTGCAGTAACTGCACTAACCCATTTTCTGTGAACTGCGAAAGATCGGATGTAAGTTGCTCAAATTCGCTGTTAACTTAGCGACTTGCCCCAGATTCGGTCAGTTAATTTATTAAATATGTATCTCTGTTTACTTACCTATTATCAGGATTAATTTCAAGAAAATTATAGTCAATACCGCATCATCAACACCCATAAAGACTTTTAAAAGTTCGAAGAAGTCGTGTCTACTTTATTTTGTGATATTTGGAAAAGTAGAAGATAAGTTAGTGTCAAACTGTCCACTGTCTATCCACCGGTTTGTGAATTGAGAATTTAATGTTGAGATGTCAAACTCTAATTGAGCATTAGATATGGTGATTCTTTTAATATAGCGAAATACAAAGTTTCTAACGTTCGACGTTCTTGCAAATACATTTGAATTTTCGCGGGCTTTCAACTCAGGTACGTGATATAGTATAGTTTTGCAATTTCTTAACCTCAAATTCTCAATTTCCAATTCCAGTTTAAAGCATAATAATTCAGTAGTGTCACAGGGTACTATAAAAGGACCACTTCTGTTCCCATTAAAAGTTTACTGATCTAACGAGAAACATTACTATTATGTGGTGAGCAGTGATTTGTCTATGGTCAAAGCGAACCAACATTCAAAACACTGCAGTAACATTTTGGTCCTTAAGGCTTCGTGAAAACCCATAAAATATCACTTTTGAAGAGATGATTTGTTTACACGTACTGTTTTGTATACTTCTTCGTCCCTTATATCAAACAAAAACTAATGCGACGCCACGAACAGTTACAATAAACATCTCCCTGATGGGTACAGCAGAGGTGTAGCTGTAGTACAACCACGTTTTGCCAGTTATGTTATACAAAACATAGTTAGTATCTACAAACAGCTGTGTAACTATTTGGTCATTATGTAGTTCGAAACCCTTTCCGTTCGTTTCCATACCGTATTTACATATAAATCGATAACTAAAGAGTCAATAAAATTTGAGAGCTTGTTCACCTAGGGAACTTTGAAACTACTGATCCGAGTGTATTATTAGTATAGAAGATAAATGAATGTGGGTACACTTGTCACTGTGACTAACATAATTCATAGTTTCAAGTTTCTGTCAATGTCAGTGTTCATTAAATACCTATTGCCGAATACAATTATGACAATTCAGCTGCGAAAACATATTTCTTGATTCTACATTTTTTTTCCAAGACAGCAATACGCATTGCGCTTTGTCTCAAGATATTTTTTTTAAGGAGTAAGGACAATGTTTTTTTTTTGTATTTTTTCACCCTTGAGCAACACCGCTGTACTTTGACGAATATTCTATGAAAATAAAACTTGAGTAACTCTATCTTTTAATACTTCTAGGGGCGCATTTCACAAAACCCAGAATAAAAGGCTTATCCTGAGAATAAAATATTTAACCATTGGTAGTTTTCCATACTAGAATTGTAAAACCTCAATAATACGAGTATTCCACGGATAAAAGATTTGACTTTGGTAAAATCAGCCCTTAGTATTTGACAAACCCTGTAGGTAAATGAAGGTCGTGTACATAATAATTTGGTCCTTAGACTAAAACCAAACTAGTAAGCAAGACGGATGAAAAGAGGCCACAACGTAATAATTAGGCATCAATGACCAAGCGTTATATACCTAGTTTACTTAGACTAAGCGATGACTGTACACTAATTGAAAAACACACAAGAAACAATTGAGCATCGTGCTTACCCCTCTCCGGACACCTGTCATCCAAACATCCATCCATACACACTTTTAAACAACCACTTAAAACATCACTGCAACTAAACAAAACGACCTAACACTTAAAAAAAACAATAATAAACTCCTGCGCCACGCAGCAACTTAAAAAACCACCAAAAACACAAAAACAACGATGTTACAATGAAAAAGGACTAACAAACAACGTGCTCGGATCACTATATCCCGTCAAATGGCGTTGTCCTATAATAACACCATAAACAATAAATAGAATCACGTGTTCAAAATAAGGTTATAAATGAAAATGTCCTCGAAAATGTTGCAACCATAGAGATATCGAGTTGCTTCGAAATATATAAAAAAAAACAGCACGTAACACTCTGGTTTTAAAACTCGAGTGTTCTGTATTTGAAAGCGCATGACATAACCTAGCAAAGCATAACCTAACTTAGCCGCGTGGCGAGCACGCCGCGCGCGCTGGTGCGGTTCCGTTATCTCTTTCTTACTTAACAGGACATGTTGTTGTCTCGCTCACTCGCTGCAGGGGTCCGCTCGCCGATTATGCCAAGGAACAGCACATTATGAACTACGTAATTCTGGTATGTATTATCTTCTTAGTACAAACAAAGTCGCTTCGCTTTTCGTGGCCATCCGTGTGATCGCTTAGTTCTTAGATTTTCAACCTAACTTAGAGAATTTATTCCGGAAGCTTTAATGGTTCATTGATATTTCATTTAGATAAAGCACAGGTAGAAAGTGGCTGGCTATAAGAGTGGGGAAGACCAAAGAAACGATGGATGGGACTGTGTGAAAGATGATTTAACTAGAAAGGGACTTAAGTAGTTGCACCGATTTTAAATAAATTGAGAATTGGACAGGAGAATGATGAATTTATTTATAAGCACAAGTTATCTCGATGCTATGACGTCGCCATGGCCCGTGCGAAGCCGGGGCGAGTCGCTCGTGTTGTTGTCGAAGTGTGAAGAAAATCACCTCGCAATAGGCGGAGGAGGATTTATTTTTGTTTTTGTAGAGAAACGTCACAGTGATTATCAATGTTGCTTCATTTGGAGCGTTAGGTAAACATAGTGTTATTTTTAGTTGCAAACGTGTACGCTTTTGTTCGGAATCGGTAGTAGAAATGAATGGAATTCATTACTTAAACATTTCTAGATTTACTTTATTAAGTGGTTTCAGTTGTCAACACAATGATTAATGTATTGATTTAGATAGAATGTTAATACGAACTCTACATTATTTGAGAGCCGATAGATATTCTTTTACAAATTTAGAAATGAATAATATATCGTTTCATATCTCTTCATATATTTGGATTTGTGGAGCGAGCTTTCAAGTTTCAGCGTATCAAAGGACCAAATAATATTTGAACTACATATAATTTGGAATTAAAAAACGTTACCGTGTTGAATAAAAATAAACCTAAGTACGAAAAAAAATTACAGGAAAAAGATAAAACAATTCTGTTTTGTCAAATACATGCTTCCGTAATATTGAAAATCCCTAGAAGAGTCGCCAAGTGTAAAAGTAATTCTAGCTTTCCCGACGCAGAGAAAACCCCTACACACAGATAACAAAACTTAATATAACATACGTCCAACAGGAAAAGTTAAATGCCTTACTGATAAAAATCGCACAGCTTAAACCACTGAAAATAGAAACATAACAGTAGCAAGCAATGATATTTGGGAACCCTACCCCAGACCGGCTCCAATTGGGACTTTAAAATAACCTCATTCCGTAGTAGAATTACTAGCATGTCAGCATGGAGGAATGCTCTCAAAACATAATGAGGAAACCGGCATGTCTTAGAACCAATAATTCGAACACAAGGGCCCGCGCGATAGACTAAAGCCGACACACTCTCGAAGGGAGGTAGCCTCTGACCCAGCAGAGGGAAAGGCTGACTACGCTATGTATGCATACAACAAGGTGGTAGATGTTATAAAAGTCGTTTTATAAAAACGATTACATAAATAGCGGTTATAAACATTACCCAATAAAATGATTGAGCGAGCTACACCCGCCGTAAAGTCAGAATAAACACATATCATTTACTATCTTCAACCATACATCAGGTTGTCCGACAGATCACGTACTGAAGTAAAAACTATCGAATATGTTATTTGATAGACTAAGAAACGATTTCTCGAAACTCAACCCTGTGCAGGTAAAATAGTGTTGAAGTTTGCATGAAAACCAAGTAACAGACAATGGCTAGCCATGTTATAAAACTATTACAAAACAATTATAAACATTACTCAATAAAAAGGTCGACGAACGCCTGAGGCGAAGTACAATCAGACTTACTTACATTACTAACATTATAACAGGCGTTAATTTGTCTGTCTGCCTGTTACCTTTACACGCCTCAAAGAATTTGGCACGCGGGTGGAACATGACCCCCGGTTAGGACATACGATACTTTTTATCCCGTGGAATAATTTCAAATCTACACGAGGGCGTAAATGTCCCCTATTGGACGTCGCGGAGGGAGTTTGAAGCCTCACTCCCCTGCGAACTTGAGGAGGCCCCAAGAAGCAGGCCTGCAAACTAGCCGGGGATCGTTGAAGGGGCACAAGTTCCCATGTTTGCGGTGCAGGTGTGAGAAGGGAACACCGGTGTGGTTTTTAGTAAGTAAGAGTCTGAATGTCCCCTCCGCCCGACCCAGGGCGGGGGACATCCATGAGGATTTTCCACCCGGAACGAAAAAAAAAAGTAGTTTAGCCTTGCCTCCCTATGCACGAGGTTGTGGGTTTATTTTGGACATTATTGATATCGGTGACGGACAAAATCGTGAAGAAAGCTGGACTGTTCCGCTTTCAAGCTAAGCAGCGGAACGGAATTGGCACATAGATCACCACCACAGATAATATGACCTGAGTAAGGAAAAAGGCTACTTTTCAACCAGGTTGAATAGTAGCCTTTTACGCGGGCAACAACTATTATTTAATATAAGTCTGAAATTTCTAACCCGTCTTGATCAATGCCTCTGTAAAAGAAGAGGCCTTTGCTCTCTAGAGAGAAAATATAAGTCTTACATAAACGCGGGCGCAACCGCTGGCAAAATATATATATATATATATATATATTAATTGCGAAATGTTAATGCCTGGGGCTAGCACTTTATAAAATCCATTGCATTATTGCAGTTGTCTGATGTTTTATTAGATAACGATTAATAAAAGGCGATAAAAATAAGTATGTAACTGTAGTTTCTTTAATAACAGGCTGTCACTGTCCCGCTGCACTATTTTAGTTCTGGTACCTACTTACGCCATACAAATTCGAATGCCACTACTTGCTATGTTAATAAGAGTGTCAGGACATCATCATCAATACACATTAAGTGAAAAAATTACGATTTATTGAAGCTAATTGGAAAAAATACCCAAGGAAAGTTATTGCAATTTATTCGGGACCACCCCTGAGGCATATCCCTTCCTATCCTCCATTTGAATAATAATTTTGGTGAATATAAAAAATATACAAACAGTCGAACATAAAACTTTTTTTTAAATACCAGCGTGTAACTGTCCCAGCGGAAAGGAATCTACAAATAAGGAGAATAAACGAGTATTGATCTCCACGAATGCACTCTACGTGTTTGAACAAAGAATGGTGGAAGCTAAGCTACAATGGATAAACTCAGAGTTTATCCATTTATTTCAATTAAACCATTTACAGGCACTTTTGAATTGTCAAGTATACAGGGTGCAGAATGCATCATATGGTTTTAGACCCCCTTTTTTTTTGGTGGGATATCATCAAATGACTTCTCCCGCTCTGGGTGGAGCGGGATGGCGTGTCAGACTTTTACTGAATAAAACCCACCCGTGTTTCTGCAGTTGCCTGTACCATGACCACGGTTATCTCTTTCGAATTTCCCGCGACCCTGAGTCGTCGGCCCTATCGGACCCCGTCATTTTGTGCTGACATCTCTTTGAGGCGCGCGTGGAACACGACGCGCCGTTAAGCGGCGAGCTACCCATTGCTCGCCGTCCGCAAGGCCATGTTTTTAGACCCCATATACGTAGAAATTGTAAATAAAATATCTGTGTATAAAATAAAATGAATGGAACAGGATTTGTTGAGCGTCGATGTTTCTGCCAAACTGTTTTATATTCGTAATAGAATCGAATCGTTATTCGAAATAGGGGAAACATACACAGGCATACTTATTTCCATCCATTCTTTAGGACATACAAGGGACCCATACAAGGAGCGGGAAGAGCTGTAACCTTTATTTAGCAACTGCCTAGCCTACTCCATGTAAATACTGAAAATCAGTATTCACATGGAGCTGACTGCCTACCTGACCACCACAACCCAGTTACAAGGTAACACGATATAATTGGTAAAACTAGTAGTCCAGACTTTCTGGCTTACAACAACTATAATTATGCACAGAATTAGTTAACTAAGTTGTTTAATGGCAAGGCTAAATAATAGTTGCAGTCTAACAGAATGCGGTATTAAGACGTAAATACTGCAGGCTTTAGGGTTCCGCACAACCTCACAGCCATCTAACAGAAAACATCGTGAGAAAACCCGAAATATCATTATCATCTGCTAGCCTTTTCCGAAATATGTTGTGGTCGGGTTCGAGTCTAATCAGAAACAGCTGAATACCAGTATTTTACACCTTACTACTGCCTAACTATAGTGCTATTCTGTAACCATCGCACCGTGAAGACTTCATCAAAGGTGAAGTGAGAGTGGAGCGAGCTGTCAGTGCCACTGATGCTAGAGATTGACCAAGACAGGATGACACTGACAGCTCACTCCACGCAAGTCTTCACGGTGAGATTATTACAGAATCGAAATGCAGATCTCCAAAGCTCAGGAATCGGGTTAAAACGATACCTGTTGGTAAGATTGAAACACAGAAAACATCGAAAGAAAACTTGAAATGTTTTGTCTCCAAGACGCAGTGACAAGAAAAGCTAGTTCGTTCTCTACATGGGAAATCACATTTTCTCCGCAATGAGAGGTTGAGGATGGACAAAACAAATACTAATCGGTACTTAGGAAATCCCCCAGCATGACATTGACTAAAACGTTTTATGAAACCGCCGAATTAAATAAGTTTAGCGGTAACAAATAACATCAGAATGGTAAACTAATTAAACCGCAACAAGACGTCAACAATTAATTGTTTTCTAATAGTTTTCAACATAACAACAAATTGGGTGGTATCAGATGTCACCAAAGAAAAGTTTATAAAAATAGCTGTTGATAATGAAGTACCTTGGAAAACGAACAAAGTAGAGCATACCCTGCACCTAGATTATTTCAGAACTAAATTCTGAAAATAAACAAAGCAATATGCTAAAATTAAGTAAACGCGTCTTACAAGGAGAGCTAGAACGCCCATCATTCGTCATACATACACAATAACAAGGGACAAGGAGATGAGTCCTGACTTCACCGTGAGCCAGACACGGTGCATATGCATAATCAGTCTATGTTCCCACTGCTAGGACGAAGAGCTCCTCTATGTGACAGAGAGTGGGTCGCAGCTCAACATGCGGACCGAGTGCGAGTTGGTAGATGTACCATGTCTTCGAATTTTTTGATTCTCCTTCACCATTTTGGGAGCAGTGATGATAAAACGAATATGTACCACAAAGCGGGGTGAACAACTTTTGCTAAATAACACGCTAATATTAAGTCCAGGGTTTCACGACAAACAACTTGTAAGATAACAGAAGCACACACGTTTAACAAGAAACGGGTTTTACAAGACCCGGTACGACAAATCCTGCTCGCGCCTGGCATTATTTTTTTGCTCGACAGTGCAGCGGCTGGCAGAATGCCAGACGGCACGACCAGGTCGATGCAACTCAATAAAATGCCAAATTGAATTGTTGTATTTGACAAGTTTGAATTCTTTATCTGGTGCTTCGGAATTTGCCATTCATCAACGATACCTACAAATCTGTCCAAAAATTAATTCTCCAGACATATTTTTAAATAATAACAATGCGGTGCGATGCAGGCTCAACTACGATCGACTTTGAACTTATGATACACTGCAAGCTTGGTAGAGGACGCATATCACAATAGAAAATCTATAAGCCAGAATATAAGTGAAATAGAATATACAGTTTTGTTGGCAATTCTCACATAACCTTTTACAACTGAAACAAAGTTGAAATTCCTCATATTATTATGACAAATTCAAGCGACACCCAAATACCGGAAAATTACAATATTGCGTCAGAAATAAGCCGTGCGAGCTCGACTAATAAATTACTATAAAAATACATTTAACATTTTTACAGATAAACTCAAAGTCAAAGCATTTATTTCAAATAAACCCATAAAAAGGCACTTTTGAACGTCAAAATTTACATTAAAAATAGAACAGATTCTAGGCGCCACAGATAAACTAACCGAACAACAGTTAATCTGTCTAAAGTGCGAACAAATAAGATTAAAAACAAACATATTTGTTTTCTCAATCACTAATACTTATTGAATTTAGTTTACAAATATGTTTTTATTTTTATTTATAGAAATGAGAACGTCTGTTCCGTAATTATACCTCGAAGTGGAGTATAACATATGAATAGTTTGGGGTTAAACTCACGCCTTCTCATGGGGGTTGGCAGAAACTGCATACCGCCACCTGCTACGATCTCCACACACACCCTTTGCCTCGTTTACGCTCATACATCTAATCATACACGCACGCCGGTTGCGAGTACTACGCACCTGACCTTTCTGAAGAGCATCACCGATAAAGAGCACACTCACGCCGTTTAAAAAAACACCCACGAAAAAAATAACAGCGCGAGGTAAAAAATACCTTTTAAGGATATAATTACCTGGGTTCTTCCAGCAGTTAGATAATGGAAACCCGAATAGACACCTGCAAGTATCTTATAAAGGCTTTAGGGTTTCTTTGTCCTTATAGACCGACAAATTGCAGTTCTAAAGATACACTATAGGAAACGAATATTTCCAGCAGGCTTAGCACGAGCGCCCTAGAGAAGCGTATTGTCGACGGAAGAGTAGACAAAAATGGCGTTTCTGTGTAGACAGTAGAAAGTTTTCTACTGTCTACACAGAAACGAAACGCAATTGTACGGTAAAAATGGGTAGTTATACACATCACTAGCAACTAACCCGTTGCTATGGAAAATCACTGTCTATAAAGCAACCTGAGTCTAAGTGTGTCCTCGTGCTCGCGAAAAAGAGATTTCGAGGAGCGTAGAAAGCGATTTCTATTCTACAGTAGAGTAGAAACAGAAAACGCCATGCTAAGCCTGCAGATATTTCCATCAGACCTGAGAACCTCTAGAGCCGAAAAATATCACGTTCACCCTAAGCAGTTAGTCCCACTATCAACATATGTCTGGTTTAATATTTTCTCCAAGACATGAGCTATTCTATTAAAGATCGTGCCAACCCGAGACCATATCTGCCTTATACAACAGACTTCTCTAGCAACAGACTAACGGATACGAACTACGAAAATGACCGTACAAACCGGTCTGCGCTTATCAACTGACATATAAACATATAATTATATAAGTTAGGTATATAGGTGGACGGCGATACGCAGACCTTGACCCGTGGGTGCGGCGATTGAGATTTCAGCTATCTATTTGAATACATTAACGTGGATTTTATAGAGGTGTCAGATTTCGGTTGACTTCTTGTTGAGTTCACTTATTTGCGAAGGGACAGCTCACCTAATGGATACGGCACTGTAGGTAATTGCGATAAACACTATCAATCATTTTGAAGGATATTGCTAATCCACTGGATCATAATATATGTCAAAAAAATTGTCTGCTCAGCAAGGTTTTTATCACAATGAATGTTGTTAAAATGTTAAAAATTAAAGCCATTGCTAGGGTTAGTGTGCTACGCAATTACCTCGCAGGTTACAGTCAACTTTGACCAACTTCAAACAAACAAGAGAACAGTTTGAGTCAGCTGATTACTGACTTTAAGGACGAAGCCCAAAGACTCAAGGAGAAGAAAGAAAATTTTATTTGACCCAGGTTAAGGCACACAAAGAACAAACACCCGAAGTGCAATTCTGAACTCTAGAATGTGACTGTCAGTGGTCACAGACTAAATCATTTACAAGGAGCGTTATGGGCTTAATAAACTGAGGATGAACATCATAACAGATATTTGCAGTTCGCTTTCAAGGAGGTTCATAAAGTAATTTACTCTAGTACGCCCAGAGAACGCTAGAAGTACACAAGATCTAATTGGTGATCTTTCAAAAACTTCAGGAGCGTAAAACACGAAACCGGCGCGCGCGCTCGTTTGGACAGTTGTATGAACGTAAACGATGCGAAGGGAGTATGTAAAGATGGTATAGCGTGAATAGTGTCCTAAATATATTTCTTAGGAAAGAGGCTGCCCCTCACTGAAGCAGAATAACAACGACATTTTTCCCGGACATTCCCGTCAAACCACAAGTCTAAGAGCTTCTACGACACAGTGTTTCAACATAACGATACATTGTTTATTATATCGGGGGCGGCGTGAAGACAGCATTGTTCACGGGACAATGGCAAATATTATAATAACTAGTCTTATTGGTTTAAACTGAGTCTGAATAGATTTATCATTCTTTAGTTCAGGAGATTAAACGGTTAAGTACTTACTGGCATAACCTTCGCACGGTTCTTTTAAGGATATTGGCAAATAACATAATCAGCATATATTGTTCTCACTGCTGGGGCTGTGACACATGCCTCCTCTCTGTGAGAAGGTTTTTTTCGTATGCTATCAACCAGTCGGGTCCAGTGCAGGTTGGTGGATATCAGATATCTCTGAATGTTTTATTCTAGGACATGCTGGTTTGCTCACGCTGTTCTTCTTCAACGATTTATGGAAGATATCAATAAAAATCCTGTAGTCCCATTGCAGGACAAAGCCTGCTTCTCGTACTAAGAAGGAACAAGCCTTAATACCCACGAACGACCCTAAAATACTTCCATAAATAAATGCGTTTGGTTAGCGCATTGCTAGCGCACACTACACAAGTTAAAATGAAGTTGACAGAAAGGGACGAAACAGTTCGATAGCTCAAATAGGTTTATAAAGCGAATGGCTTGATTATGAATAAACACGGTTACAGTTTTACTGAAAAAACCCCCAGAAGATAATACTTCTTTAACCTCACGCCATTAACGCTGGCAGAGGACGTCCTAACAGTCTTTACAATGACCTTATTGGTGATGTTCTTCTCATAAGTTATCAACTTTTGTTGCCTAGATAGATATGTGGGATTTACTTTATTGTACACCAATATTAAGCACACCACGACGCGATGCAAAAATGGTCTATCACCATTACTTAAAAGCCAAAAACTATCGTGTTTAAAAGCCATGAGGTCATCAGGTCAAAAGCCGAGCCGATAGTGCTGATTAACTCAATCAATCTGCCTAGCATTTTCCAAACTATCTTAAGGTCGGCCTCAAACTTAACATGGAGCACAGCCCAGTTACTGGGTCCAAACTATCTTAAGGTCGGCCTCAAACTTAACATGGAGCACAGCCCAGTTACTGGGTCCAAACTATCTTAAGGTCGGCCTCAAACTTAACATGGAGCACAGCCCAGTTACTGGGTAACACGATACCCCTTGTTGAGACTGGTGGTCAGACTTTTTGGGCTTTGACTACCCGTAACGACAGTCAGATCCACGAACCGTGTATGCCACGACGTTGGTGTTTCCAAGCCAAGTTTTGTTTTAAAAATCGTGTTCCACGGCTTCTACGTTAATTTATCAACCAAGAACTATCGTGCATAAAAGCCATAAGGTCATCAGAACGAATGCCAAGCCGATACTATTGATTTACTCCACCACAGTAACATAGGAAGTAGGAGCATAAATAGTAAGCAGTAAGACGTTGTTTTTTTTTGTTTTGCTTGGGACGTTACATCAAAATGCGTACATTTGTGGGCTTGGTCCCGTATTACGTAATTTAGCATCACGCCTGTAATCCTTGAAGGGACAGAGGCAGAGGGACCCTTAGTACACACACAAACGCCAGTTATGTTTAATTCCAATAGGGGGCGAGTCTATTGCCATCAACGAGGCACAAATCCAGACCCCGGGCTGCTACTAAAATTTCCACATAGAAAAACCCAATAACACTTTGCCCCATCCGGGAATCAAACTCAGGAGCTCATGCTCAGCGGTAGCGCTTGCGACCACTGAGCAAACAAGGCGGTCGTTGGAAAGCTTTCGCTGTGCATGTTACGTTACATCAAAATGCGTATAATTGTGGCAGTAGGACTCGGTCCCGTTTCGGATTTACATAATACGTTTGTTGTTAGAGTATACCTGAGTTGAGCTGCACCATGATTGACAAATGCATGCACTGACTGGACAGGTCCACTCAAATCAGTGTGGTTCTTTCCTCAAAAGACCATTTCAGACACCAGTCTACAGAGTCCTCATATGACCTGACCAAGATTATGTCTGGACTTTAAAAGAGACTGTGACCTCTGAGTTTGTTTTGGCGTTTCTTCTCAGAGTAGTCAGATAGGAAACGCCGATCTCATCTACTTTTAAAATAGTATTGACGTGTAAAAGTGTTTGTAAAAACCTACTTACAGAAATAAAATCATTTATCATTTACCGTTTTTAAGGGCTATTGGTTCACTAGAATAGTGCAGTTCTGGGGTCACAGGTAGTGGCTTTACCAAATAGTACTCAGTTTTCTTTTTTCAATGAGGTATCAAGTTGGCTGATAGATGTATGGAAGGAGAAGAAATGCTGCGTGGTCCTCAATAGATTGTAATAAATACAGGAGGATGATGGGATGATGTAGCTTTCAAGTTAATCTTAGACATTACTGACGGTGGTAGAAAACATCGTAAAAACAACCTGAACTTATAATAAGATTTTATCTCCAACACACAACATTACATTATGCGACTGCTAAATCTGTAATCGATACTTGAAATGATCTCCAAGAGATTCCAATTCCTAGTAAATAGTTTCTCTGGATATTTTCTACCACGAAAGCATTTACAATAAGCGTTTTCCTGGGCACATTTGACACTCAATCGACATATCCTATATCTTAAAAACCGATGAAGAAAAAACAAGCAAAATCTAGCCATATATTGGCACAGGTACAAAAAAAAAACCTACTACGAAATCAAAAAACCAAAATATTTCACGTCTGGCAAGTATTTAAATGGTTCGGACAGACAAATGTCACCGGATTCGAGTGGCGAAGGCCGAATGAGATAACTGGATGGAATTTATTAAAAAAAAAAGGTGTTGTTATTTTCAACATATTTTAAGGTGAAAGGGTTAGTAAAAGTTGAATGGGTTTATACGTCAGCCTTGAGCCTTAAGTGATGCCACTGCTGGGAGCTGGGACACAGGCCTCCTCTCTGTGAGAAAGGGTGTGCCGTAATCCACCACGCGGGCCCAGTGCGGGTGGTTGTCACATGTTTTCATGGGATTGCAAAGAGGGATAAATATTGATGCCCACTATAATCATGTGTAGGCGTATTATTTAAATATAGGTAAGAACACACTACACATTATGAAAGCTAAAATCAAACTGTGTATCAGCAGTAACATTTCATAAGTCATTTGCTTTTGGCTGTTAGTGTGTATTTTATTCGTAATTCTGCTAGCGACTGCGTACCCGCGAAATTTCTTGTGCCTCGACCCACAGCACCGCTGTTACTTCGTTTTAGATTATCACTCTTTCTGACTTTCTTATTTTTTCTTCTTGCTCGGCCCCTCGATTCCTAGCGTGATGTTAAATAGACAATAGCCTTCGTTAAGAATTGGGCTATCAAGTGCAAAAAAATATTTTCAAATGCGACTGGTAGTTCCCGTGATAAGCGCGTTCAAACAAAAAAACTCTTCAGATTTATTATTAGTTTATACTGTGCGTTTTATTTGTCCAGATAAAAAAAAAAATCTCTATTTCTTATTTTATTTTATTAATAAAGTGTCTTGTACCAGATCTTTACGATAAAGTCACTTACAACAAATTTCATATCTATCGATAAACTTTGGAAAAATACCCGTAAGAATTTTACACAAAATATTCTGAATCATTCAAACACCTTAAAGCTTGGCAAGTTCTGAGCAGTCAATCCCGTTAACAAACTTGCTGGCAGGCAAATATTTTAACCATGATAAAGAGCAACTATCGAAAAATTTAGGTACATACGAGAGACGAGACGAAGTCTTTGCTTTAGTCCCTCTGGCTCCAATCAATCTGAAGAGATATGAGGAACAGGATGTAAAGTTCACTCATACTCTTGGAAAAGGGAGGATCCTCCGACCAGATGGATGTCGTATCTGTTGGGCAGCTGCCCGATGATTGTTGTCGCGAAGTTGTATAAATGCTAGCTGCGCGGTAAACTGTGATAGCGCGATGCAGGATTTGTGGTTCGCATGTGGCGGTGTAGATGCCGCCACAAATCTGAGCGTAACCGGATGCAGCTGAAGACCAGTATTTCACATGGAGCGGCTGCCTCTGACCTCTACAACCCAGTTACATGGCAACACGATGTCCTTTAGCAAGGCCTTCTGGCTTCAAAGACCATAATTATAATAACATCCGTAAATGAAATTAGATATTAGCTGTTGCTGGCGAAAACATGCCTCTACGTCCTTACTCAGGTCATGGTCTATGTGACAAATTTTAAGAAAGGTTATCGTGTTGTAGTTAGGATTTAATTCTTAAATTTGAAATCACAGAAGTTCGTTTCAGAAGCCATTAAACTCAGACGATAAGTTTTTTTTTCTTTAAAAAAACATCTCCAATCACACCGTTACACTGCTATAGATAAAGATATTTATAACGCGTGCTGCGTAGCAATAACTGCCGTATAATCATCTCGCTCTAACTTACTAGTTGCAAGTTGTGCTATCTCGCTCGCACCGTGCACGCAAATGCAATGCATTGAATCGTGCACATTTTTATTTAGTTATTTTTATAGTCACGCGAATGATGAAAAATCTCGTTCAGGTTTTTTGTTTGGAATAAAATCTTTGGCAAATTGAGGTGTGTTAAGATTCGGAAAATCAGGTTTTGTACGTAAATTTTTGACCTTCAAAATGATATTAAGATTAAAATTAAGTATTATGTAAAGAGTCTATCTGAATGGTAGACGTGTTGCTGGAGACTGAAGTCCACTTCCATCACAAATCACTAATTGAATTTTGCTCTAAACGAATTTAAAACATCGTTCTGTTTCTGTCAAATGTTTGAAGAACAGAACAGAATGATGTTTTTTTATACTGCTCTAAAACATATGAAGGAAAACATCGTGAGGAAACCGGCATGTCTAATAACCAATATTCGAAGACATCCGCCAACCCGCACTGGGCCCGCGTGGTGGATATTCTGGGTCACTCTCTCTCACCGAGAGGAAGACCGTGTCTAAGCAGTGGGAACGCTGATTATGTAATACGTAGTGTTAAATGCATTTAATTATGTTAATGGGCCATCATAGTGCTAAATCCCAGAGAGTTATCATGGATAGTCTCCCAGAATCAGTACTCTGGAAAAATGATGCAGATGTTGGTTGCTCTGGACCAGGTTGGCAAAACCAGGAAACAGTGGAATCAAAGGGTGGAAGTTACAGTAGTTTGGGATAAAATAACTACACAGTGAGTCCGTAGCACCAGCAAACGGCAACGCTACTGGCCCTGGAGGACATGGCGGAACGAACTCGAACAGTTTCTTAAATATTGGCCTTTTACAGCAATAAATAAGGATAAGTGGAAGGCTGGGAAGGGAGGCCTTTGTTCTGCAGTGAGACACGGCTGATGATAACAAGAGTTTCAATGGGTTGACAAAATCTGACTTCTGAAAGTTTCTTTTGACTTCTTTTTCCGTGATGGCCATGCAGGACCAAATAATTAAAACTTGGAGCGTCGGAGCAAAATTAAATATTTGATATAAACGAAGCAGAACCTATACCGTAAGCATTTATATTGCTTTACGTAAAGCAATAAATTGAACTGGAGACCAGCTGAGTAGTAAAAAATCCCATCTCAGTAAAAAACGACAATCAAACGATGATTTGATCTTAGCAGCACGCGTAGCAAGCTTTTCGACGGAAGAGTATATAAAATGTCAGATGGTATAGACAAAATTACAGTTTTCTTTTATTTTTATCCATTTTTTTTATTCTTCTGTCGACAAAACTCGTTTCTATTGTGGTCATACTACGCTTGCTGAATACAGAAATTAAAACAAAACAGTTATTGAATCATCGGTATTGAATCTTCAAGAATATTATATAGAAGAGTAACGCAACAGAAATTCCAGATGGAAAATCTTAATAACACTTTGCTCGACCTGGGAATCGAATCCAGGACCTCGTGCTCAGTTTGCGACCACTGGACTAACGAGGCAGTCCCTCTGAGACAACTTTACAATAGTCTTGTGCCTGCTCGGTAATTTTTAAGATCGCTCCGTACTAGCTTATTTCGGACAGTGTACTAGTTCATTCTACACTTGGGAGCAAATAAATCGAGCCACTTCCTTTTTCACGCATTATGGTTATTATTTTTGGTATTATGGAACGCATCGATTCGAAACATATATCGCCTAAAAGGGTATTTAATAACCTTTACAATGAGGGTAGTTAGTTGTCAAAATTTCATTTTAATTAAAGTTTAAAGGGTTGAATAAAATTATCGCATTTAATTTGCTTATGACATTTTTATTGTACTCTGTTAAGAAAAGATTAAATTTGAGGTTTTTGTTAATCATACCCATATTACTTGTTATTGTTGTCTTTATCTGTGTCTGTGTAATCAAAATAACCTGATAAAATGGATACTACACCGACGGAAGCTGCCCAAGTTGTAGCTTTACTTGAGGTTGGACACGGACAACGTGAAGTGGCACGCAGATTTCATTTGAGTCGTTCAAAGGTACAGCGGGTATACCGCAGGTATCTGGAGACTGGTGCTTTTGTTCGGCGACCTGGAACTGGCCGACCACGGGCAACAACAGAACGTGACGACCGCTTTATTGCAACCAATTCGTTGCGCGACCGTGGACTTAATGCTGTTCAGCTACAGCAAGCGTTACGTGACGTTCGAGGTGTCGCAATCAGTAGGTGGACAGTGAGACGAAGACTAAAGGAACGAAATTTAACATCACACAAACCAGCAACTGGCCCAAAATTGACTGTAGCTCATCGCCGATCTCGCTTGGAGTTTGCTCGAGAACACATTAATTGGACGTTAGAAGACTGGAGGTCAGTTTTGTTTTCTGACGAGTCAAGAATCTCTTCTCGTCTTTTTAGCAATGACGGGAGAAACCGAGTGTATAGACGTCCTGGTGAAAGATTTGCCCAATGTTGCATTCGAGAAACTGTGAGTTTTGGTGGTGGTTCTTGTATGGTGTGGGGAGGAATTTCTCTAGACGGAAAAACGGAACTTGTCTTCGTCGACCCCGCCAACGATGGCAGTGGTAGACGTGGATTAACAGCTGACCGATACATAACTGACATTCTTGAAGACCACGTAATGCCGTATGCTGGTTTTGTCGGAGAAAATTTCTTGTTTATGCATGACAATGCGAGACCTCATACCGCGCAGATCGTTACGGAATACTTGTCTGCGATCGGGATTCAACAAATGGTATGGCCAGCACGAAGTCCCGATTTGAACCCGATCGAACACCTATGGGACGAGCTAAAACGGAGAGTCCGAGCCAGGGTTCCCGCTGTTTCATTCATTCCCGAGCTTAAAGTCGCTGTGCTTGAAGAGTGGGAGAACATACCACAATATGTCATCGTAACTCTGATCAGATCGATGACTAATAGGCTACAAGAATGCATCAGGACACGGGGGGGTAATACCAGTTATTAAGAATATTTTTTTTGCAATAATTTTGTTTTTTATCGTTTTTATGGACTGTTTTAGCCCTACTAAATTTTCTATCAAAATTACCATTTTTCTTGCAGAGCCAATAATTTATCATTCAATAAGGTTATTATTCAATAATTTACCCTCATTGTTAAGGTTATTAACTTAACTTTTAGGCGATATATAGTTCGAATTGATACGTTCCATATTCCCAAAAATATTTACCATTTTACGTGAAAAAAGGTAGTGGCTCGATTTATTTGCTCCCAAGTGTATTAGTTCTAATAGCTCTATTCGGTCTTCGCTTTCGGTCAGCATCTCATCTCAGTCTTGCAGATTCGGTCGGTTGGGTTCGGTTAGCATCGTCATTCGTCGGCTATTTTCTCTCATTCTCATTCACAGACATCGAACGTTTCTGTCAATCAATCAGTGACTGTGTAACTTTTCTCATTCTTCTTCGCACAAACGATCACGCAGTTTACAATGTACGAGATCGAAAAGAGCTATTAGACCTAATAGACCGATTAGGAGTCAGCGTTCGGAAACGTTTCTTCTAGTACAGTACGAAGATACGGTTCCTATTCGTTCATCGTTCACGAACTACACAAGACTACTTTACATATTTCACAGAATTTCACATACACGGCATTCGCTACGGAAGCAAATTAAATGGAGGAAGTTAGTTTTAGCATAGTGAGTTACTTCAGATTTCAGTATTTAGCTGAATACAATTTTATGATTATCTGGCAGATGGTCCATATAATGTTAAGAGATAACCTAACCCCAGAAGAACATAATTTATGGTGACCTTATTGCTGATGTTCTTCAGAAAGGTCAGGTGCGTAGTACTCGCTACCGGCGTGCGTGTATGGCCAGATGTATGAACGTAAACGATGGAAAAGGGGGTATGTAAGGATCGTTCAAGTTCTGTAGTTTCTGCCTACCTCCATGGGAAGATGGCGTAAGTTTATATGAGTATGTATATGTATTAGCCCCCTTACTAAAAGAAGAACCAGTTAAAGGTCAAGGTCTACTTCTTCGTCCAAACAGTTTCTTATACAACCAAGATTATTGTGTATTGTATACTTTTCGTAACTACAATAAACCTTTAAAGTCAGACCGTGTTAGTAATTACAAGTTGTGGCGGCTGTGTTGCCGTCTCTTTCTCTCGTATAGGGTCAGTATCTCCGCCTCTGTCTAAGGCCTTTAATGTCTTGATTAAATCACTCAACTGTTTCTTGGATCGCGTAATTGTGATTTGGTCCGTTCGTTTTTGTTAAAAAATATATGTTTTGATTTTGAAAAACTCCTTAGCGTTAATGTTGCTGATGGCAGAGGGTGGCTGAAAGATGGATTGTGGGAGGATGATATAGATGCTTAGGGAGTAAATATAGGTATAAGGTAACTATTGGCAGAAGAGTTTTAGGTCAAACCCAGGCAGGCGCTCAAGAACTCAAAACGGTGAAGGAAAACATCGTGAGGAAGCCGGCATGTCCCAAAACCAAAAATTCGAAGACGTGTTCCATCTAAAAACCCGCACCGGGCCCGCGTGGTAGTTTATGGCCCACTCGCTCACAGAGAGGAGGTCTGTATCCCAGCAGTGAGAACATTAACTGCTGTTTATTTTATGGCAGAAAGTATATTTTTCTACGACCCGAAGTGGAATCAAGACAGGCAGAGAGAGATAGCAAGGTAACTTATTTTCAAAACATCAAGGAATCGCGTTTATCAAACATTAACTTCTGTTTTCATCAAGACGAACGACTACTCAACGATAATACTCGAAAAACATGACTTAAAAACATATTTCTGTAATGACACTAAGCAACTGATATTCGAGCTTTATTGGATCGAAGGAAACCATTGAGTTTCTATGTCTATGTTCCGTAGTCAATGAATAAGGTGTATTTAACGGCCTCCACGAGTAATGGAGCTTAAGTACTTCCAGAACTCTTTAGGAAGACACTACAGTTACGGTACTACAGTTGGCGGATTTCAACGAATTTTTGGTTCTAGGACATGCCCGTTTCCTCAGGATGTTTTCCTTCACCGCTTTGAGAGCAGTGGTGATGAAATAATTTACACAGAGTAAAGTGCCTGCTTGTGTTCGAACCCATGGCCGTTACCACTGGGCCACCACTGCTTTCAGCGTTACCACAATCAGCCTATAATCGAGAGGGAGTGGGCCGTAATCCTGGATGGATAGTGCCGGTTGGTGGACCAACAAATGGATAAGTGGTAGTAAATCAGTTCTTAAATCTCTGTCTTATCTGTGTTACCTTTTCATTCGCAAACCACTGAACGGAACGTTGTGAATTCTGGTGATGGATAGCCTGGGACTTCGAGAAGGACGTAGGCTTCTTTTCAACCTGCATATTTTTATTTAAAAAAAACAAAATACACGCAGATGAGGTGGCGGGCAACAGTTAGTTTATACATGGTGTCCCGTAAATCGACGTCAAACCGGAATCAGGTGATATCGGGTCAAGTCATAATAATTAACAGAAAAATATTAAAAAGATCTTTTCCATGTACGGAATTTTCGGTAATTACGGGCATTTATAAAAAAAAAAAAATCTACGTGTTACGCACTACAGATGCACTAAGTCTAAATTACCATACACTCACTTATTGATGCGTTATAAACTTCAGAGCCTGGAGTCAAGACGCAACCTACTGATGGCCATGATGCTTCATGGTCTGTGTAATAACAGGTTTGATTGTCCAGATATTACAAATAGCTTATGCTACGTTGTACCTAGAACTGTCATGCGCCGAGAGGCGCGTGTGCCCCGGCTGTTCCACAGCGCAAGGTGCAGAACTCAAGCTGGTGCACGGGCGCCTCTCCGACGTATTGTGGATACGTATAACACACACTTCATCGATGTGGATATTTTCGCGCTAACACACTTTAAATTCAAAAGGATGGCTACTGAATCTTTAAAATAGCCATCTTAAACAAATTTAATTTTTCCAATATACCTACGAGTACTTCTTATTTATTTTAAAATCAACGCACGAGTTTATTTATATAAAAACCATTATTTCGCGGACATTGGGGTTACACGTTTACCTAGTTTTAAACTTACTCTGTCACACTTTAATTGTAATGTGTAATTGTTTTATGTCCCAATAAAGTAAAATAAAAAATAAAATAAAAAAATACGAGAAAATGTATATGTATGTATATGTAATGTAGTATTCATTCACTCATACATTTTGTATGGAACGGACATTTATTGATTCTGAGGCGGTACGAGGTTCGCCGGGTCAGTTAGTATTTGATATAATTGGGCTTTGTAGTTACGGCATATTAGTCAGAAAAGATCCAATTCAACAGTGTTACAAACACAATTAATATATAATAGGTCGTTGATTATGAAGGTAATAATACAAAGAAAACTTTTCAAACAGGGCTGGAAATATATAAATTAACTATAATCACGATTTCCTTGTAAAAACTATAGTTATAATCGAGTTTAAAACTATAAAGATCAGGGCAGTTCACTAACCTAATGTGTGACCTTTTCAAAATTGTTCTCAATATTAAAATTCCATAAATTCATATTATTTAAAGGTACACTTACACTGCGGTATTTTGTTAGCAAGCGATTTTACTACTTAGTTTTTTTTTTTTTTTAAATAATTTAATCACGACTTGGTGAACATGGAACTGCAATTTGAGTTTAAGAAGTTTTTGTAAGGCCGAAAGACTGACAAGCAATTTTAACTAGGGGTATCGTCTTACCCGATAAATGGGTAGTATTTTTTACGCAGCGCCTGCCTATCTGACTATGGGTAATCGCTCCGTAAAAAATACTAGTACTACACCTGCATTCCGGTTAGACTCTAATATAGCTGGGACATTAGGAAAAGGTTGAGGTGGCTTAAATCTTCCACAGAATCGAGCAGTCTGTAAGTAAACGTGTGTTAATCAAATAACGCAAGTATCAAACGGCATTAAAATATAAATAAAACTGTCGCTTGCCACCGTTTTCCTCAATAGGAAGCTATACAAACATTTCAAGTGTCATTTTATCAATCACAAACCACGATAGCACTAGTTAAAGGTTGATAACCCTTACTACTAACGGCCAAACCCAATAACCTAAGACATATCGCTACTGATGATAGACAGTACACTTCTATCTGTCCCTGTCAAACAAATAGCTGTCAACACGTTATAGGGTCGCATACTTTGACTTTATTGGGACGTTAAAACGTGAGATTGACAGGTTTTTCAAAAGCATGAAAATGTTTTGAAATGCGTTCCTTGCAGAGCATGTGTGATGTGACTTTGAATGATAGGCTGAGGAATGATTTGGTAAGGCAGCGGTGTTACCACACCAAGGAGATGTAGTGATTAAAAGAAGATGTAGTGATAATTTTTTTAAAAAGCATACTCTGCTTAGATGGTTTGGTCATGTTGAGCGAATGAATGAAAGGAGACTAACAAAAGTTATTTACAAGGCAGATGTGGACATATAGTGACCTTATTGCTGATGTTCTTCAGAAAGGTCAGGTGCGTAGTACTCGTAACCGGCGCTCGTGTATGACCAGATGTATGGACGTAAGCGAGGCAAAAGGAGTATGTAAGGATCGTAGCAGGTGGCGTTCTGTGGTTTCTGCCTACCCCCATGGGAAGAAGGCGTGAGTTTATGTATGTATGTATTGATAGGTTTTTCCATCTCCAGTACGCCAAAATTGAAGATAGATAAGTTATTGGATTCGGCCGTTAATAATTCGTCCCTTAGCATAATCAGCCTGTAATGTTTCCATTGGTAGGACACAGGCCTTCTCTCTGTGGGAGGTCATAATCCACCAAGCGGGCCCAGTTCGGGTTGGTGGAAGTCACATGTCTTAGAATTTTTGGTATTAAGACACGCCAGTTTCGTCACGATGTTTTCATTCCTTGTTTTGAGAGCATTGGTGATGAAATAATTAACACTGATTAAAATGCCTGCCTCGTTTCGAGCTTACGAATTCGGTAAGCCGCAGCCGTTTCCACTGTGCCACCACTGCTATTGTCCCTTAAATAGACTTTATTACCATCTTAACAGTATTTTTAGTTATTTGTATGGTAATTGTTTATTCAATTACGATAATAGTAACGATTAAACGTAACTTAAACGTTTGCGTGTAATGTCACCTTATTTTTATAGATGCGTAAGATTAGATTGAATAGGTACACAAAAAATGTTTATTGATATCGCTCATGATAATTCCTTTCCAATTTTTTTTATAATTGCCTGTGGTTGCTTTTAATGCCTCATAATTCTTGATTAAAGTAACTGTATCGAGGAAACTAATATTTTTTTAAAGAAAACAACTGTTGGTCGTTTATATTCGGTAATTGTAAAGTGTGTGTAAGTAATTTTCAATTGAATCTCAACAAAGTCGTCATTTCGTTGGCAACACAATATCGTATACTTACACAATAAAATTGCCAGTTATCATTGTGTTTTATAGAATTTAAGTTTACACCACAAAAAAATATAGCGACACCAATTTTATTCGACACCCTCTGTTACGATACAGTTCGCGCGAAACTTTACTTCTCGTACCCACTTATGGTCAATCTCCATTTAAAACTTCACTATTGCGTCAACTAAATTAGCTATAAAACCAAATCAACTTAATACAAAACTTACACAATCCGAGAGTTGCGAAAATCTTGAAAACCTGTCGAACTTGAGTACATTAAACTGTTAAGTTATGAAAGTTGATTGAAATTATATTATCAGCTGGTTTTATAAATTAATTGGAGTGAAAGGACTTGTTTGCTAAAGTAGACACATGTGGCAATTTCTTTTGTGAATGTGATGACTATGTGGGTCATTGTTTTTTTTCTTTCAGTTAGTTTTAATTATGGTCTTCTGGCAGTTTGAGTACTTTATGCGGCCTACCCAAATGTCCTTTCTTTTGTATTGTTCGTCGAATCGTTGAGCTCTTTAGTTCAGAGTTGAGCTGCACGATGATTGACCAATCGTGCACTCAAATCTGTGTGGTTCTTTCCTCAAAGATCACTTCAGACATCTACATGGTTTTCACATGATCTGATCAAGATTATGTCTGGACTTTAAAAGAGACTGTGACCTCTGAGTTTGTTTCGGCCTTTCTTCTCAGAGTAGTAAGATAGGAAACGCCGAACTCATCTAGTTTTTAAAATATGATTGACGTGTACAAGTGTTTGTACAAACCTACTTACAGAAATAAAATCATTTATTTATCTTTAACGTTTTCGGGGACTGTCTTAAGTAATTTTGAAATTCAAAAAGTGGTGATTCTCAGCCAGATTTGCTGCTGAACAACATTATTTCACATGGAGCGACTGCCTATTGGACATCTACAACCTAGTTACTGAGTAGCACGATGCCTCTCGGAAAGACTTTCTGACTACCCGTAACGACTGTCAAAGATTCACGAATGACAGCCGAGACCAACAGCTTAAATATGCTTTCCGAGACACGGAGGGGGTCTCGATATGTAATGGATGATGATGCTAAACCTTCATAGAAAAAAAAAACACGCGAACAAGAAAACTAGGCCCAACTCAAAAATACACACACAGCTGATAAATATTATAACAGTAGTTAAATAGTTATACTAATAGTAAATACCCTGTGTGTATACAAACACATATATATTTACTGTACTTTAAATGTGACAATAACAATTATAGTCAGCTTGGTAGCTTGCCAGATCTAAATTTATTAATCGTCTAGACAACAGTTGTCATGGACACAGATATCTTTTGCTAGTTAATTCCTCAGCTGGTTTACTGGAGGTTAAAAACGAACTTAATTGAATGGGGGTCTGAGCGGAAGAACACGGTAAAATTTCTTGTGTACTCGCGTGTATTCGTAGCAACTATAAGTCGTAGATAAGACTACCACGGACAGAGAAAAATGGCACAAGAGAGGGGAGGCCTATATTCTAACATCGGGTGGAACAAGGCCACCAATGATGATGGTGGTGGTGATGATAATGATGAAGCGTAGCAAGTAAAATATATCCTCAAGTGTCATATCTGGGGGAAAGAAACGTGCGTTTGCGATGTAGCAACGACCTTTTTTTGCCATGAGCCTAAAAGAAGCTTTGGACCTTATTCGCAAAAACTTTTGAAAAAAAACAAACCACTTTTACAAGCATATATGTGAGTGTCCGTGGAGTTTCTTGCTCATTATTCTCCATAGGAACCTACTACGCTTTGCATTTGGCAACGAACTAGCCTTTTATTACTTTGAGGCTTTTATTTATGTATTAAGTTATGTTAACATTTTTATTTATTTGCTTGAGTTATTGTCAAAGTATTTGTTGATATCTAGCTGACATATCATGGCAACTAATTTAATTTGATGTCAAAGTCAAAGCATTTATTTAAAATAGGCCCATAAAAAGGTACTTTTGAACGTCAAAATTTACATTAAAATAGAACTGATTCTAGGCGCCACTTTCAAAAAGTAGTTTCGTATGGAGAAGAAGTGGCAAGAAACTCCACCGTTACTCTTTTAAAATGTTTTACAATATTTTGTATACATTCATTATATTTCTATATGTGAAGACGATGCACCAAGAATAAAAATACTATACCACAATTGGTACAAAAAAAATTAAAATAAAACAAAGGCATATAAATTAATCACGTGATAGGTACATTGTGATGTTCTGTGTCTCCTTATGTTTATAGAATTCAGTTTTTTTTTGTAACTGCACAGACAGCTGTGCTGCTGGGGAGTTCGTTGCGCCACTTCTTCCCAGCTTAAGCACTAGGAAGTGGTGAAGGGCGGGCGTTTTGGGGGACTGTCATAAGTAATTTTGACGTTCGAAAAGTGCTGATTCTCAGCCCAATTTGAAGAAGTGGCTTTTGATTTTGCATTTCACCTGCGTCTTTTATCGACGTGTGTAAATGGGTTGGCGGCGATTTGGTAAGCGCGACTAGCCTCACGGCTAAAATCGATCTAGTGAAAATCGCCCACTAGGCAATCCTGCAAATTACATCTTTCTATGTATCTTTCAGTTCATCATCTGTCACTCCATCAATATGTCAAGGAACTGTTTTCTATAAGTATTACAAGCACTCTCAGTTGCCTTACTTGGCTCATAAGTAAAAAATTAACGCGAGGTTCGATCGATCTTCTACTGCGGTCCGTCTTTAAACGAATGACAATATTTTTATATTTAGACTTGGTACATGTTATTAAGTCTTTTCGTTAACGCTGTCCTGGCAAAGGTATAGGAGACTACTTATTCTATCGCTGGTCAGTGTTCGCAAGCGCTCCTGCTGAGCATGAGGTCCTGAGTTCGATTCCCGGGTAGAGCGAAGTGTTATTGGGTTTTACATTAGGATTTTCGCAGTAGCAGTCCGGAGTCCGGATTTGTGCGCGGTTGATGGCAATAGGCTTGCCCCCTATTACATGGGACTTGAACTGGCGAAATGTGGGTGTGCTAAATGTACTTTCTGCCCAACCCTTCAGGGAAACAGGGCGTGATCTTATGTATGTTATGTATTATAGCATCACTTAAAATCAGCTGTGAAATCACTAAATCACTTTAACGGGAGCCTAATTAATTTAAAACCACCCGAGTATCATCTCGTTAGACGGCAGACAGCTTCACTGCCTGCCTTGCAACATGAGCATAATCAGCCAATAATGTTCCCACTGCTGAGAAACACGCCCCCTCTCGTTGTGTAGTGCGGGTTGGTAGACGCCACATGTCTTCGAATTTTCGGTTCTAGGACATGCCTGTTTCCTCACGATGTTTTTCTTCACCGTTTCGAGAGCAGTGGTGATGCAAAACTTTAAGCAAAGTAAAGCGCCTGTCTGGGTTCGAACCTACGACCTACAACTCGAAGTCGCAGCCGTTACCAATGGGCCTCCACTGCCCGACGATCAGCGTCAGAGCCTTATAGCCTTCCACATTCATACAAACACAGTTTTGTATTGAATTGAAATCATTATTTTAACCACGGAGGAGCCTCGTTGGTCTAGTGGTCGCAATCGCTACTGCTGAGCATGAGGTCCTGGGTTCGATTCCCAGGTCGGGCAAAGTGTTATTGGGTTTTTCTATCTGGAATTTCTCAATAGCAGCCCGGAGTCTGGATTTGTGCCCGGTTGATGGCAATAGGCTCGCCCCCTATTACATGGGACTTAAACATGACTGGCGAAATGTGGGTATACAGGTACACCTCTGCCCAACCCTTCGGGGAAACAAGGCGTGATGTTATGTTATGATATTTTAACCACATAAAACGACAAATTTCCTATGTTATTCATGCTTAGACAAATAATCTCACACTACGTACCTATGTACGTAAGTACATATATTTGACGTGTAAACCACTCAAGGTCGTTGTTCACATTAGCATGAAGGCACATATCCACGAAAGATAATGTTTTCTTTATCTATAGAGCATAATCGTCTTATTATAATGCTAAAATGGTCTAAGGCGCCTATTTTGTAAGGTCAGGAAAACTTCTTTAAAAAAAAATGGTACTGTCCCCAAAAAAAACACATCTACAGGCTGATTAACAATCGTATTATTTCATTTCTTATTATTAAAAAAATAGTACCTATATAAACCAAAAAAAACTACTATATGAAAAAGTGAAAATTATACATATTATTATGTCAGTCTGTGAAAACAGGGGCGCATTTCACCATTCAGCTAATCCAGAACATACGACAAAGTAACATTAGTTACTGACGCAATTTGACATCTCGCTCGACAGCCAAGGACATAAGTACATTAGTACATGGTTAAAAAAAAATACGCAAGCGATGTCGCTCATACAGCCACCACAAAATAAATCACATACACTTACACAGTCTCATGTAAAAAAATAATTTTTTTATACATAACATAAATGGTATGTTATGTTATGTATAAAAATTGTTTTTTTACGCCTGTAATCCCAGAAGGGTTAGGCAGAGGTGTACCTATAGTACACCCACATTTCGCCAGTTATGTTTAAGTCCCGTGTAATAGGGGGCGAGCCTATTGCCATCAACCGGGCACAAATCCAGACTCCGGGCTGCTATTGAGAAATTCCAGATATAATAATAATAATAATAATGAATCATTTATTTGCATAAAACGTGGTATACAATGTTGTTTAATATAATTGTTATAGCACAAACATGTTCAGGTAGGATAAAACATAGCATGCAAAATCTCGAGAGTATTTCAAAATGTTAGAACTTACAGGGCGTCAACATTAACACTAACCAGTAACACTTTGCCCGACCTGGGAATTGAACCCAGGACCTCATACTCAGCAGTAGCTCTTGCGACACACACAGTCCCTCATTATCCGTATTCCATCATTGGACTTTGGACTGATATCACCAACACATCAATACTCGATTCTTCTCTGCATGAGAAGATCTTTCGCTAAAGTGAGCATAAAAAATCGAAAATCGAATTTTGTCGAAGATAGAATAGACAAAACGACAGATGAATAAAATAAATTGCCATTTTGTCTATTCTATCTGTTGGTCAAGCTACGCTGGCTGATATGTATTTTTTATGTCAACAACCGCGCACATCTTTTGACACGTGCCTAAAAAAAAAACTATTTAAATCATTCTTCCAACTCAACGTTTGCTTATCATTTACGTAATACATTTGGTAATGTGTGTCTTTTATCATAAATTATCTCGAGATTGCATTTTTTTATATCGGGTGACAGACTGACATACTTAACTGTGTAGGTTTCTCGATATCTTTTTGCAATGAAAGACCAATACGTCATTGAAGACAGTTTAGAATATTCATAAATTAATCTTTATTTTTATTCACATAACATGACGCCTGGCATTCCCAAAGGGTTAGGCAGACGGACCTATATTACACCCACAAATCTAGACTCTGGTCTGTGGCTGAGAAATTCCTGATGGAAAAAACCAATATCCAATAACACTTTGCCCGAACTGACAATCGAATCGAAGTTTGCTACCAGCAGGCTTAGCACGAGCGCCCTAGAGAGGTGTATTGTCGACGGAAGAGTAGACAAAAATGGCGTTTCTGTGTAGACAGTAGAAAGTTTTCTGTCTACACAGAAACGAAACGCAATTGTACGGTAAAAATGGGTAGTTATACACTTCACTAGCAACTAACCCGTTGCTATGGAAAATCACTGTCTATAAAGCAACCTGAGTCTAAGTGTGTCCTCGTGCTCGCGAAAAAGAGATTTCGAGGAGCGTAGAAAGCGATTTCTATTCTACAGTAGAGTAGAAACAGAAAACGCCATGCTAAGCCTGCAGTAGTATTATATTGTCTCGTATAGCTCTTGTTCTGGTAAAAATATAAGATCGAAGCATGGACAGAAATCAAAAAACAGTAGAACCGAAATTCAGGAAGTTAATCAAATAATTGTCGCGTCAACAATGCACCCGTTCTGCCTAAGCCGACAACACGGAACGCCTAGCCGACTCTGTTCATGTAGCACTTACATTCGCAGTAACTGAGTACAATATTGTTATTGTGTTCAGTGGACATACAGTGCAAATCTTGGTTAAAGTTCACATAATTATGGGCCGTCATTCCCAGTCAACTTGCGAAATAAAGGTAGACACAATAATTGCTCAGCAAAATTAGACACGGTATTTGAACAAATTAATTAAAGGCGACTAACAAAAGGCCCCGGCCTTTTGTTAGTCGCGGGAGGGAGGGGGACACCGTAAAAGGACACATAGTGACCTAATCGGTGATGTTCTTCAGAGAGGTCAGGTGCGTAGTACTCGCAACCGGCGTGCGCGTATGACACGATGTATAAACGTAAACGAAGCAAAAGGAGTATGTAAGGATCGTAGCAGCTGGCGTTCTGTAGTTTCTGCCTACCCCCATGGGAAGAAGGCTCCGCTACCACTGCTGGCTGACATATGCTATTTCCAAGTTCGTTGCAATACAATAAAAGACGTGAAAAAACTTCCACAAACCAAAGGAAGTGACAATCTATTGATTGACATTCAACTGACCTATATTGTGAAGAGACAGAGAACTAATCAAATTTCCCTGACACATATCTAAGTATTACATTCTCAAGGACCATCGTCCACGACTCAACTCAAAAGTAACGTGTTACGAATTCAAATAATCAATGAGGACGAGGTGGACGAGCTACAGAAGATCTCGGGGAAGACATGCGTGGTCTTCCCCATTTGTGTAGCAGACACACTTTCTCTCACATCCCAATGGATTCTGAAGGAAATTTCTAATCCACTGTTTCGTATGTTTAAAAAAATTTATTTATTTATTTAAAACTTACACACACTATCTTTACAGGATGACCACAATACAATAGTGGTTTGTAACAATCGTTTGATCGAGAACGTAAACAACGCAATTAATGTTGTTGTAATAACTGTCAAAACTGAAGACTTTACTATTGTAAGTGTGTTACGCATCAACCTTCAGTATGGATTGGCACAGACCAGGGAAGTATGGCACAAAAGCGAGGAGGCATATACTCAGCAGTGAGTGGAACAAGGCTGCCGGTGATGATGATGAGCCAGAATGTCTCAGCACTAGTATTTAAATAGTGATCCGTACGCGGTAGAGAAGACTATCAGAAGCATGTTTTTCGATCCCGGGATTAGACGATGTGGTTTCTAATTGGTCACAAATGTAAAAAAAGGGTAATTTCTTGAAATATATTTCCACAACACAAATCAAAATATAGTAAGAAAAGAAAAAAGACAAAACAAAGATAGTGTAAAGACAAAAAAAAAACTTGAAACGAAATTTGAAAACACAATCGTAGAAATATCAACGCATCCAAGGTTTGACTTTCAAGCCTGCTTTTTAAAACGCTCGTTCAGGTTCTACACTGGTTGGAGGAATAGACAATTGTTATACTTCAATGCTGTTTCTAAGTAATATCCACGAACTCCTCCATTTTCAAACAGGCTCATTTCACGTCTAATACTATATGCCAACCCCGATTCATTTTGTATTTGTACTTCAGAATCTGGGGATTTAATACTCTTATAAATTTCAAGCTGTAAATTTTCTTTTAGTGTAATAAATGCTATTAATATAATCTAGTCAAGGTCATGGTCGAAGCGCAACGGAGTACGGAGTGCAAACTAGACCTGTTTGTGGCAATCCCGATAATCCCGAGATTAGCCAAGTACAGTCCCGAGATTTTCGGGGTCACAAAACGGCCGGGATACCGGGAACCCGGGATTCGAGATCCCGGGACTGTATTCACTAACTCTGCTGGATTGATTTTCAATTTGCTAAACCAAAATGACAGCTGCGCCCGACCATGTTTTTTGTAATAAAACCCGACTACTGAAAAATCACGCTCTAAAAGTTAGAAACAAGAAAATACTTCAGACAGAAATCAAGACAGGTATAAAAATGGTCGTGGTAAAGCCGTGGCCGTACGAAACTTTAACTAAGACGTTACTTTTAAGTAGCGTCGTGTATAAAATCAAGACAGGAATAAAAATGGTCAGGGTAAAGCCGTGGCCGCACGAAACTTTAACTAAGACGTTACTTTTAAGTAGCGTCGTGTATAAAATCAAGACAGGAACAAAAATGGTCATGGTAAAGCCGTGGCCGCAAGCCACTTTAACTAAGACGTTACTTTTAAGTAGCGTCGTGTATAAAATCAAAACGGGTACAAAAATGGTCAGGGTAAAGCCGTGGCCGCACGAAACTTTAACTAAGACGTTACTTTTAAGTAGCGTCGTGCATAAAATCAAAACGGGTACAAAAATGGTCAGGGTAAAGCCGTGGCCGCACGAAACTTTAACTAAGACGTTACTTTTAAGTAGAGTCGTGTATAAAATCAAAACGGGTACAAAAATGGTCAGGGTAAAGCCGTGGCCGCAAGCCACTTTAACTAAGACGTTACTTTTAAGTAGCGCCGTGTATAAAATCAAGACAGAAACAAAAATGGTCAGGGTAAAGCCGCAAGCCACTTTTATTTACTAAGACGTTACTTTTAAGTAGCGCCGTGTATAAAATCAAAACAGGTACAAAAATGGTCAGGGTAAAGCCGCAAGCCACTTTTACTTACTAAGACGTTACTTTTAAGGGTTCAATACTTACATACCTGTCTACTTAGATATCTATCAATATAGGTCGTTTGAATTAATCGTTTGGATTGTATTTTTCTTTGGTTTGAGGAAGTTTACTTTGTACTATTGAGTGGTGTCGTGGACAGTATTCCTAAGATGTCTGACACCCTGACCTAGAAAAAAGAAGTGTAAAGGAAAAAGTATCTATATTGAGAGAAAATTCGATTACTTACAGCTAGAAAATTTATAGGATGAAATTGAATTTGTGCCTGGGACTAGGTTTCTATGATAAGGAAGTGTTGTATCAATTTCAAGAAGAACTATATGATGAATGACTGTATTTCTGTAAGTAGGTTTGTATAAACACTTTTACACGTTCAAATTAAACTTTGTAAAACTAAAACAACAAATCCACATCGTCTTCACATTCACAATTATTAAAATATTAGTATAGTTTAAAAACTACATTTTCATGTCATTGTTTAATTAATGTCCATAAATGTCACAATGTATATAAAATCCAAAAATAATCTTATTGATACTAAACTATATTAACTGCCTTGTTTGTGTTTTATTCTAGGGATAAAAAGCACTCCATGTGTTAAATCCAGGTTGTAAACTACCGTGTGCCAAATTTCATCCAAATCCTTCAAGTAGTTTTTTGAAACGTTAAAGTGAAAGAGTAACAAACATTGTATCGTTCCATGCATTCATCCATCCGTTTATAATGTTATTAAGTAGGATTATTAATGTATACAAATGTTTGTACAACATTTTTTTAACAAAAGAGTAACGGTGGAGTTTCTTGTCCCTTCTTCTCCATACGAAACTACCTTTTGGAAGGGGCGCTTAGAATCAATTATCTTCTAATGAAAATGTTGACTGCCTCGTTGGTCTAGTGGTCGCAATCGCTACCGCTGAGCATGAGGTCCTGGGTTCGATTCCTAGGTCGGGCAACGTGTTATCGGGTTTTTCTATCTGGAATTTCCCAGTAGCAGCCCGAAGTCTGGATTTGTGCCCGGTAGATGGCAATAGGCTCGCCCCCTATTACATGGGACTTAAACATAACTGGCGAAATGTGGGTGTACTATAGGTACACCTCTGCCCAACCCTTCGGGGAAACAAGGCGTGATGTTATGTAAATGTTGTCAACATTTTCAAAACTGCCTTTGTGCCTATTTGAAATAAATGCGACTTTGTTAAACCTAGTTGTCGCAAGCGCTTCTGCTGTGTATGGGGTCCTGGGTTAAATTCCCAGATCGAGCAAAAGTGTTATTGGGATATTCTATCAGGAATTTCTCAGTAGCAGCACGGCGTCTGGATTTGTGCTTGGTTGATGGCAATTGACTCGCCCCCTATTATATGGGACTTAAACATAACTGACGTTTGTGTGTAATATGGGTCCCTCTGCCTAACCCTTCAAGGATTACAAGCGTGATGTTTTTTGTAGTGGAATAATTGGTATATAATTTTTAACTGATAACTGAACATCGTGAGGAAACCGGGACGTCCTAGAATCAAAAATTCGAAACATGTGACATCTACCAACACGCACTGGGCCCGCGAGGTGGTACACGGCCCATTTTCTCTCACAGAGAAGAGGCCTGTGTCTCAGCAGTCAGTGGGAACATTATAGCCTGATGAATTATATGAAAGCCCAAAGATAGACGCTGGTTAATTTAATGTTTGTATGTATGTAGTAAATAAACCAGATTATCAAGCGTTAAATATCACGACGGTAATAATAATACGTACATCAACCTGGCGCCAACTTTTTGCACGAGTGATCTAAAAAAAGAAGTTCAAGGCGTTTTCGAGAACCGATCAAGTTGAACCAGAATTTTGGACTGCAAAAACTTACTAATCTTGCTTAGATTTATGTGTATGAGCTTGCTTGATGAGAGTAAGGAAATAACAAAGAAACTGTGTTAAAGATGAAATGGCTAAAAAGGGGGAGGCACTGAAATGGCGAGTAATGGCTCATTCAAACAGGCGCGACGCGACAGCTCGACACAAAGGCACCGCACCACGCGCGACACGCGGTGCCTTTGCGTCACGCTGCCGCTGTCGCTTCGCACCAGAAGAAAATTACACGATGCGCTGTCCCCAATTAATTTGGGATAGAGGCAAAAGAATGATGATGATTCCCCAAAGACCCCATCTTTATAACTTTATTCTTATAAGGAAAACGGGTACAAAGATAACTTCTGTTTCTTAGTAACAGAATATTTATTATATCAATAACCTTATCATTTTACGCAATATGGAGTTTAAACTTATAAGGAAAACATGAGAAATAATTCCATTATTATTTCATTCAGTCAGTGCGACCGCATCAAAATAATCATAGCACCTTCAGAATCTGAATTTGTTTTACCGCTTTTAAATTCAGATTCTGAACTGCGCCCTTTACCGCTGCCTAGTCTTTTTAAAAAGGGAGAGCATGGTATGCCCCTTTATTTTAGGCAAAGTGAAAAAATCCAAACATATGGCTGCCTAAGTTAATATTTTATCACATTGACTACTTAAACCAGTTCCCTAAATTCCGAAATAACATAATTTATTCATACACTATTTAATATAAGAAGTCAAATGACTCAACGACTGAACCAAAACGAATCTGAAGTATCACAATCATAATCCCTGTTTCAAAACGTCATGCATACTCATTGCTTTTCGCACCAAACAAACTAATTTCTATATTCTCTTGATGAACGCCTAACCCAGTGATCTGACCTTGGCCTTAGTCGGTCATCTTTGTTACAAGAGGTACAACCACTAACCCATTAGTGCTGTTCTGTAAAGTTCACTTTGAACATCACTCAAGTGAGCTCACACAATTCGAAAGCGAATGCATTTGATTTGTTTTTAAACTAAATCATCGCGGATTCACATCGAGACACCGTTCGAACTTCGAAATCATGATATGAGAATAACACGATGCAATAAGTAGCTTAAGCCTTACTGCTCACACCACATGCGCGCATGCGTGAACATACGCTGTAAAACCACGACCATCCAATGGGCAATACGAAATTATAATGTTTAACACCACTCTTATCGTAGTTTCAATTGTATTAATCACACGGTTTTAACCGGCCGGAAAAAGTTGAATTGTGCAAATATTCGCAAAACTAAAGTAATAACAATTAAAAACCAATATGTCACCAGAACGAATTTAAGCAATAAAAACCACGTACAAGTTGTTTATTTATTCGAGTTTTTTTTCGCACTAACACTTCAAAAGTAACTTTAATTCACAGAAGAAAATCACTCGATGTTAAAGAGTTCGATAAAGAATTTCTATAGAAACTAAAAATAGAATGTTATTTATTCGAATATAGAATTCAGTTTTTAAATAATTCGCGCCGAGAGCGCGACCGCCCGATCCGACGATTGCCGAACAACTAATAGTGAGGCGACATGTTGTTATGGGACGCGAATCGAATCATATCGATTCTTCTCGGTTGGCTTGATCGGCATTCATTTTGCATTCATTGCAGCAATTTTGAGGTGATATTTTGTAATGTTATTTTTTTTCTACATTTTTACATTGGAAGAGGTAAAGTTAGGCGAGTTTGTAAGTTAAGATGTAGGTAATCTCCGAAACCACACACCCGATTAATTTCATAAATGTTTTCACTAATATAAGAAAGCTATAATATTGCCGAATGCAATAAGACATTTTATGGTGGTATAGTTGGCTTCCACGCGGACGGAGTCGCGGGCAGAAGATAGCGTAACATACATTTAATTGTGTGAAATAATAATTGAAACTTAAGAAATTAGATTCGAAAATACAAAAAATCAAATACAAATTTCAAATCGATAAAATCTAAACACATCAATCAGAAAATCTAAATAAAGAATAATATTCTATTTCAATAACGTACTAATCTACGGTCATCCGTTCTGAATACATCTTCAAGGCAGACATTAGCATATGTTTGCATTGTTTCTAATTATAGCCTGGCCTTATGAACTAGATCTTGAGCGTTTCCAATTTGATTCATTCGTTACATAAGCGCATATATAAAGGGTATTGTGTAAATGTTCTAAGAAATTTCTTTCACTGTGTTTGAGATTTCTGATGATTTTTGGTTCCCTAACATCATACACAAACAGTATTTAACACAGAATGCAACTTTTTTTTTCTTGCACTTTCTCTAAAGAATATTTGACACCTTACCTTAGCAAAACTCTTCATCCTGTGAGCCAATAAAAACTTTACAATGTCACACTTAGGGCCTGATCCCACTCACATGATCATCGTATGTACAAAAATAAAGCTGCGGTTTCGTAATTTAAATTGTATTGTCATTCTAATAAGTTATATTCCTATTCGTCGCATCAATATCCCTTGCCGTGCCGTGCCGCCAATAAGCGCAGGCTCTTACGTAGGAAATGACACGATTAAACAACCAGTCTAGCTCATGAGGGTTTTATCGTGCTCTCTACATGTTGCTTTACAATAAAAGTTTAAATGTGGAATACACAATAGGGACGATGATTTTTTATTTATTTTTAACTCTTAAAAATATTTGTTTGCAAAAATACTGCAAACAATGATAAAAAGTGTAATAGCTTTAAAAAAATCCAAGTTATAATAAAATAACTGTAAGATAAAGGAAAAAGACAGCACTATCGCAGACGTGACGTCGACGACTATGTAACTTCATACTAGCTCCATACATTGTCCGTACCGCGCGACAAGGACGGAAATAATCCCCTCCAAAAACTTTTAAAACGTGTTGTATCTTCATATTTCAATAGATATTACTGTTTTTTTTTTAGATTTTCTCATTTTACAACGCTTACTTTGAATTCCATTATTTTTCGAACATTTCTAATATAAGTCATCATCCCTATTACCAATTTTTATTATTATTTGCAAAACCCAACAAGCACCACCCACTCCGTCCTTACAATTTAAAAAAGCCCCACCAAACACACGATTACAAAAATCGATTACCTCGACTATCGATTCACACAATCGATACGGCACATCACTACTTAACAACAACATGTACGACACGTAGCTAAATTGAAACCTGTTTTTGCGCAGCAAACCGCGGTATGGCCTTGATTCTCAGTAATTGAGAGACAGTCTTTAGAGTTTTATCCTGAAGAATTTTATACAATTTACACCACATCGCGCTTGTGCTCTCTGAAGACGTAGTAGGCAGAGGTATACTGTGTGCTGTATTTCTGTATAGTGCACCCACATGTTTTGGCCAGTTACGTTTAAGTCCCATGTAATAGGGGGCGAGCCTATTTCCATCGCCTGGGTACTGAGAAGAATTGAAAAATATTGAAATCTTATATCCAAACCAAGGAATCCTACATAAGAACCCATTCTAGCTTCTAGTCACAAAAAACCCAATTTTAATACGACCGACACGGAGAATCCAGGAATCTACTCTCTTACGGGCGAACCAAATAACGTATCTATCACAAATTTTGGTGTTCTGGAGATAGCCTAGCCTATCAATCTTTAGCTTAAATTCAATGTTTGGTTTTCGGTCCCAATAACGTCAAAGTATGTGTCCACATAACATGTTGACATCTAGATTTTATGTTGACAGTTTAGAGATATGAGGAACAGGGTGTAAAGTTCACTCATACTCTTTAGAAAAGGGAGGATCTACAACACCCGTCTGGTCGGAGCAGACGGGTGTTGTATCTGGTGGGCAACTGCCCGATGATTGTTGTCGGGAAGTTGTATATATGCTAGCTGCGCGGTAAACTGTGATAGCGCAATGCAGGATTTGTGGTTCGCATGTGGCGGTGTAGATGACGCCACAACAGCTATTGGTTCACTTTGAACCAATAGCAGGGACAGATAGAATTATACTGTCTATCATCAATAGCGATCTGTCTTTCACTGGAAATAGGTTAGTGAAGTTCGGCCGTAAGTCCGTCAACAAAGATACGGGCTCTACCAAACGTAGTTGATCCGTCAAAACAAGTGACACATTACATTTTTCAAACGGGAACAAACACATCGCGAGTAGGGACAAGTGTCAATTGCGGCTCCGAAGTAATCTTATGCCTGTAGGTGATAGGGAGTAGAAAACGCCAGTAACCTCGACTGAAACTACGGATTTCGTGCTTAGGACCACCAGGACCTCAAACTTAGCAGTCGGTCTTTTGACCACATGAGAAACGGGGCAGGTTTTGCTTGTTTTTATTAATAATCTAGCTTCTGAATGCGACTTCGTCCGGTATTAAATTTCTCGTTCCCCCTACCGTTTTTGTGTGTTGTGCTGCGTCTTTTGTGTGCACCGAATAAATATTTTATCTATCTATCTATCTACCCACCGCATCGCATCGCATCACCCACCCGCGCTAGTAGTTCGTTTTCGCTTAGCGTTCCTATAGTTTTTTTTTTCGCTCGTCTCCAAAGAGTCACAGCGTGATATTCTATGTGTAGGTTATATCATTCCTCAAGAGTTGGACAAATAATATAATAGTAATAAATTATATGCAAAAAAAAAAACGACCGGTACTTTTAGAGATTGCCCCCTACACACAAACAAACACAACGTTACCTCGTAAGTAAGGCCTCTTTTTGCATACCACTGCAGGACAAAGCTCTTCTCAAACAGAGAAGCAACGAGCATTGATCACCACGCTTGCTGACTACGTGTTGGCGTTTTCCACATTATAATTATTTCTCGTTTAGCTACGTATACCCTTGATGTGACATCTAAATTATGATAGTAACGCAATTGTCCATGAATTTATTGCTGTCAATAATTCATTAAATTCTGATTGCATATTGTGGACATTATCACAAATAGAAAAATTAATGTCGCCCTACAGTGGAGCAACGAGCTTATAAACCGAAGTGGAGATTTCTAACAAACGAAAATAAGCTCTATTTTTATAGAGCTAAAGTATATGTTAAAAGTCATATTAAATAAAAAATTAAAATGTTATTTTTAATGCTTAGTAACGCGTTGAATTTAATTCTGACCTTCACGCTTGTATTTTCTTAAGAGGCTTCATATCAACTTTGAGTAAATGAGGTTTAGTATGTATGTATGAAATCTTGCAAGTTTATTTTGGACCACTAGCTTTTGTCTTATCAAGTTGGAACTTTCCATACTTGTTCTGTTCCGATGACAATACATTTATTTAGAAGAGATTTCCTGATGCTGCAGCCAGAACTGCTTCTACAAGAGGTTTAACTGTTAATGGTCATCTGTCTAGTCAGACTTGTATTCAGACTTTCGTGACTATTGTCCTTTGACATTTTTTACATAACATAACATCACGCCTGTAATCCCAGAAGGGTTAGGCAGAGGTGTAGCAACAGTACACCCACATTTCGCCAGTTATGCTAAAGTCCCATGTAATAGGGGGTGAGCCTATTGCCATCAACCGGGCACAAATCCAGACTTCGGGCTGCCACTGAGAAATTATATATAGAAAAACCCGATAACACTTTGCCCGACCTGGGAATCGAACCCAGGACGTAATGCTCAGCAGTAGCTCTTGCGACCACTAGACCAACGAGGCAGCATTTTTTATTGAAGCTATTTTTCATTATCAAAATTGTACTCTCCTATCACTCAACCAACATTAAAATTAAATCAATACAAAATGAGAAACAGCAAGCGATACACAAATTGGTACGATTAAGTGGTAAACACGTTGTTAGAAGCGTAGCATTATAATATTATGCTGGAATGAAAAAGAAACCGTGTTTAATTTGTTTATTATAATAATTCAAAGAAAAATTATTGTACTTCGAGGCTGTTGCTAGGCTTAGCTACGACTGCAGAGGTCGTTCCGTAGATGGGTAATCATTCATAACATATCAAACAGATTTTTTTTTTCGATGATTTTTGTCCTTGACATAGGTTTTGTATATTGACACTAGCTGTATTGTTATTGACACCAGTACTGTTTATTGACATTAGTATTGTGTATACGAGGGCGGCACTGAAAATTTCGGGAATCAAGGAAGTGACACAACATTACTTTTTAAAAATGTATTTATTGCTTTTCGAAGTATTCTCCGCGAAATTTGACACATTTTTCCATACGATGGAACCAATCATTGAAGCAACCATTCCATTCGGAAGTTGGGGTCTCCAAAATGGCCGTTTTGTAGGCGTCCACAGCTTCTTGAGGTGATGAAAATCTCTGTCCACGCAATTTATTCTTTATTTTAGGGAAAGTATAGAAACCATTAGGGCTTAGGTCGGGGCTGTACGGCGGATGGTCTAATAATTCTATGTTTTCTTGCTCTAAAAACTCTTTTGTTCTGTGTGTGGTGTGAGAACTCGCATTGTCGTGATGGAGGATGATGCGGCGGTTGCAGTTCTCTTTACGGAGTTCAGAAGCGACCTGTGGCAAACAAATGCTAGCATACCATTCTGCATTAACCGTTATTTTGTCCCTCAAGAGGAATAGTCGTAACATGGCCGGTTTTGGAGACAAACGTGGCCACCATTTTTTTTGCAACACTCCGTGAACGAACAATTTTTGTTGGCTTTAACTCATTTTCGAACACCCAAACTCGTGACTGGTTTTTTGTTTCGGGTTCGTACGCATATATCCAGGATTCGTCACCTGATACGATGTTGTATACAGCATTTGAGGATCCTGCGTAGAATCTTTCGAGAGTTCTAATGCACCAAGTAACGCGAGCCGCTTTTTGCTCTTCACAGAGCGAATGCGGTATCCATCGGGAAAACAAGTTTTTTACACCTAATTGTTCATGCAAGATTATTTGTATTTGACTCATGCCAATGTCTAAAGTTGCCTGAATTTCGCGGTATGTCACATGTCGATCTTCCTCAATCAGCTTACGCACAGCATCAACGTTTTCTTGGGTGACTGCAGTTTTTGGACGACCTTGACGGGGATCATCACTGAGCTTGACACGTCCACGTTGAAATTCAGCAAACCAGCGATAAATTGTGGTTTTGGATGGGGCTTCATCACCAAATGCAGAAATCATCCGGTCAACACACTGCTTTTGTGTTAAACCACTTCTAAAGTCATAATAAATCATCGCTCTTGAATTTTCTCGAGTCAATTCCATTTTCTCAACGACTTAACAAGTTTGACAAAACCTTATGACAAGACCGAGAATCTTTTTTTAAATAAATAAATGATATTCGATTTTTAAAACCAAGGAGTTTTCAATTAAGAAGATTTTAATATGACAGGAACAGTGGAAATATTCCATTCCCGATACTTTTAGTGCAGCCCTCGTAGTCTTAATACTTTTTTTTCAGTCTATGTGTTGACATGCAATGTATTGGACCTCTTTTTATTTTTGTATTGTTGTTTTTCTATTTTATGGAAATTGATTCTATTGCTTTTTATTATTTATTTATTTTTTGGTATTTTGTCATGTAAAATAATGATATTCAGCTGCATCTGGTCTGGTTAGACTCAAACTCGAAAGCATTTATTTTAAATAAACCTATTACAGGCACGTTTGAATTTTCAAGGTGTCGGTCAGTCAGAAATATGAAGCTAGTTAACCATTCCAAAGCGTAGTAGGTAGGTACCTATGGAGAAGAACGGACAAGAAACTCCATGGACACTCTTTTAAATAATATTGTTACAGAAAAATAGTTACATCCGTCTTGTTGAAATTATACATGTGAGAACGATGTAGAAAGACCCCTCTCGACCCTTGCTCGAGCCTGCCCGCGCCGCTGACCCTGTAGCTTTAAATTCGTCCCAAAATCACTCAAATCCTGATCCAGCTAGTCCCTTGCTGCCCTCTTCCAGCGACTCCCTTAGCCGAGGTTCGTACCTCACAAGAGGAGCCCTTAGCGTGTAGTCGCTTAGTTAGTATTTAAGTTTAAGTCCTGGCTGGAAGCCATAATTTATTCACCAGCGAGATGCCATTCAAAAAAAAAAAAACGATGTAGAAAGAAGTGCACGTTAAAGCCGTCCGTAATGAAAAACATTTAAAACAAAAAAAACAGTTCGGAAATTTTTATACACTTAGATAAAAAACTGGACTGGACGCGGACCCCAACATATATGGTGGCTTGGTAGATAATGAAATGTTGATTTGTAATTCTTCTTCTTAGCGTGTCGATGGCAATCTAAATAGACTCTGCCCAGAATTCGTCTACGTGTTTGGCGGCATCACTAGCGTCCATCAGTTCCTGTAACGTGCAGCTGACAGGCCAACTGCCTCGTTGGTCTAGTGGTCGCAAGAGCTACTGCTCAGCATGAGGTCCCGGGCCGGACAGTGTTTGTGTTTTTCTATCTAGAATTTCTCAGTAGCAGCCTGGATTTGTGCCCGGTAGATGGCAATAGGCTCGCCCCCTATTACATGGGACTTAAGCAGAGCTGGCGAAATGTGGATGTACTATAGTTCCACCTCTGCCTAAACCTTGTGGGATGACAGGCGTGATGTTATGTCAGTCAAAGAATTACAGTAAATATTTATTGGATAATCCTAAGTTATAATAGAAGCTATAATAAATAACGAATGTTTTGAATATGAATATACAGAAAAAAAAATTAACCAGTGCGCAACTAACATAGACATTGATCGTCGGTTTAAAAAAAAAACTGCTGTTTCATAGAAAAATGCAATACCTACGCGGTGAAAATTTTTTTTTTTTTTGTGATCTTGATGATGAAAAACTTATCCTGTACATTCATATTCAAAACTTTCCTTATTTATTATAGCTTCTATTCAAGGTATTATGTAGAAGTAGGGGAAATCAAAGAAACATATTTTTTTTCACTTGAATAAACATTTCATCAATAGATTATTACTATCGTAAATTGGATAAGTTAAACTTTACGTTTAAAAGATTTAGAATTACATGGACAACAATTTGGGCAGGTCGTTAAACATTGCGCAGTGCGAGTGTCTTTCTTGGGTACAACGTTTTCTCTAGTTGCAGCAGGTTTGACGAATTGGTATTCAAATTTTGATTTTCTACCTGTAGTTCTATTCTGTAAATGAAGTGAGCGTGGAGTGAGCTGTCAGTGCCACTGATTCTGGTGATTGACCAAGACGGTATGACATACACGGGATGACAGAATCGACATGCTCATAAGGCCAGAAAGGGAGTGAATAAGAGGGTTAAGAGAGGAGTACGGATGAAAAACCAAAGTTGCGCCGACCACAAACAAATTGTGATAATGGCAGAAGAACGAAACGATGGACATGAAGATTTTGACGTAGCCACGCAAGGAAAAATCTCCATGCTACTTTTTCTCTCTTGGTCTCTCTCACTTTCTATTACAGAGGGAACACAAATTCAGTACATGATTCTGAAGCGTTGAAAATATTGGTCAGTTATTATAAAAAAAATGCTACTGAAATAATGCATGAAATCATTTCAACATGGACTAAAATAATGGTGGAAAATTAAATTTAACCATTTTATTTGAAAAAAAAAAATACTGTTTCAGTAAATAAGCATAATGTTACGGTATGTTTTACTGCTTACCTAAATAAGTGCGTATACGGTGTAGTAGGGACATTGACGTGCAACGGTTCCGTACATAATTCTGAGATTTATAAGTTATAAAAAAAAACTGTACTATACATTTTGACCGCGTAGATTGGCCATGACTTGTCTATGAAACAGCTGTTTTATTATTGGATAACCGATGAAAAATTTCTACGCTAGAGTGTTTATAATTATGTCCTTAATTCATGTGTTTGCGCGTCGGATTTATGCCGCCCTGTATTAAAACAAATATGCAAAGAAGCCCCTGCAGTGACACAATTGAGATGATGACTTACATTAAAAATGTTCAAAAAGGAATTTAGTCAAAGTCAAAGCATTTATTTCAAATAGGCCCATAAAAAGGCACTTTTGAACGTCAACAATTTCAAAGTTGGTATAGTATAAATGATATAATCTAAAAAATCTGATATATGGATGTAAATATAAAGAATTTACACGCTAGGACGGGATTATTCCCGTCCTTGTCGCAAGGTACGGACAATGTATGGCGCTAGTATGAAATTACACAACGTCACTTCTACGATGGTGCTGTCCTTGTCTAACACTTATTTTAAAACGTTTATAACTTCGCAACTATTTAATCTTTTTACAATTTTTATTAAAAAAATTGCACTATTTGGAAACAAATATTATTTTAGTTAAAAATAATAAAAATGACATCATCCCTATTATTATCCACACGACATTATAAAAAAAAAAAACCAATAGTACCAATACAAATTATTTGGTAAGTATTGTAAAACAATTACTAAAATTGTCGTTAGTACTATAAAAATCTTATTTATTAAATTAATTGGTCACCTTAAAATTCCAAGTAAATAAATAAAATTTCCGTACTTTCCGTAGAGCTGCGTTTCTTTCGTCCGACCTTGATGAATTGTTTTTGGAACTGTTTCACAAGGCTGTGTCAGTAAAAGGACCCATTAGTTTTTTCTTATAATTTGTTATCAATCAAGCTGGATGAAACGTGTCTCATGTGCCTTCACCGCGCGGCCCTTCAATCCGGAACACAGCAACGTTTGACGGCAGATATAAGCATGGAGTACTTTCATAGCAATTTCTTCGATGCTATTCACTTTGAAATGGTTTTCCTACATACTCTGTGTACACACACATTTTTGACTAGTGATTTTGACACTGAATTTCTAACTACAATATGTTTTTAATCCAGATAAGTCTTCCATTAGGTCACGATGCCATATTTTTTCAAATCGATCGTAGCGGTAATTGTGTTGCGGAGGAGATTGATACAACAGGACAGGTCGAGTGTGTATCCGTAACTAACACCAGCAGCTGCTCTCAACTTTTCAACTACGATAGAAACATCGCTTCGCTTACAATAATTTGCATATACGTTGGAAGTATAAACCGTAATCTTGATCACTTATTAAATTTTGTTTCCTTTTTAAATATTTCTATTGACATTATTGTCTTGACAGAGTGCTGGACTAACGACAACAATTTGCCCCATCTACAGGGATTTAACAAGTATTAGACAAGGGTTAGTATTAATCAGAATGACGGTGTGTTCGTGTACGTTCCTAGAGTATTTGAGGTCACTGTTTGTGAGCCTGAATTTTTGGAAGGTAATTGTCTCACGATTACTATTAAACCCGAGTATACAATAATTTGTACTTACCGCCCGCTATGTTTTAGAAGTACCAGTACCTACTTAGACTCGCTCAATAAAGTTTTATCCAATGTACGTACTAATAACATTATCACTACGGGGGATTTATATTGATATTCTGCCTGAAGTCTTGACTGGGTCAGCACAAGAATATTTAAATTTAATGGCCTTATATGGATTAACTAGGCCTACGCGTATAAATACATGTATCGACCACTTTATGGTTAAAAGCAGCTCAATTTGTAAAACCGTTGTATTTGAGCAGCAAGTAACGGACCATTTACCAATCTTGCTTAACGTCAGTAAGCCTAAAATTATAAAAAATAGTACCGTATTTAGTAAAAATTAATACTGATACTACTACTGTAATTTATAGGAGGAACTTAACAAAATATCGTGGTCTGTACTTTACGATAATACTGACGCTAATATTGTTTCAGAAATGATATTGAATAAAATAATGCACGTAATAATACTCAACACTAAGATTGCGAAAATTCCAAACAGTCACAAGCCAATTAAACCCTGGATTACAAAAGAGGTAGTAAAATGCATTAGGAGAAGAGATAACCTTCACCAAATGTCTACTAGAGCACCTAATGACATGAAATATGGGAACCTCTATAATTCTATTGTAAGAACACTAAAAACACACTTTTCTTATAGAAGCAGAAAGGGCGCATCGTGCGGTATTAAAAGTGCCTATGCATTAGTCTTGTTTAGTTCATGAACGATGAACGAATAGGAGACCTGTCTCAACGAAGATTAGCCAAGTACGACGGAGATATTATAGAGCACAAGTGTGAGCGCAAGCAGAGGTCTCTTCCTTCATTCTCATAGACCGGGGAGAAATCAGGCGCAGGACGGTTTACGTGTTTTTCGAGGCACTGCAGTGGCACACCACCAACTTCCAATCATCGAGCTCCTTCACAAAGAGGTCATAGCCGATTAGCCAATTACACATGAGTCATATTTTAGTGCACAAGAGTTTGTGCGCAAACATAGGTGCACTCTTTCTTTGCTTCCTCTCATAGTCCGATGGAACGATAATCCGACACGACCGGTGAGAGATCAGGCGCAGGACGGTTTACGGGCCTTCCTAGGCACAGAAATGTCACACAAACAACTTCCAAACACCGAGCTCCATCACAACAAGCACTAGGAGACAATAATGATAAGAATCTTACCTTTTGATTAATTTTCGCATTCTTGGGGGCCTTGACTATAGCTGGTTTCGGGGGCGGAGGCACCGTCACAACCGGAGCTGGTTCTGCGAAAGAAAACAAAAGATTTTTAGTGGTTTGAAGGGAACAGCATAGAAAAGGTCAGCAGTGAGGTTTTAAGGGTGGAGTAACCAACACACTTACACCACTGAAATTGAGTAGCCGAAATTACGTTGCTTTTTGGTTTCATACAAAATTGTGATTGCACCACACTGAACGTTAAGGGTGAATATTTTGCGGAGCTTTGCAGCTCAGTACAATATTTACTCTTGAATTTAACAATCGTTTCATTTTCGTAATGTCTGATGTCCATTTAAACATCACCTTCGGAAAGGCCCAAAAACAAAAGTCATTCTTTTATTCAAACTAGCCTGAAAATCAGTACTTTTGAACGTTAAAATTATATAGGACAGTCCCCAAAACCGCCTGCTTTTCACCACTGCCTAGTGCTTTAGCTGGGAAGAAGAAGTGGCGAAACAAACTCCCCAGCAGCACAGCTGTCTGTTCAGATAGAAAAACATGAACTTGGCTTTTCAATGCACCCCGAATGCATGAAGGATTCCTAGGACCAACAAATTGTAGAGTCAACACTGCAGCCGTTTTATCAAGAATGTAGTAGACAAATCGGCCCGCCTAGCCAACTTCTTTTATATAGCACTTACATTCGCTGAGACTGAGTACAATAATGTCATTGTATACAGTGGACATACAGTGCAATTTTCCTCTACGATGCATAACTACGCTGGATTTTGTCAGTCATATAATACCGCTATTGTGTTTTCTATTTACTACGTTCTAAAATCGTCAACCATGTCTTCCACGCTATGAAACTTGGCGTATAATAATAACGCCACGCCTGTATTCACCCCAGAAGGGGAAGGCAGAGATTGGCACATTCACATTTCGCCAGTTATAAGTACTACCTAATAGGGGGTCAGAGCAAGCATTATACCAATATCATAATCCACAGTCCTAAATTTGTCATCCCTCTCTATTTGGTTATGGTAATCTCCACGATTCTGTGCCAGTTTCAATGAAGTTCGACCAAGAATGGCATCAATCTTAATGAGATTGACCCGGGTAAAACCAGACTTCAAGCTGATACTAAGAATATTGAAGAGATCGAAACAAGGATACGCTTAGCACTCGCGCTGGGACCACTATAGCAACGAGGCTGCATGTTATCATCACTCAGCCGAAGGATTGCTGAACATAAGCCTCCTCCAAGCATAGCGACAACGACCGGTCCTGGGGTTCTACCCTCTAACGGTCGGACCCAATAACTATCTATCTCCAATTTTGAGAAAGAAAAACCGATCAATCTCTGGTTTAGAGGTCATCATGTAGAGCCAAAGTATGCGGCCCTATAACGTGTTGACAGCTATTTGTTTGACAGTGACAGATATAATTATACAGTCTATCATCAGTAGCGATCTGTCTTAGGTTATTGGGTATGGCCGTAAGTCACTCATCGAAGATACGGGCCCGTCTGAAATTTGTTGATACATGAAAACAAGTGGCAAATTCAATTTATCGAACGGGTAAAATCACATCGCGAACCACTGTCGAATCGTGATGTTATTAATTCTTAGTTCGAGCTCCGAATTAATCTTATATTTGTGATACGGAGTAGGAACTACGGATTTCATGCTCAGGAAGTAGAGACCCTGGACTTCAAGCTTAGCAATCTGTGTTTTGACTACAGCACACAACAGGGGGTGCTTCTCGCATCCAGCGAATCCCGCGACCTTTACCAGATATTTCCGATACGATCACGCCGGGGATAGACATCTATATTGTCTCTTGGGTGACCTTGCCTTCTCAACAAGCCCATTGTGCACGAACAACCCTGACTAGGCCCGCTTGGTGAATTACGGCCCACTCCCTCTCATAGAGAGGAGGCTAGTGTACCAGCAGTGGGAACATTAAAGGCTGATTATGCTGTCAAGCTACTTATTCAGGGCCTAGGCAAAGTAACATCCGTAACATTCGATATCTTCATAGATTCGATATATACATAGCGATGACGCTAGTAGCAAAGTCAATAAAAGAATGAGGTTGTCATAAGCTATCGTAAAGTCACGTGATCGTAGGTCATAGCGTAGCATCATAGTGAATCGATAACGATGGTAGAAATGGCATGGCTCCGAAGCAAATGCCATTGGTCTACTCCCTCAGGGTCACTGGCACCGTTTGGGTAGAAAGCGACGATCTTGGCAGGGTGGCTGGTAGCAGCTGGATGAGAGTTGCCGAGACGAGACGTGAATGGCTTGCAATTAGAGAGGCATATGTCTAGCTGTGGACTATTGAAGTCTGATGATGATGAAGCTGATCGTGATCGCCCGTTTCAAAGCTGTAGGAAGTAGGAGGTTCATACCTGGTTGCACCCTTCCCTGCTGCTGTGGCTGTAGTGGAGACCTCTTCTCCTGTTCAATCATGGCTGGAGCCGCCGGGGGCGGAGCACCTGTGCTGCCACCTCGGACCTGGTGACAAGAGACGGACGATTAGTATTTTTGTCGACAGGTTTCGGGATAAGACATTTGGAATTTAGTGTCTCTAAGATTCTGAAGCCCACTTGCATCACAAATCACTAAATGAATTTAAAACATCGTGTAGTTTCAAGATGGCAAAGACAGAATAATGTTTAAAATACGTATATTAGCGCTAATGATTGTTAGCGTTAATGTTATTTTGATTTATGGTGCAGGCAGCATAATTGAAATAAATATACATAATAAATATACATAAATATACACCCTTAATCCCTAATTTGAATTAGACTTGACGAACATAAGACATTGAGTCTTTTCGTTCCACAGGTCTTCAGGGGCAGTTTTGTACAGATGATTTTAAAGATTATAATTCTGTAAATACAAACTTATTACGGTCGCGAATCATATTTCGTTCAACATACCATACTGACACAGTCCTGCAAAGTGCAAAAAGGCTCTCTAAAACAGGCGTGACACAGAGGCACCGCTCGTCGCGTGACACGTGGTGCCTTTGTGTCGCGCTGTGGCGTCGCGCCAGTTTGCACGAGACAAAAAACATAATGAAAATTTAATTTCGTGTTATAATGAGGTGCAATCTAATGACTATCGATTTCGATGTTTTTCTACAGTTACACAGACCTCAAACACTTAATGCACGTGCACTGTCCATACATTGATAACGGTAATTCCCAACACGCAAACGCCAGCATTAAGTTGTTAACATTTTCCTTGAAGCTCTAAGCGTTATATACAATATTACAGTCAGAACGACATATGCTTGGTTCCTATAAACAAAAACGAATCGTTTTCCTTACCAATACCCTAAGCTTAGCAGATTGTGGCATAAAGCTATTGGAAGAAAATTATTTCGATTACAACAGAGTTCGAGGTTATGTCGGAAACATTTTAAAGAAAGTGATGACTAGAAATTAAGCAATATTTATGGTTTTCAATTCTGACATATTCCAAATCGAATAATTATTAATATAAAATATTGAAATCAATGAAAATAACGAAATAGTGGATTGTAACCAAACTCATGAATGAACACGATACGGAATGAATGAACAAAATGTCAAATTTATTGTAAGCTGTAGGGACCTAGCTATGGTCACGCCATCTACAATTAGCTTTGACCGACCTTCCCCATGGTGGCATTTTGTTTTGCCAAACTAAGCATTTAATGAGATTCGTAAGCTTATTTTACCCGTGATAGCTACTTCCTTATGGCAGGGTCTTCTATACGAAGCTATGAGTTCTTCGCTTCATTATTGGTAAAGATACAATAAGAGTTAATTTTAACTAATAACGGTCCGTAAATTATAGGAATCGGTAATTAATATTTTCTTGTGGTCTTGTTTAATAATATGTTACTCGGGGAATATCTTGGAAATACTCATGAGTGTTTTTTTTTTACTCACGGCCGCGACTTTTAGAGTTGTAAGTCGTAGTTTCCTGTCACTTTTATTTACAAAGCAAGTAGTGTTATACGAATTTGTGTGGGGTAGTAACAACTAAAAAGAGAAAAATAAAAAAACAAACAACCGACTTCTAAAAAAACACAAAGTGAAAAATCATTTTATTATCGAAAGTCGGTGGCATAAAACCCATAATACAAAACCAAATGAATGGACTTCCGAAAATTAATGTTATTTTTCAATATGTAGTGTTGTTAGGTAATGAATTGTAAGGGAATGTGCTTAGCTTCAAACAATAATCATAAACAGAAAGATTAATAAGTTTTGATAAAATCGACCAGCAAACACAATGTAATATCCCCCATTAAATACAAGTCTGTAGTTTTATTTTTATTTTTAAATACCGCTACTAAATCGAGTTCTGATATCGAAACTAGTTTACTGTATCGAAAAACGTGTTTGTTTGGTACAAGTGAGAGAATTTCGCAATTTTGAATTGGTGACGAAGCAAACATTTAATTATCAATAAAAAAAAAACTCTTTAGGAAGAAAAGTCGGGGTTATAGGAGGTCTTTAATTACTGGAAACCCGGATTAACCTGACTTCATGTCATAAGGAGTGTCGACTGAAACAAACCACGTGACACTTAAGAATAATATTGAATTCAACAGGAAAATCTTAACTATACTGATGTAATTTATAATGGGATAAACCTGCCCGTTTAGCGTCACCGGGTTTTGTCGACAGAAGAATAAATATAATATAATAGACAAAATTTCAGATTTGCTGGTGGTCACTAAGCGTGCTGAAGACTCCAAGATCAAGCATAACCAACGCCATCGACGACGATTCCAATCAATGGAGATTACAATGTAATAATTGCACCTACTACTGTTTATCTTTCCATCACCTAAATATTGACTGAAAGAAAATGCCTATGGCATTAAATCCGCCTCTAAACATTTCTATGCATGAAGTATTAAATAAATAAATGTACACAAAAGTAACCTTAGTTAATTTTAGTCCCTTTCAATTCAATGGCATTTCTGGCAAAAAAAATGCATTTCAGCATGCATTGTGCAACAACATGACAAACATTGCATTGCGTCTCTAATCCTGAAAAGGCTGGACAGGGGCACGTATGTATAGTTGATATTGTCGAATAACATCAAATTCTGAAAGATCCGATGACTTTCAGTTAAGCAGGCTACTTGGCAGTTAAAGCACACACCAAAATGACACTTAAGTTTGTATTGAATGACGCAGATATGTGGGATTTCAAACGCTTTATTACGCTATATCGAGACTTAGATGAAGCGTGTACATCGTACGCATATACAAGCGTGCCTTGAGTATTTAATCGCTGGTGGTGGCGCTCTGTGGGCTGGATTCCGGCTTTCATAGACTTATAATCTTAATGTTTTAAGTGTCGACTTTTATGCTTGAATATGATTTGTATGACCAACTAAACAGAAACGATAATTATTATGATGTAATAACTTTTATTTATTTAAAAGACTGTCCGTGGAGTTTATTGCCCGTTCTTCTCCATAGGTAACTACTACGCTTTGGAATGGGCAACTAGTTTCATATTTCTGACTAACCGACCGCGACACCTTGACAATTCAAACGTGCCTGTAATAGGTTTATTTGAAATAAATGCTCTCAGTTTGAGTCTATTTTCGTCTGCATTTTGTCCAAACATCCACTAAAATTTACAATTATTAATATGCTTCACAAACATCAAATCGCTACGCTCATCCATTGGCACCACCACCAAACGAACCAATATGTCAACACTAAACCGCACAAGTACACGCAAACGCTCTCTACACTTAAAACAATAGAGTTCAAAACAGCGTAGCAAGTATCAAATGAAAATTTAATCAACTGGTTTTTAGCATACGCCTGGAAATGTCAACGAGCGTTACATTAAGCAATTTCTTGTTTTATTGGCTTTTCATCGATCATGGATATTTATTACCGGGTACTGTTTAGGTTTAAAACCTATAAAATGTTAACTTATTCATGGTAATTGATGTCATTCAGGTCACTGTAGGACTTATTCTTCTTTCAAAAAACTATGTGGAAATAGGTCATCATGATCTGGCTAGCCCTATCCCTTCTATATTTGGGTCGGTTTCCAGTCCAACCGGATGCAGCTGAATACCAGTATTTTACATGGAGCGACTGCTGACCTGACCTTCACAACCCAGTTACTGGGTAAGATGATACCACTTGATAAGACTGCTTGCCAGACTTTGGGACTTTTGACTACCTTCAGGAATCTCAAAAAATTACGAATGACAGCCGAAAGTGTAACTTGTTTTTGAGAACGATAGGAAAGGTTAAAGGCTCGTAAAGACTGACGTGAAACGCGACACGAATCGCGGGCGACACTAATGCGCTAGTCGCACGACACGCGGTGCCTTTGTGTCGCGACTGTTTGTAGATGTATAATTCAGGTGTATCATATGTTACCTAACTCATTTAAGGTACTTCCCATCCCCATGTTTAAGAAAAAGCTGACAAGTTGGTTATTAGATCATTGTTTTTATGACATTGGCGAATATATTGAATGTTGTAAAAAATCCATAATTTTGGCAATAATACTCATAATAAATCACATAGGTATCTTAATCTAATTGTAAATCACATATCTTAAAATTAATTGTCCTTAGTTATATAAGAACCAACAAATAAATTCAAATTCTAGGAGCCTTAAAAGTCAGCTATGCGTTTTGTCCAAGCCGTTTGTCAGACAGAGCGTTATTGCAGCATGTCTGTGTAGCCATATCTGCTAGATGCAGGCCAAACTGTTGGTTGGTAGGATAGCACAAGACTGGAGCTTACGCCATTAAGAGAACATAACATAACATAACATCACGCATGTAATCCCAGAAGGGTTAGGCGGAGGTGTACCTACAGTACACCCACATTTCGCCAGTTATGCTTAGGTCCCATGTAATAGGGGGCGAGCCTATTGCCATCAACCGGGCACAAATCCAGACTCCGGGCTGCTACTGAGAAATTCTACATGGAAAAACCCAATAACACTTTGCCCAACCTGGGAATCGTACCCAGGACCTCATGCTCAGCAGTAGCTCTTGCGACCACTAGACCAACGAGGCCATTAAGAGAAATGGATGAAATTATAAGTATTTGCCCAGAAACGGGCCAATACAGAATCCAGTATATGACATCTATCGAAAACTTATTTAAAGATGTTAAAAAGACAATTTGCAAAACATAAAAATTATATGGTGGAATACTGGAGAAGTTTCCTCACTTTTGAAATCACTCTTTTATCCTTGTCACGCAAAACGATCATTGTACTGAATGGCGCGAAGTTAGTATGGCGTTCCTCTGTTGTGACGTCAGATGCTAATAATGCTGTCTCTGTCTCCCTAATAATACTTTTTTTTGGTTGCGAAAAAACAAAAAAAAATACAGTCTGAAAAAGGCCAAACCTTAAACAGTTAAATAAGTATCACGATAACTTGTGACGTCTTTGGAAACAAAAAGTTTACTAAACCGGAGAACTGTTTGTAAACATACGGTTATTACTGCGCAAAAATCTAAGCTATGTTGCCAGCAAACTGTCAACTGTCAATTCTTTTTAATCAGTGACTCAGTGGATCACTAAAATGACGTCTGTGAGCTGGACCAATCAAATATCAACTACGGCTTCCTGTCCATTTTAGCTAGATAGAACAGAGCCAAGTAATAAAAATCCAAATAGAATTCCGCAAAATGGGAAGGGGACTGCCTCGATGGTCTAGTGGTCGCAAGAGCTACTGCTGAGCATGAGGTCCGGGGTACGATTCCCAGGTCGGGCAAAGTGTTATTGGGTTTTTCTATCTAGAATTTCTCAGTAGCAGCCCGAAGTCTGGATTTGTGCACGGTTGATGGCAATAGGCTCGCCCCCTATTACATGGGACTTGAAACATAACTGGCGAAATGAGGGCGATCCGAACACTTCTGGGATTACAGGCGTGATGTTGTGTGTGTGGGAAGGGACACACCTGTAACACTCGTCTGTAGTTCTAACTCGTTCTTCTGCACTGAAGCGTGGGATTTCTAAGACAACACTCCTCTATAATACTGGTCTTCAGTACTACCTCGTTCTTCTCCACTGAAGCCTGAGATTTCTAAGACAACACTCCTCTATAATACTGGTCTTCAGTACTAACTCGTTCTTCTCCACTAAAGCCTGGGATTTCTAAGACAACACTCCTCTATAACACTGGTCAGTACTACCTCGTTCTTCTCCACTAAAGCCTGGGTTTTCTAAGACAACAATTCTCTATATTACTGGTCTTCAGTTCTACCTCGTTCTTCTCCACTGAAGCATTAGATTTGTAAGGAACAGCTCTCTTAATGCAGTCTACCTAGTGCACAAAGGGAGGGAGATACCGTAACATAGTCAGCCGATGTCCCCACAGCTGGGACTCAGGTGTCCTCTCTGTGTGAGGGAGCGGGCCACCAAGCAGGCAGAGCGCATCATTCCATTGATTTAATTGTTCTTGGACATCTGTTTCCACACAATGTAAAGGTTTAAAGTATAATTATAATGATATGCTTATCTTCATTCTGCTGCTTTATTATGATTTTTGCTTCATTTCATTCAGGTTTTTCCCAGTTATGTGGGGTCGGCTTCCAGTTTAAACGGATGCAGCTGTGGTGGCCCATTGTTAAAGGACGTGACTTACGAGTTGTAGGTCGTAGGTTCGAACCTAGACAGGCGCTTTTTACTTTGTGTGAATTATTTCATCTCCACTGCTCTCAAAACGATAAAGGAAAACATCGTGAGGAAACAAAATCTAAAACATGTGACATCCGCCAACGCGCACTGGGCCCGCGTGGTGGGTTACGGGCCCCCTGCCTCTCATAAAGTGGAGGCCTGTGTCCCCGCAGTGGGAACATTACGGGCTGATTAGGCTTAAGCAGCAGTGGTTACAGAGTATGTGTGCTAGATTCATCTCCCAAGTTTTCAAACATTCTGAACTGTCGCGTTCATCAATTTATATCCGAAATACATCATTTCCATAACCAATTCCAATACTAAACGTTGCCGCTCAATCGCGTGTAGAAACTGAAATAATCAACTTCACGGATCAAAGCATCGCTGAATAATCGCGTGCAAAAAAGATGGAAATATTATGGAAGTAGCAAGCAAGCGAGATAGCGATATGATGAATAACAGAACATTTTCAGGGTACCGTACCCAGACAATGCCAACGGCACTCTGTTAGCCACGATAATAAATTTCGAGGCGGGATTTTTTCGAGCACTGGATTGTCAACTCTCGGTGTTGAGAATCTAACAGAGTGCATCCCAGCGCGGCAAAAAAAATACTGTTTGATTTTCAACTCTCGGCGCTGAGCAGAGCGTTGAAAATCCAGTGTGCGATAAAATCCCGTCGCGATAAATATTCCTCGGTGGAGTTACTTCGACTAGGTCTATCCAGGAAAGTATCTTTACAATCATAGTTGGCTAGTTGAAATTCTATGGCCGCTATCACAGCAAATAATCTGCTTGGGAGTTTGTTGTGCCTCTATGTACCAGTAAACGCACTAAGAAGAGATGAAGGTGATGGGACTTTCTTATATAATTGTGGCGTGGCAAAAGCGCTGATTCTCGGCCTATTTTGAGTAAATGATTACCTATTTTATTTCACAAAAAATTATGTAAAACCGAAACCTAAGTGGGTTTACAAGAAACCTCTATAATAACCGCATCTTTTGTTTCTGCTCTATTCAGAAAACGAAAATATACACAAGGATCAAACTGCGTCTAATAATAGAGCACATATTATAAAAGGTGATGCGAGGTACTGAACCTTTAGTACGTGAGCCTACCTCGCACATAGCCAAGCTTTTTTACAGGACAACGGTCGGCGTTCATAATAAAAAGCGATGCGCACTTCGGTTTTTGTCGGGTCTCGTCGGAGGCCACGAGGTGGGAGTCGACACCTGCGCCGGAGACGGTTAGCGGTTAATTAAGAAAACTGCATTTTAGTTTGCCTGGCTTCAGAAGTTTTTAACGGTTTACGTATCGGTGTAGTAGTTGTAGGTAAATGCAAATGATGCGATTTTAATCCTGTATTTGATGCCCAGATTGTGCATGTTTGTCATATTCATGAAAATTAGGGAGACCTAAGGCCAGCAGTGAACGTATTCCAGATAAAATGGTTCATTATTAATGAAAACTGTTTCAGCAGCCCTGGGTTTGCTCAGCGAAATTCAAATTTCCTTAAGTTTTTTTTGCATTTTGCAGGTCAGTGTCAGGTTGTTTATAAAAAGAATATATGATTCACAACCGAAACAAGTATGTATTTACAGAATTATAATCACTAAATCCATCATACAACCCACTAAATTGATATCTAATGAAATTGTACTAAAAAACCTAAGAAAATTGCCGGGCTCCTCTGGCGTTACCCTATTTATAAGTACCTACGCCTTGTAGGCTCGTCTCCTGTGAAGTTCAACTATTACCGTTACAGGCAAACATAACATGGCCTTTTTGTAACATGTGTTTATGTGGTAAATGGACTAGAGAGACATTACAAAATGTTTCTACACATTCTTTCTGATGCGTACAAGCTCTTTCAGTCACCATAACATAAATCAGCCTGTAATGTTCTAACTGCTAGGACACAAGCCTCCTCTCTGTGAGATGGAATCCAATCTTATCACCATTATGTTCTCTCTAATCACTTGAAAGTCCCTGAACCGTCTCCGAAACTAAGTGGGAAAGTGGAACCTCGTTAAGTGGGGTTACTCCGACGGAACGGCAGCAGGGTGTGGATGTGGAGCTAACTCACAAACTATGCTCCACCTCCTATCCCGCCCTCTGTGCCCCAAAACATGTAGCCAAAATTACCTCTGCGCTGCCACCGATAACGCCGTGAAAGTGGCAAAGTTTTGGGCCAACAGTTTTTGAACAAGTGCCGTGCCATCGACACGAAGAAGAAGACAGAGAGTTTTTTTATGCAGGGGGTGCCGAGTGTCATTGGTATATCCAATTTATGTTAAAACAAAGAAGAAGATTTTTTTAAATGCCATACATTTAAAAAAATCTTCTTCTTTGTTTTACAGACAGGGCCAGGGTCTTGTACACTATAAATAGAAAAACACATTTAAAACAGTACTCAATTGTGTTGTGGTATCTGACAGTTCTCTTTCAATGATCGATCTATGGTTCACTGTCATTGTTTTTAAGCACAGAGTAACTAAATCGGTGAGACGCCATGTTGAAATTCTATAAAAATAATTGATAAAGATCAATTAACTACCACATCAGTATTACTATTATTTAAATTAACTATCAATATTTTTCCCGAATGCTACGTATTTTTCTTGAACTCGTCAAGTGACCTGGCCCATTTTGAAACAACTTATAGCCGCAGGCAGAAGCGACTTTATACCAGAGCGCTACAACTAATAACCGTCGCCTTGACCTGCCCTACAAATTAGGGTAAATGGCCTACCCATATTGATATCCAATCCTCCACAAAAAATAACTCTCTTAATTAGATATTTTTGACGACAAATAGCTGTAGCACTCTATTTAATTAGTTTAGATAGACCAACGAAATTCAAAATTTCTAACGGTTTTCAATTTTGCGGCAATTTCGATAATGTTATTACTGAATTATAAACATCAATATTGCTCTCGAAATTATAATTGTTGCAAATCTTCATACATACACACATAAACTAGCACCTTCTTCTAATGGGGGCAGGCAGAAACTACAGGACGCCACCTGCTACGATCCTTACAAACTCGAGTTCATTTTAACCGTCTCGATTTTATAACCGCTCCGATTGGCCCTTCACCATTCGATCGTTGCGCTCCGACTGCCAAGGGCCAATCGGAGCGCCGAAAGCGGTCGATGCGTAAAATCAAGACGGTTAAAATAAAATCACACTAGGCCCACAGCTCATACACGCACGCCGGTTGCGAGTACTACGCGAATGACCTTTCTGAAGAACATCACCTTCTAGAGCGTCCTCTCGTGGCGTTTCCACGCACATCTATCTTGTCCCTGCCACAAATACCTTTTATAAGTCACCTTTCGTTCTACTTCTCAGCATGACCAAACCATCTTAGCATACTCTTTTCAATTTTTGGCACGAAATACATGTCATGTTGACGAAAAACGTAAGATTTATTTAAATTTCAAGGTCTACTTTGACGGATACCCCTTAATTACTAAAAGGGGTTAATTACTTTTAGTCTAACAAAGCTATTGATGACTTTGATGCCCTTAGCTCCAAGAGTTTGGCTTAGTGCCCAAATACTTATATACCGAGTATAAAAACAATCAACATTTGTTTTCTCGATCCGAGTTTGTTCGGCATCGAGCGGAAAATTCGAGCATTGAATTTCTCCGAAACTGTCTGGGAGTTGACATAAATAATGCCTCAACTGTTTATTAATGATGCATTCCGTTGAAGCTTTTAAGGAAATATATGTAGATCAAGCAAGCAATCCTATCCCACTATTCCATTTTTAAATCCTTGTTTCCAAGGTGAATCCTCAGCCGTAGCAAAATGAAAAAAAATCTTTAGTTTTTTGCAACTAACAGCTTTACGTCGTATGCTGATCAAAAGGCGATTCGAGACTGTAGGAATGATATATACTGAATAAAATCATCAATTTCATATCAATTCGTCTGTCTAGCTTTGATAATTTGCTCCACCTTAAATTTTCTTAAGAATTATTCCGAAAAATTCTTAGTGAAACAAATATCCAAAGATTTACGATTCAGTGCATATATCAGTCCTGCTAATTTCTCACAACGCACTTTACACTTTTTATTCGTTTTATTATTTTTTTTTTTCTTTTTTTATTTGTAATATAATGTGTTGTGTTGTGTGCCTGTGCTAAATGAATGTATTTTATTTCTTTCCATGCAAGCTTTTTGATTCAAATCCTTCCAATCTAAACACAGCAATGCAGTGTTTGCTCCATATCATCATCATCATCCACAACCCGACTTCACCCACTGCTGAGCATAGGCCTCACTTTTCTTGTGCCGATCTCAACGCTCCCGTGCCAGCTTCATCCAGGTTCTAGCCGTCGATGGCAACAATACCGTCCGTCCATCTCGCCGCCGGACGTCCGACATTTCGCCTTCCAGTCCTTGGACGCCACTCAGTCACTGCCTTACTCCACCTGCCATCAATGCGCCTTGCCAGGTGTCCTGCCAAACTCCATTTGAGTCCAAAAACCTCCGTACGTCTTCGGATCTCAATGTTTTGTACTCGGTCTATAAGCTTTATGCCAAGCATGGAACGCTCCATGGCTCTCTGTGCTCCATATGCTTACCTATAATTATTTATTTTAGTCTATAACGTTCCCTTACTCTCAATTCTTTCTTTATTGCGTACCATAATGTATATAGTTGGTAGGAAAATATATTTACTGAATAATAATCATCAAGCTGGAGTGGCAGTGGCTGGCAAGCTGAGTGTGGGATGCAAGTCTCCCTATTAGATAGGAGGCCATAATCCACCAGACGGAAGAATGAAATAATAAATCGAATACAGCCCCGCACGGGGCGGGGTTGTATTCGATTTATTATTTAATTCTTTGTCAAATGTTTGTTTCTAGGACATGATAATACTTTTCTTATCGCCAATTAACTATTAGATAAAACAATAGTTTGATCTATAAAGAAAAAATCTGTTCCTTGCCGCACAAAAATATTCACTAAGCTTCAGCCCGCGTCTAAGTCAGCGTGAAAGGATAATGCCAGAAACTCTATAGAACTTTGCCCCACTCAAATCAAAAAGTCATTTACAAGCCTGCAATATGCAGCATATTAAAGCTTATTTATTACTATTAACTAGACGTTTGTCGTCATGCCTGTAGAACTTGCGGTTTCTGTTAAAATCTTAAAACTATAATGACATCGAGTATAGGTAAGGTGCATTTTATTATGGTTAAAAAGCGATTTAAACAACATATACGTTTCGCGTTATCGGAATTATTATAATCGTAATATGAGTTTTGGTTTTACAGGAATTTAAAACTTTTTTTATTGTGTATCATGCGCAATAAGTAACGCAATAGGAAATTCAGGGGTTAAATTCCTTTTATCATTGATTTGTAATCAGCAAGTTCTACTGAAAATCATGAAAAGGTCCTTTAATAATTACAACATTTTTTATTAATTTTCATTTCCTGTATATAGCTGGGGCAGGATCTGGCATTGTCATTTCTTGTTCCCCCGACACACTCCGTCTCATCGCGTCACCTGCCCGCGCTATCACCAAATTTCGCTTATCGTTCTTTTTCTCGGCTCCTAGGTGTAATTGTGTGATGTTAAATAGCCTTCAGCCTTCCTCAAGAATTGGACTATCAAATGCAAAAATATTTTTTCTAATCCGAATGGTAGTTCTACAGATTACCCCATCTATACAAACTAACAAATATTACCTCTGTAAATATTATATATAGTACGTATAAATAAACTCCAAATAATTCAAAATCTAGACGTTATATCGGACAAAAACCGGACCCTTACATCTGCAGTACGATAACTCGCGTTCCGTTGCTAATATTATTCCTCTTATTACAAAGGGGGAGGGGTAGCGACCCTAGTACGGCTACAGGGGCCAATGTGACCTACCCTATGCAATTCGATTACACAATACTGGGAATGCATACAACCGAACTTCGTTAAGGGTTAATTTTTGGGGCTTACTAGATTTTGTTAGCGAGATTTTATGGTTGTTTACAAAGATTTGTTTTAATAAATGGACTGCTCATGTTCTGCACCTACTGAGCGAAAACAAATATTGCTGTTTTCTTGTAGATGAAAACAAAAATCGATGAACTAAGAGCGGGAAAAATAGGATGTGACTCAGCCCTGCAGTGCAGCAGTGGTACTTACAATTAAAAGCCAGTAAATTCAAACACTCCAGAACAGTTATAGGAGAAACTTCAAAAGTTAAACAAAAGAAAGCCTGATTAATTTTATCTAATGCCAAATCCCATGCTACCTTTATAAATAGTTAGTTTTACAAATAATTGATTCACTTTTACAATTCATAACCTAGAAGTCTTTCGAAAAACCTCACCAAATTGTAAAATTTCTAATAAACTAGCTGTTACCCGAGACTTCGTCTGCGATCCAAGATGAAAAGTAGCCATGTCCTTACCTAGGGCGTGAAAGCGTAACCAACAAACAAAAATCTTTCTTTCGCATTTATAATATCAATTAAGACTACAAAATAGATGTTTTTTCTTTTTCAAAATAAACAAAGTATATTTCTTTTTAACAATTCTGTCACCCTCTTTATTTCGTCCAAATTCTTGAATATTTATCACACGCGACTGCGAGTAGCCACGCACCTGATTTTTGAAGGACATCCTCAATTCGAACGTTGACCTCATTCGTTTATGTCCTTCAGAAAAGTCAAGTGCAAAGTCACCATTTAAAGATGGGAACCGGCCGGTTAGGTTAGGTTGTGATAGGCCAGCGAATATTTTTAAAGGATTATTTAATGCGATCTTCTTGGCACACTTTTGGAGATATTTTATTGACACACCCTTAATAATAGAGGCATAAAAACGACACAAAAAAAGTAATATCTTCTTTAGGCTCGTTGAGCGATTTTTGGTATGAAAAATTGTGTTGCGCTTTGCCAGCATTGGAACGCATAGATTCGGATGGATTGTCTGACAGGGACTAATAGTGATGATGGCTTATATTAAAGATGTTGGCAAAAGTCATGTAATTTCAATAAAGGTAGATAATCGAAAAAATCTGTTATATCGATGTAAACATGAAGAAGATACACGCTTTAAGTTTTTGGAGGGGATTATTCCCGTTCTTGTCGCGCGATACGGACAATGTATGGCTAGTATGAAGTTACCTAGTCGTGTCCTGGCGTCACTTCTACGATAGTCCTGTCCTTGTCTAACCTAACACTCATTATATAACGTTTTAAATAATTGGTAATTTTTTACACTTTTACTCTTTTTGTAATATTGTTTGCAATATTTGGAAACAAACTTTTTTTTTGTAAGTATCTATAGTGTTTTTTTTTTTTTAATATAAAGCTTAATTATTTTAATGTGGAAACTTGCAAGCTAATTTAGGACAACTTCCCCTTGACCAATTAATTTAAAACTTTGAATACTTGCTATGCTCCGAAGACAATACATTTAGAATTTTAGTAATTACGAGCGTTTTGTAGAGCAGTTTCCTGGCTAAAATACTGATGAAATTACAAAATCATAAAGCGGTAACAACTGTGAGTTTGTGTGTAGGGGGTAATCTTTTCTTTCACAAATGGGAAAGCAAGAAATTTTACGCGGAAGAACTGGCGGGGAGAAGCTAATCAATAATACACCTTAGAACTGGATGAGACTCGCACAGAGCAAGGAAGCATGGAACAAAAGAGAGGAGGCTTGTAGTCGGCAGTGCGTGAAACAAGGCTGCCAATTATGATTAACATTTAAATAAAAAATCCAAGTAGCTTCGTTTTTTATCGCTTATTCTAAGGCCCGACACGATAATCTAAAATGGTGTTGTCAAATAAGATGGCGGCGATTTTTTGCCGCCAAAAATCGCAATAGGTTATTGACTTGATATTGTTACTCAACAGTGGTTCTGATATACTTTTTTCATGTTAAAATATAACACATCCTGGTGACACTGAAACCAGAGCTCTTGGGTAAAACTTGTTGGGAAACCTTATTTGGTGAAACTTCAGCAATAGAATTTTTCACTATCGTGGTTTCCTTGAAACTTGTACAGTTCGACATCCATTTTGTATAAAACAAAGCCTGGTAAGTTACACCATTTATAACTCAAGAACGGCTGGATCGATTATTTATGATCTTTGATTTGTGTCCACACCGAATACCAGACGAACTACTAAACCATAAGGAAAATTTACGAACAAAAATATAATATAGGCTGTTCGAATGCCTGGGCCAACTGCACCCACCCGCACCGCGAGTATCGTAGCAGGTGGCGTTCAGCAGTTTCTGCCTACCCCCACAGGAAAAAGGCATGAGTTTTAGCATGTGTATGTATGTATGTAATTCTATAATTAATTTAAACGTCACCATATTAAATAAATATATAACGACCGGCATAGGCATGTGTGACTATGAATGATAGGCTGAGAAATGATGTGATATGGCAGTGGTGCGGTTTAAAAGATGTAGTGACAAAAATTGAAAAGAGTATGCTTAGATGGTTTGGTCATGCTGAGAGGATGAATGAAAGGAGACTAACAAAAGGTATTTACAAGGCAGGTGTGATTGGAAACGCCGGGAGGGGACGCCCTAGGAGGACATATAATGACCTTATTGGTGATGTTCTTTAGAAAGGTCAGGTGCGTAGCACTCGCGAACGGCGCGCGTGTATGACCAGATGTATGAACGTAAACGAGGCAAAAGGTGTATGTAGGGACCGTAGCAGGTGGCGTTGTGGTTTCTGCCTACTCCCATGGAAAGAAGGCGTGAGTTTATGTATGTATGAACATAACGACCGAAGATAATGTTACTAACACACTGACTTTGACCTGTCAGCTTCAAGATAACTCAGTAGGAAGTGTTCTGACATACTTATCTATCTAAAACAACGCACTAGTAACTTGTTAAACATTAACAATACGAATAATGTTAGCCTATTAACGTTACAAACAAAGAATCATACAAAAAAAGTTTGTCGTCTTGGGAAAGAAAACCAATAAATTGATATGGATGAAAAGGAATATATTTTTCTGACATCATGACAAGATCAGTAGCGCTATTCTGTCACCATCCCACCGTGTAAACTTAGGTGAAGTGAGCTATCAGTGCCACTGATGCTAGGTATTGACCAAGACTGGATGACGCTGACAGCTCACTCCACGCAAGTCTTCACGGTGATATTTTTACAGAATCGACATGCTGATGAGAGAGCTTCATGCCGTTTCCCATCATGGCATACGACTCGGTTTTACGCAAGGCGCGCTCTATATTTGTTTCACATCGAAAGAGGGTTTGTGCTTATGACCGTGGAGTTTCTTGCCCTTTCTTCTCCATATGAAACGACCTTTTGGAAGGGGCAACTAGAACCAATTATAAATGATTTGACTTTGACTTTGACCACAGAAGAGAAAACGACTGGAGTCTAGTATACGCGATTCAGCATCACCGACTGACTGTTGCCGAGTATACCCGATTAGTTTGGTCCACACCGGACAATCCAGCGCGCGACAGCTCCACACCGACCGCACCCGATCGGAGTGCACTGGATCGTCCGGTGTGGATCCAGCTATTCAGCGTTACCAACCCAAGCTTGAGGGTTCAGTTTCGTTCACTGTTCTGAAAGAGCACAAGTGCGCTTATTACCTCCGTTTTCCTTTCCTGTGTTCCGTCACGAAAAAGTTATCACTTCAAAACTTTTTCGTGACGTCATGAAAGGAAAAACTGAACCCTTAAAGGATCACTTTGTTGTCCATCTGTCTGTCTGCCTGTCAAGATACTTTTTTCTGGAACGCGTGGCGGTATCAAGTAGAAATTAATATCAAATACGATCCCTCGGAGCTCTAAAAAAATCAAGGCTCTTGGTCAACGCAATAAAAAATACGACGATTTATTTAATAAATTATATGTTGTTGACCTAAAATCATGAAATTTGCAAAGAAGCAAGGTTTTTTATTATTTATTGAGACTACAGTAACGTCTACAGTTATTTGGATTAATAAATTGGGTATTGGTAAAGAAGCGCTAGGCCTGCCATAAACGTTATTTTTGCGTGAAATAATTTTAATTTGGCTTGTCGTGTATTCACGTCACGTTTCACGGGAATTTGAATAATATTGATATCAAAATGTTCTATCCGGAACAGATACTCAGCGCGCGCTAGAACAGGTAATACTTTGCAAAATGCACACTTACATTTGCATTTGGAGAATTGACCGTAGCGTATATCGATGTATGGGAGAAAATGTTTTTCAACTACAATGTTATGTTTGTTATTGTGTTAAATTTATCCCAATATCGGAACCCTTAGTTTTTTTTTTTTAATCTTAACTCCTAAAAATATATCCTAACTTTTTTAATATTTTAAATGCAAAAGTAAGTTTGTTTGTTACGCTTTCACGCTAAAACAGCTGATCGTATTTGCATGAAATTCAGCACATGTGCACATGCAGCCATGACCTGGAGTAGAATATAGGCTTCTTTATATGAACGAAGTCGCGAGCAACAGCTTTAACATTATAATTTATATATACTTAAATGTACGTGGTACCTATATATGTATATTATAATAGGCGCACTCTGGACAGTCAGCACCGCTGCCATGGGGGCAGGTGACTGGCAAATAATTTTACCACGGCATTAACTGTTCTCATACTTAAAGGTCGTGCTAATATGAGCGAACTATTGAAGCGCAAGTTTTAACTGGAATGACTGCATCAAGTGCAAGATCGAGGCGCAAAAACTAACCGCCTTGTTTAAAAGCGTTGCTTAAAGTTATGCAATGATTGGCGACTGTTTCCAATACCATACATTTTTGACGTTTAACCGTCTCAAGCAGCGTTTATAAATAAGAGGGTAAATTAATGGCAATTTTGATCAATAACCAAACGAACATTATCAAGCGATGGGAAACTTATCATCTGGTCCTGCGTGAACTGAAGGACGATACTGAATGCGTCAATTTCGTAGTCAAATTCTGGTCCGTCTCTATTAAGATTGTCATCGACACGCTGGGAAGAAAAAATACATAATATTTTACTATGCTCCAAGATACTTATAAGCGGTTCCGAGCTATTTTTAATCAAATTCGATTAATACATTAATTACAGCTCGTTTACACACACTGAACTGCCGATTTCACCAATGAAACTGAAGGCGTGTAGCACTTCTAAAACGCGTGTCAGTGTCAAAATTGTTATGGAATATTGACTCTGGAGTAGTGGTTGTCCAGTGGTAACAGCCGTGACTTACGAGTTATAGGTGCGAACCCAGACGTGCGCTTTACTTTTGGAGTAAATTATTTCATCACCACTGCTCTCAAAACGGTGAAGGAAAACATCGTGAGGAAACCGGCTGTCTTAGAACCAAAAATTCGAAGATATGTGACATCTACCAACCCGCACTGGGCCCGCGTGGTGGATTACTGCCCCGTCCCTCTCACAGAGAGGAGGCCTGTGTCCCAGAAGTGGGAACATATTAGGCTAATTATGTATTGCCTCTGACAGCTAAATACTGTGGCCGTGTAAACGAGATTCAAGAATACAATCTAAAGTTTTGTAACGTCTGTGATCGATGCCTCGCACTTATCACAAGTTTATATCAGCCAAGGACTTTCTAATCAGTAAGTTATGTACTAGCAATTTATTGCTATAAGAAATACTTACATGTATTTTTAATGGTCGACGATATTTCGTTATTAGTGTTACTAGGTATGGTTTAATTGGCAGTTCTATGTTTTAATAATAACATAACATAACGCCTATATTCCTCGAATGGAAAGGCAGAAGTGTACTTATAGTATACCAACATTTCGCGCCCATTACTATCAAGTCTCATGTAATAGGGGCGAGCCTATTGTCATCAACCGGGCACAAATCTAGACTCCGGGCTGCTACTGAGAATAACATGCCTCTAAACATCATGAAATGCCAGCCACGAATGTAGGATGCAAGAGGACAGGTGGGCCAAGGGACGGCGGACTATGCGGCTCTAGACTTTGCGGGGGGAGTCAAACACCTCCCCCCAAACCTGCAGCACCAGTCGGCGGGCCGGCAGCAGTCGGGGTTGCGGGAGAATCGTATGTTCCCGCGACCCCGACGTAGGTGTGAGATGATGATGAGAAGGCAACACACAAGGTGCAGTGAAATGTTATGGGGAGATCATTGCCCAGCAGTGGAACAATACAAGCTGAATCCTAATCCCAACTAATAATATTAAAGCGAAAGTAAGTTTGTTTGCTAGTTACCGTTTCACGTCTAAGCCACTGAACCGATCATCATGACATTTTGCATATACATACATTGTCACGCGCGCTTCAAAGATAAGTCAGCAGTAATTGACGGGGTCCGATAGGGCCGATGCCTCAGGGTCGCGGGTTGTTCGAAAGAGATACCGTGGCACAGGCAATTGAAGGAACACGGGTGGGTTTTAGCCAGTAAAAGTTTGACACGCCCTTCCGCTCCAAACAGAGATTAGATAGGCAGAAGTCATTTGATGATTTCAAGGCAAAAAAAGGGGGTACAGAAAAGGTCATAAATAAGGGCGTGCAAGAAAAAATGTATTGTTCCTCATGTTAAGAACAATAACTTTCAACGGTCACAATTGCTTTAGAACGCTAGATGGCGCTACGTGTCTTTCGAATCATGATTGAATTGTATTATTAGAAACTTTAGTAGTGTGCTTAGTTTATTTTTTTATATATGTTATAAATTTTGTGAGTTACACAACCGGTAGCACAACCCCGTGAGATTATCTCCGACCTCCAGTAGGCGAAGGAAAAAAGCTAGTTACTAATAATAAAGCTGAAGAGTTTGTTTTGTTTTTTGTTTGTTTGAACGCGCTCATCTCTGGAGAGACCAGTATAGTCTGACTTGAAAGTCTTTTTGCATTTGATAGCACATTGCATGAGAAAGGCTATCTATCGCCTGCCTGCGCTTTTACTTCGTTTTTGTTTGGCGTTCTTTCTGACTTTTTGCTTCTTTTTACTCGGCTCCTAAAAAGGCGAAACGCGATGTTTAATAGCCTTAGGGAGGGAGGATCCCTCAAGAATAAGGCTTTCAATTAATACAAAAAGAACTTAAAAAATCAGACTGTTAGTTCCAGAGATTTGAGCGTCCAAACAAATTCTTCAGCTTTACTAATATACATTTACAGGGTGTCCCGTTAATCGATGGCAAGCCGGAGTCGGGGTGATAGGTCAGGTCATAATAGTTAACGGAACAAATAAATAAAAAAGAGATACAATTTGTAGCAACAGGAGTTAAAAAACCGTCACAGGCCGTAGATTCTCTCGATGTGTTTTTAAATAAATTCCCGTAATTTTTTAAATACATAGCAAAGATTTTATTTTGCTCCCGCTTCCGGCTAGACGTCGACTTACGGGACACTGTAGATATCGCCTATCGTGGATGTAATTTAATTAAAAGCACCACAGGCCGAAGATCCCTTCTGACACAATGAAGGTACGAGTATTCAACACCACGCTTGGCAATTTAACACTATTTAATCTCCGATCATAGCGATGCAACTTGGAAAGGAAAAGCATGGATCCAGGAGTAACTGATTGAAGTCTAGGTGACCCTGCAAGCTGATGAGACTATCTTCTGACAAAGGGATCGAGTTACCCAGTAACTGAATTATGAAGGTCGCCATGTGAAATCCTGGTATTCAGCTGCATCCGGCTAGGCTGGAAGGACAGATGATGAACACCTGTCTCTTGGTTATTTGTCTAACTCCCAGCCCGTGACTTCCTCTGCGTGTATTTTGTATTGTATCATTTTTAATATACGATAAAAAGTAGTTTCTCCAAGTCCCAGGCTACCTCTCTGTCAGCTCTCGTAACCATCGGTTCGGCACGTAGTTTGGGAAAGGCTCGACAAATGATGAGACTTGATCACATTTTCTCAACAGAAAAACTTGAAATGTCGGATACGCTGGAATCTATCGCGTGTTAAACCACCTTAAATCTCAAATGAACTCCGTTAATTAAATAAATAATAATTAAAAAAACAACGTTAATTTTAATAACTTGAGTGCATCGAAGTGTGGCATGCTAAATTAGTCAGCAAGCATGATAATATTATGCAAAGTGCATTAATAAGGTTATTTTAATTGCACCACCTCTTGCAGTTAAGAATGTTAGAAGGATATGCAAAAGAGTACTGAGCTTCTAAAAGTGCAGATAGTTTTGTGGCACCCTAAGCAGTTAGAGAAATCATCATCAGCCGAAAGACGTCCACTCCTGGACAAACACCTCCCCCAAGCACCGCCACTTTGACCGGTTCGGTGCTGGCCGTTTCCTGCGGACGCGGAAAGATGCCTTGCAGCCTAGCAATTTTTGTTCCAAGGGTTTTCAGTGAACGGCCATTGGCCATGCACATCTCAATGTTGGTACTAAGCCTCTTCTCATACAGAAAAGGAACTGTTCTAGCACATATCACCACGCATGTTCACTGTGAGGCAATTTCAGATCATTCAAATTTCAGGTTTCCTCACAATGTTTTTCTTCACCGTCTGCCTGTGCTGTCAATATTAATGACATGTTGTTCAAATGCAGAGTAAAGATGTTCCCGATGACCACTATTCTCGGCCTACTACGATTTTAGACCTTTCAAAGGAATGAAGAATCCAAATCAATGTCATGTTGTTGAACTGCAGGGTAAAGATGTTCCCTATGACCACTTTTCTCGGTCTACTGCGATTTTGGACCCCTCTTTCACAGGAATGAAGAATCCATATTTTCCTTCACCGTCTGCCATTACTGTCAAATTTAGTAGACATGTTTTTAAACTGCAGGGTAAAGATCATCATGATGAAGAATCCAGCTCAACCTGCTATCTCTATTTGGACCCTGCCACTGTTTTCTTTCCTTGACAATTGGGTTCCAAGATACAATGAATAATGTGGTGGCCTTTAACATATCCGCCCGTCCTATGGCCGATTATGTTAAAGGCCACCATTATCTTTCAAAAATAATCGCAAAACTGCTGCAAACAGTTAGAATTGTAGTACTATGCATGCCGGAAGTGTGAGGCTTATCAGCGCTTATCATAACGTGCGATTGTGAATCGATACTAAGGAAATAGTAAGTACGCACTCTAATGAGTTGCGCTGGCAACACGACTGTGGAATGTTACCATATTAATTGGGATGATGACTACTATTAAAAAAGTTCGTAAAAATAATGTAATTTCAAAGAAGGCATAGTAAAAATGAGATAATCGAAAAAATCTGTTAAATCGATGTAAATATGAAGAAGATACACGCTTTAAAAGTTTTTGGAGGGGATTATTCCTGTCCTTGTCGCGCGGTTCGGGCAATGTACGGCGCTAGTATGAAGTTACGTAGTCGTGACGTCACTTCTACGATAGTGCTGTCCTAGTCTAACACTTACTTTAAAACGTTTATAACTTGGCGCAGTTTTTTAAGCTTTTTCACTTTTTATAATTTTGTTTGCACTATTACACGAAACAAACAAAATATTGAGATAAAAATAAAAATATTGTCATCATCCCCATTATGCCTGTAATGAAATATTGCGCCTGTATCTATACTAATATCTTAAAATTGTCTCTGGAACTATTGGTCGAGTTTAAAAAAGTCTTCATGCATTTGATAGTCCAATTCTTGACGAATGCTTATAGGATGTAACATCACGATATGAACCTTAAGAGCCGAGCAAAAAAAAAAACGAAAAACCGCTAAGCAAAAACGAGGTGATAGCATGGGCAACTGATGTGATGCAACGCGGTGGGTTGGGGGAACAAGAAATTTAACGCGGACGAAGTCCTTGAATGGAGATTGAGAGGAGGAGGAGATATTGGCAATAACTCACTCATGTTATGACCTGGCAGAGGATGTGAAGAAGCCAGTAGAAACGAATAGATGAGAACGTCCAGTGCACCCGAGGCATTCATCAAATAGTTCTTAACTATTCAAGAAGCGGTGGTCTGCGATGGACCAAATCTATCAATGAAAAAAAGTTATAGAACAATGACCGAATCACGGAAAGCGTTAATGATCTACAGTCCACGCGTCATGTGTCGTGCGGCGAATTCACGTGAAACGAATTATTTAACAGAAAGATTCAAGGTCTATGTCACACGTCTTTGATATTTGAGTCAGTGTGCTAAAATAATAGGTTTTAGGCAATTTATTTGCGTATTGGGGACTTCTCTAAGCATGACATAATATATTAATATAGTTTTTCTTGTTAAACTCAAAATCAAGTTTTTTTTATTGAAATTAGGCTGAGAATCAACACTTTTTGAACTTCAAAATTAAATAGGTTGGCATCGAGGCGCAAACTGAAACCATTAATTCAATACGCCAGACCCTAGCATAGAATTTTCGCCTGTCCTAAAATAAAGCCTTTTTTTAAGCCCCTGATTGAGCACGGCCCGTCCGTCCCGGACACGGCCCTGATAATACCTCTGAAGGCCTTCTCTTAAATGAAAAGCTTCGTTAATGTTCGGGAAAAAATAATAATTTAGCTGAGTAGGGCTGAAAAAAAAATGGCCTTAAAACAAATCCACTCCTAACAGAAAAATGCAGAATTCGATACAAGTGCCGCATCAAAGTAAACTCTCAAAGAAACACAAAATAAAACTTCGGAGGAGCGTTCGTTTCAGATATTTCTTTACCATTGGCTTGTAGCCAAGACGGGTCCGCCGTAAGACTGCGAAACGTAAGTGATGTAATATTAACGATTTTGACGTACAATAAACATCCTGTTGGTTTTTCAATTTCATCTACGTGCTTTGTGTTTTGTTTCGAATGTCTTCATCCAGATTTTCTCTATGATGTAGGAATGGGATTAATATGATAATAAACACAGCATTTATTGCTTTTATAGGTTGTGATGAGCATGATACTATGACTATACCATCAATGTGATAAATCATGACTTTATCGACTTGAGTGTGCCCTGGCGGCTGACGGTATGTCATGCTCACTCAAATGTCTCGCTGACGGTGGACGGTGTGTTGGATAATTTAGCTCCCTTCAAAATGGTTGAGCTGAATGGTGCTGATCCATGCGTCATGTTAGTGAACGCGTGCCGTCAGTTGGGACTGGTCATCTCTTGGCTTCCACGGTTTATTTTAATAATTTATTTTTTGGATTCTTTTTATTTATTTTTTGCTGCGTCTGGACGCTTTTAACGTGTACGGTTTTTGTACATCATTCTCACATGTAGGATCGACATTAATGATGTAACCAATATTTTTGTACGAATATTATTTAAAAGAGTGTCCATGGAGTTTCTTGCCCTTTCTTCTCAATAAGTACCTGCTACGCTTTGGAATGGGCAACTAGCTTCATATTTTTGACTGACCGACTCGTTGACAATTCAAAAAAACCTGTGAATGATTTAATTGAAATAAATGGTTTGAGTTTGACATGACAGACACGTAGCCAAATGACTTACGTAGGTAAATCATGAGGTAAAGGTACGTTTTTAATAGTCACTCCTTTGGATGGGTGACCAGTCTATCAACATTGCGACTTGCTTAACTTAGTAGTTCTAGTTTCAGCCTTGAGCTGGAAGCTAGTAATTAAGTATTCAACATATTAAAAATGTGATGAGTGTTCAGAGACCTTCATTAGATTTTCTGGTTTATGTTTCAGCATCTTCCAGGTATCAGTTTGGTCAAACCCCCGACTTTCCAAGCGACAATAATTGTAATGGAAATCCTTCCTGTATAGAAGATCAATGTGTTATTCAAAAACAACATCATTATCAAGAGACACTTTCTAGTCGGTGAGAATTTTCTCATCGACAACGCTTTAACAAAGTTATGTCACACAGTGGTTTTAAGTTATGTATAGTGTTGTAGGACGTTCTTTACATATTTCAAAAATTCACTTCCGTGACAGATAAATAATTTTTCATCCCATCTATTCGAAAAGGACGACTTGGTTCGCCTTTAAGTGCACCCAAAGGTAGTGTTTTCTTTAAGAAACTTTTAGCGGGCAGTAATGAGTTTTTAATCTTCTTTATGAGTGCGCCGCAATTATCTTTGCCGCACATTTTTTTAATTTGGAACAACTTAGTGTTCAGCGCCAAAGAAATCGAACGCAAATATTGTTTGAACAAAGACTGGCTGGTACGACGGCCCATAGTCACGCCGCACGTCAAGAATTTTTCAGAATCTGTGTTTTTGGCCTACTTCCAGTACTTAGCCAAAACTAAACAACCTTCCACTCTTAAGAGTACCTACTCAATGCCAAAATCAACAGTTAGTTCTAATAACAACAAACACTATCGTTAACTATCGAACACTAAAAACAGCAGCTTTATATTCTGTTCTACGTATTACGTAGTTGGCTGCGTAAAAACTGTCTATGAGAATCATTTGTATGATAAGCAATCAGACATGGCTATTTTAAATCTGATTATGTATTGTTACATGATACGGCATTACGCTGCTGTCAAGGATGCTTTCGCTGGCTCGATTTTTTGACAGTATCAGCATACAGATTTTACGGGGTAGAGAATTTTGTCTGTTATTACAACATCATTTATTATCTTCAAGCAGGAACTGTGCTTGCCGACTTAACTTGCAGAGTAACCAAGTTGAGTGGCAGTGGGTCGGCCACGTCTGTTAAGGACCGATGGGGAGATGGACAGGGGAGTTTGTTGTGCCAGTTTTTTCTATCTAGCTAAAACACTAGGAAGTGATGACAAGGGGGTTTTGGGGACTGTCTCATGTTATCTTGACGTTCAAAAAGTTCTCAGCCCAATAGGGCTGATGACAATTTTTTAAATTTTATGTCAAAAAAATATTTGTTCCAAATAGTGCGAAGAATATTAGAAAAAGTGTAAAAGCTTACTATGTTGCCAAGTTATAAAAGTGTAATACAAGGACAGAACTATCGTAGAAGTGACGTCACGACCTATGTAACTTCATGCTAGCGCCATACATTGTGCGCACCGTGCGACAAGGACGGGAATAATCCCCTACAAAAACTTTGAAAGCGTGTAGCTTCTTCATATTTACATCGATTTAACAGTTTTTTTCGATTATCTTATTATCACTATGACTACTTTGAATATTAGTCATCATCCATTTGAATTAATTATTTAGATTGGTTTTGATGGTCATTAACGCATACGAGTCCTTGAGTGGAGTCCGGAAATCAGAAAGTGTCGCTTGAAAGGCGGAGAACTGGGTGTTGAGGGACTCATGTACTTCCTTATTTTATCCTGAAGAAACCTGAAATTATACCCGTTCGAAATCGCCAACATGCAATCAAGAAGCGTGGTGATCATATGCTTGATTCTTCGTATAATTCTTCGATGGAAAGAAATAGGCCAGTATTTTTACCATCCATTCTAATTCTAAAAAGATTACATGAAAAAGACCTTACTCTTGGCCGGGCAGCGAAGCAGGACGCCGTAAACTGTCATGGCCACAAACTAATATTATTACTGTCATATATTTAGCTGGGCGGTCTATTTTCATATAACAGCCGTATTCTGGCAAGATATTAAGATACGAGATGTTGGCAAATTAGATTATATGCTGTAGAAAAATTCGGGTTTTAAAAAACCATTTTTGTGACTGTTTCGAAGCTGTATCTTGGAGGCCGTAGAGATGCACTTAGAAAAAATTCGAGGGTCGTCATTGGACACCCGATTGGAACCAGTTATTTGCGCTGTATGTTTTATAATAAATAACAGACACATTGAAATAAGAGTAAATGGAAAAAAAAAGTTTGTAATGACGGTCAAAAAGTTACACTTCTATCGGTCCAGCGGTCATTCGCCAAGTGTGGAAGTAAGAAACTTTGTTCCAAATTTTTCGTAAATTCTTCCCTGACCCTGATTTTTACCGCGGCATAAGCTCGTTGCAGTTCTCGTACAGTTTATTACGGCGTTACAAGAGAAGCATTGTGTTATTAAATATTATTCTGGTTAAAAATGTATGCCAATAAATTAAATTAATAAAAACCACCAAAATGAGTTTAGAAATAAAACATACCTGCAATGGAGTCTCTGAGGTCTGAAACAAATGAATTTTGAAGTTTAGATTCAAGCTGTTTCAAATTTTGTAATATTGGAAAGGCTTGGTCTGCGTTAGACCATCATAATTATAATCTAATGGTAAGCGATGATGCATGCTTGGTTAAAGATAACCTCCTGGTCACTTAAGATTAGCTGTTCTATTATTGAGACGAGCAATAATCAGAAGTTAAAAGCATATATATTTATGAGTGAGGCAATGTTTTCGGTTAATTATGATTGGATCGATGGTAAAAAGCTACTGAAGGTAAGAACGATGAGACTGAACACAGACAATGTGGAAGTAACAACCTTAAGCCGGCAACACATGTTGGCCAAGCCTCAGCCAACGCGAGCGTAGGCAAATTGATACAAGGCGAGTGCTACTGTCTACATGTTGGCCAAACCTCAGCTCGCCTAGCTGGCCGAGTGCAGGCGAGTGCCTTTGATTTGTGCAAAAAAACCGACACTGTTCCGAAGTAAGACGAGTCGTAGCGAGCGATCACGAGTGGTGGCGAGGCACGCCAAACGATCCTTATACACGTTGGCGCTCGCCTGCACTCGGCCAACTATGACCAACATGTATTGCCGGCTTTAGCTCAATAGCCAAGAGTGGAAGACACTGGAAAAAAAAACGTCAGTTTTCTAATCCTTATTAATATTATAAATGCGAAAGTAAGATTTGTTTGTTACGCTTTCACGCTCAAACAGCTGAACCGATTTGAATGATTTTTGGCACACAGATAGACCATGACCTAGGTACAGACATAGGATACTTTGTACCCTGGATTGCTAACAAAGTCGCGGGCAACAGCTATTTGTAAATAAAGAAGAAATATGATTACGGAATAGCAATGTGGCGGCATCTACACCGCCACATGCGAACAACGCATCACACTGACGTCACACAAATCCTGCACCGCGTAGCTAACATATATACAACTTCCCGACAACAATCATTGGGCAGTTGCCCACCAGACACAACCCCCGTCTGGTCGGAGGATCCTCCCTTTTCCAAGAGTATGACAGAATTGACTCCCTACTTAACACACGCCTTTTAGTAACCCAGGCTTAAAACTAGAATGATGGCAATTTGTTTGTATTATAACCCATTTACTATCTACATTATTATTCGGGCTGTTAACTGAGACGGTTATAGAACAAAACACTTTCGTTATTAAAGGTATATACATATTACGTTGCTACTAACAACGTTATAAATGTATATACCTTTAATGGCATTATCGTCGATTATACCGTGGCGTTGTCTGCTGAAGTTGTTAATGAAGTCCTGTAACAGTCAGAACGCATTACGACAGGCCACGAAGAAGTTAGCCGTAAGAACTGGAGAAAACAAAAAAGCAATGGTCACTAGCACTGGATCAAGGGGACTGGAAGTCGAAGGGAGGCGTTTGTTCAGCAATGTATGGTGACATCAACAATTTCTGGTACATCAAGGAGAACCTACAAGTACTTAAGAGGCTGACAACAGCTAAAGCGTGAACACTGACAGACTGCATAGAAAAGAACGCTGGTTATTTATTGCAAAAAATGAAGCTATTATCGATTTAGAAAATATCTATTGACTAGACTAAAAAAATAAGACACCATCACGTTAATAAGTTGCTTGTAGAATAATCTGACAAAACATCTGAATTAAGTATGGTTTTTAATCGTTAAAATATTTTTTTAGAGGTTTCCTCGTGTTTTTTTTTTCTATCGTATCAAATTAGTTGTATTATGTTTTCAACACACTCTATCTAACTAGCATTTATATCCTGAAGAATATCATATATTTTTTATGAGTTAGTATATGATCCACTGCAGTTATGCAGTGGATCATATACTTTTAGGCATTATAAAATTGAGTTTAGGTCCTGTAGACCCCTTAAAGATAGACTCGTAGCCTGGACAGCCTGAACCAGCTATTAACTGACATCACGACATGAGTTATCTCGTAAAAACTAATTCCGATACTGCAGAACTCTGCGTCAAACTCTACGTAATGTTATATGAACAACAAACGACCCATCCCAGCTTAGCGCGGTTTTTATGACTTGCCAAAACATAAACATTTCTTTATTATTATTAGATGTAAAGGACAATGCCAGAAACTCTATAGAACTTTGCCCCACTTAAATCAAAAAGTCATTTACAAGCCTGGAAAATGCAGCATCTTAAAGCTTATTTATTACTGTTAACTAAGCATTTCTCCTAATGCCTGTAGAACATGCGGTTTCTAAAATTATAAAACAATATTGACATTGATTATAGGTTAGGTTCAGTTTATAAATGTTAAAAAGCGATTTAAACAACATACGTTACGCATTATCATAATTATTAAATTCGTAATACGAGTTTTTGTTTTACAGGTATTTTAAACTTTTTTAGTTGTTTTCATGCGCAATAAGTAACGCTATAGGAAATTCAGGGGTTGAATTCCTTTTATCATTGACTTGTAATCGGCAAGTTCTACTGAAAAACAATGTATTATGAAAAGGTCCTTTAATCATTACAATTGTTTTCATTAATTAACATTTACTGTAAATAGCTGGGGCAGGATCTGGCATTGTTATTTAATATTAATGTATTATGCCGATAAACCTTCTGGAAAACACGCCCTGAATGATGGTGAAAATCGCATCAAAATCCTTTGTGAAGTTAAGAAGAACGCCGACACCGCAGAAGTCTGCGTCAAACTAGGCACAATATGTGAAGTATATACATACCAGGTTATTTTCTACCCACGGATATCACTATCCACAATATTCTGCTCAACCCTTCTTCAGTTCTAAGGCCGCCATCTACTTCAAGTAAATAATACGACCGGCATATTAACTTTGATGTAGGTAGAAGCACCTGAGTGACCTCTTTTTCTTTCTAAAGAACCCTATGTACCTCGTAAAGGATTCTTGAGTCTAGTAAATCGATCGACGCCTTGGTCTGTAACGTAAATTTATTTATAACATCGTAAAAGATTCCACGGGGTCTAACTATATTAGCTAGCGAAACTCCGCTTACGTGATGGGTATACTTAACATGATAAAACAAAAAAAAAAATTAATTACTTGTTTTTTTGTGTAAACTTTACAGACGTGTATAGTATCGATATCTTAACACGATAAAACATATTTTCTTTACTCATACTTCAAGTAGGTCACAGCACTAACAGCGGTCGTTGACCTAAAAAAAAATACATAACCTTTTTTAAATTTGCCGTGTTTAGATATTGATGAAGGAGAAGCAAGGTCTACCACAGATATGTTCTAAGCTAAGGCTACGTCAAAGTTGAAAGCAATCAAGTTTGATAGTGTAGTAAAAACCTGGATCAGTGCCTGAGTGATCAATAACGGCACAAAAAGTTGCCTACAGCAATAAATTATCACAATGAAGTTGAGCGAGTGGTGAGAAGAGGGTAGCACAAAAAACTAATCTTTTAGGGAATTAGTTACTTCTTTGTATTAGAAGAGACCTTTCCACAGCAGCAGGACAAATACTGGCAGTAATTACTATACAGCGTCTTTTTATATCCTCTACTTTAAGCCGTAAATCAAGTTAGATAGAATACGACGCAGTGCCGGGTTGGTAGTTTGGACCGTGTCCAACGTGATTAAGAATTGCCGACTTGCTGTTAAAACTGCGGACAAAGAGCATTGAAAGGGAAATTAGACGAAGGTTATTTGGATCCTTCCATGGCAATGGGGGGCACTAAAGTTATAACCAAGAGTGGCGATGCCATAATAGCAGGCGTAACTTGGACAGTCAGCCCCGCAACCACCATCATAACCAGTTTATAATCTTCCCACTGCTGGAACACAGACCTTCTCTGTGAGAGGAAGTGGACCGTAATCCACCACGCAGGCCCAGTGCGGGTTGGTAGATGTTACATGTCTTCGAATTTTCGGTTCTAGGACATGCCGGTTTCGTCACGATGTTTTCCTTCACCATTTTGAGAGAAGTGGAGATGACATAATTTACACCAAGTAAAGCGCAACCACCATGTTGACTGGCTAATATTGTGACACGGTTTAAGTTATTCTCGGGGAAGACCTGACTGCCGAAGATGACGATTATAAGGTATTCTTTGAATAAATCGTGCTGATACGAGACAAGATAGAACACTAACTAGGGGCCAAGTACCAGAGTAAATAACAAATGGTAAGCCGCATTGTGACAGTGGGCAGGGCACATTGATAGCAGAACAGATGGCCGATGGAAGCGAAAAATTCTGGAGTGGCGACCGCGTATAGGAAGACGTAGCATTTGAAGGCCTCACACAAGGTGGAAATATGACCTTGTAAAGGCCGCAGGAATCCGCTGGATGCGGGAAGCCCAGAACCGGTCGCTGTGGCAGTGCTTGGGGGAGGCCTATGTCCAGCAGTGGACGCCTTTCGGCTGAAATTATGAAGTCGGGTTGCGTACTTTGGAGAAGCGTCGTAGACGATAGGCCGTTAGGTAAAAAGAACGCGAAGGTGACAACTATTATTGGCAAACCGACGCCTGCCGTAGTTACAGAAACTGACCAAAAATAACGCCACTCCAATGACAATCAGGGTTCCTACGTCACCGAGGCGTTGACACTTAGTGACGTATTTCTGGAGCAGTGCCAATCTACAGGTGATATTATCAAACTTCGAAATGATTTAGCCATTAAAGTTTTTATGAGGGCAGTTCTGTGCATTTCTAAATGAATGAATTTCTTGGCTTTTCATTGAACGTGGATCAAAGCAAGTTTTGTTTGTGATGATCAAATGCTTTTTAAATGCCTGCAGTAAATGCCATAAGATTCTCAAATACCTACTCGTTCAATATTCGCGAGGCAAGTTGATAGATTTGCGTAGCTATGACAAGATAGATCAAGCCCTGCATTCCTTGCTATATAGTTATCAATTACTGCTCCAAGATTGACTAATATTGGAGCAGTAAGTAATTGAGAACTATTTTTAGTTGATTTTTATTATTAACTAGATCTGCGCATCTATGACTGAGACAAGATTACATTTTAATAGGGCCAGCGTTCATTGGGATAGAGAGATTCGGGTTACCTGTATTTGGGGCATGTAGTTAGGTTATTAGGGCCGTTCTTTAAGGGTATTGAGATTAAGGTTTTCGGTTTGGGGTATGAAGTTAAAGTTTCATCAAATGATACTTAATTGTGTCTAAGTCTCAAATAAGTTAACGTTTTTTTTAATGTCAATGAATTCATACAAGTAATATTTTCACCAGAAACATTTAAGCTACTCTATAATTCTTAAGTTATTCAATATATGACATGGCAAGACCTACATTCTGATCGATATCCAGCCCAGAAAACATGACTTTACAATTTTCCTCATACGTCACCCTTTTACACAATAATAGCCTTTCAGAGGCACAAATAAAATTTCCAGTCCACACAGACTCTCTGTAATTATAGTACGGTCGACCACACATCGGTGGTACCTTGAACTGGTCTAGCGTTGTAGGGAGTTTTAATAGAGGGCAGCATATACTGTGTTTGCCTCGGAAACCACTTTGAACCTTTGGTTCGGGCAGTAATTCGTTAGATCTTTGACAGTTGGTGGTACAGTTGGGGTAGTCAGAAGATCAATATCTGACAACCAGTCCTACCAAGGGGTATCGTCTTACCCAGTAACTGTGTTGTCCTCGAAGCCAAGTGGAAAGGTGGAAGTCGAACCTCGTAAAGTGGAGCTACTTTAACGGAACGGGGTATAGATGTGGAGCTGGGTCACAAACTATGTTCAACTCCTATCCTGCCCTCTGGGCCCAAATCATGCAGCCAAAGTGACCTCTGCGCTGCCACCGATAACGCCGTAGAACTGGCGAAATTTTGGGCCAACAGAATATGAATAGCTGTCGTGCCATCGACACGAAAAAGAAGACTGGCTTGTGGATGTCAGGTATGCAGCCGCTCCATGACAAATACTGGTTTTTAGCTGCATCCAGTTAGACTTGAAGCCGACCATAACACATTTGGGAATACGGCTAGGCAGATTGATTTTATACTGTGTTTGTGACCACTGCATAAGCATAAGCATAATCAGCCTATAACGTTCCCACTGCTGGGACACAGGCCTCCTCTCTATGAGAGGTAGTGAGCCGTAATCCACCACGCGGGCTCAGTGCGGGTTGGTCGACCACTGACGTGCGACCTATTGTACAAATATGAATAACAAGCTTCTGCTCGCGACTTCGCCCGCGTTCTGGCTCCCCTGACCCATACAGTCGCATCCCATCCCCTGTGCGCGCTATTACTTAGTTTTGCTCGGCTCTAAAGGGTCTCAGCATGACGTTAAATAGCCTATAGCCTTCCTCAAGAATTGAGTTATCAAATGCAAAAATAAATGTTGAAATCAGACTGGTAGTTTACCCTTTATTACCTCTTTATGATATTAGTATAGACAACAATGCTATAAGTTGACTGTTAATATTTGTGGAAACCAGAGGCCACACAGTGGGTTGAGGTGGACGAGCTGACGTCTTAAAAAGTGGGTAGTAGTGAGTCGACACAAAATTCCTACTGAAGCTATTGGACTGGTTATTTCTGCTTCGTCATGATTCCTGGCAAAGTTCTCTGTCCAGCTGACACGTTGATGTGGCAAAATATGAAAATAATATTGTAGAAAGAATAGTTAATGTCACGATGAAGATTAGCTGCGCTAACGTTTAACTTCGGAGTCACCATTCGTGGATGGAGGCTGATCAATTACATAATGAGACCCCTCCTTGCCTCGGAAAGGCTGTCACTGCCGACTGTCATTCGTAGATCTTTGACAATCGGGAGGTATGAGAAACAGGGAGGGAAATTTCTTATACTGGCAAAGAGAGGATCCTCCGACCAGACGGGTGGTGTGTTTGGTGGGTCAAATGGTTGTGGTCGAAAAACTCAGCGCGGTTTAATATTTGCGTGACGTCAGGTGTGATGCGTAGTTCACATGTGGCGTTGTAGATGGCACCACAGGAAATTTAAAAAGGGGTTTGCCAAGGTTAGTTGACTCACGCTAGATCACTTTCTCGCCTAATGGTAGGCGATGAAGTGGTCAATAATCGTGCATGCTTGCCTATGCGTAACCTATTCACTTAAAAAGTCGAGGCAAAGATTTATACTTTACTTTTGATCTTCACTGAACCTGAATGCCGCAGTGGCCTTGTGTTAAAGGTCATCTCCGCCTCTAAATGTTTCATAAATATTGCAAATATTAGTCCTAAGTACAGATTAGATATTTTCAGGAAATCGGAAAGACTTTATTAAAAATCTTTGTTAAACCCAGAATTTCGGGCCAATTGGCAAAAAACCTAAATTCGCTCGCATTTTGACCTCATTCGCTTTCTTCCCAGATATTAATTGATTAATTTATAATCTACATATTACAATAACAGTGCTAAACGTATGGTAAATGCCAAATTATCATATTTAACCTCAGGAAGGTTACAGGAAGTGACAGTTTCCTACAATGTTTTAGCTTTGGCTTAATCCTATGACGTCAGCCTGGATTTAGGTATCGTGAATCCGACCTAAATATTACATCAGCTTTTAGATTATGACGACAATGGACACATTTCAATTAACAACGCGTAAAATCTTTCACCGTTCCGCGTAAGGTTGCATGCCACTTCTTAACTACGCCATAACGACAAGGTATATTTGTGTATGTGACAGTTAGATATTTTAAACCTCAGTGAAGTTTCAATTTACTGGGAATTGTTCTCTTAGTTGGTAAATCCGAGGTAGACTATAATATATTACATGAACATGGTTTCGGATGCTTTAAAAACGGATTGATTGTGTGAACGATGATATGGCTATAAAGAGGGTGACTTCGGAGACGACCAAATAAATTGGAATAACAGGCAGCAGGTAGGATTGGCAGGCAGCAGGATGACGATGACGAGTGCACCTTGGGTTGTGTTTAATCAGCTTGAGCGGTTCACAACTGCTGGGACGAGGTCTTGAAATACTACAATAATGACTGCATTTAAAGCCACAAATCCATATTTTGTCAGTCGGGATTATCACCGATGCCGGATACCGTGCAATATCAAAATGTATTATTTATTAAACTTATTTCGATTAATAAATACGTGTGCCATGATAATCTGTCATCAAGGATTTTCGATTGAGTACTAGGATTTTCCAATCGAACAGTATCGTCATAAATTATTATCTTATCGAAGCAGTATTTTCACTTTCAACACAGGAAGCTACGTAAGATTAATTATTTAAATTAATTATCTGCTTTTATCCGTAATAAAATTTTGAAGACGCAATTTGTTCTTAATTTACTTACATCCTTGCAAAACGCAACCGGCATTATTACATAATGCAATTTAAATTTAAAACTCAAATAAAAACTCGGACACACACAAAACTTTTTTTTTAGCTAATGACACAGTCGATCAAGTCAACTTTACGATACTGTTTCTGAACCAGGATTGAACCATCGAGTAATTTCTTAAAGTTCTGACTACAAAAACTGACGTCAAATCCGATTCTAAGTCGACAATTTTGTATGAAGTTTTTTGTACTAAACTTTACAGTACTCTGAATAAAGATTAAAATACAATAACTGCCTCGAATCTTGAGGATTGGAATAAAGTTAGAACTCGTTTTGTAATGAGACCAGATCGTGTCTGTTTTTGTCTGTCCATAAGGCTAAAATCAATGATGAATGAAAGAAATCTTTCATTTTGTATATTCTTCGGCCGACAAAATTCGCTTTTATGGTGGTTATGTTAAGTGTGCAGAGCTGTGTAAGACAGAGAAGCGATGAGCGAGGAAGCTCAGTGCACTTGGGTTAACGATCCGGCAAATCCTAGAGCTAAACATTCGAAGACATGTGACATCTTCCAACCCGGGCCTGTGTCCTGGCAGTGGGAACGTTAAAGGCTCATGGCATCAGCATAGCATTCTTTAATTAGCATCAGCCTGATGCTCATTAAAGAATGCATACTCTAGTAATGAGAGCGTTCTAACACCCAAAAATTTCCAAATACCCGTATTTAAAGAGTTTTCCTTCATGCCATGCCACAATCCACATGGAGGAAAATTCTTTTAATACTGGTAGGTTGGGAAATCCTCATCCATCTTAATAAACTAATATTATTAAATGGATTTGGATGTAATTTGGCACATGGGTAGAGACCACGACCTGGAGAAGGTCATATGCTGCTTTTCATGCCGATTCGCAGATGAAGTCGAGAGTAATATAAAAATAAAAATATAATGAATGCAAAAGTAACACTGTTGGCCTATTACCCTTTCATGCCTAACACTGAACCGATGTTTACGAGAGCTGACAGAGAGGTAGCCTGGGACCTGGAGAAGGACACAGACCATTTACCATTAAAAATGGTAAACAACGCAGACGAAGTCACGGGCAAGGAGTTGGACAAAGAACCAAGAGACGGGTGTTCATCATCTGTCCTTCCAGCCTAACAAGATGCAGTTGAACACCAGTATTTTACATAGAACGACTGCCTACCTGACTTGCACAACCCAGTTACTGAGCAACACGAAGCTCTTGGAAAGTCTCTTCAAACTTCGTCTTAGAGCTACGAATGACAGCCGGGGAGTGTGACATATTGATGGCAACATCAGTCCCGTAAAAAAAATATGTTTTGACATCTGTTAAGGTCAACACAACTGATGTGAGATAATAAAATGTACTCGGCGAGACCTATAGAAAAAAGAACTAAATATAACGAAGATTAGAAGCAGTAAATTAAGTGGTTTTATTGCAAATATATTATGGGCGACGAGGATTAACATGGCTAATTGGTTTTTGGGTAGTGAGTTAATTGGTAGAATCGAACATTTTAATGCAGAAAAAAAAATTCAAAGACCATAGTGATAATCGCATGGAACAGTTTTTCATAGTAAACCATGTGAAGGAAGCCATAAAGGTTCCAATGCTCGTTACCCTAATTGGGCCAGAAACGTATAACATATTAAAAAATCTAGTGTCTCCACTCACCAGCGAACATAACATATGCGGAGCTGATCGAGACTCTGACCCAACATTATGTAGTAAAGAAATCTGCCGTAGCCGGCCGGTATGAGTTGAAAATCAAAGCGTAAACACGTAACACGTTGCGTATTTTAGGGAGCATCCTTAACAGGAGTTCCAATTTATCATCTGCTGCCTTTCTCAGCTATGTGAGGACCAGCTTCCAGTTACATGGGAACGACTGCCTATATTCACAGCTAGGCCAGACCAGACCTTCACAAGCCTGGCTGGATAATACGATGCCAACCAAGAGACGGATATTGTGGATAGCGAAAGCGTAGACATTGATTCAGAACTGTACTTAGTTGGTCTGTTTGTAATGTCAAAGTAATAGCTTTTTACTGAATGCATATGAAAGTATATACGGGTTAACTTTTAACAATTTTTATTTTTTTGTCTGTCTTTTGTTTCGGCTAATGACCGAAACGACTAGACCGATTTTGACGGGACTTTCACTGGCAGATAGCTGATGTTATGTAGCATAGACGTATCCCATGGGATAATTTCCGAAAGCCCCGCGGTGAAAGACACAGGCAGCAGCTAGTAGTCAATTATTTAGAACCTTTTCAGGACTTTCAAGAATTCTACTTGGTTGGTTTTTACCCCGAAAAAAATCTATACTAATATTGTAAAGAAAGAGGTTATATTTGTGAGTTTCTATGTAGGGGGTTATCTTTGGAACTACTGATCCGATTTTGAAAATTATTTCACTAATGGAACGCTACAGCATTGCCAAGTGTAACAGTACATATTTTATGTAAAAAAAAAGAGAAAAATCGCGAGTAGAAGCAAGTGTGTCATAATTTTCAGATAAGAATGGGTTCTTACCAATACTTTTCAAGTCACATGTATAAGATACGATATCTCCATACTTAATAGCAAGTTGATATAATATGATTCAAAGATTGCAACAATGAATCGAGCAACTAGGTTGTTCACCCAACCAAGTACTAGAGGTACATACCTACAGTTTTAATAAATAAATAGAAGTTTTACTGCAATATTTATCTTCTCCATACGAAACTACCTTTTGGAAGTGGCGCCTAGAATCAGTTCTATTTTTTATGTAAATGTTGACGTTCAAAGGTGCCTTTAAATGGGCCTATTTGAAATAAATGCTTTGACTTTGCAAGTTATTCTTAAATATATGAAATGAAAAATAACTTTGTAAAGTATTATAATATTTTAATAATTGTGAATGTGAAGACAAAGTCAGTATTTTAATGTTAGTTTTAATCATGGTCTGGCAGTTTGAGTAATTTATGCGGTCTACTTAAATTTCCTTTCTTTGGTAATGTGAGACGAATCGTTGAGATTTTAAATTCTGAGTTAAGCTGCATGATTACTGAAAAATGCGTGCACTGACTGGACAGGCCCGCTCAATCTGTGTGGTTCTTTCCTCAAAAGACCATTTCAGACACCCATCTACATGGTCTTCACATGATCTGACCAAGATTACGTCTGGACTTTAACCTCTGAGTTTGCCTCAGGGTGGCAGACACATAGACGACCCTGGTAACATGGGTTCAGTACATGTTTCTGAACCACAGCATAATGAGCCTGTAACGTTCCCACAGCTGGGACACAGCCTCGTCTCTGTGAGAGTGAGCGGGCCATAATCCACCGCGCGGACAGCAGTGGTGATGCAAATTAAATACACATAGTTGAAGTGCCTGCCTGGGTTCGAACTCACGACCTACTGCGTTGAATATTTACTATTTGATTATTCGTTGGTTAAAAAATATTGTGCTACACTGTGACCAGGTATTGCGCTGTTGTGATACGTGGAGCGCACAAAAAAAATCTGTAATGAATGAGAAAAAAATTACTATGAAAGGTCAAAAATGATTTTACTGTTTCTCAAAATATTCTCCGTCAGAGCACTTTTTGGGCCACCACTGCTCCTAAAAACCGTGAAGGAAAACATCTTGAGGAAACCGGCATGTCTTAGAACCAAAAATTCGAAGACATGTGACATCTACGGCTCACTCACTCACACAGAGAGTAGGCCTGTGTCCCAGCAGTGGGAACATAATAAGCTGATTATGAGGGCAGATTTTCATACGAATAAATCAATTTTGAAAACATTTATGCCTCTCCTGAGCGCAAAGCCTCAACGTCAAATTGTGTGGGCTCCACCGCGAGCAAAGCTTTTTCATACCCACATGTTTGTGTAGGATTGATTGTATTTGACTCATGCCTATGCCTAAAGATGCCCCAATCTCATGGTTGTTCACATGCCTGTCTGTTTCGACCATATGGCGCAAAGCATCGATGTTTTTATTGTTCACAGCGATGGACGGGCGACCATTACGAAATTCGTCACTGAGATTGACACGAGCGCGCTTGAATTTTGCAGACTGGCTATAAATGCCAACCAGCCAAGCCAGCTTCATCGAGTGGTACAAGAGCTCGCTTCCGATCACCGTCCAGTAGTCATGAAACTGGTCCCCCGCATAGGTCTGCCCGATTCCACCCAACCCCTTCCCAACAAAGTGGTAACGGACTGGAGGAGAGTAAGCGATCGCTTAAAATCCACCACGTCCCCCCACTTGGACCCAATCCCCGATCATTTTGACTCTATCGCTGACACGACGGCCGCGATCGACTCATTCACAGCTCACGTACAATCAGTCCTGAACGATTGTTCAAGGGAAATTCCAGCGACGGATGACCGTCGCTGGAAGTTGCCGGACGATGTACGCGAACTGTTGAATGAGAAGAACGCGGCTGTCCGTGCCTACAGCAACTTCCCCTGCGACGCGAACAAAGCCCATATGCGTTACTTACAGCGTACTGTAAGAACACGCATAGAGGAGCTGCGTACCGCCGGCTGGGACAAGATGTTGAGCGAACTAGAGCCCACCCACCTAGCCTTCTGGCAACTCCAGAGGAAGCTCAGATCCGGAGAAATAGTCTCCATGCCCCCCCTGATCCGTCCCGACAAGACCATCGCCTTCGATGATGTCGACAAGGCTGAGCTTCTAGCCGACACTCTAGAAGTCCAATGCTCGCCTAGCTCTCAACCAGTAGACCAAGCTCACCTCTCTGAGGTCGACGCTGAAGTCGAACATAGAGCCTCCCTCCCTCCCGTCGAAGACCCAGAGTATCCACTGCCCCCAGTCACGCCCGACGAAGTGCACGACCTCATCAAAGGTCTTAAGGCTCGTAAAGCCCCCGGCTCAGATGGAATCACCAATAGGGTATTCCAACTTTTCCCTGCCCACCTGATAATGCTACTGACCACCATCTTCAATGGTGCTCTGAGCAACAACATCTTCCCACAGGCATTCAAAGAAGCCACCGTCATCGGTATCCCGAAGCTCGGCAAGCCAAAGTCAGAGCCTAGTAGTTACCGCCCCATCAGTCTGCTCAATGTCCTCGGCAAAATCTATGAGAGGCTTATTTATAAGCGCCTCAGAGACTACGCCGAGACAAAGGGCCTCATCCCCAACGAACAGTTTGGTTTTAGAACCCAACACTCGTGCGTACAACAGGTCCACCGTATAGTCGAACACATCAACTTCGGTTTCCAACGAGGTTTGATGACCGGTGCTGTTTTCTTCGACATAGCGAAAGCGTTCGACAAAGTCTGGCACAACGGCTTATTATATAAGCTGTACCAACTCGGTGTGCCAGATCGTCTCGTGCTCATCTTACGGGACTTTTTGTCGAACCGCACCTTCCGTTATCGCATCGAAGGAGCGCTATCCTCCTCCCACCCTATTCGCGCAGGAGTCCCGCAGGGCTCTGTGATCTCTCCTCTAGCTTTCACGCTATTCACCAGCGACATGCCAAAGTGCAGCAAGGCGCAGTTGGCCCTGTTCGCAGACGACACGGCCATCTACTACACCGGCCGCGATCCAGACTCGATATCTCGCATTCTCCAAACCCAAGTCAACAAGCTTGGCGCCTGGTTTAGGAAATGGAGAATTGAAGTAAATCCCGACAAAAGTCAAGCGGTTCTATTCTCGAAGCCGCGTCATACCCCCTGCCCCCCTCGACCGATCACCATGTTCGGCAAGCCGATCCCTTGGGAGAAGCGAGCCAAATACCTGGGTGTAGTTCTAGATGAACACCTTTCGTTTTCAGAGCACATTAAGGCGGCTCGTTCGCGCGCCGCCTTCGCTCTAGGTAGACTTCACTTTGTCCTCAATGCTCGTAGCAAATTGTCACTTAAGTGCAAAATGCGTATCTACACAGCGTGCATCCGCCCGATCATGACATATGCCAGTGCAGTCTTTGCACACGCCAAGCCCGTTCGCTTCAATAGAATGCAGACCCTCCAGAACAAGTTCCTCCGTAGGATAACAGGCTCCCCCTGGTACGTTCGCAACGAGATCCTTCACGTTGACCTAAAGATTCCCACTATCCGCCAGTTCATGAAACGTATTTCAAAACGTTTCTTCGAGACCGCCGCGAATCACCGCAACCCTCTGGTTGTGAAAGCCGCTAGTTATATACCCTCCTCCATTAGTCAGGTCCGCCGTCCCAAGCATGTCCTCACCGATCCCGATGACCACATAACTCTCATTCAGGAGAGCAGTAGGGCCACCAGTACAGTGCACAAACACAGACCGACATTCCGACCTCGCCGCCGAGGTTCCTCGCGAAGATCCCGACGTAATTGTCCCCCCCGACCCTTGCTCGACGAAGTGCCAGCCCGCGCCGTAGCTGAGCCTGTAGCTTTAAATTCCCCGATTAATAATAATCAACTAAACTTGATCCAGCCTGTCCCATCTTGCTGTCCTCCCGTCAGCGACGCCCTAAGCCGAGGTCCGTACCCCACAGGGGGTGCCCTTAGCGAGCGTTCGCTTAATAATTTAAGTAGTAGTTTTACGCCCCTGGCTGGAGGCTTTGAGTCCGCTTAAGGCAGCCACAGGATAGTCCGGTTAAGTAGTCACGACCTCTCAAGGTCAACTACGAGATGCCATACACAAAAAAAAAAAAAAAAAAAAAAAAAAAAACAGCTTCATCGCCAAAAGCAATTCGAAGCAGAGGGAGACTGCCGAGCTGTCAAATTACGCTTCAAAATCGTAGAAAATCATACTACGAAAATGTTCACAAGTTAAATTCATGGTGATGAAGACGAGAAATTTTTAAATGACGTCACGTAGAAACAATTGACAGGTAGGTGAAACAAACTGTATTCTACAGCCAAAGAGTTTCATTTTCAAATTTTGTAATTACTTTTTAAATAGATTTTTATGAAGAGGCTGTTTCCGGAATCTTATAGTGCGGCCTACGTAGTGATCAAACGGGAGATAAAAAAATCCTGGACTTGGCTTTAAAAACGGGACAGGGGACAGCATACTTGAAGCCTAATGCATTCATGTGTGTTTTTGGCTTATTTGGGACCTTCTTAATTACAGTCATTACTACTACGGTATCTTCTTTCCTGTAGTAGCACAAAATATAAAAACAGCACAAGCTATACATATTAAAAAGTTAGCAAAGGGGCTGCGACTGCCCAGAATGCGCCTGAGTAAAAAACTTCAAGGACCAATGATGTATTAATACGTCATTGTGATGGCTATCTTGGGGTGATATCCTGATCTATGACGGACGTTTAAAAAGGACTTAAATAACGTCTATTTTCTAGGGACGTTTGAAGTGAAAATTCTTGGGCGGCAATTCGACAATTGGTTACATCAGAGAGAAGAAAGATATACTCTGTCTCTCACACTAAATCTCTCTCTTATTCTTTTTTTTTAAAGAAGTTTCACTTCTATCATGTGAATTACACTGAGACTTTCGCCAAGAACAACTGCCACATATTCCTCGTCGGAAGTTTCCAAGCGGCCACTAGAAAAGCTTAGAGATAAGAACAGTCGACGTTTGTGATATGTTAGGTCTATTAATTATGCAGATTATACCTATAGGATACAGATATGCCAATTAATGATAATATTAATGCAACAGAACATGTAACGCCATCTACCAGAAGCGACGTGAACTAAAATCATTGAGACACGTGCGTTCAAGTATGGAATATAGTTTCCATTTTTCCTATGCTGACAAGTGTGGTTGTTAAAAATTCTATTGGACTGAGCAGACGGGAATTGTGGCATAAATAAGAAGTTCCAGAAAACAAAACAAATTAAAAGGTATCCAATCAAATCAAGACTAGAAGGTGAACCTATTCGGAGAAAGTAAATGCTCCTGACAAGATTTTAAGGATATAATGGCTCGATATTAATGGTCTAGTTAAATCTATAGCGCTTGGAATATTTTCGCAAAACTAAGACAGACAAAAAAAGGATCGAGTTCCAACTTTTAAATCAGCGCCATCTTGAAAACCAACGTCAAAATTCCCGCGCAAATTCTAAAAATAAATTATATAGTGAGATATAGTCTATGTTGTACTACATCGTGATTACAGAACACGAAATCGTAGCGATATGAAACGTTGCTGATAAGAAACATAACCTAAAATTGATCACATGTTATGTCATGCTGTATGACGCAAATGTATAAATATTAAACATAATATATTAAACAGTGGCTTTGCGCGGTTTATAGTCGGGAGCGTGACTTTGATGCGTCGATTTGTAATTTAATTTGCATTATAATTTGGCAATGAAGAAATTTACGACTGTGTGGACAGTGCCAGTTTTTTTTTACAAAAATGTTATTTTGGAGCAGTGGGTCACAATATACTTTATTTTTCTTACATAACATAATTACACGCCTGTAATCCCAGAAGGGTTAAGCAGAGGTATACCTATAGCACACCCATATTTCGACAGTTATGTTTAAGTCCCATGTAATATGGGGCGAGCCTATTGCCATCAACCGGGCACAAATCCAGACTGCGGGCTACTACTGAGAAATACCAGATGGAAAAACCCTATAACATTTTGCTTAGCAGTAGTGCTTGTGACCACCAGACAGACCAACGAGGCTGTAAATTAATATTTTCATTCGTAACCAATAAAAAAAGAGAATCTTAGGCCTCCGAATAAACTTTATATATTGACGCGTGTTTTATACGACGTAAAAGCATGTGTTTCTGTCATTAGCAAAAATCAATAAGTTTTGACACAAATATCTAATTTTAATAAGTTACAATACGCGTCACGTATTTTCAACATGTGGGACGTGACGACTTTAAGTTTTTCATTTTTTTTTTTTTTTTCATGATTTTACAGTACATAAATCATAAATCTGTTGAGTAATTGAAGGCGTTGCAGCTACCGTGCGTTAAGTCTCAGGTTTTATTGCCTCGTAGCTGCTGCCCGCGTGTATGTCGGAAATTTACCCACGGGCCTGTGCTTCCGGGATTAAAAGTAGTCTACTAGCCTATGTTGTTCATAGTCCGGTTAAGTAGTCACGACCTCTCAAGGTCAACTACGAGTAGCCATACAAAAAAAAAAAATTGTTGTTCCCCAGGATGCCATAAATCTCTTTACCAAATTTTATCGAAATCCGTTCAGTGTTTTGGCCTAAAAAGGTAAAACAGACAGAGTTACTTTCGAGTTTATATTAATTAAGGATTTATTATTGTTTTTTTTTTCACAGCAGATTTACTAATTAGGAAGGTAATTCCCGTTATTAAAAGCGTTAAAAATGTTGTCACAATCGCTAACAGTGTCAAAACCTTTGACAGAGGGAGAAGATTAGAGTGCGAACGTTTTTTAAAATACGGGATCTGCCCCTCTGTGATTTGCTAACGAAGCCAATGTATTTGCCGAAAGCACATTTTCAATCAAAAATTTAAACTGAGGAATCATGGACAGTTTTTCGATTGCGTTAATAAAAGTCGGTGAAAATGTCTAGCGATGGTGGATTCGCAATTACCTTACCAATGAAATACCTGGTTACAAGTTGTAAAGCAATAATATTTAGGATAAAAGGAAAGAATTACTATGATGAATGCAATTTGAATTAAAAATATCGTCATAATTATCATGAATTATTCGACTCTTTTTGGTACAATCGTACCTTCGTTTTGAGCTTCTTCACAGTCGAGTAAATTTCCCAAGTCATGCGTGATTTCATGATAACCCAATCAAGGCCTGATCTGCAGAAGTCCCCATGTGAAGAAGGCCGTGAGTTTCGGTATGTTTCATAAAAAACAAATCCAAGAAAAGTATAGTTTTTTTTTTTAAACTAATGTTTGTTTAATGGTTTCACTTTTGTTATGTATTTTGTTCAGCTTATTGACATTCTTCAGTTGGTTTTGATGTGGTCTTATTGCATTTTTAAACATTAAACCATTGAACTAGAGTACATTTTAAAATGAATGTAGTCCAAATTATAACCACTTATCAAGTTTCTGAACATCTGGTAACACTGGAAGCCGACCACCACATAGTTGGAAATAGGCTACACTGATGAATGTAACCCATAGTTGCGTTACCACTTCTGACATAAAAATTGAACAATCTGTCACATACATTCATACATAAACTCACGGCCTTCTTCCCACCCATATGGTAGGCAGAAACTAAGAAAAGCCACCTGCTACGATCCTTCCAATACATGCTCCATTTGCTTCGTTTACGTCCATACATCAGAGGCCCTACTGCAAGTTTCTTTTAACCATTTCGTCTTTACGCATCGCCCGCGTTCGGCGCTCCGATTGGCCCTTCACCATGCGAAAGTTGTGTTCCGATTGCCAAGGGCCAATCGGAGCGCCGAACGCGGTCGATGCGTAATGTCGAGACGGTTAAAATAAACTCACACTAGGGCCACTGGTCATACACGCACGCCGGTTGCGAGTACTACGCACCTGACCTTTCTGAAGAACATCACCAATAAGGTCACTATCATGACCTTCTAGGGCATTCTCTCCCGGCGTTTCCATTCACACCTGCCTTATAAATATTACTACCTTTTGTTAGTTTTGTATTTTTTATGAGTTTTATTAAAATTCAATTCTGCAGATCAGGCCTTGATTGATTTATCTTTAAATCACACATGACATGAGCTATTTACCAGACTGTGTCGAAGCCCTAAAGGGGGTTACGAATGTGCCAAAAAGAGACGAATTAAGGAGGTAGGCACCTAAAATTCAGCAATTCAATTATGTGTTAATGAGTTAATCAGTAAGCAAGTAAGTAAATGAGTCTTGACTTTCCTTTGCATTTCCATTGAATGGCCTATAATTGTCCCGTTGTTAGAACACATGGTTTCTTCTTTGTGCTGTGGCATAAAATAAATCGACTGTTATCAGTCATTATAACACGAACATAAACATAACATCACGCCTGTAATCCCAGAAGGGTTAGGCAGAGGTGTACCTATAGTACACCCACATTACGCCAGTTATGCTTAGGTCCCATGTAATAGGGGGCGAGCCTATTGCCATCAACCGGTAACAAATCCAAACTCCGGGCTGCTACTGAGAAATTCTAGATAGAAAAACCCAATAACACTTTGCCCAACCTGGGAATCGAACCCAGGACCTCATGCATCATATCATAACATGAACATCATTGAAAAAATAGTTTTTTCTTTGTGAACCAAAGAAAAAACTATTTTCTCCATACAATACTAAAATGCCATAACATTCTTTTTATGTATGGACAACACTCACAGTAAATATAATATTGCCAAAATAAATAACCTAAATTGGATATCAAAATTGGGCCAAATATACAACCTTGAGGAAATTCATGAACCTATTATGAATTTGGCTACTATTTAAAAGGATTTGAATTTCTCACAAAGCTAGGTTTTCTGAAAGCTTCTTTTGATAGCCTTCAATCAACCATGATCAGTGAGTTGTGCTACATTATTACTGACAAATGCTTGCACTGACAGGACTGGTCCACTCAAATCTGTGTGGTCCTTTTTCCTCAAAAGAACATTTCAGTCACTTATCTACATGGCTTTGTTACATCACAGATATAATAATGCTATGTAGTTACATGATCTCACCAAGATTGTCTGGACATTAAAAGAGACATTGACCTCTGAGTTTGTTTGGCCATTTCTTCTCAAGGGTAGTTAGATGGGAAGCTGATCTATCTTTTTTTTAAATATGTTGTGTAAAAGTGATTCCTATTCCGATTGACAAAATAAACAATTCCATTGCATTTTTTTTTTTATTCATTTAAGTGATTTGTTGACAGATTTAGTTTGTTAAGCCTAAATACTTTAATTCAACTTAATTTAGATGAAGGAATACCTGGATGAGACTTGCACAGACTAGGGAAACAAAGCACAAAAGGGAGGAGGCCTATACTGAGCAGTGGGTACAGGGCAGCCAATGATGATGAGGATGATGATCAAGTAGTATAAAACATTTTTTTCTGATTCTCTCGGTGCCATTTGGCAAAGGCCTCCTACAGCCCGTTCCAATTCTTCCTTTTCCTTGCCTGTCTAGTACATGTCTTTCGAGCCATCCTCAACAAGTCAGAACGACTTGGTAAGGCCGTCTTTTCAAGGGTCATCTTTCCATCTTTACCTTTCTTTTTCTTCCCCTCCCTAGGGCACCATTGGGTCACTTTTCGGTTCCATTTATCTTTGTCTCCTGACAGGGTAGCCAGCCCATCTCATATTCAGGGTTTAGTCTTTTTAAAACAAGTTGAGTTATAGTGTTGGTTAAAAAAAAAAGAAAAATGTAATATCTTAATCTGCCTTATAAATTACTTAGGATGAGGAAGTGATAATAGTTTATAGACTACATATTTAAATATATTAATTAGATTACTTTTATCAATGCTAAAATGACCTTCCATAATTATTTAAATAAAATCAGAAAAATAACTTCAGTTAAAATAAGGAGAAGTTTTGTTTAAAAACTTGAAATAACACAAGAGAGATAAAAACTAAACAGTATAAATTACAAATAATCTTGAATAAATTTAATATTCATGTGTTCTCAATAATTTCTTAATTTTAGTTCAGTGGTAAGCATTATTCATTTTAAATCTTTTTTTTCTTCTATTTAGGTATCTTTAATCAAGGCAATAAGTGAATTACAGGCACTTAATAGTAAAGAGGTTGGTCAATCAGAAAGCAGAAGCTATTTGCCATATCAAATCAAATTTGTATTTGTCTATGGACAAAAATGGGCAAGAAACTCCGAAGTCTTTTTTTTTTAAAGGGTTCCGTTGATTATTATGACACTAAATAAATAGCAGTCTCTATAATTCCTATGTGTTGTCTTGATTGCTTTATTACATGGCAGGGAAAGAATATATTCAAAATTGACATGGTAACTTCACCAACGTCTTACAATCCTACTACAGGGCAAAAGCCTCTTCTCATACAAAGAATGCATGATCATTGATCACCACACTAGCACAAGACGGAGGCAATAAAGTTAAGTCAAAAAAACTTTTCACCGCAACGTTTTTCCGGGAAACTCGTCCATCGATTATTTTTTGTTTGAACTCAAATTAATTGGTGCTTAGTTAGACGAGGAAATACGAATTAATTTATTTTATTTGGAATATCAACAGCAAACATAGCGTGTATGGGTTATACTTGAAATGTATGTAAGTTTATTTGAGTGTAAAATGAAAGTACAGAAATAACACAAAAATAATTTGTTGGTATAATAAAAGTAGGAGCACTGGTGGCCCAGTTGTTAGGTCGTAGGATCGAGCCCAGAGGCGTTTTACTTTGTGTAAATTACGGTGACTTCAGATTTAATGCAAAGTAAAAAGTTATAAATTGATACCATGTACTTATGCTCTACTGATTTTGATTTAAACATCTAGTTTCTGAAATTAAGTATTTGAAGTTGAAAACTTTTCTCACTACATTGAAGGAGTTTGAACTGTTTAAAAAATTCTAAATTTCTTACAGAACCATGTATACTTTGCCACGAAAATTTAAATTTTGTGGGCTTTAACCTAAAGGATACTAATTTTTAACCTAATAAACAATTCAGAAACTCGGTGTAAGTCATGTAAGTCTGTTGACTACTTGAATCTTGAATGATGTTCTGAAATATGGGTCTTAGATCTTACATACTCATGTCATATAATCTGTGAACATTGTTGTGGGCTACATTGCATAATGTAGCTGTAGTTCTTATTTCATTCAAAAAAATCAATGTACTTCGCTAGTAGTACTTTATTTATTTAACTTGAAGACTCAAACATCTATGTAGCCCTGGCTCTTGAGCTAGAAACAGTACTGGACATAAGAAAAAAAAAAAGCTATATAGTCAAAATGCATGAAAGAGGTTCTACATCTTTATCTAACGGTAATTATAAAAAAAAATCTGTACATAACCAGTGTCAACATAATAGAAATTGTTGTGCAATTGACTGAAAGAGGTCGCAAGAGGTTGAAATCTATTACATCATAACACTTCAAGGCTTCCCAATGACCTTTTATAGAATTGTTCTTGGTTGCTTCTGATGAGATGTCTGAAATTATCGCGTGGGAATGTGCTATGGGGACAAAAAGAAGCCTAAGTACTTCACTACAAGATGCCATCTATCTCCCTGCTAAATTTTATTGAAATCCGTTCAGTGGTTTAAATGTGAAAAGGTAAGATTGAATTTACAATATTAAGTAGCTCTAAATCCCGTGCTACCAACAATTATGGTTTATAAAGCCTAATATCATCTTATGAGTATGTGTTTTCAATCTAGAGTAAAACAATGATATTATAATAATGAAGAATTTTGGTATTCAGCTGCATTCGGTTAAAGTAGAAGCCCACCGTTACATAATTGGTAGAAGGCTAGGCAGAGAATGAAAAATTTGAGAATAACTTGTGTAAAAGTCAGAGAAGATCGACAATTTCTTGTTTATATGTAAGAATCAATATTAATTTGGGTATTATTACAATCAAAATCATGCGTTGTTAGTGAAATGGGAAGGGATGTTACCAAATTAAATGCCCCTGTGTTAAACCGTAAGCTTGACTAGAGGATTCAAATTGTTTGAATCACATCTTCCTCGCAAATGCTAATAAGAATATGATATTAAAAAACAATAACAACATCAATAGGCATAACATGCAATTGCCGATGTCTAAAGTCAATGTTACCTGAAAAAAGTACATAATATGAAGCACAGACCAATGCACATAAGTCATCGTTGAAAAAAGTGTGTACAATACATAAAATAAACAATTTCTTTCTTTTATGATTGTACTATTAGTAGAACAGAATTGCATCATTAATGTTATGACATTGTTTTGTTTACATAATACCACTCACCTGCCAAGGGTTCACTTTGGGTATTGGTGCTTCTACAAATTTCTTCGGCTGGCTCTCAGAAGACTGCTGCTGCTGCTCTGGTGTTGGCTGCGGCTCCGTATTCGTTGTGGGGGCCTTGTGAGGGCGAGGCGGAGCCCTACGCTCAGGGTGCCTTCGCCCCTTCCCAGGACGGCGTCCGTGCGATATGACAGGCACGAACCCCTCCTCCTCCTCGTCATCCTGCTTCGTCGGAGGCGCGTCTGACACTTCGCCCGGCGCGGCCTCAATGTTCTCCTTGTTGCTGTCACCCCCTCTAAAGTTCAACACTGACGCGTAAGAGGGCCCTGCGCCCTCGGCGGACACGCGGGCGGCCATGCCGCCTCTGCCCTCGTTATATAAGCCCGGGCGCGCGCTCCGCGCCGACAGACGATCACGAGCGCGCCTCCATGCCCCTCAACACGACGGCATGATGGGGTTAACCCACTAATCGCGAACGAAGTTTCCCGATGAAAACGGCCCGATCGAACAGTGCGAAGGTCGAATTATTCACGAGTAACTCACACGTCCCAGTGGCGCGCACACACGGCCGATCGCTGGGAAATATGCGCGAACCTCTCGTACCACACCGGACTGACCCTGGTTGGACCGTATTTACATCGAAAAAAATGCACTTCCGTCGTCTTGTTCCAACTTTTCTGGCACACTGAACGATCCGTACGCACTTTATCTATCGAAGTCGTGTACCGATCACTATGAAATAAGCTTCTATTAACATAAAATCATAAAAGAACCATATTTTGTTCACTATTCACACATGTGGTCGGACGCCCAAAAAGGGATTTTTCCGCAACACACACGGAACTTACGGAAGGCTGTGACTTCTAATTTTACACAGAACATTTTGACGCTAGAGGGCGCTGAAACATCACTGACAGTGGAAACGTTCAGAATTAATAATATATAAATGCAATTTTTAAACAAAGGCATAATGTTTAAGCTTTCTAAACACATCCATATAAATTGATACATAATTCTCCGTTTTTACGTGTATAATTGGATATGTTTTTGAGTCAGTTGATCGATAGTTTTCAATGACCGTTAACTTATAAATCGGAACGCATCCATATTAAAATCACATTTCGGATCAGTGCAAAATGTTTGCAAATCAATATTGTACCGTGCAACACCAGAAAATAACATGACATAAACTTTTAGGTTTTATCAATAAAATAGTAGAATGTGGTCTGCAATAAAACTTTGTTGTCTTACAATTAAAATTACATCTGCAAAATAAAAACAAAAAACAAAACCATGATCCATTCCAAAATGTTTATTGTCTATGGCTCATCATTTGATTTCGTTTTGAAATCAATAATTGCGAATCAAACATAAATCTTTAAATGCATAAGGTAAATCTTGTAAGAAAATTAAACTCTTTAAAAAGTTACACTTACTAGAAAAAAACGTATTAAAATCAAACCAACTCACTATTAAAAAAAGTAACGTTAATTTTAAGTAACATTCGGAAATGCTGTACTCTCGGGATTAGTTGGACAATACATACCCAAGAAACTCCTACAATTTCTACAATAATGATAAACGTCCTTACATGACCTTAATAAATAAGGCAAAGGGGCACATATCCAACAGCAAAGTAAACATAAAATAAATGCACATAAATGCGTGCAAATTGTTACATGACTAGTTACTACTGTCATGCCTGTACATCCACATTCTGGGCAAACGATAGGCATTGATGTAAATCCAAAGGTATAAACCCTCGCGGGAGGCGGAGGAAGAGCAGGTTCGATGTACACATCAAAAGCACCAGTATAAGTAGGCGGAGGGGCGTGTTGAACGAAAGAGGGCGACGGAAAAAATGTTCCCATAAATCTGGGCCTTCTTCTGACTGCCAATTGGCGTAGCACAAACGAATACGTCGGTGGAGCACTTGACAAGGAATCGGGTGGCGTTATATCTCCAGATTCGATTTTGTAGCCTTTACTCAAGTTGGAAGATGATTGCAGTCTCAAACGACTAATAACTGCAAGAGTTAAAGAACTCTCGTTTAGTTTGGATAAGGCTAATACGAATAAACTGGGGGGTTGACTTGGAACACAGGACACAGGCTGAGTTGTAATGGGGCTTTGAATCGAAGAAATGATTTTTAAAGGTGCATTGGGAATTAAATAACCACTATTTATATTATAAGAGGGGGTTGTTGAAGCACACAAGGAGAATCCTGACTCAAATCTTTTCGAATAATCTTCCATTATTGCTTCCACTAGATTTTTTGGGGCCGTCGTCGGCGATTCATTCTTAGTTGATCCTGCTATAGAAATCAGTGTTTTTATTTCTTCTTTTGAACAAGATGATTCATCTTTGGTTGAAGCTATTTGAATTTTTGGTGTAATTGTTAGTTCCCTCGATGAAACTGATTCATTTTTTCCTGAATCAGTGTGGATTTTTTTTAACGGTGGTTGTTCGTTTGACGAACACGATTCATTTTTTGTAGAATCAATGTAAATTGTTGATGTTGCTGTTTGTTTTTCCAACGAAGACGATTTGATTTCTCTTGATGTGATGAGAAGTTTCGTTAAACTTGTTTCATAATTTTTTTCGGCCGGTTGGTCCATTCTTGAGGCATTTTGTCTTTTCGAGTAAGCCAGCTGATCTTTTGAACATGCCGCCGGTTGGTCTTCGGTTAAAGCATTTTGAGTTTTTGAGTAAGCTAGTTGGCCTTTCGAACATGTCGCCGATTGGTCTTTCGAATGATCCGGTTCCTCTTTCGAATAAGCCGGTTGGTCTTTCAAGAGCGCGAGTCGGTCTATCGAATAAATGGTTTGGTCTTTCGTTAACACATTTTGAACTATCGGTGCAGTTAATTGGACTTCCAAATAAGCCGGATGCTCTTTTGTTAATACGGTTGAACTTTTTGTTGCTGGAGTTTGCACTTCTGGCAGAGTCGTTTGGTCTTTTTGAGCTGCTGATTGATCTTTTTTTGTTGGTTGTTGTGTTATTGGCTCTATATCGTGACTGCATTTTGGTTTTATATCCATTGAAGCTGTCGAAATACGATATACTTATTACAAACTTTTGTATTACTCAGGACTACCTATAATAGCAAGTATAATAGAGCTAAACCTATTTTTGGTTGAGGGGACTAAATTTTAACTACAATCTAACGCAATAAAAGTAACGTCTGTGAATAAATCTAATTAGCAGCAGCCATTTTGTCGAGCATGATTATGAAAAACTTATTATGGCTTTATTATAAAACATGAGAATGCAGTTTCAAAATAACTTTGTATTCTAACACCTAGGACAAGGCATTTAGCCTTGCCCTAGGAATTATACTCTAGTCCAGGGTGGGGCAACCCGTTCCGCTCCGCACCTGTGCTATGCGTATGCCCATCGCTTATGCCACACACCACACGAATTTATGTTCAAGTTAGGCGAAAAGCAGAGCGCTTGCAGTTTCATGAGTACACTAGTACACAAATTACATTATCATTATTTTGTTCCCTATCACTGTTCCTTAGTACATTATAAACTGGACGTAGCCTGCATAAAAAATGTGGGCCTTGCAAAAGCGCAAACCAGTATTCTGATATATTGCTGTTTTTAGCGTTGTGGTGGGCATATTGTTGTTATTAAACTAGCGGGAACCGGTTCAGCTATGACTAGTAGACGCATTATATAGAAGAAGCGGCCAGCTACCTGTTCCAAGTTTGTTTCACTGGTTTAATTTAGCATCCACGAATGGTTAGAACACCCAATATTTTGTGTGCTCTTTACAGCTTTGAAAACCGAAATAAATTCTGTACTGTATCAAGATTCCTTTTAGTGAATTTAATAAAAACTTTACATACAATATATATTTCGTGTTAACTAAAATGTCATATGTCATTATTCGACTAACTGGCTCTCTCTCTAATGTGGCATTAAACATTACAAATGCTTTTTGTCTATTGTTTGCAGTTATTTGCCGATTGTGCAAAAATTGATATTTTATTATGTTTTTGCACTATGGAATTATGGAAAGACACTTTTAGAATATAATATAAGCCATTACTAATTTCCTGTGTTAATTCATAAAGCAATGAAAGTAGTTTTTGATAAGGTATATTTTTTTTGGGCTGGTCACTGCCTTTTCGTACTGTCAAAAAACCATTCTAATTTCCGGTCTTTTTACTCCTCCGTGGCATGGCGGATGGTCTTTACCGCCGCCTATAGTGTTTTTTGGAGGAATAACTTCGCTAAAATAGCGAAATGGTAAGTTTAATAGAAACTGATGTGGATTTTCTTACGTTTAATATTGTTAAGTGAATCAATCCGATGAAGTGAAAGTGTGTCGTTGAAAGTATTTTGTTGCCGTGCTCGAAACACGTGTTTGCTTTTACATTTCGCAAAATAACAAGATTATGATGGTGTTTCGTAAGTTATTTGTGTTAATTATACATTAGAAAGGGTTATGCTACCGTGTTATAGCTATATTACAACATGATAATGTGTTCAAAGATTAATTCGTGATCGATGAATACCACACGCCATCGGTGCATCCCTTGTTTATTTTCCGTTTCACATTACGATCATTGTTACAAAACGATGTTGAAACTTCGTTATCATTATTTAGCCGTAAAATATTCCATGAAAATGCAATTTTACTACTTTTATTGTTACGAAAATGCGTGAAAATTTTGAGGTTATGATTGTTCGTTCGTCAAATGTTTGCCGGAATCCTTGACTTTTCCATAGAAAACAACCTCAAAACATCTCAATGTGTTTCTATAACCTTTCAACTTCATCTCTCGCTATGATTACTTCTTGAAAATGTAAAAATGTGGTAACTTCCGCAAATTTTTTTTTTGTTGCATCAAGTAAAAAAAAAAAACTAGGTTTTCATTCCCCAAAACTCTTCCTAGCTGTACTATCATAGTCTCCTAGGTACATTTTTAAGGGGTATAGTAAAAAGTTCCCTTAGGAAACATGGCTGGTAAATACTGGTTGTGTGTCGACTTGTGGAATACAAACTTATTAGTCACACTATCGAAATTTATAGGGAAAATTGTGCCTTTTGTTATCATGTTAGTACGTCGTTTATTTGAACGGTTTCCATGTGAAGGTAGTTTCAGTCAGTATTATAGTTGATGGCTTTCACTCAGCCTGAGAGGTCTCGACAAAAGATGGTATTCTTTTATTTGTATGGTATGATTGACATAGTGTCTGACTTAACATCTCTCAATGTAATGGTTTGTGGGTTCAATTCCCACATGCGGCTAATATTTGTATGACTGGTCTGTAAACACAATAGATGAGGGTCAGAGGGTCATCTTAGCGAGCACTTGTTTTAATGTCGCAATAAAAACTTGTCTAAATGAAAATAAGACCCTGACATTGTCCACTCTCAAGATTTAACCACCTTGCCAGAGTAATATCCTCGAAACATCCTTGAAAGGGAATCAAATAAAGCATCTTGCAATATTGTTTTCTATTAGAAATTCCCTGCAGGTCCTGAAACAACCACTGAAGTTCAGAAACAGCAAATACTAAGTATCCCCTCTTTTACAGAGTCTATCAGTCGCCCGACCACTTGTGTCGGTCTACACGGAGAAGAGCGAGGCAGTCGCTGGCGCCTCCCTCCCTCTCCCGTTCGTCTTCAAGGCCCCCATCCGGCCTGACCTCGTCAATTCTGTGCACGTGTCTATGTCCAAGAATGGCAGGCAGCCTTACTCTGTCAGCAAGGAGGCCGGTGAGTTACTTTAAAGCTCTCACAAACAGGCTCGACGCGACTAGTAAAATATTAAAATTATGCTAATTGTTCTACTATTCGCGTCGCACCTGTCTCTTAATTTTAGAAACTGCTGCCTTTATAAGCCTTTTGTTTTTTTTTGTTGATAAATAGTATGTTGATTATTGCCAGTGTGATGTTGTTATGTCAGATCAACACTGCAAAACAACAATAATAGGCACTGTTTTGGTAGAGAAACGGCTCTTTAATAGTTTGGCCTATGATGGGCTGACAAAGAACTGTTTTTTTTTCTACCATTTTTGCATTTTTTTTTAGCCACTTTAGATATATCAGCTGCTTTCTTTTTTTAAACTTATAAATATACTTTGTTATGTAAGCTTTGTTTTCAAACAATTACAGTTAAGTTAGTAAAAAAGTATTTTCAATGGAGAGCTGCAAATGTAAAAGAAACACAACACATAACTGTTAATTAATACCTTGATTTTTAGGTGGTTCGGAAAGCTCCTTGATTTTTAGGTGGTTCGGAAAGCTTACTGCTCTCTTGCTTGTTGTAACAAATTAGTTTTTTTGTGTGCTTTTTAAAATGTATCAGTTGTATTATAAATAAACGATTTTCTTAAGACATGTGTGAACCTTGGAGCCTGATTTTGAAATAAGTCCCTAACAGGAATCGAAATACAGTTCATTTTTACAAAACTGACAACTTAGTCCGGTCATAAGTTGTCCACTTTACTTAAGTTGACAAAAAGTTCGAAAAAGAAAACTGGCTCGGCTTAGGCTCGGACTAAAGTTAGACCATGTTTAGTAATAAGACTAAGTGTTAGCACTTCATCACAAATCGACATCACTAACAACACTACTTCAGCACTAAATGTCCACACTCTCGGATGTTATTGCCGTGGAGCGTTACTGCGGATTAGTGCAACATCAACGTAAAGACATGGCGTTCTGGACCCACTCCATAGTGGGGACGGGTGCAGAGTTTTTACTACAAACAACCATTTACAAAATCAGATGAAATCTAACTAGAGTTAGTTATTTTCAACAAGGAAATCATTTGAATGGGATTAATTCCTTACCAAAATCAACAAAAGCTAGTTTTTAATAGCTTAGTTAAGCAGTTAGCTTGTTATCACCCAAGTAAACATTAAATAAAATACACATTGAAAATATCATGTTTAAAATAAATAGTTGACCTTGACACACGTCAAGGTCTCTTATGAAACTTTTTTAGAAGTATTTAAATATTCATTTCAACCAGAATTTCTCTACAGCAAAATTTTACAGTAATTCAACATATCTTGGAAGATACCAAGGTCAACTTTGTTGTAATATATTTCTGTATTTGTCAACCAGGTCACCAGACCAGTGCCGAGTCATGGGGTACCGGACGTGCTGTAGCACGTATCCCCCGTGTGCGTGGTGGTGGTACCCACAGGTAAGATAACACTACTAAATGTACTCATCTAATATTTTCAGATGATATTTTACTGACCAGAAATCTACGGGCGTCAACAAAATACTCACCAATGTAGTGGCTATGTTGTTCTGGACGAAAAATAATTTTATTAGGATTCCATTCTCAAAGCCCTCCAACAGCCCAACTAAGTCATGTCTGTCGTAACAGGTACCTAGCCAGTTAAAATTTCAAAAGAAAATGTAAATACTTGTGACTTATTTATTTATTTTATTTAACAGAAAGCTTACACACTAATAACACAAAATAAAACATTCGTAAGTTAAAGAAAAATGCTAATTACAAGCTTCCACATGTATACATCTAGTTACAAGTACTTTGCGTTGACTGAATTTATGTAAACAGCGATTTGCAAAAAAAAAAAGCCAAAAAAAAAAAGTTTTGTAAAATAAAATAAACATACAAAAAAACAGACGAAGAGATACATTAATAAAGTTGTCTCCTCCGCCCCGAATAGCAGAATAAATATTATAAAAATTTGGGAAACATTTACGGAAAAAAAATAAGAAAATATTCTGAGGCGGTACGAATTCGCAGGTTCAGCTACTGAAATAATGAAATTAAAAAGTAGCCACCCAAGTAATATTCATTAATAAAAATGTTAACGTTTTTACGAAACCCTTTTGCAGCCCATGAGCAATGCACGAGCTGGATTCGTATTTGTGCGGTAATGAAGCTGTCACATATCAAGCAAGCATGTCGATTTCCATTGTTGATTAGTTTATTATAAACAAAGATCCCCGTTTAAACACTGTTGCAGTACAAACGATTGTAATTAGTGACAATGGCGGGGTACATCAAAGTTCTAATAGCGCGGACGTTTACTCCCTGTGGGTAAACGCATTCGATATGTTAGAATACATTTACTATAAAATGACGCCTGTTTACTATAAAGGTGTAGGCAAATAGATATACTCAACCCTTTATTTACCGATTTTTTTTGCACGAATGTTATATTGCCACCTGAACTTGCATATAACTCTCTTCATCCAGGTCTGGCCAGGGTGCGTTCGGTAACATGTGTCGCGGAGGCCGCATGTTCGCGCCCACCAAGCCGTGGCGTCGTTGGCACCGTCGCGTGAATCTACGTCAGAGGCGCGCCGCCGTCGCCGCTGCCGTCGCCGCTAGCGGAGTACCTGCTCTCGTGCAGGCTAGAGGTATGTACTTCAAATTCATTTATTAGTTGTCAAGTACAATATACAGTAGCAGATTAGACGGTGAATGCCAAACAAAATTATTATAACAAAATGAGGTTGTACTCAGTGATGCTTAACATTAAACAAAAAACAACAGAAACACAAATTATACATAAACCTATCAATCAATAAAAAACATGAAAGCAATAAAAAACGACAAACGTTAATTCAAGTTTTTAAAAACGTTTAAAGGACTAAAAGAGAATAAGGTCTGTCTTTCTTTTCTAGAAGAAGTAAATGTTCAATAGTAAAAAAAAAAAAAAAAAACTTTTGAACTTGAGGCCAAAGACGACGCGATATTTCTAGTACACGCTCATAGTCGCTTGCGAATCTAAGAATTTTTTATCATCTGGCAATCGCGCTGTGATTATGTCCCTTCTGAACACGTTGTTCATATTCTCCTTAAAAGCTAATTACAGATCTATATATCTGTCGTTATGTCTATGGAGATACATTAAACTTCCAAGCCAACCATCCGGCTGAATATCATTGTTCAACGCGGACGTAAACTATGGAAAACATTCACTTTCCTATCTTACGTATGAAGTCGCACGGTATACTAGTAAATAAATTAAACAATTTTTCACTTCGGTAATTACTTTGAGGAACATTTAGTAGTTCCGAGCCTTATAGTTTGCTTAGCAGTTAAAGAAATAAAGAAGATAAATACCTTTATTGGCATATAAAACATAGGAAAAATTGGAAAATATTTAAATAAAAACTTATGCCAAAAAGGGCCTTAGCTTAGCATATTGTAAATATTTTGAAGTACCTAACATTTTGAGGATATTAGCACCCCCAAATGGTAAAAGGTTTTTTTCTGCACTTAGTCTTTCAGGTGGACCATAAGCTATGATTGCCATTCATACGTTGACCTTGACTCCTGAGTAAGAAAATTAAATTGTTATTTGTTTGATCAGGTCACATCATCGAGAAAGTACCTGAGCTGCCCCTGGTGGTCTCCGACAAAGTCCAGGAGATCAACAAGACCAAACAGGCAGTCATCTTCTTGAGACGCATCAAGGCCTGGTCTGATGTCCTCAAGGTTAGTTAAATAACAAATTAAACTATAATAGTCGCTTCCAAAAATATTGGTGGTGAATGTAAACAAATGGATCAGACATTTTACCTATGGATCACAATTTGTAGTGCCACTTACAAATTGAGTGCTTTGATTTGAATACTTAAACTCTAAATTCATTCAATTTTCATCACAAATATGTTCTTGTTTGTCAATTTAGGTTAATTTCCTATCTGCAATTTTTGTCTTTGAATTTTCAATTGGCAATTTAATAATGTTAGTAGAATTGTAGCAGTTTGTTTGTATAGATACAGATCAATGTATTACAAATTCCCTTTTGTGAGTGATTTACAGGGTTTGTTTACATTTTCGTCAAATACTTTTGAAATAGACAGTAGGTTATTTCTCCTTAAAAGCTAATTACTGATCTATATATCGGTCGTTATGTCTATGGAGATACATTAAACTTCCAAGCCAACCATCCGGCTGAATATCATTGTTCAATGCGGACGTAAACTGTGGAAAACACTATCTTAAATTATAATTGTAAATATAATGGTCTTGTGGACACAACAGCAACTGTTGAGCGTGAGGACTTGGGTTCTATCTCCGGGTTATTAGAATTATTATCCCACCGCACAAAGGGATCTTTTGATACCGAGAAGGCACAAGCATTGAGCACCACGCTTGCTCAAGACTGGTTGATGATTTCAGACTTACATTGAGTCCAGGTTTCACACGATGTTTTTCTAAGATACGACGAATATGTAATTTCCTTGCCAGTATAAACTTTTTTATGGACTTGGACTATAAAATTTACTGATGAACTTGTAATAAAATCTCATTCTCATGGCCTAGGTGTACAAGTCCCAGCGCCTGCGCGCCGGTAAGGGAAAGATGCGCAACCGTCGCCGCGTACAGCGCAAGGGACCCCTCATCATCTACCACAAGGACCAGGTAAGAATCTACAGCATTTACACTAACTTTAGAAAACTGTTACTATTTACAACAAACAGATGTAACGGTTATGTGTCTTCAGTGGCCCTAGTGTGAGTTTATTTTAACCATCTCGAATTTACGCATCGACCGCGTTTGATGCTCCGATTGGCCCATGGCAATCGGAGCGCAACTTTCGATTGGTGAAGGGCCAATCGGAGCGCCGACCGCGGTCGATGCGTAAAGTCGAAATATAGCATATAAGCATAATCAGCCTATAACGTTCCCACTGCTGGGACACAGGCCTCCTCTGTATGAGAGGTAGTGAACCGTAATCCACCACGCAGGCCCAGTGCGGGTTGGTAGATGTCACATGTCTTCGAATTTTTGGTTCTAGGACATGCCGGTTTCCTCACGATGTTTTCCTTCACCGTTTTGAGAGCAGTGGTGATTAAATTATTTACACAAAGTAAAGCGCCTGCTTGGGTTCGAGCTCACGACCTACAACTCGTAATTCGGGACCGTTACCACTGGGCCACCACTGCTCAAAGTCGAAAACAGAAACTCACACTAGGGCCGTTAAAAAAGGGCCAAAAAAAAGTGTGGTCCTTTTGCCTGCACGTTACAGCAACGGATGGCGCCAATCTCGTAGCTAAATTCTAGGTAGACTCAATTCAGATTGCCATCGACACACTCGGAAGATTTCCTGATTACATCAGACTCTCAGCATTCCAGAGCGTGCTTATTAGCACTTCTTTCATTACTAACATTCTCACAGAAAAGTCAGTCATATCTTCGGTAACCTCGCTTTCTCACCCCAGCAGCGTTTGGCTAAAGCGTTTAATAGCTTCAGCTTCGTTTAGGGGTGATATCAACGCGTCACAACCGAACTGCGCGCGTTTGTACGCACAGCGGATCATAAGTGTCGCTACAAGATTGCTAACACTAATACATATTTATGTTCAACAAGCATAAGACTGAAAGGCTTCGAGCTGAGCAAAGAGTATTTGATATTTCGAAACCTAGATAATTGTTAAAATATCTCAAAAAAACTTGCGAAGTTCTATGCGTATTAAATTCGATACTAAGCAGAGACAGCATTATTAGAAATGACGTCACAACACAGGAACGCCATAGTAACTTCGCGGCGTTAAGTATGATCGTTTTGCGTGACAAGGATACAAGAACAAATGGCTAACTCTCTTCACTGCAAGAAAAGGTCTCTTGAGAAAGCTGCTTGCTCACTATGTGTCAGTTGTTAGAGCATAATAGGTTAGACAAAAGCAAACATCACTATGGTTCAGACATAACCTAGTATTTGCTGGAATGATTGGCTGAGGAATTATGTGGCAGTGCGGTTTAAAAGCAGATGTTGTGACAAAAATGTAAAAGAGTATGCTTTGATGATTTGGTCATGCTAAGAGGATGAATGAAAGGAGACTAGCAAAAAGGTATTTATAGGGCAGATGTGAGTGGAATCGCCGTCAAGGCCCTATGACGACATAGTGACCTTGTTGGTGATGTTCTCCAGAAATGTCAGATGTATGAACGTAAACGAGGCAAAAAGGAGTAGGTAAGGATCGTAGCAGGTGGCGTTTTGTAGTTTGTGCCTATTCCATGAGAAGAAGGCGCGAGTTTGTATAAGTTGCTGTCGCGCAGTTAGGTAAAAAGAGTTAAAACTTGTGAACAACAAAGATTAAATACTTTTTACATCGACATCACAGGAACAGCGAGCATTCGTGCCTAAACAACAGTTTCCTTTACTCAGGGTCTGACCCGCGCCTTCCGCAACATTCCCGGCGTCGAGATGCTGAATGTGGACAAGCTCAACCTTCTGAAGCTGGCGCCCGGTGGTCATCTCGGACGCTTCTGCATCTGGACCCAGTCCGCTTTCGACAGGCTCGGTGAGTAACACTAGACAAACGAAATTGGGTGTATCATAACCATCAGAAACTAGGATATTTTGAACGCGTTCGGTATGTACGACTATTAGATTATTAGGGATACTATCTTGTGGTAGGGTTTTTCCCATTAGTAGTCGCCTTTTCGATAAACACAAGAATATGGCGAAACTACCAGAACCATCCTATAAGCAAAGAAAAATGGTTCAGTTAACACAGAATCATGTGCAAATGGAATGTAAACTTATGTTCCATGATTTTTTGGGATTTCTCGCTCAGTCGGCTCGCGTCGCTAATTTCGGGCGATTCATTGCTCAACAAAACAACAAAATATTGGATAAGTCTTCCCCTATAAGCCTTACTCGTTTTGTTCCATACAAAATGGAGTTACGAATATCGAGGGGTATAACATAGTTCCCTTAGGAAACATTGACAAAGACATCTAGTCTGTCAGTGTGTCGATGTGTGGAATACATTTATTTTACTTTTATTTGAATTTGAGACATAACAGAAATTCATTTTTGAAGTGGTTTTGACAACACTCAAAACAGCAAAGGTTACAAAATAGAACTCAGGAAAACATCCTGCCTATTTAGAAGCCATGCGTTAGTGACTGATACAGCCCATTTGTTTTTAATGTAATGTATTAAGTGGTCCCAAAAATATAACTATTTACATAGATATCACGTTATCAAAATGTTCAATGCTATTTGACAGAGCGTACATAAATATCAAAAAACAAATCAACTCCCAAAAGTATTTTATTTCATTGTGTTATTTTACGAAATCCCCGCTTCCCGAAAACGGAATTTCTAGAATGTCGAACCATGTGAATTCAAGTCCAATAATTCAATTTTTTTTAAACAAATAACCAGATTCCAACAACAACTCCTAATCTTACCAATCGCATCTCCACAGACTCCCTGTTCGGCTCATGGAAGACTCCCTCAAAGGAGAAGAAGAACTTCAACCTTCCCCAGCCTAAGATGGCCAACACCGACCTCAGCCGTCTGCTGAAGTCTGACGAGATCAGGAAGGTGCTGCGCGCGCCCAAGTACGTATACTGCTGTATAACCTTTGTTACCTTCAGAACAATATTGAAATCAACTCTGCGTAATGCAGTCCATTGCTGAAGGATTTAACAGTGGAAGTACTAAGACTAGTCGCGCAATGTTGCGACCACGACCCGGCTGGCCTCATCAATCAATGAGGGTTTTCTGAAATGACGTTCAATAGGTGGCTGCAATGAGACGTGAGGTCCGGGCACCTGTCAAAAGTGAAACATATAGCAATATTTTCTTTATTCGTGACTGAATGATGAACGTCGTCATATATTTTATATTCATTGTCGAAATGGAAGACAAGGCGTCACCAGGTGGCGTGAAGTTTCATGAAAACCCTCATTCATGTACCACTTCTTACTATGTTCAGATAACAATATCAGTGTAGATGGACAAACTGAAATTAAAAACTTCGAACTTCCAAGCAAAGCAAATAATTGGTATTGAACCTGCCTAATGAAAAAATAGTCACATTTAAAATAGAAATCACTAAGAAAACAGTGTACCATTAAAAAAAAACTCCAAATTCTATTGAAATCTGTTTAAATTGGCATATTTTGCTATGCTTGAGATTCGATTTCCGTATCACTGTTGATTTCTTTAGATGTTTTCTTCCACCAAAATGATGATACTCTCTTTCAGAGCATTGGGTTATGACAACCATGATTACTCACACGTTGACACATACTGAACCACATTTCCCCTCTCTCTAACCCCCCTCCACTTTACTTGATCTAACCCTCTCAATGTTCCTTGCAGCAAGCGTGTAGTCCGTGCGACCAGGAAGTTGAACCCGCTGACCAACACTAGGGCTATGCTGAGGCTGAACCCATTCTCGGCTGTGACCAGGAGGAAGGCTATTCTTGACCAGGACAGGAGGAATAATATCAAGGCTCTGGCTTTGGCTGAGAAGCGAGGAGTGAGTATTATATTTGTTCTTTACCGTTGCCTGGTTGATGGCAATAGGCTCGCCCCTTATTATATGGGACTAAACATATCAGGCAAAATGTTTGGGTGCTATAGGTATACCTCTGCCTTACCCTTCATAATGTCTGTATTCCACAAGTGTGATATTATTGTTAGAAAAGCTTGTCTTCTGCAGGTTGGTCAAATTTTTAAGGCTTTGATCCAGTGATCGACTAGATGTGACTGTAGTCTAGACGTGCCTTTATTCAATTTGATTTCATTCTTGTTTCCTGTACCATTTTGTCTACTTAAAGTAAATAAAATACTTTTATTTCCTTTGGTCAAATAATACTTCATCATAGCATTACTGGATACATGTGGATATTGCACTGCAATAATAAACTAAAATTCAGCAGGCTACCTACTTAAAATTTAGGAGCAAAGACTCTATCATCAAATACGACAAAACAGGATAACAGGGGAACAGGAGGACTTTGATGTTACCAAACTAATAATTATATACTGTTTCTCACAGCCGCCTGCAGACCAGTAGAATAATTTCATACCAAAAAGAACTTCCAAAATGATGATACATCTCTTTCAGAGCATTGGGTTATGAAAAACAATGATTACTCACACGTTGACACTTTCTGAACTTGCCAGCTGTTCTCACGTCAAAACCCTTCAACATTCTTCCACTGACATTCTAAACCTTTTCACAGATCAAGCTCTCAGAAGCCGACCCTGCTGTGAAAGCCGAGAAGCTGCGTTTACGCAGGGTAAAGTCCGCTAAGGCTGCTGCTGCGAAGAAACCTAAGAAGCCAGTAGCGAAGAAAACCGCCCCTCCTCCACCCAAGAAAGCGAAAGCTGAAAAGAAACCCGCAGGTGTTAAAAAAGTCAAGAAGCCAGCTAAACCTGTCGCTAAGTGAAGGAGTTAATAAATTTATATATTGACACAGATGTGGGTTTTATTTTTTGTAGTTAATAGAATTATTTCTTGATAATGCTTCCCAGACAATGGTTTGGTCGAACCGAGGTGAAACTCCGTGCGAAATGCGGGACAATAATCTCTGTAAACTAACTTGTATGGAGGTGTTCAAACTGGCGCGAATGGCCGAGTGACTTCCTTTTCAATGAGGCCCTTAGCACACCTCCGCCGCTAAAATAATGATGGGAAACCTCCGCCAAGAAACATTACCTACTACAAAATGTCGCGATTCGAGAAGCGGAACATAATGAAAGTCAGATGAATTGTTGCAATCGGAGCAAAATGTCGTCGCTTTCGACTAAGTTCAGTATAGTCCTACTTTAGACCTATATTAGTTTTTCCGTTTATATCCTTTTTTAACAAAAAAAAATGAAGTTCCGTTTAAACTTACCTACCGACTGTCATAGATACGTGCAAAACAAACGCGGCACCGCAACAAAATTACGGGCTGAGCGCGGAGGTGTACAGCTTTGGTTTAAAAGAAAATCGGTTACCTACTCTTATTTTGTTAGAACGGTGAGAATCTGTCTTAAACACCAGTCAAACCCCGCTGCCCAAAGATTTAAATCGCTATATTTGCTGTACCACAGTGTCCATATTGAGAAGTGTGTGCTCACACATTATCAAACAGCGTTTCTGTGAAAGTTAAGTCACTGCGTCATTGTTTGTCAGAGGGGTAAAAACGAAACAGAAACGCGACTATCTTTTGACGCGGTAAGGTGAATCTAACGATTTAAATCTTTGTAATATATTTGTAAGAACAATATTATTTAAAAGAGTGTCCATGGAGTTTCTTGCCCTTTCTTCTCCATAGGTACCTACTACGCTTTGGAATGGGCTACTAGCTTCATATTTCTGACTGACCGACCACTGACAATTCAAAAGTGCCTGTAAATGGTTTAATTGAAATAAATGCTTGCGTCATTATCACTACGGCCGTCGCTCATAAATGATTCCGCAAACGGGCGCGACGTCACAGCAAAGGCACCTCTGGTCACGCGCCACGCGGTGCCTTTATGTCGCGCAGTGGCGTTGCGCCAGTGTGTACGAGACTTAACTGGCTTCCGAGCAGATCGGCGAAATCACGCGGGATTTGATGTAATTATAATCAAATGTGTGCGTTAGCCGTTTTACTTGTCTTAAAACGGACAAGTCATGTCGGAACTGCTGTGGTTTCTCGGCGGAGAGATAAAACACGCCTAAAACAGTGACGCGTGCAGTTCGCCTCAGTGTGAACAGTCCTGAGTAAAGGGCAGTCTTGAAAAAATGCCGACTTGCATTGGTAAGGCCGTATTCTCGGCGGCAGCGGCGCGTTCAAATACACCATGCTTCTTTTAGGAAACTAGTGCTATTCTGTAACCATCTCACCGTGAAAACTAAGATGAAGTGAGCGTGGAGTGAGCTGTCAGTGCCACCGATGCTCAGGGTATATACGTTCTGTGGTGATGCTAGGGATCGATCAAGACGGGATGACACTGACAGCTCACTCCACGCAATTCTTTTTTTGGCTTCGCACCCACACAGGCCTTCACGGTGTGATTTTTACAGAATCGACATGCTGTTCTCGACGGCAGATGCGCGTTCAAATGCATAGTTTGGAACTGTTCTCGATGGAAGTGGCGCGTTCAAATGCATAGTCTTTTATGGAACTGTTCTCGATGGCAAATAATTTAGTTCTAATGATTGTCTTTCGTAATGTTAATTATTTGCATGCTATTGTATAGAATCAAGGTTTTTTATCTAAACAGACGGCTGTGCTGCTGGGGAATTTGCTGCACTTCTTCTTTCCAGCTAAAGCACTAGATAGTGGTGATGGGCGACCGTTTATGGGGAATATCTTGTAATTTAGTTGTTCGAGAAGTCTTGATTCTCAGTCTGAACAGAAGACTCGATTGATAGATAAATTGACGAAACAAAACAAGAAAACCTAACTTAAACAAGTACCTACGTAACGTATTATTAAAGAATCAAGTTTTTATTTGCTTCAATAAAAATTTCACAATAAAAAATCTCGTAAAGTTAAAATTGAATCGAAATCTTTTCCTCTCTAGCGAGTTTGAGTTAGGACAATGTTGAAATATTTTAATTTATTTATCCTATTATTTAGTGGTTTTATAACAAAATGCTCAAGTGGAAATACCTCCGAGTCGCGTTGTAAGTAATTTTGAGATTCTATGTGACAAGCAAAGGGCGTTTTTTATAATTGCTAACTTATAGAACTGGGAAGTAAAAATACCTATCCTATAGCCGTCAACTACGCACTTACATCAAACAGTAACATAGCTCAAATTAATTGCAGGGAAACGATTTTTATTTTTGGTTTGAAAAATCGCTGTTCACGAGAGTGCGGAACGTAACGCACGCAAACCATTGTGCTAATAGGTGCATGGTTGCATGCAACAGTACAGGAGTCGTCATTTAAAATTGTGATAAAACATTTAAAACTTGTTTTCGTCAAAAAACGTCAGTAAAAGTTGGAATTTTGACCTTCAATATCTCCGTAACCAGAAGCTTCGTTCCCTTAAGCATAGGTTCGTCATGTGTATTTTTACACCCGATGTATTTTTATATTTAAGGAAATATGTGAAGACGCTTTTAAGTATCCGTCCATGATACCTAATGGTATTACGTGCACGTACGTGGGACACTCAGAAAGTTATGCGAAAATAAAAATATATGTTTTTTTTTTTTTTTAATCTTTTCAAATTACTCTACACTAGCCTGTAGACAAAGTTTCATGCGTCTGTACCAATTTTCGAAACACTTTTTCCAGTCCGCCGTAGACACCTCGTTACAGCCTGCTCGAACGCTGACAGCGCATTTTCCGGAGACGAAAGTTGTATCCCTTTGAGCTGATTTTTTATTTTCGGGAATAAGAGTCACACGGTGCTAGGTCAGGGTTGTAACGAGAGTGACCCAGGAGTTTGACCGGCGTGCTGTCCCGGAAGGCACTCGTATTGAGCGCGGTGTCCCGTAGCAGTAGCCCGCGGAGCCCTGTGTTTGGTCGCTTGTTGCTAACAACAGAGAAAAGTTCTGCCAAGCATTTGGTAGTATAACATTCAAAGTTGATACTTCTTTGATTCCGTAAAGGAATTGACAACAAGTAGCCGGTCGCCACACAACATATCAAGGCTACTACTATCCGATTAGACGATCGAGCGGGCCCGATTACATTGTCGGCCGTTTACTGCCCACCTAATTACAAAATCACTCAGCAAATGTTTGAAGACTACTTTTCTCAACTTGGAAACAAATTCATATCTGGAGGGGGCTGGAACGCAAAGCATACGTGCTGGGGTTCCCGTATGACTCTACAAAGAGGCCGATCACTTAAAAGCTTACCACCTTACACCAATATCCTCTGGAGAACCGACGAGCTGGCCAATTGACCATTTCAAGATTCCGGACGTATTGGACTTCTTTGTAACGAAAGGAATCAGTCATCTTTATTCCTCTGTAGAATCGAGCCTTGATGGATCATCTGATCATACGCCGGTCATCCTTACGATTACGATGACTTAAGTGCTCAAGAGCACTTCATTTATCTATTCTGAGCCACCGGAATCCTTATCAAATCGGAAGACTGACTGGCAGGGGTTTCGTAGTCTCCTGGATGAAAAAATTCAGTTAAACATTCCGATGAAGACTCCAGAAGATATCGACAACGCTTGCGAGAACCTCACTAATCTGATTCAGGAATCTGCATGGAAAAACTCAACCGGCTTAACTCGCCTTCCAACAATGTCAACCCAATCAGCAGAAATTAAAGCAAACCTTATGGAAAAACGACGACTACGTATAATCTGGCATCAATCTCAGCATCCTACAGATAAAACAGCCTTCAACCAGGCTGCGAAACAACTGAAGACTCTCTTACAAGAATCGGCAAACTTTGTTCCGAAATACTTTAGAAAGCTTGTCACCTCAGGGAAAGAGCGAAACTTCGCTTTGGAATGCTACTAAAACCATTGGAAGGCCGCAAGAACATCTTCATTCCCTCAAACACTCAAATTCATGACCACAAACGGACGCTGAGAAAGCAGAAGTATTTGCAATTCATCTGGAAAATGTATTTAAGCCAAATGATGGTGGCGATGATTCTGACGCTGATGACATACTCAGTCAGGATTTCCAGCTGTGCCTGCCGCTCAAATCCACATCTCCAAAGGAAATCACGCCAGAAATTAGACGACTGAATTCCAACAAGGCCCCCGGTTTTGATTTAATCAATTCCATCGTTCTTAAAAATCTTCATCATTTTTGCATCACTCTATTAAATAACGCAATGAATGAACGTGCTTTACTTGTGGTAACCAAGTGTACAAGTAAAGAAATCGATAATTTGTTGTGTTATCAGATAAAAAATATTTTTTTGCGATTACAGACTTCTTCAATCAATCAATAGTCTTTATTTGTAAACATAGGTTACAACAGTGTGAGAGATGTTACAATTGTCATATTATAGCACAATTATTGTTGTAGTTGTGTTAGAAGTGTGTTGTTGTGCTACTTAGTTAAAGTATTGACTGTGGCAACATTTTTTCAACTACAAAGATAAGTTTGTTCTTTGGAAAAATTCATACCAACTATTGAACCGTTCATTGTAAGTGGTCCACTTGGCCGATTTTGTTTTTAACGTTATTTTTTTTTTCAGTTCCATCATCGAAAGTGTTTGTGTTTTGGCCAAAAGCATACGTGCCGTTTTACATAAATCCTTACCATTTCGGTAAGTATACAATGAGTTTGCCACAGTATAACGTCCGTAACAGTATTGCAGACTCGCTTCGAAATCTCAGTGTATACCAGTCCGCAGCAGGGGGTCTAATCCCTAAAGCACACGGTATTCCGTAGTTTTGGCTGAAGTTGCGGGCGTTTCTTTCCGTTAAGTATTGCCCGTTCGAAAAAAAAAAATTGATACTCTTTTTGACGGATCAACTACTTTCGAACGGGCCCGTACCTATATTCGTTGACGAACTTAGAGAGTAGACCCCAGTCTATTTACCTCCTCACCTCATTTGGGAGAAGGAGGCAACCGGACCCCCGACGCTACCGCAAGCAGTGACATCTAAGGGAGCATGACGAACTTGCTGCCGGTTGCTGTAGCAAGAATACCTAAAATGACCAATTGTCGAGGTTGCTAACCACATATTTCATTATAACCCATAAAAATATGTATAATAATATATTTCCGTCACTCAGTGTGTGTCAGTTCAAGGTCAGTGACATATGTAGCTCAACAAACTAAGATTTTTCATTTATATGTTGATTATTATATCAAAGTATTGTGTGTTTAGTGTTTTATTGAAGTGTCATACCTACTGTTAGTTTTTGTCATTGTAAGGTATAATACTTAAATGACGATTCAAATTTTCTTTTATCTCTCTCGTTCTTGTATACCCAAATACTTATTTGCTTTCTTTTTCAGACAACGAGCAAGCAACGGCTATTGCTACATCACTAGCAATGTTTGCGTACAAGACTTGTATTAAATTCGCACCGATTATGTCACCTCCGGTTGAGGGCCAGCATGTGATGACGTTTATCAACCCTGAGGGCGTCAAGAGATGCAGGATTGAGTCGAAGGGACACTCCAATTATAATCCTCATGTAAGTTGTTTTTTTAAGGTTTCGTACGTAAAGTGTGCCGGGACCCTATTTCTAAGGCCCCGCGGTCCGTCTGTATGTCAAAGGCAGGGTTGTATTTTTGAACCATTATAGGTTGGTACAGTTGAAATTTTAACAGAGTATGTTGCAATCCACTATAAGGATGCAAAGAAAGTAAAGTATAAATAGCTTTATAATCAGTTTAATAACATTACTACACTATTTCTAAATACACGTCTTCACTCTGCGAGTGTTCAAGCTCGACCACAGAACACTAATACTCCTAGCTCGACTGCCACATGTTTCCAAGTGAGACTGTACGTACACGTAGGCTACAGTTTGACAGCTGTTCCTGTCAACTGACTTTTGTCAGTTTAACAATTAATAATCAACGTAATTTCACTTGAACTTTACAAAATAAAATATTGAAACTGCAAATACATGATTTAAAAAAAAATGAATTTTTGAACATTACTTTACATAATTTAATAAAATAATAACAAAAGCTAACAATGTGAAACGATAACAAATTATAACCCAATACAAGAAACTTGTTTTTAAAGTCTTTTTTCAAAGTTGCTTTTTATACTCAGTTTTAGTTACCGTAGGTATTTTTAAGCACATCCGCAGCATGACTGTCAAAGACATATTTATTTAAATATTTCTGAAGGAAAAAAATGTTTTTAACGAATTTATTTCATGTTGTAACTGTCGATCGTCTGCTCTGCATACCGCAATCGACAATATGAAAACGGTTGTAACCCGATTTAAGGGCGCAAAGGCATGCTTTACAGAAATCTATCGAGAAACAATTGGCTTTAAAATAAAACATACCACGCAAAGTGAATTATAACTTTAATTTCGCAAGATGGTGTCTTTGAATGTCTTTTTTTCTTCCAAAATTAAAGTTATTTTTCACTTTATACTTACTGTTTTTTTTGGCAGGCTTAAAAAAAAAACTTGTAATACCTACCCCACACAAACTCGCCTAACTCTCTAAGATTAATGTTTGATGTTATCTTCCCACAGATAATTCTACTAGGGTACGAGTGTCTTAACACGCCAGAACTCGACATGATCATCGCGAGGGCTCTCGGCTTACCTTTCGAGCACAATCGGATGAGCAGAGATGTCTTTATCAATGTTCTGATCGAGAACATTGAACCAAGTAAGTATACTTACAATAAAATCCTTAATTTCAATAGAAAACCATTAACAAATATATACAAGCTACAAATCATGGTATAACTTTCTTTTGGCGCTTTCAAAATCGGAACTAACGCGTCCATCTTGTTTTGTCAAAACAAGTTCTGAAACCGTCATGCGCGTCAGTGTCTGGCAGTTGCCAAAAGCACTTTTGGTACCAACATTCCTGGTGGAAGGAACGCTGGTACCTAAAGTGCTTTTGGACATCACTCAAGTGAGTGCACACAATTCGAAAGCGAACTCATTTGTTTTTAAAGTAAATCATCGTGGATTCACAACGAGATACCGTTCGAAAATCGAAGTGATGTTTAGTGATATGTTTGATCATTTTTATATCAAATTAATGTTAGCTATTGTGATGAGGTGATCAAAAAAAATATCACCATTCTTTAAGGCACTTTACCGACCAAACGACCTTGAGCGCTCGGTCCTTCTCCGTCCTGCCGCTCAGTCTCGCTTTATCCCGTTCCCTTCGCACGCCCCTTTATCATAGAATTCTTATTTTTTTATTAAAAAATAATAGCGATATTTTTTAATTATCTATTCATTAGTGTTATCTCCAAATTCGTCGACGTCATCGAACACAGAACGTCACTTTTACCAACAGACGCGTCAATCAATAATTTTGGTCACTTTTTTACAAGGAGATTTTATATGTTATTTAAAACACAAAAATAAACAAACAAGAACGGGCAATATGATGATAGGATATCGAACATTATTAATGTGCTTTTCGATGTTCCACCTTATTCATTAAAAAAAAAACAATCGGCTGTATAAACCTATTTTAGCTATCGACTTGTTTTTTCCCTTTTTGTCAAATTTAATTTTAACTTGACAGAAAGGGACAATACCGTTCTATACCTAAAATATGTGGCGGGTATTATAAAACTCTGAATTAATGAGTTAAGGCTCTCACAAACGGGCGCGACGCCACAGCGCGACAAAGCCACCGCGTGTCGCACGACAATCCGTGCCTTTATGTAGTGCTGTGGTGTCGCGCCTGTTTGTGGGAGCCTTTAATCGCCTCTGAATAACGCACTATCGCAAGGCTTTGGCTCGGGGCAGCGCCTTAACGTAGAAAAGTAAGGCAGTAAAAACATCGTGAGAAAATAACGTATAGATAGGTATGACTGACTGAATTCGCTTCGAATAAACAAGCTTGGTTATCGATGCTGGTTTGTTCTCTATGTGAGAAGAGGTCTTCGACCTTTAATAGGACGTTTTACAGGCTGCTATTAGTTTCTAGAAATATAAATATAAAATAATTTAAAATACATAAGTACATCATTAATACTGATAACACAACAATATCTTCATAAATAACGCTGATAATAACCGACATTACATTACAAAGATAAATAATATATTAATTCTCTGATAAATTGTTACAACAAAATTATCAGTATTGTGACGACTGCAGTATAAACAACATGTCTGCCACCGACTTAAAGTTATACGATAATGTTTTCATCGAAACTAATATACAATCAATTGATTATGATGCTGTGATCCTCATTCTGTATCCAGAAGACCAAAAAGTGCCTTTACCAAGACATATTGGCAGCTTTATTGATAAAATTTGTAAAGTTGATAAGCACGTTCATAAAGTTGCTACAGTGTGGAATTGCGATTATGTTTCTGGTGGAAGACTGGTGCTATCACCGACGGGGAAGATTTCTCCGTATCATGATGCAAGAGTTGTGAAAGATGCAGCTTATAAAGGCATGGTAAGAGCTTTAGAGGCAGGAGCGAAGAAACCTTTGCTGGTCGTTCAAAATCTTCTTAACTTCCCTGACGGACAAGTGGTCTGCATCCTTGGTGCTCTGGAAGCTTTGTATATACCTCTACAAACAAGAGAGAGGGATAGCACGAAGAATTTCTTAAAGATCGGATTCCATTCCGAAGAAAAATTGAGCGAAAACTTCGAGAAGACCGTCCGTAACGCGATTGCTTTGGAAAAGTCTAGAGTTTTTGCCAGAGACATCGCTGGCGGAGACCCTGAAAGGATGACACCGGCAAATATCGTAAGGTACGTCCAATCAGAGTTTGCTAACGACAGCAATATCTTCATAAAAATAATCGACGATCAGAAGATTCTTCTAGAAGATTATCCTTTATTAGCAGCGGTATCTAGAGCGGCTAATCAAATTGACAGACACAAGGCTAGAGTTGTAGAAATAGAATACAGACCTTCAGATAACGCTAGAGTTACTCAAACTCTGTTGCTGGTCGGTAAGGGAGTGACTTATGACACTGGCGGCGCAGATTTGAAGATCTCAGGCAAAATGGCAGGCATGTGTCGCGACAAAAGTGGTGCAGCGGCTGTAGCAGGCTTTTTAAAAGCCTGTTCATTATTAAAACCACCACATCTAAAGGTTAAAGGCGTCCTATGCCTCTGTAGAAACTCCATCGGAGAAGATTCATACGTTCCAGATGAATTACTAGTCTCCAAAAGCGGTCAGACAGTTCGAGTTACTAACACAGACGCTGAAGGAAGATTCGCAATGGCAGATGCGTTATTCAAAATGGGAGAAATTGCTGACAAAGAACTAAATCCACATATATACACTATAGCTACTTTGACAGGCCATGCAAGACTGTGCTACGGTAACTATACAGCAGCTTTAGATAACTACTACGCTCGTGCCACGAATCATGCAAGTTCCTTACAATTTAGCGGGGCGAGAGTCGGTGAAGGCTTTGAAGTCTCATTCATACGTCCTGAAGACTTATCTGTGAACAATGGGAAATGCAGAGGAGACGACTTAATTCAAGTTAATATGGACGCAACAGCTCGTCATCATCAATTAGCTGGAGGGTTCCTTATCAAAGTTGGGGGTTTAGAAGAGAAGAATGTCAAGTATACTCATTTGGATATTGCCGGTGGGGCTGGGTCGCCGCCCTGCGAGCCCACAGCTACGCCAATCTTGACTTTGTGTCATGTACATAAGGTTTTAATGTGATTGAGTGTCAAAGATTATGTTTTGGGGATTATTTTTGATATCAATAATAATAGTATTATGAATATGATTACCTGATAATTTTGTTTGTTGCTATATGTTGATATGGGTATGTAATAAGAAGCTGGAGTTTTTAAATGAAAACGTTTACGACTTTTTGCTAATTTATCCACGTGATCATAAATGATGAAAAGTTAAAGACTATTTGTTCGTTACTTTCGTCAATTTGTTGGTCTTTCACGGTCGTTATGGGTAGTCGATGGTAGAACCAGTCTTAACAAGGGGTATTGTGTTACCCTCTTTTTTTCAAATGACGTCTCCCGCTCTGGATGGAGAGGGAGGGCGTGTCAGACTTATACTGACTACAACCCACCCGTGTTCCTTCAGCTGCCTGTGCCAGGGCCACGGTTGTCTCTTTCGAATTTCCCGCGACCCTGAGGTGTCAGCCCTATCGGACTCCGTCATTTTGTGCTGACATCTCTTTGAGGCGCGCGTGGAATACAGCGCGCCGTCGACCCGGGCCTGGTCCTTACCGGACGGGGAGCTACCCATTGCTCGCCGTCCGCAAGCCCGCAACTACGGTGGCCGGGAATCTGCAGGCGACTCCCGACGCCCAGGGCGTCTCCTGCGGCGACTAGTGAGGGCGTGAGGGCGCAAGGCATTGTGTTACCCTGGGTCCACTGGGTTGTAAACAGTCCCTCTATCTAAAATACTGGTATTTAGCTCAACTTGGTAAGACTAAGACTAAATAATATTACTATAATAACTATTATAACGTAAATAAGTTATTTAAATATGATTGAAGTTTTTTTTTTATACAACCTGTTTTTTTTGATATCCCATAACCCTAGGGTATGATTGAGACCATATCAAAGAATCAACTGGCATATGAATTATGTTTCAATCATCCTTTTTTTTCTTAATTTTTCATACAAAATAATTCGACAGTCACGATTATTCTAATGTAAAACAAACACCCTTACGTGAAATAAGACAACGTCGCATTTTCTTAGCTTCAAATATGAATGATTGGTTTGAATAAAAATGAATTACTCGTATTTCAAATGAAACTTCGATACCTACACACATATTATGATTTATGAAATCTACGAAACTATTCATTTTCGGACCACCTATTCTAGTAGTTTTAGTATTATTTTTACAGAATATATATATTAAAAAACAATCATAAAAATATATTCAAACATGGTTTGGACATTGGCATAATTATATAGTTACCACCTAAGTACACATTATGGTAAAGCAATAAAGATATTGAGTATTGAGTATTGAAAATTTTGTCAGAGCAGTGGTGGACCAGTGGTCACGGAACCCAGACAGGCGCTCTACTTTCTGTACATTATTTCATCACCACTGCTATCAAAACGGTGAAGGAAAACATCGTGAGGAAACGTTCTAGAACCAAAAATTCGAAGACATTTGACATCTACCAAACCAACCCGCCCTGGGCCCGCGTGGTGGATTAGGGTGCACCCCCTCTCACAGAGAGGAGGCCTCTGTCCAAGCAGTGGGAACATAATAGACTGATTGATGTTATGTTTGTCATTATTCATTATTATTGTGTTTCATTTGCATTTCTAAGCCTATAAAAGTGGAACAATGATAATTGATCAATTGACTCCGCACGTCGCACGTGGGTTTTTCTATCTGGAATTTCTCAGTAGCAGCCCGAAGTCTCGATTTGTGCCCGGTAGATGGCAATAGGCTGGCCCCCTATTACATGGGACTTAAACATAACTGGCGAAATGTGGGTGTACTATAGGTACACCTCTGCCCAACCCTTCGGGGAAACAAGGCGTGATGTTGTGACTCCAGACGTCGACGCCCTTGTCATGTAAACATTATATTACAAATGGCACAGATAATTCTAATCACGTAACCCTAATAAATAAAATAAAAAATAAATAAAATGCACACACATACATATTATATTGCATTTTAAAAAACTATTAATAGCTACCTGCATTATTTTGGAGGATTTTGCTAATCTATTGTTTTTTTTCGAACATAATTAATAATGTTCGAAAAAAAAAAAACAATACAAGAAAACAAAATCGGCCGGACGACTGGTCTACTATTCGAAATGTGTGTAAAACATCTCTGTCTATCCCTTCAGGTTATACGTTAATATGTTCAATCATCTTCCTGACTTACACATAAAACTGGCTTTATCTCCGAAACTACCCTTTTTTTGCACCGATTTAGACTTTCAATCGTCTGACTTTTACTGACTAAAACCCACCCGTGTTCCTTCAGTTGCCTGTGCCAGGGCCACGGTATCTCTTTCGAACAACCCGCGACCCTGGCAGCCATCATTCCATATGGACCCCGTCACTGACTGCTGATATTTATTTGAGGCCCGCTTAGAATACGACGCGCCGTTGACCCGGGGTTGCTCCTTACCGGACGGCGAGCTACCAATTGCTCGCCGTACGCAAGCCCGCGCCTAGGGTGGCCTGGTATCCGCTGGCGATTCCCGACGCCCAGGGCGTCTGCTGCGGCGACTAGGGGCGTGAGATCATATTATGTTGGTAGGCTGCTCAACAACGTAAATGACCCAAAGAATGCTGTTGAAATGTCAAAATGGAAGCCATTCCTACTGTTAGTGTGTAACGCAATTACCCCAGCTGAGGCGTTAGGCAGGCGGGGTACCTGTACCCCCACATTTCGACAGATATGTTGAAGTCCCGTGTAAGGGGCAAGCTTAATGCCATCAATCAGGCAACACAATACAGACTCCGGCCTGCTACTGAGAAATTCCAGATAGAAAAAACCAATGACAGTTTGCTCGACCTGGGAATCGAACCCAGGACTTGCGACCACTACCACCAATGAGTTCTAGTTCATCTATCTATCTACAGGGTCAAATAAAATTAGCTGATGAAACTCTACAGGCGTGATGTTAACAAAAATACCAACAACCGTTAGTAATATTGTTATTTGAAAGTATGATTTGAGAAAATATGTTTTGTCGTGTGTAGATATCGATACCACCCACGTCTGTGAAGTTTACACAAAAAAAAAACGATTTTTATGAAACAGTCTTTTTAAGTGAATACACAAACTGCGATCAAGACATCACAAAAAAAACATCAAATTGATTTATCCCACCTGCCGAGTTTCGCTGGATAATTTAATTTGACCCTGTATACAGATGTCCCAAAATACGACGACAAGCCGGAGTCGGGTTTATATATCTATCCCAATTAAGACCCCAATTTATACTATGGTACACTATTTTCTACAGTATGCCAAGAATTCAATAAAGCATGTCCTGTTAAAAAAATACTATCAATACTAAACCAAAATTTAGTGAATGGGACACTGCTGGCATTAGAAAAAGCAGAGATATTTTAAAAAGGTTTTATCACGAGAAATCATTAACGTCTGATCAAACTCTTCATGATTATGTAAGAAATTATTCTAAAATATTCAAAAGGTTCTGCACTAAAGCTAAGTCTAAATTAATAAGTAACAAAATTGGTATTTCTCATAATAAAATAAAAGCTGTGTGGCAGGTAATTAACAAAGAAACTGGAAACACAAAACAGCGAGATCTGAATGACTTGTCGAAAAAAAATGATAATGAAACCATTTCAGAAAACTTGAAAGTTGCTGAGTCACTAGAAAATTTCTTCACCAACATACCAATTGAGGTTACGCAATCTGTTCCGTCATCATCTGTATTAGCTGAATCTTTACTCAAAGAATACGTCAGTAAGGACATTCCTAGTTTTGAATTCGAGCTATTATATTGTCACAATTTAAAAAAGCGCTCAAAAGTCTTAACATAAAAAGCACTGAAGACTTATGGGGGATTTCCGTTAAGGTTCTTGGAGATATTATTGACACAATTCTATTATTTTAGAATAATTTCTAAAATAACAGAATTGTGAAAAAAATTATAGAATTGTTAATTAAAGTCCTAACAGGCATATTTAATCAATGTTTAGACAGCGGTACGTTTCCCGATTTAATGAAACAGTAATGTAGTACCAATTTTCAAATCGGGTAGTAAGATTGTTCCCTCTAATTATAGACCTATATCTGTGCTACCAGCATTGAGTAAAATCTATGAAAAAATCATGCTAGACCAGATATTGTCACATTTTAATTCAAATGGAATTTTACATTGTCGCCAGTTTGGTTTCATGAAACCGGTAGGTCGACGACTGATGCGGGAGTAAAACTCATCCAGTCACATTTTGGAATCCTGGGAGAAGTCCCAGGATGCAATTGGCGTTTTCTGTGACCTCTCAAAAGCGTTTGACTGCGTTGACCACAATACACTGAGCTGTTAAATACACCACTACGGAATTCGTGGACAAGCCGCTAATCTTGTTCATTCCTATCTATTAAACAGGCAACAAAAAGGAAACGTTAACGATGCGACGTCCTTGGGGTCCTTAGTTAAGATGGGCGTGCCTCAATGTTCAATTCTCGGCCCTTTCTTATTTCTTGTTTATATTAATGACCTTCCTTACATGTGGCTAACTTATCAGATATAATTTTATTCGCTGATGACACTTCTCTTATTTTTAAAATAGATAGAAAAGATACGGATGTCTTACAAGTGAATGATAGTCTGGTTGTTCTTTCGAAATGGTTTGCAGCTAATAATCTTTTACTCAATGCGAACAAAACTTAATGTCTTAAGTTCTCATTACCAAATATACCCCAAGTGGGTTTAAATATAAAACTTGATGGCAAGAAAGTAGATGCTACTACGGAAACTGTATTTCTAGGAATTACTTTAGATTCAAAATTGCAATGGGGCGCTCACATTAGAGCTCTTTCAGGTAAATTAAGTTCAGCTGCATATGCAGTAAGAAAAATAAAGCAGTTGACTGATATAGCCACCGCTAGGTTAGTATACTTTGCTTATTTCCATTCTGATGGCGTTCTGCTGTGGGGATCAGCAGCTGACGTAGATTCAATTTTCATTTTACAAAAGAGGGCAATCCGCGCGATCTATGAAATGGGTCCTCGCGAGTCTCTTAGTAACAAATTCAAAGAAATTGACATACTAACTCTGCCTTCTCTTTATATCATAGAAAGTATTTTGTATGTTAGCAAAAACTTAGGGCTTATTAAAATAAGAAGCGATTTCCATAATATAATTCCAAAATATATACACGTAGTAAAAATGAAATTGTTGTACCCAAATTTAGATTAACTAAAACAAGCAAATTATTTCTGATAAACAGTATCCGCTTTTATAACAAGTTGCCAAAGTCGGTTACAGAACTTAGCGATGGAAAGTTCAAAACCCACATCAAACGTGTCCGTATCAAAAAAGCATATTATAAGATTCAAGACTATGTCGAAGACAAGAAAGTTTGGCAATAATTCCTTCTGCACATGTGGCTTCCCTGGTACCTCATAAACGGCATCACTATGTAAATTTCTAATAACTGCTCCCAAATAATGGTGTTTAATGTTTATTTTGTTTTATTAGATACTAGCGGCCCGGTACGTGCTTCGCTACGTATAAAGTGAAATAAAAAAATTGGAACATGAATTCATTTATTCAAACTAAAAAAGTATTTCATTAATTGCTAGCAATTTTTCTGTACATGAAGACCTGAAAATAAGTGCAAAATGTGACTTTAGAAAATTATACAAATGAAATGTCAACACACTGAAAATAGGTCAATTATTTACCTGTTCGTGGATCAATCATTGGTATATTGTTATGGTAGCCATCGTCACCTTTCCACTGCAATATTGGGTATTGTGATGCATCGTAACTACTATGTAGTTCCAAAACTTCTGTGGTGAAGTCCAATATCACGGGATTGAAACTGATCACCAAGAATTACAATTGATACCTCATCAATTGTCGGTGTCTGAATCTCTCCAAAAGGTGTTCTATCAGCCCTTATTACAATTTTGTGATTATCAGATGGCATACGATCGAGAGCAATTTTGAACAATGGGGATGATGACAATTTTTTAATTATTATCTCAAAAAAATGTTTATTTCCAAATAGTGCAAATAGTATTACAAAAAGTGTAAGAGCTTAAAAAACTGCCAAGTAAGTGGGACACCAGTGCAGCGTGTTGCTCAGGTGAAGTACCTAGGACATGTGATCACGGAGGACTTATCTGATGATGCAGATTTGGACAGGGAGCGTAGGGCGTTGGCGGTTCGGTTCAATATGGTAGCCCGCAAGTTTGCACGCTGTAGTGGGGATGTGAAGGTGAATCTTTTTAAGGCCTACTGCCAAACCTTCTACACGTGCAGCTTGTGGGTAAAGTATACGCGGAGGGCCTACAAAGCCCTACGCGTTCAGTATAACAATGGATTTAGGATGTTGATGGGGCTTCCGCGCTTCTGCAGATGTTCGCTGAAGCCCGTGTTGATGATTTCCATGCAATAATGAGAAAAAGGGTGGCGTCGATAATGGGTAGGTTGCGCGGAGGCTCCAACAGCATCCTAAAAACATTATTTGACAAGGTGGACAGCCCCTTTATTAGGCACTGGGTGCAGAGGCACGTGCCAACTTGTGTTGAGCCACGTAGATATTAGTTGTTGTTAGGTTAGTTTGTAAGTTTTACTAACATAGTTTTTAAGTTGTTGTTACTAATAATATATGGATTGTGTGTTAATTATGTATGATCCGAAATAAACGTAATATATATATATATATATATATATATATACAAATGATCCAAAACACGCGCCACCGTCGTCAGCGCGATATTTGTACATAATGTCATTGCTTTATTTTTACCACCAGGTTACGTTCAACTGTTCACAAAGGACAGTATCCTCCCACCTGAATTACGATCGATACCGTACGACCAAAACAGTATCATGCACTTTGGTGAACGGGACTACAGCAAGAATGGACATAAAACTATCACATTTAAGGTAAACAGAAATGTCGGTAGTATACTAAAAATAGGGTATATTTAATAGGTAAACGGAGTAGGTAGAAACTTATGGCATAGTACTTGTTAAGTACGCGGGTGCGGGGAAATGGATACATATCTGAAACGACCGCTGGCTAGCAACGCACTGGTTTATTCGAGAGTTGGACTCGTCGTTACACTAGATGGCGCGCGGGAGGCACGCGCCTTGCGCACATATCTAGCAGTACTTTTTTTTTCACCACCAAACAAAGAAATTGGTTTACCAATAAATATACACATTTGAAGTACTAGCAACTTAAACGACGCGACGTCAGCGTCACTCCGTGACTAATCGCAGCAGTGGTCTCGAACGTCTTAGAGCGCAATCGGTAGAGCTGCCCACTAAAATCGGTATAATCGTGCCCAAAATCGGTAAATGAATAAAAAAAAAAATACTATTCAATGAAATTCGTTTATTTATCAAACAAAAAATAAACTATGTCTCTAATTTACGTCAAAGTCATCAACCACACTTAAATATATTTTTTATGATATATTTTTTTGGATTATACCAATGTTCTTTAGCCATAGCCTCGGTCATCTTTGTCTCGGTCATTATGATCATGATATGATTGACTCTGTAGACAGCCTATTTTGCTGTTTTGTTTTCATAATAATAATATGCGTTCAACGTTGGCGGATGAATGAGGCAGTGATATAATATTAAAGATGAGTGTTGACAACAAAGGAAACATTTGAGTGTTATCGCCACGCTTTAGTAAACTAACTTCATCCCAAAATAGTTCTACATCATCAGATAATGTTTTGATTTGTTCACAATTTCTTAAAATTCACCACTCTGTATCAATTTCCTGGAATTACACACACACACAACTACAACATTGGGAAATAACCTACTAATAGGAACTTTAGAAGCAGTTTAGCCACTTTAAATTAACAGTAGTTGGATCAATTATGTCAAAAAAAAATATTGGATTATTTTTCAATGGAAACCGCGTGGTTATTTGCTAGAAGTGTAAAATCGGTAAAAAAATCGGGATAATTCCGTGTATTGTCTGAAATCGTGGAAAAATCGTTCCATTTCGGTAGGACAGAGCCTATATCGGTAGAAATACCGAAAAATCGGTAGGTTCGAGACCACTGAAGCGCAGGTGACTGAAAGTACTGAAATTATGGAGAAAGAGCGCCCGGGACGCGGGCAGGCGTGGAGCCTCGTGCGCATAAATTTCGATACTTTAATCTCTATCAAAATTACTGTTTTCAGTGTTCTAGTATGAAAAGTTTATTTTAAATGTGTAGTATTTATTGCTAGACCAGTATCTGAAAAAAAAAAATACCGTTCCATAGGCTTCTACTCCGTTCACATAGTATACCTACCCTTTTTTTTCAAGACGGTAATAAATAAACATCAGCAGCCTAATTGCGTAATACATTTTCGTAAACGATTACGACTAATCTGTTTGATGTTGACAGTTCAGCAACATTCATTGCGTTATTTACATTGATATGCAGATTTTTTTATCGAACTTATGAAGCAATGCGTTAACAATCTGTTTCAAAACGATTCAGATTCCGATTGATTGTGTATTACGCAATTAGGGTGCTGGTATATTATCTATCTAAACTAACATTCTAAAGAAAACAGCACCCTAATTGCGTAATACACAATCAATCGGAATCTGAATCGTTTTGAAACAGATTGCTAATCCATTGCTTCTTAAGTTCGATAAAAATTCTGCTCAACAATATATAGAACGCAATGAATGTTCTTGAACCGTCAAAATCAAACAGATTAGTCGTAATCGTTTACGAAAATGTGTTACGCAATTAGGCTGCAGATTAGATTTTTTGTGTTTCTAAGTTTGTTTGTTACGCTTTCACGCTAAAACGGCGGAACGGATTTAGATGACATTTGGCATATCTGTAGACCATGACCTGGGTTAGGACATCCCGGTAGGATTATCCCGATATTCCCACGGGATCAAGACTTATGCGGGTGAAACCGCAGGGTGCAGCTACTTCTACAGGGGTACCTAATGATACCAGCCATACAAGTCGATCGAAGGGCTAAACTACGCTTACCACGGGGGTTTTTACACGGGGCCTCCGTGTAAGTGAAAGAGATACAGTTTTTATAGTTGATCGCTGACTGTTTACACCGCCGCCACGGTCTAAATCACCACGCCTTCCCAAGTTCTATAGCTTACAATGACCAATCATTTATCTTCCAGAATCGTAGGTTTCGCCAAAACAGAAAAGGCCTAACAACCTCAGATATTAAAAAAATCGCATTGATATACGGACCCGAATGTCAGACCCGAGATCGTGCTGAAAAGATTGCTATATGCCAGTCTTATCCTGGAGTTAGAAGACGAAAGAGGGAGATCACAGAACCTCCTGCAAACATGAGCTTAAGGGTCAATCCTAACATCACTCCACCGGCTCACATAGTAGCTGGAAGGGCTGTAGATGTATATACTGAAAAATCTCAAGAAATAGTTGCAGATATTGATGGCTCCAAAGACATATCAGAGAGTCTAAATACTCTAGGTATAGTAAAAGAAGCAAACAAGATAGTAGAACTTGTATACCAACTTTCTGCACAAGCACTCAAAAACGCCGGAGTAAAATATTGCAATACTACTAGCAACACGAAATCTGAGTTCGAATTTCATAATGAGGAAGCTGTAAATAAAACCAAAGCTTCAGATGTACTAGGCATTCATAAAACCATAGCCGATTTCGCTAAATCCATTATTGAAGACGTTGCTAGTAATTTGACGGCGTTCTGTCAAAATTCAGACACTGTAGAAGGTTACCAAAGTCATTGTGATTCAGAAAACGATGCTCGATGTCCTAAGACTTATCGGTATTCTAAATCTGGAGCAGTAAAGCTTTCTAGCAAACATAAACTTGTTGACAAAGATCCAGACAGTGTGGATGTCAAAAAGAAAACTGATGATGAAGTTTTCACAACAAATTTGAAGCCAAACAGAAGGAAAAGACAAGCAAACGATACAGTTACCACACCTACATCTACAGAAGAAATAAAAGAGAAAGAAGAGAAGAAAGTTAAAGAAATAGAAAATGATGTTAAGAAAGAAAAGAGTCTTAAGGAAAAAGTGCAAGCAATGAAGGAGGAGCGATTAAAGGAGATAAAGACAAATTCGGAGGTTGTGTCTACGACTGATTCTAACGTTAAAGATGATAAGAAAGAACCTACTAAAAGGAACTTTAGTGAAAAAAGGTATATGTAAGTTTTTTTTTGTTTATTATAATAAGTTGGTTGACTGGAAACCCTGGATAGTGGGCTTTTAGATCTTGCCAATCTGAAGCGAATAACGCGCGGAATGCGGAATGACATTCGTTCGCGCTGATATGCCAACTAACTTGTATGGAATGGAGGTGCTCAAACTGTCGCGGGACTTCCTAACTAATAATTAAAACAATCGCATTTCGTTAAGTCAGGTCACGCACGCATTCCCCTCGTTGTGGGCAACTTTAGAAATGCTTTCATATTTACTGACATTAACGCAGAAATTGAAAATATTCACCTACCTGGCTCGTGCCTTGCATGGGAAATAAACCTTTATACTCAATATTTACTAAGCAAAGAATATTAAAAAAAGAAGTGGGCTACATCTTCATGTTGTATAATTTTACCGTTCGTATCGAAACAAACTTTTTAAGAACTTATTTTATTTATTGCAAATATTAATTCTGGAATTTGTTTTACATTATTATAATTTTACATAAACCATTACCTACTTAATAAATAATATACAATACATACACATACATAACATCACGCCTGTAATCCCAGAAGGGTTAGGCAGAGGTGTATATACATCCACGTTTCCCCATCCATCCATCCATCCATCCGTCCCATGTAATAGGAAGTGAGCCTATTGCCATCAACCGAACACAAATACATAATTAATATTAACAAAATGATATCCTAATATAACTAAAAGTATTCACAATTTAAAAAACAGCGTCTTAAAAATCATCCGCATTGCTGTCGACTGGTAATGTACCCAAGAGACTGTCGGCATTGCCATGTTGAATGGCCAAGGTAAAAGCAAGCCCTTGGATCACGGGAAGTGTCAACCAGCCGTTTTGAAATTTCCTTAAAGAGACCATGAGCACTCGGACCCTACGGCCCGAGGGTTTCAACCTCAAACGGCAATTAAAAATAAGGTTATATAAAAATGGGGGCAGCCGTGCCAGTACAGTACGCCGAGCCGGGAAGAAGAGATGGCGCAAGAGTATCGACACCTGGCATGGAAATAAAGACATACCGTCCAGTCTCTTGCCATGGTCGCGTGCCGTGCCATTAGGTTCTAATACAGCTGGATCGCCGACGGCGACAAGAGCTCGTCGGATGATGTCGTTAATGTTCGCGTGCCGCTCTAAGCGATCCGCACTTCGGCTGCAAGACAGGCCGTGGTGTCCGAGACTGTTGACAACTTCGCCACAGTGACAGCGATGATGAGAACAACAAGGTGCTCCTAGTCGTAGGGAAGCAGCGAGGCGGAAAGTAGTGTCGTCGAACAAAGTGCCTATGTTCGAGGACGCTAGTGCATGAAGCCAAAGACCCGACTCTCACTTACCTACAGCCAGCAGGCGCGCACGCTCTGCAGTAGTAGCAGTCGTGTTAATTAAATTGTCCTGCACTACCCTGCAGAGCGGCTCATCCGGCCGTCTCTGGGAAAATGGATAATCGGATAGATCAGAGTTCGATAAGCGAGTCTCCAGGCATTCATAGCATCCATCCATTTTCCTGATTAATTTCTCAGTGCCATGGACCGAGGATATGATGGCCGGCCGAGGCCTGCCATACGAATGGGAAGAGTAGCTTGTGCCCAAGCTCGGTCGTCCATGGCCACATTTAAAATTACAGTTAGTGTGTGCCGGATAATTTGGTATATTCTGTCAAAAAATTGAGTGTGCTTCTATAAATAGTGCGAAGAAAATATGTTAATTTAGGGCCGAAACAGCAGTAACGAATTACTTTAAGGTGATGTCTGAATGCATGTTAATTTGGAGCAATCTTTCCGAAACGTCATTGAAATTTTGTATTTTTTCCTCAATAAAACCGGGAAAGGAATTTTCAAACAGTGGAGACCCAAGAAGACGAAGAGAGCTTTCCTTAATCATTTTTATTTCTGGAGCTAATGCATTAAATTTACTAAGTGCCAGATGTCTGTCAGTACTGTCCGCTAAGTATAGTTTTACATCGCCTCCCATGGTTCAATCATCAAGATACCAAACGTTAAATTTAGAATTTAGCTGGCGAATAATAGGGTGAATGGCTAAACTAAAATCCCGAGGCCCGAGGGGATCACCTTGTTGAGAGCCAATAGCAGATTCTAAAAGGTTGTCCCTATATAGTAATTTAGATAGGTGTCTGTAACACTGCAAAGGAAACTATAGATTTGGTTTGACGCTATTTGTTTAATTGTGAATAGTTTTAGTTAAGTTAGGATATAATTTTGTTATTATTAATTAGGTACTTATATTGTATTTTTATTAATTAATTAGGTAGTACTTAATTAGTTTAGCAAAGAAGCGAACCCGACCAACACAAGTCCGAAAATACAGGAAGGATTTTTGAGACGGGGCAGTAAGGTAACCTTAGGTAATCGTTTTTGCTCCGGGAAACGGTCTTATTAGAGTATCCATAACTTTTTGAGAAATAGAGATCGGCATTCACAGATTTTGAAAACAATATACAGCCAGCAAGAAAGTGGCCGATTTTCACAAAAACTTTTTTTATGCCATTCGTTCCTGTTTCTTGTATGGGTCAAAAAAGTTCGTGGGACCAACTGTGGTTTGAGTGTTAGCAAAGTCAGAAATCGCAAAAAAAAAATCTGTTCCCATACATTTCGTAGGAAATGAGACTCCAACTTACTTTTTTATGATAGATAGATCGGCAGTACAAAAGTCAGACATCACAAAAAACTTTTTCTAATAAATAAATACCTCAAATAATTTAGAACGTTTAAACTTGTTAACAAAGAGTATATAAGGTTAGTTCTACATTTTTATTAGGTTTTTTTTTTTTTAAATGCCAGAAATCACAAGTAACAAACTATTTAAATTCTGTTCTCAAGTAAATAAAATAATATAACGCGTATAAGTTCGAAATTCGAAGTTCAATTCTTTTGGTTCATTTTCGGCCAGTTTTTAATGTGAGTCTAATTTCCTACGATATGTATGAGAAAGAGTGTGGAGCAAGTAAGTGAGTTCGTATATATGGGCAGTCTGCTTACAAGGGATGGAAAGATTGATGGAGATGTGGAAAGGAGAGTGAATGCGGGAAATATTGTGAATTGTGACACATGCAATGGGGAAGGTCGGGCAAAGCTAATTGTAGATGGCGTGACTATAGCTAGGTCCCTACGGCCTATAATAAATTTGACATTTCGTTCATACATTTCATTTTATGTTCATTCATGAGTTTGATTTTATTTCACTATTTCGTCATTTTCGGTGATTTCAGTATTTTAAATCAAGTACTTGACATGGAAAGTGTCAGAATTTTAAACCTTGAATATTTCCTTGAATATTTCGTAATCACTTTCTTAAAAATGTTCACGACATAAACTCGAACTCAAAAAAAATCTGTACGAATAGCTTTCAACCACAATCTGCTAATTTAGGGGCTTACGAGAAATTCGGACTCCAATTTCGGAGTATCTAGGAACACAACAACGCGTCAATTTTGGCTAAAATAAAATAAAACCACATCACGCCTTGTATTTTTGCTTGTGTTGGGAACTAGCTACGACAGCGCCATTTTGACAGTTGCCTTCCCCATTGTGACCAACCAGTTGTGATGTCCAAGAAGGTACGACTGGCTGTTCATAATAGTGTGCTGGTGCCTACGCTTATGTATGGAAGTGAATGTTGGGTGTGGCAAAAGAAGCATGAAGAAGAATAAATGCTGTGGAAATGCGTTCCTTGCGGAGCATGTGTTGTGTGACTATGAATGATAGGCTGAGGAATGATGTGATAAAGCAACGGTGCGGTTTACAAGAACCTGTAGTGAAAAAATTTAAAAGAGCATGCTTAGATGGCTTGGTCATGTTGAGAGGATGAATGAAAGGATACTAACAAAAGGTATTTACAAGGCAGATGTGAGTGGAAACGCCGGGAGGGGACGCCCTAGGTGGACAAATAGTGACGTAACCGGCGCGGCGCCACGTGTATGACCAGATATATGGACGTAATCGAGGCAAAAGGGGTATGTAAGGATCGTAGCAGCTGGCGTTCTGTGGTTTCTGCCTAACCCAATGGGAAGAAGGCGTGAGTTTATGTATGAGAAAAGTTAATTTTTTGATTATCATAAGGTACAGGATCGAATGGCATCAAGAAAAATATTTGTGAAAATCACTCATTTTCTTGCTGGCTGTGTTTTTTTTATCTCCATGTATCCCAGTCAAATAATTGTAACGAAGAACAAAATCTACATTAAAAAACCAATTGCCATAAATGTTTCTCCTCGCATCACTTCAACGCGGCTTTTTTGTTGTACTCATGTGCAATTGTCAGGACAAACATTTGTATGTTTTTTTTTTTTTTTTTAATCCACCTGTACAGTCGGATATTTCGATGCGCGACGCTAACAGCTAGTCATTATATAAATTAAACCATCTCGGTTTAGTTACACCATTTATAACTCATGACCGATTTTTAACATCTTTGATTTTGGTGGATTTGTCTCCGCCCGAAATAGCAGAATAACTATTAAAACATGGGAAAATATCACGAAAAAAATAAATAATGAAGATTATATTCTGCGGCTGTACGAAGTTTGCCGGGTCAGCAAGTAGCAAATTTAGGAAATAGATATATAGTACGTGCATTTTTTATTGTATCCGGAAACACGTAGGTACAACGCAAATTAAGGGGGCTACAGGGCCTAAATGCAAGTTTTAAAATGCCTGAAAGTACAAAATCAGAAAAATATTTATGCTATTCTTCGTGATATATATGCTGGTTAGATAGTGTATTGAAAACATAATGCAACTAATACGCGATAGAAAAAAATCATGAAGATACCTCAGAAAAATATTTTGACGATTAAAAACCATACTAATAGTAAACATGTAATCATTGTTTTTGTCAGATTATTCTACAAGCAAAAAAAAAATTCTGTCCATTTTTTTTTTTAATGACTTAATTTTTTTTTGCAAAAAACCAGCGTTGTGTCATCGCGCTTCTCTTTCATTTCTATGCAACCTGACAGTGACCGCGCATTAGCTTTTGTCAGCCTTGTAATAAAAACCATCCAAGTTCGAGTCACCCGAAGGGTTCCGTACCAGAAGGCAAACGCCGAATTAAACACATTTCTTGTATGAAGACCCCATAAATTTTGTACGTTAATTTATTTTTATTATCTGTTGTTAAAGCGGCAATAGAATTACACACTCTGTGGTCAACTGTCAACCTATTACGGTTCATGTGATACAGCCCGCTGACAGACAGACGGACGGACGGACAGCGGAGGCTTAGTAATAGGGTTAAAAGCCCAAAAAGCTTATGAAAAGGGTATAGAAAAAATTATATAATCTTTATTAAAATACAACTGCATTTGTCCCCAGAGTTAAGAAATCTCGGGACTCCTCAGATTGGGAAGAATCCGACATATCTTTAGACAAAAAAATTGAACCAGAAAAGACACTTAGTAATAAAGAATTACTTAAAAAAGTGTTAAAACTAGGTGCTGGCTCACTCTTTGAAACTGGGAAGGCTAAGAAAGAATCTGTTGAAGAAGTAATTACTGTGGAAAAAAAAGAAAAATCTGCAGAATCCTCAGCGGAGAATACAAACAGTAATGACGCCCATGGTTCAACTGAAGAAGAAGAAAGAGAAACGGCAGTAACCAAAACTAGAAAAGAATATAAAACAGCTGACGAATCATCTTTAGAAGAAGTAGAACCAGAGGATAGAGAAGAAACGTAAGTAAAGAAAGAAAATGCGTTTATTGGTTTAAAATTTAAAAAAATGCACGTAGCACAGGTACGTGATAAGGCTCAAAATAAAATTAGGAGAAATATTGTGTGAGAGACGGAGAGTTATATCTTTCATCTCACACTTATACCGTAATGTGCATAAACGTGAGGCGTCCTTGAAATGTCACTCTCAATTCTCGTCCAAATATCGAAGTGCCGCCGCCTAAAAAGTTAGCAATAAAAACAAAATTTAGGTAGATAAAAAAAAATACTTATGCCAAAAGGGCCTCAGCACAGCATATAAAGTGAGTTGGCAATACTAGGTACTACTATTCAGGCATGGCTGAATGAGGAACATGGTGTAAACTTCACTCATCCTTTATACAAAAGGGAAGATCCTCCAACCAGATGGGTGTCGTGTCTGGTGGGCGACTGCCTGTTGGTTGTTTTTTTTTATGTGGCATCATGCAGGTCAACCTATGAGGTAGCCGTCTGCTTAAGCGGACTTGCCTGTGGTTGCCCTAATAAGTTAAGGTCTCCAGCGAGGACTTAAACTTAAATACTACCTAAAAACTAAGCGATTACACGCTAAGGGCACCCCCTGTGGGGTACGAACCTCGCCTTAGGGCGTCGCTGGAAGAGGGCAGCAAGGGACTAGCTGGATCAGGATTAATGTTATTTTGGGATGAATTTAAAGCTACAGGCTCAGCGGCGCGGGCTGGCTCAAGCAAGGGTCGGGTCCTGTTGGTTGATGTCAGGACGTTGTTTAAAAATGCTTGCTGCGGGGTAAATTCTGATACAGTTTTGTTAATTTTTTTATTTGAATGTACAGACTTCAGTCCATTTTAAAATTGAAAAACTTTTGGGTTTCTGCCTTGACATATTCTTCATGAAGCGGTTTCTTTATTTAGTCCTTATTTCGAACACTTTAATAAAAACACGCTCGCAGGCGGCCGGCGTTTGATACAGGTATGGACAAAACATATGAAACTATTTTCCAACTCCATTTACAACAGAAGAAAAAAAAATGCCCACCTCAAATCTACTCTTTCATTTGATTCAACAATTTTTCCGCGACGCGCAAGAATTCCCGGGAGAATTTTGTTTTGAAATTCCTTCCTGAATTCCGTGTGACTCCCGGAATTCCGGAAGAGGTGGGGACCCTAATCCCAGCGCAAAAAAGTGTTGGATTTTCAACTCTCTGCGCTAAGCAGTTCCTTGAAGATCCGGTGCGCAAAAAATCCCGCCGCTATATTTTCCTTCACTTAACTTTTTTTTTCAAGGCCGCAGACGAGAATTAGACATAAAAACAAGAGAACGCAAAAGAGCGGTATGCTACCAACGACTGTGAAACTCAATAAGTTAAATAAGGAGTTCTATACTGAAAGGAAATGGCCGGATGGTGTCGTCATCTATGTCGTTGAGAAGTTACAGGATTGTAAGTACTGTTAATTCTTCTACATCTTCGTCAGACGTCAGTTTTCATATTATTTTGACAGTTAAGTGGGCAATGTTTTACTGAATTAGATCGTTGCTATATAACTCGGTATCAATGCGGTGTATACGTAGCAAGTCCGTTTAAGCAGACGACAACCTCATAGGTTGACCTGCGAGATGCCATTTATAAAAAAATATATAAATAAAGGTGTATACGTAGTTCGGCGCATACTTAGGGTTGCCAACTTTTTTTTAGAAGAAATAAAGTAAATTTAGGTCTGAAAAGAATATTAAACAGTATTTTAGAAAAAACTAACGGTATTTTATTTAATTATGATGTTTTAACAGAGCAAAAGCTAAAAAAATGCAAGATACTTCTTATTTCTCTTAAAAGCACGTGCATCTCTATCTTCTCTGTAGTCTAATTCAGAATGTACCCAAAACTGTATTTAACGTCGTTGAGACAAACATGTGTTCAGTTACAATCCGAATGATTTTGAAGGAAATTTCTAATCCATTGCTTATTTGCTTAATGTTTGAGAAGGTCGTCTGCTCAAAAACGTTAATAAACGCAATGAATGTTGTTGAACTGTCAAAATGAAAGCTATTAGCATTGTGTGTTTTGCAATAACCCTGCAGGACACTTACCTAATAACTTTTAAAGCTACAGTACAGCCGTTATTCCAAATTCGTACAGTTGGCAATGTCTAATCAATTGAGCCTGGTAACTATGGATTTACCTACGACCCTACTGACTACAAACCTAGCCCTCTAGCAATAAGCTAGCACCCTAATTCTCCTAATGCCCTACCTACCATACAAACCATACCAAACGTTGGTTTCACTTGAGGGAAATCTGTTACAATGAGACCTACGGTAACAGACGGAAGTTGGGTAGGAATAGGGGTTTGTGTACGTCGTGCAATGTACACAGGAAATTGTTATCTCACTGCCGATCCCACACTCATAGGATCGATGATGCCTAAAGGTGTCTTGGCCACAGTGAGGGGAGTTCCGGAAGGTGAATCAAACTCGACTCCAGTTTGATGAATAGTTTTTTTTTTTTTTTTTTGTGTATGGCATCTCGTAGTTGACCTTGAGAGGTCGTGACTACTTAACCGGACTATCCTGTGGCTGCCTTAAGCGGATTCAAAGCCTCCAGCCAGGGGCGTAAAACTACTTACATTACTAAGCGAACGCTCGCTAAGGCCACCCCCTGTGGGGTACGGACCTCGGCTTAGGGCGTCGCTGACGGGAGGACAGCAAGATGGGACAGGCTGGATCAAGTTTTGTTGATTATTATTATTCGGGGAATTTAAAGCTACAGGCTCAGCTACGGCGCGGGCTGGCACTTCATCGAGCAAGGTCGGGGGGGGACAATTACGTCGGGATCTTCGCGAAGAACCTCGGCGGCGAGGTCGGAATGTCGGTCTCTGTTTGTGCACTGTACTGGTGGCCCTACTGCTCTCCTGAATGAGAGTTATGTGGTCATCGGGATCGGTGAGGACATGCTTGGGACGGCGGACTTGACTAATGGAGGAGGGAATATAGCTAGCGGCTTTCACAACCAGAGGGTTGCGGTGATTCGCGGCGGTCTCGAAGAAACGCTTTGAAATGCGTTTCATGAACTGACGGATAGTGGGAATCCTGAGGTCTACGTGGAGGATTTCGTTGCGAACGTACCAGGGGGAGCCTGTTATCCTACGGAGGAACTTGTTCTGGACGGTCTGCTACGACGCTCGGCAATAAACAAATACGTAGAAACCCAAATTTCCCGAACGCCGTAGATTTACAAACATCTGGCTAACTTTCTAAAGCGGCTATTATTTACCTGTTACAACATTTGTTTCTTGAAGATAAAATAACACGTGCCTATAACTATTTATACGTTATTTCTATATAATCTTATATCTATCACATATTCAGCTCGCATTACTGTGCTTCGCCTACAGTATTATTAATAACTAGCTGACCCCGCAAACGTTGTTTTGCTAAAATATTTTTTTTTGTTATTTTTTTTTTGAAAAATAGATGTTTTCCGATTCTCAGACCTACCCGATATGCACACAAAATTTCATCAAAATCGGTCAAGCCGTTTCGGAGGAGTATGGCAACGAAAACTGTGACACGAGAATTTTATATATTAGATTTAGTTGTTTTCATTTTCTTGGGTATATGTCGGAGATGACAAAAATATTCATTGTATTTAGACATAAAAACTGTTTACGGAGATTAAAGAAAAAAATATGTTAAATATAAAACACGAGTGAGGTAATGTAAAGTAAAAAGCATGCGTGTTTAATTGTTTAATACCCTGCATTATGAACCTAAAAGTAATGTAATAAGAGCCACTTTATGAGTAACTGTGTTGAAAATAAATATTTAAACCTACATGGGCACTTATGAAACGTCGGAAGATAGGTTCCAGTGAGGGTTTTCTGAAATGATCTCCGATTGATGGCAGGACAGTAGCGGCAGGTCCAATGGACTGTCAAAACACATACGCGAATTGTAATTTTCTATATATTTTTTGCATTTTCCGCAGATGACCTAGAAGATCTTCGCAACAGGTTAGCTGCTGTGAATGGCATTTTGATGGAGAAGACCTGTGTCAAGCTTCGAGAGGTTGACGCTAAGGAAGCGCCGGGTTTTGACAACTACTTGATTCTGGATAACAGTCCAGATTATGTGACTGGCAGGGTGGGGGGCAAGCAGGTGAGTTTCTTTTTATTTCAGTTCGGTCAGTACAAACTCTGAGTTTTCTAAGTCGTAAGATTTTGGGAAAGCCCACAAATTCTTCATAAGATTTACCGATCATACCAAGATCAACGGCTCTGAAAATCCCTTTTTTTTACCATTTTCGAAATTTGAAAGTCATTTCGTTCATTTCAGTTCATTCAAAATTTTCTTAGCCTTCAACTACACGCATCTGTACATCAAACTTAATATAGCACAAAAATTATCGCTATGAAACGACTTTCATTTTGACAGACCTACAAAAATCAATCTAAAAAAAAAAAAACGGTGTTGCTTCCAAAACTGTCGCTGGAAGAATAGTAAGCACGCAACTAGCATGTAATGTAGTATGAGTGAATTGACACCCTTTTCCTCATACCTGTACAAACCAAACGCTATCAATGAACGAACCCATCATAAATTTCCTACACTCTATGAAAACTTGTTTTACGCGCAGGAGCACGATAATCATTTGACTTTGCATAAAATCCTTACTAGTGACAGCAAGCAAGCGTAAACGGCTTTTTATCAGACAAAAATAATAATGACAGAGTGTTGATTTAGTAAGCTAATAAAATATATGCATTTTTGTACTTGACATATGGTTTTGTATATTGACACTAGCTGTATTGTTATTGACACCAGTATTGTTTATTGACATTTGTATTGTGTATAGACTTATTATTCGTTTCCAGTCTGTGTGTTGACATGCAATGTATTGGACCTCTTTTCATTTTCTAATTTTTGTTTTTCTATTTTAATTGATATTGATTTCTATGACTATTATAATTTAATTTGTTTTATGAATCGTGTAGTTTTTTTCTAATTTTCTAATTAATAGCTAGCATCCAGCCAGCCAAGCCTCAATGATTTTCTTTTTTACAAACATTTGTACGCCCTCTGGCTTAACATAGCGCACTCTTTATCTTTTTATACCATTTTATTGTACCTATTTTTAACAAATTAATAAATTACTTATGACTTAAGCATGCCTAAAGCATCCGTTATAATCAGTCTATAATATTCCAACTGCTGGGACACAGGCAGGGTGCGAGTGCAGTCCCCTCTCAGAGGGGAGGTTCTCTGAGAGGGGACTGCACTCGCACCATACATATATCGATAACGTTGTTGTAAGCAAACATTGCACAATAATTGATTCAAACAGCTTTTTTTTTTTCGAATCATTATTTTTCCCTGAGATTTATGCCGTAGCCTATAACGTTGCCACTGCTCGGACACAGGCCTCCTCTCTGTAAAAAGGAGTGGGCCGTAATCCACCATGCGGGCCCAGTGCGGGTTGATAGATGTTAATGTCTTCGAATTTTTGGTTCTAGGACAGGCCGGTGTACCTTACGATGTTTTCCTTCACCGTTTTGAGAGCAGTGGTGATTCGAACCCACCATCTATTGTTGCTAATATTGCTACCTATCATTGGCCGTATTGCGAGTTTCTTTTAACCATTTCGACTTTACGCAACGACCGCGTTCGGCGCTCCGATTGGCCCTTCACCATTCGAAAGTTGCGCTCCGATTGTCAAGGGCTAATCGGAGCGCCAAACGCGGTCGATGCGAATCATGTATTGAATCCGTGGTATCAATGGCCCTAGTGAGAGTTTCTTTTAACTATTTCGACTTTACGCATCGACCGCGTTCGGCGCTCCGATTGGCCCTTCATCATTCTAAAGTTATTGAAGTTGTTGTTAGTGAGTTGTTTCGTTTTTATGTATTTTGTTTTCTCTTTTACTCTTACACACGTCTACATCTATCATATACTCTCCTACTGCAGGTATGCTGGAAGAGATTTCTTTAGAAATAAGCATTACCTTTGTACGTACTTTTCTGTTCTCTTTATTCTTCTTGTCTGTTTATCTGTCGGTACATAAATGGTTAAATAAATAAACGATTTTACAAAAACAACATCACGCCTTGCTTCTCTAAATGGTTCGGCTGCGGTGTACTTATAGTACATTTCGCCAGTTACGTTTAAGTCCCATGTTATAGGGGGCGAGCCATCAACCGGGAAAAATATCCGGACTCCGGGCTTTCTTTCGCAATAGCTTCTGCCCGTGAAATTTGTGGTTCCCCCCATCCTGTCGTCGTCGCGTCACAACGCCTAGGCCTGCCCGCGCTATGACTTCGTTTTCGAACGAGATTAGCGCGTTCAAACAAACAAACAATCAAACTCTTCAGCCTATTAGTATATATCAAAACTCTAGTAACGTCTCACGTGGTCGACGTAAACATAAGAAAGAGAAAGCGCTAGAAAATTTCCGTAGGTGTGCAAAGGACAGTAATATAAATATTGAAAGAGATAGTAATATTGTATACGTTAGGGGACCACACGCAAGTGTGTGAAGGACGGAGAAATGGCAAAGTATTGACGTCAGTGGGTAATTTCTGAGTAGGGTGGCCAGAGAAAGATAATTTCCTTTTTTTTGGGGGTATTCTCAGACCTTATAAAGTAAAATTTAGTGTAGTTTTAACGTTGAATAGCTAAAAGTTTACGAATGACGGTGGTCAATTCCAAAGGGGCAATAACCACCTTCAGATAATAGTTTTATGATGTAACAAGCATGCTATCTATGCATAGCTCTTAATAATGATAACTGAAATTTGTTATTATGTTATCGAAACTCTCTAGTCCAAGATTAATTTCTACCTAGAGATTTTTACAAATATTAAGTACAGTGCATTTAGTCAGTCTATGCATATAATCATAACTTCCTATAATCTATAACTATCTTGCTATAAATTAAGTTAAAATAAATTAGGACACGTATAGTGTAAGGTAAAATTTAAAAAAAAAAACATTTTCCAGTCATTTTGGTTATGGTTTAGCAATGTAAATGGTTTTGATGTTGTTATTCTTATTCATAACCCTCAAATAAAGAAAACTACAAACGAAGCCGACCCCAACTTTGTTGTGAAAAGTAGACAGATGATGACATACAAAATTGTAAAAAAACTAAATTAATTCAATTCAATACGTCTGTTATTATTAATAATTGCAAAATGGGGTCAATCTTATTTTAAGCACTAGCCACCCCATTCCAGAACATTCTTCCGCTTTCGCGTTCTGATTGGTCGATGCCGTCGAAAATTCTGGACACCCATTGGCCGAGCGTATAAATACAACTGACAGCGCGGCAAAGGTAGTACTTTCAAAGTTCCTCACCCGGAAGTTAAATTGAGTTTTTTTTTTACAAAGTGTGGCTTTATAATGGTTGCAATTGGCATTGATTTGGGTACAACGTATTCTTGTGTGGCTGTGTGGCGACATGGAAGTGTCGAAGTGATACCAAACGGACAAGGAAACAGGACAACTCCGTCTTACGTCGCGTTCACACCCAACGAGCGTCTCATCGGCGAAGAGGCGCGAAATCAAGCCGCGATCAATCTCTGGAACACAATTTTCGGCGCGAAACGTCTTCTCGGTAGACGATATGACGACATTGGCGTTCAAATGGATTTACGTCATTGGCCGTTTCAAGTTTCGAATCAAAATGGTAAGCCAATGATTTTAGTTGATTACAGAGGTGAGAAAAAGTATTTTGCGCCCGAAGAAATTAGTAGTATGGTGCTTTTTAGGTTAAAGGAAATAGCTGAAAGTTACCTTGGTACTAAAGTCAATAAGGCTGTTATTACCGTTCCTGCTTATTTCAATGATTCTCAACGACAAGCAACTAGAACAGCTGGTTCTATAGCCGGGTTGAAAGTTCTTCGAATCACGAATGAACCAACGGCGGCTGCTCTTGCGTATGGTTTAAATCGAAGAGGGGACAAAAATGTCCTGATTTACGACCTAGGTGGTGGAACTTTTGATGTTTCAGTGCTATCCATCAATGGTTCTGTTTACGAAGTGAAAGCGACTGCAGGGAACACCAGACTAGGCGGTGAAGATTTCGATAATCGTCTCGTCGCGTATTTTGCGGAAGATTTTCGTAAAAAGTATCATACGGACATTTTGGGGAATGCGAAAGCTTTGCGGAGGTTGAAGACCGCTGCAGAACGAGCAAAGAGGTTTCTCACTTCTTACACTGAAGCTACGGTCGAAGTTGAAACTCTGTGCGATGGTATAGACTACTTAGGAAAAATCTCTAGAGCGCTTTTCGAAGAGTTATGCTCAGATTTATTTAGGGACACCCTGTCGCCAGTAGAAAAAGCGTTAGCCGATGCGAAACTTAAAAAGACTGATATTCAAAAGATTATTTTAGTAGGAGGCAGCACTAGGATACCAAAGATACAGAGTATGTTGAAAGAATTCTTCGGAGGGAAGAAGTTGACAACTAGTTTGAACCCTGACGAGGCTGTAGCTTGCGGAGCAGCTATACAAGCCGCCATACTGAGCGGTAAACGCCATGAAAAGATCAAAAACCTATTACTAGTTGACGTAGTACCTCTCTCTTTAGGAATAGAAACAGCCCGAGGAATGATGTTTAAAGTAATAGAAAGAAACACTCCAATCCCATTCCAGAAGACCAAAGAAATCACTACTTTAGACGACTATCAAAACAGAATGACAATTGAAATATTTGAAGGAGAAAGGAGTTTGACCAAATACAATAATTTACTTGGCGTTATTGAGCTGAGTGGAATACCGCCAGCTCCAAGAGGCGTGGCGAAAATCGACGTGACTTTTGACATAGATGCTAACGGTATTTTGAGCGTCTCAGCCAAAGACCGATGCACAGGTAATACAAAGAGTGTTACCATACAAAATGAGCACAGACTTAACCAACTCCAGATAGGACAAATGATAATCGATGCTACTATGCACCGCGAAGACGATATTGAAAACAAAAAACGTTTGGAAGTAAGAAACCAGTTAGAATCATACGTTTACGAAGTAAAAAGATCTGTTGTGGAGAAAAGTGAAGTTCTTACTGAAATAGAAAAAGAATTCATGAAAGAAGAATGGGAGACTGCAATTGAATGGTTGGACTCTAACATGGATTGTTTAAGAGAGGACTTTGAGCGGCAGATGACGGAGTTGATGAGGAGATGGTCAGGGATCATGAAGAAGATCTATGATCAGCCGTGGATGCATAGAGCAAAGCGTCGGAGAAGAGAGAATTATCAAGAATTTGAAGGACATGAGATTACTACAATTGAAGAGGTTCACGATAGTGAAGAATGAGGTAGAAGTATAGTGAAGGAATCTAGAAGACACTCCTTTTGAAGAATTTCTCGAATATTTAGTACATTTTTTTGTGATTTTTTAAATGACCACGTTCTTTTGATGCTGTATCTAGCTTTAGGAACAGATTTTTGTCATGTTAATTTATGTCAGCAAATTGTTATTGAGCCATTTGGCTGCTACTGTTAAGACACAGTTATTCCATTATTGTTATATTTTGAAATAAATGGAGAGCAATTGTTTGAAATGATTCTTTTATTTTCAAAACCTGATAACCTTTTACGGCAGCCTTTGTCAGACGGTTGCTTTTTCACTAAGTTTAACACGATCATTATATCTGTAGTGCTATTCTGTAACCATCTCACCGTGAAAACTTAGGTGAAGTGAGCGTGGAGTGAGCTGTCAGTGCCACTGATGCTAAGTATTGACCAAGACGGGATGACACTGGCAGCTCACTCCACGCAAGTCTTCACGGTGAGATTTTACAGAATCGATTTGCTGATATTTTGAAAAGTGAATTCGACGCGTTTGTTTGTTTTTTTTTACGCTTTTGTGGAGAGGTGTTAACCACGGAATTACAAAAAAGAGGTGTTAACTAACCTCTTGCACGTGCCGACACGATAAAGTGTGACATTCTACATGTATGTATAAATGGTAGTACCTAAACATTGATTAAATGGTTAGGTTGTAGGTGTAGGCTCCATCAGTAATACCGCTTGATTCTCGCATCATTACAAGGCCCTACTTCAAAATTGTGGGGAAGCCATGGTGAAATAGGATTGATAATTTTTATACGTTCCCTGTAAAAGAACAAACACATTATAAAAGCCTCAGAGGCTACCAATCAGACCATACCTACTAATTATGTTACTTCTCTCCTTTCAGAACTTCGGCTCCATCGAGCTCTTCGAAGGAGGTCATCACAAGCAGCACACCGCCATGATGGTGATGGCAATGCTGGGTTTCTACTTCGAGGTCTCTCGTCATGACAGAGATCAGCATATCAGAGTCCATAATCGGCATATTAGGGCAGGTATGAAATCAAAGCAATACCTACCCGTATTACGTAAAAACGTTCGCATTCTCATCTCGGATTCCCGAAAGTACCAAAATTTTCCAACGAAAAAATTAAATAAGTAGTAAAAATTAAAAAAAACTTTTTTGACAAAAAAAAAAACTACTAAGTACCGATTTCACAAATGAAACTGAACGCGTTCAGCACATCTTAAACGCGTTCAAGAGCTGTCAGTGTCAATATTCCATTCAAAATTACACTGACTGCTTTTAAACGTAGTCTATATGTTGATCGTGTTCAGAATCATTGGTGAAATCAGCCCTTACAAAGTGAAAAATAACTTGTTTTTTTTGGAAATTGGTTGTTACGTTCTGTAAAAAGGTTTCTATTTTATTTTGCACTTTTAACTGTCATACGAATACCCACACGAATTCGTATACCACTTCTTGCTAAACCACTATTAGATACGTAGCCTGTCGATTCTGTAAAAACCACACCGTGAAGTTATCCCTTGCATCAGTGGCACTGACAGCTCACTCCACGCTCACTTCACCTTAGTTTTCACTGTGAGATGGTTTCAGTAAAGCAATTACTGTACATTTCGACCAACTTATCTGTGCAAGTGCTGTTTTTTCGATCGGTTTTTGTTTACTTTTTAGATTTTCGTTTACAACCAGGCAACGCCAACAATAATTGAGATGATGACTTATTTTAAAAAAAAAACGTGAAAATAATGTCATTTCAATGAAGGCATAGTAAAAATGAGATAATCGAAAAAATCTGTTAGATCGATGTAAATATGAACAAGATACACACTGTAAAAGTTTTTGGAGGGGATTATTCCTGTCCTTGTCGCGCGGTACGGACAATGTACGCCGCTAGTAAGAAGTTACGTAGTCGTAACGGCACTTATAGGATAGTGCTGTCCTAGTCTTGCCATCAACCGGGCACAAATCCAGACTCCGGGGTGCTACTGAGAAATTCCAGATAGAAAAACCCAATATCACTTTGCCCGACCTGGGAATCGAACCCAGGACCTCATGGTCAGCAGTAGCGATTGCGACCACTAGACCAACGAGGCAGACATTATTTTAAATTTTAATGACCATTTTATATCAGTCATCATCCCTATTATTCGATTTGGAATATGTCAGAATTGAAAACCTTATATATTGCTTAATCCTAGTCACCATGGCGTTTCCGACATTATCTCGAACTCTGTTGTAATTGAAATAATTCTCTTCCAATAGCTTTAAGCCACAATCTGCTAAGCTTAGGGTATTTCGGAAAATGGTAGACTCAAATTTTAGAGCATTTTAGAACATAACAATGAATAATTTTCGCAAAAATTAATAAAAACTGACTCACGCCTTGCATTATTAGCTTGTTTTGGGAACTAGCTACGACAGCGCCATTTTGACAGTTGCCTTCCCCATTAGCCAAGTTTTCTTCGTCTTGTCTCTTTTTCGTTCCCGACAGTTACGACATCGTACTTCCACGTGTCATCTAATAGTATGACATTTTGCAGTTTTCGAAGATCCAACGTTGATTATGTAACCTAGGTAGGTACTTGCGTCTTTTACAATATCATCGTTTCCCTACATTTTCGACGTCTTTTTGACATTGATTGTCATTTTTTTTTAAACCTGTTATTAGAGGCTCAAAATGCAACAAAAAAAAACATGCCTACTATTTTTTTCGCCATGTATGTACAGTGTTTCGCAGGCAATGGCTTCGAAAATACTATTTTAGTATTAAGAAAATGTTGGCAACCGAAGTGGCAGCGCGGAATATGGATTTGTGCCCGGTTGATGGCAATAGGCTCGTCCCTATTACATGGGACTTAAACTTCTTTATTTTCTCCAGATAAGCTCCACCACTTCGAGAAGATTGGTGACGAGGCTACGTTAGATCTGCCGTATGACTACAAGAGTGCGACCCATCCGGGTTGGCAGTTCTGGAGAAAGGTTGGAAAGAAAGGCATTTCAACCGTCGCCACTTATAAAGAACAGGTACGTATCTATGTATGCAAACACCAGCTTCAGCAAACGACGTCATCCGCATGAAATTTCTGCCCCCGCGAACCACCGCGTAGCGTCGCCCCGCCCGGGCTATTACTTCTCGGGTTCTTTCTGCTTTTTTTTTTTTGCTCGTTTTCTAAGGGTCATAGCGTCATGTGAGCCTATACCTACCTCATGGATAGGGCTATCAAAGGAAAAAATCATTATTAAAATCCGACTGCTAATTAAAGAGATTAGCGCGTTCAAACAAAGTCTTCAGCTTTATTAGGAGTTTACATAAATATATGAGTACGAAGTCTAGGTGTCGACCTACTTCTGAAACGTTTCGTGCAATCCTAAACTTTTATTAAAAAAAGTTTTAAAGTTCCGGGTTCAGAAAAACATGTTAAAAGATTTATTTTATATTTATAAGTAAAGCAATTAATAAAACAAAAAGTTGTTTGATTGAAATGAGTAACGATATTGGTTACTGTGATGACAGGACAAATTGAGTACAACGCCATCTATTGCAAAGAGCTCTAAACAAAATGTTATTTTTTTTACGAAAACCAGTTAACACAATGGTAATTACAACCACGACCCTTGTACCAGTTACCACAATGTACCAGTTACTGGTTATTGGTACATTGTGCCCAGAAGCTCAATGTTTTGCGTGTGTTACATTGCACACTACCGTAAACAGAAATTTTTCACACAATAAATTAAAGTCGTTTCCAAGCAATTATTTTTGTGCTATGTTAATTAGTTTAAGATCGACTTTTGGGTTTTAAAGTCACTTCCGATCAATTAATTTTCTTTTTCTTTCCAGGACCCGGACGGCTCAGTAATGCGGGCGCTAGGCCAGAACCCTGAACTATTATCAAAAACTGATATAATTAAAATCAACAGTGTGTACGGAGTAGAATGCTTCCAAAGTGACCGCGCTTCAAACAAGAAGAAGAGTATACGTATGCTAAATGAAGAGGACGACGTTATACAATAAATTATAATTACATAATTAAAAAACTTATTTTTTGTTCTTTTCAATTCTCAAAGTCATTGACGGCTTGAAGCAGTCACCTTAAGGTTAGTTCGTTCACTTAAGGTGATTGCTCCGATTTTAGAAATTGTAAGGTTGTTTTTTTGTGTGGGCTCAGATAATTGTCCTTGAGACAGGAATCATTTGCGAACAAGCTCATACAAAATGTTTGTCCCTGACCCTCACAGAAAGTGGATAGGGCCCTGATTCTGATATGTGTAGGTATTCGAGGTACGAAAGTGAGAGGATTAATAAAGATAGTCATCCATCTATGGACCAACCGCGGCAAGATTACCTAAAGCTGATCAACCCGTATAACCCATAATAGCTTCATGGCCGCAAGCGCATTAGAGTAAAATGAAAATCCATTACAATTTATTTGATTTAAAAAAAAAAACACTAATAGTAAAGCTATTTACTGCAGTTTTCAAAATTCTTGCTAAGACTTATATCGCTTTTGCTGATCACATTGTATATGACTATGTTCGCTGCATAATTCCGTTTTTTAAACACGCATTTTTCAGTGTATATCATTGCACTGACAGCTGAAAGGAAAAATAAACAATTGAATGAACTGGGTTTCAACGCCTAAAAACGCTTGAGGTTGAAGCAGTGGGAAGCGATAAGGTATCCCGCGAAATTTTCTTACGTTCTTAGCGATTTGCAGGATTGCAGGTTACCTAGTATTAGGTTTTTTAAATGATTTGAATTATTATAATTCCGTAAATACATATTTGTAACGTTCAAACCAGATACTGGTCTAAAAATTGCAGAAAACTTTAGAAAATTTAAACTTCGCGGGCTACTCTGGTGCTTTCACCCTAAAAATAAGCTGCATGAGTCTCCTTTAGCCACAGCAATGTCGCACCACGGCACAAATAATAATAGCATTGGTGTTTTTATTACAAGTTCTGTTGGCACTGTTTAATTATTTACGGACAACATACAGCACTGTTTAAATAAGTAAACATAGCTCAGAACTTGGTAATACACTACTCACAACGTTATCCACAGATTAATAAACAAATCTACTAGTTATTAGAAAGAACAACAAATTTCAGACTGCTAAAATATACTAAGCGCACTGTATCTAGTTGAGTGAGACTGCAAAGATAATCAGGGAAATGTATCAATTCTCTGACTAGTATATAGTTTTCTGTGATAACAATTCCCACAAGCCGTGTTGGCCAGGGAGTCGTGGCACAAGGAAATGGCGGCATATTTAAAAAATCTTTACATTACAACATAGTCTGAAATTTTATCAAAATAATACACTCTTCTCATATCAACAAACTAATTAACATAAAAATACAAAAGTATCTAATCATTTTTTTTACACTAAATTATTCATGTTGACCTGAAGATATTTAAAATTAGTCGCGATGTTCATGTGCCACGACTACCTAACCAAACTCTACTAAAGTGCGCGCAAAATAAGTCTGCGTGCAGACGAAATCGGAAATAATTGTTTGCCATCATCTCGACGTTTATGTCAAGTGTCAAGAGGGAAATATTATGGAAAATAATCGCCATCAATATGCCGAATGTGCTTAAAAGTGCTGGCAGGTATTTAGTATAAAAGGAAAACATGCGCGCAGACTTATCTTGCGCGCACTCTACTTGTAGTACGTCTGTCCACTGTCCACACTTGTATAATTTTGGTGTATCAGTAGTGCTATTCTGTAACCATATCTCTGAGAAAACTTAGGTGAAGTCAGCTTGGAGTGGGCTGTCAGTGCCAATGATGCTGTGGATTGACCAAGACGGGATGACACTGACAGCTCATCCCACGCAAGACTTCACGATGAGATTTTTACAGAATCGGCATGCAGATCTCCGATGCGTGGCACCGCGCTGCTTTGCATCATCCATAATCGCAAGTGTGTACTCCAAATGGTACGCGATCACGTTGTGCACAAGCCTTACATTACTGACCGTTTGAGGTACAAGAAAATCATAACGGCGTCTATTAGAAATGTTTATGTACTAACCCGGCCTCTGCACTGTTGTTATTGTCCTTCTCTCAATCTTATGTTCTTCTTGCCAATGAAAAAACATTTTTCTTATAATGGCCAGGACAAGAGCTATCATAAATATACTTAGACCGAACAGTATTGTGTAAAGAGCCATTCATGGACGTGGATAAATACATTTTGTTGGAACAATTGTAGTTTATAATTTGATGTAACTTGACATGATTTTGACAAACGACATTGTTTGTGCATATCCAAAAAAGTTCATGCACTCTAAAACCTCTTTAAGTAGTTTTTTTAATGGTTTGGCTCTCTGTGGTTTGGCTAGTGATATTTTCATAAAATCTTCGCAACCGGATGATTATAAAAAAACCTCAATATTATTATTTTAAAGTAGGTAATGCATTTATCATGATAAATTAACAAACAAAACTGCAGCAAAAATACTCTATCACAACTTAGGCACAATACAGAAATTCCAATGCGTTGCCTATGTCAATGTTAAAATTAAAAAAACACTGCAGTAAGGAACATCTGTGGTGCCGTGCCGCCGTGGCGCGAATTTTAATTTCACTTTGCTTATTAACTTGATTGTGCGTAAATAGTTTTGTGTTAGAATAATAAAATGTTAGGTAAACATGTTCATTGTAGTTAATATTTGTAAACAGGATGAGTTTCGATGATTATGGTAAGTTTTTCCTTAAAGTATTTAAGTATTTTCGAAAAAGTTTCTAGAAATTAACTTTAACATATAATTTTCACAAATTTTATTACATTTTCAGCCCATCACATTTATCAAAAACACCGTTTAGCTGTAGCACTGGCTGTTATAAAATCGAAACCAGCAAATGTAAAAACAGAAAAATATTTAGAAGAACTAAAATCTAAAATTGATCACAAAATGGATGATGAAAACTTCACTGTTTGTAGTGACGACTTTCTGATGAGAGATGATGATGAAATGAACGATAGTGTTACTATTTTGAAGGACTTTGATCCGGAATTTGTTTATAATGATGATCATTTGTTGGTTGGTGACAATGCGGCCAAAGAAAAGGTATTTTTTCAAGTAATATATTGTAGATAATCCAGGGCGGATCCAGAGTGGTGGAAAACTCTGACACATGGGGCACGTGTTATGTAAAATAAAATCGAATCGTCGAAATGGACTGGCCTGTTCGTTTAACCATCATCCCTCTGCTTCACTGATGAACGTTGAAGTAGTACCTACTTATTAGTATCTTCAACAGCAGTGGCGTAACTACTTAGGTTGAAAGTGGTACAATCAATTCGTACTCGGGCCCAGAGGTGTGCTATGCATACAATGCACCGGCCTAGAGCCTCAGTCGGTAAGAGGCTTTTAAGTTTTATTTTTTACTTTTTAGTTGTGGTACATACCCCACACAAATTCGTATACCACAACTTGATATGTAAATAACAGTGACAAGACGTTATTATATAGTAACATCAAAAAAAAAAAATTGTTTCCAAATAGTGCAAACACTACAAAAAAAATGTAAAAGCTTAAAAATTAAACCGAGTTATAAACGTTTTAAAGTAATTATTAGACAAGGACAGCACTACCGTAGAAGTGACGTCACGACTATGGTAGCTTCATAATAGCGCCATACATTGTCCGTACCGCGCGACAAGGATGGGAATATCACCTCCAAAAACTTTAAAAGCGTGTGGCTTCTTCATATTTACATGGATTTTCAGATTTTTTTCATTTAAGTAACTCATTTTCATTAAGCCTTCTTAGAAATGACATTATTTTTTCGAACATTTTAATATTAGTCACCATACCTATTAAGTGGGAAAATACGTATTATTGAAGCTAACTGAAAAAGTACCCAACCAAAATTATTAAAAAAATAGCATACCCCATCCACCAAAAAAGGATTTTCGACATCGTTATACAGATATATCGCGTAACCAACATGCAAAAAAAATGTCGCACAGAGGAATTGACAAGCTCCTCCTTTTTTAAGAAGTCGCTTTCCGGAACTCAATTTTTTTTTTGTTGCATATATTAGGACTGGTCAAAGGAAAAATTAACCAAGCCAATTCGAGGTGGGGTGCTAAAATTATTGAGCTCGTTTAGCTCGCTCTTGCTGCACAGGTTCTCACACCTATGTCGACAAAGTAAATCTTATTTATGTATCTATGGTATAAATAAAATCTATCCGGTGCTAAAATTGTGTTATTTTTTGTAGGTTTTCATAAACATAAGTCCCATGATTGGCCCATGTGCCACTCCCTGAAATTAATCCTGGATTCGCCCTTGTAGATATTTGTATCTTTTAAGGGTTCCGCAGTCAACCAGGAACCATGCCCGTCCTTCTGTCCGCAGTTTAACTCAGAGACTCTTAGTACTAGAAAGCTGTAATTTGGCATGGATATACCAGGCCACTCAGAAAGCATTGCGAAAAAAAGTTTTTATGTATGAGAGACTGGCCAGTTATAGTCTATTTTGAAAATATAATAATTTGTAAGTAAAAATTGGTACTTACGTTCCAATTTCAAAATTTCCCTCCACATTGTTTGCGAGCTAATTAAAATTATCGTGTCTCATAAAAAATGTATCTGCGCCGGGAACATTTTCGCGCAACGATTTTTTTACGATTTCAAGTGTCGCCTGAAACCGGACGAATCGTACGATAGACTTCAAATGGTATTCATGGATGAAGGTCCTTCTAACGCAACCGTGTATCGTTGGTATAACGAATTCAAGTGAGGTCGACTAACTTTGGGGGATGAAGAAAAAAGTGGTCGCCCTTTGACGGATGTTACGGAAGAAAATGTGCTAGCAGAGATTAATAAATTTTAATTCAAGACATACTGCACATACTGCAGGTTAGATCGGGAAGCCTTCACGAAATTCTACACGTGGATCTTCGCGTGAGGAGCATAGTTTCACGCTGGGTGCCGCACAACCTTACGGATGTTCAGAAGCAGGCCCGGGTGGAATAGTGCCGTGATATGATAAACGAATTTCAAGCAGGATCGTCTCGGCGTGGATTGGATTTATCAATACGATCCAGAAACTATGCGCCTCGCCAGTCGACGGTTTGGGTGTTTCAAAACGAGTCAACGCCTACCAAAGTGAAGTGATCTAGAATCGGGGGGAAGGTTTTGATTGCAAGCTTTTTCAATTTGACTGGCTGTTTGGTGTCAATTCCTTTACGGAACCAGAGATGCATCACCGCTGAATGGCTTCCAAATGTTTGGTAGAAGTTTTCTCTGTTGTGGACAACAAGCGAGCTACTTAAAGAACTTTTATTTTTATTTTCGCAAAACTTTCTGAGTATTTAGTACTTGTGATGCCAAAAATAAATTAGTATATGTGAATGGGGAAGGTCAGGCAAAGCTAATTGTAGATGGCGCGACCATAGCTAGATAATAAATTTGACATTAGGGTCTTTAGGGAAATGGTGCACTCCAATTTTGGGTATCTAGCAACACAATAACGCGTCTGTTTTCGCTAAAATAAAATAAAACCACATCACGCCTTGTATTATTAGCTTGTGTTGGGAACTAGCTACGACAGCGCCATTACGTCCGACCACTGGTTTATCAGCTAGCTATCTATAACTGACCAGTCTCTCATACATAAAAACTTCATTTCGCTATTTTCTGAGTGGCCTGATTAAAAAATTAATTTCAAATTTACTTTTTTCAGCCTGAAAATCTGTCACAAATAACATACTATGATAGTGCACAGACTGAATTTCCAGCTTACATTACTGATATAATGCTATCCGAAGACGATCATAATCCCAATCAGAATATTATCGAACAATCTATGCCTAAAAATGTTGTTAGCGAAGAATTCAATGAAAGCTCAAGAAAATATATTGATCAAAACACTGTTATTGAAAACAAATATACTAATGAAACTTATTATAAAGAAAGTAAGAATGAAACAGTAGGTACAAACTATAAACCTATAGCTACATCGACTGAAAGCACGAATGAAACATACTACGATTCTCAAAAAACTCAGCTTTATACAGTGCATGGCTTTACTCAAAATTACACTCATTATAGTCCAAGTCAGAACGATATTGTTGTACCTAATAAATACTTGTTTGCTCAAAATAAAAATTTGAAAGTTAGTACTGTTCCAAATAAAGATTTAACTGAAGAAAACAATGCTGAAACCGTAAATATTAACGGTTTTTGGACTGAGACACAATTTATTAGTAAAGGAAATAGATCAAATAGTAAAATTTATGAAAAACCTACGAACAAAGAAGAATTTCAATATATTCAAACTATGAATATGTTTTACCAAAATAACGATGAAAATTTTGATAAAATTCATGATAATAATGCCAATTTAAATAGTGATAGTAATAAAACTATGAATGATATCAATATTGATTTAAATAAGGACAATCATACTCAAAATACTACTCCATTTTCACAAAACGTTGATGAATATTTTGATGAAATACAAATCATTAAAAAGAATATTATAAAAAACAATTTTTGTACCCAAAATGATATGAATAAGAATGGAGAAAATCCTGTTAATATGGAAATAACCGACGAACCTTTTCCATTTAGTCAAAATATGGACTATTTATCTCAAAACAAAGAAATCAATTATACCAAAAATAACTTTGAGACCGCAGATATAACAAAAGCTAATGATTTAAATCAACTATCAAATACAGAAAACCTGACTCAAAATTCTTTAAAAGATTATCAACTTCCAACTATAGCTTCTGGAAACGATTCTTCTGATCAACCCATAGAAAGAAGAGAAGAAGAAGAATATGAATCTGAAGAGATTATATCGTATAAAGTTTTAGAAGAATTCAATAAAGTCAAGTCATTTTTGAATCGACCAAACAGGAGAATGTCTTGTGATGGTTATTCCACGGATTCAGGATACAGAAGTGACTCACAAAGAAGTAGCAATAGAAGCGGTAAATTTAACTCTTATATTTTGATTACGAAGTGTCATCATCTCCTGACCTTTTCATAATTTATTTGGGGTCGCTGCAATATATGTGTGTGTGTTTATTTAGTGTGGTGTGTGTGATGTTTGCTGTGTGACTAGTCATCTCGATAGTCCCTTTGTATCCATATCATCTTCACCTTACACAATCCATTGTTTCTTTGTTCATCTCCTACTCTTAGAGCCATCCACATTCATACTCGTAACTTGCCTTATCCCAAGTCTTCTAATTCCATGTTTTTTTATATATATTAAGGCTTCATTTCTTTCTTGACCGATTTTCTAGCCATCATCTTTCACACAATCCATCCATCGTTTCTATGGTCTTCTCTCTTACTCATATGGAAATCTAACAATATGTACTCAAAGCTTGCCTCTATCCCAAGACTTCTTCTCTCATACATCTATATTAGCCGTCATCTCAGTCTTGACCGCCTTTGTATCCATATTATATATCACACAATCTATTTTTAGCATCGTTAGTCTTCTCCTACTCATAGCCAATATTCCAAGACTTCTTATTTCATACATCTATAGAGGTATGAGGTACGGGATATCCCTTAAGGAAAATAGAGGATCCTACGACCAGACAGGTGTTGTGCCTGGTGGGCAACTGCCAGTTTTTTTTTTTTTTTTAATGGCATCTCGCAGGTCAACCTATGAGGTTGTCGTCTGCTTAAACGTACTTGCCTGTGGTTGCCCTAATAAATTAAAGCCTCCAGCCAAGACTTGCAACTGCCTGATGTCGGGACGTTGTATATATGCTAGTTGCGCGGTAAACTCTGCTTGCGCGAGGCAGGATTTGCGTGACGTCTCACTGACGCGTAGTCCGCATGTGGCGGTGATTCAGCACATGAATCTGAACCTTCCTGAGTTGAAAGTTTTCGTCTTTTATCGGCCAAGTGAAGGGTTGAATTTATCCCTAATATAAACATAATATTTTTTTTTTTTAAATATTCTGCCATACATCGATGAGAGCAGTGGTGGCCTAGTGGTAACGGCTGCGACTTACGAGTTGTAAGTCGTAGGTTCATACCCAGACAGGTGCTTTACTTTGTGTAAATTATTTCATCACCACCGCTCTCAAAACGGTGAAGGAAAAGAAGACATGTGAAATCTACCGACCCGCACTGGGCCCGCGTGGTGGATAACGTCCCGCTCCCTCTCACAGAGAGGAGGCATGTGTCCCAGCAGTGGGAACATAATATGCTGATTATGTATCAAAATATATCGCTTAAATTGCCGTATTTTTTATTGCGTTGACATAGAAACCTGATTTTTTGTATTCCAAGGGACCGTAGACCTACGTATTTGATATTAATTTCAACTTGATACTTCCGCGCGTTGACGCGCACAAAACGCCCGCCCTTCATCACTTCCTAGTGCTTTGGCTGGGAAGAAGAAGTAGCGCAACAAACTCCCTAAAAGAGGTCTTGAGAGACTGACAGACAAGACGTACAACGAAGTGATCTTTTAAGAGTTCCGTTTGAGTCACGGAACCCTACAAATTTGCTGTTCCATATATATTGACTGTATATATACCTATATTTTTTGATAACCGACAGAAAAATCTACGCTACGCTAGACCCCCCCCCGGTCTAGCAATAATCGCGCGGCAGCATTTACACTAAAATATTAATGGTTTCAGCTCTACAGTTATCAGGGAACTGGCTGAACCAATCTGGATGCTGTTTATTTAACTACATCATGCAATGTCCTTTAGTAGCTGGCACCAGAGATATTACCAACGAAATTGCACAGGTGAGCATCATGGTCTACCTAGCAGAGGCGCTCTCGCCTCTAAATCGACCCGAGAAACGATAACCATCCATACTTTCCTAGATCTCTCCGTGCCTCGGAAAGAATTATGGTGCACCTAGAGTAAAATTACAATAGAAATAATTAAATATAAAGCAATGGTAGGTAAATTAATTATGTGATATACACAACATGGTGCTCACATATTAACAAATTGTATTGTAAAAGTATATAATTTCCCTTAAATTTTTGACACGTAATCATTTTGTGTGTGAGTTAAAGTAATTACAGAAAATTATACAATTAAATAAGCAACCAGCACCATGTTTGCGGAATACACAATATCCTTCAAAATGATTCAGATTGTCGGAATCATTTTGAAGGATATTGCTAATCCATTGCTTCATATTGTTCGAAAAAGTCTGCTCAACAACGGAAATCAAGCAATGAATGTTGTTGAACTGTCAAAATGAAAGCGATTACTACTGACAGTTTGTTACTCAATTACCCCGCAGTTTGATTTTGCCGAGCATGAGGTCCTGGGTTCGATTACCGGGTCGTGCAAAGTGTTATTAGGTTTTTCCATGGATAAATATATGTACACATTATGGAATTCAATTAAGTATTGAGTATTGAAATTACTCAGTAGCAGCCCGGAGTCCGTATTTGTGCTCGGTTGATGGCAATAGGCTCGCCCCCTATTACATGGGACTTAAACATAACTGACAAGCTGTCGGTGTACTATTGGTACTCAAACATCCCTGCCTAACCCTTCAAGAATTACAGGCATGATATTGTTATTTTTTAGGTGTTTAGCCAGTTAATAGACAGATTGCATGAAGAGGAGAAATATCCATCGTTCTTAGAAGATCTACTAGAAACTATAAACTTACTATTACGACAAGTCTATGAAGGGGAGAGCAGTGAAGATAGTGAGGTAAGAATACTTAAACCGACTTTAAATGGTGCCGATTATCGTGTCACAAATGCCTCTAAACTAGACTAAAATCACTTATACTTGGTTTAATCCCGTTAAACGATGATTTTTCTTCCCTTTCTGAAATTGACTAAAGTGACAAAACTTAACTATGTTTCAGTTTGACAGCACTAAGATTGCACTGAGTTATTAGTTTAGTGAAAATGGCGATATTACTATTCTGAATTTGACGTTTTTCACCAAAAATTTTCATTGTTTACCTAAATCTGAACATGAATCTGACTATTTTTAATCGCGACTAAAAACGTAGGCAATAAAATTAGTTGTCGTGAACTAAAATTCACACCAACACCTCGACTTTAGGTACAAAAACAGTACTGTATCTTTTTTTCATATATTTTGCTTCTCGAAAATGGTGTGTCCTATCGTAAAATTAATGAAAATTTCGAGCCTTTTATAAAAGTCCATATAAAACCCCTAAAATCCAACATGGCAATCGTTTTTCACATTTTCCATACAAAAAAGTTGAAAATTCGTTATAAAACATGTCGAGGCTCTAAAATAATTCACGGGTAGAGCAAACAAGTACCACGTTGCGAAGCCAAAATAAAATAAAAAAGAAACAACGTCGTGATTGTCAAATTCGATTTAAGTGGTGTCAAAAATATTTTAAATTTAGAGTTTTTTCTTGCAGAATAAATAGCTTTAAGATTCTCATAGCCAAAGGTAGGAATTTTAGTGATAGTTTAGTTAGTTTAATTCAATGTACGAGAGAATCGGCACCCTAACGTACCTGTTAATTCTCATTGCTATAACCTAAACCGCGGGGAAATTGTCTAACACACTAAACCAGACTAGGTTTCCGTACGTGTTTTTTGGGTGACCACTGAAAATATGCGCTGTGCTGTGGGTCCCATAAATTACAGTGTCATGCTGAGTGGAAGCCTTCTTTGTCACAGTCACGGTGTGTAGCTGCCGACTATTTATGTTCTGTGTTCGTAAATATAAATCTCCTTTGTTTTTCTGTTTTGTAATCGAGTTATCTTTTTGCACGTGTTTGTGTAACAAATTAATCTTTTTTTCTTTCTTTTCTTTTTCATAACTAGCAGTAGCAATGGCTTTCATTTTGAAAATGGACTGGACTGGACAGGGTATGTCCAGTCCAGTCCAACGTCATAAAAATATCCCCAACGCAGCGGTGCACAGTTTCGGGGATATCCCATACCGTTGGATGTACCTACAGTTAGATGAGGCTGTTTTCTTATCCTTGATCTGGACGTGACACAAACTAGCGAGCGCCAGTCAATTTGACATCGATGCAGAGAGGCCAGGACTGCATATTTCGATGGAGTCGAAGGCTTTGTCGTAGTCCATATATGCATTACACAATGCCACAGAGCTTCGTTCTTCTGTACACGTTGCCGAACAATATGAATGTGGTCATCGGTACTGAAGCCTTTTCGAAAGCCCACTTGTTCTGGTGGCCGGAACCCCTCACGTCTTCAAGCGAGACGACCCTCTTAAACAGCTTACATAGGTGGTTCTGACTTCAGAGCCACGTACACAAGCTGTTCTCATCTCAATTGAGTTGGATCGATAGGTTTTCAGCAACGTTTTGTCACCCTTTTTTTTAAAAGAACAGAACCACCACACCTCTACTCCACGCCTCGGATGTCGTATCAAGAAGATATGAAGGATGATGTTTTTGAAGTGACTCGCTTGCACTTTAGGACTGGACCGCTGGACCACCCGCTTTAAGTTTTCATTATGGATCACGTAAACATCGATTTTTTTTAATTTCTGTAAAGTTCCTTAAATTAATTAATGAATGAAAACAATTATTTGAAAAGCACAAAAAAAAGTACTTGAAAAGCTTGTGAAGTAGGGAAAATTCGTTGACAGGACTCGTCAATAGTCATCGGCCTATTTATTCATAGAGATTTGCTGCCACTTGTGGAGTAAGTTGGTTCCGCTTAATGCATGTGGCAGAGAACACAAAATTATATTTGTCTTGCTGCCGACGTACATGGAACAGTTAACTTTTTCACGCATAGAGATCTGTCAGAACAGTCAAGTGTCAAAGTCAGCCTTCTATGTGGCGCCAATCAAGTGGCAAAAAAACTTCTGGAAGCCATTGGTAAAATTAACTTACAAACGTCCTCGCGGTCCAACTTAGACACCATTTGAAATAAAATTAGACATTCAAAACTTATTACAGTCCGTTCAAGCAATTCGACTTCTACTCTGAATAACATATATATAGGCTTGGATAACATTAAAAATAAAAACGTGATTGCAATACCATCTGTTAACTGCAGCTGCCATTTGTCATGCCACCAACGCGATTATATAAGTCCAAATCGGTTGAACTCTAATCTTATTCCAAATGGAATATAATAATGGCCGAAATATTGTAAGATGCCCGCTTTGCTTCCCTCATTAACCTAACAAGTTATTACAAATATGTTTAAGTAACTTTGTTCTTATAAAAATAAATACCCATCATTTGAGAATTTACCCAGGTAAACACCCGGTATTTACCCAAATTTTAATTTACCCGGGAATCCCATCTACACAGGATAGTCCGGTTAAGTAGTAACTACCTATCAAAATCAACTACACAATTCCATTCCCAAAACAAAAACTATGATGCTCGATCACGTATTCACGTAAAACACGACAGTGTCAACAACACAGCCACACCGCTTTTCTATTTTCTTTCACCACCATCTGCCCTGCGTACCTATTCTTAACTATTTCTCGGGTTGCTTCCAATCTTACCATGTGCACTACAATAATTGTTTCCCTTTTAAGTTTTTTTATTTTATTTTTTGAATTGTTATTATATTTCAGTTCCTGAAGAAAGACGAGAATATCCAAAGAATATTACTTCTTAACAAATCAATACATATACAAAAACACAGTATCGAAAAAATTTCGAACATTCTAGAAACATTTCATTCAAAAGTTACAGAAACAGATTCCACTTTTGAACTAACAAATATAGACCAAATCGAAAATGTAGCATACATTTTTCATCTACTAGAAATTATATTGAAGAACTATTTGAAAAACAGAGAAATACTTAGCCAATGCAGCACTCAAAACTCCCAGGAGGACGAAAAAGTATTCAAAAAGAGTTCCATAACAGATATTTGGAGAAAAAAATGGAATCCAAGTCAAGAAGTTTTCGAGGGTAGTCGTGAAAAAAAATGTGTTTTGAAGAATTGCAGTGAAATTTTGAATAGAATTGTTGTGGATTGCGTTAGCAGTTATAGCTTAGTCGCATACTCTGCATTAAAATGTTTTAATTCAATGCAAAAATAAAATCTGTATCATACATACCATCACGGCTGTATTCCTGTAACGGTTAGGCAGAGGTGCACATAAAGTACATCCACATTTCGCCAGTTATGTTTAAGTCCCATTTCTTAGAGGGCGAGCGTATTGCCTACAAGCGGGCACTAATCCAGACTCCAAGCCGAACTGGTGGGAATCGAACCCAAGACCTTATTAATTTATTTAATACATCACGCACACGAATGTACAGAGGAGGACTTAACAGAATCAACCTTTGGGTGATGCAGAGACAAACAGTGGTAGGTGCACTTTATGATGAACATTTAGGAATAAATATTTTTAAATATAAAGATACCCATTAACCTATTAAAACTACAAACTTTAATTATACATAAATGAATATAATACATTAAAAACAATTAATACGAACAATGATAAAAGTATTCCGTTATGATGATAGGTACTGCCAGCTTCTTGCGAATGTGCTTGCGAACTTTAACTTTAAAGGATAAACGGTTGGTTGCCATCCAGATTTCCTAGGCATTCCACAGAGAGCACCCTTAGAGACTATTAGAGAGTTTCCTTATACTCAGCAGTAGCGCTTGGGAACACTGAATCAACGAGGCAGTTTATGTCAATAATTATTAAATGTAAAAAAAGAACTTCATGTGGGTGTTCTCTATAGATACACCTCTACCTAATTCTTCGTGGAGGACAGGCATGATGTTACGATAAGTAATGTTGACTAAGTAAATTAGAAGAATATTTTCTTTCTAAAATCCTTTCTAAAGGAATCATGTAGGTAAATTGTAAAAAGTTTGTAAGTATTTAAAATTAATATAGTACAATACATACATTAAATAAATGCTCATTGTTTAATTTCATACAAATACATGCATCAAGATCTTTCATTCATTCACTGACAGTCAACACACAGCTAGCGCTGGAAATTACCAACTGTCCCATACAAATCTTCAAAAGTACATCAAACCAAATTTGCTGAATATTGAAATGTCCTGGTTTCATGAAATAGAGCATAAGGTGATTGATGAATTTTATGTATTATATATGAATATTTGAAATTCACGGGCTACGAATTTTTTGATAACAGAAATTCAGGTTTAGTTACGCCATTGATAACTTAGAATAGCTGGACCGATTTTTGATTCATTGGATTTGTCTCTGCCCCAAATAACTAATAAAACATGAAAAAACTAATGCCCATTATTGAGTGTGCTTGTCACCACCGGTCATTTAATAAAATATTGATCAGGCAGGAGACTTCCATAGTTCCAGTCCTCTTTAGCCACACAAACCCAAATTCCAATAACTTTGTTTCCATATCCTGAAATAGTCCTACACCAACAGGGGGTTGTCTTTGGGTGCACTTGCATAGTGCGTACAGGAATAATCGTCGGTTGGAGCTTCATTTAATTGAAAACATTAGACGTTTTCGGTTTCTGCTTTGTTGGCTTCGGCTCCTCGTACGCCTTCGAAAGTACATGGCGCCAGGGTCACGAGATGTATCGGACACTTTAAATAATAATTATTAAAAAACGGACATACCTACTAATTACACTTTATTGTACAAATAACTTAAATTACTTCTTCTCTGGCAATCCGAACAATTTTCTAACGACTTCTCCATACTTCTCCACAGTAGCTTGACTTTCTCCATCATTCAACAAACTTGACACTGCATTCTTATATTCTTCTGCATGTGTGACTCCAGAAACATCAAAGTTCTTATACTCATCATCAGTCAAATCCCTACTTTCATTTTGAGTATGTAAGTACCAATTGACTAAGCTCTTTTTAGATGCGTTGTTATTCCAATCATAGTACTCCATATCATCTTCTGTCTTGTCCTTCTCCCATTCCTCAACGTTCCACGCTTCATGATAGCATGCAGTAAGTAAATAGTTCACATAATCCAGATTCTGCGCTCTAGCAGGACACCGATCAGCAGTTATGGTGACCAAGTCTGTCTTACTGTCATATCGATCTCCAACTAAACGTACAAACTTGTCCCTTGAGTGTTTGTCTAAGTTCAAAGTTGATAATTTAATGCGGAGAGTGACGATCCTAGCTAAAGGATTACGGATACTTGGACTGGCATGGCAGTAGTCTGAAGTAATGACTTCTACGGGATAGTGTTTTTCAATCGCTTCTTCAGAGTTTAAGAGTGTTGGCCATTCGGTGCAGAACTGCTTGATGGCTTCACATTGGCTTTTGATGACCGGTGGAGTGAGATGCAGGAAGTTTGGTATCTTCATAAGTTCTGCATTGGCTTTTTTACCGGGTGGTGCTTGTCCTTTAGGGACATAGCCTTGGCGGAGAGGGAGTGGGACGGATGATGGATGAAAAGTCTTCGGTCCTGGCCAGACGTTGCCCCAATTCTGGAATAGAGAAAGTTGTTTATGTTAGGGAATTTTATTTGATATGTTGCTGTGGGTTTTCCAAAAAGGGCTGAATGTGTTGATGTTGGCGTCCAGTCTAACAAGATGCAGATGAATATTTTACAAGGAGCGACTGCCTATATCACCTTCACAACCCAGTTACTGGGTAACACTGAGTAACACAATAGCCCTTGGTATGACTGGTTGTCAGTCTTTCAGGCTTCTGACTACTTGTACAGCCAGGACCAATGGCTTAACATACATTCCGAGGTACGAAGGAGTCTTGATATATTATGAATGGTCATACCTGTATTCCCGTTATCCTCATAGGCCATGCCCCCGTTATCGGGTCATAAAGAAATATTTAAAATTACTTCGCCTTAAATTTGTTGTAATATACTATACTTTACAAATTATGCCCATTGTCCCCGTTGTGTTAAAATTATAAGTGAGAGTGCCTTATTATAGAGATTATTACCAATAGCTATACAAATGCCTACATATAAATAAAAAGTAAACAATATCTAAATAATAGCTATACACATGAAATTAAAAATTACCATGTAAATAATAGTGTGGCTGTTTAGCCACAAGGCCTTCCAAAAACTGTTTTCGAGATTCTCGAATTTCGAAACTATGGGAATATTTAAATGTTGGAGCATGGACAACAATAAACGACAGTAACAAGAAGTCAAGAATTATATTCTGATACTCATTATTCTCTTGCCTAACCCAATTCTGATTTCAAATTACACTACTTCAAATACTTTGTTTGTCGACACAAAAGTATAATTTGAACGAGTCATAATATTTCAACTGCGTTGGAATTGGTTTTTAAAAATTCGTAAATTATTTCGTAAAGAGTAATCAGCTGATTGTTTTTTGTACCAAGTAAAAGTAACCTTTTTGAATTTAGAATTGATGAAATACCTGGTCTGTGGCCATCCTATCAGCCCTGTCAGGCTGTATATCAGCCCTGCGAATTACTCTCCTTTGGAATCTTTCCCTTTTCTTCAAAATATCGAGCACTCTAAATTCTTCATCTTCCTCATCTTTTTTAAGAGCACTGTCGGCCGTTGTTGAGTTCAAGCGCCATAGTTTTACGTTGTACACTGTTGCCAAGCTATTAGGCTTGTAGTTCCTAATAAATAAACTCATTTTAATTGCTTTTTAAATATTGCATCTGAAGTTACAATTCCATTTTTACCCTATTTTGAGGTTATGTGTCACACACAGATAAAATAACAAGGTGATAATAACGTTCCGTTTCAATTTTCAAGTTTGACACTTTGAGTCGATTGATCTTACTATAGGTAATGTTGGAGATGTAGGAGAATGCAGTATCGAAATGCTGAGCCTTAATTATACTGTGTCGCAGGCGAATGACCAGAAGCATTTTAAAGCATTACAATAATTTTAGGTTTTCCTACACCTACTAGAATTTGGTGTCCGGGCCTGTAAGTTTTGCAGTTTCGGACGAAAACGTTTGTAATAGTTTTGTAACGTGGCCCCTCAACTAAATAAATTATTCAGGAACATAATAGTCCACTGGCTGGAATGTGTTGTTACCCACGGATGGTAGAGGTTAGGTAAGTTTTTAGGGTTCCGTAGCCAAAGGGGCAAAAACGAAATCCTTATGGATTCGTTGGTACTGCCATCGCCTCCAGTGCCGATTCCTGCTTTCCGCTGAAAAACAGTGCCCATAATAAAATCCCTTCACCCCCGTGGTGCGAACCTGAGTGCACTTCGGCAATCAGGAATAGGGACGAGGCCGAGAAATGTTACAATGCAGATATGGCCGCCGAAAATCTATTGGCATAGTGTACGTTGTAGTGGGAAAGGTCCTTCAATAATATGGCTTCAAAACGTTTGTGATCAACATTTTCGATTCAGATATGCGCATAGATAACATAACATAATCAGCCTATTATGTTCCCACTGCTGGGACACAGGTGCAGGCGTCCTCTCTGTGAGTAGACTTGTTCTTGCTCATTCAATGAACGGGCCGCTCCGATCTAGTACAATCTGTGAAACGTACTAGTTCGGTCTACTAGTACTATTAGTACATTTAGTACACTGTCGAATGAAGAGTTTTAAGAGTGCTTGTATGGTATCACAGGCACAGAAATGTTATCAAATGCAAATATTCGCTGGCAGAAGCTAATAGTGTTAAATAGTTACATTTATATTATAGTCGTCCACCGCCCCGCGCCGTTGTCGTCGCTCCCTAGCTACCGATAATTCCCGCTCGATCCGAGATTCGAGAATAAGCGTGCAGCGTGACCGGCATCTTAGTACAAGCACATACATAGTCTGTGGATCCAAGTCCGAGCGACCGATCGGACGCAACGTGATCAAAACGAAGTACTGAAGTACGAAATGACCGAAGTACTAATAAGCTTATAGAATACTACAGTGTCATGAATGAATTCCTAATAGTACATAGTTCATGTACTACACAAGCCTATCTGTGAGAGAGAGTGGTCCGTAATCCACCACGCGGGCGCAGTGATGCGCTTGCGAAATATTAATTATAAGCTTTGAATATTCATCCCGACTACGGAACCCTCTTAATGAACTGTTATGCTGAACTGTGCGTAGTCCAACACGGACTTAGGCCAACTTTTTCTTAGCAAATGAACTTTCAGATGAAAAGCAGTAAAAGTATAATATTTACAACATTTTATAGATTTTCACTTTTGAGCACTGTTAGTATTTATTATTTGAAGCGTGATTCATGAATGAATTTAAAGAAACGAAACGTTTCGTCCAGAGAGTTTGTCACCGACTACCCGACATGCGTCCATAACCTAAACTGTCAGACAGTAAAATACGGAGATTGTAAAAACAATGGCGCTACTGTCTACGCGCAAACTAATGTGTCAAACAGAGAGGACCGATTCAGACATGATGTTTTTTAATGACTTCTATTCTTGGTCCGGTCATTTCATGTTTTGGAAATTATTTCGCATTTTAACTTGGTGTATTGTCTGCCATAAGAATTTGAACCGTTTTTAGCTTAATTTGTTGTATCGAAGTGCATGTGGGATGTATAAAGTGTAAAAATGGCAGACACGTCAAGAAAAAGGTCGAGAAAGTCGAAATTAGTGCCTCGAGAGTGTGCTGTAGACGAAGATGATCTTGAATTGCAGGTAGGAAGTGCTACTACCACCATTTTGACCAAAAGTTTGCACGCGTAACGCGTAAAAACTTCGATGCCTTATTTTTGTGCCGTTATTGTTGTAGGGTTTTTGTAAGAAGCGCCGTAAATAAAGCGCAGTTGAAGTTGATGATTGTTTATGTCTATTGAAACGGGTATTTTTACTAAAATATGACATAATTTAGCAATATTTTTGTGGGGGTAGGTGAAAGTCATGCGCGAGAAAATTTGTGGAAATCTACCTACGAAAAATGTTGTTTTCATTATCGACTGACATATTTCTCCGATACTATTTTTGAAACTGTAATGGACAATCAGGATGCTATTTGAAGAAAATCTTCAGAGTTATAAGGTTTTGACTGTAATTTCCTGCCTAAAAGATCAATGTATGTACTTAGAAATAATCAAAACGCTGATGATAAAAATCTACAAAAGTAAAAATGAAGTAACTTGTAGTTTTTTACATTTATTTATACAATTACGACAAGAATATACGAGAAAGAATTAACAGTTCAGTTTATAAATAAAAACTACAAACACTGTATTCAAATAAATAAAATGTTATGCATTTTGATATTGTGAATATGGAATTTCGGATAAGATGTTATTTGGGGCCAGAGATTGACGAAGGAGCACAGTTTAAAAATAAATTCTGATCAAAACTGATTGTGATTGTGTTAATCAATGACAGTAAGTCCAAGTCTGAGTAGTTCCCTCAACTATCCAAAATAACAACATAAACATCATGCCTGTTTTTCCTGAAGGGTTAGGCAGAGCTATATAACATTTAAGTTCCATGTAATAGTGGGGTGAGCCTACTGCCATCTAACAGGCACAGTCCAGACTTCTGCTACTTATTTTGACGTGTAAAAGTGTTTGTACAAACCTACCTACCTATCATTTACTGCAAAAATTCCTAAAGGAAAAACTCAATAACACTCAATGTTTATCATAATGTATTAATTTGTACAATATTTGTAACTTTTTACCAAAGTTACAAATTTTCAATATTTGCGCTTATTACGAAGCACCTCAGTTAGCTTTGTTCTCTTATTTATTGTTTAATGCATGTGGTGTTTACTTTTATGTAACTGAAAGTGTGTTTGTATCAGTTGTTGGTGAATCCAATAAAATAAAATAACACACAAAAATAATCTGTACTAATATCATAAAGTGGTAAAAGGACAATGCCAGAAACTCTATAGAACTTTGCCCCACTCAAATCAAAAAGTCATTTACAAGCCTGCAATATGCAGCATCTTAAAACTTATTTATTACTGTTAACTAAACATTTGTTCTAATGCCTGTATTACATGCAGTTTATAATTGTTAAAAAGCATTTTAAATGTTACTATCATAATCAAATCAAATCATTTATTCGCATAGAATGCAGGTAAATGATTTGATTTAATTTTTTAATAATTATTAAAATCGTAATATGATTTTTTGTTTTACAGGTATTTAAAACTTTTTTTGTTGTGTATCAGGCGCAATTAGTAAAGCAATAGGAAATTCAGAGGTTGAATTCCTTTTATCAATGATTTGTAATCGGCAAGTTCTACTGAAAAACAATGTATTACAAAAATATCCTTTAATCATAACAATTATTTACATTCATTGACATTTCCTGTGAAGAGCAGGGGCAGGATCTGGCATTGTCCTTTGTTTGTTAAGTTTGAATGTAGGGGGTAATCTATGGAACCTTTCAGCTGGTAAAATGACCCTGTCAAAGCTTTCGGTCACTGTGTCAAGTTTTATATAACAGCATCACAAACTGCGGTCCAAATTATTGCGATTATCTGATTAATAGGTAATACGGGCTGGTGTCCGCAACTCCACGACAATGCGCGTATTTTGCGTACGGTGGGAAAATCGATCATTCGATCCACCCCAGCTCCTCGAGGAAGGCCAGCAACGCCTTGGTGTTACTGACAGCCTTGCGTAGGGTACCTGGGTTACCGAAGTACTTTGCCCTGTAAGTGGCGACCACCGGGCAGTGTAGAAGCACATGAGCTGCTGTCTCGTCCACCTCCATGCAGGCCCTGCACAGCGGACTGTCTGTGACTCCTATGACAAAGAGGTGTTTATTAAAAGACCCGTGGCCAGTTAACGCTGCCGTAACTATACGCAGCTGTTGTTTGGTTAGTCGGAGAACCTGTTTCGTGATGCGGCCGTCTATAGCAGGGAGTGCTTCCCTAGCCTGCCTGCACTCACCTTGTTCCGACCATAGTTTGTGATGTTGTTCCCTGGTGCGTTTCCTTACCAGAGTGCGTAAGTACCCGAAGGGGAGTGGCAAGATGGGTTCAGGTCCCACTGGTGCCTCACTCGACCCCCTTCTGGCAAGTTCGTCTGCTGCATCGTTGCCCAGCGAACCGCTGTGTCCTTTGATCCATTGAATGGTTATGCTATTATCTGATTTAAAAAAACGAAACAGTTTGTTTGCTTGAACATACTAATCTCTTCAAAATTTTTGTGTTTGATATCCCAATCATTAAGGAAGGCTCTAGGATCCTTAAAAGCCAAACAAAGAAAAAAAAATTAAAAAAAAAATTAGAACGCTTAGCAATACTAATAGCCCAGGCACGTGGTGCAATGCAATGGGTCGAGGGAACAAGAAATTCATGTGGATGAGGTCCTGGTCAGAAGCTATAAATATGTAGATAGATGAACTACTTAAGACTGCCTCATTGGTCCAGTAGTCGCATGAGCTACTGCTGAGCATGAGGTCCTGGGTTCGATTCCCAGGTCGGGCAAAGTGTTATTGGGTTTTTATATCTAGAATTTCTCTGTAGCAACCTTTTTTTTTTTTTTTTTTTTTTGGGTGGGAAATCATCAAATGACTTCTCCCGCTCTGGGTGGAGCGGGAGGGCGTGTCAGACTTTTACTGACTAAAACCCACCCGTGTTCCTTCAGTTGCCTGTGCCAGGGCCACGGTTTTCTCTGTAGAATAACCCGCGACCCTGAGGCATCGGCCCTATCGGACCCCGTCACTATGTGCTGACATCTCTTTGAGGCGCGCGTGGAACACAACGCGCCGTCGACCCGGGCCTGGTCCTTACCGGACGGCGAGCTACCCATTACTCGCCGTCCGCAAGCCCGCGCCTACGGTGGCCGGGAATCTGCAGGCGACTCCCGACGCCCAGGGCGTCTCCTGCGGCGGTTAGTGGGGGCATGAGGGCGCAAGGCTCTCTCCCTCACCCGCTCCGCCTCCTCCTTCGCGAGCATTACTGCTTCGCAGAAGGAGGTGACGGCTTGCCATTCCCTCTCGCTCCGTACCATGGCCTGAACCAGGGCCGGACGCGAGAGATCGCCGCCGCCAATCGCCTCCGCGAGGACACTGCGGTGCTCCGCCCAAGCTGGGCATACCTCCACCGTATGCTCCACCGTGTCCTCCGGGCGATCCACACAATGGTGACACCCGGGCGCTTCCTCCCGCCTTATGCGAAACAGGAACCTCCCGAAACAACCGTGTCCGGTGAGGACCTGTGTCAGGCGGAAGGTGAGGACGCCGTGGCGCCTCTCCAACCACTCCTCAAAGAGGGGACTTACCGCCGCTATTGTGGCGTGCCCACTCTGTAGCAACCTAGAGTATGGATTTGTGCCCGTTTGATGGCATTAAGCTCGCCACTTATTACATGGGACGTAAGCATAACTGGCGAAATGTGGGTGTACTATAGGTACACCTCTGCCTAACCCTTCTGGGATTACAGGCGTGATGTTATGTTATGAACTACTGCTTTATGGATAATTTTAAAAGTATGTCAATTTAAATAAAATAATTAGGATTTTTACACGGTTTTCAAAGGAATAATATATAAATATTTTGGTACTGTAAATTTCGAATGTAAATGGCTACGTAAGGCCTGTTAGAGAGAAGAAGGAAATTTACGGACAAAGTTTAAAAGTACATTTTGAGAAACAACAACCCACATACGTACATAAACTCACGCCTTCTTCCCATGGGGGTAGGCAGAAACCACAGAACGCCACCTGCTACAATCCTTACATAGTCCTTTTGCCTCGTTAACGTATATATCTGGTCACACACGAGCGCCGGTTGCGAGTACTACGCACCTGACCTTTCTGAAGAACATGACCAATAAGGTCACTATATGTGCTCGTAGGACGACCCCTTCGGCGTTTCCACTCACATCTGCCTTGTAAATTACCTTATGTTAGTCTCCTTTTATTCAGCCGCTCAACATGACCACACCATCTAAACATACTCTTTTAATTTTTGTCACTACATCTTCTTTTAAACCACACGGTTGCCTTATCACATAATTCCACAGCAAAGTCACACACACACATGCTCCGCGAGGAACGCATTTCTCAAGAATTTATTCTGCTTTTATGCTTCTTTTGCCACACCCATCATTCACTTCCATACGCGTAGGCACCAGCACACCATCGCGAACAGCCAGTCGTGCCTTCTTGGAAATCAACTGGTTGGTCACAATTGCATGTGTAGCATCATTCACTTTATTTCCCACAATTTTGTATGTATTGAACAACAACAAAATCACAGATAAAGCCGGATTCAAACTACCGTGTTGTGTCGTGTCGTGACGCCTTCTGACGCAGTATTAGCGAATCAAAACTCATTGTGACTTGACGTAGTTTTGAACTAATTCGTTTGATTGGTGTATCTCGCGTCATGACACAACACGACACAGTAATGCAAAGAGTACTATAATTAGACGGCAGTAATGTGTCGCTGGCTTAACATTACCACAGATATTATAATACCACGTACAGATACCCAATCCCATACAAAGAAATGACACCTCCCTAAGTCTGGCTATTGAGCTGGCAATTTTTCGTTATCAAAATGTTCAACAGATGGCAGCATCAGCGATTCACTAATTGCCAGAGACAGTAGTCTTACAACGCCATCTAGGAGTCGACCTACTTTTAAAACGTTTCGTGCCATCCTTTTAAAATAAAGTTATATACTTCCGGTTTCCGGTAGTCCGAGTACTTTTCTAAACTATCCAAAACTCCTCGTTTTAGTTCAATTCAAGCTTTCAAAAACTGTTTTACTTTAAAGTTTGTTATTCTTAAAATTTGGATTAAAATTCCATTCTGATGAAAACACGATACATTATTTTGAAGGCATTAGTATTAAACCTGTAGGTGGGATTATCTTATTACGTACTGTTGAAACTTAACTAACGGCCCCAATGGTCTCGTGGTCACAACCGGGACTGCTGAGCGTGGGGTCCTGGGTTCGATTCCCAGTTTGCGCAAAGAGCTACTGGGTTTTTCCATTCACTGCTCCAAATAATTGTTATTATGTTCAATAAAACACTTATTATGGTAATTCACTGTTTAATTTTGTGGATAGCTTAGGCTAGGTAGAACAGACACAGAAAGGGATGATGACTAATACTGAAATAATTCGTAAAAATAATGTAATTTCGAAGAAGGCATAGTAAAAATGAGAAAATCGAAAAAAAACTGTTAAATCGATGTAAATATGAAGAAGATACACGCTTCAAAAGTTTTTGGAGGGGATTATTCCCGTCCTTGTCGCGCGGTACGGACAATGTACGGCGCTAGTATGAAGCTGTGACGTCACTTCTACGATACACTTACTTTAAAACGTTTATAACTTGGCAATTCTTTAAGCTTTTGGTAATATTGTTTGCACTATGATGTAACCAATGTTTTGTTACCATAATTATTGATTTAAAAGAGTGTCCATGGAGTTTCTTGCCCGTTCTTTTCCTTAAGTACCTACTACGCTTTGGAATGGGCAACTAGCTTTATTTTTCTGGCCGACCGACCTTGACAATTCAAAAGTGCCTGTAATTGGTTTATTTGAAATAAATGCGTTGAGTTCATGTTCATGCGAGGCCTCAGACCAATTATTCGATAGATAATTGGTCCGAATGCGAGGCAGTCAAGACTTGTTTTTAGGAAAAATGTTTTTTTTTTCAAACGTGTGATCTCAAACCTTAGCACTGCTAAATGAATTTGATTAGGTACATATACCATTTTTATTAACCTTTCAATCAAAATAATTTTACAATTTAATATTTTCAGGTTCCGGAGCCAAAAGTACATAAAACCGTGAAACAGACCACCAACAGACAACCAACAAAAAAGGTAGTTAAAGTACCAGAGCTAACCTTCTCAAAACCAGAAGAAGTATGCGACACTAGTGTCCTAAAAAAAATTAACGCTGCAGCTAAAGAAGATATGGAGCCACAATCTAAGATATCACCCAGAAAGTTCGAGATTAACATTGAAGTAGAATCCTGTGATGACGACGAATTTGCAGGAATTGCTGAAGAAAATCATGATAAAGAGTCACTCATCATGACAAAACTACGAACCGAACCAATAGAACTGTCTCGTGAAATCATACTTGATGCTGCGGAAAGTATACGCCAGACTTCTACAGACATTGCTGATAAAATCCTTAACATCTACGTTAGAAATAGTATAGGTTATGAAGATAAAAGTAAACTGTTTCTAGACAGCCAGGAGGAGCGAATTCAACAGACTTTAGATGTATGGCGTACTTGGCAGTTCCGTAGTTTTCACAGAGAAGCCCCTCTGTTCTACAAATGCTACATCTGCACGAAATCCTGGTGGTTCTTAACAGATTTCCGTAACCATTTGTCTTCTGAACATGCTAATGATTTAAAGGTTATCATTGCTTTAGAAAAATATGAAATGCATGAAGCTAATTTGATAGCGTACCACGAAAGGCTTGTTGTAATAAAAGATATATATACAGAAGGCCTCTGTTACCGATGCGGTAAGGATTATGGTGCGCATGAGTTGGAATCGAGGTTCGAAGAGAAATATTACAAGAATAAAGGTTGCACTAAGCAATTTTTCAGCTGTATGGGTTTAAGTAACCACTTCGCTAGCTGTCATGCCTGTACAAACGAGGATAAACCGTTCAAATGTGATATATGTAAGTCCAGATTTGATACAGAAGAGGAATTAAATAACCATTTAGTATTGTGTCATTCAGTTCGGTCCGATATACCAATAATGTCTCACTATAAGAATTGCAAACGCTGTTCGGAGAGTTATTGTTGTCTAAATGTGCACAAATGCGAACAAAAGGGACCTCACAGCGAGTGTCCCCACTGTTTACAGAGTTTCTCAAATGTCATGTCATTGAAAATTCATAAGGAACGGTCAAGTAAACCGTACAAATGTGAAATTTGCCGAGAGATGATGGCGTATAGCTGTAAAAAGTATGAACATATGTTGGCACACACGGACAAGTATATGATAGTAAGAAAATGCGTGAGGTGTAAGGGTTTGAACGTGTTTTTAAATAATGAGGATGCAGTGGAACATAGCTTGTTGAAACACAAGAACAAGGAAACGAAACATCAAAGCTATTTTCCTAAAGTGAGTATTAGTTTCTTCTTAAATAATTTCTTGGGGCTCGTCGCTAAATAATAACCGTATTAAACACACGCGCTTACTTTATGTAAATAATTTCATCACCACTGCTCTCAAAACGGTGAAGGAAAACATCGTGGCGAAACCGGCATGTCTTAGAACCAAAAATTCGAAGACATGTGACATCTACCAAACCGCACTGGGCCCGCGTGGTGGATTACGGCCCACTCCCTCTCACAGAGAGGAGGCCTATGTCCCAGCAGTGGGAACATAATAGGCGGATTATGTATGCTATGCAAAACACACGAGTCTATCGAAGGCTGTAAACTTGTCGCGGTCGGCACACAAAAAACTATATCATAATATAATATCTAGATTAAGGACATTAAAAAATACATTGATACATCTGGTAGACGTACGTCAGTGTGAATGAAAGTATTTTTATTTTTTTATTAAGGGGCCGTTCAAATATTACGTAAGCAGATTTATTACAATCATTTACCCCCCCGTCCCCCTTGTCAGCAAAAGTAAGCAAAGCTCTTACCCCCTCCTCCCATGCTTACGTAAACATTTTTCAATTATAAATGTATTTTTTTATATTGTAATTATAATGTTATAATTATAATTTTGAAAATAGATTTAGGATAAAGATTAGATTTTTTTTTAAAAAAAGCTGTCATTAAATCATTATGTATTTCAAAATAGGAACTTTACGATATAAGGTTAAAATAAAAGTGATGAAAACTCAATTTTGTAAAAAAAATCGTCCTTAATGTCTTTATATAACTTTTCAGATTTTAGTACCATCTTCTTGCGTATTTCAAAGTTTAGCAGAATCAGAATTGAAAGAAGAAGAATTGGAACTGGATGAACAAGAATCAGTACTGGAAGAACAAGCATCCATATATGAAGATAACGAAACCATACCTGAAGAAGAAGAATCCGTGCCTGAAGAAGAAGAATCCGTGCCTGAAGAAGAAGAATCCGTACCAGAAGAAGAAGAAATCGTACCAAAAGAAGACTCAGTATCAAAAAGTGAAGGAGAATCTGTTTTAGTACGTGAACAGAAATTGTTACAGGCAGAGCTAGAATCAGCAACAGAATTCTTATTGGGAACTGTTGTTGTCAAAGGTAACTTTTTAATTAATCTTAAAACACACTGAAAAAATTTAAACGAAAGAAAGTCAATATGTTTATTTGTGAAGCAAACAACTTAAAAATAACAGGTTGGGGGGAAATATGCCACATTCACGTCAAACCGCCAACGCTCATCATAATGCCACGATCCTATGAGAGACAGAGCCCCAGCACTAATTCAATTATTTTTTTGTTCTGGATTTGTGCCCGGTTGATAACAAAAGGCTCGCCCCCTATTACATGGGACTTAAAAACATAACTGGCGAAATGTGGGAGTACTTATATGTTACACCTCTACCCAACCCTACGCGGAAACAAGGCGTGATGTTATGTATGTGTTATTTTTAAAACATGGTAACATTCCAGACGATTCACGCGCCACCGTCCTTTGCCTCGTTGAGTAGTGGTCGCAAGAACTAGCGCTGAGCATGAGGTCCTGGGTTCCAGAGGAATTCCTCATTATCAGCCTGGGAGTCTGGAATTTTGCCCAGTTGATAACAATAGGCGCGCATCCTATTACATGAGACAAAACATAACATGCGAATGGTGGATGTACGAGGGTGACATTGAAAGTTCTTAGAAAATCAAAAACTGAACAAACTAGCAAGTTATTAGTTTTATTATATCTTTTCAAAATAGTGTCCATTTACAGCAATACATCGCTGCAACGCTGGAACCACTGAGAAAAGCACTTTGTCCACTCGTCCTTAGGGGTCTCTTCGACGGCATTTTGAATCGCAGCCACTGCTTCCTCGGCGTCCATAAACCGTTTTCCTCGAAGTTTTTCTCCCATTTTCGGAAATAAATAAAATCGCAAGGTGCGAGGTCGGGGCTATAGGGCGGGTGACAGTAACTCCACGTCTGACGTCGCCATGTAGTCGATTGTTTGCTTAGCGATGTGCGACGAGGCGTTGTCGAGGTGAAGGAGGATCCTACTGCGAGGTCGTTTCTCCCGAACGTTTTCTCAGACAAGTGGCAAATAATAGGGAAATGTTCGAAAAAATTATGTCATTTCAAAGAAGGCGTAATAAAAATGATATAAGTGAAAAAATCAGTTAAATCGATGTAAATATGAAGAAGCTACAAGCTGTTAATGTTTTTGGAGGGGATTATTCCCGTCCTTGTCGCGCGGTACAGACAATGTATGGCGCTAGTATGAAGCTACATAGTCGTGACGTCACTTCTACGATAGTGCTGTCCTTGTGTAACACTTACTTTAAAATGTTTATAACTTGGCATTTTTTTAAGCTTTTACACTTTTTATAGCATTGTTTGCATTTTGGAAACAAACATTTTTGTGAGATAAAAATTCAAAAAATCTCCCTATTGTTAGTCTAAAACAAATGTTGCGTAATGACCTGTCCTTCCGAAGAACGACGCCACCATCTTTTTCACTTTAGTTGGTAACTCCTCGGAAGGAAACACCCAGACAGCAGACTGTCTCTTAGTTTCAGGATCATCACAATAAATCCAGCTATCGTAACCCGTAAATATGTCGAACATTTGAGTTCCTCCTCCGTTAAATCTTTGAACTATTTCACGACACCAATCAACACGACGGAGTTTTTGGGCCTCTGTCAAATTGTGAGGTGTCCACCGAGCACAAAGCTTCTTGACCGCTAAATGTACATGGAGGATTTTGTGCACTTGACTCATACCGATGCCTAAGCTTGTCCGAATCTGCTGATAAGTCACTCTTTTGTCAGTCTCTATCATACGCCGCACAACACTGATGTTATCTTTAGTCGTCGCCGTAGAAGGCCGTCCCTCATGCAGATCATCGGTGAGATTAGTGCGACCTGGTTTAAACTCATTAAACCAGTTGTAAACAGTGGCACGACAATTCACGAGATGGGGTTTCATCGTGAAAGGCCAATCGAAGTCTATCATAACTTTCTTGTTGACTTAAATGACATCGAAAGTCATAAAAAATCATTGTACGAAAATTTTGTCGCGTTAAATTCATGCTGACGTTACGCAGACAATTTTCAATTTGCCGCCAAATCGTAAACAAATGACAAATGAGAGTTCCATTTTCAAAATTTGAACTTATTTTTTTATTATATCGTTTACAAGTGGCCAGTTCTAAAAACTTGCAGTGTCGCCCTCGTACCACCTTAAATAACAATAAACTAATCTGACATTTTCAGAAGAGCCAGAAGACCCAGAAGGTAGCCCAAGACTTGTAATCAAAGAAGAACCATTCGAAGAATTTGAAAACCAAGTGCATGAAGAAGAAAATCGAACCGAGAATTTTGCACACGAACTAAGTGTCAAAGAAGAATACTTAGAGGAAGAATACGATGAATATGAAGGCGATATTATCAAACTGAACTTCAATGTAGAAGACTTATTAGTGAAACAAGAATCAATTCAAGAAGATGATGATCATAGTCGAGAACAGACAGAAGAGAACCAAGAATCAGAAAATGATGACCCAGAAGAATGTTCACAACAAATGAAAGACGATTCCATGATGGAACCAGAAGTTATTATAGAAGGGGATGATAGGAAAAACCAAAAAGTATACAGATGTACAAAATGTGGATTCACAGCGAAACATAAACTGTATAGAAATCACATAGATTACGACTGCCGCAAAAACTCTATCAAACATAAATCCTTTACATGCACAAAATGTCAAAATAAATTTTCGTCTATGAAGAAATATTTGGCACATTTCAAAGAGCATGGATACAAACACCTCTCATGTCCTGATTGCTTGAAAGAATTTGATTCATTCACACTTTTAGGACAACATCTACTGCAGCATGTCAAACAAAACTTTGTTCGAGTAAAAATGATCACACACGCAGGAAAGGCCATGACAAAGCCTGATTATCAATGCAAAAAGTGCGGAAAGGTCATTGTTTCTCATAAGTTTTTTGAGCATTTCGAGTCGCATATAAACGCTCAGCCGACGCATCCTATTAAAGTGACGTCTAGGCCTAAACATAAATATGGAGAGTTGCATGAAACTATTTTAAAGGAGTGCATTGGTGAGTATTGCCTTTATTATGTTTTTTTTTTTTATTATACAGCTAGGCTGCAATACCTTCCGCCTGACACAGGTCCTCACCGGACACGGTTGTTTCGGGAGGTTCCTGTTTCGCATAAGATGGGAGGAAACGCCCGCATGTCACCGTTGTGTGGATCACCCGGACACGGTGGAGGTCTGCCCAGCTTGGGCGGAGCACCGCAGTGTCCTCGCGGAGGTGATCGGTGGCGGCGATCTCTCGCGTCCGGCCCCGGTCCAGGCCCTGGTACGGAGCGAGAGAGAATGGAAAGCTGTCACCCCCTTCTGCGAAGCAGTAATGCTTGCGAAGGAGAAGGTGGAGCGCCTGAGGGAGAGAGTCTTGCGCCCTCACGCCCCTAGTCGCCGCAATGGGTAGCTCGCCGTCCAGAAAGGGCCAGGCCCGGGTCGACGGCGCGTTGTGTACCATGCGCGCCTCTATGAGATATCAGCACTCAGTGACGGGATCCGATAGGGCCGATGCCTGCCAAGGTCGCGGGACGTTCGAAGGAGATACCATGGCCCTGGCACGGGCAACTGAAAGAACACGGGCAACTGAAAGAACACGGGTCGGTTTCACAGTTGTATGTTATGTTGAATACTATACTTGGATTCATAATCTCAAAATAGACATTCATGACATGGAGAGGACTCGCTTTGTAATGTGTGGTCACCCATCCACAAACCGACGGCAGCAAGCAACCGACCGGTGCAGCCGTTATTATTTAGCCACGAGGCCCTCGGGCCCCTATTACAGGCGTTAAACAAGGTGTACTTAACAGAATGAACGCAAGTCCTGGAATTAGTTTGTTCGTAATTGACAATTGAATCGATTTCAGTCACGTTTTTTTTTAAATGATGTATTTTGCCATACTGGCCGTGTATTGAGCCAAAGAAAATTTAATCTTATTTCAAGGTGATAAAACTCAATTTTAAATGCATAAAGTAATGCTAGGGTCAACACTATTTTCTAAATAATAATAGATAGCTTGAAAAAATAAATGTTTTGGTCAGTGTACTACTCGATACTCTAATTGGGGTGTATGAGGTCTTGCATTAACTTTTTTTTTTTTTAGAGCCTATACTGTCCCACTCCGGGGCAAAGGCCTCCCTCCACTCCTTTCACCTCTCGCGAGCCCGCGCGTCCTCCTTCCAGTTCTCACGGAACCTGTCCAGCACGTCCCGCCATCTCCTACGTGGTCTGCCGCGACCCCGCCTCACTGACCCAGGGCACCAGTTCTGTGTTATTTGCAAACATGTACTGCCCAAATGTTATGTTATGCCCAACTATTTTACACATTGCATATATATTACAATATTTTATTTTTACAGCCCGCTTAACCAAACAGCCAAAAGAATGCAACCACTGTCACCGTTGGTTCAAACGAGTCAACGAATGCAAGCGCCATATCATTGAACATCTACTATCTGATGCATACAACCAGAAACACATCTACAATGAACTCAAGTGCCAAATCTGTGAACAAGGGTTCGATGTCCCAGAGAAATATAAGCAACATATGCGAGACCATGCCTCGTTACCTGTGTACAAGTGTGAACTATGTGATCGTACCTTTAGTGACTCAAGCAACTTCACAAAACATAAAAAAGTGCATAATTTGAAAGTGATTATCTGTAATTTGTGCGGTAAAAAGTTCCAGTCGAAAGTGTCTTTGAAGAAACATATGGAGGTTAGTTGGTATCTTTTTCTATGTTATTGTTTTGCAAACAAGTTGAGACACTGGTGCTGTTTCAACTCAGAGCCCCGTTTCACGAATGAACGTTTGGCGCGTAATAAAAGCTCGCGCAATGAATGTTTGCGAAACAGATTCGTGAATCGAATGCTAGCGGGAATACCGTCCTTAAAGCATCAAAGTTTTGGGCCAACCAAATTTAATTCATTGTCGTGTCGATGGCACGACAATGAATTAAATTTGTTCCGATACTTAGCTCGTCTGTGAAGTTTAACCAGATAATTTAGAATACCTTGTGCATGGAGAGAACCGCTAGCTGTTTTGCTAAACATCTCCGTTATGTAAAACAGCTGAAAAATATTTAGCTGTTTTTCATTATTACTAAACATTAGCACACAGAATTGCATAATCGTTTTGCATTTATCAATGCAGCTGGTGAACGATTAGAGGTAAAGTAAAACAGCGTGCAATTGAACATCATTGTGTAGATTTTAAACTAAATTTTAATTTTGTTCTCATAAAATAAAAAAAAACGAGTAATATGAGTGAAAATGACCCTAACTCAAGTGAAAACAGTGATATTAAGGACAATTTTAATAAAAAGTTATGTTTTATGAAAGTTAGTCCTAAAATTACTTAATAGTCAAGTAACTGCGACTAACTTGAAAGTAGCGCTCGCTCGCGGTTTGTCACAGTTCTAACCTAACATTAACCAATTCGTCAAGGTGCCCTAGAGGAAATTAGAAGTCACATCAAACGATTATTGTGACGTCTAAACATAGGTAGCAGTTTTGTTAAACTTAGCGCAATGGCGATCCAGCAGAACATTTTTCTGCAGTTTTACATAACGGCGCTGTTTCGTAAAACAGCCAGCGGTTATTTAAGACAGCCAATTAAGCAATGCATCTGCAACATAAAGTCAAGTAAAAAATTCGAATTTCTCCATCACAAAAACACAGAGCTATAAACTTACAAGGTGTAAATACTTAGTACCGATCTCACCTAGTTTTTAAAATATGATTGACGTGTAAAAGTGTTTGTACAAACCTATTTACAGAAATAAAATCATTTATCATTTATCATTCATTTATTATTTAGTAGAACAATCAAAATTTCTTTTACAGAAACACATGGACTCAGAGCCAATTACCTGCAAGATTTGCAACAAAGTCTTTTACTTCGATACTTCGTACAAGCGCCACATAAAATACTTCCACGAAAAAAACGTCGTCGGCTTCCGCTGCGTTATCTGCGGTGAACGATTCGACAGTTTAAAATATAAATGGGACCATATGTGGGAGGTGCACAAGGAAAGGAAACAGAAGGCAGACTGTCCTATTTGCCACAAATCTTTCAGGAAGTATTCCGATGTCCGTCTCCATGCAAAGCTTAACCATCTGACAGATGTTTCAGTGTTAAATGTCAAAAAAAAAGGAAAAAATCCCAATATAGATATTGATATGTTTTTAAAGGATCCTGCGAAAATAAAAACTGGCAGGATTGAGACTTTGGTTGTGTATGATTCAGATTGATGAGTGTTTTATACAGGTGTAGAAATACCTTTAACAAAGCCAAAAGTCACTTGTTCTTTCATTCATTGTGTTTTTTTTTTGTACTGGAGCACATCGGGAACTTTACGGAGATATTTCTAAATAAATTGACGTTTTTTTTTTATGAAAACCAGTTTTAAATGTTAAATACTCCCAAGGTCATTGTACTGTTGCATGCAACAATATGCACTATGTCTTGCGTGCGTTACATTGCGCACCATTATTTTTGCAGAAAGGTAGTTTGATGTACAGAATACTTAGGTGACGGCTTCGTGGTGGGTCGTCATGTACCCTGTATAAAAGTCATACTGTTAAAGATATTGGGCGTATTTTAAGTCTGAGGATGTAGGCTAAAAACTTTAGCCTAAGGTCGTGTCCTCATAGAAAGCGATTATCTCGCGAATACGAGATCGTTTACATTAATTATGGCGTACCTACAAACGCGACTATATTAATCACGCGAGTACTTCATATTTCATAAAATTTCGACGTGCTTCGTGTGTTTTTGCAAAACACCGAGAATTGAAATGAAAATATTTATTGAAGTTTTATGAGTTCAACATTCCATACGGTCGCGGACTGTACCGATCAACACAGTGTATAATAATTTTGGTTCCGAAATCTGTAAATTACGCTTTTGAAAGAACGCATTTTGACAGATTACGGAACCAAAATTATTATACACTGTGTTGATCGGTACAGTCCGCGAGGCCTTAGCTGAGCTTTGCATTTGTGTGAGTGCACATAGCAACGCCTCTTTTGCTTGGCAATCGGACAGTCGGCGTGAACCGCTGTGCGTCCCTCGCTGTCCCTCGCGCGTTCACATTGGTGCAATTGATAATCACTCATACAACTGCAAAGCTCAGCTTAGGCCTCGCGGACAGTACATTACATTGAATGTATTTTTTTCCTATCACATTCTTCAATCATCACAAACGTTTGAAAACGAATGTTGGAAAATGGATTGTGTACCCTTTGAATTCAGGCAAAGCGTGGTTTTATGTATAGTATGCATGTATTATTATTATACTTTAGTTTTTAGTCTCTTTTAAGCATTTTTAGCTTTTTGACTATTTTTTATTTAAGTTTGAATGCACTTTTTAAGTTAAGCCTTGAAGATATAAACATGGATTGATTGTGTAAAGCATTTTATTATTTTGTGAAAAATGCATGCAAATGAAATTAAAGGATGAATTAAATATAACCTGTGAAATATGTGTGTGACTGACTATTTATTAGAATACAGGCATGATGTTATGTAATTATGAAAATTATTATTTAAAAAATATCATAGGTTAGAATCCGGGGTTGGGCAGTCTATTGGGATAATTCTTATTAGTAGGCTGTATAAATTTAAAGTTTTTTTTTTTGTTTAGATATGAAATGGTCCCCTATTCTATGGGACTTAAATAATACCTACTTGGATATTATGAACTTTTTAATGTGACCTTTTTTCCAATACTTAATTCTCTTTTTTGTCTATGACAAGTTTTTTTTATTTTTTTTATTTACTATTGTTCTAGCACTTATTGATACCCCAACTGAATGAATTTCTACAAAATTGTACATTTAATGTAAGTCACAATATGTTAACCTTTTGGTTTTTGAATGAAAATATATGATTAGTTTTTGTGGGTCTGCAGCCTAATTGCGTAACACATTTTCGTAAACGATTACGATTAATCTATTCCATTTTGACAGTTCAACAACATTCATTGCGTTATATACATTGGTAGAGCAGATTTTTTATCGTACATATTATTATGAAGCAATAGATTAGCAATCTGTTTTAAAACGATTCAGATTCCGATTCATTGTTTATTACGCAATTAGGGTACTGGTCTACCACACAGCACAAGTTAAATGCTCAACGTACTTTTGGCGCCAAGAATTATAGCAAGCGCTACTGCTTCTGAGGCACGGCGTTTGATTTCAGGGTCGGGCAAAGTGTTATTGGGTTTTTCTATCTAGAATTTCTCAGTAGCAGCCCGGAGTTTTGATTTGTGCCCGGTTGATTGCAATTAGCTCGCCCCCTATTACATGGGGCTTAAAACATAACTGGCAAAAATTTGGGTGTCCTCTGTCTTGCCCTTCGGGGATTATCATGGCGTGATGTTGCGTTAAGAATTGTATAAGTTCTGCCGGCGAGTCGATTCCGTGCTCTGACAACTAACTAAAACCGCTACCAAGATATTTGACAGCAGATCTCCTGTTAAGACTTGTGCAGTACGGCCGAAATATCTTGCAGAGTCTGAACATAGGCACTACGAACTTTTGCGCATGTTCATTCACTCGCTCGCTTCACGTCGCCATTTGGTTCTAAAAACAAAAAAACAGCGCAGCTTTCCACGCGAATTTCGGACTCGCCAAGATATTTCGACCGTACTGATGTATCAACACAGAGCGGCAATTCCCGTATTTTTATGAACGTTCTTCGCATTGTGATCATTTTGCATACATTTTTGACAACTTTTGACATTGATTGTCGCTGAGATGCGATTGTGTTTTGAATTTGAACGTTTTTTTAAGCACGAGAATTGCCCTTCTGGTTTTAAAGGTAAAACCGCCCAGTATATAAAACTACATTGATATTGGTAAGTGTAACTTCTGTCCGCGACGACATGTGGAATTACTTGTTCAAACATAATATATCCTCTATGACACTACATTACGGTGGAAATGGAAGCTTCCATTTGAAATATTTTCGGAATTAGATCAGTTATTCCGAAGACAAACTCACAAAGTTTACCTCTTTATTTATTTAAATATACTTTATTGTACACCACAAAAATACATACTTAACAGAAAAATAAAAACAAACAACAAAATACAGGGTGGAAGGGACATCGACGCACAACCGGGTAACCCGCAGTTGTGGCGGCATCTTCACCACTACATGCGAACAACGCATCACACTGACGTCACACAAATCCTGCTTGGCGCAATCATAGTTTACCGCGCAGCTAGCATATATACAAACAACTTCCCGACATCAATCGTCTGGCAGTTGCCCACCAGATACGACATCCATCTGGTCGGGGGATCTTCCCTTTTCCAAGAGTATGACAAAAAAATTCAACGCAGGGGGGTTCAGAATCATGTACTGAGTCCATGGTAACCGGTTGTGCGTCGATATCTCTTCCACCCTGTATACAATATGCGGCCTTATCGCTTTCTGCAATCTCTTCCAGAGAACATAGGAATGGACAGTAATTTGCCTGAACTTAAATGGGGTTGTCGTTGGTGCAAATAATGTCTTTAATTAAATATGTATTATAGAATAGATTCATAAGGTGTATATTGATTACTAATGAAGTTATATAAAGTTGAATCTGTAACCTTTGTTAATAATAATAAACCATAATAATGAGCAATGTATTTGTTACAAAGAAATAATACTTTTCTGTAAAAATATTGTTTTATTTAATAAATTGTAGCGACTGCCCATGTGACCTCAACACGTACTGTGTTGAGTGGGTGTTGTGATCACGGTAAAGGTTGATTTCCACCAAACGGATTTTCATACTTTAAACGATATTAAATCGTGTACACAGTATTATATTACCAAACCGCGCACAGCAGCTTGACTCGGGCGTCGTCCGCTACACGAATAATTGTAGCCGAAAAAAAGCTGCGACGCGCGATCGGCTCCGTCCGCCTGTCGTCGTATCCGTAAATCATCAATCCAACTTTTCCTCTTCTGTGTTTTATGATTATTTTCTTATTTTAATTCAATAGCCAACGATACTACGTCAACATCAACCATTTTTCAAAAATTAGAACACGTCAACACGGTAGGAATGAAATTACTTGGCTAAGCGCAGAAACGGATACGTTCGCAAACGACGGTACGAGGCCGATCGTATGCGTCAACATATTGCCGGACGCGATTGGCTGTCGTCGCATCAGTTCGTATGCTTTTCGATCCAATGCTATGCAAGCTGGTTGGTGGAAATCATCCTTAATAGTCCTAGAGACAGAATTTCGACCATGGCAGCCAAACTCAACGGAGGCTAGTCATCTACGCGGGAGATATTATAGTGCAGTGTACGTTACTGCGGAAGTTCATTATCACGACGTTCGTTGTTGCGAAAGTAATGGGTAAGGTAAGGCTAAAACTGAAATCAAACGCACGCGAGCGAAGCGAGCGGTGCTACAGCAGCGGCCGGCGAGCGCTACTTCCAAGTTAGGTCTTACCGACTAATACTACAACGCAGATAAGAACTTTCGCAACAACGAACGTCGCGATAGTCATCTTTCGCAGTAACTAACATTGCGGTAATGGTTATTACGGTATGATTTACACTCCAACTACTTGATTAGCATTTGAAAAAACTGTTGGAGCGGCTGAAGATTTTAGAAAACTATCTTTGCATTGGATAAATTCAATCATTTAGTATTGTAAAAGACCTGCATGTATGTCATGTCTTATGTCTCACTGACGGTGGCGCATGTGTTGAAGCATTTCCCTTGAAAATGGTTGAGCTGAATGGTGCTATTCCATGTGTCACGTTCGTGAACGGGCGCCAGTAGGGACTGGTCATCTCTTATCTGCCACGGCTTATTTTAACTGGATTTAATATTCGCATTGGTCTTTATCTTTTTGAGGTCGCTTTTGACGTTCTGCATCGTTCTCACATGAATAATTTCAACATGAATGCTGTAAGTAACCAATATTTTGTAACCATATTTTGATTTACTTACAAGAGTTCGCATGTCCGTGACTACCGCGGGACCACCAACGTCAATCGCTTCCATATTTGGTAAATAATTAGTACTCGAACAACAGAATTGGTACCTTAGTAGTCGAGAAAATTTACTTTGAAAGTGGTCCTGTGTTAGTCACGCTCTCTTCAGCAGGACCACCATGAGCGCCGAAAAAGGGGGCATGCTACAGTTATTCTAACTAAACAAACAATTAGTACCCTTAGATGCGATTCATATCGTATAAAAAAACAGAACTGTAACATCAGTTTTTACCGAGAAATCAACGATGATAACTTTCATTCTCGTTCAACAGGACCACGACTTTCAATGTTGATCCCAAGTTTGAGTCGCTTTCCTCAAACCTACATAGAAAATTAGTACCCTGCAAGATAAAATTAGTACCCTAAATTCAAAAATTAAATTACAGTGTGGCTCCAGTAGTTTCAAGGTATAACATGCCATTGGTCGTGGCGATGGCGGTAGTCACAATGTTAGAAATCAGTTAAAATTTTTCTTATTATAAACTCTGTGATTATTCCCCAAATGTACCTTTACAAAAATTAGTACCAAGAATTCAGATGTCTAGGTGTTTTATGAGATTGGCTTTCATTACATTTCTCATATTAAATCTCATATAAATCCGACCAAATTATCGTCAATGGTATTGAATTGTTTAGTACATGTACACTGATGCACACAAAATTGATCGATGTCGGAATAGTAATAACTTCAGTTTAACTTCTATAACTTTATACAAACTGTGTACCTAGGTGGTACATATTAAGAATAAAAATATCCTATCGTTACCCACGGCCTGTGTGACGTGGGTCGGTAGGTACTCGATAATTATTTTTTCTTCCAACTATGCTTTAATTTCATCACAATCACACTAAACACTCAGTACAAAGCGAGTCTTTAATGCTCTAAAGCAATAAAAATTTATGAAATTTCATTATTGCACGGTTTTTTTTTCGCACCAAAAGGTGCCAATCTCAATGGATTAGCTCTATTCAGCCAGCCGATATCAATACTTTTTTTTTTTACGTACGTATTATTCGTTTCTATCCTACTTGTTCCAAATTTAAATATAAACTTGCCCAACAAAACTCTTAACCTTACGTTTAATAATTGCTCAAGAATAACTTTTAATTTCAATAATTAAACTTCTATTTTAACTGTTTGATATGAGTTTCTTTTATCTACTATTCCTATAGGTAATAGTTGAAAGAAAAGCAGATTATGCACCTCGCCTTAAGTAATTTATATTGCCCTCATGCCTGTTAGATTAGAGCCCTCGCTCGATGCAATAATCTACTATTCTATATCGACTTAGTAGGAAAGAAATAAATAAGAAATACCCGTCGCTCTTTAATTATTTTGATACTCGCAATATAGAAAAATTATTATCCAGTACCTACCTACCCGTCACAAAGGCCGTATGTAACAATAGATTATTTTATATATTTGGTAGGTATATCATATAATTATTATAGTAAAGGTAGAATCACAATTGAGGTTAATCTGAGGACGTATTATAATGATGCTCTGTGCTGAGGACTAACAGCTGCCTTATAAAGTAGTACGCTAGCTGGAGCTCGACATCAGAGGCCTCTACTGCAAGAAAACCAATTCTCGTTATTTAAAACTTTCAAAATCTAGTCGCAATCCCATCTCGGCGACAATCAATGTCTATAACTTAACTTGTCAAAAATGTACGGAAATTATAGGGATTTTTGACAGATTAGAATGCGAATTGCGAACATTCTTTTAAAAACACGAGAATTGCCGGTAGGAAGACACGAACGGCACGAGGGACTAATAAATACAAATTTACAAAACAAAAATAGTAAGTAACATTTATTGCCACAAAAAAATATTTAAATAACATTGTGATGTTCATAATAAGATGATAATTCTTCCTCAAGCTTGTCCTTTTCACAAACTTCTCGTAAATGCCTGTTGAGTTTACTCTTGCCCTGAAAAAAGCAGAACAATGTTTGCGTTATTAGACAACACGCAAAGGCCCCTCCAAACCCCCGCACTGTTACCGTTCGCGCTATAGACGCGTCAGTACCGCGCGCTTACGTCATAGTAATCGGAGCTCTGTAACGTATTAAAAGTCATTCACTCAAATATTCTCAGCCATATTTGAGTGAATGACTTTTGATATTGATGTCGTCAGCACAGCAACAGTCAGCACTTTTTAAACGTCAAAATTACTTAGAATTCCTACTGCATTAGCAATGTTATCGCAAGATACAAGGATTGGTCCACTACCGCACTCCGGTTTCCGGAGGAGAGTGATGTGGCGGAATCTACACCGCTTCATGCGAACAACTCATCACACTGACGTCACACAAATCCTGCATCGCGCAATCAGAGTTTACCGCGCAGCTAGCATATATACACCAGATACGACATCCATCTGGTTCCCCCCCGACCCTTGCTCGACGAAGTGCCAGCCCGCGCCGTAGCTGAGCCCGTAGCTTTAAATTCCCATGATAATAATAATCAACCAAATCTGATCCCGCCTGTCCCATCTTGCTGTCCTCCCGTCAGCGACGCCCTAAGCCGAGGTCCGTACCCCACAGGGGGTGCCCTTAGCGAGCGTTCGCTTAGTAATGTAAGTAGTTTTACGCCCCTGGCTGGAGGCTTTGAGTCCGCTTAAGGCAGCCACAGGATAGTCCGGTTAAGTAGTCACGACCTCTCAAGATCAACTACAAGATGCCATACGCAAAAAAAAAAAAACATCTGGTCGGAGGATCCTCCATTTTCCAAGAGTTATGAGTGAACTTTACACCCTGTTCCTCATATCTCGTATACGATAAATGAATGCGTTGGGTGGGTCGAGTTTCGGGTAGTTCTAATTAGTTTACGACGGATGTTGTCGAACCTAACAGTTGTTGAGAATAAACGACAATGCCAAAAACTCTATAGAACTTTGCCTCACTCAATTCAAAAAGTCATTTACAAACCTTCAATATGCAGCATAAAGCTTATTCATTACTGTTAACTAAACATTTGTCCCAATGCCTGTAGAACTTGCGGTTTCTGTTGAAATCTTAAAACAATTATGATATTGATTATAGGGTTTTTGTTTTACAGGTATTTAAAACTTTTTTTTGTTGTGTATCATGCGCAGTAAGTAAAGCACTAGAAAATTCAGGGGTTGAATTCCTTTTATTATTGGTTTGTAATCTATTTTAAGTTCTACTGAAAAACAATGTATTATGAAAAGGTCCTTTAATCATTACAATTATTTTAATTCATTGACATTTCCTGTGAATAGCAGGGGCAGTTCTATAAGCAGTTGTGCTGGTGTGTAGTAAGTGACAAATTCATTCTAGATTTTAAGTTTAATTTTCACAATAAAAATGTATTAGTTAATAAGACTTTGCAGTGCCATAATTAAATAAATAAATGCTTGTTGTGTTCTCGGAGGGGTTTCGGTATGTAATGGATGGTAACCCATCCATGGACCGACATACAAGTGTTGCTTTACCTAAAAGCTCGACCTGCTATTACAATTTACCAACATAAAAATGAATCAAGCAATATCATACCTTAAAACTATTCCCACAGAGATGGCACACAGCTAGTTTGGTCTGCGGTGGCGTGGTGTGCGCGCGGGCATGTCTTGTCAACGACTTACGACTGCTGTACCGCGCGTTACACGTTTGACAGCGGAATGGTTTCGTGGCGCTGTGGACTGTTGATATGTGGGAGGTTAGCGAACGTTCGTTCGGGCATGATCTGTTGCAGATTGGACATTCGAATCTGTAAAGAGAGAGAGTATCCTTTAACAGGACAATGAAAAATAAACTCAAAGTAAGTATGATTTTTAAATGTTGGCAAAAAGATCTCACAGCACAAGTAAAAAAAAAGTACGAAAATCTTTTTTTTTTGTTTTTTTTTGTGTATGGCATCTCGTAGTTGACCTTGAGAGGTCGTGACTACTTAACCGGACTATCCTGTGGCTGCCTTAAGCGAACTCAAAGCCTCCAGCCAGGGGCGAACTACTTACATTACTTAGCGACTGCTCGCTAAGGGCACCCCCTGTGGGGTACGGACCTCGGCTTAGGGCGGCGCTGGAGGGAGGACAGCAAGATGAAAAAACAGCAATTTTTTTCGTCGAATTTAAAGTTCTCACTGCTATTAAAATGTATTTAAATCCATGAATGTTTTGAGTATGCTTAAGTAAGCTTTTATTAACTTAAAGTAAAAATATAAATTAACAAAAAGAACCGCCCGAACAGGGACTTGAACCCTGGACCCTTGGATTAAAAGTCCAATGCTCTACCGACTGAGCTATCCGGGCCTTGCAATGTTGGTCGAAATTGGTCAATACACGTTGATATCGGTTTTGGTCAATGAGATAGCTAGTGGTTGTTTATTTAACTAAAGCCTATTTTCCACAGCTGATCACTCTAATACTATACATAAATACCTCTCAGTGTGTTTCTACAGCCACCCAGCCCGATCACTATGTACGGCAAGCCAATCCCTTGGGAGAAGCAAGCCAAATACCTAGGCGTGATCCTCGATGAGAACCTTACCTTTAAGGCTCATATTAAGGCGGTTCGCGCGCGCGCCTCCTTCGCTCTTAGCAGGCTCCAATTCGTACTGACAGCCCGTAGTAAACTGTCCCTCAAATGCAAGCTCCGCATCTATACCGCAGTCATCCGTCCCATCATGACCTATGCCTGCGTTGTATTTGCGCACGCTCACCCACGTCATCTCCATAAGATGCAGACCCTCCAAAACCGTTTCCTCAGAAGGGTCACGGGTGCCCCCTTCTATGTCCGTAATATAGATCTTCACGTCGACCTCAAAATGCCAACCATAAAACAGTTCATGAAACGCTTATCAAAGCGTTTCTTCGACTGCGGCATTAAACATTCTAACCCCCTGATTACAGCGGCCGCCCGCTACACTCCCTCTCGCATTAGCAGTATTCGCCGACCAAGGCATACTTTAATCGACCCCGACGACGCCACTACCCTCCTCCAGGAGAGTAGTAAGGCCACTAGCACGCTACATAAGCCCAAAACCCGATCGCCGTCCTACCGTCCTCGCCGCCGAGGCCTGCCGCGACGCCCAAATCCACGCCCCTCCCGACCCTTGCTCGAGCCAGCCCGCGCCGCTGAGCCTGTAGCTTTAAATTCGTCCCTAATTAATACCAATCCTGATCCAGCTAGTCATTTGCTGCCCTCTTCCAGCGACGCCCTAAGCCGAGGTTCGTACCCCACAGGGGGTGCCCTTAGCGTTGTCGCTTAGTTTTAGTTAGTATATAAGTTTAAGTCCTGGCTGGAGGCCTTAATTTATTAGGGAATCCACAGGCAAGTCCGCTTAAGCAGACGACAACCGCAAAGGTTGACCTGCGAGATGCCAAACATACAAACATACAAAAAAAAAACTTCTACAGCCAATAAAATATGAACAGGCTGCATCACGATGGTCTGTATTGTGCCACTATCATACAACATGGGCCATTACAGTACATAATGGACTAAGCTGGACTACTAAATTATACAATGGTCCATGTTGGCCCACTGAAATACACAATGATTCAAGCAGGCCAACTACATTACAAAACAGTCCAATCTAGCCTACTACATCAAACAATGGCGCAAGCTGGCCCACTTCATTACATTATAGTGCATGCTGGCCCAAAGCACTTCATAATAGCCCAAGATGGCCTACTATAATACACAATGGGCCAAGCTGACCCACTACAATATACAAGGGTCCAAGGTAGCCCCCCCTTAAATACACAATGGTCCAAGCAGGCCCACTCCATTATGAAATGGTGCAAGCTGGCCCACTACATTACACAATGGTCCATGTTGGCCCACTTAAATAAACAATGGTCCAAGCAGGCCCACTACATGATGAAATGGTGCAAGCTGGCCCACTCCATTACACGATGGTCCATGTTGGCCCACTGAAATACAAAATGATTTAAGCAGGCCAACTACGTTACAAAACAGTCCAAGCTAGCCCACTACATCACACAATAGCGCAAGCTGGCCCACTACATTACATAATAGTGCATGCTGGCCCAAGCTGGCCATTACACAATGGATATTGACATTTTACAATGGTCCAAGGTAGCCCACTATATTACACAATGGTCCATGTTGGCCCACTTCATTACACAATGGTCCAAGCTGGCCCACTATGGTCTTTTAGAATTCTATAACAAATAAAACTTACGCTCTCTGCTGATGGTTGACAGATTGTCTCTGGTGTGCCAATAAGCTCTTCCTACTAGAGTACCCGACGCCACAAGTTGTGCAGTAGTGCTCCTTCATTTCTTCTGGTGTAGTGTGTTTCTTTTTATGTTGGTTCAGTGTGTATGGGCTACTGAAGATGGAAGGGCATTGGTCGCAGCTGAACTTCCGGTGGATGTGTTTTCTAAAAACAATACAAAAGAACGATGGTTACAATTTCGAGATTATTGCGAGTAAGTGAAAACCATTTTTCGATTCAGGGACTTCGTTTGCGAAGTTTTAAGCTTTTAAATGCAAATTTTTGTTAGAGTCAGATGCACAGTCATTCCACCGGCTAACTAAATGGTTGTTTTTCGAGGTATAAAAAAAAACACGGTAGTTTGTATAACGAAGTTAAAACTAAAACTTACACAGCTTATTAGGCTCTACAAGTTAACGACTAATAGTCGACCAACTTACATTTGCAGTTGGAATGTATCTACTGTTAAGTTTGTTCTTAGGATAAATTCATCCAACTACGGAACCCTTGATTGTGCGTAGTCCGCCAGACACTTGGCCGGAACCAAATTCAGACCATCAGGAACTTTAAACAAAAATTCTGTTCCATACATTTTATTCTCCGATTAGGTATTGCACTTTACTATAAAACAGCAGCTTTTGTTTTTTTGATAATGCGTCGATTTTGAGAGTTTGCGGGTCGCTGTTTCTATTTGAATACTCACATCATATGAGTCCTGACAGCAGCTTGGTTATTGTAGCTCAACCCGCAAACACTGCAAGAGTATGTTCTGATACTAGTCTTGGTCATATGGAACCTTTTTAGATGCTGCTGCAAGCCGCTTGCATCCCTGTAATGTAAAACATTCAAACAAACACAAAGCATTTATTTCAAATGGATACAGGCACTTTTGAATTGTCAAGGGGAGCCCGCAGCGTTCCGGTAACCTTCTGCCTTACCCTAGCGACTTCAGTAAGCCAGTCCAGGGATGTGCATGCCTAGGTCCTTCACGTCAGTGCTAAAAGGAACGATCGTACCATTGAAGAGAACTGGTGGCAAGGTTGAACCATCCGCCTTGCTAATACTACGAGAACTGCCAATGATGATCGCCTGACACTTCGTAGGGTTTACAGCAACACCAAATTTGTCGGTCCTGGTTTTTATAGCTATCAAGTCCCTATTTAAATTGTCGATAGCGTCAGGTAATTTATCAACCTTTTCTTGTTAGTACTACTGCAAGTCATCTGCATACAGTTGATATACACACTGAAGTTCGGAAGTTATTAAATTAACAAAAATACAAAGCAGAAGAGGAGAAAGTATACCGCCTTGAGGAACGCCAGTTTCCAAATCGTACCAGCAGGAAGAAGAATCCCCAACATTAACGGACTGCTGATGGTCCTGAAGGTAAGGGGAAAACTATTCCAGTGCTTCGGGAGAGACCATAACATATGACAGAATGGCTAACAGGATATGGTGACTCGTGACTGACGATATTAAAGGTTTTTGAGGAATCAACCAATGCTGGAGCAGTAACTTTGGTGTCTTTCAGTCCTTCGCGTCGAATCTGTAAAAATCTCACGGTGAAGACTTGCGTGGAGTGAGCTGTCAGTGTCAACCCGTCTTGGTCAATCCAGCATCAGTGGCACTGACAGCTCAGTCCACGCTCACTTCACCTGAGATTTCACGATGATTGGTTGGAGAGAGAGATGGTTACAGAATAGCACTACAGGTATATTCTGTAAAAGTCTCACGCGAAGATAGCAAGTGAAGTTAGCTGACATTCCACCTGATGCTAGAGCTTGACACTATTGAGTCAAGTTACCATGGTACTGAAAGAAGCCGTGTGCGTAGGCCCTCGGAAGGTGAAAGGGATGATGAGGGAGGCACAACCGCATTGCCCCAACGAGCGTCGGAAGACGTCAACTGGAGCAGTGGACAGTGCCAAGAGCCTCTCCAACGCACAAGAGCAAGATTATGCTTATGCTTATCATACTTTTGAGTAGCGTCGTTTACGATAGGGCCTGAATTGAAAAACAAATGAGCTGGCTTTCAAACTCTATGTAGTCACTTGAGTGAGTTTCAAAGTGAGCACGACTACTGCAGTTGAGCGAAAATCTAGTTGCAAGATCTTATACGAGCGGGGTGCCCCAATTCCCGAGTCTGCTTCGCTCGCTCTTGCATCCTAGATTCTAGATTTTCTATCAGGCTTTTTGAAGCAAAAACTTCTTCAGGCGCGTTGAGGGATTTTCGTTAAGGGAAAATCTTATGGGTTCGCGTCATCGAAATGCTTATCAAAATCAAAATTCATTTATTCAAATTAGGCTGAGAATCAGCACTTTTCGAACGTCAAAATTACATAAGACAGTCCTCCAAAACGCCCTTCACCACTTCCTAGTGCTTCAGCTGGGAAGAAGTGGCGCAACAAACTCCCCAGCAGCACAGCTGTCTGTTCTGTTAGAAGAACTGGATTTTATACAATTGTAAGTAATTATCAAAACATAAAATTAATTGCCATACGTCAGCTAGCCACGCCAATACAAAAAAAATGTTAATAAAACTTAATACATAAATAAAAGCCTCTAGGCCTTACATATATGCAATACTGGATAATGTGTAACAATAATAAAACCATAGACAGCAAGACGACCAGTCACCACAAGCAGCACCCGTTCACGAGCATAACGTAAAGGTCAGCCATTACCCCCCTCGCCATATTTGGGGGAAGGAGGAAACCTGATCCCCGACGCTACCGCAAGCAGTGACATCTAAGGGAGCATGACGAACTTGCTGCCGGTTGCTCAGGCAAGAATAAAATTATCAATTGTCGAGGTCGCTAGCTAACCGCATATTGCAATACAGCTCATTAAAAAAAAAAAAATAAGTAGATCAAGTCAATAATAAATGAAGATAACAAAATAATTGACTTATACCGTCAAATAAAATAAAAAACTAATAATTGAAACTTATATACCCTGTCAGTAGGTAAGCTGATTCTGGAGAAAGAACACGAACATTGTCTTGAGTTAATCACAGCGACAAACTTTCTTATCGTTTAAGTAGTCGTTAATGGAATAATATGCCTTTGAACAATGGTTGGATTTAACTTGAGCCTTAAACGCATAAGGTAAATCTAGTAAAGAAGAGGGTAACTTGTTATAAAAGGTTATACCAAGCCCAACAAATGAGTTATGGACCTGATGAAGCCGGTGAAAGGGAGCACGTAGTTTGTTCTTATTTCTGGTGTTAACATTGTGAAAATCACTGTTTTTAGTGTATATGTGTATATTTTGCCTAATATATAAGATGTTGGCGAAGATGAATTGAGATGCCACCGTGAGAATACCAATTTCTTTAAAAAAATCTCTAAGAGAAACTCTGGCTCCTAGCTGATAAATTGCGAGGACAGCTCGTTTTTGAAGGACTAATACATTTTGAATACTTTTCTACGGCTTTGCCCCACAGCAGAATACCGTAGGACATAACGCTGTGGAAATAACTAAAAGAGACTTAACGAGCTGTATCAACGTCAGTGTATTGTCTTACTTTCCTGACGGCGTAGGTGGCTGAACTGAGCCTCCCCGCTGCCGAGTCTACTGTTTCAAGCAGCTCTTTATCTAAGACGATGTTGGGTCCTAGATTTCTAACATTCGGTAAGACGAACTTCACACATTTTGTTTCTTGGCATTGAGAACTAGGTTATTTGAGGTAAACCAATCCGTAACCATTGAGAGTGCACTGTTTACGTCGTCAAAATCTTGCCTATTCCTGTCTACTTTAAAAATAAGAGAGGTATCATCTGCAAATAATACAACGTCAGAGATATCATTTAAATAGAATGGTAAGTCATTCATATACACTAAGAACAAGAATGGACCCAGTATTGAGCCTTGAGGTACAACTGAACTGGTAGCTCGTGTTAGCGTGCATTGACTTCCTGTGTACAAGTGATCATTTAATAATATCAAATGTTCTAAAAAACACTGCTTTGACTTCCTGTTAGCATAACACTTTAAATATTATCTGTAATAAATATTGAACTGTTGACTTCCGGTTGTCAGAATGACACCTTAGGAAGAATTTACCGAAGGAGCGCACTATCGGCTGGACAGTCGACTTGTGAGGTCAATGATTAATGTTGTGTACGTGTATAAGTGTAAAATATTAAGTAAAGCTGATTATTAAAAGTCAGTATTAGCAGAGTGATTTGGGTTTTATTTGTAATCTACAATTATATTACACCTTGATGATATAAGAAGGCATACGTTCCTATACTCGGAAGATTTCACACCATCGACATCTACACATTGGGACCTATTATGTAAATAAGAATGTATGTCGTGTTGAGCTTGTTGTTGCTCAGAGTGCCGACAGATGGACAAAAACAGGCTCATCCATTCTTTTAAAGTTTTTGATACAAAAAAAAAACTGGTATTTCTTAGTTCTAAGTTTTCACTTCGGTCGGTAGTCCCAATGACCATGTCCATCGGGGTCTCCGTGACTTAAGTATAGTTTTAACTTGTAAGACAAATAAATCATTCAGGCTTTCGACAGCTCGAATGATTTTGAACAGGTCATGACCCTTGTTCACCCTATGTCATTTTGGGTGATCATTACCCCCATGACCCCCTTGTTCACCCTATGTAATTTTGGGGGGCTCATGACCCCCCTGTTCACCCTATGTAATTTTGAGGGGGTTCATGACCCCTGTGACCCCCTTGTTCACCCTATGTAATTTTGGGATTCGTGATCCCCATGTTCACCCTATGTAATTTTGGGGGGCTCATGACCCCGTGACCCCCTTGTTCACCCTATGTAATTTTGAGGGGGTTCATGCATGACCCCTGTGACCCCCTTGTTCACCCTATACTCACTACTAGCTTCATATTTCTGACTGACCGACCCCTTGACAATTCAAAAGTGCCTGTAATGGGTTTATTTGAAATAAATGCTTTGAGTTTGAGTTTGAGTTTATATATTAGGGGATTTATGACCCCCCAATGTTCATCCTATGTAATTTTGGGGGGCTCATATCTGTAACTTTTATTGTGTACATACTATAGAATTTGATTTTATAGTGTGTTAAATGGCGCCATCACATAGCCGTAAACTACGCATTGTGAACATCAAACTAAGTAATATTGTACAAAATTGCTGGAAAACGACTTTTATTTTTGGTATGAAAATTTGCTGTTTGCGATAGTGCGCACCGTAACGCACGCAAAACATTGTGCCTTTGGGTGCATGCAACGGTACAGGGGTCGTAGAGGTATTTAAAGTTGTGCTATAACATTAAAAACTTGTTTTCGTAGATAAATGTCACTAAAAGTTGGAATTTTGACCTTCAATATCTCTGTAACTAGAAAGTTCACAAGCTTGGTCCAGACTGCAGCATGGAATAGACACAATTACATTGACAAATTAACAGTATACTGTTTTGAACCTATCATTTTGTCTATTGTTCTGTCGACAAAACTCATTTCTATGGGGGATACGCGTGCTGTACAAAAAAAAAACGAGGAACACAAGTTCCCCTCGGCTTTTATAAATATCTTTTTACACTCGTCATTTGTCATAACCCATGTTTTTTAAACCCATAACAGGGGTTGCCAGACTCCGGGCTACTACTGAGAATTTTCTAATGGAAAAACTCAATAATGGCCACCGAAAATCGAGCCCAAAACATATTTTATAAAAAAAAAACATTGGCACTAACAGTTGATAGTGTATTTATTTTACTTTCTCAAGCCATAGAAATAAATTAAAATAATATAATGAACAAAAAGAATCGCCCGAACAGGGACTTGAACCCTGGACCCTTGGATTAAAAGTCCAATGCTCTACCGACTGAGCTATCCGGGCTATACGGAGGTGGTTGAAATAAGTCAATGCAAATGTTTAATTGGCTGCTGCACAATTTAATCACAATCCGAGAGTTTTGAATGCATTGCTTCATAGGTTGAAAAATTTGTCTGCTGGTGAATTGTCAAAATGAAATCCATTGCTATCAATTGTAATTTTATTTACATCGTTTTCGCTCCGTGTTCTTTCTGACTTTTTAGGGTTCCGTAGCCAAATGGCAAAAAACGGAACCCTTATGAATTCGTCATGTCTGTCTGTCCGTCCGTTTGTCACAGCCACTTTTTTCCGAAACTATAAGAACTATACCGTTGAAACTTGGTAAGTAGATTTATTCTGTGAACCGCATTAAGATTCTAACACAATAATAAAAAATAATTTTGGGGGTTCCCTATACTTAGAGCTGAAACTCATTTTTTTTTCATCTTTCCCATACGTGTGCCATCTATGGATAAGTCTTCAAAAATGATATTGAGGTTTCAAGTTTATTTTTTTCTAAACTGAATAGTTTGCGCGAGAGACACTACCAAAGTGGTAAAATGTGTGTGTCCTCCCCTGTAACTTCTAAAATAAGAGAATGATAAAACTTGTAGGAAACTAACTGATTGGGAAATTATAAATAAAGAACGCGGAATGATGGAACTTGGAATTATTATATATTGTTAGAATATATTTTAGAAAGAAGTACAGAGCTACAAATTGAATTGACAGCTGACAGGTGTGGCAGCTTATTGTTTGTGTTCTATTTCAACAAAACTAAAAAAATATATATGATATACATTACCATGCAATCTTCCACCGAAAATTGGTTTGAACGAGATCTAGTAAGTAGTTTTTTTTTATACGTCATAAATCGTAAACCGCAATTTACTACGGAACCCTACATAGGCGAGTCCGACACGCACCTGGCGGCTTTTTTGCTCGGCACTTAAAAGTACCGTGACGAAAAAAGCCATAAAGCCTTCCATAGCAGAAAAAGAATGAGGCGGGCAATGGGATGCAATCAATCAATCAAAAGTCTTTATTTTACTAGCACGGGCAGGGGATGCAACGCGACGCGGTGGTTCGGGGGCCGAAATTGCCCTCCGACAAAGTCGCGGGTAGAAGCTAGTGTTACCATACTTACTGAAAAACTCTCCCACATAAATGACAAGTAGCCGCCGACGCCTTCTCATGGCAATATTTTGCGTGCGTATGAGTCTGTCGAGCCCGAATGTATTCGGTGCAACGGGAGCACCGATATCGCACAGAGTGGAGGGCAGCGTGAGACCGAAGGACGGCGCTCGTTGCAAAGCGGAGAGAGCATAGCATGCAGCGGTATTCGCCGTTCGACTGGAAAAAAAAACTCCTCCTTAAAAGTCCGTTTGAAATATAGATCGTAGTTTTTTTATTATAAAAGTTAAGTATAGCATTTCGCAGGTCAATCTAGGAGGTTGCTTTGACCAGCAGCCTAATTGCGTAACTCATTTTCGTAAACGATTACGACTAATCTGTTGTATTTTGACAGTTCAACAACATTCATTGCGTTATTTACATTGTTGAGCAGATTTTTTTATCGAACCAATGAAGCAATGGATTAGCAATGTGTTTCAAAACGATTCAGATTCCGATTGATTGTGTATTACGCAATTAAGGTACAGGATAACCTTTAAATGCCTTTGTAAGAAGCTGACAAGAGATAAAGTGCGGTCAATTTGCATAGACAAAGAAAGAGAAGCGCGATGACACAACGCTGGTAAACTATTGCAAAAAATGAAGCAATCATCTATTTACAAAGAATCCATTGATTTGGATTTAAAAAAAACAAGTTTATATGTTGCTTGTTGAATAATATGACAATCAGAATTATTGCGTGTATTTAAATATGGTATGGTTTAAAATCGTAATTTTTTTTTTTTGAGGTAAGTACCTTCTTGGTCTTTTCTATCGTATCAAATAGTTGTATTATGTTTTCAACGCACTATCTAACTAGCTAATGTGGGTGTACTATAGGTACACCTCTGCCCAACCCTTCGGGGAAACAAGGCGTGATGTTATGTTATCTAACTAGCATACATCCTGAAGAATATCATGTATTTTTCTAATTTTGTTTACTGCAGTGGATCCTATATTTTTATTAAAAAACTTGCGTTTAGGTACTGTACATACATACATACATTCACGCCTTATTCGCTTGGGGGTAGGCAGAAACCACAGAACGCCACCTGCTACGATCCTTACATACTCCTCTTGCCTCGTTTATGTTCATACATCTGGTCATACACGCACGCCGCGGCGGTTGCGAGTGCTACGCACTGACCTTTCTGAAGAACATCACCAATAAGGTCACTATATGTCCTCCTAGGGCGTCTCCTCCCGGCGTACAAGTGTCACATCTGCCTTGTAAACACCTTTTGTTATTCTCCTTTCATTCATCCTCTCAACATGACCAAACCATCTAAGCATACTCTTTTCAATTTTTGTCACTACATCTTCTTTTAAACCGCACCGCTGCCTTATCACATCATTCCTCAGCCTAGCATTCATAGTCACACCACACATGCTTCGCAAGGAACGCATTTCCACAGCATTTATTCTGCTTTCATGCTTCTTTTGGCACACTCAATCGTTTGTCCTAAATTTTCCATCACTAATGGAATTTTCGTGTTCGGAGTCATTGAAAATTTAAATGAAGACTTACGGTTAATCGACTCAAACACGTACTTATGAGTGGTACAAAGCGTTCAAAAGCAGTCGAGACGTGACTCGCTGAGGCTAGAACGAGTCAATTTCGACCCACCATTCATGTAACGCAGTACGTTTTTTTTAATAAACTTCCTAGCCACATTCCAGAACTAAGCCTCAACACACTGCAGACAGCCTACTATACTGTCCAAGACTATATTGACGACAAAAAGGCTTGGAATTGGGATGTTCCAATAAATTTACACAGAGAAGGTTGAGGTTCAATATTGTTTCGATAATTATTAAACTTTTTTTTAAATTCCTATTACACCTATACTAAACCACTATACCTTTACACATACACAACGTCATGAATATTTACTGTTTAAATATATATTATATTATTAATTTTTTTGGGAATGTGATGACTATGTGGGTCATTGCTTTTTTTCAGTTAGTTTTAATGATAGTCTGGTTTGAGTACTGTATGCGGCCTATCCAAATGTCCTTTTTATTGTTCGCCGAATCGTTGAGCTCCTTAGTTCTGAGTTGAGCTGCACGATGACTGAAAAATACGTGCACTGACTGGACAGGTCCACTCAAATCTGTGTGGTTCTTTCCTCAAACGTCTTTCGTTCCGATACTCGTTCCAATAATGAACGTAGGTATGTATGCATGCAACCAGTGTTTCTCATTTAAGTGAATTGTATTCTGTTTTGAGAAATAAAAGACTATTTCAGACACAGGTCTACATGGTCCTCAAATGATCTGACGAAGATTATTATCGGTTTTTTATATACCTACACTTTGACATTGATGGACTTTATATATGTATACAATGACATGAAAATTAACTTTATATAGTATAATAATATTTTAATTATTGTGAATGAGAAGACAATGTTGACTATTTGTTTTTATTTTAGTTAGTTTTAATCATGGTCTGGCAGTTTGAGTAATTTATGCGGCCTACCAAAATTTTATTTCTTTGGAAATGTTCGTCGAATCGTTGAGCTCCTTAAGTTTTGTGTTGAGCGGCATGATTACTCACAAATGCGTGCACTGACTGGACAGGTCCACTCATTCTGTGTGGTTCTTTCTTCAAAAGACCATTTCAGACACCGATCTACATGGTCTTCACATGATCTGACCACGATTATGTCTGGACTTTAAAGAGAAACCAACTTACAGGTCAAATTAAAACAAACACAAAGAGTTTGTGTCGGTCTTTGTTGTCAGAGTAGTCAGATAGGAAACGATGATAAATGATTTTAGTTCTGATAGCAGAACTAAAATCATTTATCACTGACTGTACCTAACATATTCACGGCCGGATTTCGAACTCAAACTTCTTTGTTTTTCCCTGTATTTGATTCTTAGCCGGCGTTTCGCTAATTGGACGAGAAATGAGTGACATTTCAAGGACGCGTCACGTTGAGGCACCTTTCGTTACATGAGAGAGAAGAAAGATATGACTCTCTCTGTCTCTCACACTCAATCTCTCTTTTTCTTTAATATTCCATGGGAAAGTACCTATTGTGGTATAGTATTTTTATTCTGGGTCGGCATCGTCTTTAAATATGAAAATATAATTAAAAAATATTGTTAAACATTTTAAAAGAGTAACGGTGGAGTTTCTTGCCTACTACTAAACTACCTTTTGGAAGGGGCGACTCAACGCGAATCAATTCTATTTAAATGTAAATGTTGACGTTCAAAAGTGCGTGGAGGGAGAATTTGTTTTACAACATGGAGTCATACTGATTTTTTATATCTTACCTCTTCGTGCCTCATCATGTGCGCCTGATAAGTATCTTTAAACAGAAACCCTAAAGCACAGTTATAGCATTTAAACTCTGCTTCTAAATACTTCTTGCTCTTTCTTTGTGCTTCTAATTCTGCCTTCTGCTCTTCAGTAGACAGAAGAATCTTCTCAAAATCTTTCTTTTTACTTTTCTTGTTCTTTTTCTTTTTTGATGTGTCTGTAATTTGTTAAAATGAGGTTGTGATAAGTTTATAATGATAAAATAAGGTATAACACTACAACATGGCCGATTTGTTTCAACGTGTGTTACATTTTTATATTGCATTGCATAATGCATATACATAGTGGCACATCGACGCGTATCACACAACATTTTATTTTGCTTACAGGCTCGTGAACACTGGCGCAACGCTACAACTCGACATAATGACACCGCGTGTCGCGCGACGAGCGGGGCCTTTGTGCCGCGCTGTAGCGTCGCGCCTTAACGTGTAACAAGCCTCCTCGGATTACTTTTCGCAAATAGCTCAATGACTTCGCTAGTTAGAGTCGAATGTTTGGCCGTTCTGGGTGCCTGCACAGGGATCTACAATACGACACGCCTCTTGGAAAATTTCTTCATGTTTAGTATCTACAGCATATGTTTTCAGTGTTCTTACTACACTTTCTACCATTTCATATCAAAGGTTAAGATGTAATGCAAATACTAAAACTTAATACTTCATAAGTTAGGGATAATTGATGACAATTTGTACCCTAGATAATGTTATGTATGCTAAGTTAATTGGAATAACATCGAGTTGACTTTAAGATTTTTCATGGAAGAACTCAGATGCTGTTGGGGGGGGGGGGGGGCTTCAGCCACTTAGCCCACCCCCTGGATCCGCCACTTCAAAACAAAACATGAATTCAGCACATATCTCTATACCCCTATCGTACTTAGAAAAGTATTTTTATCTTACAAGTGTACCAAGTGTTCAAACACGCTGTGAATGTGTGCGTTAAGATGAGTATATTCAGCACATACATGCACACAGATTTTAACGCACGGCAATTGATTTTTGTATTTAAGAAAGAAGATTTACTTAATTCTCCAGCAGTTTCTTCATCCTCACGTTCATTTCTAATTTCATCTAAACATTCATTTCTTTCGTCTTCATAATATTCATAATTTATTTCATCTTCTTCTTCACTTTGTACTTTACTTTCTAGTTCATATTCTTGATCTTTATTTAATTCATTATCAAACATATTTTCATCACCAGAATTATGAGCATCATTATTCACAATCTGTTCTTCATTATTCACAAATTGTTCATCATTATTCACAAATTGTTCATCATTATTCATAAATTGTTCATGAGTTTTCACAAACTGTTTATCACAATTTTCAAAACGTTCTATTCTGTGAATGTTCGTTTCTACAACTTCCTTTGTAGCATTATCTCGGAAAGAGTCATCAAAATCATTATGACTTTCTTCAAGTTTAATATAATCGTTACTATTCATACTTTGGTCCCTGATAGCAACGAAAAGTTGTGATACATTGGTTGGTAGACAAGTTTCTTCGGTACATATTATAATTGTTTCCATTTCATTTCTTTGTAGGTTAATTTTGCCCTTTTCGCTGTAAATGTGAAAGTTTATTTTTAATATCTATATCTAGCATAATCAGCCTATACCTAACGTTTCCACTTATGGGATGCAGGCTTCCTCTCTGGGACAGGTAGTGGAACGTACTCCACCACGTGGGCCCAGTGTGGATTGGTAGATGTCACATGTCTTCCAATATTTGGTTCTAGGACATGCCGATTTCCTCACGATCTTTTCCTTCACCGTTTTGAGAGCAGTGGTGATGAAATAACCCTGCCTGCCTGCCTGGGTTAACTTATGACCTAAATCTCGTAAATCAGGACCACAAGGCCACCACTGCTCATCAATAGAGTGAGTTGTAATGGGACTTTTTGGCATTGATTCGACTAAACCCAATTTTTATGTATTTTTGACAATTTCCCAGAATTCGTCACTGAATCTCACTTTTCTCCTACAACTCCTCAATCAAATTGAATAGCCTTCATTGCTATTCTATTGGGTACCCGAAACCTTCACAAACCTTTTGATGTATCCAAATTTTCTAAAACATCAAACGGTTAAAAACCATTTTAAAAATCGTCTACCTACTTGAACTTAAACACCAGTTATCTCAATATTTTACTACGGCATCAAGCGTACAAATTACGGAGAAGACATCTTTATTAATCAGCTATATAACGAGGTACAAAAGTTAAAACAAAATACAAAGGTGCTGACAAAGGTCGAATTTGCAAATCTCCAGACCAAATTTCAGCAATGGCGACCAATCTCAGCGTTGACCAGCATTCGGCGCGGGAGATATTATTGTGCACAGGTGTGTGCGCAGACACAGGTGCACTCTCTCTTTGCTCACTCGCATCGTCCTATGGGACGGCAATCCGACACGACCGGAGAGAGATCAGGCGCAGGACCAACGGCTTCACGTGCGCACCGAGGCACGGGGGTATCACACCGCCGACAAGCAAACTCAGGGCTGTTACTACATAATCAGCCTATTATGTTCCCACTGCTGGGACACAGGCCTCTTCTCTGTAAGAGGGAGAGGGCCGTTATCTACCACGTGGGCACAGTGCGGGTTGGTAGATGTCACATGTCTTCGAATTTTTGGTTCTTAGACATGCCGGTTTCCTCACGATGTTTTCCTTCACCGTTTTAAGAGCAGTGGTGATGAAATAATTTACAAAAAGTATAGCACCTGTCTGGGTTCGAACCTACGACCTCGACCTCGACCTCGTAAGTCGAGGCCGTTACCACTGGGCCACCACTGCTCTCTGGCTGTTACTAAGAAATTCTTAATTTGAAAACAGTTTGGTAACGACCTGGTAATCAAACCCAGAACTCCACGCTCAGCAGTGACAAGACCAACGGGCCAGTCAAATGTAGACACTACAGAAAATTGGTTATTTTATCTTTATTTTACGAGAATTATAGTGATTTTTATAAGCATATGCATTAATGTTGGGGTCGTCTTCCAGTCAACCCAGAATGCAGCTGAAAACCAGTATTTCACATGGAGCGACTGCTTATCTGACCTCCACAACCCAGTTACTGGGTAACACGATACCCCTTGGTAAGACTGGTTGTCAGACTTTCGGGCTTCTGACGACCCGTAACGACTGTCAAAGATCCACGAATGACAGCTGGGACCAAAGGCTTAACGTTCTTTCCGAGACAGAAGGGGTCTTGATGTGTGTTGAATGGTCCCCATCCACGAGCTGGCCGCAAGAAGAGTACCTAACCTTCGATTGAACCGTTGTTATCATTTAGCCACATATTAAGTGAAATTGAAATGATTTGGTTAATGCAAGATTAACTTTACTACTTACCTAAACAGTACTGGATATTCCAAACTTCTTTTTAAACATACAGATTTAAATAACCATAGTTTATTGAGCATATGGCAACAAATATAGCATAACTGAGAATCAGGACACAGCTGAAACAAACATATTTACCTAGTAAACACAAGCCGTGTGCCCGATCGTAATGCCCATCGGAAAACTTCGACACAAACTTTAAAAAAATATTTCATACAAATATTGTCAAGCACGCGTAGCGTCGAAATTTTTCGACGGAAGATTAGACAAAATGGCAGATAAAATGGACAAAATGGCAGATAAAATGGACAAAATGGCAGATAGAATAGACGAAATGGCAGATAGAATAGAAAAAATGGCAGATAGAATAGACAAAATTGCAGATAATTCTATTTGAGTCGTGGTGATTATGCTACGCTTGCTGACAAATACAAATAAAACAAAAAAAGATTTTGTCAAATGAGTACACTCGCTTTGGAGTAATGCGCGGACAACCATTTGTGGCAATTGATTTTTGTTATTAAATATAAGATAAATAAAATCACGCCTGTTTCATTCATTGAAGGGTTTGGAACAGCACCCTAATTGCGTAATACACTGATTGTGTATCGGAATCTGAATCGTTTTTCAAAGACAGAACAAACGCAAAACAAAACTCCAAAGTTTGTGAGCAGTTTAGCAATTTTTATAGCGGGTGGTTTGCACCAACAGCTATAAAAATTGATAATCAACCACTTGAATATGTGCAAAAATACATTTACCTGGGACAGATAATCTCCCACACAGACCAACCTACTAAAGAAATTAATAGCAAATGGGTGCAAAAAGTACTGGGGGGGGAAGTATGGGGTACTGGGTGGGTGTGTCACTTACAGATTACAGAGATCTTGAAATCCAATATTTTAATTTTTTTAAATTGTCATCATCTAAATGAAGGATTTGTAAAGGGATTGGCAGAGAAGTTATTTTTCATAAATAATATTTTTCAAACCACCACTATCGACCTCCGGTGTCCGGAGGGGAGTGATGTGGCGGCATCTACACCGCCACATGCGAACAACGCATCACACTGACGTCACACAAATCCTGCATCGCGCAATCAGAGTTTACCGCGCAGCTCAACTTCCCGACAACAATCATCGGGCAGTTGCCCAACAGATACGACATCCATCTGGTCGGAGGATCCTCCCCATTCCGAAGAGTATGAGTGAACTTTACTCTTAGTTTTAAAATACAGTTTTACACATCTTCTTCATAGAAACATAAAAATCAAAATTGCTGTTTGTTAGTCTCGATAAAACTCAAAAACGGCTTTAACAATTTTTAGATTTATTTGCTCTATTAGAGGGGTGGTTTAAAAAAAAATTGGCATTGCTTCGCAAGCCGGGCATAAGCTAGTCTATACTAACATTATGAGGAGGTAAAACTCATTTGTAAGATTGTGTGTAGGGGGTGATCTCTGGAACTACTGGTGGGATTCACAAAATTCATTTTCATTTGATGGCCCAATTATTAAGGGAGGCTAAGTAACATCATGTTATGACTCATAGAAGCCGAGGAAAGAGAAAAAAAGTCAGAAAAATCGCTAAGGAAAAACATCACCTGCCCATACTATCAAGTATGGGCAGGTGATGCGATGCAACAAAAACATGACAAGGGATATGTTTCCTATACGACTATTCTGTGAATAAACACTGACACAAACTTAGAAGTGCAGACATAATCATTAAAAAAAGTCTCCATGATGGTCTTTTGAGGAAAAAGCAACATAGATTTGGTCGGCCCGTCCAGTCAGTGCATCAATGAACCCAGAACTTAAAGAGCTTAATGACTTGATAACAATGTCAAAGAAAGGACATTCTACGTCAACATTCCTGTGTTTTTCCTGTGTTAGAGGAGTTATCACCATTACCTAACAGAAAAAAAGCGAAACTTTATTTAATTGTTCAGAACTACTGCAATTGTCATAAGGTGAGTTGCGTTTGACTATTGATTTAATGAATTTCTACACTTATGAGAAGACCATGTCTAGCGGTGGGCTACAAAAGCTTTAGAAGCAGTCAGAACTTCAGAAAGAAGCGAGTTAGACTAACTGAATGTAAATAAGTAAAATATCATAGCGTAAACAGGAAAGTATCTTTCTTTACGTTCATTCCGACGATTTCTCTGTATTTGTCCCGCGTTTCCTCATTGGTATCAGAGTTCACTGTGTTGTGGCAAATAAAACATAGAAATGAAGACATTTTTAATTTTAGTTTTTGTTTTTGTAATGTTTTCTTTGATTTTGTAAACAAATAGAACCCAATTCCAATTAACCCGTTTGACAGCGGACACTGACAGCTTTCAAAATCAATTCCATCAAAAATATTGGTTATGGTGTGCTATCGGTGCAGTCATAAAAATCTGAATTTCAGTTGTAATGAAAAACCTGACTGTTATTCTTCGAGTGTTTTTAAAAGGCAAGGGGACTTGAAACATGCTCGATGGTTACAAGCACGTAACTAGATTATCACGATAATATTATTATGAATAGAGTGCATGTATTTACATGGTAAAATAGATTTTACGTGAATATTTATGAACGCATACGAAACTTGTTTGTTTCGGTTGTCTTTGGAAATTGCGTATTCTAGGGTTGTGGTTTTTCGTTTTACTTAGTATGTTAGTAATAATGTGAAGCTGATTTAGAATGAAACTCTACCAAAAAAAATATTTTTGTGATTTTGCTAATAAACAAACTTGGTGTTTTGCATGATTATGACTTTTCATGAGTTGAACATGTTGGATGTTGTTCTTTTGTTTCGTAATTACCAATATTTAAAACCGATTAAAGTGGTTTAAACTTGTTTAGAGTCGACTAAAAACTTTAGCACATAGCAAACTAAAAAGGAGCAGCGCCACAACGTCACGTCAGACAGAATCAGAAAAAGGATATATTTTGTGCCTTGAAGCATATTACTTCAATAATAATTAACATTGTTTCGACTCAGTTATAAACAATACGGCTACCGTCATTAGGGCAATAAACTGTGCATTCCCTGTGAAACTTTTGTTTGTTGTGTGTGCGTTCTTCCGTTTTTATCGGTGTTCGGAAACGGTTTTGATGTTTCACAAATAAGCGGTTGTATTGTATGAATTGGCTTAGGACTTTATAATTAGCCGTCTGCGTCGCCTACTACATTGTGCGTGCGACAATTGCTGGACATTTAATTCTCTAGACTGTTATTTATTAGTCAATCGTGTCAATAAATGAGTGCGGCCGTGATCAAAACGATTTTTTCGCTTTCAAATAAAATTTGATGAACAGTGACTGGGATAATATCAGTGATATTCACAGTAAGTATTCTTTTTTTGAAAAATTGGCTTCTTTTTATAGCGATGCGGTAAGTAATATTATATCACAAGGTTATTTTTAATTCAATTAAGTGGGCACTAGTATTAGGTCAACAGCTCATAGAGAATGGAATAAGATTCTAGTTGGACTGTATTTAATTTATTTAAAATGTTTTTGCGTTAGTATTATGTATAATTAAAGTGTTTTCATATGAATACACAGCTTTATATTGTTACATAAATGACTTGTATTTGACAATAACACTTCAAAATGGTCTGCAGTAAAAAAATATTGTTGCAACATTTTGTCAGATTATTGAATGAGAACTTCTTACCATCTTTAATTAAAAAAAAGTTAACTAAAGTGTTGTGTTGTGTTGTTTATAATTTTTATTTTGTTAGACACACTAGCGGCTAATTAGCTAATGCATGTGTTTCCAATAGCTTGAAGTGATTTAATCTGTCTGTCCAGCCTCGGTTTATCAGTTATGGATATAACATAACATTAAGCTTAATCTATATCTTTGAGGTCTATCATAGATGTAGCATTCCATCTTTGACAAATATTATAAAGATCACTCTATAAAATTAAGCACAGTTTGATAACGAGAAGAGCCTTCATCGAGGAATCAAATGAAATTATGACTTGATTGTTGCATTGGATGTTGTGTTCTTAAAAAAATATGAAATTGAAAAGGTTGATACAAAAGGACGAAGCTTGGTTTCCTCAACAGGCAAAGTTTCATCTATTTATCCAACAAGAATTTCTCAGTAGCAGCCTGGAGTTTTTATTTGTGCCTGATTAAACACTGGCTGATCTATTGTATGGCACTGAAACATTACTTACTAAATGTGGATGCCACTTACTCAGCCTACTTGACCTATAGATTAAAGTTCTGATGTTGTTAATGCAGATAGGAATCCCACCAAATTTCAACGTAAAAGTAATAGTGATGACTTTTCAACATCAGATATATCTTATCCGCCCATTTAAATTGACATCAGATTTGTATTGAATAATTAAAAAATTCAAAATTATTTCATTAGTCTATTATTTATTCTGGCATCAATAATTTACCCCATGTTTTACTAATGATACGTTTTATTTGGATAATTGGGGTGAGAACAGGAGAATGATGATTAATGAATTGCGATTCTAGGATTATGTAATTCTTGACATAACATCATGACATAACATCACGTCTTGTTTCCCCGAAGGGTTGGGCAGAGGTGTACCTATAGCACACCCACATTTCGCCAGTTATGTTTAAGTCCCATGTAATAGGGGGCGAGCCTATTGCCATCAACCGGGCACAAATCCAGACTCCGGGCTGCTACTGAAAAATTCTAGACAGAAAAACCCAATAACACGTTGCCCAACCTGGGAATCGAACCCGGGACCTCATGCTCAGCAGTAGCGATTGCGACCACGAGACCAACGAGCCCGAAGTCTGGATTTGTGCCCGGTAGATGGAAATAGGCTCGCCCCCTATTACATGGGACTTAAACGTAACTGGCGAAATGTGGGTGTACTATAGGTACACCTCTGCCCAAACCTTCGGGGAAACAAGGCGTGATGTTATGTTATGTTATGTAATTCTTGATCAATTATAAATTAAATTCCAAAATATAAAATAAAAAAACATGCCTTCCCTGCCTGGAAGGTAGCTGCCCAGCGTTCAGCTGCTAAAAGAAATTACATAGGACAGTCCCCCAAAACGCCTGTTTTCACCACTTCCTAGTGCTTTAGCTGGAAAGAAGTGACAAAAAACTCCTCAGCAGTTGGTCCAGAGACGTTAGAGGTGGACCTAGATTTCGCCAGTTTTGTTGAGTGCCATGTAATAGGGGGGAAGCATAATACTGTCAACCGGTCACAATTCTCGACTCCCTGCTTCTACTGAGAAGTTCTAGATGGAAACATAAAAACACTTTGCCGCCCGACCTATAAATCGAATTCAGGACCTCGTGCTCAGGGGTAGACAAATAAATAAACTTACGCCCTTTTCCCATGGTCGGGGTAGGCAGAAACTACAGAACGTATGCCCACCGCGAGAAAGAGATAAAGGCGCCGAAGAAACGATACATACATTTACTATGGCCGTGTCCACCGCACATCACCGTCAGACGTTCGGTTTGAATAATAAAAATATCTCGTTCCCGTCGAGGCGACGTCCCGTTGACGGTAGCGTTGGTCAAACGGCCATACTCCTTTTCCATCGAACCCGCGCGCCGGTTTCGAGTACAACCCACCTGCTTAACTTTTTAACCAATCATCGATGCAAAAACGATTCACTCAGATTATCGCAGTCCAGCAGCCCTCTCCCAGGCTGCGACCACAACACCCTGTCCTCCGCCTTCCGGATTCAGTCTGTCCAAGCCACTTTCTTGAGGTCGACGTTCCATCTAGCTGGGGGGCGTCCCACACGTTTGTCGATACCGGGTCTCCACTCCAGGACTCCTTCGACAAACATGGCCAGCCCACTGCCACAGTTTGCTTAATCTGCAAGCTATGTCGGTAACTCCTGTTCTTTTACGGATAGTTTAATTTCCAATTTTATCCTTTAAAGAAATTCCGAGCATAGACCGCTCCATACCCTGGCTGGAGGCCTTAATTTATTAGGGAATCCACAGGCAAGTCCGTCTAAGCAGACGACAACCTCATAGGTTGACCTGCGAGATGCCATTTATAAAAAAAAAAAAAAAAAGACCGCTCCATAGCGCTGAGCGTTTCGGCACGGCAGGACGCAATGTTTGAAGACCTCCAAGATCTTCAAACATTGCGGGATCAAGAAAGAAATTACTACAGTCCCTTTACTTAACTAAGTTCCTGAGTTTAAAGACGTGTCTAGAGGTCTGGAGGAAGAAGACTTTGCTGTGCCGACCCCAAATATATGCAGTCGGATGATGATGTGCACGCATCTGGTTCGACCGATCTTAGGGTGTATTCAGGGCGCCGACAAGCGCTGGTGACTGTCGCCAGGCAGTTTTCATACTCTTTGCCAATACAGCGCGAACCGTCGCCTACAATTTCCTATCTGATTAACACTGGTTCGTACTCCCATAGGGTATTCACGGACTGACAGGGTCGCGGGTTGTTCAAAAGAGATACCGTGGCCTTGGCACAGGCAACTGAAAGATCACGGGTGGGTTTTAGTCAGTAAAAATCTGCCACGCGCTCTCGCTCCACCCGGGAGAAGTCATTTGATGATTTTCCACCCAAAAAAAAGGGTATTCACGTAAAGCTGTTATCGGACTCAGATACGCCAGTGGTTTTCGGCGCTGACAAGCGCTAGTTGTCAACGCTGCGCTGGTCGGCTTGGGCACTTTTATTTCAGCGCCGACTTTTTAGGCGAATTTGTAGGATTATGACACTGACAGCTCTTGAACTGGTTTAAAGCACGTCGCCGCTTATCGGCTAATATGTTCTTATTAATGTAGTAGCTACTGCCCGCGACTACGTCCTCGTAAAATATCTTGTCCCCCCGACCCACTCCGTAGCATCGCATCGTCCGCCCGCGCTATTCCTTCGTTTTCGCTCAGCGTTCTTTCTGGCTCCTCAGGGTCATAGCGTCATGTTAAATAACCTATAACTTTCCTCATGAATTTTACTATGAAATGCTAAAAGATTTTTTTCCAATCCGACGGTGGTTCCAGAGATTACGGCAACCAAACACAAAAACTCTTCAGCTTTGTTATTGGAATAGATAAATTGATATAGATTAGTATAGATATGACTTTGCGAGCGTTTGACGCTACTACGCTGATATATTTAAAATGAAATACAATAATGTTAATTTTTTACTAAGTACCCTTTTACATGTAATTTTTTTGGTCAATATTTTAAACCTAGATGACGCCACGACGACCCTGAAACGAAATGCCGACACGAACGTTTGTTTCGGAATTTCCGCTTCTCTTTAAGAGACCAGGACCAAACTCAAACTCAAAGCATTTATTTTAATTAAACTTGTAACAGGCACTTTTGAATTGTCAAGGAGTCGGTCAGTCAGAAATATGAAGCTAGTTGCCCATTCCAAAGCGTAGTAGGTACCTATGGAGAAGGAAGGGCAAGAAACTCCTGGACACTCTGTTCTTACAAATATATCAGTTACATCATTAAATGTTGATAATTTATGTGATATCTATGTACAAAAACCAGAGTGCAGCAAAAAATAAATAAAAACGATCCAAAAAAATATTTTTTAAAATAAGCCGTGGCAGAAGATATGACCAGTCCCAACTGACGACGCCCGTTCACGAACATGACGCATGGATCAGCACCATTCAGCTCAACCATTTTGAAGGGAGCTAAATGATCCAACACACGCGCCACCGTCATCGAGACATTTGAGCGAGCATGACATACTATCAGCCGCCAGGGTACATTCAAGTCAATATAAGACATTACCCAGTAAATGGTAGCCCCATAGTACAAAGTACTACTCACACCTGTGCTATGCATTTGTATAATACATAGCGCAGGTGTGGTGTGGGTGGGAGATTGAGTTTATGACAAAGATTTAGGAGAACATTATATTACTAGGATTTTATGTGATTCTAACAATGCAGGGCCAAGTCTCGAAGGGCCTTTTGAAGGAAGAGCTATTGCAGCTTTGAGTTGACCTGTCCCAACAGACGGCATGCATGCATCAGTCATCGTGTAGCTCAACCCTGTTTTAGAGAGCTCAACGACCAGTCACATGATGCTACCAGATCTCCAGGACTGCGTTGGCCATATAAAAATACTCAAAACCGCCAGACAGTCTCAAACTCAAAAACGTTGGAGAAGTCATGTATTCAATCTAGCTTGCTTGTGCACCACGCCTTGCTATTCTGTGCTGATCGAGAAAAAACTCAGTTTACAGTTTCCTTCATTCACACATACATACACTTACGCCTTCTTCCCATGGGGGTAGGCAGAAACTTCAGAACGCCACCTGCTACGATCCTTACATACTCCTTTTGCCTCATTTACCTTCACACATGTGGTCAAACACGCACGCCGGTTGCCAGTACAACGCACCTGACCTTTCTGAAGAATATCGCCAATAAGGTCAGAAATAGTCCTACTATTCATCTTTCCCTGTAAAAAACTATTCGTAGATACAAAGAGAAACAAGTTACCGCTTTCAATTAGGTTCAATTAGAATTCCTGTGTAGTCCAATTAGACTAATTGCTGACGTCACACACTCACAATAGTTCCCTCCGATCTAAATAGGGAACCCAACTCTGTTGTTGACGTAGTCTGTGAAAGGATTGTTCTCATGTTTAAGTTATGGACAGCCAACGGTTGAAACTACGACAATAATTATGTCCTACTAGCTTTAGCCCGCGATTTCGTTCGCGTGGAAGTCGGTAAGTTACATAATGCTGCCGATTGTCTTGTACAACGAACTTAACTAACTAAACTATCACCAAAATGATGACTATGAAAATATTAAAGCTATTCTGCGAAAAATATTATACTACCTGTTTTTTGATATCCTTTTTTAAAGCTGTTTATATTTAAAATAATTTTGACACAACGAAAATCGAATTTGACAACCGCGACTCCACATGGTTTCTTTTTTTTCGCTTCTGAACGTGTCACTTCTTTGCCCTCCTCCGTGAATTATTTTAGAGCTGCAAGCGCTTAGAGGAGGTAGCCTCGACGTGTTTTATGTAAATAGAATAATTCACTTTTTGTATGGAAAATATGATAAATTATTACCTACATGTTGAGTTAAAGATAGAGTACTGTTTTTGCACCGTAAGTCGAGGTGTTGGTGTAAATTTTAGTTCACGACTACAAATTTTATTCCACACGTTTTTAATCGCGACTAAAGATACGGGGCTTCAAGGGGGTCGAAATTTTCATTATTTTTGCGATAAAGAAGAAAAAAAAAACAGTACTGTTTTTGCACGTCTGAAGTCGAGTGTTGGTGTGAATTTTAGTTCACGACAACTATTTGTATTCCACACCTTTTTAATCGCGATAGAAAATAGTCAGATTCATGTTCAGATTTAGTTCGACAATCAAATTTTTAGGTGAATAACGTCAAATTCAGAATAGCAAACCAGCCATTTTCATTAAACAGATTAAACCCAATTTTAGTGATTTTTAGTCTAGAGGCATTTAAGAGAATCAAAGTCAATGAAAAATCAAATAGGCACATAAATTGCACTTTTGAACGTCAACATTTATAACAACAAAAAAATAGAATTGATTTTAGTTGCCCCATCTAAAAGGTAGTTTCGTATGGAGAAGAAAGGGCAAGAAACTCCACCGTTACTCTTTTAAAATGTTTTACAATAATTTGTAACTATACATAAATTTTGTAATGAAATGAGAAGACCAACCACCATAGGTAAAAATAATTAAATGTAAAGCAATGGCTGGTAAATTAAATATGTGATAGACACATGGTGCTCACATGTTTACAAATATTGTGAAAGTATTTGATTTTTAACAAGGAATAATGCGTTAAACTGAACTAAAAAAATATAGAATTCAATAAGCAACCAGTTTGATTTTTTCTAGCCTCTAGACTGTCCTATGGAGCAGGACCAGCATGATCGGGCAGAATCGGCACCAATATCCTCAAATAGACACATTTTTATAAAACTCCCTCCCACCGCGACCCACCGCCTCGCATCGCATCGCTTCGCCCGTTTACGCTGTTACATCGTTTTTCGCTTCTTTTTTTTTCGAGTTTTATCCTATTATTTTTTTGCCTCGCTCCGAATGGCCGTAGCGTGATGTTAAATAAACTATAGCTTTCCTCAAGAATTGGCCTACCATAGGTTGAGGACCTTAGCGGCAATCTAAAACAACTACGTAGCCATGATAGAAATGCGAGAATTGAGGTATTCCACTCAGAGCTCTGATTTTAACAGCACTTTGCCCATTTGATTGAACATAGTTTGGCGAACTAATAGAGTGCTCAATGCACCACTTACAACAAAATTCATCGAAGTCTTTTGATGTGTAAGTCGAACCGCTGTCAGACACCAACTCCTGCGGGATCTCCTGTCTCGCGAACTGATCTCGTTTGACAACCACTACCACCTTATACTGAAATATGTCAGACATACTGAAATATGTCAGAGCCCACTTTGGCCCACGGCAAGGCCGGTATGTGATACGGCATGAGCGGCTCCCATGCAGGACGTTGCGCGCGCTCGACGCATGCGTTACATCGGTGCACCACTCCTCCACGTCACGAGGTCAGGTATGAACCTGGCCAGAATATCACCTCGCGAGCTGGTCAGGTGCGGTTCGGACCAGTGCTGTTGAAATCAGAGCTCTGAGTGGAATACCTCCGAGACTTTGGGCCTGCTTAATAGACACTATTTACCAAATTAATTCAAAATTAAATTGATTTTCTATGAAATGATATGCCAGGTATTCGATATTTTCTTTACACTACTAGTTAGCTAGTTACACACCATGGAAGCTACAATAGAGACCCTGTGCCTGCAGTGAGAAGATAACGGATTGATGTTAGCGTTTCGACAAAATGTTTCAGCCCAAAAAGCCCGACAACCAGTAGTATACTTGCCCATAGAAGTCGTGAGCACAAACTCCACTTTTATGAATCTTATTTCCTATTACGACAGTTCGTACACGGGCAGGGCAGTTCGTATACATTTAGGAATAAACATGTTTAAATATAAAGATAGATAAGCACAAATACATACAAACATACATAATCAGCCTATTATGTTCCTACTGCTGGGACACAGGCCTCCTCTCTGTGAGAGGGAGTGGGCCGTAATCCACCACGCGGGCCCAGTGCGGGTTGGTAGATGTCACATGTCTTCGAATTTTTGGTTCTTAGACATGCCGGTTTCCACTGTAACGAAACGTTTAGCCGACTGGCCGAACGTGGTTACAAGTTAATGTATTTTATAAAATACAAAAGTATGTAGAAAAAGATATTAATAATTAGTAGAAGCTTGGGTACGCCGCTCCTCTGGCCCGCAGTCTGACACGAGGGAGCTCACGGTCGCAAAGCAGCTCGAGGTTGAAGCAGCACGCGTCGGTCGCTCCTCCGGCCCGCAGTCTGTCGAGTGGAAGCACACAGCAGCCGCTCCACCAGCCCGCAGCCTTCTTGTGAGGGAGCCCACGTCGGTTGTTGTTAGACAGTGAGGCAAACCGTGTGGTGTTCAAAGCCAAGTAATTTATTCTCTCCAAGACGTTTCCAACTCCTCTCGTAGACGCAAGTCGGAGGGTCAGAGATGATCGAGTGAGCCGAACACCTTCAGGCGGCGGCGTCTTATGCGTCTTATGTAACAAAGTTTTGAGAGCAGTGGTGATGAAATAATTTACACAGTAAAGCACAAGTAAATATACATAAATATATTAAAACAAATAAGACAAACAATGACTGCCTTGAATGCCTCGTTGGTCTAGTGGTCGCAAGAGCTACGACTGAGCATGAGGTCCTGGGTTCGATTCCCAGGTTGGGTAAAGTGTTATTGTGTTTTTCTATCTAGAATTTCTCAGTAGCACCCTGGAGTCTGGGTTTTTGACCGGTTGATGGCAATAGGCTCGCCCCCTATTACATGGGACTTAAACATAACTGGCGAAATGTGCGTGTACTATAGGTACACCTCTGCCTAAACCTTCTGGGATTACGGGAGTGATGTTATCTTTATGTTTACAAACAATGTGAAAACTTTACTGTTGATGATACTGCTAGCTTCTTGCGAATGTGCCGGTTGGTTGCCATCCTGATTTCCTGGGGAAGCGCATGCCACAAAGAGATAGAATGAACTAAGAAGGAAGAGTGAATGAAGTCTGTGCGGCGATTGGGACATTGAAGAAGACGATAGTGTGATGAACGAAGATTTATATTGTGATTGGCGCAAATGTACTGATAGTGGGGGGCTAGATGACCAGGAGAAGAGGGAGAATCAAGAAATGAAAGGAAGGTCGTCAGCGCCCTTTGCTGTCTGCGCTGACGTATTGGCAACAACTTTAGAAGCGACCGATGCGCAGAGACATATCTTATCGTGTTACTCAGTACCTGGGTTGTCAAATAGGCAGGGTAAAAACCTTGTATTCAGCTAAATTCAGATAGACTGTAAGCCGAACTCAACCTAGTTGACAAAAGACTGGACAGATTGATTGTTAGCCTTTTCCACAGAAATAGAGCGTTTATTTTAACTTATTTATCAAAGACCCTTGACCCGAGTTAGATGTGTTGCCCAATCTTATCAAATACGAGACGAATTGACACAGAATATTCGATTTATTGTGTCCAAAGCCAGATCGATTCAAACCAATTTTAGTGCCAGAATGTTGACAGAAGAAAACATTAAATGTTTTGCCGCTAGCCTCTACCCGCGTCTTTGTCCGCGTGAACTTTCTTGTGGCCCGCGCTGTTACTTTGTTTTCGCTTAGATTGTTTTTTTTTGCTCAGCTCCTCACGGTCCCAGCGTAATGTTAATAGCATATAACCTTCCTTTCGCATTTATAATATTAGTTTTTATACTATTAGGATACATTAATTATATAATTTCTGTTGAGCTCCTTAAGTTCTGTGTTGAGCTGCGTGATTACTGACAAATACGTGCACTGACTGGACAGGTCCACTCATTCTGTGTGGTTCTTCCCTCAAAACACCATTTCAGACACCAATCTCAGGTCTTCACATGACCTGACCAAGATTATGTCTGGACTTTAAAAGAGACTGTGACCTCTGAGTTTGTTTCGGCATTTCTTCTCAGAGTAGTCTGATAGGAAACGCCGATATCATCTAGTTTTTAAAATATCATTGACGTGTTAAAGTGTTTGTACAAACCTACTTGCAGAAATAAAACCATTTATCATTTAATTACAAATTTCTCAGTAGCAGCCCGGAGTCTGGATTTGTAACCGGTTGATGGCAATAGGCTCGCCCCCTATTACATGGGACTTAAACATAACTGGCAAAATGTGGATGTTCAATAGGTACACCTCTGCCTAACACTTCTGGGAGTACAGGCGTGATGTTATGTTAATTATCCTACGCTTCTCCATACGAAACTACCTTTTAGAAGGGGCAACTAGAATCATTTATATTTTTTTTGTAAACGACGTTTGTTGCTTTTTTTATGTGCCTATTTGAAATAAATGATTTGACTTTGACTTGTTGGCAGCAAGACAGTTTCCTATATATCTTACATAATCATACTAATCATAATGATTTATTTATTTGCAAACATGGGTCAGAGATACTTATATAGATATTTTTCCTTGTAATAAAGTTCAGTGTTCAACAAATTAAAACTATCAATAATGTCACCGAAATTCAATAAATAACAATTCTAAAAATCAATAAATAATATTTAAAACTAAATCAAATAATTATAAACAATACATACCTAACAGTTAAATTCAGTGAAAGGTTATTTCGAAGTTGAATGACCTATTGCTTGATTAAGATCACACCGAGGGATCGATGCGTAATTGCGAAATAATTGCGTTCGTTTGATCCCTTTCTGCATCCACTATAAGCAATTAATATGTAGGATATTTAAGGATTTATTCTATAAATCAAGTAACACGAATACTTGTAGCTTTCTATATCATAAGCATAATCAGCCTTTAATGTTCCCACAGCTGGGACACAGGGCCTCCTCTCTGTGAGAGGGAACCGGCTACAATCCACCACGCGGTCCCAGTGCGGATTGGTAGATGACACATGTCTTCGAATGTTTGGTTACCTTACGATGTTTTCCTTCACCGTTTTGAGAGCAGTGGTGATGAAATGATTTACACAAAGTAAAGTCTGGGTTTGAACCCACGATCTAAAACTCGTACGTCGGTGACATTACCACTGGGCCACCACTGCTCCCGCCTCTATAGTTTCCTCTATTGCAAAAAAAAAATCTAAAGTAATCTCTGAAAAACAAAAAATAACCCTTAGGTCGGCGTAAATGGGCACGCCACAATAGCGGCGGTAAGTCCCCTCTTTGAGGAGTGGTTGGAGAGGCGCCACGGCGTCCTCACCTTCCGCCTGACACAGGTCCTCACCGGACACGGTTGTTTCGGGAGGTTCTTGTTTCGTATAAGGCGGGAGAAAACGCCCGGGTGCCACCTTGTGTGGATCGCCCGGAGGACACGGTGGAGGTATGCCCAGCTTGGGCGGAGCACCGCAGTGTCCTCGCGGAGGCGATTGGCGGCGGCGATCTCTCGCGTCCGGCCCTGGTCCAGGCCATGGTACGGAGCGAGAGGGAATGGCAAGCCGTCACCTCCTTCTGCGAAGCAATAATGCTCGCGAAGGAGGAGGCGGAGCGCGTGAGGGAGAGAGCCTTGCGCCCTCACTCCCCTAGTCGCTGCAGGAGACGCCCTGGGCGTCGGGAATCGCAAGCAGATTCCCGGCCACCGTAGGCGCGGGCTTGCGGACGGCGAGCCATGGGTAGCTCGCCGTCCTGCAGGCTTAGCATGGCGTTTTCTGTTTCTACTCTACTGTAGAATAGAAATCGCTTTCTACGCTCCTCGAAATCTCTTTTTCGCGAGCACGAGGACACACTTAGACTCAGGTTGCTTTATAGACAGTGATTACCCATAGCAACGGGTTAGTTGCTAGTGATGTGTATAACTACCCATTTTTACCGTACAATTGCGTTTCGTTTCTGTGTAGACAGTAGAAAACTTTCTACTGTCTACACAGAAACGCCATTTTTGTCTACTCTTCCGTCGACAATACGCTTCTCTAGGGCGCTCGTGCTAAGCCTGCTGTAAGGACCAGGCCCGGGTCGACGGCGCGTTGTGTTCCACGCGCGCCTCAAAGAGATGTCAGCACAAAATGACGGGGTCCGATAGGGCCGACGCCTCAGGGTCACGGGTTATTCTAAAGAGAAAACCGTGGCCCTGGCACAGGCAACTGAAGGAACACGGGTGGGTTTTAGTCAGTAAAAGTCTGACACGCCCTCCCGCTCCACCCTGAGCGGGAGAAGTCATTTGATGATTTCCCACCCAAAAAAAAAAAAATTTGGTCGGCGTAAATACTTCACGAAAGATCATCAGTTTTTTTATTTTTTATAACAGAACAGAATGTTTTCTATAACGTATACGTTTAAAAATGTCAAAATGTACATTTGTTTTCATTACGAAGGAAAAAAACCTAAACAAGCTCGCGAACCACCCATTCTAGCTTCTATGCTGCTATTCTAATTAGCGCCAGAAGTTCGTTGCGCTCTCAAGCAACTACCGCCCATGTATATAGATCAAGAATGAGTAGCTTCTAAAATTTTTATGATAACTGCATTAACATGGTTAATTAGGTTAGATTATCTATTCATTGGTGCCGATTCTCTTGTACACCGAACTAAACTAACTAAACTATCACTAAAATTCCTTACTTTTTACTATGAAAATCTTGAAGCTATTCTGCGAAAAAAAATCTCTAAATTTAAAATTAATTTTGACACAACTATAATCGAATTTGACAATCGCGAGTCCACGTGTTTTTTTTTTCTTTTGACTCCGCAACGTCTTTGTTAGAGCCGGAGGCAGCCTGGGGCAGCCTCGACGTGTTTTCTATGGAAGTTTTGACTTTTTGTGTGAAAAATATAAAATAAAAATATCTACATGTAGGGATTTGGTGGTTTCAGGGTTACACAGGGGGTCGAAATTTTAATTATTTTTGTGATAGGACACACCGTTTTCGAGATATGAGCAAAAAAAGAAACAGAAAGTTAAAGTACCGTTTTTGCACGTCTGAAGTCGAGGTGTTGGTGTGAATTTTAGTTCACGCCACCTAATTTTATTCCACACCTTTTTAATCGCGATTAAAAATAGTCAGATTCATGTTCAGATTTAGTTACACAATCAAATTTTTAGGTGAAAAACTTAAAATTCAGAATAGCAAAATAGTCATTTTCACTAAACTAATAACTCAGTGCAATCTTAGTGCTGTCAAACTAAAATATAGTTAAGTTGTGTCACTATAGTCAATTTCAGAATGGAAAATCGTCATTTGACAGAATTAAACCAAATTTTAGTGATTTTTAGTCTAGTTTAGACGCGTTTGTGACAAGAGAATCGGCACCATTGTGTATCTAGTCCAAATGTTTTAGTTTATGGCAAATTGGTTTGCATACTAAATGTGCCACAGCAGCACGCGTATCATTACCAACTTTAGTCAGCGGCAGAATAGACAAAATGACAAATAGAATAGACTAAATGACAGAGTTATTTTATTCATCTGTCACTTTGTCTATTCTATCTGTAATGTTGTTTATTCTATCTGTAATATTGTTTATTCTATCTGTAATGTTGTTTATTCTATCTGTAATATTGTTTATTCTATCTGTAATGGTGTCTATTCTATATATAAAACAACTTAAACTATGAATACAGGGTTACCCTACTGCGACAGTTAAAAACTTAAACTATATATAATTAGAAAAAAATAAAACTTACCATTATTAAATACACTTCATAATTTAATTGCATCAACATAGTACCTACATCTTAAAATTCCCAAGCATTATTTCGCTTGTAGCTCAGCTCATACCTTTGCGAATTGACTGAAACAACACGTAGCAGCATCGATCTGGGTTTGAAGGTCGTTGATGGTACGGATAGATCTGCTAAGGGGTGCCTTGGCGAGCAGGTTGGTTCTGGTTGTCTATTCTATCTGCAAATATGTCTATTCTATCTGCCATTTTGTCTATTCTTCGAATTCGTTTCTATGATGGTTGTGCTGCGCGTGCAGGGCATAGAGCTCTTCTCATACAGAGAAAGGACGATCACTGTTCAACACTGACTGCGTTATTCAGTGGTGTTCAAGATTAACAAGAAATTGAGTAGGTCCTATACAGGCTGTAAAAAGACTCATCACATAGCTGTCAACTACGCAATCTGTACATCAAATTATGTAACAAAGCACATAAATAAATGCTGTTAAACGACCTTCATTTTAGTGTGAAAAATCGAAGTTTACGTAACGCACGCAAAACATTGTGCTTATAGCAACGGCACGGGGGTCGTGGGGGTGTTTAAAGTTGTTATGAATAAACATTAAAAAAAAAAAAACGTAAAAAAAAAACGTCAGTAACATTTGGAATTTTGACCTTCAATATCTCCGTAACCAGAAGGTTCCCAGGTATGGTCCAGTACAAAAATGATCGCAATGACGGTGAGTACAAATGACTCTCGGCTTCGTTAATTGTCTTTTACACCCGTTATTGGTCCGTTTCTGGTCACGACTTGCTGCAGTTCCTTGAAATCCTAGACACCTGTCCTGGCTTCTGATTTCATAGAAATCTGCTTCTATGTACTTACCAATACATCGACAAATGTAAACGTTTCCAAAGCAATTTGTAGGCGAAAACTGGGAGACAAAGATAGGTGAGGCAAGCCAGATTTCAAGCTGACTAGTGTGAGTGAGACGGCGCATTTGAAGGCATTCAGTCTTATTCATAAACGTGTCTTAAATTTTAATCAATTGCTAAGCAAAAGTTTAGCCAAATTCTTATTCATAAACGTGTCTTAAATTTTAATCAATTCCTAAGCAAATGTTTAGCCAAATTCTTATTCATAAACGTTGTTTAGCGCTAAGAGTTCGCTAACCAATTGATTAGTAGCTGTCAAATTTAAACTTGAAAAGAGGATGCTAAGAGGCAATATGGCGGTTTTTATTTGAGTCAGCTGATCGATTCAGTAGGATTATTGTTTGCCTCGAGGTTATTTTGTTCCTAATATGGAGCTGTGCCTTAGTAAATATGGAATTCGACAATCTTTTACGACCTTTCAGAACGACGAAGATTTTTTTTAAATCATTTTTAAACGCCAGCGGGAAGTAGACCAAGTAAGACCTACAAAGCTTGTTAAAATCCGTTACGAGAATGATTATCTACATTACATTTTCTTCATTCGAAGTACACATGATGAAAGGATTTATAGGGAAAACTCGAAACAGGAGTAGGCTCAGTAGGTTACTCATGAGGTTTGAAGAGTATGAATTTGTGAGGAAGCTCATAGGAGATAGTGTTATCCCATGTGCCCTTAATCTTATGACGCCAGTTCTAAGGCCATAAACTATAAGAATAGCCAAGTGGCACACAAATAACAAGACATTTTGTAGAAACAATTTATTTTGATATTTAATAAAGGAACATTTTTGTTATAAATTCCCTATTTTTGATTTCCAATATTCATCTTACAAAGTTATGGACTGTGCCATTCTTTTTTCATGCCACTCTCATTTCTCATCAATTCCACGTAGCATCAGCCCTAATGGTCTCCTCCCTCCCCGTCTTTGCGGTTGAGTAGTATTGGTGCTAGGTGCTAATAGTGGCTTTCATAGCAGCAGTCAAACTTATACCTGTAAACAAGTATAATAATTGTTATTAAAATACACTATATAATAGACACAAGTACCTACATACATTTCCAAAAGAGTATTTTCAAGCTAGGACATGAAAAAAACATAGCTATAACCGGCTACTGATGTTACAATCAATTTTACATTCATTTGGTCATTTTATATTAGTAAGTGTATATTAATTCAGGGATAAATACCTTTTCCAGTTTACTCCAATTATTGGAGCTAATTATTTTCATTGCTACCATGTCAAATACAATGAAATAACGTAATAAATAATTATATTCAAATTAAAATTTTCCGATGTAATTTTTGACATACGTCTGTTAAAGTCACGACAGATACAAAAATCGTGGGTTTGACAACTTTATTCTTGAAATTCTGTTTTGTAGTCGACTATTTTGTTTATAATCTGTGCTGAATACATAATTTCACCTCTATTCCGTTTCTCTACTAATCACCCGCTAACTAGCGTTTATAAATAAAGAAAAGTTAAGCATTGATTTAGAGCTAACTAATTGGTTAGCTAAGCAGTGGCTAACTAATGGTTAGCGAGATTTTTATAAATAAGGCTGATTGAGTGGTGCCAGAACGAGATAGCGCGGAATTTAAATGTGCAACCTAGTGCGCGCGGCAGAATGTGCGGGAATTTCGAAATTTTATTATTCCTATTACATTAATGTTTGAATTCGAGTTCATTGACTGGTCTAGTTTTTGTTTGTTTTGATAGGCTTACGTTTCTTCTTGTGAATTATAATTGTATTAGGGCAAGCCGGGCTTTTTGGCTTATATGAAAGTACCGCCACTGACCGAGACCACTCCGTGCTTCGGAAAGCACGCTAAGCCGTTGGTAGCGGCTGTCATTCGCTGATCTTTGACATTCGCTACGGCTCATCAGAAGCCCGAAAGTGCAAGGATCAGTCTTACCAAGGGGTATTGTGGTACCCAGTGTTTCTTTTAACCTATTATGCCATAGTAGTTTTATTCTTGGTGCATCGTCTTCACATAAAAAAATATAATTAATGTATGCAAAATGTTAAAAAAGTAACAGATGGAGTTTCTTGCCCCTTCTTCTCCATTCTATCTGGTAGAGGTAGCCATTGCTCGTCAACGCTCGCCAAGCTGGCCGAGTGCAGGCGAGCGCCAACGTGTATACGGTTCGTTTGGTGTGCCTCGCCACCACTCGGGATCGCACGCTACGACTCGTCTCACTTCGGACATGGGGTCTCGACTCGAACAAATTATAATTTGTCTTGAAAATAAATCATAGATGGCAGCTTATGTAACCATTATAAAATTAACAATAATTAAAAAGATATACGGCAGAATTTTAGCTGAATTATGATTGGTAAAAGTCTAAACTTCCCAGTTTAGTGCAGATTTATCTATTTCCACTCATAATGCGCGTATTTAAAAAATAAAAAAAAGGAAGCCTTTATCTTTGATTCTAACCCTTTTAATGATAAAAGTAGCCATCTATTAATAATTTTGTTTAGAGCTTTTTGCAATAGATGGCGTTTTAGTCAATTGGTCCTGCCTCATCACAGTTTCCAATTTTGTTCCATATTTAAATCAAACAACGTTTTTTTTATTATTATTTGTTACATAGAAATATAATAAATAACATGTTTTTCTGAACCCGGAACTATAAAACTTTATATAAAAAGGATTGCACGAAACGTTTTAAAAGTAGGTCGACTCCTAGATGGCGTTGTATTTAAGTGAGGGACAACATGGTTTCGTGGAGGCTCGATCAACAAATACCAATCTGACGCTATTTACCGAGTTATTGACTACAGCAATAGATTCTGGCCACCAGGCTAATGTCCTTTATACAGATTTCAGCAAAGCGTTTGATCGGGTCTCGCATCAAATTCTCATTGACAAATTAAGAACTTATGGTATCGCTGGATCTTTACTCTCATGGTTGAGTTCGTATCTTGAGAACAGAACTTTCTTTGTAGTAGTTAATGGCTTTCGATCAACCGTGAGACACATATCCTCGGGCGTGCCACAAGGGTCTCATTTGGGGCCGGTTTTGTTTAACTTTTTCATCAATGATATTCCGAACTGCTTTCGCCACTGTACATTTTTTATGTTTGCCGATGACTTGAAATTCGTCAAAATAGTTAAATCTAAGCATGACGCATCTGAATTACAAAGCGACTTGGATGAATTGGTGTCATGGTGCCAAATAAACCAGATGCTCCTAAATCCTAGCAAGTGTTACCATATAAAATTTACTAGGAAACATCATCTCATTGACCAGGATTATTACATTGATGGGGATAAAATAAAGGAATTAGACACAATAAAAGACCTTGGTGTTATATTTGATAAGAAATTAACTTTTGTCCCTCACATAGATAACATAGTGAAAAATTCTTCCAAAATGCTGGGTTTTGTTATCAGAAACACAAAACAATTGAAAAACTTTAGAACAAAAATTATCCTTTTTAATTGTTTGTGTCGAAGCATGTTAGAGTATTGTAGCGTGGTGTGGCGGCCACACTATGCCACTCACTCATTGCGTCTTGAGCGTGTACAAAAACGTTTTCTGGGGCATCTGGCATATGCTAGCGGTTTGTCCAAGAAAATACGTTCATATTGTGATAGGCTTAAATATTTTAATATGGTTTCTCTTGACAAACGTCGCCGACTGAATGACGCGATGTTTGTGTGCAAAGTTATGGCCCATAAAATTGACTGTCCGCAAATATTAAATAATTTTAACTTCCGCGCCCCCTCCAGAATTCCTCGCAATCTTATAACGCCACTCTGCCCTCCGCAGAGAAGAACGGTTCTGGGTGCTAAATCTCCCTACGCGAGATTTTGCAGAGTTGTAAACGATTGCAGTGATCGGATCGACCTCCATTTTGACAGTTTAGGCAAACTAAAAGCCAGTTTTTATAAGTATCTCCACGAACATTGAGTTTCTTAGCCCTGCGTTATCTCACTGGGTGGATGAATTTAGGTTAATAATATTAACTTAATATTACTTTTTTTTTGTATTACCTAGTTTTATTCAGTTTAGTTCATTTTTATTTTCATTTAAATTAATTAATTTATTAAGTTTCAGTGCAACCTTATAATAAAGTCTTTATTTCTATTATTGTTTTGTAAGTTACAACAAAGTTTTGTGTGCATGCAGAGTTTACCTATAAGTGATTGTTACACTTTATTCTGATCTGGTGCTTCTGTTTAATTTGCTTAAACCAGTGTATACAATTGTTGGTGAACCAAATAAATAAATAAAATTACAGTCTTTGGCAATTAGTGAGTCGCTTATGCTGCCATCTGTTGAAAATTTGGACGAATAAAAATTGCCAGATCAATTGCCAGACTTAGGGAGGTTTCATTTCTTTGTATGGGATTGGGTATCTGTACGTAGTATTATATTATCTGCGTTTCGGATCAGTGTCGGTTCGATTTGCCTACGCTCACGTTGGCTGAGGCTTGGCCAACATGTATTGCCGGCTTTAGACTAGAAGTCAACGCCGACGTAGATAGAAAAAGTCTATGAAGGTGACACGAAAAAGCCGAGTTCCCAAATATTTTCCAAACATCTTTTAAGTTTACAATAAAACGATAATATTTATAATACTGCCTGGTTATTTGTAAACGAAAGAAAACATCAAAAAACTATCCAGATTTAGGTGAAGTAAACAGTTTATCAAATACATGATTTACGTCTTTAATGTCGGATAAAAATGCAGTATATTTATGGCGTAGATTGATTCAGAAGGTTAATTTACTGAAATGCGAAGCAGTAACAAATTTATGTAACAATAATAAGGGGCTCTTGGCTAGGTAGTAATTTCGGTGGGTTTAGAATAACGGTGTTGATTTCCGATGTTAGGTCCTGATATCGGAATTATGAAATTTTTACAAAAATTTAATAGCATAGAAAAAAGCCATTCAAAATCAAATATTTAATTGGTTTAAAAATTTACAGTCCAAATTAAAGCTCGCTGCAGTTTTATAAATCAATAATTTCCGTATAATTTCTAAAATCAAACAATTTAATTATATAAAAGAAATTGACAAACAAGACCAAACTAAACTTTGAAGTTTGTTTTGAACTGACCTTTTTCCCATTACCAGTTTCATTGGCTGAAAGAAGTGAGCCTTTTGCATTATATTCTATCACAACGCTTGATCTTTATCTATTTTAACGACTGTAATAAACTCATATTACAAAATTAAATTGTAATGTATGTTATGTCTGAAGAAAGATTATGTTTTATGATTTTCTTATGTTAGATTATGTTTTATCTTTTTCTTTTTCGTTTATCTACCTCCGCCGTCACCGGGACTTCGCCAAGAACGAGATGATGGTGCCAAAGTACATATAGTATACATACTTTTTTTAGGACCTTGTGTCCAACACGCGTCCGTCACCTTTTTTTTTTTGGTTGGGAAATCATCGAATGATCATCCGGGCCTGGTCCTTACCGCAAGTCCGCGCCTACGGTGGCCGAGAATATGCAGGCGACTCCCGACGCCCAGGGCGTCTCCTGCGGCGATTAGTGGCCCTAGTGGGGGCGTGAGTGCGCAAGGCTCTCTCCCTCACGCGCTCCGCCTCGCAATCATTACTGATTCGCAGAAGGAGGTGAAGGCATTCCATTCTCTCTCGCTCCGTACCATGGCCTGGACCAGGGCCGGACGCGAGAGATCGCCGCCGCCGCGTCCGTTACCTGAGCGGCAATATTTTTATGAACATTCGCGTTATGCGCGCGACTGCCTCGTTTGTCTAGTGGTCGCAAGAGCTACTTCTGAGCATGAGTCCTGTGTTCGATTCCCAGGTCGGGCAAAGTGTTATTGGGTTTTTCTATCTAGAATTTCTCAGTAGCAGCCCGGAGTCTGGATTTATGCCCGGTTGATGGCAATAGGCTCGCCCCCTATTACATGGGACTTTGCATAACTGGCGAAATGTGGGTGTACTATAGCTACACCTCTGCCTAACCCTTCTGGGATTACAGGCGTGATGTTATGTTATGTTTATTCGCGTTATAATCTCAGTCTCCGCCTGTCAAAAATACATTCAGTTTTGAAAGTTTTTTGTCATTGATTATTGCTGGATGAGGTTGCGACTTTAATTTCAACGTGTTTATGGGGACTACAGGACCCAAACGCAAGTTTTATAATGCCTAAAAGTATATGATCCACTGCAATAGACAATCAGAAGAAAATAACGTTTTCGCTTAGCCTTCTTTCTGACTTTTTGGTCCTTTTGCTTAGCTCCTTATGGTCGTAGCGTGATGTTAAGTAGCCTATAACCTGCCTCAAGAATTGGGCTATCAAAGGCAAAAATATATTTTTTTAATCCGGCTGGTAATTACAGAGATTAGCGCGTTCAAACAAACTCTTTAGCTTTATTATTCGTCGTATAGAATAGATCGGTTGGGCAGCGTGTGGGAAGCTACGCAATATCTTCTCGTTTCACATTCCGCAGTCTCTCAAGACGAAAGACTTTGACCAGTGCGCGTTGTCAGTGATGACCTATGACACTGAAACGTTGTCGCTCACAATGGGCCTTATTAGAAGGAAAAAAGTCATCCAAAGGGCAATGGAGAGGGCTATGCTTGGAGTTTCTCTACGTGATCTAATCAGAAATAAAAATAAAAAGAAGGTTCTGGAGTGGCGACCGCGTACCGGAAGACGTAGCGTTGGCAGGCCTCCGACAAGGTGGACCGATGACCTTGTGAAGGCCGCAGGAATCCGCTGGATGCGGGAATCACAGAACCGGTCGAAGTGGCGGTGCTTGGGGGAGGCCTATGTCCATCAGTGGACGTCATTCGGCTGAGAAAATGACAAATTTAGATAGATATAGTTTTGTATATACTATCCGTAAAACCGTTTTCACCTTCGTCTCATTCGTTTCGATCGGTCAAAAACAGCTACAGTTGTATTTGTTCACAAAGAGCGCTGAACAAAATACCAGCATTACAAATACCACTTTAATCCAAGGTTGTGTGACCTAGGTCGTCGTTGGGCCAGCCTAACCAACCTTTATTGAAAAAGGATAGGAGTTCGCGCAGCTGAATTTTGGACCAATGATGTTTGAATTTTTTGTCATCGATTTGCTAAGAATGAATAAGTAACGTAATGTTTTATGTATAATTGTTATGTATGATATAGCTTTTTAATTTTTACATTTGTTTTGTGCGTGACCTTCGTTGTTTTGAATGAATTGGTTGTTTCTAATGATTTGTAGAGGTATAATTTGTAAAGACTATATTTAAATGTGATATTTGATTAGTTTTTTTTTTATGATAACAAAAATACTTAACTCCGATTTACTTTATTATGAATCATTCTACTACTCATAATTTATTAAACTGTTGTGGCCTACAGGGTCCATGTGACCTGGATAACTATTATTAAGACCTTCTAAACACAAGTGATATGCAATAAAGATTTGAATTTGTAGAGTGATAGAAAATTTTGCGAGTTAATCTTCAAAACAACAGCGACTATTTGAAAAACAAAACACTATCGAAAGGTACATTCTTGCCACACCACTTCTTTCTCTACAAGAGAAGACAAATATCTTTCGTAACAAAAGTCATTATTTTCTTGAATTTTGACATCGCTCCGTAGAAATCTTTCTACAGTGTCATTTTGTCTTCCGTTTCTACAGTGGCCATGCAGATAGACATAGGCTATGTAGAGATAAGTATTAAAGGTTTAATTTCGCTCTTGCGGCCCACCTGTTGGGAACCAACGGACTAGACCGATTGAACACAATATAGTGTGTATACAACCTTCAAGCACGCTAGATTAGCCCATTTAAACCGTCTGGAGTCGTCAAGGTCGAAATTATACTTATGAATTATGTATAAGGTTTTTTCCAATAATATCCAACCAAAGGAAATGCCTTGAAATTTGAAGCAGAGTTGCAAGTCTTTAGGAGTCTTGGGAGGCTACCCACATGTTCGGTCAGTGTTGGTTGAACAACAAAGCCGACCCGAAGCAATAACTACACATATTCGGCCTTTGTTTGGCTCGTGCCGATCTGCAATTTCGTTCGGCATCTACATTCACTTAGACTCAGCTAGGCTCGTTAGAAATAAAACCTTTCGCTCGCCATGATTTTGCTCTTGCGGACCACCGATTGGAAACCTTAAAGCACGCTAGGTTGGCCCAATTAAACTGTCTGGGAGTCATCAAGAAAGCAAAGCTTATGTCTTGGTTCGAAGCAACGACCTACAACTCGTAAGCAGCGGCCGTTACCACTCTTCTTCTTCGTGTCAATGGCACGACACTTGTATAAATACTGTTGGCCCAAAACTTTGCCACTTCCAAGACGTTATCGGATGCAGCGCAGAGGTCACTTTGGCTGTATGTTTCTAGGCACAGAGGGCAGGATACGAGGGTGACACTGAAAGTTCTTAGAAAATCAAGAGCTGAACAAACTAGCAAGTTATTAGTTTTATTATATCTTATCAAAATAGCGTCCATTTACATCAATACATCGCTGCGTCGATGGAACCACTGAGAAAAGCACTTTGCCCAGTCGTCCTTAGGGACCCCTACGGCATTTTGAAACACAGCCACTGCTTCCTCAGCGTCCATAAAAGGTTTTCCTCAAAGTTGTTCTTTTATTTTCGGAGATAAATAAAAATCACAAGGTGCGAGGTCGGGGCTATAGGGCGGGTGACCCAGTAATTCCACGTCGGTGGAGGTGGAACATAGTCTGTGACTTAGCTCCACATCCACACCCTGCTGCCGTTCCGTCGGAGTAGCCCCACTTTATGAGGTTCGATTTACACCTTCCCACTTGGGTTCGGAGACGGTTCAGGGACTTCCTAGTGGACCATGGAATGTTGCAACTTTGCAGGGAGATGCTCGTTTAGAGGTAGATAATGAGTGGGTGGAGGAAAGGCATCCTGCCACAGCTTACAGCGGGCGTCGACTGGGTTACCTGGAAGGGGCGCTGGGTCACCACAATCTAAGACACAGCCAACAGATAATATAAGGAAATAGAAAACCATATCTTCACCACCTTGTATATCGTTCTAATATTATAAACGCGAAAGTTTGTGAGTATGGATGGATGTTTGTTACTCTTTCACGCAAAAACTACTGAACGGATTTGGATGAAATTTGGCACACAGACAGTTTATAACCTGGGAGTATTTATCCCGATAATCCCACGGGATCAAGACTTATGCGGGCGAAACCGCGGGGAGCAGCTAGCTAAAAATAATATTCATTCCTACGTATCCATCATTTGTTGACAGGTGTGTCATATCTTATACTTTATCTATGTTCTTTATCTTACTTTTAGGTAACCTAGTTTGTTACGATGCGTCGTTAGAGAATTTAACGTTTATTTTATACCGTGGGTTTTATTATGGAAGAAAAACATTTTAATAATAAAATTCAGGAAGGTCAGGTGCGTAGCATTGTAATCTCAGTCTCAACCTGTCAAATTTACATACATTTTTGACATTGATTCTTTGAAAGTTTTTTAGGTACGATATTTGGCCTTCTGATGAATGAAACGTAAACAAAGCAAAAGGAGTTTGGAAGGATCGTAGCATGCAATACGTCAAATGATCTGACCAAGATTATACATTGATATTGATGGACTTTTTATATTATACTATGACATGAATATTTACTTTGTAAAGCATTCTATTATTTTAATTATTATAAATGTGAAGACAAATTGATTTAAAAAAAAAGTTGTTATAATTTAAACTACCTAATAAATAATTATAGTTGATCAATTGAATTAATCGATAAAATTATTATCGGCTCTATGAATCTTGAATTCAAGCCCATTTCTATTGTCACAATTTAAAAAATCCTTCAAAAGTCTTAACATAAAAAAACACTGATGACTTAGGGTTCTTGGATTTATCATTGATACATCCAAGAACCAATTGAACCAAAAAACATTGATTAAATATGCCTGTTAGGACAGGGTATTGACCCTGTCCTAACAGGCAAATTTAATCAATGTTTAGACAGCGGTACGTTAACTGATTTAATGAAACAGTAAAGTAGTACCAATTTTCTAATCGGGTAGTAAGAGTGATCCCTCTTATTATAGATCTATGAAAAAATCATGCTAGACCAGATGTCGTCACATTTTAACTCAGACGGGATTTTACATAGTCGCCACGGTTTCACGTAAGGTAGGTTGAAGACTGACGTGGGAGTTAAACTCATCAGTCACATTTTGGAATCCTAGGAGAAGTCCCAGGATGCAATTGGCACTTTCTGTGACCTCTCAAAAGCGTTTGACTGCGATGACCACAATATACTGATCTGTAAACTACACCACTACGGAATCCGTAGACAAGCTGCTGTTCTTGTTCTTTCCTATCTATTTAACAGGCTGCAAAAAATAAACGTTAACGGGGCGACGTCGTCGGGGTTCTTAGTTAATATGGGAGTGCCTCAAGGTTCAATTCTTGGCCCTTTCTTTTTTCTAGTTTATATTTATGACCTTCACCTGCTCGTACCTTCTCTGTAAGAGAAGAATCCTTTGCCCTGTAGTGGTCGGTAGGTCGGTTAAAAACAACTGAAGTGGATATTTTAATCAACCATAGAATTATCTATCTGTTATCGTAGCAGCAATACTGCACAACAAAGGGCTCTCCATAGATAACCCATTATCGGCCTTGTTAAAAAACTTGATAATTTAAAGCCTTGTGGCGGCATCTACATCGCCACATGCGAACTACTCATGACACTGACGTCACGCAAAATCCTGCATCGCGCAAGCAGAGTTTACCGCTCGACTAGCATAAATACAAAGTCCCGACATCAATCGCCGGGCAGTTCACGAGACACGACACCCGTCCGGTCGGATGATCATCCCTTTTCTATAGAAGATGACTTTTACTTACATCCTGTTTCTCCTTCCTAAATGTATAGACTCGTTTGTTTAGTGGTCGCAAGCGCTACTTCTGGAGTCCACGGTTCGATTCCCAGTAGGCTGGATTTGTGGTCGCCAAATGGCTAAGGACCTGCGCCCACTAGACGCCACACAGGCATCATTATTGAAACTCATTTTCATCGATCAATTTTATCGTCGTACTATTAAGTGATATTCCTATTCGTCGCATCAAAATCCAATGCCGTACCGGGCTGCCAGTAGGAGCAGGCCTTAAGGGTTCTCGGTGTTTAATGGATGGTCACTGGTCACCCATCCACCGACCGGCCTCGCCAAGCGTACTTTATTTTTGATCGACGGTATTGTGCGTTATCTAAACATTCTATCTTTCGCCAAAGTACCCACAGTCCTCTGATAGTATGGTATGATAAGCTTTGTCAATTGATTGTTATCTATAGCTGTGATAAAAGCGGATGATTGGTTTAAATTTATCAGTTACTACTTTAGTCATCGGATTTTATTGATACTAGCTTCCGCCTGCGGCTTCGCTCGCTTGGTGCTTGATGAAAGTAGTACTCTTTGTCCAGGCTTCAGACACAGTTCAGCGGATTAGCCGTGAAACATCACAGCCCTGCTCTGCGCGCCGCCCGTGCTGCCGTTCTTACTGTGGTAACTTTTGAACCATGCGCCCAAATTACTTAGTGTAAAAGGCAAAGTTTATTTTCATTTAATACCGAAAGCGATAAAGGTATTCAATTAGATAGTTACTATAAAATGTGCATTGTAAAGAAAGTATCCAAATTATATACAGTATCTATGGCTCACTAAATGCTGTCGCGGACTTTTATTTAGAACAGTTTGAAAAAAACAATCCCACGATAATTTTTTTCGTGTAAGTCTAACGGTTAAGACAGCGCACGCCAAGATAGCTCTCAGAAGGCGAATTTTTTTCCTGCTTACTTGATACTTATCGTTTTATAATGGCTAAATCACACAAAATCTTTATAAATTGTAGCCTATGTGTTACTTTCATGTATAAGCTATCCCACCAAAAAGATTCTGTAAAAAACTAGCCAAGTCTCGATGGAGCTGCTTGTTTATCTCTAAAAAGTAATGAAATCTAGACAAATTCGTGCCAAGTCTAAGGTTCCTTACTGCGATTTCTTTATTATTATAGTTAATGTTGTGTGACTTGGCATTTCTGCGTTCTGGTCTTATCCAGAGGTTCTCAAATAGGGACCTGAAAATGCGGCGAAATGGTTCCAGTAAAGGATGGAACGGCAGTGCTTGCTTCGCGCTCAACTTGGCGGGGGCACCGCCGTGCCCCCCGATATTACTGTAAAGTTTCATCTAAATCCGTTCAGTAGTTTTTGCGTGAAAGAGTAACACACATCTAGCCATCCATCCGTCCTCACTAACTTTAGCGTTTATAATATTAGTAGGATAGTAGGATTCGTAGTATTGAAACAATGTTTATGCTGATCAAACATTCATAGGGAGTTGCTAAGCCACCAAAGTTAAGGTTAATCCTACTAATATTATAATCGCGAAAGTTTGTGAGAATGGATGGATGTTTGTTACTCTTTCACGCAAAAACTACTGAACGGATTTAGATGAAATTTGGCACACAGTTAGTTTATAACCTGGATTAACACATAGATAACTCTTTATCCCGATACTCCCACGTGATCAAGATTTATGCAGGTGAAACCGCAGGGAGCAGCTAGTCAGGTAATATTTCCTCACTGCTGGTCTGCCTCACAGGTCTCTATTATTCTAATATTATAAACGCGAAAGTTTGTGAGAATGGATGGATGTTTGTTACTCTTTCACGCAAAAACTACTGAACGGATTTAGATGAAATTTGGCACACAGATAGTTTATAACACACATAGATTACTTTTTATCCCGATACTCCCACGTGATCAAGATTTATGCAGGTGAAACCGCAGGGAGCAGCTAGTCAGGTAATATTTCCTCACTGCTGGTACAGAGGTCTCTCTATGAGAGGGAGTGGGCCGTAATCCACCACGCGGGCCCAGTGCGGGTGGGTAGATGTCCACATGTCTTCGATTTTTTGGTTCTAAGACATGCCATGCCGGTTTCCTCACGATGTTATCCTTCACCGTTTTTAGAGCAGTGGTGATGAAATAATTTACACAAAGTAAAGCGCCTGACTGAATTCGAACCTACGACCTAGACTCGTAAGTCGCGGCTGTTACCACTGAGCCACCACTACTCAGTCACTACTGAAGTAATTCAAAATATTCTATGCTAATATTAAAATGCGAAAGTAACGCTGCCGGTCTGTCTTTTACCTTTTCACACCTAATGGCTGAGCGGATTTCGATGAAATTTGGCACGCAGGTAGACAATGACCTGCTTTATGACATAAGATACGTTTTTTGTTCCTCTGGGATAATATCCTTCTTCCACACAGACGAAGCCCCGGACAACAGCTGGTTTTGATAAGTTAAAATTATAGTACCTCCTGGCTGCCTCGTTGGTCTAGTGGTCGCAATCGCTACTGCTGAGCATGAGGTCCTGGGTTCGATTCCTAGGTCGGGCAACGTGTTATTGGGTTTTTCTATCTGGAATTTCTCAGTAGCAGCCCGAAGTCTGGATTTGTGCCCGGTAGATGGCAATAGGCTCGCCCCCTATTACATGGGACTAAAACATAACTGGCGAAATGTGGGTGTACTATAGGTACACCTCTGCCCAACCCTTCGAGGAAACAAGGCGTGATGTTATGTTATGTAAATTATAGTATTTTTGGAATTATCGTGGAAATCCGAGGTTAGGCACGCCTAAGAAGGACATCCACTGACCTTGTTGGTGACGTCCTTCAAAGGGGTCATGTGCGTAGCGTAGAACGTACATAACCAACGCGTGTATAACCAAATGTAAAGGAGTATATATGATCATAACACTCAGCGTAGTGTATTTTCTGCCCACTCCAAATATCATAGTATATTTCACATGTCGTAACTTCGTTTTTCAGCAAAACTTATTTAAGCTAAAAAATGGTCTTCGACTCTAGCCTCGTGTCATATTTTTAGTGCACCTGTTCATTCGCAAAGAAACATGTTTTTCAAAATGAATGTGTTCAAGGCTGTCCGTAGTCTTTTAGTGCACCTGTACATTCGCAAAGAAACATGTTTTCAAAATGAATGTGTTCAAGGCTGTCCGTTGTGTTTCAGTGCATCTGTACATTCCCAAAGAAACATAGTTTTCAAAATGAATTCTTTCGAGGCTGTCCGTTTTCCATCACTGACGGAACTGTTCATATTATGTATAGAAAAATTATTCATTTCAATAGTAACATGATATGTTTGCGTATCAAAATTACGTTAAGATAATATTATCATGTCCGCATTATGTTATAACATACGAGGGCGGCACTAAAAATTTCTGGAATCAAGGAAGTGACACAACATTACTATTTAAAAATGTATTTATTGCTTTTCGAAGTATTCTCCGCGAAATTTGACACATTTTTCCATACGATGCAACCAATTATTGAAGCAACCATTCCATTTGGAAGTTGGGGTCTCCAAAATGGCCGTTTTGTAGGCGTCCACAGCTTCTTCAGGTGATGAAAATCTCTGTCCACGCAATTTATTCTTTATTTTAGGGAAAGTATAGAAATCATTAGGGCTAAGGTCGGGGCTGTACGGCGGATGGTCAAATAATTCTATGTTTTCTTGCTCTAAAAACTCTTTTGATCTGTGTGCGGTGTGAGAACTCGCATTGTCGTGATGGAGGATGATGCGGCGGTTGCAGTTCTCTTTACGGAGTTCAGAAGCGACCTGTGGCAAACAAATGCTAGCATACCATTCTGCATTAACCGTTCTTTGTCCCTCAAGAGGAATAGTCGTAACATGGCCGGTTTTGGAGACAAACGTGGCCACCATTTTTTTTGCAACACTCCGTGAATGAACAATTTTTGTTGGCTTTAACTCATTTTCGAACACCCAAACTCGTGACTGGTTTTTTGTTTCGGGTTCGTACGCGGTTATCCAGGATTCGTCACCTGATACGATGTTGTATACAGCATTTGAGGATCCTGCGTGGAATCTTTCGAGAGTTCTGAGGCACCAAGTAACGCGAGCCGCTTTTTGCTCTTCACAGAGCGAATGCGGTATCCATCGGGAAAACAACTTTTTTACACCTAATTGTTCATGCAAGATTATTTGTATTTGACTCATGCCAATGTCTAAAGTTGCCTGAATTTCGCGGTATGTCACATGTCGATCTTCCTCAATCAGCTTACGCACAGCATCAACGTTTTCTTGGGTGACTGCAGTTTTTGGACGACCTTGACGGGGATCGTCACTGAGCTTGACACGTCCACGTTGAAATTCAGCAAACCAGCGATAAATTGTGGTTTTGGATGGGACTTCATCACCAAATGCAGAAATAATCCAGTCAACACACTGCTTTTGTGTTAAACCAGTTCGAAAGTCATAATAAATCATCGCTCTTGAATTTTCTCGAGTCAATTCCATTTTCTCAACGACTAAACAAGTTTGACAAAACCTTGTGACAAGACCGAGAATCTTTTTTTAAATAAATAAATGCTATTGGATTTTTAAAACCAAGGAGTTTTCAATTAAAAAGATTTTAATATGACAGGAACAGTGGAAATATTCCATTCCCGATACTTTTAGTTCAGCCCTCGTAGTTATCGTCAATTTTGTCTTATTAACAAATGAAAGTTATTCTAGCTTCTTCCCGCGATTTATTTTGCGTGGAATTTCTTGTTTTAATACAATTAAATAAATCCTATCAAATCAAACTGTAAGTCTTTATTCATACCAGTACCCTAATAGCGTAATACATGATCAATCGGAATCTGAATCGTTTTGAAACAGATTGCTAATCCATTGCTTCATAAGTTCGATAAAAAATCATCTACAGGTTTTTCGTGTTCTTGCAAACCATAAATGTTCTGCCTTTTACGCCATTATTACCTACAAACTTCATTCTGTAATAAAGCCACCATACAAGGCTGCATAATTAACTTAAGTTATGTTTTATATAGGATATGATAACTTTTAATCATCAAGCAATTTTTACCGACACCAATATGAAATTATTTTTAACCTCCCTGTCTCGTAGCCTAGATAACTATAGTTCAAGCAAGTATTACATACACGGCATTTGATATATTACTTGTTAATTAAGTCACCTTGAAAACCTTCAGTCTTGTTTAGTCACTGCGTCAGTAAACAGAGCTATGGAAGATTTTCTATGGTGTTTAAGAAAATTATAGTGTAATTATATCTAAGTGTGAAAAATTATAGTGAAGTCATAATTGATTAGAAAATTTTCTACACTGTGTGCAAGTGATAAAAACTGTTCAGTTTCTTCATTAGTCCCTGTGTTGTGTTAACATATTTTTTTCTCGAGACTAATTAGGGACTGTTTAACATTGATATATACGAAGTAATAAGTGAACCAAGAATTTAGGTCAACTTACTCAATCATAGACCACTTTGATACCATCTAGAAAGATCGTGAGACTCATTTTCTGGTCTTAAAAACACGACCAAAAAAAACCAAACAAGGAACGACGTACCTGCAAAGAACCAGCCAGAATTTCTTAGTCAAACCAACAAAATGTCAACCAAAATCTTCAACCGCTTAGCCCAAGTGGGCATAGGACTTACTTTCGTCGGAGGAGTAACAAATAACGCCCTATACAAAGTTGACGGAGGCCAAAGAGCCGTCATATTCGATAGATTCACAGGAATAAAGAAGCAAGTTGTCGGAGAAGGCACTCATTTCTTCATACCATGGGTTCAGAAGCCAATAATCTTCGACATCAAATCGAATCCACGCAATGTCTCCTCTGTAACTGGCAGTAAGGATCTGCAAAGAGTTGAGGTTACATTAAGAATCCTATTTAGACCTATTGCGGACGAATTACCAAACATCTACGCTACATTGGGAGAGGATTATGACCAAAGAGTTTTGCCGTCAATTACTGGAGAAGTTTTAAAAGCTGTTGTCGCCCAATTTGATGCTAGCGAGTTGATAACGCAGAGAGAAATGGTCTCTTTCAAAGTCAACGAAAGTCTAACTGAGAGAGCTCGTCAATTCGGACTAATACTTGACGATATAGCCATAGTCCATATTACTTTCGGTAGAGAATTCCTCCAAGCTGTAGAATTAAAACAAATAGCTCAATTAGAAGCTGAAAAAGCAAGGTTCACAGTTGAAAAAGCAGAACAGAAGAAGAAAGCTGCAGTGATTTCAGCAGAAGGTGACACTCAGCAAGCTATGTTACTCGCTAAAGCTTTCGGGAATGCAGGAGAAGGGCTGGTAGAGTTGAGGCGTATTGAGGCGGCGGAAGATATAGTGTACCAGCTCTCGAAGTCGAAGAATGTGACGTATCTGCCTGATGAAGGCGGTTTGGTGAATGTTAAGAATTAGTTGAGGTAAATTTCATTACTTTTTCTATGACGTATTAACTAACTATTGACAACCAAAAAATATAAAGTCGTGATGCTTCAGTGGTTAAGTTAAGGCCTTGCCTCTCATGTGCGAGGTTGTGGGTTTAAATCTGGGCATGTGACTTTTCAATTCGTATGTACTCGTACTTTATAAGTTTATCTTAGACGTCACTGACATTGGTGAATGAAAAAATCGTAAGCAACCTGTACCCTAATTGCGTAATACACAATCAATCGGAATCTGATCGTCTTGAAACAGATTACTAATACATTGCTTCATAAGTTCGGTAAAGAAATCTGCGCATCAATTTAAATAACGCAATGAATGTTGTTGAACTGTCAAAACAAAACAGATTAGTCGTAATCGATTACGAAAATGTGTTACGCAATTAGGCTGCTGGACTTATAATTAATATAAGTCTGACATCGCCAATCCGCCTTGAGTAAGCGTGGTAATCAATGCTCGTGCCTTCTCTGTATGAGAAGAGGCTTTTGCTCTGCAGTGGTACTGTTACAGGCTTGTTTTATTATGTTCACAACGTCAAAGGCAACTGGATTAAAAGTGGGATTAAACAAAGGTGTAGTGCAGTTTAGCTCGTATTGTGGTTAAAAAAATAGCCCAGTCGGTAAAGTTTATGCTATTTAAAAATTTAACCATATTTGCTCGCATTCAAAAGGTAAAGCGACGCACATTGCTTAATTTTCTATGTAAAAGTTTTTTCGACACAGTTGCTCATAAAGTGGCTCTTATTACACCGCTTTTAGGTTGCACGTGTGCTTTTTACTTCACATTACATTACCGCACTCGTGTTTTATAATTAACTTTTTTTTTCTTTCATCTCCGCAAAGAATATTTATGTCTAAATACAATGAATATTTTATCATCTCTGACATATACCCAAGAAAATGAAAACAACGAAATTATTAATAATACCAATAACATAACACAAACTGTAAAAATGCCAACAAAAACTGTTCGGTATCATTTTGAGAATTGTACTTTCACTAATTGTTACAATAATTAAAGATAATAACAATACGAGTCGGTTTTTTTCCTCGCAAGTATGTTGAAAAACGTCGTGTGACACGCGTGTGAATTGATCTTTACTCCCGAGGCGGTTTTATTCGCACGAGCCGCGGGCGAGCGCGATAAGGGAGCCGAGTGGGTACCAAAAGAGCACACTTGTATTACAATGTACTATTATTAGGCTTTCGCCCTATTTCCAGAGATTTGACAGACTAGGAGTGTACTATCTGGAAACCCCTGCCTACGTCTCCTGTTATTCCCCGTTTACACCACCAATGATCAGTAAGAAAGAAAAAAGAAAATTGCGTTTATTGCTGCATTACAGCAATCAAAAGTTACTCCTTAAAACTGTAAAAAACAGAAAATAATGATAGAATGCCTCAGATCAGCAGAATGTCAGACGACAATTGACCTAACAAGGTGAACCACCTGACTCTGATACGCGATAAGAGACGATATGATACGCTAATACGATATTTATAGTTTAATATTAGCACCACATGGTAGTTTCAGACTTGTTTTGACCTTGTTAACCGTGGGATGTACGTTGACGTGTTCTCCTAAGTTAAAGCCTTTGTCCACCTCCACCGTCAACGGGACATCCCGTTGACGAACGTGCGGTGGACACGCGGCCATAATAAATGTATGTATTGCCACTTCGGTATCGTCATCTCTTTCTCATTGACTGCCCGTTGACGTGGCGGTGGGCAACCGGCCTTATTTTTTTATTTTTTTAAATACCGGCCGTCTTTAGCATGGTTTCTCAGATCGGGGGGCACGGCACGGCAGTGCTCCCGCCAACTCGAGCGCGAAGCAAACACTGCCGTACCATCCCTTACTGGAACCATTTCGCCGCATTTTCAGGCCCCTATTTGAGAACCTCTGGATAAGACCAGAACACAGAAATTTTCGTCATCCAGTAAGCTATAATCACATACTTAAAATCCAAAATTTCAAGTCAGTAGGTCATTTAGGTCCGAAGTTAAGCGAAACTTTGTCGCATTTATGACACTCACTCACTCACTCATGATCTTCAGAATAGAACGAGTACTTGCCATAAACTCAGACAGCTGAAATTTGGTACAGAGTTAGGGTTTAATGGCCACATAAAGGGAAAACTATAAAAAACTAGGATAATCGAAGATCTGGAGTACCTGGTGATCCTGATTAGAAAACACAAGAGCCCAACCAAACTATTAGAGATCGACATACCGCCTTTACAAAAAATATTCAACTTGGTGGGCTGCTTCATTTGATGTCAAAAATCGAAGGTCTGAAGTATCTGATGAAGAACCCTCAGCTGGTCTAAGCTTTGTTAGAGATATGGTAATGCCCCCTTCTACTATTGGTACATAAAAAAGTCGACTGTCATCGCAAAAACCCAGCGTAGTGGGACACATCTTCTAATTTAATCTAGCCTATAGCGTCCCACTGCTGGGCGTATGCCTCTCCTTCTGCTTTGCCCACGTTTCTACAAAAAGATGTGAAATCCCACCAAAAACATTCTGTAAAAAACTAGCCAAGTCTCGATGGAGCTGCTTGTTTATCTCTAAAAAGTAATGAAATCTAGACAAAGTCGTGCCAAGTCTAAGGTTCCTTACTGCGATTTCTTTATTATTATAGTTAATGTTGTGTGACTTGGCCGTTGAAGGGTACACAAGGGTACAAAACCAGGTGCTCCATGACACCATTGCACCAATCTGTCGCCAGAACCGCTACCCAATGACGATGCAAAATTGCCACTTGGAAAACATTGATTCCATAACCAGTCAATTGTAGGCTTGATAAAGCTGCGTATTAAAATAATACTTATGTATGTATAGGCGAGTCTGAAACAAACAGTATAAAACATTATTTCCAGTACAGACGGACTTCTAATCATAGAATGTTCAACGGCCAAGTCACACAACATTAACTATAATAATAAAGAAATCGCAGTAAGGAACCATAAACTTGGCACGACTTTGTCTAGATTTCATTACTTTTTAGAGATAAACAAGCAGCTCCATCGAGACTTGGCTAGTCTTTTACAGAATGTTTTTGGTGGGATAAAATCTGTCTTTATTAAACTCATTTAAAAAGTCATACCCAAAATCGGCGGTCAAGATGACATTAAATTATTTTTATATCTTAATAATCACAACTATGTATGTTGTTAAAGATTACATATCAGCTCATACGATGTTTATTGACAATATACAATCATACAGAACATATAAAGTACACTTTTAATTGACTGCTACACTTGGTATCAAGTAATGGACAAATTTTTATTGGTTGAATACGAGGTTTTCGACCACTTTGTGCGTGTATTTTATGTCATTTTATTTTTGTAATTTGTGTGCCTATGACCCTTACCCTTGGTCGAAAAATTATATCAATTTTCTTTGGGTAGTTTTTCAGTTAGCTTCAATAACACATATTATTATTTTCCCAGTTAGTGTATATTGATGATGTTATAATAACTTCCAGTCACTGTTATTTATTTATACTGCAAGTAGTGGTATATGAATTTGTGTGGGGTAGGTACCACTCAACGAATAAAAGGACAATGTCAGAAACTCTATAGAACTTTGCCCCACTCAAATAAAAAAATTCATTTACAAGCCTGCAATATGCAGCATCTTACAGCTTATTTATTACTGTTAACTAAACATTTGTCCTAATGCCTGTAGAACTTGCGGTATCTGTTAAAATCTTTAAACAATATTGACATTGATTATAGGTTAGGTGCAGTTTATAAATTAATGTTAATGTTAAAAAGCGTTTTAAACAACATACACGTTATAATAATGGTAATATGAGTTGTTTAATAGGTATTTAAAACTTTTTTTTGTTGTGTATCATGCGCAATAAGTACAATAGGACATTCAGGGGTTGAATTCCTTTTATCATTGATTTGCAATCGGCAAGTTCTACTGAAAAACAAAGTAATTTGAAAGGGTTCTTTAATCGTTACAATTATTTTCATAAATTGACATTTCCTGTAAATAACTGGGGCAGGATTTGGCATTGTCATTTAACTGATTGAAATAAAGTCGTACAAATTTATTTTATGAAACTGGAAATAAGGCAGAAGCTCATTCAGACACAACTTTCATTTATTATTTTCTGTTTATAAATTCTTTTAAACAAGAGAATCGTATAACCGATTCGAGTGGGCGTCCCTACTGGTCGTTATTTTGTTATGGTCATTCGGAGTAATGTCATTCAGTTCCTGATATTTGTCGTGATTGAAAGTTTTCCTCGTGAGTTTTTATTTGTTGTATTTTACGTTTTTGTTTATTTTGTTGACCGGTAAAATCGTGTTTTTAAATAAAAACAAAATATTAGGAAAATGTTGACTACCCCTGAAACGTCACATTGACAATGACATTTCTTTTTTTTTCTTTCTCGAATTCCATTTCCGAGTGAAGTCGGTTGGGGCCAGGTCCGGCGAGTACGGAGGATGACGTATGGTTTCTAACTGTAGGTCCTGTGTTAAACCGGTTTCTCGAGCAGTGTGAGGCCTTCCGTTATCATGGAGTAATAGTGGTGAAGATCGGTTGATGAGACGGGACTGTCTCGATGCGAGTTTCGCCATCATTGTTCGAAGTTCTGTACAGTCTTTGTTCAGACATCTACTCTTCTTCTTCGTGACGATGGCACCACACTTGTTCATATACTGTTGGGCCAAAACTTTGCCATTTCTACCGCGTTATCAGTGGCAGCGCAGAGGTCACTTTGGCAGCATGTTTTGGGGCACAGAGGGCAGGATAGGAGGTGGAGCCACACCCTGCTGCCGTTCCGCCGGAGTAGACCCAACTTTACGAGGTTTGACCTTCCCACTTGGGTTCGGAGACGGTTCAGGGACTTCCAAGTGCACCTTGCAGGGAGATGTTATGATCGTTTGGAGGTAGATAATGAGTATATATAACACAGGAGGCACCAGCTGTTATTGCTTGAGGAATGAGGAAGCTGTAGTGATTTACACCATGAACACCCGTTACCTTACTTTTCTATGGGTAAGCTTGGCTTTAAAGCGTTGTTGTTGACCTGGAGTCAGCCATTGCGTTGTTCGCTTGCGATTATCTTAAGAATCCAATTTTCATCACACGTCACAATTCTCCCCAATATCCCTTCATTTTTGTACTGGTTTATCAAGGTAAGGCAAGCTTCAAGGAGCGCTTTCTCCAATTGTTGCCTTCGATCCTTATTCCGTGTTGAGATAAACTCATTATTTATGATTACTAATAAACCTATTTTTGTTTCAGGAAAATCCTAATTTAGTTCCATTTCCTTAATTATATTTCCTTCACCATTCCAAATATTAATAATAAAATAAAACTTCCACATTTATAATAATAATAAATCTACCCTGTTCCTTTATTCATTCCAATTTAATGAATAATTAAACGAATGAATATAAAGCTATATAGTTTTTGTAAATAGAATGTATTTTAAAGAACGGTAGCAAACTCGCCTTAAAAATATATTCTTCAAACATTAAAAATCAATCACTACGAAAATAATTGCAATCATTATCATCCATTTTACAATCACGTCGATACTCCCAGTTATGTCGTTCCTCTAGCCCATATATCCCCGTATATCCCCCTAACGTCGTCCGCAATGTTCTGATCCCCTTACCACGATGTCGTCGTCCCCAGCTGTCGAGCCTTCTTCGCCGTCCACGACACCCTCGTCCCCCGCGCTTCGAGCTGAGAGTGCGCAGTTTCAGTCTTCGACCCCCTATTACATTGGACGGGTAAGTGGTTTGTTTTATCTTAATTATACAAGATGGAGACTGTTGGTTTCTGAGTTTGGTTTCCAGAGAAACAATGTATGTATTCCTACATAGTTTAATATAGATGCATATTACCTCAAATACGATGAAGATATTGAGCGTGAGCGCTGGGCGCCTGCAGGGCCAACATGCTAATACACATGTTTGCTCGTTGTAGTATTGAGGTAAAGATTACGCTGTTTAAAGCGTATTGCCAATCGTTCTACACGAGTGGCCTGTGGTTAAGGTATAATAAGAGGTCGCTAGACGCCCTGCGTAAATAATAACTGCTTCAGGATGCTATTGGGACTGCTGCGCTATTGTAGTGTGTCCGGTATGTTCGCTTCTGCACATACCGGTGATTTTTACGTACCTAGGGGGCCATTCGAATTTTTAGATTAGTTTTTTTGCGCATTAGCTGGGGTGTCTTCTGACTAGCACCTCCACAGCGTGCGACAACCAATTTAAAGTGCGTCGAACATATCAACGAACGTACCTAGGGTGCCATTAGAATTATTTGATTAGTTTTTTTGCGCGTTAGCTGGAGGGTCTTCTGACTAGCACCTCCACAGCGTGCGACAACCAATTTAAAGTGCGTCGAACATATCAACGAACGTACCTAGGGTGCCATTAGAATTATTTGATTAGTTTTTTTGCGCGTTAGCTGGAGGGTCTTCTGACTAGCACCTCCACAGCGTGCGACAACCAATTTAAAGTGCGTCGAACATATCAACGAACGTACCTATGGTGCCATTAGAATTATTTGATTAGTTTTTTTGGGCGTTAGCTGGAGGGTCTTCTGACTAGCACCTCCACAGCGTGCGACAACCAATTTAAAGTGCGTCGAACATATCAACGAACGTACCTAGGGTGCCATTCGAATTTTTAGATTAGTTTTTTTGCGCATAAGCTGGGGGTCTTCTGGCTAGCACCTCCGCAGCGTGCGACAACCAATTTAAAGTGCGTCGAACATATCAACGAACGTACCTAGGGTGCCATTTGAATTTTTAGATTAGTTTTTTTGCGCATTAGCTGGGGGTCTTCAGGGCCACGGTTTTCTCTTTATAATTACCCGCGACCCTGAGGCGTCGGCCCTATCGGACCCCGTCACTTTGTGCTGACATCTCTTTGAGGCGCGCGTGGAACACGACGCGCCGTCGACCCGGGCCTGGTCCTTACCGGACGGCGAGCTACCCATTGCTCGCCGTCCGCAAGCCCGCGCCTACGGTGGCCGGGAATCTGCAGGCGACTCCCGACGCCCAAGGTGTCTCCTGCGGCGGCTAGTGGGGGCGTGAGGGCGCAAGGCTCTCTCCCTCACGCGCTCCGCCTCCTCCTTCGCGAGCATTACTGCTTCGCAGAAGGAGGTGACGGCTTTCCATTGGCTCTCGCTCCGTACCATGGCCTGGACCATGGCAAGGAGGGGACTTACCGCCGCTATTGTGGCGTGCCCAGCTCTGGGTTGCGACAATCGCACCCTCCATGTCGCACAGTATTTCGCCTAGAACATGCTAGGTGGACAAAATTCAAGTTTTCATTTCCAGGATATCTTAATTGCATAACACAAACAACACCCCCAAACTCCAAATTCCGAGAAAAAGTTGTTTTTCAAATGCTTAACTGATGAGTCATAGAGTTCAGAAGTCAGGTAATGAGTTTAATGCAAGCGTTCCGGTCAATCAGTTGCAATTTAGCGACACTTTTGTGCACATCTCATAGTGGTTTATAGTGATATTGAGAAAGTTTTTTGTGATGGATATTAATACTGAGGGTATGTACTATTATTTAATATATTATTTTTATCAGAATCTATTAAAATGAATTTTTAGCATTTTTTTAACTTAATGCAAATTTTTGCGTAATTTTTTTCATAAACAAAACTTTGAACGTTCAGGAAATACATTGATTCGCCTCTATTCGGGCTAGTTTTTAGATATATTGTAGGTATAACTGTAGTTATACCTACAATATATCTAATAGTTTGTAAAAATACACATATTATTCAGCACACTTCAGTACAACATATTTTTTTATATTTTTTTTCAGAACACTTTTACTCTATTTCAAGGGTAGCATTTTTTGAAGAGTGGTTGAAACACACGAAGAATGATAAAAGATCGCGTATTTATGACTATCTTTCTTCAAAATTTCACTTTGATGACATTACTGAAAGCAGCCAAAGAGAAATAAAGTTGAAAATATCCAACTTTTCTACTAAGATTGAAGCCAAATGGTTGGCTTCGGGAAAATCGAAGGAGCGTTTTTTAATTAGAAATAAGACTTGGCTAGATGAAGGAGACATACAGTTTACTGTGAGTTCTTTAGCCCCACAACCTTCAACATCGAGTGAGGTTGTGACATCTGCAGGAAGACCTCGCAAAGATTTCGAGGAATCGTCGTTTAAGACGAAGAAACGTGGAGTCGTGGATCTCGTAGAATCTCGAAGTGCCAGTGAATTAGTGACTGCTGCCGAAATTGCTATGCGTTCAGCAGGGCAAAGAAAAGTTGCCCATGTGATTAGAGACATTAGTAAAAGGCCAGATAATATTATTAAGTCAAAAGAAAATACCAGTTCCGTTAATCCTAGGCAGTTAAGTAGTGACGAAACCTTAGCATACTATATAGATTCGAGATAGAATATTAGTACACAGTATTGAGGTCATCAAAGCGGCATTGCTTCCAATTGGGCAACTTTCCGAAGAGGCTCAAGAAGCACGTAACAAAGATTGCCGCAGATTTAGGGAGTACAACAAAATAAATAAATATTTTTTTCTGTTTTTACATATTTTTTTTGTTTTTTATTACAAAATCATACCAAAAACTATTAATAATGCCTCAACATGACTACTTATATATAAAAGCATCGTTAAATATCATAAAATAATATTGTCCACCTAGCATGTTCTACGCGGTACACTGTGTGTCGCCAGGAGATCCCGCCGTAGCTCTGTCCGCTGTACCGTGATTTCTCGCGGCAGCGGAGTTACACCCCGGCGTTTTGCCTCCTCGCGCCACTACCATACGTGCGCGAGGGCTTTTGCCTCCAGATCCCATGGCGGCAATCCGACAAGGAGGCTCGCCGCCTCGCCGGAGACCGTGCGGTATCCCCGGACCAGCCGGATGGCCATGACCCTTTGGGACGCGTTCAACCGGCGGGCTGGTCGGCGCCTCAAAGAACGCGCCCACACCGGTGCCCCGTAAAGGGCCATGGACCGCACGACTCCCGCGTAGAGCCTCCGGCAGGAGGCGTTTGGACCCCCTAGATTGGGCAGGAGCCGCTTCAAGGCAGCCCCAGCCCGCTCCAATCTGGGATCCAAACGTCGGAAATGCTCCACAAAGTTCCACCGGCTGTCGAGGACGAGTCCCAGGTACTTCATCGTCGACTCGACGCCGATGTGAACCCCTCCCGCCGTTATCTGGGAACCCGACTGTGGCGCGTTCCGAGGACCATGAAAACACATGGCCTCGGACTTGTGCAGGGCCACTTCGAGTCCCAACTGCCGGATCCTCTCGACGATATTCGCAACCCCGAGTGTCGCTAGCTCGGCCGCCGCCTGGTGCGACCCCCCCTGTGCCAGGACCAGCCTGTCGTCAGCGTAGCAAACCACGCTGACGCCACTAGGGAGGTCGGCTCGCAGCACCCAGTCGTAACCGATATCCCACATAAGCGGCCCTAGGACCGATCCCTGTGGGACACCGCACGACATATCTCTCTGGTTCCACTCTCCTCGGTGACCGGGGTAGATGACGGCCCTGCTGTCAAGTAGGCCTCGACCACACGGCAGAAGTAGGTCGGCATCCGGTGATACCGCAATGCCTCCCTGATGCAACTCCAGGCCATCGCCAATGCCATGTGTAGAGTCACCGCCAAGATGACCCCACCCCGGGCAACAGCATCCTCCGTCGTGAGGGCTCGCACGCGCATGATGGCGTCCACCGTAGAGAGCGTCCCCTGCGGAAACCAAACTGGCTCTCCGCCAAATCCGGCCCCACCCGCACCAGCCGCGCGACGAGGCGGTTTGCAATGACTCTTTCAAAGAGCTTGCCCACCTCGTCAAGCAGCACAATGGGTCGGTAAGCGGACGGAGAGTCCGAAGGGCGCCCCGGTTTCTTAATGAGGACCAGTTTCCCCATCTTTCAACGAAGTGGGAACTGGCCCTCCTCCAAGCTTTCGCTTAGGAGCCCCATAAGGCGAGGCTCTCGCTCCAAGTCCAGAACCCAGACTTTTCCAGGTAAGCCGTCGGGTCCTGGGGCGGTATTTTTGGCACTAAGCCTATGTACCGCCACTCTCAGCTCCACCTCGGTCACCTCCGAAGCATCGTCGTCGCCGGTGTGGTCCGCATATGGCACCGCAGTAGGATGAGTCATAGCCGGGTGAGTGTGCTCCCCTCGCGAAGGGAACAAAGCGCTCACCACGTCCTCCACGAGCTGGGGCCGGAGACTCTGCGTCAGGGCAGAGTTTATCCCGCACCATTTTGTAGGGGCGCCTCCATGGGTCCCTATTCAGAGTCTCCAGCGCGGGCCAGTGCCCTGGCCCGCAGGAACTCCGCTTGGAGGGCGGTCTTCGCCGCTCTGTACCCCTCGTACAGCTCCGCCTGTATGGCTTCCGTATCCGGAGGGCGGATACGTAGCCTGCGGTGCCTGGTGTACAAGTGTCACGCAGCCACGCACGCCTCGCGCAAAGCCGTCAGCTCCGGCGACCAAGCACACCTGGCGCCAAGCACGTCTAGGTTGGACCCGGGGCATTGCCACGTCACATATTTCGGACATGGCCTCCCGGAACCACCCCGCCTCGTTGTTGGTGTCAGCAGGCCTGTCCGGTGGTGACCTCCACCATCCTGCCCCGCGTGTACGTGTACCGGGAACCCCAAGCCACGTTCTTGGCATTGAAGTCCCCGAGGACGAGCACGGGGAGGGACCGGAACCCGACGACGACGACTGTCAACTCCGCCAGGGAGTTGTGGAACTCGGCGAGAGTTCGGTTCGGGGAGAAGTATACACCCACCACGACTATAGCCCCGAACCGTGCTGCCACACAACCATGTCCCCTTTTGACGGCCTCGAGGGACAGGGTACCGGCGGCGGCCAATGAAATTAGGGCCACTGAGCCGCTCAGGTCCTCCACCCAGTCATCCCTTGGCGGCACAAAGTACGGCTCAGCGTCCACGGCGATGTTAATAGACTACTGCGCCATGCTCTGTAGCAACAGATCCTGAGCAGAGGCGCAGTGGTTGATATTCGCCTGGAGGAGGCGTAATGGGGCCATTACTGACATTCCATTTCAGCCCCCTCCCGAGCCCCTTGTGAATGGTGGTGGAGGCGGCAGCGGCGGTGGCAGTGGCAGTGGATGTGGCCTTGACGGCGGTGGGCTTGCCCCTGTCCCTGGCTTTGGCTGGTGGAGCGCAGGCCTTGCTCCCAACCCGGTGATCGGCAGACTTGCCAGCTGCCGCACATATGAAGCAGTGCGGCGCGGCATTGCACGAGCCGGCCTTGTGACCGGGCTGACCACAACGGAAGCAGGGACCGCAGCGGTCCACCTCCTAGGTCCATTGCACCCCCACGTGGTTGCCCACCTGGCAGCGGAAAAACCTCAGAGGTCTGGGCTCCAGCAGCTTCACCTGCGCTAAAGCCCAGCCCACCAGAAGCCTTCGGCCCTCCCCGGCAATTTTTTGGGCCGCCGTCACGGGGCAGCTCACCGTAATGGATTGCATCCCCGTGAAGTCAGGACGAATGGTGCTTGCCCTTACCTGCTGGGCAGAGCACCCCCCAGTCCTAACAACGGCAGCCACGACCTCTTCCTCCGTCACGGAGTCGTCCAGGCCCAGTATGCGCACTTGGTGGGCCTGGATACTCGGACCTCTTCCGCATTCAGGGACGCCCTAAGCTTTTCAGCTAGGGCGTCTGCGGGCGGGCCGCTGGCCGCACCGGGGACCTCCAGCATCCGGGCCCCAGTCGCAGTGACCCTTAACCGGAGGCCAATGGTGACGCCGATCTCCTGGAGGTTCACCGCCGTCCTCGCAATGCCGAGCAACTCGCGGTAGGTCATGCCCTTCTTTTCCGCTTCCAGCTGTAGTTTGAAAACTACGGGGCACGGAGCCTAGCCGCTCCTTGCGCCGCTGCCGCCTCTGCCTTCTTCTGGTCGCGCTTGCTGCGTTACCCACATTCCCCTTCTCCCCGACAATTTGCCATTCGGCGTCGGTCGGAGGAGATTTAGACGGCGGTTTAGAAGGCGGGGGCCGCCGTCTCTCCGTCACGGCTGAGGCCCTCGCCGTCTGTGCAGCCACCCCACCCTTCCTGGTCTGGGGCGACGCAGGTTTCGACAGGGGCGGGCCCGCCACGGCCCCACTTTGGGTCTGCCCCGAGGACCCTTGTTTGACCGCGGTGGCGGCATACGACGCCGCCTTTCGCTGGTCCGAGGCCGAATGGCTCGCCACCAGCGGAGGGCCGCCAGCGGAGGGCCGCCATCGGAGGGCCACCAGAGCGGAAAACCGACTCTGAAAGGCAGCCAGCTCATGCCGCACCAGGGTCAAAACTCGGTCCTCGGCAGACACGGGCTGGCCTTGCCCATGATGCGCCCTTCCGCGGATTTGCGCGGATTCTCCGGCTGCTGCGCAGCCGGTACCGCCCTGGGGTAGTTTTTCTACATTTCTCTTATTCATTTTTAGTTTTCCTTTGAAGGGTGTGGTCAGTTTTTCCCCTGGTAACCCCCCCAGCGCTAGTGACCGGATTCCCTCCGGCCATTCATCTCCTCAGCACGCTCGACCTTGGGATAGGGGTAATTTTTTATAGAGGTTGTCTTCCTCTCCCCTTCACACTCTACGCCCATAAAACCCACCCTCTGCAAACAGAGGGGGTTTGGACGTAAAATGGCAACCAGATCTATCCCGACGACGGACTGGCCGCCCCAACCCTAGCCCAGTTCCCTTCATCGACCAATAAGTATGATCGATGATGGGAACCATGACCCTTCCCCGTTTGTTGAAGATTGGCCGTCATGGCGGTGATCTGTAATTTTGGTAAAATAATGACGTTTGACCTGCAGAAAGGGAGTGAAGTGACACCGTTGTGACAGCTGACAGTTCTCTCTTTATGTTCAATGGTCGATCTATAGTTTACGGTCATTGTTTTGAAACCCCAGAGTAACTGAATCCGCCATGACGCCATGTTGAAAGTCGATAAATATAAAATTAACTACCACAACTGTATGCATTTAAATGAATAATCTGTATTTTTCCCGAATTCTACGGATTTATCTCTTTTTATTTGAGGTAGTGGCCCATTTTGAAACATCATCTTTGTTTGAATAGTTTTCGAAACATTCTGTACTTATAAGTATTGCCAGTGTTTAAATTTTGTGTCGTATTGTCGTCTCAGTAACTGGCAAAACTTCATAGACGAAACGGGTAATGATGACCCATGTCTGTGTTAAGTTAGGCCAGCAAATATTTTTTTCAGGAAAGGTATTACTACCGTAAACGTTCGAATCGTTTACGCTACGCAATAAATGTTGTCAAAAATATCCTCTATTGTTTTTTTTTGACAAATCGAAACCTAGAAAATGTTGTCAGTTTAAATCACAGATAATACAATACTACGTATAGATACCCAATCCCATACAAAGAAATGAAACTTCAGTAAGTCTGGCTATTGAGCTAGCAATGGGGAAGGCAACTGTCAAAATGGCGCTGTCGTAGCTAGTTCCCAACACAAGCCAATAATACAAGGCGTGATGTGATTTTATTTAATTTTAGCGAATATTGAAGCGTTGTTGTGTTCCTAGATACTCCGAAATTGGAGTCTACAATTTCCCGAAAGCCCCTAAAATTAGGAGATTGTGGTTTAAAGCTATTCGTAGAGTTTTTTTGAGTTCGAATTAATGTCGGAAACATTTTGAAGCAAGTGATTACGAGGAAATATTCAAGGTTTAAAATTCTGACACTTTCCATGTCAAGTACTTGATTTAAAATACTGAAATCACCGAAAATAACGAAATAGTGAAATAAAATCAAACTCATGAATGAACATAAAATGAAATGAATGAACGAAATGTCAAATTTATCTTAGGCTGTAGGGACCTAGCTATGGTCACGCCATCTACAATTAGCTTTGCCCGACCTTCCCCATTTTGCCGGTTCAGCCATAACACACCTCTTTTTCGGTTGGGGGTTAAAAAAACTAGTAAGATAATGGTGCATCTATTTCCGATTAAAATCAAATCAAACTATATTATTTCACATAAAACTACATGGGCACTTATGAAACGTCAGAAGCTAGGTGCACGGTTCCGATTGGTTGTTTCCTATGCAGAAGACCCGTCAAGAAACTCTTTTAACAATAATTGGCTTTTACAATGTTTTCAAATTACATTGTTAATAGTTACCCATGGGAGGACAGTGTAGGCCTGTCAACAAGTACACCAGGTGCTTAATAAATAGACAATGGTCTAAAAATCTACAGTCTACAAGGCGTACAACGATTGGTAGAACTCCAATGTGTATGGCCAGTAGAAACTACAGGTCTTCTTTGTTTCAGAAGCAGCCACAACCGCCACTGAACGTCATTCTACCGGCCACTGCACCAGCCACGCCGCCTGCTTACGGTAAGTGTTTTGAGCATCTGTTCTGTGAATGAGAGTAACATGCAAGCTAGATTGAATACATAACCTTATAACTGTCTGGCGGTATGAGAATTTTGTATGTGGCCTACTCAAATGTCCTGCTGTATAGCTATTCTGTAACCAACTCACCGTGAAAACTTCGGTGAAGTGAGCATGGAGTGAGCTGTCAGTGCCACTGATGCTAGGGATTGACCAAGACGCGGTGACACTGACAGCTCACTCCTCGCAAGTCTTCACGGTGAGATTTTTATAGAATCAACGTGCAGATCTGATAGCATCGTGTGACGGATCGTTGTGCTCCCTAAAATAGGGTAGAGCTACACGATGACTGATGCATGCATGTCGTCTGTCGTGACAGGTCAACTCAAAGCTGCAATGGTTTCTTCAAAAGGCCCTTCCAGACATGGCTCATTGTTAGACTCACATAAAATCCTATTCAAATAATGTTTGGACTTTAAAAGAGACCATGACCTCTGCTTTGTTACGGCATTTCTTCTCAGGGATCTGTCAGCTAGGGAATGCCGGCGCCATCTTGTTTTAAAATATTTATGTGAAAAAATTGTCCTATAATTATGAGATCAAGGACAATTTTACACATCAATAATTACAGAAATAAAGACTTTGTTTCATTTCTTATGGTAATCATAATCAATGCATAATCCTATCCCAGAAGGGTTAGGCAGAGGTGTACCTATAGTAAACCCACATTTCGCCAGTTATGTTTTAATGCTTTAAGTCCCATGTAATAGGAGGCGAGCCTATTGCCATCAACCGGGCACAAATCCAGACTCCGGGCTGCTACTGAGAAATAACAAAACAAAAGTAAAATCAAAATAAGAAAAAAGTCCTATACGAGGCCAAAAGGCATCTCTCAGCATAACGCTGCGACACTTAAAAATAAGTGTCACAACGCTAGTATTCTGATAGGGCCCGCTGTGATGTCACGGACAGTTACATAAATAGATATCTAATATTGTGCGTGTTATTAGTGGAGATAAAGAGAAACTTGGTTTGAAAGTGCTAAATAATCACTCCGCATGAATGGATGGATTTGGTGCGAAACTGTAGGAAGAAAAAACCATTCCCTGTGACTAACGTGGTTGGGAAATTCGTTGATATAACTGGATTAGAGACAATGATGAACAAAAAAGGCCAAAGTGCTAACGGAAATCGGGACCTTGTTTCTAAAATGAGAAAAATCAAATTCTGTAAGGGTGATAGTTAAATCTATTTCAATGATAATTACTCGGAAAATTACGACTCCTTTGATTTGGACAGGAGGGAATAGAGATCTATTTCTTAATACTCTCAAGCTCACTCCAACGCGAAAAAAACATATACAAACGCATCTAAAACTGCAAGACTTAAAAAAATGCTGCACTATGTGCAGGTGGCACATAGTGCAGCACACAGTTAAGCACCTGTCTAAGCCTGGCGCAGTCGTGGCTCAGTGGTAACGGCTGCGACTTACGAGTTGTAAGGTCGTAGGTTTCAACCCAGATAGGCGCTTTACTTTGTGTAAATTATTTCATCACCACTGCTCTCAAAACGGTGAAACATCGTGAGGAAACCGGCATGTCTTAGAAGACATGTGACATCTAGCAACCCGCTGGGTCCGCGTGGTGGATTACAGCCCACTCCCTCTCACAGAGAGTAGGCCTACGTCCCAGCAGTGGGAACATAATAGACTGATTATGCTTATGCTTATGCTAAAGCGTCTGTCTCGGCCAGAGGCCGTTACCACTGGGCCACCACTGCTCTCATGGTCTATGGGGCCTTAAATCTCATGAACGCATACTGACTTCTCTCTACAATTCCAGGTGAAGCAACTCTAACCCCACCACCGCGCTCACCAGGTATACCCACAGCTGTGAGCCCACTTTCTGCATCCGGAGACACTAGATCACACCCCCCTGACGGCACATCTTCTGATAAGGTAAGCCCTCGCTCCCGGAATTTTTAAAAGCATGATCGGTAGTTCTATTCTGTAACCACCACACCGTGAAAACGTAGGTGAAGTGAGCGTGGAGTGAGCTGTCAGTGCCACTAATGCTAGGTATTGACCAAGACGGGATGACACTGACAGCTCACTCCACGCACGTCTTCACGCCGAGATTTTTACAGAAACGACATGCTGTTTAGGTAATTTGTAAATAATATAAAAAGCTTTTTTTCTTACGACAAATATTTTGTGGTTTTAGGCTTGTAATAACAAACCATTTTAAGATCTTGTTTCATGTAAAATCACAATTTTATACTTTTAATTACCTTACAAACTGGACTCGGATCGCAATGATTCGGCGGAGCCGGGCGGCAAAATACGTGAGGCGCACAAAAAAAATCTGGAATGAATGAGAAAAAATTACTATGAAGGGTCGAAAATGAATTTATTGTTTCTCAAAATATTCTCTGTTAGCGAAACTGCTCTTTTTTATACGAATAAACCGATTTTGAATACATTTGTGCCACTCCTCCATGCAAAGTCTCGGTCGCTCGATGCCCGATTCTCCTGTCTGTTCCGACCATACGGCGCACAGCATCTATGTTTTTGTTGTTCACAGCGGTGGACGGGCGACCATCACGAAATTCGTCACTAAGTTTGACACGTCCGCGCTTGAATTCTGCAAACAAGCAAAAGATATTCGTCTTGCATAGTGCTTCATCGCCAAAAGTATCTCGAAGCCGAGCTGTACGAAAGCTGTGTGAAATAATACTACGAAAATTTTCTCGCGTTAAGTTGATGGTGATGAAGACAAGCTATTTTTAAATGACGCCACAATGTAAAAACAATTGACAGTTAGATGAAACAAACTGTAATCTACAGACAGAGAGTTCCATTTTCAAATGCTGTCATTACTTTTTAAATATTGTATATGTAAGTGGCCAGTTCAGGAATCTAGTAATATTAAAGCCGCCCGGGTGTGCCGAATCCTACCGATCCGAGCAAGTTTGTAGTATCCATTACTAACTTACAACATAGTTCATCCACTAGTAGTATAATTTATCTATACAGAAAAAGTGGCCTTTCACCCAGCATCCCTTATCAAAACGTTATCATTTCCGACAGGCAGTTCCGTTTCAAGCGCCACTGGCTCTACGAAATGATACCTATATTAATAGGTATTTTTTTGTGGAGACATTTTATTTTGATCTAAAAATATACTGCCGTTCGGATGTTGTTTGTTTATATAATTACATAAAAAGTGTTTCTCGCTATTTTGTTGCCGTTGATACTACAAGGTCAAATTAAATTAGGGAGCGAAACTGCAGACGAGATGAGTATCACGATAAAACAAATTACAAAAAAAGTTCAATAATTCAGACGATAAAATAAAAATATTTGATGTTTTTTTATGGGGTCATCGACTGCAGATAGTGTAAACACTTAAAACATCAGTTTAAAAATAGTTTTTTTTGGGTATACTTAACAGGAGTATCGAATGTCTAAAGGTTACGATGAAACAAAAGATAACTGATTATCTCAATTCATACTTCAAGTTATTTATAACACTGCCAGCGGTCGTTGATCCCCCAAAAAAACATCATATCTTTTTATTTTATTTTATCGTCTTTATTATATAAAGAAAAATGTAAGAATAATGTTTATTCGGACACAGTTCGTGAAACACACAATACAAATAACAAAATAAAAAGTGCAAATAAAAACAACAATAGTGTGTCCTCTCGGCTGCGCCAAAAAGGTTCATCGCTGGTTTTATAATGCACCTCTAAGGACAAGTCACGGGTGTACAAACAGTATCAACATACCCCATACATATTTTTAAACTAATAAATAAATAAAGAAACTACTCGTTGCAATCAAAACATTAAAAAACGAAAACATCAAGAACTGTCTCACAGATTTCGTTTTTTAAAGTTTAGTAAAAGCTTTTCTTAGTGATTAGCTAGATTGATATGTGCCGCCGGTGTTGTTGCTAAAACGACCTAGTTTTACGACAAGAAAAAGTTACTGCATAAGCAAAAGCATAATCACCCTATAACATTCCCACTGCTGGGACACAGGCCTCCTCTCTGTGAGAGAGAGTGGGCCGTAATCCACCACGCGGGCTCAGTTTTTTTTTTTGGTTCTTGGACATGCCGGTTTCCTCACCATGTTTTCCTTCACCGTTTTGAGAGCAGTGGTGATGAAATGATCTACACAAAGTAAAGCGCCTGCCTGGGTTCGAACTCCCGACCTACAACTCGTAAGTCGGGGCCGTTACCACTGGGCCACCACTGCTCCCCAAGAAAAAATTACTGAGAGTTATTTTATTTCATCGTCCGCGTGAAATTTCTTGCTCCCCCGCCCCAGCCATTCGCATCGAATCACCTGCCCGCGCCTATAATCGCTTAGCGTTCTTTCTGCCTTTCCCTCTCTTTTTGCTCGGCTTCTAAGGGTCATGGCGTGATGTGATATAGCCTATAGCATTCCTCAAGAATTGGGCTATCAAGTGCAAAAAGATTTTTTGAAATCCGACCGTTAGGTCCAGAGATTACATTACATACAAACAAACAAGCAAACAAACAAACGATATTTCATAATCTCTCCTTTCCTTCTTCGCCTTTTCGTGTCGATGGCCATCTAAATGGACTCGGCCCAGAATTCGGCTACGTGTTTGGCGATATCATTAGCGTCTATTCCCTTTTTCTCGTCTCGTGAACGCGACGTAGTTGACCTTGAGAGGTCGTAACTACTTAACCGGTCTATCCTGTGGCTGCCTTGTGCGAACTCAAAGCCTCCAGCCAGGGGCGAGTAATTTAAAAGAGGTTTTTGATTTAGCTGCAATAATACGTATTTTTTTCCACTTGGTGTATGTTGATGATGTTGTTATAACTTCCTGTAACTGTTATTATTTTCCAAGTGAAGGTATACGAATTTACCGCGCCGTGAGGCACACACTATTGTTATTGTTATTTGTATTTTGTGTTTCACGAACTGTTTCCAAAGAAACGTTATTGTTTCTCTCTTTAATTTTGGTGGGGTAGGTACCGCAACAGAAAAGTGAAAAATTACAACTTTATTACCAAACTGAAACCACCGACTTAAAAAAAAAACAAAAGTCGGTGGCAGAAAACGAAAATACAAAACCAAAGACATCGATTTCCGAAATTGAAGTTTGTTGTGTTTTTTGGAAGTCGTTTTTTTATATTTTAAAATAGCGATTTCAGTTTTCGTCCCATACTAAAAGTGGGTACATAATTATGAGTAAAATAAAATTAAGACGGTTAGGGTAGCAAAAATAAACTAAACTTATGTCATATCTTCTCATTCCTTCCGTTCCAGTCATCAGAAACTGCAGTAGGCGGCATTTCCCGGACGGCTAGCACGGCACTCTCTCGAAAAGAGAGTTACAAAGCACAGAGGCAGCACTACAGAAGAGAAAAGAAGAGGGCCGCGTCCGCTCTGCTGCATTCTATCGAGGATCCTTCTGTGGTTGTGCTCGCTGATTGGCTCAAGGTAAGAGACGATAGAAGTAGACACAGCACTACAGAAGAGAAAAGATGGCTGCGTCCGCTCTCCTACACTCTCTCGAGGACCCGTCTGTGATTGTGCTCGCTGATTGGCTCAAGGTACGACTGTACGAGGCTATATAAGTAGACACAGCATTACAGAAGAGAGAAGATGTCCGCGTCCGCTCTCCTACACTCTCTCTCGAGGACCGGTCTGTGGTCCTGTCGCTGATTGGCTCAAGGTAAGAGACTATACAAGTAGACACAGCACTACAGACGAGAGGAGATGGCCGCGTCCGCTCTCCAACACTCTCTCTCGAGGACCGGTCTGTGGTCCTGTCGCTGATTGGCTCAAGGTAAGGGACTAAAGAAGTAGAGTTATTTTTTTCGAAGTATTCATTCTGATAGGTCTGGGCACAGACGTGGTCTAGGAGATGGCGGGACGTGCTGGACAGGTTCCATGAGAACTGGAAGGCACGGGCTCGCGAGAGGTGGAAGAAGTCGAGGGAGGACTTTGCCCAGAGGTGGTACAGTTCAGGCACAGATAATATAATACTACGTACAGATACCTAATCCCATACAAATAAATGAAACCTCTCAAAGTCTATTGCTGGCAATTGAGCTGGCAATTTTTCTTCGTCCAATATTTCAACAGATGGCAGCATCAGTGACTCACTAATTGCCAGAGACTGTAGTTTTACAACGCCATCTATGAGTCGACCTACTTTTAAGACGTTTCGTGCAATGTGCAATCCTTTGATATAAAGTTTTATAGTTCCGGGTTCCGAAAAACATGTTATTAGATATATTTTATATTTATATGTAAAAAAAAAAAGCGATGACAGGACCAATTGAGTAAAACGCCATCTATTGCAAAAAGCTCTAAACAAATGGGTTCGAATTGAAGTTATAGGCTTCATTTTTATTTTTATTGTTAAAATACGTACATTAGGATTAGATCAATCTTAAGGCTGATTGATCTAATCCTAATGCACGTACAGGGAAGTTTTAACTTTTACCAATCATAATTCAGCCAAAATTCTGCCGTATATACAGCTTTTTAATGATTGTTAATTTCTGGTATTTTTTTTTCAAGACATTATAATTTGTTCGAGTTGAGACCCCATGGTTCAGGCTAGTATAAAAAAAAACTGATAATCCCGGAAAACGACAAGGTTGATTCCATACTTATAATTCTGATGATTTCATTGGCATAGTAATGTTTAAACATTGTCATATTTGTACCCAACCGCGGTAAACCTCAAAACGACTCTCAAAACAAGTTTTGGGTTTTGCCGCATACATTTGATAAACTTAAAACTTAAATATTTGTTTTCAGGTTCGAGGCTCACTCAAGTCATGGACAAAACTGTGGTGTGTGTTGAAGCCTGGACTATTGCTGCTCTATAAAAGTCCCAAAGCGAAGGTAAGACATCTATAGGGACTAATTATAAAGAGGTGAAATTTGTTTCCACGTTTGTTCGTTTGTACGGTCCGGTTGTCCGGGTCGGATTTGAAAAATTGTTTTTGCATTTTATAGCCCAATTCTAGAGGAAGGCTATAGGCTATTTAACATCACGCTATGGCAATTTGGAGCCGAGCAAAAAGTAAAAAAAAGTCAGAAAGAGAAGAATTTATAGCGCGGGCAGGTGATGCGATGCAAGGGGTGGGTCGACGGGACAAAAAAAATTATACGGACGAATTCTCGGGTAGAAGCCAGTACTCTGTACAGACAAAATATCACACCTGTATTCGCAGAAGGGTTAGGCAGAGGACTTGCTCGGAGTGAGCAGTCAGTGCGAGAGACGCGATGACACTGACAGCTCAGTGCGAGCAAGTCTTTACGGTAAGATTCCACATCTTCTCACCGAGAGGAGGCCTGTGTCCCAGCAGTGGGAACATTATAGCCATATAACCTCTTAACATTACCTTTATTTAACTTTCAGAGCAGCCACTGGGTTGGCACAGTCCTGCTAACATCTTGCCAAGTGATAGAGCGTCCCAGCAAGAAGGACGGCTTCTGCTTCAAGTTGTACCATCCGCTGGAGCAGAGCATCTGGGCGCCGCGGGGCCCGCACAACGAGACCATCGGTGGGTATCCTGGCAATATTCCCTACAGCCCAACACTCGTAGACCACCGTAGAATTGAGCTTTGTCTACGGAAAAATAGACAAAAACAGATGAATAAAAGAAATTTGTCGTTTTGTCTATTCTTGTGTACTCTTGTTCCTGATGTACCTAAAGGGACATGAGGAACAGGGTGTAAAGGTCACTCATCCTCTAGAAATCCTCCCTTTTCTATAGGGGATGAACAGACGGGTGTCGTGTTTGACAACTGCCCGACGACTGATGTCTGGACGTTGTATATACAGGATGTCCAGTAAATAGCACGACATACGGCAGGCTGGATCCAAGCTTTCACCTCCTGCCAGTGCTTCCAGATTCACTGTAATTACAGTAGATTTACTGTATTTTAGGCTTTTCTTCTGTATACTGTAATGATACAATACAGTATATCATATATAGTAATCGATTTTAAAATCTGCTGTATTGTTTTTAGAAACTTCTGTATTTTTTTACCGGCACCACTGTAATTTTACTTTTGGAATCTGGAAGCACTGCCTCCTGCAGTGTGTCGTGCTATTTACTGGACTTCCTATATGCTAGTTGCGCGGTAAACTCTGCTTGCGCGATGCAGGAGTTTGTTTGACGCAGTGTGATGCGTTGTTAGCATAAGGTGGTGTAGATGCCGCCGCATGCCTATCAATATCTCTATTCGACGAAGAGAATACAAATTATTTTTTAGCAAAAAGTCATTCCTTTCTTGAATTTTGACATCTTCAATCTTTCTACAATCTGTTTCTATAGTGGCCATGCTGGTGCAAAAACTTGCCGCTTTATTGAAACATTTACCAATATATCCCATAACTCTAGGGTTATATCCTATAAGCAAAAATAGTACGAAAAGTCCAATATGTGAAGAATACATGGTTTTGAAGAAGTCATCAATCATAATATGCAAAAGAGCTACTTTTAAAAGAGTAACGGTGGAGTTTCTGGCTCCTTCTTCTCCATACGAAAGTACCTTTTGTAAGGGATAAAGAATCAATTCTATTTCTTATGTAAACTGAAATGTTGACGTTCAAAAATGCCTTGTATGTGCCCATTTGAAGTTTTACTTTGACTTGACCAGGCATTTTTGCACCCTAGTCAAACAATAATTATGTTTTCTTCCAACTATGCTTTAATTTCATCACAATCACACTAAAAACTCAGTACAAAGCGAGTCTTTATTGCTCTAGAGCAATAAAAATGTATGAAATTTCATTATTGCACTAGTTTTTTTTTTTATCGCACCAAAAGGTGCCAATCTCAATGGATTAGCTCTATTCAGCCAGTCGATATGAATACTTTTTTTTTTACGTACGTATTATTCGTTTCTATCCTACTTGTTCCAAATTTAAATATAAATTTGCCCAACAAAACTCTTAACCTTACGTTTAATAATTGCTCAAGTATAACTTTTAATTTCAATCATTAAACTTCAATTTTAACTGTTGATATGAGTTTCTTTTATCTACTATTCCTATAGGTAATAGTTGAAAGAAAAGCAGATTATGCACCTCGCCTTAAGTAATTTATATTGCCCTCGTGCGTGTTAGATTAGAGCCCGAGCGTCAGCGAGGGCTCTAAATCAGGCATTCGGTGCAGTAGTAAATTACTTTGTGCTCGATGCAATAATCTACAATTTTCTTCATAATTTTGTAAGTAATAAAGTGTATTTTCGTTAATCCCACAGGAGCGGTAGTCCAGCCGTTGCCGACCGCTCACCTGATCTTCCGAGCCCCGTCGCAGGCGGCCGGCCACTGCTGGCTCGACGGGCTAGAACTAGCCTTACGATGCAGCAATGCTATGCTCAGGTAACTACTACATACATATGGTTCAAGACATAATTTAACATCACGCCTTTAATCCCAGAGGGGTTAGGCAGAGTTGTACCTATTAGCATGGGGACTCAACTCGAACAAATTATAATATGTCTTGAAAAAAAATCATAGATGGCAGCATAGGTAACCATTATGAAATTAACAATCATTAAAAAGCGATAAACGACAGAATTTTGGCTGAATTATGATTGGTAAAAGTCAAAACATCCTTGTTTAGTGCAGTTGTATCTATTTCCACTCATAATGCGCGTATTTTAAAAATAAAATAAAAAGGAAGCCTTTATCTTTAATTCTAACCCTTTTAATGATAAAAGTAGCCATCTGTTAATCATTTTGTTTAGAGCTTTTTGTAATAGATGGCGTTTTACTCAATTGGTCCTGCCTCATCACAGTTTCCAATAATGTTACTTATGTAAATCGAACAACTTTTTTATTATTATTTTTACATAGAAATATAAAATAAATCTAATAACATGTTTTTCTGAACCCGGAACTATAAAACTTTATATAAAAAGGATTGCATGAAACGTTTTAAAAGTAGGTCGACTCCTAGATGGCGTTGTAAAACTACTGTCTCTGGCAATTAGTAAATCACTTATGCTGCCATCTGTTGAAAAATCAGACGAAGAAAAATTGCCAGACTTAGGGAGGTGTCATTTCTTTGTATGGGATTCGGTATCTGTACGTAGTATTGTATTATCTGTGCTATTAGTACACCCACATATCGCCAGGTAAGCCAGGGTCCCATGTAACAGGAGCCGAGTCTATTGCCATCAACCGGGCACAAATCCTGACTCCGGGCTGCTACTGAGAAATTCTAGATAGAAAACCCAATAACTCTTTGGCTCTTGCGATCACAAGACCAACGAGGCAGAGGTTTAAGACATTTATTTCTCAAAACAGAATACAATTATTCACTTAAATATAGAAACACTGGTTGCATGCAACTAAACGTTTTTTTGAACGAGTATCGGAACGGTGTGTTTGAAGTTAGAAGTAGGAATAATATTGTTTGTCAATAGCTTATCTCAATCTTTACTCCAACACTGACTTATTCCTAGTTAATATTTTAGGAAAATCATATATTTTTACAATGTCTGTAAATATGTGAGCACAATGTACCTATCACGTGATTAATTTATCTGCCTTTGCTTTATTTTTAATTCTTTTTACCAATTGTGGTATAGTATTTTTATTCTTGGTGCATCGTCTTCACATATAGAAAAATAATTAATGTATGCAAAATATTGTATAACATTTTAAAAGAGTAACGGTGGAGTTTCTTGCCACTTCTTCTCCATACGAAACTACTTTTTAGAAGTGGCGCCTAGAATCAGTTCTATTTTTAATGTAAATTTTGACGTTCAAAAGTGCCTTTTTATGGGTCTATTTGAAATAAATGCTTTGACTTTGACTTTGACTTTGACTTATCATTAAATTAGTATAATAAACTATGCTAAAAGAGATCGAGTTTATAAGATATTTTGTTTTACTGCCTCGTTGGTCTAGTGGTCGCAAGAGCTACTGCTGAGCATGAGGTCTTTCTATCTAGAATTTCTCATTAGCAGCCCGGAGTCTGGATTTGTGTTCGGTTTATGGCAATAGGCTCGCCCCCTATTACATGGGACTTAAACATAACTGGCGAAATGTAGGTTCGATAGGTAAACATCTTCTGGGACTACAGGCGGGATGTTATGTTATGTTTGTTTTAAATATTATGTTTCTTTACTTTATGTACGTGCTTAGCAAATAAATATTGAGACCTGAGTCCATATTACGTATCGAAACACAGTTCTATCATAGTTGCCATTAAAAGCTTAACTTTTTCTCGTACTCGCCTTGCAGTATAGGCTTGTGGTCACGCTACAATGTACTGGGATCGATCTATCATCACTGACAGGATTATTGTAGCCAATAAGCCTGATGTGACTTATGGCAAAATATGCTATATTGCCATAAGTCGGTTATATTACCCAACGGTAATATTTCCAAAGATGGGTAATATTACGGTAATATTGGCGGAAGTGGGTAATATTGCCATAAGTTGGTAATATTGGCGGAGCTGGGTAATATTGCCATAAGCCGGTAATATTGGTGAAATTGGGTAATTTTGGTGAAAGTGGGTAATATTGCCATAAGTCGGTAGTATAGGTCAAAGTGTTGGTAATATTGCTATAAAGCAGGTAGACTGATTGATGGTAATATTGCCAAGTTGATAATATTGCCATCGATGCTGCAATGCTCAGGTAATAAATAGGGTGTAAATCCCATGGCATAGCCGTTATCACCGACATCAGGACACGCAGGACATTCATTATTTAACACACCTTATTTATTTGTACAGATGTTCCCGCTCCCGCCCAGAACAGACAGTAGCGGCGGATTCCCCGGCGACTCAAACGAACCTGTCGCATGAAGACCTTGAAAAGCACTTCAATGAACACGGTCAGTCTAGACATAAGTTTTATTATTAACTGGATACTGTCCTGATTCGTAACTCAAATATGTAACATCGGTAGTAAGACAGTCATTACTTGATATTCTCCGGTGTGAAGTTTAAGGCCGACAATGAAGAATAATAAGGTGCCATCTCCACGGGTGAGAAAAACGCGGTGATAGTCTCGACCGTGCCATCAAATTTAATACAAACTCTATGAGGGCCTTAGCACAACTGCGATGCGAAAATATAAATCCGCTCAACGATAATCTGCTATAGCGATGCGCGATACCGAGATGTTTTATTCGATTGTTTCGATTGTTCGAACATCTCGATGGTTCTCGATTGTTCGACTTGGACTCGAGTCTGACTCGGTCTGTTATTGCGACTGGTGCATGAGGTGCATTCGTGAGTTGTTCCTTGATTATTTAGAGTTTCGCGAGTTCTTGACTTGCGTTTGCGAATCTAAACTAATTCTTCGAACAATCGAGAACTAGCAGTCGATTCCGTTGACTCGAAACAATCGAAAAACATCTCGAACGTTTGTAGAACGGCGACTCGATGATTTATTTTAACGACTCCGATTATTTCGATTGTTAAAACATCTCGGAATCGCCCATCGCTGATCTGCTAAGGAAGCAATCGCAGTGTAGCAATCGGAGCAAAATGTCGTCGCTTTTGACTTACTTACTACAGTATAAGCCTACTTCGAACCTCTTAGATTAGCATTTCCGTGAAATCAACATCAAATTCACAAAAAACAATGAATTTTCGCTTTACAAAACTAAAGCTAAACAACCGCAACAAAATAGCAGGCTGAGCGCGGACGTGCACCTAGCTTCCGAGCAAGCAAAGTCACGCGGGAAAGAGAATCACAAATAAGGTCTTTGCGTTACAACAGTCGTACAACGGACAAGTCATGCCTACGGTTTCGCGGCGGAGAATTGATACCCGCCTGAATCAATCTCCACACTGTGATATAAGCTAGGCACAGCATGATTATGGAGATGGCGCCTTAGACTTTGTTCAAGCGTAATATGAACATTTTTGTTATTTTTTTTATGAAGATTACACGCAAAAGAATAAAGCTCATATTCGTCTATGCACGCAATATAGATCTCGGCCTTAGTAAGGGCGGATACATTTGGTAAAACCTTATGGGACACCCAATTAGGGTTTTACCAGTTTGGGCACCTGAACCAGGCCATACATATAATGCTTTGCTTTCCTATTTCGAATCGAAAGGTTTCAACAAAAAATAAAAACCCGGAATTACAGATTTTTTAAACAACAATTATGTGTTGTTCGCCTTAGATATCACGGAGTAGATTTTTAATGGAATATCACAGGTGAGGTGCGGCGGTGAGTTGCCAAAGAGAACGTGAGGTTTATGTGCGTTTGAGATATTTACGATAATTTTATTTGGCGACTGACAATGGCTGCCTTAAATCGTGTTTTAACACATAACTATTATTTTTTGGAAAATAATGTCTACTTATTTCAAAGACTGATTGAAATAAATTGGTACGAAATATTATTTAAGAATATCGTGTTTAGCGTTGTTATTGGTTTATAAAAATTATACTCACAAAATTACTTTTTAGCTATTTTAGATATCTAACCGACAACAACACAAGGTAATTTTTTAAATATGTTTTCCCAACTACCCTCCCTCGCACGTTTACTACTGCTAAATAGGACTAAAATTATCCGAGCCCTCATCCTGTAGCTCACCTCTAATGTCGATATCGGACTACTCCCCTAAAAGATCCCATTGCATCGATAGAAAAGTCGCATGCCAAGTACCGAAAAAAACAAAAACGCATAAAACAAAATGGGCGCAATTTATGGAGTCTATCGAAATTCTGTCTAAAGATCATGATTCTAGCGACTCGCCTACGCCAGAAAAAGATAGCAAATTCTTAGATTTCTTGCGAAAAAAAGAGACACATCTAGGTCGCAATACTACGTCTACTTCTTCTATGAGAATGGAAAAAGAACCGACAGTTAAAAAACAAATGAGCAAAAGTGTAGCCTCAAGCCCTCATAAGTTTGAGCGAAAGAAATCTCCGACACTAAAATGTCTTGAATTACCAAAGATTCCTTTAAGAGATCATTCGAAGGAGAAACTGTCTCCTTCATCAATGATTGAAGAGAATTTCATGAAATTTATGTCGAGTTTTCCAAAACGGAGGAGCTCAACTCCTCTAACATTTAGTCAAAAACGCATCGGCGAGTTAAGAGAATCTGGCATCAAGACTGATTCAGAAAATGATGATTTTTTTATTAAGTCTAAAAGGAGATTGTATAAGGGATCTGAAGTTATTTGTGATACTCCTGAGAATATTATTATTAAGACAGCGCCATCTGTTGAGAGGGTGAGGGGGGAATATACTTCGTCTTCCTCTGATGAAGCTAGAGATGAATATAGGTAGGTTTTAACAGATATGCTTGCTTAACGTTAATTAATTGCATCATTTAATATTATTCTAATCCAATATAATCGACTGCGAGTATTGATGGCCTTGAATACTACACTTTATTGTAAGTGTAATAAAGCGCAAAATTGTGCATGCATCAACAAGAATGTCACGTCGACCCATTAGAAGTTCTGGACGACGCAAGGATTTTTTGCACTGTAAAAAACAGAAAATTAAGCTAATAATTCAGTTACATCAAAAAATCTTCAGCTGCACATTTCAAAAATTAGTTGAAGCTATGAATAACGAATAGAACCATCTCTTATTCTATACATAACGATAACGGCTTTTAAACTGAATATAATCTGTTTCCGAGTTCTAAAATATATTCGAAATTGTCTATTATAATGTGCAATTACGGACAAAACAATAAATTAAAATATCTGTGTGTGTATAGAAATAAACCGATTAATTTTTGACATAAAATATGATCTATCAAACCATTGTTATAGGAAATCTCTGTACCCACAACTAATAATAACACCAGACAAGTTCTCAGTGATAGACTACAACAAACTTCCCTCCGTGAATTTTAAAGCGAGTAACTTGGAGCGGCGAGACGAAAGATTCATATCACAGAATGTTTATGTCGCCGGAAAGATCGTGAGGACCGGTGAGGGCGGCCTACCCGTTCTAGGGAGGCATTCCATATAGAGCACCAATTGGAAAAGCACCAATGTGAATAACACCCTTTTTTATTCCACATTGCGCACCAACGGTTATAGCTGTAGTTAGAAAGAAGCATCAACTATTGAGAAACTTCGATATAGTTTATTTTAATGTTTTTATTAGTCACGCAATTGTTTTGATGTGAAGGAAAAATACTGCAATCATCTATTTAAGCATCCTGTCACTTATATCACATTCAATTTCGTTCAACATGGTACCCGCTAAGTCGATTCATAATAATAAATTCAATACTTAAACAAGTGTTTCTGTATTATTAAAAGACGGTTTAAGTATTGACTCCGGGAATATAGACGTAGATTCAAGAAATAAAAGTGACAGTTTGCTTTTATAAAATAATTACTAAATTGTTCCGACACATCAGAACAGTTGTGTAAATTAACAAACATTTATTTACATTTCTGTCAATGTTTTTCAATGGCTAATGCAAGGGGCATCCAATGGAATTTCATTATAACCTTTGGTGCGCAACGTGTACTACTACGGGTGCTATTCGCATTGGTGATCTAAATTACATGCCTTCTTTGGAAGGCACAGGCGTGATATTGAGTAGTAGCTATTGGCGTTTTTTTGTATATATCAAAATGAAAATTTGTTTGGGGGAGTAGTCTACTTGCGTTTAAAAATACTGTATCTGGCTAGAGTACTGACAGTTTTGTTTTTTGTGCTATTTCTTAGGCTAAAATTTGTGTGTTGGTACCGCTAGAATAAATAAAATTAATCTTCGTGTATTTTAACTGTGGAAGATAATAAAATGTTTCTTTTTATTACAAGACTGCGGCGCGCGGCGGGGCCCAAAAGGCCGGTTATGTTTTTAAAGAAAGTATTTGTTTTCACTATAACCTCCGATTTCATCAAGTCTGTTCAATTTAATCCGAAGTCCAATTCTCGCAATTAAATACGTTTTAATGTCGCAAACTCATCACAACGACAATCAATCAACTTAAGGAAATTAGAGGTATTTTAGACAAATCGAGACTGAATAGAATGCGAACGTTCATAAAAAAAAACTCAGAACTCGATTGAAATTATATGACGACATAGTTCATCATCAAATGTTTTGCCTGAAAGCTCTTATATATATAGAACAATTCCATGTCAACTATGTTTTGTTGCTGTAAGCCTACGTACCTACGTACGCACGGACGTAAAAATATGACGGCGGGATTTTCAACTTTCGGTGTTGAACCGAGCGTTGAGAATAGTGAATCTCAGCGCGTCGAAAAAACACATAGTTGGGTTTTCAAGTCTCGGCGCCAAGCAGAGCGATGAAAATCTAATGTTGATGGGATGATGACTAATATCAAAAATGTTCGTAAAAATTATTTTATTTCAAAGAAGGCATCGAAAAAATTTGCAAACAAGAAAAAGATACACGCTTTAAAAGTTTTTGGAGGGGATTACTCCCTTTCTTTTCGCGCGGTACGGACAATGTACGGCGCTAGTATGAAGTTACATAGTTGTGACGTCACTTCTGCGATAGTGCGCTGTCCTTGTCTAACACTTATTTTAAAACGTTTATAACTTGGCAAGTTTTTAAACTTTTACACTTTTTGTATTATTATTTGCACTATTTGGAAACAAAAAAATTTATGAGATTAAAAAAAAAATGTGATCATCTCTATTACTGCACGCGTTTCATGAACAGTACCCTAATGTCGTAATACACAATCAATCGGAATCTGAACCGTTTTGAAATAGATTGCTAATCCATTGCTTCATAAGTTCGATACAAAAAGCTGCTCGACAATGTAAATAACGCAATGAATGTTGTTGAACTGTCAAAATGAAACAGATTAGTCGTAATCGTTTACGAAAATGTGTTACACAACAGGCATGATGACTATTATTAAAAATGTTCGGAAAAAATAATTTCATTTCAAAGATTGCATAGTAAAAATGAGATATTCGATGTAAATATGAAGAAGCTACACGCTTACAAAGTTTTGAAGGGGATTATTCCCGTCCTTGTCGCTCGGTACGGACAATGTATAGCGCTAGTATGAAGTTACATAGTCGTGTGACGTCACTTCTGCGATAGTGCGCTGTCCTTGTCTAACACTTATTTTAAAACGTTTATAACTTGGCAAGTTTTTAAACTTTTATACTTTTTGTAATATTGTTTGCACTATTTGGAAACAAAAAATATCATCATCTTTAAATAGGCTGCGGGTTTGTTGCCGCAAGAATAATCAAAATGACATATTTCTTTTATTCATCTGTCATTTTACTATTCCTCCGTCGAGAAAACTCGTTTCTATGGCGCTCGTTACGCGGTGCTTGTTTAATATAAGCCCAATGACCGGCCAAGTGTGAGCCAGCTGTTGGATTCGGACACAAAAAGTTCGTACGATCGCACAATAATTAAAACAACTTTTTTTTAAACACGTTTCTTGTATAGGTTACCAAGACATCGACTTCCGAAATTAAAGTAATATTTCACATATATTTTTTTTTTAAAGTTTTTCGTTAATTTTTTTTTTTATAGTGGCAATAGAAATACACACTCTGTGAAAATTTCAATTGTCTACCTGTTACGGTTCATGACACAGCCCGCTGATAGACAGACGGACGGAAAGCGGAGTCTTAGTAATAGGGTTCCGTTGGCACCCTTTGGGTACGGAACTCTAAAAACGACCGCGGCGACCGATCTCAACAGCAAAACCTCGTTTTTTCGAAGTTAGTCAATAAATCTACCCTCTTTTTGGGCTTTTGGTAAAACATTTTGGTCTTCAAAATATAACGAGCATAGCGACTCTCATATCTATATTATTTACATAACACTTTCCTTCCAACACAAACCAAACTTATATTATTGAACACGAATTGTAATAGGGATATAATCGGCCTCGGTGCTTGCTTTTGACAGCTGTCAGCAATATTGGTATGACAATCGAGCAATGCCGTGCTACGTAATAGTTTTGGGTATGTTTAAATTGCGAGGTTATTTGGTTTATGGAAGCCTGGTAAAGTCGGCCTATTAAAACTATGATCATAACTTGGAACCTTGTTATAATTATTAGGCGATGCAAATGGCAGGGAACCACATTAAGATAACTTAAGATGAGATTTATATGCTCAAACAGGCAGGATAACGTAAAGAAAAAAATACAGTTTTAGACACGTTTGCCTCATACTATGGCGTGCAAATATGAATAGTTGTGATTGTTAATAATGAATTTCAATTCAATATCATAATTTAAAGAGATTTCAGCAAACAATGAAAAAATCAAAATGTCAAAAAATTAAAAATAATTCACAAATAATCTCTCTCAAAATAAATGCATTAATATTGTAGTAAAGTCCGCGAGGCCTCAGCTGAGTTTTGCATTTGTGTGAGTGATTACCAATTTAACTATATTTTCCTCGAATTCTACGGTTTTTTTTGAGGTAGTGTACATAGACCTGAGGTTCTAGTGTGAGTTTCTTGAAACCATTTCGACTTTACGCATCGACCGCGTTCGGCGCTTCGATTGGCCCTTCACCATTCGATCGTTGCCGCACGCAGCCGAACGCGATGCGTAAAATCGAGACGGTAAAAATAAACTCAAACTAGACCCATGGGCCCATTTTGAAACAGCTCCTTAGTGGGTTTGTATGTACGGTTGTCTTTGGAACTACTGATCAAATTCCGAAAATTCTTTCACTAATGTGAAGCTGTCGTATTGCCGAGTATTTGTTAAAAAAAAAACCTGGCCGAAGACGCGGGCCGAATAAGTGATGAAGACAAGTAACGAGTTTAATGTGACACAGTCCTTTTGCTTATGAACGCTTTTCAAATACGTACTAATAAATAGACCTCGCATTGCGTAGGTTTTCTGCACGTAGCAAATTGTCACTAAAGTGCAAATTGCGTATCTACACAGCGTGCATTCGCCCGATCATGACCTATGCCAGTGCAGTCTTCGCACACGCCAAGCCCGGTCGCTTCAATAGAATGCAGACCCTCCAGAACAAGTTCCTCCGTAGGATTACAGGCTCCCCCTGGTACGTTCGCAACGAAATCCTCCACGTAGACCTCAGGATTCCCACTATCCGTCAGCTTATGAAACGCATTTCAAAGCTTTTCTTCGAGACCGCCGCGAATCACCGCAACCGTCTGGTTGTGAAAGCCGCTAGCTATATTCCCTCCACCATTAGTCATGTCCGCCGTCCCAAGCATGTCCTCACCGATCCCGATGACCACATAACTCTCATTCAGGAGAGCAGTAGGGCCACCAGTACAGTGCACAAACACAGAGCGACATTCCGACCTCGCCGCCGAGGTTCCTCGCGAAGATCCCGACGTAACTGTCCCCCCCGACCCTTGCTCGACGAAGTGCCAGCCCGCGCCGTAGCTGAGCCTGTAGCTTTAAATTCCCCGAATAATAATAATATAATCCAGATCCAGCCTGTCCCATCTTGCTGTCCTCCCGTCAGCGACGCCCTAAGCCGAGGTCCGTACCCCACAGGGGGTGCCCTTAGCGAGCGTTCGCTTAGTAATGTAAGTAGTTTTACGCCCCTGGCTGGAGGCTTTGAGTCCGCTTAAGGCAGCCACAGGATAGTCCGGTTAAGTAGTCACGACCTCTCAAGGTCAACTACGAGATGCCATACACAAAAAAAAAAAGTAGGTTTTCTATACAATGAGTGGCCAGGTTATACTGGAAATGTATAGATTGATGTTTCGTCATGACATGTGTTCAAGTAGTACAAATCAGTAATTAGCATAAGCATAATCAGCCAATAATGTTCCCACTACTGGGACACAGGCCTCCTCTCCTAATCTACCACGCGGCCCCAGAGCGGATTGGTAGATGTCACATGTCTTCGAATTTTTGGTTCTAGGACATGCCGGTTTCATCGCGATGTTTTCCTTCACCGTTTTGAGAGCAATGGTGATGAAATTATTAACAACAAGTAAAGCGCTTGCTTGGGTTGGATTCGAAGTCGGGGCCGATACCACTGGTCCACTACTGCTCACAGTAATCAGGCCTGCATAATAGAAAAGAGTCCTTATTACCTCGTTTTTTTTCGGTGGGAAATCATCAAATGACTTCTTCCGCTCTGGGAGCGGGAGGGCGTGTCAGACTTTTACTGACTAAAACCCACCCGTGTTCCTTCAGTTGCCTGTGCCAGGGCCACGGGTACTCATTCGAATTACCCGCAACTCTGAGGCGTCGGCCCTATCGGACCCCGTCATTTTTTGTATACGACACGCCGTCGCACAGTGGTCTGAAAATCGAGCTCCATACTCATAGAAACTAAATGTCAGGGATTAAAAAAAAATGGGAATGTCTCTGGAATAACTCTCTTTATATAATATTAAAGTATGGAGGGTATGCGCAGCTCCACGCGTGAGAAAAAAAATGTTTTGTGTTTTTTTGTATGGGAGAAAACACTTCAAGTTGATTATTTTCGAACTGAAAGGAACTGAAGGGCTGGTACTCACATGAGTTATTGTAACTCATACAGTGATCAAGATGGCATACAATTCATGCACCTTTCGGTGCCGCTTCGCGCGAAGGAAATTTTAAACTCGTCCGGCAAGCCCGCGCCTACGGTGGCCGGGAATCTGCAGGCGACTCCCGACGCCCGGGCGTCTCATGCGGCGACAAGGGGCGTGAGGGCGAAAGGCTCTCTCCCTCACGCGCTCGGCCTCCTACTTCGCGAGCATTAATCTGCTTCGTGCTTATTACCTCCTATGGTGAAGTGTAGATAATTTGACATGAATGTCGCCAGTTATGGTCAGCGTCCATTGTAATTGTAATATCGAACTTCCTGTCTGCGGAAGTCATTTGTTAGGTCGTATAACTGAATTATTAGGAATGTTAGAATTATGCCCGCGCCTATATAAGCGTGGATTTTCAGTAAAATGCCAGGTGTACTTGAGACATTTCTGCATATCGTTTCGGAGAAATCATTTGTTTATTAATTTGATTGGATCCTCAATGATTGTTCACAAAGTTCCTATGCGAAAGTTTGTATGCAACAGTGCACAGTGCAACTATCTATAACAGGCAAACTCCGCATGCTTAAAGGAGTTGGCCTAATAAGGGGTTTATTTTGTTTTTAAGATATTACTTTGGATTTTTTTCAATAGAGGAGGGAGCAGTCTTGGCCCAGTGGTAACGGCCGCGACTTACGAGTTGTAGGTCGTGGGTTCGAAGCCTGACAGGCGCTTTACTTTGCGTAAATTATTTCATCACCACTGCTCTCAAAACGGTGAAGGAAAACGTCGTGAGGAAACCGGCATGTCTTAGGTTTTTTTTTTTTTTTTTTATATGTAACCGGCAAAAAAAATTCAACGCAGGGGCGTTCAGAATCATATACTAAATCCATGGTATCAGGTTGTGCGTCGATGTCCCTTCCACTCTGTATATGGCTATATACTTTTATTGCGTTGACTTATAGTTGATTTTCTTAGAGTTTCAAGGGACCGAGGCATACGTATTTAATATTAATTTTAACTTTTACCTCCTCGCGTTCTTGAGAAAAACTAACAACGAAGTGATCCTTTAAGGGTTCCGTTTTTTTTCCTTTTTGAACGAAACTCCCAAGTCTGTTTATAGGGTTCCGTACGTAAAAAGGAAAAAAAACGGAACCCTATAAACATACTTGGGAGTTTCGTCTAAGATAATTATTAAAGTAAGTTGCTTATTAATAACTTTTATGACATGGAGTGGGAGTAAAAAGAAATTGTAATAAGATCAATCGCTCTTGCTTTTGTGTTTCTAAATTCTTAGCTAAGAAATTGAGTTTAATTATTTATCTTAGCTGTATTGGATACTAGCTTCTGCCTTGTCTTCTGAAATTTCTTGGACCCCCGTCGCATCGCATCGCGTCGTCTCGTTATTTCAGACTTTTTATCTTTTTGCTCGGCTTCTTAAGGTCACAGCGTGATGTTACATAGCCTAAAGCATTCGCCAAGAATTGGGCTTTATGAATACAAAAATAACGCCGAATTTTTTTTTATGAATAGCCGAGCAAATAGAAGAAAAAGTCAGAAGGACGTTAAGAGAAAACGAAGTTGACAGGACCGGTGGGCGATGCGTTTCGATGCGACGGGGTAGGTCGGGGGAACAAAAAACTTCACATTTTTGAAGTAATTTTTTTTTTATAGTATCTCGCAGGTCAACCTGTAAGGTTGTCGTCTGCTTAAGCGGACTTGCCTGTGGTACCCTAATAAATTAAGGCCTCCAGCCAGGACTTAAACTTAAATACTAACTAAAAACTAAGCGACAACGCTAAGGGCACCCCCTGTGGGGTACGGACCTCGGCTCAGGGCGTCGCTGGAAGAGGGCAGCAAGGGACTAGCTGGATAAGGATTTGAGTGATTTAGGGACGAATTTAAAGCTACAGGCTCAGCGGCGCGGGCTGGCTCGAGCAAGGGTCGGGAGGGGCGTGGATTTGGGCGTCGCGGCGGGCCTTGGCGGCGAGGACGGTAGGACGGCGATCGGATTTTGCGCTTGTGTAAGGTGCTGGTGGCCTTACTGCTCTCCTGGAGGAGGGTAGTGGCGTCGTCGGGGGCGATTAAAGTATGCCTTGGTCGGCGAATACTGCTAATGCGGGAGGGAGTGTAGCGGGTGGCCGCTGAGATCAAGGGGTTTGGGTGTTTGATGCCACAGTCGAAGATTTCATGAACTGGTTTATGATAGGCATTTTAAGGTCGACGTGGAGATTCATATTACGGACATAGAAGGGGGCTTCCGTGACCTTTCTGAGGAAACGGTTCTGGAGGGTCTGCATCTTATGGAGATGACGTGGGTGAGCGTGCGCAAATTCAACGCAGGCATAGGTCATGATGGGACGGATGACTGCGGTATAGATGCGCAGCTTGCATTTAAGTGACAGTTTACTAGGGGCTGTCAGTACAAAGTGGAGCCTGCTAAGAGCGAAGGAGGCGCGCGCGCGAACCGCCTTAATATGAGCCTTGTTTTTGAAGTAAGCAAATCTTGCATAATATGAACAAAAAAGTCAAAACTAAAACATTGCGAAGTCGGGACTGTATGCATGATGTCATGTGCAACTTTATTTAGCTTAATAATATATATGAGGTTTGACAATGACATAAAAAATATTTGTTCAGAAGATTCATCTAAAAAGTCAAAGCATTTATTTCAAATAGGCGGCACTAAAAGGCACATTTGAACGTCAACATTTACATTTAAATAGAATTGATTCTAGGCGCCCCTTCCAAAAGTTAGTTTCTTATGGAGAAGATTGGGCAAGAAACTCCATCGGTACTCATTTTAAATGTTTTACAATATTTTGTATACATTAATTATATAATCATATATGAATACAATGCACCTAGAATAAAGTAACAATACCACAATAGGTAAAAATTAAATAAGTTTATTGACACAAAATACCTTTGCATACAATAACAATACAAATACATTTCACAGATACCTACATTGTATTTTGGGAAAAGGCTGCATAAATAGTTACCTGTCTCCTAAACTAGGAAAACCCTGTGACCTAGGAGTCAGTGTTCTACTGTACTCGTAACTTCGTGTACAAAAGAGACCTTTAGTTATTTTATGTGTGTTATGTATATGTGTAAAGGGGGCGATAGCTGTGAGGTTCTGAGGGATGTAGTGTGGTGTATGAAGGGGGGGGGGGGGTGTTTAGTGGGAGGATGTGTGTGTGTGTGGGGGTGTGTGTGCGAGGGTGTGTGTAGTCGAGTAAGGAGTGTTCGTGTGCTGTTGCAAGTGTTTCTGTATCCGTCCTTGTAGAATAATAATGATTATTTTATACCTACATTATTTTATAAATAATGTCTTCTGTAGGGGAATAGTTCTGATTATAAAAGAATTAAAAATGAAACAAACGCAGATAGATTAATAATGTGTTTGATTACTAACTTTATGACAACAACTATGTACAAATATACCCATGTTTACAAAGAAATCATTTATTTCTTTGCAAATTCGATTGATTTGATTTTTGATTATGATTAGATTCACCAATGGCGCTCACATATTTACAAACATTGTAAAAGTATACGATTTTCTTAAAATATTAACAAGAATTACGTCAGTGTGTGAGTTAGTAATTTAATTAAAGAATGTAAATCGATGTCATAAACATAAAAAAATATACAATTAAATTAGCAAAAATTGATTTTGATTTTGTATGTTATGGAGACAAAATTGAAAAATAGGCGTCTCTTCTGGCACACATCGTTTTCCACTTGAGTGTTTGTCACTGCTGTCGCTAAAGCTTTGGTTTTCTAGAAGAGCAGTGGCCCGACACATAGAGGCCGCAATTTACCGACAAAAGACGTCACTGAATCGTTAAAGGTAAATTGGTGTGTTTTCCCAGACAGCGTTTTTTTTAACACCGTAAGGTCAGACTCCGCTGCCATCATTTTGATGACAGCTGTCAGTCACTTCGGCCGTTACGTGGCGGGCGAAGTTTAACTATAAAATGTTTTTTTTTGAGAAAAGCACGGGTCTGAATACTTGCTTTTCTTAATAAAAATACAGGTTTATTTGTTTTTAAAATCGACCTTATTTTACCACAATGTTCCGTTTACCCGAGTCGGTTTTCAATCCTCAGTACTCTTAAATAATAAAAGTTCACATGTTCTTTTAGGGTATCCACTAGGAATTTCACAATAGCAGCCCAGAGACTGGATTTGTGCCCGGTTGATGGCAATAGGGCAGTGATGTTTAAGCCCCATGTAACAGGGGGCGAACCCCTGTTACATGTGGCTTAAACATCACTGGAGAAATATGGGTGTACTTTAGGTATAGATCTGCCTTACCCTTCGGGGATTACAGGCGTGATGCTAAATATGTTATGTATCTCCTTACTCATTTTCAATGTTTGATTACATTTACATCATCATCATTAAGGCAAACATTCGCGATAAGGCACGACTCGTCTCGCGACACGCGGTGCCTTTGTGTCGCGCTGTCGCTTTGCGCCACTGTGATCGAGCCTTTGTTCAGTTGTTTACATCAATACATAAACTCACGACTTCTTCCCTTGGGGGTAGGCAGATACTCCAGTACGCCATCCGCTACGATTCGATCCTTATATACTCCTTTCGCCTCGTTCATCAGAGGCTCTAGTCTGAGTTCCATTTAACCATTTCGACTTAACGCCTAGACCGCGTTCGGCGGTCCGATTGGCCGAACGCAATTTTCAAGTAGGGAACGCAGTCGATGCGTATAGTCGAGATGGTTAAAAGGAACTCACACTAGGCCCACTGGTCACCCTCCCGACCCTTGTTCGAGCCAGCCCTCGCCGCTGAGCCTGTAGCTTTAAATTCGTCCCAAAATCACTCAAATCCTGATCCAGCTAGTCCCTTGCTGCCCTTTTCCAGCGACGCCCTAAGCCGAGGTTCGTACCCCACAGGGGGTGCCCTTAGCGTGTAGTCGCTTAGTTTTTAGTTAGTGTTTGAGTTTAAGTCCTGGCTGGAGGCCTTAATTTATTAGGGCAACCACAGGCAAGTCCGCTTAAGCAGACGACAACCTCATAGGTTGACCTGCGAGATGCCGTTCCCAAAAAAAAAAAACACACTGGTCATAGAGGTCATACACGCACACCGGTTGCGAGTACTACGCACATTGACCTTCCTGAAGCACAACACCAATAAGGTTCACTATATGTCCTCCGAGGGCGTTAATTTAAGTTATCCTATTGCGTGTAATGGACCTTCTGTCCATGTTCCTATTGATATGACTTAGCACTTAAACATAAACATAAAATATGCAAATGACTGGCTTTACAAAATTGTTGTTATAGAGATACGGTGCGGTCACACCGCTGTTATTTTTGTAGTGATTTTTTGTCATCATCAACCAAGCCTTTTTCTTATCTGATGAGAACTGCTTCTAGTCTGACTGAATGTAGCAGAGTACAAGTATTTAACATGGAGCGACTGCCTATCTGACCCATACTACCAAGTATCTGGGTTACACGATATCCGTTAGTAAGACTGATTTTCGGACTATTCGTAATGACTGTTGAAGGTCTACGAATGGCAGCCGGGAGCAACGGCTTAACGTACTCTCTGAGGCACGGAGAGGTCTCGGTATGTAATGGATGGTCCTAAGAGGCTGACTAGAGCTAAAGCGCGGTCACTGACAGACTGCATAGAAATGAAAGAGAAACGCTTCTCTTTCATTTCTATGCAGTCTGTCAGTGACCATGTGGCATGAAACAATTTCTTAATATACAAAAAATCTATTGATTGGACGAGTGTTTGGAGATTGTTTACGAGAAAAAAAACACTTTTACTTGCAGAATAATCTGACAAAAAATCAGAATGAATGCATTTATATTAATATGGTTTTTAATCGTTAAGCCCGTCACAGACGTAGCTAAAATATAAATATTAATATGAATCATAGCAAGGCATATTACGACATATTTTCTATACACAATTTCGATTGACCGCACACGCAGCTGCAGCTATAATATATATTTCTATGACGTCACCAAAATTTGTCAAAATATATATGTAGGTATATTTTGGCCTTTAAAACCGTGCGCTTACAAAGGCGAGGCAAGGGCAAAATATAAATTATAGTATAGCTCTCGTGTGTGGTTGTTTGCTATACATACTAAAATATATATCTCAATACATTAATACATGACGGGCTTTAAAATAATTTTTTAGAAATATCTTCGTGATTTTTTTTCTATCGTATCAAATTAGTTGTATTATGTTTTCAACACACTATCTAACTAGCATATATCCTGAAGAATATCATATATTTTTCTGATTTGGTTTACTGCAGTGGATCATATACTATTAGGCATTACAAAACTTGCGTTTAGGTCCTGTAGTCCCCATAACGTGCTTTCTGAGGCACGGAGTGGTCGAGGTTATCTAATGGATGGTCCATGGACCGACCTCGCGTAGCGCTGTTATTAATGAGCCATGAGCCTCTCGTCACTCAGTCAATCAACTTTTATTTTAAAACGATCTTCTTCTTAGTGTCTTTGGCACGACACTTGTTCATATACTGGTCCAAAACTTTGCCACTTCAACGGCGTTATCGGTGGCAGCGCAGAGGTCACTGCATGTTTTGGGGCACAGAGGGCAGGATAGGAGGTGGAGCATAGTTTGTGAGTTAGCTCCACATCCAGACCCTGCCGCAGTTCCGTCGGAGTAGCCTCACTTTACGAGGGTTCGACTTACACCTTCCCACTTGGGTTCGGAGGCGGTTCAGGGACTTCCAAGCGGAATGTTGCACCCTACAGGGAGATGCTCGTTTGGAAGTAGATAATGAGTAGGTGTAGGAAAGGTATCCTGCCACAGTTTACAACGGGAGTCGACCTTGTAACCTGGTATTGCGCTGACGATTTCAGGAAACACACACACAATACAATACACGATTACAATAGATAACATGAATTGTGTATTGCTATCATAAATACGGTACTCACGGTATACAAAGGCGTGTTCTGATAAGTCGGTTAGTATGTGATAAAAAAACGTTGCTAATGTTAATGATAATATGTTTAGAACTTTGGATCTAGAGCGTTTACATGATTTTACTATCATTTGGCTTAGTTATTGCCTTGTTTGGTCATACTGAACCTGTATGTTGAGGACCATCGCTGTCTTTAGCCAATGGTCTGGCTTCAAATGTCATCTATGTAGGATGTTAATTAGGAACGCATCCTAATTCGAGGAAATTAAGAAATAAGTAATACGAGGGCGGCACTGAAAATTTCGGGAATCAAGGAAGTGACACAACATTACTATTTAAACACGTATTTATTGCTTTTCGAAGTATTCTCCGCGAAATTTGACACATTTTTCCATACGATGGAACCAATCATTGAAGCAACCATTCCATTCGGAAGTTGGGGTCTCCAAAATTGCCGTTTTTAGGCGTCCACAGCTTCTTCAGGTGATGAAAATCTCTGTCCACGCAATTTATTCTTTATTTTAGGGAAAGTATAGAAATCATTAGGGCTTAGGTCGGGGCTGTACGGCGGATGGTCTAATAGTTCTATGTTTTCTTGCTCTAAAAACTCTTTTGTTCTGTGTGCGGTGTGAGAACTCGCATTGTCGTGATGGATGATGCGGCGGTTGCAGTTCTCTTTACGGAGTTCAGAAGCGACCTGTGGCAAACAAATGCTAGCATACCATTCTGCATTAACCGTTCTTTGTCCCTCAAGAGGAATAGTCGTAACATGGCCGGTTTTGGAGACAAACGTGTCCACCATTTTTTTGCAACACTCCGTGAACGAACAATTTTTGTGGGCTTTAACTCATTTTCGAACACCCAAACTCGTGACTGGTTTTTTGTTTCGGGTTCGTACGCGTATATCCAGGATTCGTCACCTGATACGATGTTGTATACAGCATTTGAGGATCCTGCGTGGAATCTTTCGAGAGTTCTGATGCACCAAGTAACGCGAGCCGCTTTTTGCTCTTCACAGAGCGAATGCGGTATCCATCGGGAAAACAACTTTTTTACACCTAATTGTTCATGCAAGATGCCAATGTCTAAAGTTGCCTGAATTTCGCGGTATGTCACATGTCGATCTTCCTCAATCAGCTTACGCACAGCATCAACGTTTTCTTGGGTGACTGCAGTTTTTGGACGACCTTGACGGGGATCATCACTGAGCCAAACCATTCGAAAGTCATACTAAATCATCGCTCTTGAATTTTCTCGAGTCAATTCCATTTTCTCAACGACTAAACAAGTTTGACAAAACCTTGTGACAAGACCGAGATTTTTTTTTTAATAAATAAATGATATTCGATTTTTAAAACCAAGGAGTTTTCAATTAAAAAGATTTAAATATGACAGGAACTGTGGAAATATTCCATTCCCGATACTTTTAGTGCAGCCTTCGTAGTATGAACGCAGCGATGAGTGAAGGAGAGAGTATGTGTGGGAGGGAGAGGAAGACAGGATGGCGTGCGAGCTATAGGACGATGAAGACGTATTTTATTCAAAGAAGTTTATAAAATAATTCAAGAAGTTAAAAGAAGTGAAGAGTTTATTATTTCGGTCATCCACGCCGTCCCCCACATCTATAACTTTTGGTCGAAATAATAAGGAATGAAATCAAAAGTCGTTTTCACTTTTTGAACGTCAAAATTACATACGACAGTCCCCAAAAACCACCATTCCCTAGCTTTAACTGGGAGTAAGTAGTGGCGCAACAAAATCCCCAGCAGCACACCACCCGTAGCTAGACCACTTTAAAAACGGGTTTTGGCTATTCTATATGCCACTTTGCCCATTCTGCCGTCGTTAAAACCCATTACTATGGTAGCGTCCAGAGGCCCTAATGCGAGTTTCTTTTAACCATTTCGACTTTACGCATCGACCGCGTTCGGCGCTCCGATTGGCCCTTCGCCATTCGAAAGTTGCGCTGGGATTGCCAAGTGCCAATTCTCACTAGGGCCTCTGGACGCCACAGCTGTAGAGTCAAGTTCTTTTAACTGATCAGCAGTTAGAAGAACTTGATTCTATACAATAGTATGCAATATCCATGATCTCAGAATGCCATGTAGGTACGTACTAGTTTGCCTATCGCGGAGTGATTATTTGAAGATTAGTTTCTAATAGATGACTCAAACGTACGTCGGTGACGTAAACGTAGTTAGGAGATAACACAGTGATTAGGCAACCTACTTACTCAATCGATTTGCAAGAAAACTATCGTGGAAATGGCGGGCTAGTAGATAAATGTCCGGGACATTTTGGAATTAACAATTAATTAAATGCTAAGGAATGCCTTATGGCGCTGCTCCTAGCAAAACCTAGCGATAGCGCGCTGTTCAGAGGCTAATAACTTATAAAGGTATGAGGAACAGGGTGTATAGTTCACTCATCCTCTATAGAAAACGGAGGATCCTCCGAGCAGACGGGTGTCGTGTCTGGTGGGTCAACTGCCCGAAGATAGTTGTCGGAACGCGGCAAACTCTGCTTGCGCGATGCAGGATTTTGCGTGAAGTCAGTGTGATGCGTAGTTTTTATATGGAGGTGTAGTCGCCGCCGCATTAATTAAGAGTAATAAACTCTATCTAAAAGCACATGATTAATGTTCGATATCCTATCATTTGAGATCTCCTTGTAAAAAAGTGATCTGTTGCTAAAGGTGACGTTCTAATAATTTGAGGATTACACTAATGAATCGATATTTAAAAATCGAAATAATACACGCTTTTATTTTATTTAAAAATACCTTTTATTTTATTCTATTAAATAATAATAAAAAAGGTGAATTGTATAATAAAGGGGCGTGCGCAGGAGGCACGTCAGAACGAGAAAAAGCGGCGGGATGGAGTAGGACCGAATACTGAAGATAGTTATATATATATATGTATATAGGTTCCTAATTAATATATAATAAGTTAGTGGCCTGTTTAGTTTTTTTAAGACGCCAAAAAAATTAATTAAAGTTTTACAACAAGAGGTGCATTAATTAAAGTAGTGTGTATTTTTATTCGCAGGTTAATAATCATATTTACATAATATATAAGCTAACAGCCTTAAAATGAACATGAGTATAAAAAAAGTTGACCAAACTGGCCAGCCCTCTGGTCACGTGAAGAGTCGACCAACCGCTTAGCAATGTCTCAAAAAACCAAGTGGGCACTCGGACACCATGGCCCTAGTGTGTTGGTTTAGGAAAGTAAAATGAGAATAATTTGAGGTTCGATTATTATATAATAAGGCCCTTTATTTTTCCCTCTACACGCAAGTTGCGTTTGCAAGCTCTGTTTTCCCTTCACCGCTTCAGAACGCGCGATTATCTTATCAACAATATGCACGTACCCTAACCAACAACCAATGAACCAACCAATATTTTTTACAACGTTCAGTCTGATATGAATCCGCGTACGAAGCGGTCGCGTTAGCTTAAATACATTTTGTTTATTAAGTATACATATTATAATTACGTGATAAATGGAAGTCATTGTTGTTTGAACTTAATTATGAGTTAATGATTAGTTTTTGTGTGGTGCAATGTTTTTTTGTGAACGAGTGTAGTGAAATAAGTTTGTTTTTAACAATTATGCTGAGGTTGCCAGAAGTGTTGTTTGATTAATTTATCTATACATACATAGTATAAAACAAGGTTGCTTACTGCTCTATATAGATCTTCTTTATGCGGTTTTCACCATAATAGAACAAGACTTGAAGAGCATTTATGCCGAAATATTTATGTGTTTAATATATTAATTTTATTATGTAGTATGTGGATATAGGTCAGAAATCTCTTTTCATTTGACTTGTAGACAGGAGCAGGCACTTGAATTTCGAAAGTCGAAAGACACCGACTTCTGAAAAAAAAGCGTTTTTTAGAAGTTAAAAAAAAAAAGTTATAAATAACCTTAATAATAGTACCTTTGTACTCAAGTTATAATTATGGTCGTATCCCTTTAAAATTTACTGTGTACATAAATAATTAAAAAAAAAAAATTAAGTGGAAAAAATACGTAATAAAGAACCTTACAAAAAAACTGCCCATGCAAAGTCAATGAAATGTATGTGGGACCATGAAAAAAAGTATTTTTGAAATCGCTTTGCCGGAGTAATTGCGTAACAAAAAAACAAAAAAACTGTCGTTTTGAGCACCTTTTGGAAGTAGTTTCTAAATAGATTGTAACTGTACCTAATACTTACTTCAAGGTATGGTTCTTCACAAAAAGAGGAGAAATGAACATCACAAGCTCACTGTGAGTTGGTATTTTTTTTTTAGTTTCATTACGTTGTGGTTTTTTTTCTGCTTAAGTCAGTGGTTAGCCATAAAAGTAAATAATTTTGATCTTGGAAAAGTCACGTTGGTGTTTGTCTTTATTTATAATAAGCTATTGCCCGCGACTTTGTCTGCGATCCAGGAGGATAAGAAGCCTCGCCTCAGGGTCGCGGGAAAAAGTGGCTCTGGCACAGGCAACTGAAGGAAAACGGGTGGGTTTAGTCAGTAAAAGTCTGACACGTCCTCCCGCTCCACCCAGTGCGGGAGAAGTCATTTGATGATTTGCCAACCAAAAAAAAAGGATGAAAACTAGCCTTATGCCCTTACCCAGGTCATGGTCTCTAACATAACACATAACATCACGCCTTGTTTCCCCAAAGGGTTAGGCAGAGGTGTACCTGTACACCCACATTTCGCCAGTTATGTTTAAGTCCCATGTAATAGGACGCGAGCCTATTGCCATCAACCGGGCACAAATCCATACTCCGGGCCCGGACTCTCTGTGTGCCAAATGTCATCCAAATCCGTTGAACCGTTTTGACGTCAAACAAACTTAGATTCACATTTATAATATGGTAGTTAGTGGTTAGGGCTAGCTTCTGCCCCGACTACGTCCGCGTCAAATTACTTGTTCACCCGAACCTGCATCTTGCCCGCGCTATCACTTCGTTTTTGCTTATCGTTCTTTCTGACATTTTTTGTTTTTTCTCGGCTCCTTAGCATCATAGCGTGATGTTAAGTAATTTAATTACCACAATAACAAACAAACAAATATTACCTCTTTTGATTTGCTGACCCGGTGAACTTCGTAACGCCTCCGAATGTTGTGTTAGAAAATTAAGTATCTTTGACATAAAAGCTGTTCACAATAGTGTGCTGGTGCCCACGCTTATGCATGGAAGTTAGTGTTGGGTGTGGCAAAAGAAGCATGGAAGCAGAATGAATGCTGTGGAAATGCGTTTCTTGCGGAGCATCTGTGGTGTGACTTTGAATGTAGGCTGAGGAATGATGTGATAAGGAACCGTGTGGTTTAAAAGAAGATGTAGTGACAAAAATTGAAAAGAGTATGCATATATAGTTTGGTCATGTTGAGCGGATTAATGAAAGGAGACTAACAAAAGTTATTTACAAGGCAGATGTGAGTGGAAACGCCGGGACGGGACGCCCTAGGAGGACATATAGTGACCTTATTGGTGATGTTCTTCAGAAAGGTCAGGTGCGTGTAGTACTCGCAACCGGCGCTCGTGTATGACCAGATGTATGAACGTAAACAAGGTATGTAAGGATCGTATTAGGTTACGTTCTGTGTTTTCTGCCTACCCCCATGCGAAGAAGGCGTGAGTTTGAAGGCGTGAGTCAACAAATTGATAATTAAAATTGAAATTTTAATGATAGTAAGTAATTCATATTTTTGTTGACTAATTTATATAATGACTACTTTTACTGCTGAGCTTATGAGGTCCTGGGTTCGATTCCCAGGTGGGGCAACGTGTTATTGGGTTTTTCTATCTGGAATTTCTCAGTAGCAGCCCGGAGTCTGGATTTGTGCCCGGTTGATGGCAATAGGCTCGCCCCCTATTACATGGGACTTAAACATAACTGGCGAAATGTGGGTGTACTAAAGGTACACCTCTGCCTAACCCTTCGGGGAAACAAGGCGTGATGTTATGTTTATGTTTGAATTTTGATGAATATTATCACGGTTTATGCACCATCTCTTCCTACCAATTTGTACGCCACGAAATGTGACTGAACATGTTAGAACTTTTCTGAACCTCTTTATTATCTTGCATGCAATGTATCATGTACACCATGTTTCAACAAATAAAAACTTACTTACTACATATCTCGGAACCCTGGGGTCCCGGTCCTTTGGAAGGCGTACGAGGGGCCGAATACAACTCGCAGAGGCCTCTTAGAAACTTTTAAATGGAATGAGGCAGCAACCGACGATTATCCCTGGATGCACTGCGCAAGTGCACCCAAATATAACCTCCGGTTGGTGTCGGACTGTTGCAGGATATGGTCCTTTGGAAGGCGTACGAGGGGCCGAAGACAACTCGCAGAGGCCTCTTAGAAACTTTTAAATGGAATGAGGCAGCAACCGACGATTATCCCTAGATGCACTGCGCAAGTGCATCCAAAGATAACCTCCGGTTGGTGTCGGACTGTTGCAGGATATGGAAAAAATGTATTATTGAACCTATGGGTTTGAGTGGTTACCAAGAACTATGGAAGGACTATGGCCCCTGACCAATGTTTTATACATAAAATACACGGATTAAAATAAAATATACGAATTATCTTTATTATTATCTTAATTTATCCCATGTATTAATAGTTATTCTGCTATTCGAGGCGGAGACAAATCCAACAAACCTTAGAATATATGGTGATAGGATTATAGGAATATAAGGTGGTTAGATCATCAGCCGTTCGTGAGTCATAAATGATGTAACTAACCCGACTTTGTTTTATTTTTATACATGGTGTTTTTTTTTTGTATATCTCATAACTGTAGGGTATGAATGAGACGATATCAAAGAATCAGCTGGCATGTGAATAATTTTTATTTTTTCATACAAAATAATTTGAAAAAGTCACGATTATTAATCTAAATCACCGTTACGTGAAAAAAGAGATCGTCGCATTTTCTTAGTTTTAAATTATGTATAATTGGTTTGAAATTACTCGTAAATTATCGATGAAACTCAGATACTACACTCATGTTATTATTGATGATATCTTCGAAACTATGCATTTTTGGACCACATAATCAACGACTTTTTGTATTAATTTTGCTTGTAGAATATAGCCCTAGAGTTATGGGATATTAAAAAAAACACGTATAGATATGCTGCCTAAGATACTTGATTATGACTTAAAAACATTGAACACATAAATCTATTCACTGCTGGACTTTGGCCTCTCCTAAATTGAGCAGTTTTCTTTCTATTCAAAAATAAAGGAATTTTTTCTTTGAGTATAATTTTCTACCTGCAGTATTAAGAGTACTTTCCCTTCAGGTGGCATTACAAAATTCCACCATGTATACAATGACATGAGTTTTCCGTTGTAAAATATTATATTATCAATGACCATGGCCATTTTAAAAGAGTAACGATGGAATCGTTGGTCTAGTGGTCGCAATCGCTACTGCTGAGCATGAGGTCCTGGGTTCGATTCCTAGGTCGGGCGTCGTGTTATTGGGTTTTTCTATCTGGAATTTCTCAGTAGCAGCCCGAAGTCTGGATTTGTGCCCGGTAGATGGCAATAGGATCGCCCCCTATTACATGGGACTTAAACATAACTGGCGAAATGTGGATGTACTATAGGTACACCTCTGCCCAACCCTTCGGGGAAACAAGGTGTGATGTTATGTTATGTTAACGATGGAGTCTCTTGCCCGTTCTTCTCCATACGACCTTTTGGAAGGGGCGACTGGAATCAATTCTATTTTTGTATGTAAATGTTAACGTTCTAAAATCCCTTTTATGTGCATATTTGAAATAAATGCTTTGACTTTGACTTGGTCAAGTATTTTTTTCAGTTTCAGCTTTAATCATGGTCTGGCAGTTTGAGTAATTTCTGCGGCCTACCCAAATCTCCTTTCTTTAGTTATGTTCGTTGAATCTTCGAGCTTCTAAAGTTCTAAGTTAAGCTGCATGATTTCTGACAAAAGCGTGCACGGCCAGTCTGTGCACGCATTTGTCAGTATAGGTCCACTTAATCTGTGTGGTGGGTCCTGAAAATACCATCCAGACACCAGAATCTACATGGTCTTCAGAATCAGAATATTTATTTGTACTTCACATGATCTGACCAAGATCATGTCTGGACTTTAAAAGATACTGTGATCTCTGAGTTTGTTTCGACCTTTCTTCACAGAGTAGTCTGATGAAACGCCGATCTCATCTTGTTTTTAAAATAAGATTTACGTGTAAATGTGTTTATACGAACTTGAATGATCAGCCTATAACGTTCCCACTGCTGGGACACAGGCCTCCTCTCTATGAGAGGTAGTGAGCCGTAATCCACCACGCGGGCTCAGTGCGGGTTTGTAGATGTCACATGTCTTCGAATTTTTGGTTCTCGGACATGCCGGTTTCCTCACGATGTTTTCCTTCACCGTTTTGAGAGCAGTGGTGATTTAATTATTTACACAAAGTAAAGCGCCTGCTTGGTTTCGAACTCACGACCTACAACTCGTAAGTCGGGACTGTTACCACTGGGCCACCACTGCTCCTCACTGGGCCACCACTGCTCCTCATTGGGCCTCCACTGCTCCTCACTGGGCCACCACTGCTCCTCATTGGGCCACCACTGCTCCTCACTGGGCCACCACTGCTCCTCACTGGGCCACCACTGCTCCTCACTCGGCCACCACTGCTCCTCATTGGGCCACCACTGCTCCTCACTGGGCCACCACTGCTCCTCATCGGGCCACCACTGCTCCTCATTGGACCACCACTGCTCCTCACTGGGCCACCACTGCTCCTCATTGGGCCACCACTGCTCCTCATTGGGCCACCACTGCTCCTCACTGGGCCACCACTGCTCCTCATTGGGCCACCACTGCTCCTCACTGGGCCACCACTGCTCCTCACTGGGCCACCACTGCTCCTCATTGGGCCACCACTGCTCCTCACTGGGCCACCACTGCTCCTCATTGGGCCACCACTGCTCCTCATTGGGCCACCACTGCTCCTCACTGGGCCACCACTGCTCCTCATTGGGCCACCACTGCTCCTCATTGGGCCACCACTGCTCCTCATTGGGCCACCACTGCTCCTCACTGGGCCACCACTGCTCCTACGTACGAACCTACTTACAGAATAAAATCATTTATCACTTACGACATTTTTCTCATCCCTCCGCATCACATGGCCACAACAGACTTTCCAAACAACTTTTGCAGTCACCAGTGCCACTTTCAGACTTCCTCATTTCTTAGTCTATCCGTTCGTGTAACATCACACATCCCTCTTAGCATTCTCATCTCCTGCCTTTCATTCATCCCTTTTGTGGTCCGACATTCTTATCCATACAGGACATCAGGTCTAACCATTGTTTACAATATGTTTCCAAGCGTAGCACGACCAATTTTTATCGACAGAAGAATAGACAAGATGTCAGATAATATACACAAAACGACAGTTTTTTTGTTCATCTATCACTTGGTCTATTCTTCTATCGTAGCATGACCAACTTTTGTCGACCGAGGAATAGACAAGATGACAGATAGAATATAATAATGTTAGTTAGGTGAGCAATCAAACAGATTAGACTATCATAATCTACGTTTTCAGATAAGTATGTATGTTTTTGCACGGTAGGCATAACTGTTGCAACTATGTACTGTGTTATGATATATGGAATGCAACAGGGGGCTTAATCCGGAACGGAAATAAATATACAACGTTTTGAAGGAAACTTACCTTTGATAGCTTCATCAGTGAACAGCCTCGTCTCTAAATAGTACTTACTTATAGAAAATCACGCCTTCTCCCAGGCAGAAACTACTGAACGCCAATTTTTACGATCCTTACATATCCTACTCCTTTTGCTTCGTTTGCCTCAATTTTTGTCGACGCGTTATCGAATTGAATATACAGGCAATTTAAGTTGGTAGTCAGTTTTATTAATAATTACTTGCCCTTCTCAGTTAATGAAATTTCACATCTTTAAAGACAACAAATTTACAAGCAAAGAGTTTTAATTACAGTGCGTTTACAGTTATTTTACTTAAGAGTTTGCATAATAAATTGATCTTTATTGCCATTGCAATAAGGTTGCTGCCAAGTCTGCCCAATTCACAATGATCTTTACAATTGTTTCAATAAGGTGGCTATTGGATTGCTGCTGTCACCGTCTCACTTAAAAGTTTGTGAAGTCCAATTGAGTATAATAAAAACACGATCAGGTTTCCGGTTTCTTGTGCTTACTAAGCAAATTCGCGAAGAATGTCGGTACCTATTGTATTTGAATGTATTTTCGTAGAAATCACAACATGATAGGTTTGAAATGTCACGAAGATTTAAACTTCTGATGGTGTAGGTAGAGACTGTGTTTCATTTACCCACCAACCCGTGAGAGCCTTATAATATGGGTTCTTTGTACCGGGACGGGTAAATGAAACACATTTTCGGCGTTGAAGCTTAGTAACTATATTTCAACGTCAAGCCGGGGTCGGGGGATATTAGTAAACAGAAAAAAAAACGAGATTAAAATTTGTAGCAACTGGAGTTAAAAGACCGTCACAGGCAGTAGATATTCTCGTATTTTTTTTAAATAAATGCCCGCAATTTAAAAAAATACATGGCAATGACTGCCTCGTTGGTCTAGTCGCAATCGCTACTGCTGAGCATGAGGTCCTGGGTTCGATTCCCAGGTCGGGCAACGTGTTATTGGGTTTTCCTATCTGGAAATTCTCAGTAGCAGCCCGGAGTCTGGATTTGTGCCCGGTTGATGGCAATAGGCTCGCCCCCTATTACATGGGACTTAAACATAACTGGCTGGAAATGTGGGAGTACTATAGGTACACCTCTGCCCAACCCTTCGGGGAAACAAGGCGTGATGTTATGTTACATAGCAATGTTTAAAAAAAAAATACTATTATGACTTGACCTATCACCCGATTCCGGATTGACGTCGACTTACGGGAGTAAATATACAGTATCTTTGATCCTTGTTCGATAGCTTGTCAGCCAAGAACTGACTGACACCCACGATTGTTTCCATCTTTTCTCTATCGTTTTTAATGATTTTCTCGTTATTCCGGCCATCTACTAATCAACGTATTCATAAAGGCTGCATTCAAGCACCATACAGACCACTAGCTGCGCCTTGCAGTTTCACCGGCATAAATCTTGATCCCGTGGAAATACCGGGATAAAAAGTACTCTATGTGTTAATCCAGTTTATAAACTATCTGTGTGCTAAATTTCATTCAAATCCGTGCAGTAGTTTTTGCGTGAAAGAGTAACAAACATCCATCCATACTCACAAACTTTCGCGTTTATAATATTAGTAGGATAGTCTCTACAGTAGTGAACAGCTAAGCATAAAACAGTATCAGCCTGTAATGTTCCCACGGCTGGGACACAGGCCTCCTCTTTGAGAGAGGGATTGGGCCGTATTCCACCGCGTGGGCACAGTCTGGGTTGTTGGTGGATGACACGACACATCTTTCTTCTTTTTCTTTCTAAATATAAAAATCAATCGCTGGTCGTTAGTCTCGCTAAAACTCGGAGAATATTTACATAAAAAGCATCGTATGTCCTAATCCAGTGCCCTAATTGCGTAATACACAATCAATCGGAATCTGAATCGTTTTGAAACAGATTGCTAATACATTGCTTCTTATGTTCGACATTAAAATCTGCCCAACAATGTAAATAACGCAATGAATGTTGTTGAACTGTCAAAATACAACAGATTAGTCGTGATCGTTTACGAAAATGTGTTACGCAATTAGGCTACTGGTCATGGTCTACCCATGTGCCAAATTTCATAAAAATCCGTTATGCCGTTTTAGCGTGAAAGCGTAACAAACAAACGTTAAAAAAATCAAATCTTTTCTCTTTATTATAATACTATCTGTTGCCTGCGACTTCGTCTGCGATCCCGGATGAAAAGTAGCCTATGTGTGCCTAATTTCATTCAAATTTGTTTTGGCGTGGAAGCGTAACAAACAGACGAACAAGCTTAGGATTACTTAAAAAAACAGTTTTTTTTTTAAATGTATTTTTTTATTCATTCAAGCGTTTATTATATTTATCCACCATTTTAATAAATATACAGTCGTTGACGCAATCAATCCAATGAGTTTTGTGTTGTCAACAAAAGAATAGGGTATGATGACTAATATTAAAAATGTTCGTATAAAAATGTAATTTCAGAGAAGGCATAGTAAAAATGAGATAATCGAAAAAATCGGTCAAACCGATGTAATTATGAAGAACATACACGCTTTGAAATAATTTGGAGGGGATTATTCCCGTCCTTGTCGCGCGGCACGGACATTGTACGGCGCTAGTGTGAAGTCACATAGCCGTGACGTCACTTCTACGAAAGCGCTGTCCTTGTCTAACACTTATTTTAAAATGTTTATATCTTGGCAAGTTTTGAAGCTTTTACACTTTTTGTAATATTGTTTGCACTATTTGGAAACAAATTTTTTTTTGACATAAAAATAATAAAATTGTCATCATGCCCATTATGAATTACTTGTAGAAATATCAGTCATCATACCTATTGGTTTATTTGAAATAAGGCTTTGAATTTGATACGATACCCCTTGTTGTTGGTTAGACCATAAGTTCTGAGCTACACGATTAATGACAAATGCGTGCACTGACTGGACAGGTCCACTCAATCTGTGTGGTTCTTTCCTCAAAAGACAATTTAAGACACCTACCTACCTACATGGTCTTCATATGATCTGTAAAATAAACAATGACATGGTCCTCATATGATCTGTAAAATAAACAATGACATGAGTATTTACATAAGAATATTTTTTTTGGTTATTATTGTGAATGTTAAGACTATGTGGGTCATTGTTTTTTTTTTATTATATCTCACTTGGTTTAAATCTTAATCTTGGTCTGACGGTTTGATTAATTATGCGGCTTACCCAATGTCCTTTCTTTGGTATTGTTCGTTGTATCGTTGAGCTCCTTATGTTTTGACGATTACTGACAAATGCGTGCACTGACTGGACAGGTCCACTCAATCTGTGTGGTTCCTTCTTCGAATGACCATTTCAGACATCAATTCACATGGCCTACACATGATCTGAACAAGATTATGTCTGGACTTTTAAAGAGACTGTGACCTCTGAGTTTGTTTCGGCTTCTCTTCTCAGAGTAGTCAGATAGGAAACACCGACCTCGTCTAGTTTAAAAATTGTTTGACGTGTAAAAGTGTTTGTACAAACCTACTTACAGAAATAAAATCATGTACCATTGACTGTTTGTAAGACTTTCGAGCTTCTGACGACTTGTTATGACTATCAAAGATTCACGATAGACAGCCGGGACCAACGGGTTAACGTGCTTTCCGAGGCACGGACGGGTCTTGGTAAACATAGTCACCCATCCATGGACCAACCTCGACATGCGTAGTTTAAAGGCGTATACACTGGCGCGACGCGACAGCGCGACACAAAGGCATCGCGTTTCGCGCCGAGCGGTGCCTTCGTGTCGCGTCGCGCCTGTTTGTGGGAGCCTTAACCTGATCGAACGGCGGTTATAACTTAGCCTCAAGCCCCTTCATACATATTGACTTTAGCTCCAATTAATTTTCAAGGTACATATTGTTATATTTTATTGTTTATTCGAACTTACTACATATGTTTTCTGTGTTTATTTATAAAGTTTTCCTCATTTTGACAGGCAAATACAGAATTGTTATTATGATTATGAAATGTAAACATTCACTGGATTTATTGTGTAATTTAACTAACAAAAACAAGAACACAAAAAACAAAGTTTCAAAGAGTATGCTTAGATGGTTAAGTTGAGAGGATGATTGAAAAGAGACTAACAAAAGGTATTTCAAAAATCAAACCAACCATCAAATCTACATGGTCACTTACGAAAACGTCAGAAGCTAGATGCACGGTTCCAATTGGTCGTTTCCTATGGAGAAGAGCCTCACAAGGCAGATGTGAGTGGAAACGCTGAAACCTTATTGGTGATGTTCTTCAAAAAGGTCAGGTGCGTAGTACTCGGAACTGGCGTGCGTGTATGACCAGATGTACGATCGTAAACGAGGCAAAAGGAGTATGCAAGGATCGTAGCAGGTGGCGTTCTGTGGTTTCTGCCTACCCCCATAGGAAGAAGGTTTGAGTTTATGTATTTACGTAAGCATGTAAAATAAATTAAAAGTACAAGTCAATTGTATTGGTAGACATAGGTAAATTACGTTTACGTCTGCATTATATACAGGGTGCCTCAGAAGTAGGCGTCAAATCGGAATCGGGTGATAGGTCGGTCAAGTCGTAATAATTAAAGACAAATACAAATAAAATATTTGCTATGTATTTAAAAAATTACAGGCATTTATAAAAAAAAGAGGAAATCAACTGGCTGTGACGGTCTTTTAACTCATGGTAGTCATGGTGCTTATCAACGGCTTAACGTGCATTCGGAGGTTCGGAGCGCTCTTGGTATGTTAAGAGATCAAAATCTTAAATCAAAATTCTGTTGAATGTAGATTAACTGATAATTACATTTTAATCTTTAAATCTGAAGGTCTTATGATTATCATTCATAAAAAAGTTACAACAAAACTAATACGTCACTAAATGCGTTATTAATATTACTTTAGACTTCGATTTTTATCAATATGTTAATTTTAAATATATTTGGCTCAACTATATTTTGAGTGTGTCTTTTTGCGATACGAATTGGAAGCTTGTACATTCGCAGCAGGTAGATATGCAGGCATGTATTTAAAAAAGGCCCCCATTTAACTCATTTCTTGCTTAAAATCTAATCCTACACCGGTTCCTTAGCTCGAATTCGAGAAATGAAATACGAACATACTGTAAGTCAGACAAAAATTTGCTAGAAAAAGTAATGAATTTTAACTTCGAAAGTTGTACAAATATAACCTTTATGATGAATTCATTTAAACACCTTTTTCAATACAGGATAAGTTTAAACCAGTGCGTGCGCAAACTGTAAATATGAATTCAACACATGTTACTAGACCACCTACAAGAAAAATGCAGTACCTACGCGGTCAAAATGTACTGAAAAGCTATTTTTTTTTCTCACACAATGCATAGTCAAACGTTGTATGAAACACGTGCATAACATGAGTACACTTACTTTCCGCACTTGTTGCATAAATTACTATTTACGCTGTCTATTTCATACAAGGTACTGACAAGGTTCTCGGATAATATGTTATGGTTCTATCAGGAAACGAGGAGTTCTGGATCCTGACGGCTTCTCAAAGCCTATTATCCCTTCTTTCTGAATCGCTAATTAAAATTCTTATTTCGATTACTCAAATTTTAACCCACGCTCTGCTGATACTTGAGTGAGAGTTTGGGGTGTCTTTTGCATGTACTTGGATAATATGTTATGGTTCTATCAGGAAACGAGGAGTTCTGGATCCTGACGGCTTCTCAAAGTTTATTATTCCGTCTTTCTGAATTGCTAATTAAAATTCTTATTTCGATTACTTAATTTTTACTATGGTCAAGGTTCTCATATGCCGTCTGCACGAACTTTTCAATACAAATATACTACCTACCTACTTTTTATAGCCTGTTCGTTAGAAGGTTAATCTAATCAAAACTCCTTGCTGTATTGTATACAAAAATAAAATACTTTTCTAAACTCATGATTTCAAGTTAGAAAAAGAAGATAGAAGGAGAAGTTGTTAGTTATGCTCAAAAACGACGCACATTCATTACAAAAATAAAACCGGCCAAGTGCGAGTCGGACTCGCGCACCGAGGGTTCCGTACAAACCTGTAGGTATATAAGACCTGAGTATTTGATATTCATTTCAATGTTTTACATCTACGCGTTCATGAGGAACAGGGTAGTAAGTTTAAAATTATTAAAAATAGTTTTGTTTTATGATGTAAATAAAAATTTACGGTTTTCGCAATTTTTCCTTTATCTGTGCTATAAGACATTGCTTCGTAGTCTTTCAAGATTTTGAGTTCACGGGTAGTACCCTGTAGGTTTTGATTCCCTTGCGAGTGTCGAAAATTTGCGGAATTTTGCGGCAAATAAACGGCTGTATCTTTTGATTGCGTTGGCTTAGAAGTTTGATTTTTTCACAGCTCCAAGGGACAGTAGACCTGAGTATTTGATATGAATTCCATCTTGATACCTTGACGCGTTCCTGAGAAAAAGGGTCTTGACAGACAGACAGACGGACGGACGGAAAACAAAGTGATCCTATAAGGGTTCCGTTTTTTCCTTTCGAGGTACGGAACCCTAAAAATGACACAAAATACACCAACAACGGAGCCAAAAGTCTCGTATCCAACCAATTACAAATTCGACAATTTGTCCATTGCTTGATGTCAGCACGCGTAGTTAGACTGGGTTTGTCGACGGAAGAATAGACAAACAGTGTTTTTGTATTGAACTGTAATTTTGTCTATTCGTCGACGAAACTCGTTTCTATTCTTATCATGTTACACGAGCAGGGCCAAGGAACAGTTCATTACAGGGTCAACGGCCGCAATAAGAGCTACCTACTTAAAATTATGAGTTGAGTTTATTTTTTAAGATAAGATAAAGTATTTATTTGCGTAAAACTTGGTATATAAAGTTAAATACAAAATATGGCAGAAACTTGTTTAGCTAATATAAAACATAGCATGCGAAATGATTATGTTAGGTGAAGAGGGCACCAACCATTGAAATAAATTTTCATAAAAAAAAATCCTTAACTAAACAAATATCCCTCAATAGACGTAAGCTGGAAAGGGTTGCCCAATTTAAATACCTGGTGGGTCATTATGTCACCGAGGATCTCAAGGATCAGGTAGATATGGATCGTGAGCGCAGGGCACTAGCAGCCAGATGCAACATGTTGGCTCACAGATTTGCTCGTTGTAGTAACGAGGTCAAAATAACTTTATTTAAATCTTATTGTCAAGGGTTCTACACGGGCAGTTTGTGGGTCAACGGTACGCGGAGGGCTCTAGGTGCTCTGCGGGTGCAATATAATAATGGCTTCAGAGTGCGTTTGAGGTTGCCCCGGTTCTGTAGTGCGTCTAGTATGTTTGCTGTAGCACGAACTGACGACTTTAATGCCATCATGAGGAAGAAAGCCGCATCCTTGATAAGCAGAATGAGGGCTAGCAGCAACAGTATTTTGAAAACTCTGGCTGAACAGCACGATGCACCAATATTAAGACACTCTGTCCGGTTGTTCGTGCGGCAGGGATAAATAATAATGTGCACTTAATGAATACTAACCCTTAGTTGATAAGTTGTTTTGTACTAACCATTGGACCTATGTTTTCAAGATAAATAAATAAAAACAAGCTTCAAGTAACCATTTGTAAACCTTAATTTTAAACATTCTTGTATTTAGTGTTTTGAATTGCCTACGCATTTTAATATAAATACGCACACACATTGCAAGGCAGTTCTTATTGTATTCAGCTAGTCGTGGTAAATCATTCAACACTAGTTTACACGCTGTGAATGTGTGCGTGAACACACTATGGATATCGTCTGTTCCTAGGATTAACATCATTTGCAGTCTTAAATAATTGTTTATTTTCAATAACAAACATACATATTTCTTAAATGTAAAAGTGACGGTATCAAACCAAGTTTCTTAAATATTGGTCGACATGAGTCACGGTTTAAGAGCACAAATTGCCCTCAATGCACTTTTTTTGAGCTATGAATGCTCTGCAGAATTCAGTGCTGTTACCCCACATAATAATGTTAACTAATGTTTTGTTAATGATTTGATATCGATAGTCAATAGCGAGGCCTTCCCAAATGTCCTTTCTTTGTTATTGTTCGTCGAATCGTTGAGCTCCTCAAGTACTGAGTTGAGCTGCATGATTACTGACAAATGCGTGCACTGACTGGACAGGTTTACTCAATCTGTGTGGTTCTTTCCTCGAAATACCATCTCGGACACCAATCTACATGGTCTTCACATGATCTGAAGATGATCAAGATTATGTTGGTGCTTTAAAAGAGACTGTGACCTCTGAGTCTTTTTCGGCCTTTCTTATCAGAGTAGTCAGATAGGAAACGCCGACCTCGTCTTAAAAAAAAGTATGATTGACGTGTAAAAGTGTTTGTAATAGAGATGATGTTTTTTTTTTATTTTTTTAAATATGTGTGTTTCCAAATAGTGTTAACAATATTACAAAAAGTGTAAAAAGTTTTAAAAATCCAAGTTATTAACGTTTTAAAATAAGTGTAAGGCAAGGCAAGCACTAGAGTAGAAGTGACGTCACGACTATGTAACTTCATACTAGCGCCGTACATTGTCCGTACCGCGCGACAAGATAATTTATTTGTCAAGGAATACCCTAAGCGTGTATCTTCTTCTTACAGTAATAAAATCATTTTATTATTGATACCCGCCAATTTGGTGAAGTTTTGCTAGTTAATCAAATTTAACCCTGTATAGTTCATCCTGATTTAGGGAAAGGGTCCCTGAATATCGCGTAGTTTACTATGGCTTTCAGCTGGTAATTTATTGCATAATATGAAATAATTTTCTTTAAAAAAATGATCTATTAATTTGGACTATAAAAAAAACTGTTACGTTTATATGATGCATATAGAATAATCTGACAAAAAAAACCAGAATGATTGCATATATGTTAGTATGGTTTTTAATCGTTAAAAGAAATATTTAGAGGTATCAAATGTGTTGTACTTATAATGTTTTCGACACAGTATCTAACTAGCATTATATACTGAAGAATATTTTTTTTTTTTTGTTTACTGCAGTGGATCATACACTTTTAAGCATGATAAAACTTGCGTTTAGGTCCTGCAGTCCTTTTAAAACTCCGAACTGCGCTAGGTCAGCTCAAGGCCAAAGTGACAATGAAGTTCAGTCTACCGTACCTATCAAGACAAAAGATAATAGTTTTTATAGCCTGTGTGTTCAGAGGCGAGTTTAACCATAACATCATAACACACCTGGCTACTTTGTCTAAGAACTGTTTGCTTACAATTACAACAAATAAGGCCGATAGTAGTTTGCACCTAAACTACTATCGGCCTTATTACAAAACAAGATTTGTGTTTATACCCCAGGCTTTATCATCGAGCTATTTTTGAATTTAGAATTCGTGTTTCGGAGAATATCACAAAAAACTGACGTAAAACCGGAGTCTTGTGTTGTCAATTTTGTTTTGAGACTTCGTGTATGTCGGAATAAAGTTAAATTTACATTAACTGGCTCGAAGATTTTCGCTTAGAATAAAGCACATTATAAATATGAATAGTAAGGAAACTACGAATACAGAAAGGAGTTTTTGTTTGTTTGTTTGGCATCTCGCAGGTCAACCTATGAGGTTGTCGTCTGCTTAAGCGGACTTGCCTGTGGTTGCCCTAATAAATTAAGGCCTCCAGCCAGGACTTAAACTTAATACTAACTAAAACTAAGCGACAACGCTAAGGGCACCCCCTGTGGGATACGAACCTCGGCTTAGGGCGTCGCTGGAAGAGGGCAGCAAATGACTAGCTGGATCAGGATTGATATTATTTTGGGACGAATTTAAAGCTACAGACTAAGCGGCGCGGGCTGGCTCGAGCAAGGGTCGGGAGGGGAATACAGAAAGGCGTTGCGTTTTATAATATTCATAAGGATAAGCCTATGCAAATATATTCGCCCTGAGAAACTATTGAGGTAGGTCAGTACATATTATAATATTATTATCATTGACTAACCTAGATGGCCTCTAAATGACCTTACGGTTGGACAATGGGTGTAGAGTTTTTATCGCCCAGCTGTATTTCTAGTTCCGTACAGAAACCTTGCAACCACAGAGCACGGAGGCGGCATTGTTAATACTTTCCATACAAACCAAGCGTGTCACCGTTTACTCGCACAACTACACTAATGACGTGTAGGAACCCGTCTGGAACCGGTACCAAAAGTACGGGTTCCAGACGGGTACCGGTTCCAAACGGGTTCTAGTTCCAGGCGGGTACCTGTACGTTATCTAACAAATACCGACGCCAAATTCAGGTAACCGGCGAATACCTGGAATCTCATATTTGTACGGAATCTCGTACGGTTGGCAACCTTGAAGTTATTATCTAATGCCTATCATTAGCTACTAGCTGTAGCCCGCGACTTCGTCATCGATCAAGAATGAAAAGTAGTAAATGTCCTCACCAAGATCATGGTCTATCTGTGTGCCAAATTTCATCCCAATTTGTTTAGCCGTTTTGGCGTGCAAGCGTAACGAACAAACAAACTTATTTTCACATTTATGATATTATACCAGCTTTCGCCCGCGGCTTCGCCCACATTGAGGACGGTTATAATCCCACGGGAACTTAATACCCGTATAAGAAGTATCCAGGTCAAAGACTATCTGTGTGCCAAATTTCATCCAAATCCAGTCAGTAGTTTTTGAGTGAAAGAGTAACAAACATCCGTCCATCCTCACAAACTTTCGCGTTTACAATATTAGTAAGATAGTGGGATTAGTAGGAACTAGGATTAATAAGGTTATTAGGATAGTTAAAATCTTTTACACTAAATGACCTTACGGGTGGTATCGGTTCTCTCACTCTAACTTACGGAAATATTTGTTTGGTACCGGTACACTATCGACATTGATTAGAAATACCAATAGTACAGGAACAACTCTCGTACCGGGATCACACCAAGGCCAATGTTACCAGTTCCCAAAAAAACCCGTATTCCTGCCTCGTTTCCCATTCTCACCTAGGGGTATCCTGTTTACCTGGTTCTGGAATGTGGAGATCAGATGGCGAACGAACGAACGGAACGGAACCAAGGTTTCTTGGTAATCTAGCCGTCTAAACAAGGTCGATTTATGGTCAAACAGTCATCTTATCACTGCTTGCTCAATCAATGTCCACTTTCAAATTTCTTGTAAAAAAACACTTCCTCTCTCCTTTAGTTTCATTGGTGTTGTTTTGTGTTTATTAATTGTATTTATATGTGTAGATACATATGTGTTGTATGTATTTAGTGAATATGTAAATTCATTCAGGTCCACCACTGACTACCTACATTATTGTCCCTTTAATTCATCCATAATCATAATCATTTATTTGCAATAGGTATTGTTACAGTAACATAACATCACGCCTTGTTTCCCCGAAGGGTTGGGCAGAGGTGTACCTATAGTACACCCACATTTCGCCAGTTATGTTTAAGTCCCATGTAATAGGGGGCGAGCCTATTGCCACCTACCGGGCACAAATCCAGACTTCGGGCTGTTACTGGGAAATTCCAGATAGAAAATCCCAATAACACGTTGCCCGACCTGGGAATCGAACCCAGGACCTCATGCTCAGCAGTTGCGAATGCGACCACTAGACCAACGAAGCAGTCAATGTTTGTAGTATTGTTACAGTGTTGGTCTTAAAGTTAGCTATTAAGGTGCCTAATACATACACAGTCAGTCATTTGACATGCAAAACATTATCGATAATCAATACATTTAATATATAATATTTATGTCCAATGGCATGCTTTAAATGCTAGTTTATTATTGATTAATTTTACCATACATACATTCAATATTAATAATCCATAGGTTGTCTTTAAAAGATCGCTTTTAGCGATAAGACCGCCCACTGTGTCCCCCAATGTAAAATTTCTACATCTATGTCAGTAATATATAAGGTGTACATAATAAAGAGAGTATTCTATCTTATATTAATTTTAAAGACCAGTTTCAGAACTCAAGGCCATTGATAATAGTCACCTATAAACGTTTCCAGGACTGGTTAGAACCAGCCTTTAGGTACTTCGTCAATACATGACTTCATTATGACGTCAGTTATGTTATCTTCCAAGAACGGATGGAAAAATGATTTGTTAATTATCATCTTTTTTTTTGTTGTGAAGTCGGATTTTTTTGCTTAAGAACGTTTTGGTTGAACTTTAGTATCTTTTCTGCGAAATCAAGCCTATAATATTCCCAATGCTGGGACGCAGGCCTCCTCTCAGTGAGAAGGAGTGGGCCGTAATCCGCCCACTTCTTCTAGTCCCTGTACCATGCATTATCTCCTAGGCTTAATGTGTGCTTATTGGTTGCAAATGGGTCACACTATCACGTCCTGAAAAGAATTCGTCAAATTACCAGTCACCTTGTATACATATAGCACAGAAATCTCGATGTTTGGTCATGTCGCTATTGCACCCGTGCGCGAAGCAGCCCAGCACCCTAATAAGAATGATGACATCTATATTTAAAAAAAAAAAACGCAAAAAGAATTGTTTCCAAATAGTGCAAACAATATGTTTTAAATTGTAAAATTAAAAAAAATTGTAACTGTTATACACTATCACGTCACTTCTACGATACAGCACTAGAGTAGAAGTGACGTCACGACTATGTAACTTCATACTAGCGCCGTACATTGTCCGTACCGTGCGAAAAGGACGGGAATAGTCCCCTCCAAAACTTTTTAAGCGTGTAGCTTCTTCATATTTCCATCGATTTTACAGATTATTTTCGATTACGTAGCTCATTTTTTTCGATCATTTTAATATTAGTCATCATCCATATTGCGTAACACATAATTAATCACAATCTGAATAATTTTGAAGGAAATTGCTAATCCATTGCTTCATATGTTCGAAAAATTTGTCTCCTCAAAAACATAAATTACGCAATGAATGTTGTTGAACTGTCAAAATGAAAGCGATTACTAATGATAGTGTGTTACTCAATAAACCCGCGGGTCGCGTTCTCAAAACAAAAGCGCAAAATCTGAAATGCAAAACATATTACGAAATTGACTCCAGACGATCAAATTAATCTTGAAATAATGTTAGTCCGCAGACACTGACGCCTACATCATTCATTCACAACAATTTTTTTGCGATATTTATTATCTAAATAACGGGGTCAAATTAAATTAGCTAGAGAATTTGGGGGTCTACGACCGCTGGTAGTGTTGTCACTTAAAGTATGAGCTGAGAAATCTTTTGTTTTATCGTAATTAGGTATTGATACCGAACACGTCTGTGAAGTTAATACAAAAAAATAACTGATTTTTTAAACCGAATTTTCAAGTAACTACCACTCACTGCGATTGATGACCCAAAAAAAAAACCTTTTTGTTTTATCATGTTTAGGTATCGATATCCATAACGTCTGCGGAGTTTCGCTAGCTACTTTAATTTGTTCATCACCACTGCTCTTAAAACGGTAAAGGAAAACATCGCTGCATCGTGAGAAAACCGGCATGTCCTAAAACCAAAAAATCGAAGACATGTAACATCTACCAACCAGCACTGGGCCCGCGTGGTTGATTAAGGCCCACTCCCTTTCACAGAGAGAAGGCCTGTGTACCAACATTATTGGCTGATTATGATGTAAAGACTGTAAAAAAAACTCAATTTTTTTACCCATACCTCCATCCGCAAACACAGTACACAAACACGAATCCTAATAATAACCGGCACCTGCTACATTAAAACACGACCTTATCTCGCTGATAAGAGAACATTCGTATGTACAAATATACTAAAAAGTCTGCTGTGCTAAAGTACTCTGAAATTATCTTTGGTTATATCAGTGCGTATTACCAATGATTTGATTAGACGTTCAATGAAATAAAAAGAGTTCTCGTGCAAAAACGGTCCTGGCTTTAGCATCTGATCGTCTTCACCAAATAAATATCGTAGCAAAGTAAAAACAGGCGAATCGGCTTAATGGAAGTTGAGCTATGCTAGCCGAGGTCCTCACGCCTCCGCCTCCTCTGAGAATCAGTCTTACCAAGGGGTATTGTGTGTCACTTCCTCTCACCGAGCGAGAGGCGGCCTGTGTCCCAGCAGTGGGAACGTTATAGGCTGATTATGCAGTAAAAACAATACCAACCGCCTAGAGCTTTTGGGCATAGAGCTGACGTCTGATTTCAACTTCGGCTCAACTATCGATTCAGATGCACAGATTGCAGCCAAGAAGCGGGGCTTCCCAAATAAGGTGAGGCGATACTTCACATCTGGACAGCTTTTAAGTCTGTACAAAGCACAGGTCCCTTCCTGTATGGAGTAATGCAGCCACTAATGGGATGGCTCAGCTAAATACCAGCTTGCTGCACTTGACTCGGTGAAACTCGGAGCAAAAAGGCTATAGGCGATAAGACGATGGTGGCTAGGCTTCACAGCCCGGCTCGTCGGCGTAATGTTGCTTGAATGTACCAACATTCTACAGACTGTACTTCGGAGAGTGCGCAGGAGCCCTTTTACTGCCGTACTGCAGGGTACCCATCCGCATTTGGTTCATATCCCGACCAGTCGTACTCAGCGCTTCTCCTCCACATTTATTTTGCGCACATCCAAAGCGTGGAACTCTCTGCCAGCGTCTGTGTTCCCTTCCACATTTAACCCGTCTGCCTTCAAAGCAAGAGTGAACAGGCGTCTTCTGGGTATGCTCGTTCCAAAATATACCTCATCCATCGCTTTCCATCAGACTTGATCGAGGTCAAGAGCAGACCCATTCTGCAATTAAAAATTAAAAATACAATACAGACGCTATGTGGCGGCTACCGCTGTTCTATGAAAGGCTTAACTCAATAAACAACGCTTCAAAATTATATTTGCGCAGTATCATCATCTGTCTACAAGATGTTTAGTTATTCACATAAAAGTACAATCTCACTAATACTCTCTACTTTGAAGTGATCTTATAAATAATGTTAATATATTATGATTGATAAGATAATTAGAGAATTGCCGTGTTTTATCTTTGTTGAGGCTTAGTTATTTTATTTAAGGTCTAGCTTCTGCCCGCGACTTTGTTCACGTGAAATTTCTTGTTCCTCCGACCCATCGCATTGACCTGGCTTCGCTGTTACTTAGTTTTTGCGTAGCGTTTCTTGTTGCTCGGCCAATGAGAGTTAACCTGTGGCGGACAGCGTCACAAGTGAACTGCGCATCACACTGAAGCCACGCAAAATCCTGCTTTGGCTAGCAGAGTTTACCGCGCAAATAGCATAGATACAACGTCCCGTAATCAATCGATGTTGCCCACCAAACACGACACCTGTCTGGTTGGAGGACCCTCCCTTTTTTATAGAGGATGAGTGACCTTAACACCCTGTTCCTCATACATAAGCGCGTTCAAACAAAGTCGTAAGCTTTATTATATTAGTATAGAAGTAAATAAAAGATGTTCCCGGAGATTGGAGAAAGTTGGTATCAGTTTGTTTTGAATACCTAGCACCCGCCACCACTTCACCACCACTCCGCCACCACAGCTCCACCACAGTGCCACCCCATCGCCATGCGCCACCACCATAACATCTGCTTCTACAGCTACTTAGTAATTGTTCTTTTCTGTTCTGCCTTGTCTTCATTGGTAGGTTCATATCCATCTACATCTTCTAATATATAAAATTCTCGTGTCACAGTTTTCGTTGCCATACTCCTCCGAAACGGCTTGACGGATTTTGATGAATTTTTTTGTGCTTATCCGGTATCTATGAGAATCGGCCAACATCTATTTTTCAAAAAAAAAAAAAACAAAAAAAAAAATAATTGCAAAACAACGTTTGCGGGGTCAGCTAGTATTCTATACTAATATACTTACTAAAGGTAAAGTTGAAGAGTTTTTTTGTTTCTTTGGTCGCGCTAATCTCTGGAACTACCACCAGTCGAATTGAAAAAAAAAACTTTTAACATTTGATAGTCCAATTCTTGAGGAAGGGTATAGGCTATTTAACTCACGACCCTTAGGATCCAAGCAGAAAGAAAAAATTTCAGAAAAAAAATACTTTGTTTTTTCGGTTAGCATTTTATCGAATGCGACGCGACGCGTTGGGTCGGGGACCAACATTTCACTCGGATTGAGTTGCGCTGAAGCTAATCATAGTTATATTTGGCTGAAGAATTCTGTTCTTGAAAAGAGGCGAATAATGCTAGGTCAAATTTAATTGTCTGGCGAAACAGACGTAAAGCTCATTAGTAAGTAAAACTGCACTACCAGCGGCCGTTGAGCGGAGTAAGGTACTTATTTGAAATTATGATTTTAGGAACTCGTTTTTTTTTCTTTATTAAATATCGATACCCATCCTTCTTCCCATGGGGTTTGGCAGAAACTACAAAACGCCACCTACTACGATCTATAAACATGCGCCACGCGACTCTAGTAGAACAATTTTAAGACGTTTAAGTTGGCAAGTACTGCGTATCTGACCTTTCTGAAAAATATCGCCGTCTGTGAAAGATCGCCAATTAATTTAATTAACCTTATAAATCTTGCAACGACTTGTGATTGTGAGGAATGATAGCCTTCAATCACACGGAAGCAATGCATTCTTTTATCAATACCGGCTGATTGTGATAAACGGTGTCCAAACACTTATCAAGAGTACCTACATTGATAAATGATCAGTTTTTACACTTTCATTATTTAAAACTTTTTTTTTATGGGTGGGAAAATATCAAATGACATCTCTCGGCTCTGGGTGGAGCGGGAGGGCGTGTCAGACTTTTACTGACTAAAACCCACCCGTGTTCCTTCAGTTGCCCGTGCCAGGGTATCTCTTTCGAACATCCCGCGACCCTGAGGTATCGGCCCTATCGGACCCCGTCACTGAGTGCTGACATCTCTTTTAGGCGCGCGTGGAACACGACGCGCCGTCGACCCGAGCCCTTTCCGGACCTGGAACGAAGTATCGAGTTTCAATGCGGTCTGTGAGTTTCACTCCTATCATACTTCGTTCCATAGCCCGTTGGCAGACTCGCAAGTACAGTCTTTTGACGCCTTGTTAGATACCATGTTTGCAATCCGTAGGTGAGGGTCGGAAGAATGCACATGTCCATAAGCCTTCGTTTCATTGAAAGTGTTAGATGCACGGAATAGAAAAACAGGTGGAAGTGCTCACGCAGCTATCACGCGCGTGTCACAATTATGCGGAAAATATGTAAAATAATAACCACCTTCGGCCGTTGTGATAAGACTTATTTTTGTATGAACAACAAATTCATCTTTGAACGAAAAGCTTATTTTTTGTTCATACAATATTAAGACTTATAACAACTGACGAAAGTTTTTAATAATTTACATATTTTTCCGCATAATTGTGACACACGCGGTTTAACTGACGGGCACTTCCACTTGTTTTTTCTATTCCGTGGTTAGATGTCCTTTCATGAGATGTTTCATCGACCAATAGTTGTTCCAGGTGTTTTCTGTACGCCTAGCGACTTCTTTGTCCTGAGGGCGTAGACAAATGACAATCGCTCCCTTTTTTTTTTTGCTTTCATGCATGTTTTAGAAAATTGACGTTGTCTGTGGCTAATGCTTAACTATATTCCACTATTGTTGCAGACGGATGCCTGTTGTCTGGCTTTTGAGAAAAACGTTTATCATTCGGATCACTAGGACCAAATGATAAATGATTACTACTCAGTAAAGGAGTTTCTAGATGACAAATCAATTGCAAAATAAAATTATTATCTTTCTTAGACAACAAACACTGTGAAATAAATACAATAAAAAATACGAATACATAAATAATAACGTAATTTAATAATTATTGAAATACTATTTAAAATTCCAAAATAATTAGCTGCATTATTTTTATGAAATATATGTACTAAAATACCTAATATACTACCTATATATACAAACCTAAAAATAAATATTTAAATACATATATAATTATACACCCAATTAAATATTTATATTAATTTAAATTAATATTAAACTGCTACTTAGCCCTCTTCCTCTCTCCTAATTTTTGCTGTGCCCGACAGGGTCCATATTGATCTTTTATTTAGTTTTTACCATCTATGTAATACATATGGAATGCAATAAAGTATTGAGTATTGAGTAAGTAGGTAGGTTTATACAAACACTTTGACACGTCAATCATATTTTAAAACTAGATGAGATCGGCGTTTCCTATCTGATTATTACTCTGAGAAAAAAGGCCATTTATTTATTTTTTAATAAATAAATGCCGAAACAAGTTGACAGGTCACAGACGTTTTGAAAGTCCAGACATAATCTTGGTCAGATCATGTGAAGACTATGTGGATTGATGTCTGAAATGGTGTTTTGAGGAAAGAAACACACAGATTGATCTGTCCAGTCAGTGCACGCGTTTGTTAATAATCGTGCAGCTCGGAACTTAACAAAGACAATTTTCCTTCATAACGTAAGCTTTAAAGTAGACAGTAGATTGTTTAACCTTACATGTGCGGATTTTGAGGTCACGGTCTACCACGTAAGGCCAGTCTGAGCTAATAACTAGACTATTAGTTATTGTACCGCGTAATAAAAAGATATAAATGGGTACTTTTCGTTGGCTTACGTTAGAAGTACCAAAATGTATGAACATAGATTGTATTTTTGACAAATTGAGACTGAGGTTAGAATGCGAACGTGAAAAAATGCAGGAATCATCAGACTGTTGAAATGGCGATCATCAAAATCAAAATTATTTTATATCACATTGCGGTATATAAACAATAATATAGATTGGTAAGTACATAAACCTAGTTAACACAGGGTTTTTTCACTCTGGAGCACTAACTTAAGCCTGCCTCGTTGGTCTAGTGGTCGCAATCGCTACTGCTGAGCATGAGGTCCTGAGTTCGATTCCCAGGTCGGGCAACGTGTTATTGGGTTTTTCTATCTGGAATTTCTCAGTAGCAGCCCGAAGTCTGGATTTGTTCCCGGTAGATGGCAATAGGCTCGCCCCCTATTACATAGGACTTAAACATAACTGGCGAAATGTGGGTGTACTATAGGTACACCTCTGCCCAACCCTTCGGGGAAACAAGGCGTGATGTTATGTTAAATATGGAGAAATAAAGATTTATATATTTACATATTTATTAAAAGAAAAAAGTTTGTAGGGGGTTGATTGAATATTATTCTTACATCAAATACTTACACTACCACTACACAACACTACATTACTTACTTGTTTTATAATTTTACTAAATATATTATTTGACACAAACCTTCCGGAATAAATGTTCTAAATGATGGTGGAAATAGCATCAAACAAAATCCACTGTGAAGTCTCAGAGGACACACACAGACAGATACCGAAAGCGAGTTTTTATTTTATAGTATGTACAGATAGATTTGTCGTCGTAAGTTTTAAAAATGGAAAATTATAATTTAAGTATCTGTGCAGACCGACGTAATTAGTAAAATTAATATTAATTGCCAGCCTTTCAATGTAATTTATGTCATTTAAGATACCACTGACTTATGCCAGGAAATAATAATAATAGATATCTAGGTCTTATGTCATATTAATCTGAATTCGTTAACACGCGGAGGGAACAAGCGCTAGCCGGAGCCTCCTTTGTTTATAAAACGTCGCTTGACGTTCTTAGACATTAAAACGTCATAAATTGCACTCTAAAATAATTTCCACCCAAGATCCACTACGTGCTAAATGACGTTAGTCTCAATCTTATTTCGTTTATAACTAAAGTGATAATCGATCTAGACAAAAAAAAAATTAAGGCTGGATAATAAACTATACTGTCTTTCTGGTAATATTTATTCATACAAGCCGAGCAAGCAATAATCTTCATTATCGATCAATTACGTAACTGTGTTAATGTGCATGGAAAGAAAATAATCCAAAAAGTCGACTAAAGATCCATTTTGAATGTATGTGTGACTGTTTCAGAATAACATACATTTAAGATTATTTATAGTGATTTGGACGACACAGTCAATCTAAACACAATTGTTTCTCTTTAAGAAAAGAAATTTATGTTATATTGAAATTTATAAAAGCATCTAGTAAAATAACTTTACCTGTAAGAAAAGAAACGACATTTAATGTTATTAAATCATTATGTCGATTCCTGAATCACAATACGCTATAATTCTTTAATCTTGTTTTCTCACGACAGTCGACAGATAGATACTTCATGTTATATTATTCGACCACAGATTACTAAATAAAAAGTATGGTTTAGGGAGTTACCACGATAGCGCTTGATGCGCGGGAATATTGAAATTAAGAAAAATATATTTTTCTTTACATACATTTTAGGGAGCCTCCTCTTAAGCAGACGCTGATCGTTACTTAGGCTAATTTCCGAATTGGAATGTAATCGATTTGAGCGCGCTTTCCGAGTTGGCGTGAGCGCGATAACGATGTCCCGTGAATCGTCTTAGGTGACGTCATGACATACGCCATCTTGCGATAACGCCGACCAGGCGACCATGCCATAAAGAAATATCACTTTGAGCGAATTGTCAGCTGTCATAATCGGGATTTCTAAATCGGAACACTAATTATCGATGTGAGCGCTGTCAGCGATTATGGTCTAACTCGGAATGCGGCTTTAACGATCTCGGTATCCGAATATCAGGCTTAGTCGATTTATGGACCTGTTCTCAGAATGCCTTATTCTTCAAAGGACTTGGTCTCATAATACCTCATTCTGCAAAAGACTCAAGGCTCCCACACACAGGCGCTACGCCGCAACGCGACACAAAGGCGCAGCGTGTACCGCGACGAGCGGTGGCTTTGTGTCGCGCTGTGGCGTTGCGCCTGTTTGCGGGAGCCTTTATTCTTATAATACCTTATTCGTGTCGTATCCTGTTCTTGGAACGACTATTTTTTTTAATATGAGGTTATTATCAAAACGATAACATTTATTCATAAACATTTTTACTTTCTGACGGGATTTATGTATTAATCACAGTTTTTCTGTTTATTTTGCCTGACAATTGACTTATCCAACGCCATACTTCATTCTTTAACAAAAGCACACTTCTCCGTCTCAGCATAATTTACTAAATTTTTAATTAATAATAGGAACTTCAGAGACTCATTGAAACTTAGTGCCAAATAAATAAAGTTTTACAAATGACACAACTAGCTTAAAAGAAGAACAAAACTGTACATCTTTAAGTGAAGAAAATTCAAGAACAAACAAGTGAATAATAACCACTACGTGAACGACATAAGAGCCATATCATTACAAAATATCACCAGCGAAGTATACAAAAACAAATACAAAGGAATTTGAACTCTGTACCTACAAAATAAGGACTACAACAGCACCAAAAATGCAATGGAAATAGAATCAGATATAATTCTGAGAACAAAAATGAAAGACAAAACGGAAAGACGGAGATCGAGTATATTCTCACTTCTTTCACGAAAGAAGAAACTGACGAGGCAATTTTCCGAACCTGGCATCTTTCCGCTCAATCGGAAATATTCGGCCGACTCCGCCATCTTGTCGGATTTTACGAAAACTGAAGACGGCAGTTACAAGATGTGCTTGGTGCAACAGGCTGATCACAGGCATTCTTGTGTTTCTAATGGAGGTTAGTTTTAAAATAATGGCACTCTGGAGACTTGTGCATTTTGTGCAGCCATTAGAGGCTTTTTTTTTGTTTCGGGGTGGAAAATCCTCATGGATGTCCTCCGCCCTGGGGCGGGCGGAGGGGTCTGTCAGAATCTTTCTGACTAAAAACCACCCCGCTGTTCCATCTCACACCTACGTCGGGGTCGCGGGTACATAAGATTCTAGCGTAACCCCGACTGGTGCCGGCCCGCCTCGGCGGGCCTCCTCGTGTTGAAAGGGGGGAGTAAGGTGTTTGACTCCCCCCGCAACCCCCGAGGGGCGCGCGTGGAACACTACGCGTCGCCACCTCGGGTCCTGATGCATGGGGGGCGGTGGACGTCCCCGAGTCCGCCGTCCCTGGACCCTTTGAGAGGGGCTGGAAGAGGGCGTTGTCCGCCCTCCGCCTACGACCTACCCATTGCCCCTTGCGACGGGTCTGATGAATGGCCCCGTCGCCTAAAATTTTTCGGCCGCAGAGGATAGGGAGAGCGGCCAACGACATACCGACACTCCTCTTCCCCTACGGCCCCACCGCGTCCGCCATCATACGGTGGCGACCCCGTTAAGGCCGCGGAAGGTAGGGAGAGCGGCGCACCGCAATACCGGCACTCCTCTCCCGCTGCGGCCTCACCTCAGTTGCGATGTCACCCAACGGCACCGCAACCTTGGCCGCTACGTCGTCGGCTTTTCGGCAGAAGCGCTGTCGAGTGGCAGGGGCCTCGGGTTCCTCTTAGCTTCACCGCGGTGCCCAAGCCAGGGTTACTGAGCCCCCCCGCCTCGTCAATGCGGGAACCCACTGGGGGGGAGCAACTAGAGGCTACCTTAACTTCAAGCTACTGTTTGACATTCTTCATGCTGTCGTTGTGAATTGTTGGCGCCGTATTTTAATCAATCTTTGGGTTGGAGTAGCCTTAGGGGCGCAGGACTTAGTTTTTTATCGGAAATATTTACATGTTTTTTTTTTGCAGTATCGGATTAACCTTGTCTATAGAAGCTTCTCAGAAGCTAAATAGTTTCTGTGATCTAGGACAACCCAATAGTGCAATAAAATTGGTAGATTTCCGAGATTGAAGTGTTCCTTCTTACGCGCGGTTGACCATAAAATAATTCGGTTCGTCATACGTCATTAATTTTTTGTACTCGTTCAGTTTTAATCTTTAATTCTTAATTGGACCGTCTGACCTGGCTTTCGGTAGGTATGGGTTAAATGCATCATTAAGTATTAAACCCAGATGGTCTTTGAAGAAATCCCTAATGTATATTCGGATGTAATATCGGCCGATGCACTTGAAAAGTTGAAATAACTCTCAAACAAATTATTTTTAAATCTTAATAGCACGGAATAGTACAGAAGGTTAACTCAATATAACGAGCGAAAATGCACGCACACAGACACACTTTACGTACAGCCAGTGCAAGCGCACTGACTACTGGATTTCGACCGATATAGACCGAGATCACCTTCAAAAGTATCTGATGAAAGGAGTGGCTTTAATTTTGACGGCTCAACAACATTCAATGCGTTATTTACGCTTACAAATTGTTCGAGCATATGAAGCAATGGATTAACAATATCCTTCATAAGGATTCAAATTGTAATTAATTGTGTGTTACGAAAATAGGATGCAGGTTAATTCTTATGCAATCACTAACTAAATCGAATTAGTAACAAAATTATGTATGTATTTAAAAGGTTACAACTTAATATCTTAACACTTATCCAACAATTGTATTAAAGGCACTAGTAAATTGTAATTGAAAAATCACTGACGAAAAATTTAGGTTATAACATTCACTTCGAATGTCAAATGAAAAACGTCCGTAAGGTGAATTAAAATTAGAATTTCAAGATTAAGTATTCAAATATACAAATCAAAGCACTCAATTTGTAAGTGGCCCTTCAAATTGGCATCCACAGGTACGTTTTCTGATTCATTTGTTTTCAGTTTCATCAGATATTTTTTGAAACGAACTATACGTGTGCTGCGTTTGTTTTTGCTCGTATTGAGCCTTCTGTCTGTACTATACTGTGGCAAAGTTCAATATAAAAATATACTTAGTTACTGATATTATAAATAGAGATGGACAGCTATTCGTCTGGGTATGACGTATTGCTGTAATACATACCGGCTGACTTTGAAATCATTGGCATTTCGGGGGGTGAAAGAACTCATGAATTTGAACAACTTCTACTATGGAACCAACTCAGCAAAATCAAAATAAATCAATCAATACCTAGAAATGTTCTTTTTGTTTGCGTCATGTTCTTGAATTGGCGCTGTCCGTTGGTTATGTCTTAGCTGCCACAGCTTATTTTAATATTTGCTTAACGTTAAACTGGGCAGCGTTCGGGAAGCAATATCTTCACGCCCCACCGCAGTGCCGCAGTGTCTCAAGACGAGTCTTTGGCCAGTGCATGTTGCCAGTGATAATCTATGGCACTGAAACGTTCGCTCACAATGGGCCTTATTAGAATGCTAAAAGTCACCCAAAGGGCAATGGAGAGGGCTATGCTTGGTGTTTCCCTACGTGATTGCAGGAGAACCAGGGCAACCGACATAGCCCGAAGAGTTGTCAAACTTAAGTGGCAGTGGGCAGGGCACATTGCTCGCAGAACAGATGTAGCGTTGGCTGGCCTGCCACATGATGGACCGATGACCCTGCGAAGGCCGCAGGAATCCGATGGATGCGGGAAGCACAGAACCGGTCGAAGTGTAAACTATGTATTTTCACGTCTTTGAAGGATGCGGTCAAAGTCAGCCAACTTTTTGTTCTGTTTCATATCTATGTCGGCTTTCACCGCGTTGTTTGTAAACAAGCCACTTGAAAATTTGCCAGATTTGGTGCAAAACAATGTTGCTATGTACCAAACTAGCTTCTACTCGCTACTTCGTTCGCGTAGAAGTCCAAAGACACTACAATATACTAAAATAACAGCCAGGTTCCCCGCCCGCGCTTAACTTTGTTTTCGCTTAGCGTTCTTTCTCTCTTTTTATAGGTTTGCCTGGCTCCTGAGGGTCGTAGCGCGATGTTAAATATAGCCCATAACTTTAGAATAAATGGGCTATCAAGTACAACAATAATTTTTCAAATCCTACTGTCAGTTCCAAAGATTTGTGCGTTAACAAACAAACTCTAGTAGAAAAATACGGTCTACTATTCATACACGAAATAACTTTAAGGGAAACATCCACTTACAAGTTGGTAAAGAAGCCATACTAACGAAATAAAATTATTTATTATGCTTTAAAGTTTGCATCAGGTTGTACAAAGTGGTACTGACATCTCTGCCAGCCATACTTTTCTGTGTCTCTAAATGGCCCGTTCTTTCCTGTCAATGTGTGGCTGACCCTACATTTTGTACAGTAAAAATGTAGCGGGTGTTGCCGGGCCATGCTGGAAAATGTTGCATCCACATAATGCAATCAAGATATTGGCTGTTTAGGAGCACTTTGAGATGACCGAGGCAGAGAGCTTAGAGAGTGGCGGAACATAGGCTTAGTGCAAAAAATACCGCCCCAGGAACCGACGGCTTACCTGGAAAAGCCTGAGTTCTGGCCTGGGAGGCTCTCGGGCCTCGACTAAGGGGGCTCCTATGCTTGTAGGGGGGCCAGTTCCCACTTCGTTGGAAGACGGGAAAACTGGTCCTCATTAAGAAGCCGGGGCGCCCTGCGGACTCTCCGTCCGCTTACCGGCCCATCGTGCTGCTCGACGAGGTGGGCAAGCTCTTTGAAAGAGTCATTGCAAACGGCCTCGTCGGACGGCTGGTGCGGGTGGGGCCGGATTTGTGGAGAGCCAGTTTTCTTTCCGTGGAGGCCATCATGCGCGTGCGAGCCCTCACGACGGGGGATGCTGTGGCCCGGGGTGTCCCACAGGGATCGGTCTTGGGGCCGCTTTTGTGGGATATCGGTTGCGATTGGGTGCTGCGCGCTGACCTCTCTAGTGGCGTCAGGGTGGTTCCCTACGCTGACGACACGCTGGTACTGGTACAGGGGAATTCGCAACAGGCGGCAGCCATTTTCTATTGAACGTTTTATTTAATTGTAATGTTTAATACACAATAACTATTTAATTATTTTTAAAAAAATTGGCAAGTCTTCGAAAGCTAACCCTGTATAGATAAATATAAGGTAAAAATTTCTTCTAGACTATGTCGTGTTCTATGTAGTAATATCTATTTACCTACTAGTTTAAGCTAGCAGTATATCAAGCTAAAAACAATGCCTAATACCATGCTTATAAAGTTCACAGTAGCGTAGCTAACTCACACACACCTCCCTCTCTTCTCTACCCACAGAGCTAGCTGGTGCCGCTTCCGACTCGGATAGCGAAGGCTCCCGAACCGGTATGCCGAACGCCCGACCTTCTGAAATACAGAAGCAGGAGATTATAGCGGATATCGAGTCGAACTATGTTCCGGATACTAACTTTGATATTGGTGTGGTGAGTATTTATTTATTTAATCATTATATACAGGTTGACACGTAAGTCGACGTCAAGTCGGAGTCGGGTGATAGGTGGTCGGGTCATAATAGTTACCAGGAAAAAAAAAGTATCAACAGGAGTTAAAAGCCCGTCACAGGCAGTAGATTTTGTCGTTTTTTTTATAAAAGCCCGTATTATGTGGCTGCAACAACTTTATTATACAAAATGTATGGCCAGCCACACATTGTCAGGAAAGTACGGGCCGTTTTGAAGCGCCTTCAGAGACAGAAAAGGAGGACTGGCAGAGATCTAAGTGCCACTATTGTCTACCGGATACAAACTTTAAAGCATAATCAGCCTAAAGTGTTCCCGCTGCTGGTACACAGGCCTCCTCTCTGTGAGAGGGAGGGGCCGTTATCAACCACGCGGGCCCAGTGCGGGTTGGTAGATATCATATGTCTACGAATTTTTCGTTCTAAGACACGCCGGTTCCTTACATGAGAGAGAGGAGGCCTGTGTGCTAGCAGCGGGAACATATAGGCTAATTAAGTTTGTATCCGTAGACAATAGTGGTACTGACATCTCTGCCAGTCCTACTCTTCTGTTTCGTAAGGCGCTTCAAAACGGCCCGTACTTTCCTGACAATGTGTGGCTGGCCATACATTTCTACTTTTTGTTTTCAGGCTGGGGAGCTCGTAGAAGAGGTAGCTGAAGAGAACAAGTCTCTCCTCTGGTTCTTGCTGAAGCAGGTCCGGCCCGGCATGGACCTGAGCAAGGTGGTGCTGCCCACCTTCATCTTGGAGCCGCGCTCGTTCCTCGACAAGCTGTCTGACAACTACTACCATGCTGACATACTGGGAGCGTGAGTAATAATAAAAGTCGTCCTGACAGAATATTCGCCGATGCGGCCTAGACAAGCCATCGACGCGAGATTGACACAGGTGCGCTGTAAAGGCTAGGGCTTTGCATGTACGCTGTGCAGGCCGATAACTTATATGTAGATAGAGTTAAATTTATAAATAGTAAGAAGTTCACGGCTACGCCGGTCTCAAAGGTCAGTTTCACTGTTCTGAGCATGCGTACTTTCAGTTAGGAAGGGTACCGTCCTTGTTTCCACTGGACATAAGAGTCCTGCCAGCCCAGGCTCAACAAGACCTACGAAGGGCCGCCATTTTATTGTAAGGTTGGTAGCAGACGCCGTAGGACGCCGGTAGCGGACAGTTCAGCCACTCAGTCACTCAGCTAGCTAGACGTAGAACACCTAAGTTGGGGCACACAGAATCCTCAGTCAGGAAATAGTTCTGCTACTGCTAGCTCGGCTAGCGGAATAGGGATAATGACAACCGGGCAAAAATCCATACTCCGGGCTGCTACTGAGAAATTCTAGATAGAAAAATCCAATAACACTTTGCTCGACCTGGGAATCGAACCCAGGACCTCATGGTCAGCAGTAGCTCTTGCGACCACTAGACCAACGAGGCAGTCACTAGACTAACGAGGCAGTCATTAGACCAACGAGGCAGTCACTAGACCAACGAGGCACTCACTAGACCAACGAGGCAGTAATTTTTTTTTTTACCAAAAAAAATATTTGTGTTCAAATAGTGCAAAAAATATTAGACAAGGACACCACTATCGTAGAAGTGACGTCACGACTATGTAACTTCATACTAGCGCCATACATTGTCCGTACCGCGCCACAAGGACGTGAATAATCCTCTCGAGAAACTTTTAAAGCTTGAAGCTTCTTCATATTTACATCGATTTAACAAATTTTTACCTCATTTTTACTGTGCCTGCTTTAAAATAACATATAATTTATGGTTTATGGTTTAAGAACTTTATTTTCTCATATGAATTAACAATTATTCACTTACTGAGAAACAAGATTTACAATTTATGTTTAAATAACAATAACAAACGTACAGATAAAAGAAGAAAAAGTAACTTTTTTGCGGGTAGACACATAGGACAATAAACATCACCAACCGAGCAAACACGGATACAAAAGTAAAAGTTACAACGTACTAGATGTGGCATACAAGGCATCGTACTGACCAATATAATTATTTACTCATAATTTTACAAACATTTGTTAAATTTGTCATCATACCTAGGGCACAGATAATATAATACTACGTACAGTCCCGTACAAATTAAATGAAACCTCCCTAAGTCTGGCAATTGAGCTGGCAATTTTTCGTTATCAATTTTTTCAACAGATGGCAGCATCAGCGACTCACTAATTGCCAGACTGTAGTTTGACAACGCCATCTAGGAGTCGACCTACTTTTAAAACGTTTCGTGCAATTTTTTATATAGAGTTTTATAGTTCCGGGTTCAGAATAACATGTTATTAGATTTCTTTTATCTTTCTATGTAATCAAAAAATAAAAATAAAGTAGGTGATTTAAATACGTATAAAATTTTTGAAAACTGTGAAGAGCCATCCAGCCAGCCATGGTCAGGACCAATTGAGTAAAACGCCATCTATTGAAAATGCTCCAAACAAAATGATTAACAGATATCATTAAAAGGGTTCGAATTGAAGTTATAGGCCTTATTTTTATTTTATTTTGAAAATACGTGCAATTCGAGTGGAAATAGATACAACAGCACTTAACAAGTAAGTTTTGACTTTTACCAATCATATTTCATCCAAAATTCTGCCGTTTATCGCTTTTTAATGATTGTTAATTTCATAATGGTTACCTATGCTGCCATGTATTTTTTTTTTAAACCAAGTTATAATTTAGTTCGAGTTGAGACCCCATGCCTAGGGCTTCACCATCCCAGTTGATGTCCAATCAAAATTAAAAAATCAGTGTGCAAAATTTACGCGTGCGGTTTTATGAGCGTCATGCCTTCGGATCGTTCGCGGATCCACATCAAAACGTTCCGCGTAATGCTGCGTTGGTTTAAATTCATCAACTTCGTATTCGCAAAGCATATCTTTAGGCTTCGCTTACGAGTAATGCAGCGGGCCGACGGTTGTTCCGGCGACGATCGCTTATATTTCATTTTTCGGCGTATCGTCCAACCCAAAAAGCAAACGTGATTTGGTAAAAAAAAAAACTACTTTCAGGTTTATGGGTTTATGTTTTTTAATTTTTTATTTGTAAATCAAAAAACATGAATGAGAGAATGAGCTCACCGTCAAGAGCAGATCTCTCGAAATTGTACGAATGCTCAGACCTTTGTGGCGTGTGTGTTGTTGGATCATTAAGTTCCCTTCAAAATGGTTTAGCTGAATGGTGCTGATCCATACGTCATGTTCGTGAACGGGTGCCGTCAGTGGGGACTGGTCATCTCTTGGCTACAACGGCTTTTTGTATTCAATTTCCGTTTTTTTTTTTGTTTTTTTTTTTTTTTTGTTTATATGTTTTTCATTACGGACGCCTTTAACGTGCACGTCTTTCTACATCGTTCTCACATTTATAATTTCAACAAGACTGATGTTACAAATTTTCTGTAACAATATTATTTGTAAGAGTGTCTATGGAGTTTCTTGCCCGTTCTTCTTCATAGGTACCTACTTCGCTTTGGAATGGGCAACTAGCTTCATATTTCTGACTTACCGACCCCTTGACAATTCAAAAGTGCCTGTGATTGGTTAATTTGAAATAAATGCTTTGAGTTTGAGACCCTGCTGATGCATTGTTACAATTCCATGGCGAATTTCTTCGGAAATTGCAGCTGGCATTATCGTCTAAATGTATATCGAAATTATCGTCCCTGATCGCAACTATCACTGTCTTCGGATAGGTTTTCAGAAGAGTATTCAATGAGCTCTTATTCAAAGGAGGCCAGTACATATAGATTGGATAAACGTTTGCATTATTGTATTGATTTATCATTGACAACTTATTAGTCCACCTTCAACCTCTATGGATAAGACTATTTCCAATTATTTATAATTTGTGATCTTGTTTACGAGCATGCGGTATGAGTTCGTGTTTTAATCGTGTAATCTCGTGATTGTATAAATGAATGTAAAACGTGACAGTGAACGGGAACGTAGGTCGGTGGCTGTCCATTGTAACATGCTGGCTCGCAGGTTTGCACGATGTATGAAGCCAGTTTAAGTAACGCTTTTCAAAGCTTACTGTCAGTCCTTCTACACGTGCAGCTTGTGGGTCAACTTCACTCGGCGGGCATACAGCGACCTACGCGTTCAACATAATAATGCACTGAGAGTACTGCTGAGGCTGCCGTGGCGTTCTAGTACGTCAGGGATGTTTGCGGATAATAATAAAAATGGTTTTGCCGCGATTATTAGAAAAAGATGTGCATCACTGATGACGGCAATAGTGTTCTCAGTGTTTTCGCAGATCGATGGTATTCCCCGATGTTGCGGATGTTGCGGTTAATAGCATTTTGTTAAATTGTGTCTGTAACCTACTAACACTAGAAACTAAATTCAATTGTTACTAACCCTATGGACTCCTGTCTAAAATAAAAAGTTTTCCATTCTTCTATTCTATAAAACTGTGAAAGCGGAAAGTGCCTCATCAATAAAAGTCCGTTACTGTACATAGACCTGGCCCATTTTGACATCTTTAAATATGATTATATTTCAATCAATAGGTTGAAAATGACAGGGACTGAATGATGTTTTAAATACGTTAAGCGTTAAATTTGTTGTTTAAGTGGACCTTAGTGCAATAAAACAAAGTAGATTTTCCGGTTAAGTTCCTTTTGCTCTGTAAGTTACTGACCCCGTTTTAATTTATTTTTATGTTGTTATCATTCCAATCTGAGTCAATTTGGACCAACCTATCCTATAAGAGCCAAGTTCATTCCGCCATCTACGCCTGGGTCTTCCTCGTTTCCTTTGGACGTTTTCAGGGACCCATGGTGTGGTGGTCTTAGCCCAAAATGCTTCCGACATGCGGCATACGTCCGGCCCAGTCCTATTGGAGCTTGGCTGCTTTTTGGGAGACGTTTGCGTTTTGGGTTTTAGAGCGCAGTATCGTGTACGTATCCGGTCGGTAAAACGAACTCCAAGGATACTGCGCTCCATCGCTCGCTGGCAAACCTCCAGCTTGGTGCTCTGGTGAACTTTCAAAGACTAGGTTTGAGCAAGTAAAGGGAGGTCTTTGTCCTGCAGTGGGACAACACAGGCTGGTTATTATTATTATATATCATTCCATATATCTTCAGTCCGATTCAAAGTTTATGGCGGTTGTGAAATGCGCTACTCTCTGCGCGGTACCGTATACTTCACCACCGCTAACATGTGAATTTGTTACTGCGCAGCAAGCCTCATGTTACTACTTATTACAAATACTAGGTCTTTACCTATGAAATTGCCGCTTAGCCGCTGAATGCCAAAATTCCGGGGAACGAAATGTGCCCTCCGTCCCCGCGGGATTTCGAGATTTCGAAGAAACTTTTTGTTCGATTCCACCAGCTATAAGTAAATTCAGAAAGTTAAAGTAATTTTATATAAATATTTTTTATTTCTATCAATCAAATTATGCACACATGCTATCGATCCATCTCTGCGAGCGCAATGGTAAATGTTTGATGCCCTTGTTGAAGAAGTCAGTTGTATGGGAGCCAACAAACTCTTCAAAGGAGTTTTGTACTGCCTCACAGGTATTTAATTTTTTTGCCAGGTCGGTGCAAGGTCTGGTGAGTACGGTGAATGGCGCAAAACATCCAACCCTAGCTCTTGTAGCTTAGAGACCGTCTGTGGTGCCGAATGAGGTCGAGCGTTGTCGTGTAGGAGAAGCGTCAACGAGCGATTAACCAATAACGAGTCGTGCGTTCGTTTGTAGTCTTCACTCCGTACACGTAATTAATGTTGCGAACCGCTTGTTATCGTGTCCATGTTGATGAAAAAGGTACAAATGTAGTGAAAACAAAACACTAATCAATAAACAAATGACTGTATTTGAAAATACAATTCCATATTTAAACAAAATTCATTTGAATTCAGAATTTTATTCCCAGCCATACATCAATTACGTTTCAAATGACCAGTATTGTACGACTGCAACTTCATAGGTAAAGACCTAATGTTACTTCTCTCTCTTTCTAGAGCCCAACTAATAGAAGACCCATACCAAAGATTCGTGGCCGTGGTTCGCTGGTACCTTTCAGGCCTGTACCGAAAGCCTAAGGGTCTGAAGAAACCCTACAATCCAGTGCTGGGAGAAACCTTCAGATGCTGCTGGAGACATGGACCTGAGTCTTATACTTATTATTTAGCTGAACAGGTGAGCTGACTTACTCTTCAGGTCATAAAAACAGAGCATGAAATCATGGCGTCGAAAGTGCGTTAAGGTTGAACTAGTCGCGGGCTTGAACTCACTGATGGGCGTGGCCAAAAAGCACGCTGTCTCACCTTGCATCGTGTTCGACAGAGATAGCATCAGTGATGAGCAGTTAGACGCTAGTCAAACACCGTTCACAATAAAAGCTACCCTGTATAAACTTACACCTTTTTAAATCGAGAGATGGCGCTTAAACGGAAGATCAGAAAGTTTTTTTTTTATGTTTGATTGTTCATGAATTAATAATTTGTTTATTTTATTTCCAGGTATCCCACCACCCCCCCGTTTCCGCTTTCTACGTGACGAACAGGAAAGAGGGGTTCGTCATAGAGGGGAGTCTGTTAGCTAGGTCCAAATTCTATGGTGAGTTCTAGCCGTGTGTATCGATTTTACTTAACATACAAACTTTCACCCCTTATTCAAAAAATAAAAGCAAAGAATGTAAAACAATTTATTCAAGTAAGTTAGCAACCAGTTTGATTCTTTTCTTGGATATGATCCTCTAATTTTGTGCTCAACCACTCTGTAGTATGAACTCTTGTACAAAACTTCATGCATCAAGAGTCATTAAGGTTAAGGTTCAACATTGTAAGTGAATTAATTTAAGATTTTATTTGAAAAGGCTTAAGTAAATTCGTCCAGGGAACGAAACCAATATTTTCAAAGTCAACATAAAGACTTTTGAATGTCAAAAGTTTGATGCAAAATGTACCACACCGTAGTTTTTTTATCTGTTTTTTTGAGTGGGAAATCATCAAATAACTTATCAGGGCGTGTTAGACTTTTACTGACTTAAACTAGCGATGGACGATTCCGAGATGTTTTAACAATCGAATCGTTAAAATAAACCATCGACTCGCCGTTCTACCAAAACAATCGAGATGTTTTTCGATTGTTTCGAGTCAACAGAATCGACCGCTAGTTTTCGATTGTTCGAAGAATTAGTTTGGCAATAACACACCGAGACAGACTCGAGTCCGAGTCGAAACAATCGAGTGCCATCGAGATGTTCCAACAATCGAATAAAACCTCTCGCCATAGCGCATCGCTAACTGAAACCTACCCGTGTTCCTTCCTTTGCCTGTGGTCACGGTATCTCTTTCGAACAACCCGCGACCCTTGCAGGTTTATCGTACCTGCTGTACGAGTAGAATTGCCGCGTTTTGTCAACAGAAGAATAGACAAAATGACAGATTTATTTTATTCATCTGTCACTTTGTGTAGACAACTGATTCGCTTTATTTAAATTGTCGATTTCATTAGTTTTAAGTTTCGAATAACGCGCGAAACGATATGTCAACCCCGCCTACCGCCCCAGAAGTATAGTTCATGCCTGCCTGGTGCGCTTGCGCGGGGCCGCCTTTTGAGTTCGCGCCTGACTAGTATATAGTTATCTGTGGTTCCGACGCATGAGGACGTCGCGGGCCGCCGCGACCCGCCGCGTCATTCGAATTCACTAATTCAGTTCAGACATGAGTGTGTGTCGAATCGCTCATGCGTTCCCCCCAATTTCGGCTTTATCGGATTAGTCTCTATGTCTATTATAAAGTTATTCCAGTAATATTTGTTTATGTGAAGCTGTTCTATGTGCGAGTGTGAAAGTTAACATACTGAATATAGCATCAACTTGTTGTTTCTGTTTTGTGTCGACATCCCGCCTATAAAGAACACTTTGTCTATTCTTCCGTCGACAAATCTCGTTTCTTTGTTAGTCCTGCTACTCATGCAGGACAAAGGCTTCTCCAGTCTGCTTAAACTTCTCTCTGTCTAGGGCTCATAAGGGCAAGTTCCAGTCTATGTAGTTCCAGTGTGACGGTGGTAAGGATCGAATCTTGCGAATTATGTCTTGAATCAAAAATAAATGTATTTTTATGCTTTCCATTGAGTGTAAATAACAAAATTAAGAAAGTCAGTAACACTCAAAAACCTTATCAATAATTCTATAGATACATTGATACGGACATAACTCACGCCTTATTCCCATGGGGGTAGGCAGAAACTACAGAACGCCACCTGCTACGATCCTTACATACTCCTTTTGCCTCGTTTACGATCAGGCGGTACAGAACGTCACCTGCTACGATCCTTATATACTCCTTTTACGATCATACATCTGGTGTAACATGCACGCCGGTTAAATAATAATTAGTAAGTAGTAATTTTATCCAATATGAATAACTTATCTTACCCGTATCTCTTCCAGGTAATTCCACATCAGCGATCTTAGAAGGATGCGCTCGTATCCATCTACTAAATTGGGGAGAGACATACATCACAACAGCGCCGTACGCGCATTGTAAGGGCATCGTCATCGGTACGCTGAGCATGGAGCTCGGAGGAAAGGTACGACTTTTCATCTCGTGTCGGTACGAGTTTTTAATGATCTCGAGTCGGTATGAGCTGTTATCCATGTCGATTCGGCACGAGTTACTACCATCTCGAGTCAGCACGAGTTACTGCCATCTCGAGTCAGCACGAGTTACTCCCATCTCGAGTCAGCACGAGTTCTCGCCATCTCGTGACAGTATGAGACAAACTGTTCATGTGGCACGAGTTGGAAACACGACAGTACGTTTTGGTACATGGTCATCATGGCATGATTTTACGAAAGTAGAAGATGAGATGTTATATTTTGATCAAAGTGAAAATATCTCTTGACATACATTTTTTAAACTAGGGAGAGACAGTTCCGTAACAATGGCGCCGTACGCAGATAGTAAGGGCATCTTAAAAGTGTTTTTCATATGGCACCAACTGTTTACAATAAGTCGCCCACATTTCGCCAGTTATGTTTAAGTCCCATGTAATATGGGGCGAGCCTATTGCCATCTACCGGGCACAAATCCAGGCTCCGGGCTCCTACTGAGAAATTCCAAATAGAAAAACACAATAACACGTTGCCCGACCTGGGAATCGAACCCAGGACCTCATGCTCAGCAGTAGCGATTGCGACCACTAGACCAACGAGGCAATGTTTTAATATGTAATATATCTTGACATTTGTACGTCACATCATGTGGCAAACATGTCTGTAGCCAAAAATGTTGTTACCATCTTGCATGCATGTATTTTCTTGTCTGTATGGTGTGACACATGTTTAAGCAAATAAATATTAAGTTATCTTCTATAAATGGAGCTCGGAGGAAAGGTACGACTTGTCATGTCGTGTCGACACGAGTTTTGGTTATCTTATAGCGTAACAGTCATACTAAAGTGAAGGCACGAGAATCTGCCATGTATGGTTGAAACCAGCTATGCACTGACTATTTTGCCGCGGGCAATTTACCCATACGTAAGAAGGAGGCAATATCGAAATGACACATTTTAAATTAGTAGTTTACGTTTTTCAGGTGCATGTAATGTGCCCAGAAACCGGCTACCAAGCGGACGTTGAATTCAAACTAAGGGTGAGTAACTCTGCGTACTGGGTTTTTTCTCTGACAACAAGACAGGCAGTTGTTTTTTCATAGACAAGATGTGTCGTTGCAACAGTGTTGCCAACTTGTATCCACGCAGTATTGTTTTCTTAACAATCTGTGTGTTCATAATATCTGGACGAACATTTGTTATGATGCCAAAATGACGTACAGTCCGCGAGGCCTAAGCTGAGCTTTGCATGTCGCACCAGTGATCGCGCGAGGGACGCACAGCGCCTCAGGCCGATTGTCCGTTTGGCCGTTTGGATTGCTAAGCAAAGGACGCGTCGCTATGTGCACTCGCACAAATGTAATGCTGACTGTACGAGCGTTTGTGTGGAAATTATGACGGTTTAGCCGCTCTTAAACTACGAATACGACATTTAATGCGACGACATAAGGTGCTGTGAAGGTCACTTCGCTACCATAGCCGTGCAGTCATGGGGTCTCAACTCGCACAAATTATAATTAGTCTTGAAAAAAAAGCATAGATGGCAGCATAGGTAACCATTAAGAAATTAACAATCACTAAAAAGCGTTAAACGGCAGAATTTTGTCTGAAGTAAGATTGGTATAAATCAAAACTTCCTTGTTTAATGCTGATTTATCATTAAAAACATGATTCATTCATTAAACTTCAATTCGAACTTCGAACCCATATTCGTTTAGAGCTCTTTTGCAATAGATGGCGCTTTACTCAATTTAAACACATCAGAGTAGCCACTATCGTTACTAATTTAAATCGAACAACTTTATTTTTTTATCTATTACTTTACATAGAAATGTAAAAGAAATCTATTTACATGTTTTTCTGAATCCGGAACTATTAAACTTTATGTAAAAAGGATTGCACGAAACGTTTAAAAAGTAGGTTGAGACCTAGATGAAAGTAAAACTACAGTCTCTGGCAATTAATGAGTCGCTGATGCTGCCACCTGTTGAAAAATTAGACAAAGTAAAATTGCCAGCTCAATAGCCAGACTTAGGGAGGTGTAATTTCTTTGGATGGGATTGGATATCTGTACATAACATAACATCACGCCTTGTTTCCCCGAAGGGTTGGGCAGAGGTGTACCTATAGTACACCCGCATTTCGCCAGTTTTGTTATATATATATCTGTTCGTAGTATTATATTATCTGTGGTGTAGTTGACTGTCTACCCAACTTTACATATATTAATATATCTTCTCTCTCTTTCCACAGTCATTCCTAGGCGGTGCAGATCAAACGAACTCTGTTCAGGGTAGGATCAAACGCGGCAAGGAAACGGTAGCGGTGCTCGAGGGTTACTGGGACGGCAAGATTGATATTAAGGATAAGAGGACTGGGGTAAGCAGACTTAGTTGTTAATTTATACAAAAAATCTATCACATACTAATTTAACTATTTATGTAGTAAACTTGACGCCACACACAAACAGACAAGAATAAAGGAACAAACAAATACGTACAAAGGTGATGCTTATTTCTAAAGAAATCTCTTCCAGCATACCTGCGATAGGAGAGTATCTATTAGATGTAGACAATGTGTGTAAGAGTAGAACAGAAAACAAAATACGTATAAAACAAAACAGTTCTCTAATTTCACATTTTCTAAAATATTTATTTGCTAGAAAATTGTACAATAGATGTTATAGTCTTTTTTATTTCAGCATATCCTGCCATGATAGCGCCCTATCATGGCAGGATATGCTGCAAATACATTAGTTTACATTACATTACATTACATTAATTATTATTATTATATTATGATTATTACACATTTACATTAGGTCTGTATAGGTTTCATCGACTTATGCTCTAAATACCTATTCATTAATAGTATGATAATTTTTAAATAGTAAAATTTTAAACAATATTTTTTTGAACATTGTCAATGTCAACCAAAACACGATGTCAATCAAATAACACTAGATAACGATTATGGGCTTATACAGTTGCCAATAACAAACATTCTCAAAAACACTGATATCTTAAGGTAAAAACGAAATGAATAAAAATAAAGTGGCACAAACTATACAAACAGAAATACAAAAAAGACATAACTTAAAACATTACAGAGGGTACAAGAAATACCTACACACTAATGCAATAAAGTTATTTTTAAATTGTGTGAGTTGCGTGCTGTGGGACCTCCAATAAAATAATACAAACTTCTATTATTAGATACTTATCGTTAGTCTTCTATTTCTACACATAACATCACGCCTGTAATCCCAGAAGGGTTAGGCGGAGGTGTACCTATAGCATGGGGTCTCAACTAGAACATTTTATAATTAGTCTTTGTAGCAGCAGCGGTGAGGTTTGGTGAAAACTTAGGTTTTTTATAGATTGTGTTGAGGATTTTTATAAAGAAAAACGATGCGTTAGGTTTAACGAGCAAAATATGTATATTGGCCATCTTTATTACAACATTCAAGGAGAGGGGTGTGGGAACAATCATGAAGTAAACCAATCACTGTCGAGAGATTACTATGACGTAGCATGTGGTGTTGTTTCTAGCCTCGAGATGTCGCTATCAGTCATAGATGAGCATCTATAAAGTAGGAGTTCACAACATGCCCCCGGCCTTGGAAGCAGTGGCTTTCAATGGTCTTCAGTCACTGCATCAGTGTCGATAACGTCCTGTAGTAGAGGACATATCTTGGTGTATGCGCGCCGCACCACGCCCGATGAAGTCTGTATATCAGCCACCCGAGATATACCATCCTTTCCTGGGATCGTGCTAAGGACACGTCCCAAATGCCACTTCAGAGGTGGAAGGTTATTGTCTTTAATAACCACTAAGGAGTTTGGTTTGAGCTCGTCCTTATTCGCCGTCCACTTTGTCCGCACCTGTAGCTCGGAGATGTATTCCTTCGCCCACCGGTTCCAGAAGTGTTGGCGTAGTTGTTCTACCCTCTGGTATCGTTGGAGACGACTAGCAGGAACATCTCGTAGGTCATCGCCGGCTGGCGCAGTCAGTGGTCGGCCAATAAGGAAGTGACCGGGAGTGAGCGGGGAAAAGTCATGAGGATCGGGGGAAAGAGGAGACAGAGGTCGGGAATTTAGGACGGCTTCAATTTGAGCCAATACGGTGCTATACTCTTCAAACGTGAGGTGCGCGTTACCTATCACACGACGAAGATGGTATTTACTTGATTTTACTCCTGCCTCCCACAGACCACCAAAATGCGGAGAATAAGGGGGAATAAAATGAAACTTAATATTTTGACTAGATGCGAATTCTAAAATATCGGCACTACAATTAGTTAGAAAATTTGAAAAATCGTTCATTACACCTACGAAATTACGACCATTATCTGAGTAGATATCTGCAGGCTTACCACGGCGGGAAATAAATCTTTTTAAAGTTAATAAATACGCTTCACTAGAGAGGTCACTGACTAACTCCAGGTGTATAGCACGTGTCACGAAACAAACAAATAGACAGATGTAGCCTTTTATAAGCCTAGCACCCCTACCTCTGCGGTTCAGAATGAGCACTGGTCCAGCGTAGTCCACACCACATCGAACGAATGGAAGACTAGGTGTAACTCGCTCCCTAGGTAAGTTACCCATCATAGGACTGAGCGTCTTACCTCTAATACGAGTACAAGTCACACAACTCTGCACTACTTGGCGAGCTAAATTTCTACCTCCGACAGGCCACCATGATTCGCGTAACTGAAAAAGTAATGCCTGTGGAGCAGCGTGGAGAAGCTGAATGTGCTCATGACGAAATAATAAAGTGGTAAAATAATGTTTACAATGAACTACAATTGGATGTTTTTTACCGTAAATAAATTCATCGGAATTAACTAAACGACCACCCACGCGCATTAATTTGTGATCATCTAGAAACAAATTCAATTTAGACAAATAACCTTTCTTTTTAATAGTCTCATTATTAGATAATGCCTTATATTCAACTGGATAAGATTCCATTTGACAAAATCGAGCTAATATTTTATCTGCATGGTCTAACTCGTCTACACTAAGGCCGCCTGTACGCTTATTATTTTTACATCGACTGTTATAAATAAAACGTAACGTAAAGGCAGCCGCGCGCCTAATACGTTTGTATTGTGAGAACCGATGGAAGGGAAACAAAGATAATTCGCAACAATCGTGAGCTACAACGGCAGTGACACATGTTTTGACCTCAGGTAACTCGCGATGTTTGAAGGAGTCCGAACTTTTGTGATCGTCAATTGAAAAACTAGGGTGACGAAGAAATTCAGGACCCTCCCACCACAAGGTAGACGAAGAAAGTTCTTCCAATCGAGCACCGCGTGACGCGAGATCGGCGGGATTATTTCCACTGCTTACGTGACGCCACGGGACGTCTAGTGTAAGGTCATGAATTTCTGCGATCCTATTTTGAACGAATGTCTTCAGTTGGTTAGGCCTCATGTGCAGCCAGCCTAAGACAATCGTGGAATCAGTCCAAAACACTACGCTATTATACTTACAACGTAATGAGTTGCGTACCTTGTCATACAGACGAGCACCCAATAAAGCACCACAAAGTTCGAGACGTGGGATACTAATTGGTTTCAAAGGCGCGACCTTTGTTTTTGAAAACAATAATCTAACTGATACCGTTAAATCTTTGTTGACTGTGCGAACATAAATACACGCGCCGTACGCCGTTTGAGATGCGTCACTAAAAATGTGTAAATCAATATACATAGGTTGTGTACCTATAGCGTGGCGAGGAATACGAACAGTGTTTAGCGTTTGCAATGAAATAACAAACCGGTTCCACACGCGCGCCGTGTCATCAGGAACGTTATCATCCCAACCTATTTTTAATAACCATAATTGTTGTAAAAGAACTTTTACAACAATTATAACAGGACTCAACAAGCCGAGAGGATCAAAAATTTGCGAAACGTTTGATAAAATTGATCTCTTCGTAATAGACTTGTTATTATCAATAATAACATGAGAATTAAAATATAAGTTGTCGCTTGCGTTATGCCAGCCTATTCCTAAGGTTTTAGAACTAACATTTTCATCTAAGCTTAAAGGTTTAAACTGACTTGATGACTGACGGTCATCATCGTGTTTAAAATTAAATATCCACTTCCTGAGTGGAAAACAGCCCGACTGCAGCGTCTTCTGAGTTTTGTCGCATAGATCTAATAATTTTAGTTTATCATCCAGGCCTGTTATGTAGTCGTCGACATAAAAATCCTCTTTTATAGCTCGAGCGACGTCAGGATCAGGAGATTCAGAGGCTAGTTGTTTGAGGCACCTAACACTTAGGAAAGGCGCTGAGGCGGTTCCATACGTCACGGTGTTTAATTTAAATATACCTAACGGCTTTGAGGGATGGTCACGCCACAGAATCATTTGCAAGCTGCGCTGACCATCATCTACTAGGCATTGCCGGTACATCTTCTCCACGTCAGCGCACACGACGTACTTGTGCTGCCGAAAGCGGAGAAGAATGGCAATTAGATCACCCTGTATAGGAGGGCCAACTAGTTGCAAATCATTCAGTGACTTACCAGAGCTCGATGGTGCGCTTGCGTCAAACACCACGCGCAACTTGGTGGTGGTGCTGAGCTCGCGGAACACCCCATGATGCGGCATGAAATAACACGGGGATTCATAAGAATCTACCTGTGTCATATGGCCTAAACTGAGATACTCCTGTAAAAATTTGGAATAAAGAACTTTATATTCAGGCGAACGCTGCAGACGTTTTTCTAGCGCAAGAAATCGACGTTCTGCTTGTGTATGAGAATCCCCCAAGGTATCAGGTGACTGATGGAGTGGAATGTGCACGCAGAATCTTCCCTCGTTATTGCGAGTAGTAGTGCGAACAAAGTGATCTTCGCATGCACGTTCTTCCTTAGTCTGTGCGTCTCTGACCTTGGAAGGTTCCTCGATCTCCCAGAACAATCGAAGTTGCGTATCTAATGAATTTATAATATTGCACTGAATTGGCGCATTTTTTCGCGTATTAATTATAGGTCCGGAAATAATCCAGCCTAGCTTGGTATTCTGTAGAAACGGACCACTAGACAAACGAATTTTGCCGTGTTCTAACAGATCCCAAAACCTATCTGCGCCAATTAAGATGTCAATATTTTTGTAGTCTAAAAACTCCGGATCGGCCAACCGTATGTTGCCTGGAATACAGACTTGCGCGCTTAATTTACATACGGCAGGCATCGAAGCCGTAATCTTAGACAGCACATAACAATTAATGTGCGTAGTAAATGAACTATCGACGCAGGATTTGATAACGATATTACAGCTTTGTGAACAATGTACTATCGAGTCACCTACGCCTCGAACTTCGTTTGTGGACTGTATTAATGGTGAATTTAATAGTTGACATAATGATTTAGCAATGAAACAGCGCTGGCTACCATTATCCAGCAGCGCCCGCGCTTTATGGTATCTACCGTGTACATCTGCTACTTCAACGATAGCTGTTGACAACAACACGGATTGCACACCTATAGACTGAATAGAATGTGTTTGCATGTGTGCCTTGTTTACTTGAATAGGGACTGCGGAGTCCGAGGCGGTTGGTGCGGCCGCGGGGAGGTGCGCAGGCGCTTCCCTCGCATGCGACGCCTCAGTTATCGTTGTGGAATGCAAAGCAACAGAATTATTAGCGTCATCATTGTGCAATAATGAATTATGTTTTTGATTGCAGTGTCTACAAGGCCCAAACCTACAACTATTTACGGAGTGTCTCGAATGTAAACAATTCTCACATAAGTTGTGCTCGCGTACAAGTTTAAGCTTTGTGTCTAAGTCGCAATCGATAAACTCTTTACATGTGTACAGTGGATGATTGGCGTTGCACTTTGCGCACGATAACTTACCGCGTTGTTTATTTGATTTGCTCGGCCCGCTGGAAACATTGCAGTGAGACATACTCTGACATTTTGAGTGTTGTTTTTTGTTGTCTGTGGTCTGTCCTTCTTTGCTATGTGAACGCTGCAATGCCTCCAGCATGTCTGCTTTGTTGCGCAAAAAGTCAATTAAAATATCCACCGATAAACGTTTAGAATTGTTCTCGTTTGGGTTCGGGAACAATGTGCACTTATGAGACCCCCATTCTCTTTCAGTTACTTTATCTAACTTCGACACCATGATATTAATAATCAAACTATCCCAGTAGTCTGTAGGCTCACCTAGAACCTTAAGTGCGCGTAAGTTTTTCAAAATAGTGTCTATTAAATTTCTAATTGAAGAAGGCGACTCTTTAGTTAATGCAGTTATATTTAACAAAGCTTTGATATGGTGATCAACTAAAAGAGAGCAATTATTATATCGGTTGAGCAACAAATCCCAAGCAACCTGATAATTATCAGAAGAAAATTCTATGGAATGTATTACAAGTTTTGCGCTGTCTTTTAGGGACGATTTGAGATAGTGAAACTTTTGTATATTTGAAATATCTTTAGAATTATGAACTAGTGAGGCAAATGTGTCCCTGAATTCCAGCCATTGTTCATAAGAACCGTCAAATGTAGGCATGGAGATAGTGGGTAACTTCACAGAATGTATTTGAGTATTATTATGACTCTGACATGACTTGGAGCAGTCAGCAACCTCATCAGTGTTAAGCATAAATTCAGCAAGTGATATTAAATTGTAATAACTATCTTCAAAATTTTCTCTTTGATTTAACTGTTCGCCTAATTCACTATCAGAAACTCTTTCTTCTATTTTAGTTTGGATGTCGTTAAATTCAGAAAATAAAGTAGTACATCCTTGAATCCTCAACTTTAAATCAATGCGTTTTTGATTAGGAAAGTCATGATCACAATCTTTTAAAGATTCTAAATAATTATTAAATTTGGTAAGCCTGCCCTTAATAATACCACGTTTCCTAACTAAATCGCGAACTAACTCACTACTTTCTACACTTAGTAAATTAGGAGATTTGTCACGAGATTTAGCAGAGTCAATAGGCATTTTGGTGGTCAGTGAAAAGAGGAGTACTCACGGTTTTATAATCGTTATCTCAATCACACACGGCACTGATGCTAGCAACGTCACCAGGCTAGTAATTGACTGGATATCCGATATTCCGAGAAGACAATGCGGCAGTTTCACTGAAATAAGAGCACAGACACACTATAGCACCAAATAGAACTCAGGAAAAGATGGAAAGGAATAAGGATTGGCCCCACCGATTGCGTATTATATTCGATGAAACCTTTTCTTCTCAATCCGCCATGTGCAAGGGGTCCTCATCCAAAGGTCGCTCGGCGATCTTGAAGGTATCAATATCCCAATGTTCGGTTCGAAGGTCCAAAATGTAGCAGCAGCGGTGAGGTTTGGTGAAAACTTAGGTTTTTTATAGATTGTGTTGAGGATTTTTATAAAGAAAAACGATGCGTTAGGTTTAACGAGCAAAATATGTATATTGGCCATCTTTATTACAACATTCAAGGAGAGGGGTGTGGGAACAATCATGAAGTAAACCAATCACTGTCGAGAGATTACTATGACGTAGCATGTGGTGTTGTTTCTAGCCTCGAGATGTCGCTATCAGTCATAGATGAGCATCTATAAAGTAGGAGTTCACAACAGTCTTAAAAAAAAATCATAGATGGCAGCATATGTAACCATTATGAAATTAACAATCATTAGAAAGCGATAAACAGCAGAATTTTGGCTGAAGTAAGATTAGTAAAAATCAAGACTTCCTTGTTAAATGCTGATTTATCTATTCACACTCATTTTTCAACAAAAAAATCATAAATGAATCTTTTAACTTCAATTCGAACCCATATAATGATAAAAGTAGCCATCTGTTAATCATTTTGTTTAGAGCTCTGTGCAATAGATGGCGTTTTACTCAATTTGTCCTGTCTTCAAAATAACCATTATAGTCAACTTTAAATCAAACAACTTCTTTTAAATCTATTTCATTGCATAGAAATATAAAAGAAATCTATTAACATGTTTTTCGGAAACCGCAAGTATAAAACTTTATTTAAAAAGGATGGCACGAAACGTTTTAAAAGTAGGTCGACTCCTAGATGGCGTTGTAAAACTACTGTCTCTGGCAATAGGGATGATGACTGATATTAGAAATGTTCATAAAAATAATGTAATTTCAAAGTAGTCATAGTAAAAATGTGATAATCGAAAAAAGCTGTTAAATCAGTGTAAATACGAAGAAGATACACGCTTTTAAAAGTTTTTAGAGGGGATTATTCCCGTCCTTGTCGCACGGTACGGACAATGTACAGCGCTAGTATGAAGTTACATAGTCGTGACGTCACTTCTACGATAGTGCTGTCCTTGTCTAACACTTATCTTAAAACGTTTATAACTTTTTTAAGCGTTTTCACTTATGGTATTTTTGTTTGCACTATTTCGAAACAAACAATTTTTTGAGATTAAAAAAAAAATTGTCATCATCCCTATTAGTGAATCGCTGATGCTGCCATCTGTTGAACATTTTGATGACGAAAAATTGCCAGCTCAATAGCCAGACTTAAGGAGGCGTCATTTCTTTGTATGGGGTTGGGTATCTGTACGTAGTATTATAATATCTGTCCCTTTAGTAACACCCGCAATCTTCTATTTAAATTTACTTTATTGTATCGTTTGTGTATTGTTCTTTGTTGGATATTGATCAAGATCATAATGAGCCTGTAATGTTCCCACTGCTGGTTGGGACACAGGTAGGGTTTCCAATCCTACTAAATAATATAGTATCCCACTGTATTGGAGGCAAGGGCGGATCCAGGGTTTATTTCTTGCATACTGATTGGATACATTTTATTTTTACCATACATACTGTTATAGGAGTTCCGTTGACACGGCATGTTGAAAAGTAAGAGAATATTAAAAAAAAAAAGCGAGCGAAGCGAGCTCAAAAAAATTTAAGCACCCCGCTTCGTAGGTACAATATTAAAAATAAAAAAATTGAGCTCGCTTCGCTCGCTCTGGTATTTTTTTAATATTCTCTAACTTTTTTACATGCCGTGTTAACGGAACTCCTATAATAGTATGTATGGTCAAAATAATAGCTATCCAATCAGTCTAGTAGATGTCAGGTCAGGTAAGACGTCGAAGTCGATTTCGTGTAACTAAAAGAAGTTATATTGATTTTCTGTTTGGCGCTCTTTGTTTTGTTTAACCGTTTTTGGTTGGGTCATGGCCATCGAAAATCCTATTTCCTACTAATATTATAAACACGAAAGTTTGTGAGTAAAAAAAAAACGCAAAAACTACTCAACGGATTCGGATGAAATTTGGCACACAGAGAGAGAGTACTTTTTATCCCGATACTCCCACGGGATCAAGATTTATGCGGATGAAACCGCGGGGAGCAGCTAGTTTGATATAAAAAGAGTTGGCAACCCTAGACACAGGCCTCCTATCTGTGAGAGGGAGAAACAATCGGAAGCAAAATATTAATAACTTGCTGCACCCGCGGTTTCATCCGCTTGAGTCTCGATCCCTATGTCTTAATCCAGCCATTCATCCAAATCCGTTCAGCCTTTTAGCGTGTACAAACAAACATACAAAAAAAACCTTACAATATTAATTTAGATAATACAAAACCATCATAATTTTATCACGACGTATCACGAAGTAATATACCTTTTTCTAAGCTAAATCTGATTATTTACATATTTCTATCTGTTCTCCAGGAGGAATCAAATCTCTTCGACGTGTCGCAACTAAAAGAACAGCGCCTGCCGCGCTACCTCATGAACCTGGACCGGCAGCAAGAGTTCGAATCTGCCAAGCTGTGGATCAAGGTGTCTGAAGCCATCGCCAATGAAGACCAGGTAAACATTATCCTCCTTTTTGGTAAAGAAAAGTTCCTCTCCATCTCAAGAAAAGTTTCCAGTTTCTTTGCGACTACCACACGAAATTTTAATATGCCTAAGCAATCAAACAATGGGGTGTTTGTTGCGCCACTTCTTCTTCCCAGCTGAAGCACTAGGAAGTGGTGAAGGGCGGGCGTTTTGGGGGACTGTCTTATGTAATTTTGACGTTCGAAAAGTGCTGATTCTCAGCCTAATTTGAATAAATGACTTTTGATTTGATCGATTGATTGATTGAATCCACAACTTTCCTCGACCAATCTTTTACTGTCCAGGCCGTTCGTTTGTGGAATGCATTGCCTGTCGAAATAAAACGCGCGCATTCGTTACTTGTGTTTTAAAGACTCGTGAAGGATCGTTACTATTGTCGTCGTGATCTTGCTCTCGTAAACTGTAAGTATCTATAGTAGTAATGTATCTAGGTATCTATTCGTTAGGATATGTTAATATGTATATATCTGTGTATCTATTTTAGTGTACTTAATGTATAGTTATTTCTTGCACCACCGACAGCCCCATTTTATGTCCAGACACATCGCTGTCCATTCTAAGGTTGCCTGGAAGAGATCGCAGAAAGCGATAAGGCCGACCATTGCATGTTTTTGTTGGTTACGTAATTTTGTGGTGTACAATAAAGTTTAAATAAATGAATAAAGCTTCTGATCCTACATCGGAAATGAAGGATCCTCCAACCAGACGAGTGTTGTCTGGTTGTTTGACACATACAGTCAAAACAAAAAAAAAGGTTTTTTTATTACTGTAATACAAAATTGGCATATACTTTCATGGTAGCAACAGCTCTATATTAGTTCTAATCATCGCGCGTTCGTACTATAAAAGAAAAAAAAAACAGACGTTTAAATGTTGATGACGTAGCGTAGGTATTAGACTATAATAGTACATTGTGATAAAAGTGTGCTCTTACGGTCATTACCCCCGAGACGGTTTAATATAAGGGAGCCGAGTGTCACACGACGTTTTTCAACATACTTGCATCTTCAATTACTGAAACAATTAGTGAAAGTACAATTCTCAAAATGATACCGAACAGATTTTGTTGACATTTTTACAGTTTATGTTTTGGTATTGGTATTATTAATAATTTCGTTGTTTTCATTTTTTTGGGGATACGTCGGAGATGATAAAAATATTCATTGTATTTAGACATAAAAACTCTTTACGGAGATGAAAAAAAAAAGTTACATACAAAACACGAGTGCGGTAATGTAAAGTAAAAATACTTGTTTAATATACTACATTATGAACCTAAAAGCGGTGTAATAAGAGCCACTTTATGAGCAACTGTGTTGAATTTTTTTTTTTGCGAAATGACGGCAGCCCATTACGTCCCTTTGTAATATTCCTACATTGCTGCTAAGGACTTTATCGATTTAACGTAAGTTACTTATAATACTAAGTGTGTGAAGTGTTAGCAATATTGTGTTTTTTGTGTGTGATCTTTCCTGTGAATCTTGTCCGTTTTATTTATTTATATTAAAACTTATGCACAAGTAAAACAATACTGAACAAAGGCGGACTTAATGCCTGAGGCATTGTCTATCAGTCAACCTTAGGGTGATGCAGAGACAAAACATGGCAGCTGCAACAAAAGAAAGAAAGAAAAGAAGAAAGAAAAATAGATTTATTTGTCACAGAAACAGGTGCATACAAAATAAATCGCATTCAAAACTAAAAAAAAAAAAAAAACAAAGCTGATTTATTATTACAACAAAGAACATAAATAATCGGCAGCTGCACGCCGTGACTGTGACAAGAAGGCTTCCACTCAGCATGATGCTGTGCTATAGTGGACCTACAGCACAGCGCTGATTTTCAGTGGTCACCCAAAAATGACGTACGGAAACCAAGTCAGGTCTAGGGACTCAACATATTAAATGAAAGGGATAACAAACAAAAAAAACAACAAAGGGATAGATAACTCGAAAAAGAATAAAATACTAATACATATGTGGCGGCATCTACACCGCCACATATGAACCATACCGCGAACAAACGCATCAATCCTGCATCGCGCAAGCAGAGTTTACCGCGCAGATAGCATATATACAACATCCCGACAACAATCATCGGGCAGTTGCCAACCAGATACGACATCCATCTGGTCGGAGGATCTTCCCTTTTCCAAGAGTATGAGTGAACTTTACACCCTGTTCCTCATATCTTTTCACATAGATACTTCAATATATACATATACACAGATTAAACTTTGTCAGGTTGAATAACGATAGGTAGAGGAGAAAACGAATCAAGCTAAACAGAGCTGAGATGATTTTACAAACTCTTCTTAATTACCAGACCACGGCGAAGCAAGAAGGAGATTTATGATTTTGAACGGTATGTATGTGTGTTCAACCGTTCCCTCATAACTTTTAAACTACTTATCATAATTTGACAAATGAGGTATTTTTTATAAGCGTCTTGATCATCCCCTGGTTATAGGCTATATGACGTCACATTAACTTGAATATGGCGCCCTCTAGAGGACGTAAAGAATATTTATCGGTAGTCGGATTTTTTTATTGAACATACTTTTTTCTTCTTTACAGATAGCAGCCACAGAACAGAAGACGATAATAGAAGAGGCACAGCGCTTGCGCGCACGGAACCTTCTGAACCCCTGGGTGCCCAGACTGTTCCATAGGAACCTGCAGCTAACGCCCCCTGAAGGTCAGTGTTATCGTTAATGTACTATCGACTCCTTTTCTGAATGACCACCATTAGGGCGATTTTCGTTTGCACGGGCCAGTGGCTAACCCTTAGAAACCTCTTTTATTTTTAAATGAAACAAAACTCGTAAAAAAGGGTCATCCTTCCCAAAAGACATTCTTCATAATTGGTCAAACTATAATAATTAACGTTAAAAAAAAACGGTCGACCTTCATTAAATGGTCAAATGATTTCAACGTGCAGCCAAAAAGGTTTTGCAAAGGTTCATGCACAACGGGAGTTAATAGTACAGACTTTTCTTTAAAAGAAACGAGTTTTTTTTACTAGCCTCAGCTCAAACTAATTTTAATTAAGTCTTGAAAAAACAACATAGATAGCAACATAGGTAACCATTTAGAAATTAACAATCACTAAAAAGCGTTAAACGACAGAATTTTGGGTGAAGCACAGATAATACTACGTATTCATACCCAATCCCATACAAAGAAATGAAACCTCCCCAAGTCTGGCTATTGAGCTGGCATCGTCCAATTTTTCAACAGATGGCATTATCAGCGACTCACTAGTTGCCAGAGAAAAAAATCTAATAACGTGTCTTTCTGAACCCGGAACTATGAAAAGGATTGCACGAAACGTTTTAAAAGTAGGTCGACTCCTAGATGGCGTGGTAAAACTACAGTATCTGGCAATTAGTGAGTCGCTGATGCTGCCATCTGTTGAAAAATTGAACAAAGTAAAATAGCCAGACTTAGGTGTAATTTCTTTGTATGGGATTGGGTATCTGTACGTAGTATTATGTTATCTGTACCTACACTGTACCACTCCTGGGCAAAGGCCTCCCACCACTCCTTCCACCTTTCGCGAGCCCGCGCGACCTTTTTCCAGTTCTCACGGAACCTGTCCAGCTCGTCCCGTACCTCCTACGTGGTCTGCCGCGACAAAATCTGACATTTTGTCTATTCAATTCTCAGAGTGTGTACTCACATACATCACATAATAACACAATCACTCACTGTCTAACACACACTTACAATAAAAGAACTCACACGACTTTATTCCCCAACCATAAACTCGTACTCACACTACACTTCATCTATCACACACACACCCCCCCACACACAAACACACAGTGTTCTCACCTCTTATTACATGCACACCTACATACTTCACACCCACATTTCACACAACAAATCTATGTAAGTCTAACAAAATCTTGATTACCTCGGTACCGTTCACTTATTGTATAAAATTATGTTTAAGGAACTGCTCGGCCGAACACTGTCTCTTAAAATACAGGTGATCCTAGTTTAAGAGGCAGGGTTATATAAATTGTTGTGCAGATTTTGCAACATTTGTATTATTTTATGTATATTTGTAACTATTGTTGGTGAATAAACAATTATGTTATTATTATTATAAATCTATCTGTCATTTTGTTTATTTTTCTGTCGACAAAATTTGGTCTTGGTACGCGTGCAGGGGACCATGAAAGGAGACTAAGATAATCATAATATTGCAGGTGTTACCGATCAAGGATGGGTGTACAACAATATTAATACGCAGTAAGTGCTTAACTTCTTCATTACTTCTTTGTTTAATAGGAATAATCATAAATGCCATTTTATTGCAAATGATAATGATAAATGACTGCCTCGTTGGTCTAGTGGTCGCAATCGCTACTGCTGAGCATGAGGTCCTGGGTTCGATTCCTAGGTCGGGCAACGAGTTATTGGGTTTCTCTATCTGGAATTTCTCAGTAGCAGCCCGAAGCCTGGATTTGTGCCCGGTAGATGGCAATAGGCTCGCCCCCTATTACATGGGACTTAAACATAACTGGCGAAATGTGGGTGTACTATAGGTACACCTCTGCCCAACCCTTCGGGGAAACAAGGCGTGATGTTTATGTTTATGATAATGATAAATGTTTTTTTTTCTGTAATCATATTTTAAAAACTAGATATAATCGGCGTTTCCTATCTGACTACTCTAAAAAGAAAGGCCGAAACAAACTCAGAGGTCACAGTCTCTTTTAAAGTCCAGACATAATCTTGAACAGATCATGTGAAGACCATGTAGATTGGTGTCTGAAATGGTCTTTTTAGCAAAGAACCACACAGATTGAGTGGACCTGTCCAGTCAGTGCACGCATTTGTCAGTAACTTAGAGCTTAACGATTCGACGAACATTACTTACCAAAAAAAGGACATTTGGGTAGGCCGCATAAATTACTCAAACTGCCAGACCATGATCAAAACTACCTATAAAAAATCAGCAAATACACACTGTCTTCACATTCACAATAACAAATCAAAAAAATCCTATTTAATGACATTTAACAGAGTATCAATCAATAGGATTATATGAACTTAAGGGTTGTATTGGTGACTTTAATGATTATTATTCTGTGTATACATACTCGTTACGGTCGTGAATCATATTTTGTTCCACAAACAACCTGACATAGCGATGAACGATGGCGAGAGGTTTTATTCGATTGCTCGAACATCTCGATGGTTCTCGATTGTTTCGACTTGGACTCGAGTCTGACTCGGTCTGTTATTGCGACTGGCGCATGGCGCGTTCATTCGCATGTTGTTCCTCGAAAGTTTAGAGTTTTGCGAGTTCTTGACTTGCGTTGTGATTGCTAATCCAATCTAATTCTTCGGATCGAAAACTAGCGTTCGATTCCGTTGACTCGAAACAATCGAAAATCATCTTCGATCGTCATTGGTTGACTCGCTGGTTTATTTTAATGACTCCAACTCTTTCGTTTGTTAAAAAACCTGACACTGACCTGAAAATTGCAAAAAAAAAACGTGAGAAAATTAAAAAAAATCGCTTTCTCCTTCAAAATCCCCCTTAACTTTTTTCTACCTTCGTTTTCCCAGACCATGGCAAACGGACGAGATACTAGAATACGAGGAGGAGTATGTGATAAAGACGCTGAGAGAGGGAGTGTCCTCTGGAAAACCTCCCGTCGACCTACGGAGGGAACTCGGCAGGAGGATGTCTGATTCTGACAGCCATGACGAGCTCACGAGGCCTAAAACTTCCGCGTGAGTATTGGAACTTATTATCTTTTTTTTTTTTCGGAAGCCTGGCGTCCCGGTCATATGGAAGGCGTACGAGGGGCCGAAGCCAACTCGCAGAAGCCTCTTACACATTTTAAATGGAATGAGGCATCAATATCATTATTGTTATTTACATGATAAATGAGCGAAACTGCGCAGTCGTGATGGAAAATGAGATCTAAACATGATGAAAAGAAAAAGTGATTTTGTTTTTTTAGTCAACGACTGCTGGTTGTGTAGTTACTTGTTTTTTTTTTTGTGTTATTCACAGACTTCAGAGAGTCAAGTTCTTGAAAATACTGGAATTGTCCCTCAGGTTTTCTCTGCATAAGCTTCAAGCTTACATTACCAGCGGTCAGTGACCGATTAAATGATTCAAATTTTATTTATTTTGACGTGATAAATCACGGTTGCGGAGTTTCTCTATCGCTTATGTTAATACAAGGTGGGCCAAACGAAGTCATCCCATGTTGTTTGGCTCTCTTTTTTTTTTCTTAATGTAAAACTTCGATTCTGTTTTGTGATTATGTTTATTTGAACCTTTAGAATTTTATTGGTCAAGTCGAGAAGATTATGTCGGCCAAATGGGCGCCGTCACAATTGATTGCCATACGGGCTCGTTTTATGGCATTTTTCATCACTTCGGCGAGAACTTCACGCTTAAATCGGTCGATCTTGCGGGCCCGTGCAAATCGCCAAAACGAGAGATGAGGCGGCCCGGGAACGCTGGGCTTCAGAATATCGGTTGTGGGTCGCGCAGTGTGTGCCGTTGCTCCGTCCTGTTGGAACCACATGTCCCTCAGTCCTAATTCGTCCAATTGCGGCAGAAAAAACTCTGTCAACATGGCCCTATATCGCGTACCGACTGTTGTCGTTTGGCCAGCGGCATTCTCGAAAAAAATGGCCCGATGACACGTCCAGCGTGAACAGCGCACCATGCAGTCATTTTGAGCGGGTGTAATGGCTCCTCGTGCATCACTCGTGGATTTCCTCGTACCCAGAAACGATAGTTTTGCTTGTTCACGTACCCGCTGAGGTGGAAATGAGCCTCATCGCTCATTATGATTTTGGTCGAAAAATCATCCACTTCTTCCTCGAGATTGAGGATGGCTTGGGAGTAGGTTACGCGCGTTTGGCAGTCGGCAGGCAGCAGCTGATGCACAGGTGCGCAGGTCTTTGACCAAAATTCGCCTTAGGGACGTCCGGCTGATGGCTAATTGCGTGGCATGGCGTCTGGTCGATGTTTCCAGCGACAGCTCCACATCCTTGGCAACAGCGGCGATATTCTCGGCAGAACGAGCGCTCCGGGGCCGGCCATTCTTGGCAACGTCTCGTGTGGTCCCATACTCTTCAAGATTGGTGGCCAAACGGCGCAGTGTTTGCGCTGTGGGTGTCTGACGGCCGGGGAATCGGCGACGGAATTCGCGCTGCGCCAACACCACAGACGAATTGTTACGCAAATAAATAGACACGATTATTCCGCGTTCTTGGGGAGTGTATCGCTCCATGGCTTGTTTACTTATATTCTGCATCTGTCTAGTCCACAAATGTCAAAACAGATTTGACATTGGCGGCCATTTGCAAAAATGAGAGCATCTTCCAATAAGGTGATTTCTTTTGGCCCATCTTGCAGTAATAAGAGTCAATTTAAGGATAGATATCGCTAATGCCTTTCTCTCTAGGCTAGGCTTTAACTCGCGCCATTATAGAAAATGGCGGCCAAACCCAGGAGCTTGTTTCACCCTTTCAATCGCCATTTATAACGCGCTATTCCCTGGTTCCAACAGATTTTATTTAAATTAGTTACATAGGCCCAGAATTATCTGATAGTAATGCCACAATTGTCCACGAATATCTGCAATCAGGGCTTGAAACCGGTATCGAAAATACAGGCTTTGTATCGGTACTTAGCGGTTCTTACCATTTTGGTACCTGGGTATCGGTTCCAGACGGGTACCGGTACTCTGTCTAACAAGTACCGGTACCAAAATTAGGTACTTGGCGTGTACCCACGATCTTTTATTTGTACGGAACCTCATACGCTTGGCAACCTTGAAGTTATTTTTCTATTGCCTATGGTCTATCATTTTAACATACTATATCTGTTTTCTCCCTCTAACCTACGAAAATATTTGTTAGGTACCGGTACAGTGCCGATACTGATGATAAAATCCAATAGTATATATAGGTTCTACTCTGGTACCGGTATCACACCAAGGCCAATGGTACCGATTTACAAAAATACCGGTATTTCAAGTCCTGTCTGCAATAGGTATTAAAGATACAAATGCATTTGCGGTAAAATATACTATTTGACTGAATTTTATAATAGATTTTTCGATACCTAAATATTAAGTTAAAATGTTTAGAAAAATGGCGAAGTTCTATGCGTTTGAAAGGCGTTGCTAGACAGAGATATTTTTAGCAACTGACGTCACAACACAGGAACGCCATACTAACTTCGCACCATCCAGTACAATGATCGTTTTGTACTGATAGAAGCAATTTTACTTTCCACTATTTTTTTTGCAAATCTTCTTTTTGCATTCTCCTTGATTTTTCCTATCCTACCTATTTTGTCCTTTTGACCTGAATGGCGGAAAATCGACTCTATGACTGAAACTTTGGGAGTTATTTCGAAGCAAACAAAAATAATTAGTTTTTAGGTTGTAATATCGCATGCGTTCCCATAATTTCTCTACTTTGCCGTTCCACGATAACCCAGGAATACATAAGCCAAGCAAACTTGCACAAAAGTATGCAAATAGCTTGAATGCCATTGTTCCATAAAAATACGATTGGTCAACGTCATAATGGCATGCAACCTACTTTATCGCAACGCCACGTTTATCTGTTACAATTATTAACACTGTTAGCACACATCATAATAATATATATCTGTTACAGATATATTACTGTAACAGTTTTGTAAGTGTAACATGTTTGATTCTTTTATTAATTCAAAATGTAACATTTACGATTCTGTAACATTATAAAGGTGTTTTTAAGTCCCTAACTTTTTATCTATACCAATATTATAAAGAGGAAAGATTTGATTGTTTGTTTGTATTGAATAGGCTCGGAAACTACTGGGCCGAATTGAGAAATTGTTTTACCATTAGACGCCGAAATTATGTCTGATGAACATAGGCTACTTTCTTTTAGTTTCGACATCCACGCGGACGAAGTCGCTGGCGAAGTGCTATTTATATTTAGTGGGAGATGAGGAACAGGGTGTAAAGTTCACTCATACTCTCAGAAAAGGGAGGATCCTCCGACCAGATGGATGTCGTATCTGGTGGGCAACTGCCCGATGATTGTTGGCGGGAAGTTGTATATATGCTATCTGCGCGGTAAACTGTGCTTGCGCGATGCAGGATTGATACGTTTGTTCGCATGTGGCGGTGTAGATGCCGCCACATATATATAAAAGTGATTCGTTAGAGTTGAAGTTTGCAGTTTTAGTAGTTTACATTTAAACTTGTGGCGTGACGAAGTTTATAACTCCCTTGTCACACGATTTCACACTTTATTGACCCTCTCCCTCCCCTTTTAACTAATTTAGGGCTGGCCCCTTACACATCACTCGATTTTGTTTGATAAACCGTGTCTATCGTCAAAAATCGAGCGGATCTGTGTAGTACTGGCATGTGTATTCCTAGTTTAAGTGAAAGCCCCCCCATTTGCAGGGCAGACCTACAATTCAAAGCCACCCCCGAACATTCGGATAGTCGTATAGATCATCGTGCAAGACGTTCCAGGTAAGATTTAGTCAATGTCAATCGTAGTTATTCACCATTTGAAATACGATTAGACAAAGGGCATCAAACATTTTAAAAATCTAAAACTACTGTTATTCACTGTCTAGAAAATTACGACTATGAGGAAACAGAAATACCATTCGGCAGAAAAGAACTATATTATATTATTATTATTATCAGATATTTGTCTATGGCACTTCTTTAGAGTATTTCCTGTAAATTTAGAGCTGGCTCTTGTGTCAGGAACTCCTAGTCCAAGAGCCAGGTTTACGCTGATGTGTGTGTCTATATGTGAAAATAAATGATAATAATAATTATTATATTAAACCTATTCTGACTTCTATGCCGTGGGCAGGATGACATTTAAAGCAAAAACGTGGTTACAATACCGACTGTTTACTGCAGCTGCCGCTTGTCATGCCGTTAACGCAATAGAAGTCAAAATCGGTTGTCAGGACTGTAAATCAGGTTTATTTAAATGTCTAATCTTATTTCAAATGGAGTATTGGTTATGTGAGGCTTATAGCCGTCTTAGAGCCTGCGTCCTTTGGCAGTACGACACAGCGAGGGATTTTTATGTGACAAATAGGAATATAACTTAGCTGCATGATAATAAAGTTGAAATTTCAATGATAATACCTAAGGAAGTCGCAGCATGCCTATGGATACCGTGGCATAGTTTCCGTCAGTATGCGCTTGCATGAAGTGATGCTGAAGGATGCCCCTGCCGTGTCGTGCCCCCAGTGGCCGTTGGAACTTAGTGGGTGTTTTGATTCTGAAAAATTTGGGGATTTTTTTCTACTGTTAGGACTTGAATGGCTTACTAGGGGTTCTTAATTCGGGACTTAATTTGGATCGCGTGCATGTTTGGCATGTGTTTACCCTTCATGGTAACTAAGAGATTTTGTTTAAATGTATGTAATATGTACGTCTCATATTAGGTATGAAATCCCCACCTTGATTGATTTCTATACATAATATATTATATGGAAGGATAAATTACTCGGACGGACTCGAAAGGACTAATATCTAATAACGGGTTTTCCAATAAGAGGTGTCATTATACACATAAAAACATTATACATATTGTGACCACGTTCGGCCAGTCGGCTACGTACGTTTAGCCGACTGACCAAACGTGGTTACAATATATAAACATCCGATCATTCATATTAAAAAATTGCACTTTTGAATATCAAAATGAGACCTCTTATTGGAAAACCCAATTAATGTTTTTTTTTTCAAATATTCGTTGAAGTCCGAGACAGGCCAATACAGAATAATGTCAATACAGAACGACGTCTGACGGGTCTAGTTTGGTTTTATCGAATGATAGTCGCTGTCACACTCACACTTCCATTACCCTCCATCATTCTTACATTTTCTCGCCTCCTCCCCGCTTGCAGGCTAGAATCGCCAGGTCTGACCACACCGCAGACATCTAAACACGTCGCCTTAACCGACTGCCGCAGAAATAGTACTTTGGACAAGGATAAAAGCAAGAATTTCACGTGAGCAGGATTTTAAGCTCTGTCTACCGCAGTTAGTCTATAATTGTTGTATAAAAGGCCAATCACACTACTCAAAGAGGAACGGTTTGCACCACAAATGACTAAAGGCACAGATATTATAATACTACGTACAGATACCCAATCCCATACAAAGAAATGACACCTCCCTAAGTCTGGCAATTGAGCTGGCAATTTTTCGTCATCAAAATGTTCAACAGATGGCAGCATCAGCGATTCAAAACTCAAAAAACTCAAAACTCAAATCATTTATTTCAATTAAACCATTTACAGGCACTTTTGAATTGTCAAGGAGTCGGTCAGTCAGAAATATGAAGCTAGTTGCCCATTCCAAAGCGTAGTAGGTACCTATGGAGAAGAACGGGCAAGAAACTCCATGGACACTCTTTTAAATAATAATGTTTTTACATATATCTTAGTTACATCGATTAATGTTGTTCACTATAAGTGAGAACGATGTACAAAAAACCGTACACGTTAAAAGCGTCCAGAGTGCATCAAAACATAATTAAAAACAATCCAGCTAATAATTTATTAAAATAAGCCCTGGCAGCTAAGAGATGACCAGTCCCAACTGACGGCGCCCGTTCACGAACATGACGCATGGATCAGCACCATTCAGCTCAACCATTTTGAAGGGAGCTAAATGATCCGACACACGCGCCACCGTCAGCGAGACATTTGAGTGAGCATGACATACTATCAGCCGCCAAGGCACATTCAAGTCAATCTATGACATTACCCGGTAAATGGTAGCTCTATAGTACAAAGTACTCACATCTGTGCAATGCATCTATATAATAAAAAGGAGATTGAGTTTATATAATGCAAATAAATTCTTACTATCTTCAGCAGCTTCAACAGTGATTCGAATGTCAATTAATTAGTTGTGGTGTGGAGCAGGACCGGCATTAAGCCAGGCATTTTTATCAGTTATGTAGTCCTCCAACCTATAATATGCCTGCCTGAATAGTGTGCGTTTAACAAAGGATTTGAATTTTGTCTCATTCAGTTGAAGTATGTGGGGAGGTATTTTATTATAACATTTTAGACAGTACCCCATGAAAGATGAGTCTACTTTAGCCAGTCTGAAACCTGGTTGAACTAATAGGTCCCGATTTCTAGTACTATAATTATGTCTTTCACCTCTTTTACTGTAAAGATGTAAATTTTTTCTTACGTACATGATGTTTTCATAGATGTATTGACAAGGTACAGTCATGATGTTAATATCCTTAAACAATTCCCTTAGAGAATCGCGCCTGCGGAGATTATATATGGCTCTGATGGCTCTTTTCTGCAGAATAAAAATAGACTCGATGTCTGCAGCCCGTCCCCAAAGCAAAATACCGTAAGACATGATACTATGAAAGTAACTAAAATAGACCAGCCTCGCGGTATCTACATCAGTAAATTGACGGATTTTTCTGACAGCGTAAGCTGCTGAACTTAGCCGTCCTGCTAGAGATGTTAAATGAGGACCCCATTGTAGCCTTGAGTCGAGCGTGATCCCCAAGAAAACCGTTTTATCGACGAATTCTAGCTTCTCTTGATTCAATACTATCTCACAATCACTACTCTTGACGTTTGGTAAAGAAAATCTTATACACTTAGTTTTATTTCCATTTAGTACTAAATTATTAGCCGTGAACCAATTTTGGACCAGCAGTAGGGCGTTATTTACGTCGTCAAAATTTGAAGCACGTCTATCTACCTTAAAAATTAAGGAAGTATCGTCAGCAAATAACACCATTTGTGGTTGATTTATTAATAAATGGAGTAGGTCATTAATATATACTAAAAAGAGGAAAGGACCCAATATCGAGCCTTGTGGAACACCCATTTTTACCTTTAAACCAAGATTCACTAATTTCCAGAGACAGTAGTTTTACAACGCCATCTAGGAGTCGACCTACTTTTAAAACGTTTCGTGCCATCCTTTTAAAATAAAGTTTTATACTTCCGGTTTCAGAAAAACATGTTAATAGATTTATTTTATGTTTTTATGTAAAGAAATAGATTTAAAAAAAGTTGTTTGGTTTAAATTTGTGACTATAAAGGTTATTTTGAAGATAGGACAAATTGAGTAAAACGCCATCTATTGCACAGAGCTCTAAACAAAATGATCAACCAGATGGCTACTTTTATCATTCTAAGGGTTCGAATTGAAGGAAAAATAAAATAAGCTTCATTTATGTATTTTGTTAAAAAACGAGTGTGAATAGATAAATCAGCATTTAACAAGGAAGTCTTGATTTTTACTAATCTTACTTCAGCCAAAATTCTGCCGTTTATCGCTTTCTAATGATTGTTAATTTCATAATGGTAACATATGCTGCCATCTTTGACTTTTTTTAAAGACTAATTATAAAATGTTCTAGTTGAGACCCCATGCTAAAGGGAAATATTTAATTGATTCTCTAAAAGCTTTTTGGGTTCTAATGATGCACGCTTTTTAAAATTTAAAAAATCTTTATAAACTTGTTTGGGCTTCTAATGATGCTAGATAAATCAATAAGCATCTTTTTAACTATCTGGCCTTTTTTCACAGTTGGCCGCAGTTACTCGCCTATGGCTAGGAATTATCGGAGGTTCACAAAAAGAGACGCACTCATTATATTAAAGTGTTAATTAATATTTCTTAGCAAATCAAAATTAAATTTTTCGAGTTTCTATTAAATACAAGCCATCACTAAATACGTTTAGCGCTAAGTTTTTAAAACATGATTCTGTTTCGGTAATTATGTTTTAAATATATTTAGCGCTAAATGCAATGATTTAGCGCTAAATATATTAAGCCATAAGTGCTTTTAGTTTTTGTATATTGTAATGTGATGGCTTTTGGTGAAATAAATATGTTATTTATTTATTTATTTTTGGTGCAAGTAGGCTTAAATATTAGGAATCCGTCTCGTCAATATTTGACAGTCGATATGGTAGTCAGAAGCTGACAACCAGTCTTATCGTGTTACCCTGGTTGCGGAGGTCATACAGGCAGTCGCTCCATGTAAACACTGGTACTCAGCTGCATACGGTTGATCTGGAAGACGACCCCGACCAACATAAGTTAGGAAAAGGCTTCGCAGATGAATTTGAATATATAAGGAAGCAAATCAGGATAGTAGGAACTGTTCTAACTTCCCAAATTCCAAATAGGTTCCCAACCGTCCTTATATCAGTTTCCTAAATCCTTACTAAGATTCCTAAGTTCAAAGAGGTGTAATGAGGCTTTTAATTTAGTTTTAGTATTGAGTTTTAGTTTTGGCCCTCTTGCGGCATGAATGACTAAATGCGTTTAGCGCTAAAAGTATCTGAAACATGATTTTTTTAGCACTAAATGCATTTAGTATTTTTTTGTGGAAGTGTGCGCCTTAATAAGTAACTGTTATTGATGGTTTTAAGACAAGGCACTCTAAAATAAATTCCATGCAAGCTCCGCGCTCTTGTTCGAGCACGGAGCTAAATGGCCAGTCTCAATTCTTATTTCATAATATAACTAAAGTAATAATTGATCTAGAGAAAACAAATCTTATGGCTGTTTAATAAACTATACTGTCTTACTGTAAATTTCTATTATAGACATAGAGAAATCTTGTTTTTTGCTTAAATAATCTTTAACAAGACATGATTACTAATGAATCTAGCAAAAATTTCGCATTTTAGAGAGCCTCCTCTTAAATGTGATGTAACGCGAAATTTTTATTAAGTATTTATTTATTTATATTATAGTTTTCTGTTTCAGTATTTTTAGTTCAGATTGTATTTAATGTATTATAAATTTTCTGCAAGTTTTAGTATTATTTTGTTGAAATTTAATATTTATGAAAAGTTGTTGTTTTACACAATTAAGTTAAATGTAGTTGTTATATATTTTCTAATATAATTTTCCTGTTACAGGCGGACCCTGAAACAAAACCTATTTGCCATAGACAACGCACTAAGAGAGCAAACTGTAGCCATAGACCGACTTTCAAAAAGAGTGGATGTTTTAACTGAAGGTCAGAGACAAGCTTCCTCTTTTAGACCACAGAACGTGGGAAGGGTACCAACCTCAAGCCACTCTTGGGACCTATTCGGTGGGTTCGTCCTAGCAATGGTGTTGCAAGCGTTATTAAATTGGATTTTCTACCAAAAAGACTGAAGAGTGTTACACTTTAAAATGTTCAATGTGATTGATAAAAAATTTGAGTATTTGTTTAATACTAAGGGATTATGAATTTTTCGATGCTTTGACTATTATTGCTTGGCTTTTGACGAGTTTGACTGCGAGAGGAATTAATATTGAAACTTTGTTTTAATTGGACTTTTTACCGGAAGGTACTTAGTCAGTTCGATTATTTATTCGATTTCTTTGTATGTATTATAAAGATATTTTGTTCTAAAGATTAAAGTTTCTTCTTGCAGGTATATCTGTGTCTTAAAAAGCCTTTAATTAAATAAAATATTATTAAAACGAATAAGTTTCACGGGTTATTTCGCACTTAAGCCAATTAGTCGGTCATTTCCATCAATACCTACTTAATGTGGTCAAAGTGAATAATCCGTACAAATTTATTCATTTAAAAGTGCGTTGATAGCGAAAAAAATATTTATAATTATTATAAACAATAAATAATTAAATATTACACAGACATTTTACGAAAATAATTATAAAAAAATAATGAATTTGCGTTTGAAAATTGAATTGCAGTGTTGCCAGTTAATTTTAGTTTAGCACGTACTGTACATCGACCAATTATTTAGTTTTAATTGTCTATGATGTGTGTTTTGTGAAGTGGCAGTGGTTTGTTTCGAAGTAAAGTAAAATCTAATTTTCACAGTGCGATTTAATTGCCTGTGGCATACTATAAGGTAACAATAAAAGTTGCAACGTCTAAAAAGTGTTTAGACGATGACGCAAGTCATTTGTTGCTTCAATTGTGTGCCTCAGTAAAGTAACTTGCCTCGTTTAAAGGGGGCTTTAACTGCTCTGGGGTTAAATAAGAAGAGTTAGTAATGGGTAAACTTATGTTGGAAGGGGCACGTCGACACTTCAGTCGCTGTAAAAATAATATTCTAATTTTAAACATTAAAGATTGATTTATTGAACAAAAAAACATAAGCCCGACTAATCGCTGTCATTAGAGAATAATGTTTTTAAAGTTTCACTATAAGAGTGATCGTCGTCCAAACACGCGACCGTCGCGTTCATTTTTTTCGGCAAACCTGAACGCGTCGTTACGCCGACAGTAAGTGGCTTCTGATTTTTCGAATGAATGAGTGACGATCGTGTTTCGCGCTGTAAATAAGTACAAGTTGATTTTGTTGTTTAAGATGACGGTTATTTAACAGCGTTATTCGGATTTTACTCTTAGTGCCATTTTCAAATTGGTCTATTATTACTACGATCTAGAGCTTTGTTGGAAATTTTCAAGCACACTACTGCCACTAGCGGGGGATTTTGGAACTAAACTATAAGGTGGCTGTTATAAAAGACATGTTGGATAATTATTTAATTAAAATTTTAATGTTGAAGTGATATTTCTGGTCTCGGTTTGTACCATCGGGTTTATCTCGTGTCAGCGCGAGTTATAAGAGAACAGTTAATGCTCATGAGCCAGTCAGCAAGGTAGCGGGGCTGACAGACCAGGGTGCGCTCCACGTAGAAAGAGCGCAACGGGCGCCTAAAGAAGATTTCACTTATTTTGAAGTGAAAACTTCTTTAGGCGCCCGTTGCGCTCTTTCTGACCAGTCGATCGGCGACGCTGAATCCGGCTTCAGTCGGTCGGTGACGCTGAATCGCGTATACTCGGCTCCAGTCGGTCGGTGACGCTGAATCGCGTATACTCGGCTCCAGACGGTCGGTGACGCAGAATCGCGTATACTCGGCTTTAGTCGGTTGGTGACGCTGAATCGCGTATACTCGGCTCCAGACGGTCGGTGACGCAGAATCGCGTATACTCGGCTCCAGTCGGTCGGTGACGCTGAATCGCGTTTACTCGGCCCCAGTCGGTCGGTAACGCTGAATCGGGTATACTCGGCTTCAGTCGTAAGTTTTCGCTTCTATCGTGTTTCTAAAGAAAGAGGGTGTGTGCTCTGTCTATTCATAGCACACATCGTCTTTCTTTCTGACTCCAGTTTATTTATTCTCAGATATCTCTTTCTGCTATTGGTCAAGTCAAGCATTCATACACACAAGCCTTTATTCTGTAATAGTAGGCAGAAACTACAGAACGCCACTTACTACGTTAATTACATACCACTTTTGCTTCGTTCACGTTTATACATCAGAAGGTCAATTCTCGTAGTTGAAAAACACTCAAATTCAAGCCGCAATCACATCTTAGTGACAATCAACGTCAACAATTGATAAAAATGTATGTAATTTGATTGTATTTTTGACAGATTTAGACTGAGATAAGAATGCAAACTTTCTGACAAAAACGGAAATGGCCCTTCTGACGGCCAATTCCTGTGATTAAAAACGTTCCTCTCAACGCCAATCAATGTCAAAACGTCAAAAATGTGGGTAAACTAGACTGGAAAGGTTTAGGGAGTTAAACAAAGGTAAACAATCTTGATGTGTCTTTTAAATCATTCACTCAGTTTTAAAATAAAATGCTATTAAAAATCCATAATGATTACTAAATCAATTGAACCATTCGTTCAAGCAGTAGTTTATTTTAAAGTCACATCAAGATTGTTTACCTTTCAAATACCTAAACCTTTCTAGTTGAGAGGTATTTTTATTGCAGATTTAGACAGAGTTAAGAGTGAGAACGTTTTTAAAAATACGAGAATAGTCCCCCTTCTGATCATAAATGCACGTTTACTACGCACCTGACCTTTTAACCCGACTGCCCCAGAATAAGGTTCTGTTTTCCAAGGTCATCTTTGTCTATTCTACAAACGCACACAGCATAACAAATATCACACCTGTATTTCTCAAAGAGGTGTACCTACAGCTTCTGCGACTGTGCTGTTGTCTATTTTCCTGATAAAAATTCACGGTGGTACAAACAAGAGATATTGTTGCCAAAATTTATCCGATTAAGCGATAAAACAAGTAATATTACAGCCGCTTGCCACAACCAATAAAAAAAAGTAATAAAAATTCTATAGCAAATGCTTTGGCTGACATATTTTAATTAAATCCTGAAAAATTCTTTTTAATATAAAATATTACGTACTTTGTCCAAAAAACCTAAATAAAAAAAAAGTGTATAGAATAAGTTTTAAAACGCTAGTGAAAATACTGTTGATCACAGTTTGTTTTTCTTAGGGTGAATTGGACAGTTGTTGTCCTAGCTATTAAATTTATTTCTTGTAGATGTTTCTTGTATTTTTTTTTTGTATTTGTCCCACCGGAAATAGCCTCCGGTAGTTAAAGTTTACTTTCTGTTGTGTTTATGTCCAAATCAAATGGTTTTTATTGTAATATTTTGTCCTGGAACCAGAAGGTTCCCAGGTATGGCCTGGGAACCTTCTGGTTACGGGGATATGCAGGTGAAATTCCAACTTTCGCTGACTTTTTTTTTGCGTAAACAAGTTTTTTATGCTATAAAACAACTTTAAATGTCCCCACGACCCCTGTACCGTGGCATGCACCCATAAGCACAGTGTTTTGCGTGCGTTACGTTGTGTAATACCGTAAACAGCCAATTTTCACACCTAAAATACATTCGTTTCCCAGAAATTGTTATTGTGCAATGTTACTTAGTTTGATGTACACAATGCTTCCCATTTGCTAGATAAAGTAGTATATTGTATGCTTGCGGGGTGACTTGAAGAAAACTTTTTTTTTAAAATCCATTTGGAAGGACTGGTTCAGGTCAGACTTTATAGGCTTTTCACTACTCGTAACGACTGTCAAAGATCTACGGATGACAGCCGGGACCAACGGCTTAACGTGCTTTCTCGACATGTTATATAGCACCAATTCGTTTTTTCTTTTACATAAACTAATTTATTCCCCCGCAAGCTAAATGCTACTCAATTATTTTTGTTATAAAATTATTTTTACAACCAAAATGTTGCCAGACTATATATTTTCAAAGGAATCTCTGTATTCATAGACACTGAGTTCCATTTAAATATACGATGTTGCCATTCTCCTAAGTATTATTCCTGTATGTTGTAGATACTTCTAATTTTATTGATTTAGAGATTGCAGCTTAAGACCTTTAAATTTAATAGGTTTTCAGAAGTGGGGTCTATCTATAAAAGAAGATTAATATTTTTTAAACAATACACACGTATGTCTTCCTCGAAGGGTTCAGCAGTAATAATCCACAGTTCGCCAGCTATGTTTAAGTCCCATGTAATTGGAAACAAGGATTTGAATACACTTTGGATTGCCAGTTTAGAAAGGCTTAAAAACCCATATAAAAATGGCTAAATGTGTTACAAAGGATTTCTACTAAATCTGTAGGAAACTAAGTCATTATGCTGTTTGTGGGAAAATGTGTTGCCAGTAAAAAATCTTAAGCTGTAATCACACAAATGGTTATTGTAATTTAATAGATTATAAATTAATATGAAATTTTATTCGAAACATTTATATTTTAAATAATTATGTCTCGTAGATTTGTTGATATTTTTTGTTGTTACTCCAGTGGAATTATATTAATATTTTCACCATTATTTTGTCTTTTTATTTTCGTTTTGGCTTTGTTCTCTTGCAATTTTTTATTCTTTCCTGAATTGTGACAGACTTGTCAGTGGCAGCAACCCAACAGCAAACTTATTGTAACGACAATAAAGCTCACTAATTGTGACACACTTATCAGTGGCAGCAACCCAACATCAACCATATTGTGTCGAAATCAAAGACCATAAATTGTGACAGACTTGTCAGTGGTAACAACCCAACAGCAACCTTATTTTAACGAGGATAACGATCACTGCGATTTTGTCAATAATGCAAAATCAGAGGAAAAACAACTGCGAGGACTACTTGTTTTCTACGAGAATGTTACCAACCAACTATGGGATATTTCCCTAATAATTTCGTACAGAAGCAAGCCATTATTGCTACTGTTCAAAAAGAAAAAAGGTTATCTACCGACAGACTACTAATTTGTTTTGACGTATATTATTATGACCTACAATTGACAATCTGTGTCAAACCAATCAATCAGACCTTTTCAAAGCATTCTAAGTTTATTATTTCTTACTAGCTCCTGTCCGCGTCTGAGTGTATTTTGTATTTCATCATTTTGTATTACAATATTAATGCACTGCATCTGTTAATTTTTCAATATACAAGGCATTTTAAATTGAAAACAATGATAAGAACCTCTACTATTTCTCTCTGGGAATGTCGGATTTCACATTAGTGATTGCAGAATTTGGAATTTAATTTGAATTTGTGGATACACAGGAATAAATATCTGGTATTTCAGTATTCAGTAGAACTTGGTAATGGAACCACAATAAAATAAATATTATCTAATGGGAAATTCCCATCTTATGATATTCGCCTTTATTTCGGAGTAGTTATCATGAGAAAATTTTAATAATCGAGTCAGTACCTTAAATGCTACAATTATATAAATATGATAGGTACTTTTATTCTGAATCACATCTGCGCAGGTCGTTTGGTTAAATTGAATTAGGAAGTCACGCGGTTGTTTACACCAGATTAAACAACTCCATACAAGTTGTTTGGCACAACCAGCGCGTGCGAATTTCGTCCTGCATTCCGCATGGTATGCACCTCAGTTTCGCCAATGCCCTAAAAAAATATATACATATATACACAACAACCATGGGACCAATAACGTAATCGCGGAAAAAAAAAACTAACAGTCCAGCACAGCGATTCTGTAAAAATCTCACCGTGAAGTCTTGCGTGGAGTGAGCTGTCAGTGTCATCCCGTCTTGGTCAATCCCCAGCATCAGGGGCACTGACAGTTCACTCCACGCTCACTGCACCTAAGTTTTCACGGTGTGATGGTTACAGAATAGCACTAGGTACTTGATGTAAATGGACGGCTGATTATTTTTTCTCGATTACGATGTTGGTACCATATAGTTGTTCAGTTTGATGTTCTGATCCACATCCTGAAATTTGACCACACCTTTCTGAAACACGCTTTATTGTAATAAAACTGCTTATTATTATGAATAATACATTGAAGTACTTTAATAATAAAAATAATGATTAGCAATCGTAATAATAAGAGTTGAAAGACTTTCAATGAAGGCAACAATAGTTTTCCAATAGCCAAAGGAATTGGTAATTAATTATTTTTAAATTAAAATTGTAATAAAAATTAGTAAAATTACTTATTATAAATTTTAGTCCTAGTTACATTTTTATTTATCTGGGGACAAAAATGTCGACAGTTATGTTTAAGTCCCATGTAACAGGGAGTCAACCTAATGCCAAATGGCCTGAGCACAAATCCTGGCTTTGAGAAATTCTTCATGTGAAAACCTCTGGAGTTGAACCCAGAGCCCGATAAAAAATTATGGAAGAATATGTTTTGTCCCCAAATAAGAAACGCGAAAATTTAGCTTGAAAATTATAGTGTACATTGATATTAATGTAAAGAAAACAAAATTTATTTTTAAGCACTTCAAATATTTATATGATAATAAAATTTATTAATGATTATATTGTGTTCGTTTTTTTCTCTTTGCGTATAAAGTCACATCATCATCAGCATATACTGCGTTCGCTATTTAGTTTCGAAACATGTAGGTAAACATATACCTATGTGTTTTTGTAAATACAAATTTACATAAAGTTCAGTTTGTGCTACAACTTCAAACACTTGTATGACTTTTTCAATAGTATCTACCTGCTAGCCATAATATTCAACATAAGTGACACTAAAATAGAGTTGATATTCGTGTAGAAATAACATCAGTTGAAAACAAGAATTTGAATAGTCTTAACAGCAGTTGGACATAGGCCTCTTCAAGTGCACGCCATTCTGCATGTCGATTCTGTAAAAATCTCACCGTGAAGACTAGCGTGGAGTGAGCTGTCAGTGTCATCCCGTCTTGGTCAATCCCTAACATCAGTGGCACTGAAAGCTCACTCCACGCTCACTTCACCTATGTTCTCACGATCAGTTGGTTACAGAATATAACTACAGTTCGATACTCGGCAACTCTCATTTCACTCTGTGAAGATCGTCGCTCGACCTAGACTGAGGGCGTCCTACCTTACGTTTGCCGATTCGCGGCCGCCACTCAAGAACACATCTACCTCAACGGTCAGAGGTTCTACGCACAGAGTACGAGATGCCTCGGTGGCCGATGCCATATGGTATTGTCAACATTTTCCACACAAACCAAGCGGTTCAGTGAGAGTGTCACCTCTAACGCAAAATTTTACCTATGATTCTCGCAATACTGTAGCTTCCCATATGTGGAAGAATTACACAAACACTAACAAATACCTATTTTATAAAAATAAAAAACGAAAGCAAAAAAAAAAAGAAAAAGTATTTATTGTGACTCGATATCACAAACTAAACTAAACACACTCTTATAACATAAAAAAAAGTAAAACAAAAGGACAAAGAAAACAAACACCTGTACCAGGCCAAAACGCCCCTATCTCAGCATAATGCTGCGAGTGCTGAGACACTATAAATAAATGTCAGCGCAGTGCGCTTCGCAATTCTGCAAGGGCTTAGGGTATATATGTTCTGTGGCTAGGGCCCGCTGTATTGTCGCGGGCAGATACAGAAGTAGAAAATCAATTAAATAAAATACAAATAAGATATATGTATAAGTAACGTAGTAACCTACTATCCTACTTCCTACTTAAAATATTATCCTACTATAATATTATAAACGCGAGAGTTTGTGGGCATAAATGGATGGATGGATGGATGTTTGTTACTCTTTCACAGAAAAACTACTGAACGGATTTGTGAAATTTTGCACACAGATCTTTTATGACCTGAATTGACAGAACTTACTTTCAAAACAAGTAAAAAACCATATCGAAATCTGCGTATAATCATTTAGAGCTTTTGTCCACCGCAGCCGTCAACGAGAACGAGCTTACGGCGCCGAAGTAGCGAAACACCCATTTATTATAGCCGTGTGTCCACCGCACGTCCGTCATCCGAGCGCCGCCGCGCCGTCGTCCGAGCCGCCGAAGTTTCGACGAGTTTGGCGCTACAGTTGGAACACGGCCCGAGATTGTCATGAGCGGATGTTCCTGCAATACAAAATTCGTCGTCATACCTGGAAAAAACACATTTTCACTAATCGATAAGCACTGGGAATCCAACTTAGGAAAATGTACTGGTTGCTCGGCAAAAAATCACAGTTGTCGCTCGGAAACCAACTGCTGTTATACAAATGCATCCTGAAACCAATATGGACTTTCGGAGTTCAATTATGGGGCACGACTTCCAACTCAAACCTAGAAATACTCCAGAGGTTCCAGTCCAAAATGCTGGGGATAATTACTAATACAAGGAGCATCGTAATTATAACATTTACTTAAGAGTTTTAGGACATTTAGGACACAGGTTTTTTAAACATATTCTGTAATTAAATCTTATTAGAATGATGAACATATTAAACCACTTTTACAACTGGTAACACCTTAATTTTCTGCAAATAAATGATTATTATTAAAAAAAAAAGGCACGACCTTAAAATCAGAACTGTACCCTAATTGTGTAATACACACACAATCAGTCGGAATCTGAATTATTTTGAAACAGATTGCTTATACATTGCTTCTTAAGTTCGATAAAAAATCTGCTCAACAATGTAAATAACGCAATGAATGCTGTTGAACTGTCAAAATACAACAGATTAGTCGTAATCGTTTACGAAAACGTGTAAAGCAATAAGGGTGATGACATTTTTTTATTTCTATCTCAAAAAAATGTTTATTTCCAAATAGTGTAAACCATATTACAAAAAGTGTAAAGCTTAAAAATATTGCCAAGTTATAAACATTTTAAAACGACGACACGACTATGTAACTTCATACTAGTGCCGTACATTGTCCGTACCTAGCGACAGAGACGGGAATAATCCCCTCCAAAAACTTTAATAGCGTGTATCTTCTTCCTAATTACATCAATTTAACAGGTTTTCTTGATAATCTCGTTTTTACCATGCCATCTTTGAAATTTTATTTTTACGAATATTTTTAATAGTGGTCATCATCCATGCTGCTCAAGACGAGATTAAGTACTCAATGACATACACACTAGACTAATACTTTTTGATTAAAACCTAATGAATAATAATTCAACATTCAAAAGGCTAAAAAGAAAAGGCTTCTAGATATTAAAAGGGAATATATTACATTATGGCAGCACGTCACTGGACTGACTGACCTTATGCTGAATGTTCGTACGAAACAGCAATGCTGCTACTGCTATTCTGTAACCATTTCACCGCGAAAACTTAGGTGAAGTGAGCGTGGAGTGAGCTGGCAGTGCCACTGATGCTTGGGATTGAACAAAACGGGATGACACTGACAGCAAACTTCACGCAAATCTTCACGGTGATATTTTCACAGAATTGAGATGCAGATTGCAAGGAAACTATAAATTAAATAATAATATAATCTTATTCATTTGTTTTTATTTAGAGCGGCTTCGGTGCAGAATAACTGCCTTTAGGGCCATTAAACCAATAATATCCTAGATCATGTATTTCTGACGGATCCCAGTGATACCTTTTCGGTAGAAAATGTTTTAAGCGCCTTCGTTTATCAAAATCGTAATGCTTTTTCTTACTTTTCCCTGCTTTCGCGTGGAAGATCTTGTTCCCTTGCATGAAAAAATCCTCCTCGACATCTGCAAATGTTTTGCGTTTCGTTTCATCGGATGCTCCATAATTGTTTTTCTTCTTTTTCTTCCGAAAATCTTCGTTGCTTTTCGAGTCTTTGTCGTGGTTCAACCATTTTTCGACGCTGGCGTCAGAAGAATCGTCGTCGTTGTGTTTTTTCTTTGGTTTTCTTTTAATATCTACGCTGGTTTCTTCTGAACTTTTAGGTGGCTTATTTTTTTTTTTCGTTTTCTTAAGGAAACTTTTCTCTGCTGAACCCGATTCTTTTGACTTACTTTCTGTGGATTCAGAAGAATGCTTCTTTTTCTTCTTTTTATTCTTCTTAGTTGACTTTCTCTTCTTCTCATGGTGTTTTTCTAATGAATCATCATACTTTTTAGATCTATGCCTATTATCAACTATCTGAAATCTTTTCGATCGTCCAACTTGCAGTTTTTGATCTGTGTCATCATAATTTTTATGTTTGCTGAATTTCCTTAGATCTTCATAACATTGGTCTCCGCTACAAAACTGTACTGGTGTATTTGAAAATATAAGAATATCTTTAAGATAATCTCCTACACCCTGTTTTGCTGAATCACTGCCCCGAAAAAGATCATCAATATCAGCGTAATCATATAAAACGGAATCCGATTTTAATTGAGACATTTTAGACCTCAAATCTTTCAAATCTGCGAAATTATCTAAATGGTAAATATATCGACCATATTGTAGAACTAGGCTTTTAGAATGAGTTCTTATTGGTTTATAGTTTGAGCTGATAGGTTGATACTTATGTTTGACCTCCTCGGCACTTGATCTGTCCACGTAACCAAGGACTAAAGGGTCATCATCGTTGTCACGTAAGCTTAGCACACGGCTTTCTATTTGCCGAGCTGTAATTATAGAGAATAACTTTAGTTAGTTATCTTACATATCATACTGGATTGTTGGATGACTCTATGAGTAGGGGAAGTCAAATCAAATCAAATGTCATATATTCAAATTAGGCTGAGAATCAGCACTTTTCGAAAGTCAAAATTACATAAGACAGTCCCCCAAAACGCCCGCCCTTCACCACTTCCTAGTTCTTTAGCTGGGAAGAAGAAGTGGCGCAACAAACTCCCCAGCAGCACAGCTGTCTGTTCGGTTAGAAGACCAGAGAGACGACGGTTGGACTGTGTGAAAGATGATTTGGCTAGAAAGGGATGAATTGACTAGGGAGATGGCGCAAATTCTATAAAAATAAATAAAAATCAATCGCCAAAAATATTTGTCCACGCATCATTTTAAAGCATAATCAGCCTATTATGTTCCCACTGCTGGGACACAGGCCTCCTCTCTGTGAGAGGGAATGGGCCGTAATCCAGCACGCGGGCCCAGTGCGGGTTGGTAGATGTCACATATCTTCGAATTTTTGGTTCTTAGACATGCCGGTTTCCCCTCGATGTTTTCCTTCACCGTTTTGAGAGCAGTGGTGATGAAATAATTTACACAAGGTAATACGCCTGTCTGGGTTCGAACCTACGACCTACACTCGTAAGTCGCGGCCGTTACCACTGGGCCACCACTGCTCCAGCTCCATTTTAAAGCGGCTGCACCTATTTGGCTAATTCTTTTTTGTTGTACTTGTAACTATCAGGACAAAGGTTGTATGAAAGAAAATATTTAATCCTAAGGAAGTATTTTTGTGTTCAAGAAAACTGTTAGTGCATGTTCAATTTTTTTTTTTAAAGGGATGGATAAAATAAATTGGAATAAGGGCAATAGACTGATGGTAAGCCTGTTGGGTTGTGGATTGTGTAGGTCAGATAGGCAGACGCACGCGCGTGTCAAATACTGGTATTCAGTGGCTCTAGTGTGCGTTTATTTTAGCCGTCTCGAATTTACACAACGACCGCGTTCGGCACTCCGATTGGCCCTTGGCAATCGGAGCGCAACTTTCGAATGGTGAAAGGCCAATCGGAGCGCCGAACGCGATCGATGCGTAAAGTCGAAATGGCTAAAAGGAACTCGCACTAGGGCCTCAGCTGCTTCCGGTAAGATAATAAAGCCGACCACAACAACGCGTCATTTCGCTAAAATGAAATAAAACCACCTCACGCCTTGTATTATTAGCTTGTGTTGAGAACGAGCTACGACAGCGCCATTTTGAAAGTCGCATGACGCATTGAAAACTCAAAACTTTGGCCGACATGGTATAAACCCACATGGACTTACGCTAGGGAGTCGCGCTTGGGGGGGTCTCGACAGCCGGTGGGACTTCGGACGTCACTGCCGGCGGCTGGCGCCCAAGTTGTTGGGCGCAGCCGGGGCGCTGGCAACGCTGCTTCCCAATCTCCCCCAGATTGGGAAGCAGCGTTGCCAGCGCCCGAGCGCCGCCTGTAGGCGGCTCTATATGGGGATCGTGCGATCTATGGCGCTCTACGGAGCGCCGATCTGGGCGTCTGACCTGACGGCCGGCAGCATAGCTGTCCTGCGCAAGCCGCAGCGGGCGATGGCCGTCAGAGTCATTCGGGGGTATCGCACGATCTCCTTTGAGGCGGGTTGTGCGCTGGCCGGATCCCCGCCCTGGGGCCTGGAGGCGAAGGTGCTCGCGTCACTACCGGTGGCGCGAGGCAGCCAGGGGCGAGCGACCGATGCAGCAACATGTTGAGCAGCGTCGGTTGCAGCTCCGCGAGGTCCTGGTGGCGGAATGGCGGGTGAGGCTGTCACGCCCTACCGCCGGCCTCAACACCATCGAGGCGATCCGGCCAGTGCTCGACCACTGGCTCGGGAGAAGGCACGGCTCCCTGACGTTTCGGGAGACGCAGGTGCTCTCGGGGCATGGTTGCTTCGGGAAGTACCTGTGTCGCATAAACAGGGAGCCGGACGCCTGGTCATCACTGCGTCGACTGCCGGGAGGACACGGTGTGGCACACGCTGGCAGAGTGTGCCGCTTGGGAGGAGCCTCGCCGTGCCCTCTTTTTATATAAATATTGCATCCGAAGCCTGCGATGGAGGGACCCAAGATTACCTTAATATCTGCTTATACCATGGTTTTCTTCCCGCTCACACATTGCCTACTCATCAGAGCGGTTCCTGCCTCGATCATATGATGATCAAAACCAGCCTATCGTATGTAACGCTTGTTACTAACTCAACAATTACCGACCATCATGCTGTCCTACTAAACGTAAATTTTACGCTGCCTAAGCTAAATCGTCCTCAGACTATTAGCAAACTAAACACAAATCAAGACACTGGAATGTGATTTACGCAAATTTGATTTTAGCCTAGTTTACAATACTGCTGACGCTAATTTGGCTTTATCGTACTTAATAAAACATGTCCAACAAGCAATATTACGTAACACGACAGTTTCTACAGTATATAAGAAATTTTATAATATTAAACCATGGATTACTCCTGGACTAATTCGGTGTATAAGACACAGAGATAAACTTCATCAGAGAACTAAGAGATACCCTGATAATCTAATATTAAAAACAGTATATAAAAGATACAGGAATTATTGCAACAATCTCCTAAGGAATTTAAAAAATAATTACGATAAAAACCAATTAAATAAAGCAGGTAAAAACAGCAAGCAACTTTGGAAACATATTAAAAACGTCACCAATATGTCTAAACATCGTGAATCGAATTCGAGTTTACTGCTTACTAATGCTTCACCACTCATATCAGCTAACAATGTTAATAACTTTTTTGTAAATGTTGGGAAAACTCTAGGCGAACAGGTTCCGAAATATTGCGACCTACAAGATTTAAAAAAAATCATACAGTAGCCGTAACACGAAATCTTTTGCTATGTTAGACATTGATGAAGATGAAATAATCCGAATTATTTCTGGGTTAAAAGATGACTGTGCAGTTGGATGGGATAATATAAGCAATAAGATCCTTAAAAACTTTAAGCAGATTTTGGTACCTCCCTTAACACATATATTTCGAATCTGTCTTTCCAAAGGAGTTTTCCCTAGTTGTCTAAAAAAGGCAGTTGTAATCCCTATTTTTAAATCGGGAAATAAAGGCGTAGTTAATAATTATAGGCCAATATCCTTACTCCCCTCAATTTCAAAAATACTAGAGAAAATTATAAACAGTAGACTAGTTAGTTACCTAGAAAAAAACCAAATCCTATCCCCTGCGCAATTTGGTTTTAGAGCCAAACTATCGACAGCCGATGCGGTGCATAGCCTGACTGATTATATTTCAGAAGAACTCGGCAAAGGAAACCAGACCCTGGGTAACTTCCTCGATTTAGCCAAGGCCTTCGACACGGTGTCTATTTCTATCCTACTGAATAAATTAGAGACTATAGGAATAAGGGGAACGCCGCTGAAACTTTTTACTGATTATTTACACGGCCGCTACCAATGTCTTAGAATAGATAATATTACGAGCGATGAGCAGAAAAATACTGGTTTTGGTGTTCCTCAGGGGAGTATTTTGGGCCCCACGCTATTCCTTATTTATATTAACGACCTGTGTAATCTACATATTAAAGATGGCAAAATTATATCATATGCCGACGACACGGCGTTAATATTTACCGCTAAAACCAGTAGCGAACTGTTCGAAATCGCTCAACTAGGTTTTAATACTGTGACTAATTGGCTCCAAAGCAATTTACTAACATTAAATGCTGACAAGACTAAATATATTCACTTCTTCATGCGCAAGCCTCAACTCATTACTAACCCTCATTTATATGCCCATCAATGTGGAAACCGTACAGTCAACATGTGTAAATGTCCCTTTATCCTCAAAACGAGCAACATAAAATACCTGGGGGTAATAATGGACGACACACTCTCTTTTAAAAAACATATTGAAAACCTAGCAAATAGAGTGCGCAAACTAATATATGTTTTTAAAAAATTGCGAACAATCTCAGATCCAAAATTAATAAACCAAGTTTATTTGGCCCTATGTCAATCTATAACTCAATACTGTATTACTTCTTGGGGTGGCGCACCAAAAACTTATTTGCTTCCTCTTGAAAGAGCTCAGAGAGCTATTTTAAAGGTAGCAAACTTCCATCCCTTTTTCTTTCCTACAGATCTGTTATATAAATACTGCAAGGTACTGACGGTACGGCAGCTTTTCATTATGCACTTAGTATCAAAACAGCACACTATGCTTACCTACAATGCTACCAATACTAAGAAGAGACGGAATGACATAGTATGCTTATCCAATGCAACCTCGAAACATGTCTTTGTAGAAAGATTTTTTACATTCTTAGGCCCATTTCTGTACGCCTCAGGGTCGCGGGTTATTCTACAGAGAAAACCGTGGCCCTGGCACAGGCAACTGAAGGAACACGGGTGGGTTTTAGTCAGTAAAAGTCTGACACGCCCTCCCGCTCCACCCAGAGCGGGAGAAGCCATTTGATGATTTCCCACCCAAAAAAAAAAAAAGGCCCATTTCTGTACAATAAATTAAATAGAAAACTAAGTATCTATAAATTAAATAATTATAGCTGTAAACAAATTATATTTAAATATTTACTAACCATTGATTATGCACACACAGAAGATCTACTTGTTGTCTGCAAATAGATCCACTAACATGCAATTTTACTGTTGTTTACCTAAGTTTTAATTTAGTTTTTAGTTTGTACTCATTGTTAATTTATTATATTAATTAGTTTTGGACTTTCTAGCCTGAAACACAGGTTCAACCTAGTTCAGGCATATTAGCAACTGTGTTCTTTTTAATTGTTATTGTATCGATTGCAAATGTGACTCTTTTATATAAATAAACGATTTTATTATTATTTATTTTCTGTTTTATTTTCAGAAGTAGGCAGTGACCTGTCGCTGCCGACCGTAGTGAGTTCGATGGTCGGCAGCGTCGAGTCCTGGGACGCGCTGGTTTCCTTCTGCAAGACGGTCATCTCGCAGAAGGAGGCTGCGGAAAGGGAGAGAGAGATCTCCAATCTCGACCCGGCCCGCAGCAGACGCACCGGGCGTCGGAGGAGGGCGGATAACGCCCCCTTCCGGCCCCCCTAAATTAGTCCAGGGGCGACGGATTCGGGGACATCGGTCGCCCCCCAACATCAGGACCCGAGAAGGCGGCGCGCGTGTTGTTCCTCGCGCGCCGACCACAGTCGTTGCGGGGGGAGTACACACCTCACTCCCCCTCCCAACACGAGGAGGCCCGCCGAGGCAGGCCAGCACCAGTCGGGGTTGCGGAAGAATCATATGTTCCCGCGACGCCGACGTAGGTGTGAGATGGAACACCAGGGTGGATTTTAGTCAGTAAGTGTCTGACAGACCCCTCGGAGGACATCCATGAGGATTTTCCACCCCGGAAAAAAAAAAAAACTTGCAAACACTAGACCAACTGACTTTTCTACTGATATTTTGTATGGCAGTGACAGCGCAGCAAGTGCAGCATCTAGTTTTGTAATAAAGTTACTGGTTTTCACCGAAAAGGTTCGATACGAGTGACACAGGCTGGCAGTGTCGCATCTTTGATTACGTGTTGACTGTCTTCTGATGACAGAAGATGTCAGGGGAGCCGCTATCGTACTACGTCCTCACAATCCTGATGATATTGAAGCTGCTGAACCACATAAACGATGACCAGTTTTGCTAAAGGCTATCGTGTACCGTTATTTACCATAATTTTTATTATTTAACGAAGCTTATTAACTTACCAAAAACCATAAACATACATAAACAGCAAAAATTCATTAATGACATGTTCAATCTTTTACGACAAAAAAATACCCGAGCAAAAAATTCAATATCTTTTTCGACCCATTGTCAATTTGAAAAGGAAACAATGACTTTCCCCCCTAAACAAATTTTTAATGAAGATGTTATTGAGTTTCATGCGTAAAATAAACTAAGGTTGTGTCAAATTTTAATTGAAATTTTAATTGGGACTGAATTGGATCCAAATACTTACTGCATTCTTCGTAATGTGTTATCATGCAAAGATCATTCCGTATCGAGAGGCATAGCGGGCTTGACGCTTACACTACAAAGTTCTGCTCAAACTGAGGCGACGCGCGCGATGCGGGACAAAATTCGCTCTCGCATTATTTACGCGAATATGCGCTTGACATCTTAATAATTTGAGCAGTCTTTTACACTAGTCTGTTCTGTTCTTTTATAATGTTCCGTTGCAGAACAAAGGCGTATTCCCATAGAGAGAAGAAACGAGCATTGATCATCATGCTTGCTTGCGTGTTGGCATTTTTAGACTCTTATTAGGTGGCTAGCAAGCAGAATGGTAGTGGTCAACAGTGGTTGTGTATGGACAAGTCAGAGGCATCGCAGATGAGTTGCCATTTTTGTGGGTGCTTGTAATGTTCCAAGGGCTTATGCTAAACCTCGGACGTCCGACGCGGGCGCATTATTATTTTCCCCCAACATTTTTTTTCCAATTTAAATTTGCAATCGGCTTTTAGCCATAATCAGGTTTCTAGAATTCATTTGGATTGGGTGCAGTTCCATTAAACGGCACCGTGTGAGTTTGTAGACACTAAGTATGTTGTTTCTCTGGTCTATGTCTAGTATTTGCCATCTTTTTAGGCGAATTACTTCTTGTCGATTTGTTAGGTTCTTAGCCAATTCATTTATGTGTTTATTGAGTTTTTCTTTGTATCTCTTGCTTATTTTACAGGCTTCCTCTTTTACGGTCGGTAGCTCCAAGTATTTATGTATTTCCGTGTATCTCACGAACTAGTGTGCACTTGAAATAGTTCTAAGAGCAAGATTTTGAAATCTCTGGAGAATCTCGATATTGGAGTTGCTAGCACAGCCCCGGAGCTGTATCCCGTAGGTCCAGATTGGCTTTATAATAGCCTCGTAGACTAGCAGTTTGTTACTGAGGGACAGCCGGAATTGACGCCCTAGTAACCAAGACAGAACTTTGAATTGCAACGTCGCTTCTGTTTTCTTGGCTTTGATGTGGTTAGCCCAGGTGAGTCTTCTATCCAGGTGTAGACCGAGACATTTCACGCTATTATTGCTTGGTAACAGTTTGTTTTCCATACGCACAGGTGGACAGACTTTCCGTAGTGTCCACTTCTGAAGCCACATGTTAATTTTACTGAGCTGTTCCCGCTTTAGCGGACGCCCGAAGCGGGCGCATAATTATTTTCCTTCAACATGTTCATTTTTGTGTTTGTGTTTTTCTTTGTGATATGCTACCGCAAACATTTTTTTTAGCATGTATGCGGTCACTTGCGTCAGATTCCAAGTGCACTTTACAAAATGTCACTTGTATTCGGCTTGGTAGAATTAAATCACCAACACGCTGTGAGCAAGCGTGGTGATAAATGCTTGTTTGTACTCGTTTGAGAGCTGAGAGCTGCAATATATTTAGATACTTGAAATAAGGTATAATTTTGTAAGTAAATTTTTTTAATCCCCGAAAGTCCTAAAATCTGACAAACAGTCTCACCAGCATGCAGATTCTGTAAAAATCTCACCGTGAAGACTTGCGTGGAGTGAGCTCTCAGTGTCATCACGTTTTGGTCAATCCCTAGCACTAGTCGCACTGACAGCTCACTCCACGCTCACTTCACCTACATTTTTACGGTGAGATGGTTACAGAATAGCACTACAGAGCATACTAATCTGTCAAATACAATCAATTTACATACATTTATGACAAGTTTTTGACATTGATTGACGCTGAGATGAGATGGGACTTGAATTTGAAAGTTTTTAAGTACGAGAATTGGGCTTCTGGGCGTATCATGTGACCCTGTGGTTGCGAAGGTCAGAACGGCAATTGTTGCATTTAAAGTAATGGCTGGTCTCAGTAATCTGGTTCACTGGAAGCCGAAACCGCCTAGCCGTGATGATGATAATCATTTATAAATAAAACACGTGACTACAATGGGAAAATTTATTACAAAAGCGAATACAAAATGTATACACAGTAGGTAGTCTTAAGTTAATATAATACAGATACACTTCTCAGCACTAACCGGGCAATCTGCGTAATGCGGTCAATTCTAGGATTGGTTATTGTTGATAATGCATGTTTTTTATGAACAATTATTTTGGGCGAAACGCGTTTTTTTTTCTCTATAATTAATCTAATTTCGCCACACAACAAAACAGGGACACGGTAGTGTAAGATATATATTAAATCGTAATACAATATTTAAACAAGTCATATCAATCATAATCCAGGGAGCAAACAGAGGAAAACGGAAAAGGAAAAAGCTACTATTTCCGCCTCTCAACGCGTGCCAGTTTTATCAAGGTCAGCAACATATGTAGCTCAATAAACTATAATTTTTCTTAAATATTTTGGATACTATAACAAGTATTGTGTGCTAAGTGTTTATTTATGTGACATACCGTCAGTTTTTGGCATGATAAGAGTGGTTACAAGACTTAAATTTGCGATTCAAATTATTTTTATTATGACCTCAAAATATTTTGTCTCATGTGGCTACGCTACCCCTAAGGTCTATAGCTTTCTTACTCTAAGGTTAGTATGGAATTAATGCCAACGAACACGTGACCGAGTTTCCTCCTAACGTTGTCATATTCAGGCGCCCTTAGCAGAAAGAGATGGAGCCATAGCTCCATCCCCATCTCTTTTTCTATAATTTACTGCTGTCAGAGGTGGTGGCAGGTACTAGATATGGATATTATTTATGTATTCTAAACCAGACATGGCAAATACTAAGTATTTATTAACGGCTGAACCCAATAACGTATGTATTTTCAATTTTGGCGTAGGTACTGGAGATAGAAAAACCTATCAACCTCTGGTTTTAATGTTCCAATATAGCCAAAGTGTGCGAACCTCTATCGTGTTGACAGGTATTTTTTGACAGGGACAGATTGAATTGTATTGTTTAGCATCAGTAGCGATCTGTCATATGTTATTTGGGTTTGGCCGTTAATGAATAAAGATAAAATACAGCATGTCGATTCTGTAAAAATCTCACCGTTAAGGCTTGCAGTGAGCTGTCAGTGTCATACCGTCTTGGTCAATCCTTAGCATCAGCGGCACTGACAGGTCACTCCACGCTCACTTCACCCAAGTTTTCACGGTGAGTTGGTTAAAGAATAGCACAACAGTTTCTTTTTAAATATTTTATGGAGCCGTGAACATGAATCAAAAATCGGCCAATGTTAGTAATAACCACGTTATGCAAATTGCCCGTAAATAATATTGAATTTAGTTTCACATAAGTACAATGCGGTAAAAAAAATACGTTACATACCTCGAAAAGTTATGTAAGTACCTACTACCACAAAAGTTAGTGTGACATCTAATAGTTGGTAGGTATATCACGAAACATAATTCAATGTGCAGACAACAATACGACCATAAATTAAAAAAAACTGTAATATTTAGAAACTATGAACTGAAAAATCAAAAAAGGATTTGTTCAAACTTAGTTTTATTTATTTATTTATGAACTATGGATAACTTACAGAATAAAAAGTTGTATGTGAGACTGACTGACTGTAGTGTTTTGCCGATCTTTAATTAGCTGTAGTGACTAAACTAATAAATATATTTTGTTTTGATTGAAGTTTTGTATGCAGACTTGGGACGCCATTACATAAACGTAGTATTTAATTAAATATTGTCGTAATATAATCCCCATATTGTAAAATGGCGACGGATACATCTTATTCATTTGACCGCACAGTATTTTTTATAGATTAGAGATTCCATAAAACTCAATAGTTAGATTGACAAAATACATGTTTTTGTTTTTAATGGATTTGACAAATTAAATATACACAATAAAATACATTGACTTCACACTGATTGACACTGTTTTTAAGACATCACATTTGAGATCAAATAATTACTTAATTATAATGCTTAACATTAAAATTTCAATAAATAGTATTGATGGACAGGACAATAGGGGAATTATCCGGACAAAGTAATTTACATAACACAGGACAAACTGTTCTAAAACTAAGGCGAAACCGGTAGAGTAAGGGCCCGCGATATTCAGATTATCTTTGACAGAAAATTCACATTTTGCGGCTACCTTAGCGCGTTCCCCTTAATTTTTTTTTTTTTCATTTGCAACACTGACAATAAACTACTGGTCGGATCTTTTCCAAAATTTTGACGAAACATGTAAAGTTTTTTATTCTAGAAAAATAGAAAATTATTTTCTTTATATTTTGGTCAAGTATATTTTTTAATGGACTACTGAATACATTGAACCAAGCATTCTTTACATTGACCAACACTCATTCATGATTACAACTCTAAGCGCCATTTTCCTTCGATTATACAAATTTATACAATAATGATTTTGACAAGACAAGCCGGAGGTGCTCGTGGCTAACATGATAACAGCCGCAACAACGCTTGCCGCGGCCGGTTCTTCGATGAGTGACCATCAACTACTGGACCCATCATAGTCTCAGCTTTCATTCGTGGATCATTGACAGTCATTACACAGTCAGAAGCCCATAGGTAGGACAGCTCCATCCCATCATTGTTAGTGAACATTTCAGCTAGTATAGATACCTGCCTTGCTGAATGTGTTTTCAGGATACAAAGAAGGCTTTTAGATCCTAATAGGTAGGTAACTATTGTAGTTACATTGGTTTAAAATATAATTTTTAATATTTAATGTCTGCGGATTAAGAAATTGAGAACACTTTTTATAAGCACTGTTTACAATTACTATAAAGATTCATATGTTCGTACATTATTATGTGTGACTACGGAGATGACGAGGAATTGAGAAGTATGAAATAAATACATGTTGCCCCGACTCGAAATAAATTGGGATAAGGGCACAATAATGATGATGATGATGTTGGTGATGATGATGATGGTGATGACGGTGATGATGATAATGATAACACTTGCAACTATGTTAATTTCTAACATTGACCAGGCAAAGTTGATATTAACACTTTGCCCGTATAATTACATATTTACACTGCTCTATACACCGACTAATGCTTGTATTATACTATCATAGAAAAGTTTTGATTAGAATTCGTTTTGTAAAAAATATATAGAAAAGTTTTTGTCAATTACAAAATGTTTACGTAATTTTTTTTTTTGTCTAATTTGAATAACGAAAATATTGAAATCTGCTACTTAAGGAAGATACATCGGCAAAATAAAATGAAAGTCGTTTTGAAGTCGTCTCATTTTTATTTTGAAGCTGCCAAATAATATCTAATGAAGAATACGTTTTTTTGTTAAATTTAAACTTACGTTACGTATGGATAATTTCTTTAAAAAGCTATTCATATATTTTTAATATTGATTCTTTTGGAAATATCGATTTAATTTGCAACTTTACTCTCAGTGGTATCGTATCAACTAATGTAATGCTGTCAGTAAACCGCAGCCATTCATAGTGACCAACCGTTTGCCCAGTGATGCGCAAGTTTTTGGCAAATTGCAGTGTAAAGGAATCGGGATTCAATGCTGCAAATACCTGGAAAGGTTGCAAGAAAGATACTAACATAGAGTTGCTGCTTTGGGAGTATTTTTTAGAAGCAAACATTTTTTTTTATTGCTCCTTGATACCCAAAAAAAGGACGAGGTGGCATTAATATTACAGTTAATCAATTTTAAAAATATATGACAAATAAATAATACATTCTGTGCGCAATTAACTTTGTGAATATATAGCTTTTATTATTATATATTTTTACTAATTTTTTAATACTGTTTGTTTTAATATTTTTAATATTAGAGGAAACTTAAAACTAGTATGGCTTTTTAGGATGCTTAATTGTTAAATGGTTACATATTTAATCATTTAATTTTAATATAAATAGTAGGTAAATGATGAAGGATAAACGAAAAACAACGAAATACTGTAAGCTCAGGGCAACTGTAACGCAGTTGCCCCACAGTTGCCCCGCAGTTGCCCCACAGTTGCCCCGCAACTTACTGATTGCCATGAAATCAATGTTACGCTACTAGTAGCATACGAAAAACAAGATTTAGGAAAAATCCCTACTATCTTACTGTATTTGTGTTGAATTAATGACAAATAGTCTCATAATAAAAATATTAAATCGATTTGTGAAATTAAAAGGTACTCATATTTAATAAATAAGTACGGGTTATTACGTTAATCCAAAGGCTTTTGATATTTCTAAGTAAGAAACGGTAATCGCATAAATTATGAAAAGTAAGAACGTTTTCAATCGCAAAGAATTTTTCGCATACTTCTACTTCAGGGTTTTTTGTAAAAACAAAGTAGTTAGTGCGGACTGGTAAGCGAAATATCATGTTTTCGTACCGTAACCATTGCACCATTGGCGTGAGCCCACTCTTAACTCTCCATAATTAATTAATATGTTACAAGAGTATCAACTCAGTTCATTTGGCATGGTCAGTTAAAATAAAGGTACAAGAAAGGTTTACAAAAAATAAAATATAAAAAAAGTTGTAGCAACTTTTTTGTTGCTCTCCGCACACACTCACTTTTATCACTCACTCACACACTCAATACACACAGAAGTCTTTAGTTATAACATCTAAACATTGTTCACTACAGTAAAGGTACTCAGACACAAGTATGAATTACTATAAATAGGTAAATAGTACCTAGGAGGTATTGATAATCCCGTATTTCTAGTATTTTATTTCACTTTTTGCTACGGCAGCAACGATCTTATGTCACTATGAAGTATTTCGTAACAGGAAAATAGCTGAAGCTGTTTCGTAGCTGAAATATAACTCCTGCTACATGAAAATTGCCCAAATTATTGTACAGCATAAAAATATCTCAATAATAGAGATCACTGAGAGAGATTAGCCAGTCAGCTTAGGTGACAGCAACGACGATTTTATATACTATAAGTTGGTATCAAAAAGTGGCCTTGTGTTTTTCTATAGTGAAGAAAAGTTGCAGTACAGAACAGTTCCCAAAGTAGCCGGCAACCTTATGTAATAATACATGGTTGCCTCGCTGCTGCCCAACAGATGCGCCATAAATTACCAATTTGACTAAAAAGAGACAGTTGCGCTGATGTTGCTCTTCAGTTGCACTACTATTGCGCCACAGTTGTGCCATAGTTGCCAGACAGTTGCGCTACAAATAACAAAATTCACTACTACGAGTCTATAATTCCTGTTATTTCTTAATGTTGTGCTAATGCATTAAAGTACCGTAGTAAGTCGCTGTCAGCTCGAAGGACCCAGGCAGAGTTTAGTGCGATGGTGTCAAGGGCTGCCGACGCGCCGCGGTAATCGCTGAATAACTCTTTGAACTGTTGGGGAATAGAAAATAAATGTGACTAACTACTTCTAAAAACGGTTTTGTTAAAAATATTCTTTACAAGACTTAGTCAGTTCTTATAAAAACAGGGTGTATCTATACTCTCTTTCTCTTTTTTGTCTCTCTTGGTACATTCTATTAGGACTGTACTTTTCCTAAGAAGCACAGAGTACAGAGCAGACTCTGTACTCTGTGCCTTGACAAGTAAAATAAGCGTTCCTTGTGAATATAATATAATAATCTTATACTAATGTTACATTCATCATATTTCGTTTAACTGAACATGAGCTGGGGTTTAATTCGAATATGAACGTTATGCTATACGAATAACGTTCTAGATGGAATTGGTTAGTTAGTATATTTAGTGAAACAACCTCCCACAGTTTTTACAATGCATAAAATTACGTTGATCCATCATAGTGACAAAGTATCTCTAACTGACGTCTTTTAGTCGCCCAACAGTTGCTCATTAAAACACAACAATATAACAACTTACCCGATAATAATCGTATGGTTGATGTAAGCACCTCGCGGCTGCTTGGAGAGCTGAAGGCGGTAGCACAGGCTGTGGGCGTAGGATACGCCATATACCGGCCGCGCCACGCCATCTAATCCAATGGGAGTTTAATGAATTAGCGCGAGATAGAAACCAAAATAAAGTGGTACTGTGGAATAATTATTTTATAAAAGCCGTAATTATTGTTGATCCGACCTTTTACAAATTGAATTTATCGATTTATTACTTGGATAGGAAACAATTTAAATTCAATTGTGTCAGACTAGAATCTGCGACATCGGCTTAATCAAACCACGTGGCTGTAAATGCTCGGTCATGTTTTGTCAAATAGGTTTTGCAGCCAAATGTTTCGATTTGACGACTTTCAAGTCTCACTTGGTCCTAGTAAAGCTAAACACAATTTAAAATATTCATATTATTTTTTATTATACGACTTTCGAGCAAACGGGGTCACCCGGCGTAAGAAGGGTCTTTGTATAAAAGTGGAGTTTTACCTGCATGTAGCAGAACATAGAGCGGTCACCCACAGCCGCCAGTCGCGACTTCTTTGTGCTTCGTTTGACAACGTTGAGAAGGCAAACCTAGAACGAAATATTTTCGATAGAGCAACATGTTTTAAAAAGTCATCACCTGCAGGCGTAGCAAGACCGGGTTTCGACGGAAGAATAGACCTTTTTCCAACTATTTTGGGTTCGGCTTTAGCTCGGGTCGGATGTAGCTGAATACCAGTTTTACATGGAGCGACTGCCTATCTGACCTCCACAATCCAGTTGCTGGGTGAAACGATAACTCTTGGTAAGACAAGCAGTCAGACTTTCGTAACTTCGTGAGCTTCTGACTCTCGTAACGACTGTCAAAGATCTACGAATTACAGCCGGAACCAACAGCGTAACGTGCTTTTCGAGGCACGGAGGGTCGCGATAAAATGGATGGATCTATGGCCTCGGCTGCCGTCAGCAGTCATTTCAGCACTGATCGTAAAAATTACGTCTCCGTTAAACGCCCGCCCTTCACCACTTCCTAGTGCCTTAGCTGGGAAAAAGTGGTGCAATAAACTGTCCAGCTTCACAGCTGTCTGATTACTTAAAAGAACTTGATTTTAAATAATATAATGATGATATTACTAAACCAATCTTCTCCTGTGGTGTTCAATACGTACCTATAGAACAGCCAGTCGTCAGTAGGAGACGCTAGAGCAACTAGAAGAGCCCTGTGTGAGTACATCGGTCTTGGGGCTGAGTATGAAGCTGTGAGAGCTCTCCAGCATGCTTGCCATGCTGGGAGGCCGTGGGTACGGACGCCGACTGTGAAAGCTGCCTGTGGGTGAAAAGAGGAAACAAATCTTATTGTCGTTTATAATTCGCTTTTAATTTCATAAAATCATAACCTAGTTTTTAACCAACGCGAGACGTAGACGAGTTGATAGACAACGCATGCATTAAAATCCATCCATCCGTTAGGATGCTTCGACAACAACGAGTGTATAAAGAATCCCACAAACAATATACGTAGATACGCATAATAAAGGCGTACAACTTTTGAAAGTCACTTACAAGAAAAATAACTAAAACGAATTTTATTGCCTATTACAAGATAAGTTTCAGTTTCCACTTAAAAATAAGATTTTCAATGTCGTGCGTAATTGTATATAGTTCGTTGCAACTCTATTTACAGTAAAAAAAAGTGACATAGAACATCATAATATGGTGAGTAACAAAATTGGTTCGTTATGGAATTCAACGGATTTGTGCCCATTGTTTTTGGTCACAATTGCACCACAGTATGCCAATAGTTGCCCTACAGTGGCCGAATAGTTGCCCCTCAGTTGCCTAACCTATTGCTTATTAAAGGTTCTAGCAAATTCTACCTTTCGTTAGTTTATAACACTACCACATGCGTAAATCTATTGGAAAAGTATAACTGAATACGGAAAGGAATATACATTTAAATTTATTTATTTATATTAAATATACTTTATTGTATCCCACAAAATGACATAACAAAAAAAAACATACAATGGGCGGCCTTATCACTTTCTGCGATCTCTTCCAGGCAACCTTAGGATGGATAACTATTAAGGTTTAAATTGCCATTTCATACAAATATCAATAAATGACATTTGTCAATTCGAGTTCGTAGTCAATTTGCTTAAAACAATTCAAATTCCTGACTATACGTATACAAAAATATTACTTACCTCCTGATAAATATCAGGTATAGTCTGGTTCGATTCGAGCCATGAGTCAAACAGGTCCACTGCTTGTTTCGTCACTGACGGGTTTTCCCATTCAACCCCGGCTGTTAATAGGGCTCCGCTTAACCATCTGAGGACAAAAACTGCCTGTTATTTTGACATTAAAAAAAAAAAAACTTCTTAGGCGCCGATTCGATATTTGGACGAGAATTGAGAGTAAAATTGCAAGTACGTGTCACGTTTAGTCACATTTCATTACGTGAGAGTGAAGAAAGATATCTCTCTCTCCGTGTCTACCACACTAACTCTCTCTTAAATTCTTAATTAATTTAGAAGTTTTACTTCTATCCTCAGAGTATATAACACTGGTAACTAAGTAAATAAGGTTTTTATTTCTTTAAACATGGTGTACATGATACCTACATTGCATGTAAGATAATATTGAGGTACAGAAAAGTTCTAAAATGTTCAGCCACATATCGTGGCGTACAAATTGGTAGGAAGAGATGGTATAAACCGTGATAATATTCATCAAAATTCAAAGTAGTCATTAAATAAATTAGTGAATAAAATATGAATTACTGTCATTAAAATTTCAATTCCAAATTACAATAATTCCACAAGAAAAAACCTATAACCTAAAACTAACAGCAGATATATTTAATGCTTTCCATGATTTGGGCAATTTATTAAAAATGGTCGGAGCCATGCAAAAGATGCTCTTACGAATAAGAGTTGTTTTAGAGCCGTGAACACAGAGTTTTAAATTATCACGTCTATTCGGGACAGCATCAGACAAACGCTGAAATAAATGATAATTGGATTTAATGAACTCTACTGTTTCCAGGATAAATAGCATGTAACGAAAACCCTGTCCGATCCTGAAGGGTATTATACGTTATGCCTTCGCGTAGGTATCAGCTGATATTTTATTGTAGGCTTAGACGCATAGTGACCCTGATTTCTGACCTTCTGTTTATCAAGAAACAATTATTATTGAGTTAATGTGATGTGCTTTTGGCAATGTACCGACTGTAGGTATCAGTTTAATAAAACATTTACTTGTTGCATACCTCGGAGATCGTGTTCCATATGTCTACCTCGTACATTTGTACACATTCGACACCTTTTTATTAAATTTGCATGTACTCTTCGCAGCGCACTTCTGTACGATTTGAGTGAGTCGAAAGCTTCCACAATCCGAGCTCTTACTTCGATTTCCGAATCACACTCACTTACAAATAAAAATCAACAAATTCAAATATTCCTGATTGGAATACGACATTGTTCGCGATACGATAGCGGCACGTGATACGTACGGACATCCGATCGCAAGCTATCTCCACGTGAGACTGGCGAAGTGGCCAAACAAGTAGCGTGCCAGTAGGCAACCAGTCGGCTACATCAAAGGGTCAAGGACTCGTTATAAGAGGGCCTACAGCGCGGCTAGTGTAGGGCGGTGTCCTTTGAAATAAAAATAGGTAAAAATAAAAAGATTTCGCCGGCTGGTGGAGTGTTGTCAACTTATGAAAATTTACCAAATTTACTGTTAAATTTTGCATGGTACATAAAAATAAAAAAATAATAACTTTTGGTACTAAGTTTACTTAAAAAAAAAAAAAAACTAGTTCGTATATTAAACCAGGAATACGCCTTTATTGGATCGGACAGGGTTTTTGTTACATGATGTATAATGAGGGCAATGTCAATATCTTACGTTATATAAAATAAGATTTACAGCTGTCCGTTGTTTGCAGTCCAAACATCGATCTAATGCACCTTTTATGTGCCCGAAACGCTATTTCATTGTCCGTGCTATTACCCCAAAAGATGATTCCAAATCTAAGAATGGATTCGGCTAATCCATGGTAATCAGTAATTAGCGCATCTGTGTTGAGAACCACAGCAAGCTGTTTCAGAGCGTAGGCTGCACTACTCAATTTTTTACTAAGTGCATCTATTTGAAGTTTTCAATTCAATTTACAATCTATGATTATTCCCAGAAATTTTGTTGTTTCCGATTCATTGATATTTGTATTATTAAATTGAATATTAAGATTTTTGACTATTTGTGTATGTTGTCTAAAGTACATTAGTCTTTTTAAAATCAATTATTACATGATTATCATTTAACCAATTTATAATAGATATTAGTGAATTATTAATGTCATGTTCATATTTGTTTATGTCATTACAAGCTATTGTCACAGTGCAATCATCAGCAAAAAGTGTCATCGGATGTTCAATTACTTTAGGCAAGTCATTTATATACAAAGTGTACAACGGAGGCCCCAATACACTGCCTTGAGGTAATCCGTATATAACTTCGCGTTCCTCTGATCTTGAAGTTTCTTCACGTTTACTGGAGAAGGCATATGCGCGATATTCTAAACAAAAAAGTCTGGGGTCCATACGAGTACCATAAAAAAACGAAATATACATAAAATTAATGGCGTAAAAAAATTCCTCGACATTACTGTCAGCAGGTAATGTTCCAAGGAATTAAAACACTTAATTTCAGATGAGTTGGTGGTCTAAACAGCCTCATAACGCCTTGTGGAAGATGGTACAAAGCTACTCACAGTAGATCCTCCCCAAGTCCAGCAGTCTGCAGCTGTTCAGTAGAGTAGACAATCACTTGTGGAGGATGCAGCGTCTTCAGCAGCCGGCTGAGGTGAGGACCTGAGCTCGCTACCAGCAGCAGTTCCCTCCACCAGGTTAAATGGTTGAGGACTACTCTCCAAGGGGCCCAGTGGGTTTCTGTGCTGAGTCGAGCTGAAAAGGAATACAAAGATGGTTTCAAAAAAAAAAAAAAACATTCGTCACATTTTGGTCACGGCGGCCAATCTTAGCAGAGCTTATAACAAGATAAAAGCAAGCAAGAGCAAGATGTACGAGCAATTTTCATTGATTAATTGATAATGAACTGATATACTGTACAAAATATAATTCTTTTTTCTTCGTCTTAGAAGATGTTTTTTGTACACAAGCGTGTGGGAAAGTGTCAGAGGTGTCACACTGATTTCAACGTGTGTCGACGTGAGTGTCATAAGTTTCAAACTAATGTCAAGAGTGTCGACGAGACCGAGAGTATAACGAATTTCGAAAACAGTGTCATCGAAAATGTCACGAGTGTTGATGACGATCATAATCATAGTCATTTATTTGCCAGAATATGGTACATTATATGGTCACTAGGTCGAAGAAATTGTTAACTACAGTGTCATGCAGTGTCATGTCACTTTCGTGTCATCGAATATGACACGAAAGTTGTACTACTACTACAAAATAGTGTCAATGGCTGCACATGTTATAGGGACGCATACTTTGGCTATTTTGGGACGTTAAAACCAGAGATTAATAGGTTTTTCTATCTGCAGTATGCTAAAATTGGTTATAGATATGTTATTGAGTTCAGGCGTTAGATGAAATAGTTCTTACCAGCGGCCGCTATTGCCCTACTAGCCGGCAATCTTCCAGCGCGACTTAGTACAAACGCATCGTCCAGTAGTAGCGCCCTTTCAGCCGCATCACCGCTTGCATATAGCTCTGCAGCGCGTTGGGCTGCTGATTCTGATGTCTGGGAAATAGTAGAACCAATTGGTGAGCTGAGTAGACACAGGTTAACAATTTTACTGATTTTGGCTTCATAACTATACCTCGTTGGTCTAGTGGTCGCAATCGCTACTGCTGAGCATGAGGTCCTGGGTTCGATTCCCAGGTCGGGCAACGTGTTATTGGGTTTTTCTATCTGGAATTTCTCAGTAGCAGCCCGAAGTCTGGATTTGTGCCCGGTAGATGGCAATAGGCTCGCCCCCTATTACATGGGACTTAAACATAACTGCCGAAATGTGGGTGTACTATAGGTACACCTCTGCCCAACCCTTCGGGGAAACAAGGCTTGATGTTATGTTATGTTATGTTATGTAACTATACTTTATACTAATAAGCTACATTTCATTTGAATATTTACTTTTCTAGAACTATAAAATAGAATATTCTTTACTGCACTGCTACTGCTGCTGATAGATGTTAAAAAAAAACTGTCCACTGAAGGCCTTTAATAAATGTACTGCCACAAGCATTCAGCCATTTGAGCCCCGAGACGCTACATACCTCTAGAGTGTACAAAATAAGCAAAAAAAACCATATTAAACCACTTATTCTAGAACTATTCTAAGTAAAGAGAGAGGAGTAGGTATTACATCTATATGTATAATTGAAAAGAAGTTAAAAATCTTAAGAGTCTATTTATGATACACTCACATCAGAAGTTTAAATTCCTGATACCTAAGTGTTTTTTTATATTTTATAATTAGGAATTCTTATGCGGTCTTTACGAAGATCTGTAACCAAGTTAACGACCAATGATAACAAAAATAAGCAGCTTTTCTTTTGCTTTAACGATTTGACGTTACTTCAGAATCATGAAGGGCGACTAAGCCGTTGAATCAAGGTATGAACATTCCATTTAAGCAACTATATGTCGCGCAACTGTGGCGTGACAGTCGAGCAACAGTTGCGCTGCATTCTCTGTTCCTAACACTCCTAATACTAACTGTCACTATATATTTTTTTTGTATAAACATTTATAATGCAGGGTGTATACCCGTAAGTTGACGTCAAGCCTGGGTCGTGTGATAGATCGGGTCATAATAGTAAACAGTATTTTTTCAAGTTTTTTTTTTACTGCCTCGATGGTCTAGTGGTCGCAATCGCTACTGCTGAGCATGAGGTCCTAGGTTCGATTCCCAGGTCGGACAACGTGTTAATGGGTTTCTCTATCTGGAATTTCTCAGTAGCAGCCCGAAGTCTAGATTTGTGCGCGGTTGATGGCAATAGGCTCGCCCCCTATTACATGGGACTTAAGCATAACTAGCGAAATGTGGGTGTACTATAGGTACACCTCTGCCCAACCCCTCGGGGAAACAACGCGTGATGTTACGTTTTTTTTTAGTTAAAATTTGTAGAAACAGAAGTTAAAAGACCGTCACAACTGCATGTGACGGTCTTTTAACTTCTGTTGCTACAAATTTTCTCGTTTTTATTTTACAACAATGCCCCTAATTTTTAAAATACATAACAGAAAAATATGAAAAAATATCTTTGCTAAGTATTACGACTTGACCTAACACTCGATTCCGGCTTGGCTTCGACTGATGGGTCACCCTGTATATTAGTTATTATGTATGTCGCCGCGGAAGCGTCAGTTAAGATTAAAACATAATCTAATGTGTTACCATTAACTGAAGTAATTGTTATTTCACCATAAAGTAAAGCTTACAACTAATTGTAATGTGTATGGATGTCTTTGACGTCAACGCCATCTATTGTCTACTTGTGAAATCGAACTAGCAGATTATGGAAGAGTAATTATAAAACTAATTACGATGCTTTAGTTAAAACTGTAGTTCAAAGTAAAAGGGAACATTTATTTTATGTCTTTGGGTTTTTATTCATGTTAACAGTTTGGTCTTTTGACAGTGTAAATTTGTTTATGATACAGCGCTACCGAATGTGCCGAAAATGGCGCGGATCGCAAGTTTAATAATCAATCAATGAATTTAATAATTTAATATGCGAACTAAATAAGTTTCAATACTAGAATACCAACCATAAAGTTTAAAGATTATTTTACACAACAATTTACTAATGAATACCTGTTGTTTGATTAAATTCCTTGGATTACAGGAAGTGTTGTAAAATAGTAACAATAAAGTTGTAGAAAGTAATGAAGCTTATAACACCTTTGTATTTGTGAATATTAGTATTGTTTAATTATAAAAGAATTAACTGATATGCATTTGACCATTGTTTACAAGTTTTACTGAACTAACTAAGTAATAAGATTCTGTATTGGAATTAGAGATGGGTAACTAGCCGAAATTTCAATAGCTTAGCTAGCCGGCTATTTGTGGTGGAATAGCCAGCTAGCTAGCCGGCTATTTTGGCTACTTGGCTATTGAATAACGCGAATAGCGAATAGCGCTTGGGGCGGCCGGTTAGCCCGGTAGCTAGGTAGGATTCTAATAATGCTCAACTGCCTTGCGACCCGTGTTCGATCCTCGCCAAAGCAAGAAGTTTTGATGATTAAAATAATAATTTCATGTCGAATTTCGTTTTTTATTTACTTTTTATTTTATTTTATACCCTTTTGAAAAGAAATGACTTTCCCTCATAGATATTAACCTAAAAAACAACAAAAAAAATTACACTTTTGATTAAAAGTTTTTTTTTTTGGTTAAGTAATAACATAACAAATATTTATTTATTTGGTTTAACTTTACATCTGCCGGTAAATAAATAACTAAGCATCGTATTTCGACTATTTCGTAAAATCGCAAACTAAACCAAATTACTAAGAAAAATGCCGTCACTTTCTCTAAATTATTTTGTGAATATTGTGAGAAAGAGATGTGCAATGCATATGAAGTTCATAATGGCGTCTCGCACTACTCACTCAGTAGTTCCCGCAGTGATCGCGCACACAGCTATTTCAGCTATCGGCTACTCTGGCTAGTCCTACTAGCCGCGCAACCGGCTACCGGGACGGCTAGCGGCTGCAAAACGTTGTGGTTATATTATACTCTGTGGAGGCTACCCGCTGTGCCATAAACTTGTCAGATATTCTAGCTAGCCAGTAGCCAATAGCCAGTTATCGTGTTGACGGATATCGTAGCCGTGGCTATTTAGTGAATAGCCGCTAGTTGGCTAGTTATTAGAATAGCTACCCATCGCTAATTGGAATACGCGGTACGTCCGCGCCCATGTTTTTGAGAACTTTGAGAAGGGGTCACGTTTGAGGATGGCGGATTGTAACGCAATAAAAGTTAATAATTGTGCTTGTGTTAAAAGGACTGAAACTAACTGTCGAACAAGAAACCTCTGTAATATAATGTTTTTATTTAAAAGAGTGTCCATGGAGTTTCTTGCCCATTCTTCTCCATAAGGAACCTACCTCTTGGAATGGGCAAATAGCTTAACTTACTAACTCAAACCAAGTCCTTGTTCAATGATAATAATAATTCAAAAGTGCCTGCAAATGCTTTAATCGAAATAAATGCTCTGAGTTTGAGTTAAGTGTTGTGTGTGATTGAAAACCAACTACCTACCTATTTACCATCAACGAGAGATTACACTGGAGGCTGGTTGGAGACTACTTCCCTACACAATGGGCTCCCCTATTCTGTCATGTATGTGTTTGTTTTATAAGTTTGTAACCTAGATATGTACACAATATCTATCTAGAACTATTAACTATCCTAATCCTTATCTAAACTAATATTATAAAAGCAAAAGAGTTTGTTTGTTGCACTTTCACGCCAAAACAGCTGAACGGATTTAGATGAAATTTGGCATATGGGTAGACCATGGCCTAGGTAAGTACATAGGGTACTCTTCATCCTAGATCGCAGACGAAGTCGCGGGCAACAGCTAGTTGCTAGTTGCATTGCTAGTAGCGGGAAGTAGCCGTCACCGTGTTGTAACTACCAATATTAATAAATATATTGATGATATATTGTGACTCATTGGTATTGCGGTCGCAAGAGCTACTGCCGAGCACGCAGGGCTAAATGTTATTGGGTTTTTCAGTCTAGAATTTCTCAGTAGCAGCCCGAAGTCTAGATTTGTGCGCGGTAGATGGCAATAGGCTCGCCCCCTATTACATGGGACTTAAGCATAACTAGCGAAATGTGGGTGTACTATACACCTCTGCCTTACCCTTCTGGGATTAAAGGCGTGATGTGACGGCTCTTCTCATAGTATCTTATAACATTCTTACCTCTCCATCAGTCCTGTCCTGTGGCGCCACTCGGTACAGCCCCCTCGCTCCGACGTTGTATCGCACCCACTTGTGTTTGCCGAGGTCTGGTATCACCACTAAAAGGGAATAAACATTTGGAAAGTGTTTTCTTGTTCTTTACTCGTGTCGATTCGAGTTATATTACTTTAAATTCAAGAATAACTCAGCCTTGGGTAGTAGTGAAGCTGGAGGTGAGGCGAGTAAAATAACATTCGACCCGGCCAAGTGTTAGTCCGACTCGCACTTGGCCGGCTCGAATGTTCCGTAATACCGTATACAATATTTAAAACTACTCATATAAAAACCACGTTTCTTGAATGGGAACTATATTTTGTTTTTAATTTTATTCTATTTTTATTATCATTTGTTGCTATAGCCGCAATAGAAATAAACACTCTGTGAAAATTTCAACTGTCTACCTAGTACGGTTCATGAGATACAGCTAGCTGACAGATATAGGACGAACGGACAGCGGGCCTCTCATTGTATCGAAATCCTATACAATATGAGATCAGCTTATACTGGAAATGTATATCTTGATGTGTAGCCGTGTGTACATTGTTTTACGACGTCTAGTAACGATTGTGTCACATTTCATACTTACTTATCTGCGCAATAATTGGTGGCGCTGGTTGTGAACGAAAATCAAAAAGTTTAACAAAAACCGATCGTATGTCACATTCAAATTGTTAGTTCGAAAAACGGCCGTTGCACAGATAAGGTTAGAAATGTATGTTTGCTTACGCATCAAAAGCAGAGGTGTAAGTTTCACCAATCGGATGTTTCACTAAGATTGCCGAGGGCCAATCGGAGCACAGAACGCGGTCGATGCGTAAAGTCGAGATGGTTAAAAGACACTCACACTAACAATGTCAACGTCACTAATCGTTGAGCGGCACAATATTTTTAATGAATATTTGAATACGCGGATGCTCTGCTCAATGTGTTAACTAGGGTTGCCAACCTTACTACCTATACAATATAGTATCCTACTATATTAAAGCCCAAAAAACCAATTAAAAAATATACAATACAAAATTGCAAGCGCAATAGTGCCAGTACGTGTCTCATAAAAGCTGAATTAATTGTATTTTATTTAATCTAACCTAACCTTAATTTACAGTGAAATAATAGTTGAGTCACATTTTTTTTTTCATTTACTCCTATATTATGTAATAGTTTCGAAAATACTATATTTGATTTAAAAAGTTGGTTACAGACCTCACAAAGGGTGAGGTTGTTAGCCCTTTAACGAAAGAAAGTAAAAGCATTTATTGTAACTCGCGCAGGAGTACGCAGTACATAGTTTAAACTGAAAACACACTCATAAAAAAGTCATGTACGAGGCCAAAAGGCCCCCATCTCGGGGGCTCTAAGTGTCACAGCGCTGGTAATCATAAACATATTACATAGGCATAAGGTACCTAGACATAGTTGAGCTACTTACTTTCAGTATCATTCATCCACATCAAATGTGTGACGTTTTCCGCCCACCGTGATATCCGAGTTTTATTGTCTGTGTCGTACCTGCAGGAGAAATATTTATTCAATTTTATGACATTTATGAATAATCTTCAACTTTGCAGCCTATTTGTACAATTGCCCATAGCTCTATATTGGGAGAAGACATGTTCTTGAGTGGAGGTGGCAAACGTAAGGTAGGACGCCCTCAGGCTAGGTCGAGCGACGATCTTCACCGGGTGGCTGGTAGCAGCTGGATGAGAGTTGCCGAGAATTGAGCTGATTGGCGTGCAATTGGAGATGCCTATGTCCAGCAGAGCTGCTGTAGGCAAATTATGATATTAGCTCTCAAACGGATACAACTTATTTTATACAAAAAAAAACAGTGCGTAAACTGTAATTTAAAAAAATCTGCTGTTTCATAGAAAAGTGCCTTCGCGGTCAAAATGTATGGGTTTTTTTTAAAATAACCGCTTGTTTATTTCAAGAATCATCTGTTAAAAAAAACTTTTTCCCTTAAAAGTTAATAAAAATAAAAATAAAACTGACTTTGGAGAGATTTGTAAGAGCCTTTTTTGGTCGCAAGCCCAACTGCAAAGCGCGTTGTCCTTGATTCAGTTCCTTTGTCGGATGGTGTTATAAGTAAGGTTTTCGATTAGGAATTTCTCAGTAGAACCCCGCAGAGTCTAGATTTCTGCCTTGAAACATTAATTCAGATATGCCACGTGAATTTCCCGCCTGCAAGGAGGATCTTCGTCTCGGAAAGGCTCTCTCAGAGTCACACTGGACTTCAACAAAACTCGAGAAAGGCAGGTATACAGTCAACTTAGCGCATTGATAGCACCTCAGTGCTATCAATGCTATAAATGGCGGTCAGCTGACCGTGCCGACAAGTAATCCATCTTTGCTTCTATCGGGGAATACAGGCATAATTAGGGTTACCAGATGGAAAAATGACAAAAAGGCTGATTTTCATAGAAAAGTATTTAATCGCAAACGTAATTCAATTCAGATAAATATTGGGGCGGCGTGGATGACCGAAATAATATACTCTTTTCTTCGTTTAACTTCTTTAATTATTTTTAAACACTTCTTTTCACAGAACACGTCTTCATCGTCTTCGCGCTCGCACGCCCCTCCCCCTCTCCCCCTCACACACCTACTCTCCCATTCACTCATCGCTGCGTTCATACTATTACTAATATCTTAATTTTTTTAAATTAGGATGCGTTCCTAATTAACATCCTACATAAATTTATGTAGGTACTTATTGATTATTATTTATCATATTACTTTTAGTAAGAGTTGATTCTGAACCTAAAAACCAAAGAGGGTAATTTAGAGTATAATATGTTGATGTTAATTACGTTGATTTGTCCAAAGAAGATAATATAATTAGTTTTTGTTTAAGTTGATTGTAACTCTCTAATATAAAATCTGAAAAATCGACTGTTTTCATTGAAAAATCGAAAAATCCTGACATTTAAATAATTCGACCGCAATCCTATATGGAGCCTTAAAAGTCTAAATTCTCAGGACAAGTCCTGAGATACGGCACCCTAGGAATGATGTAATGAACTTACCAAGTAGCGTTGTGATAATTATGCGTGACATTCTTCCACGCCGTGACATTGTCTCTCTCGTCCTCCTCAACATTGAGTGGTCCCACCACAAAAGTGACTGGTATTATCCACTTGTGTAGTGGTGGTTTTGTGGTTTTGGCTGTGGGGCGCCGCGTGGTCGGTAGTGGGGTTGTAGTGGTGGTAGAGTTGAGGTCGTCTTCCGAGTCGGTGAGATTTTCTACGGACAAAGAATTTTTTACATGCTAGTGAAATTTGTTTGGCTAGTGCATTCCGCCACCAATAACAATTATTAAATTGTGGACATTTTAGAACAAAAACACGACAAAAATAAGAATTCATAGAATACTCTTTATTATATAAATTAGGATATGAAGAGATATGAGGAACAGGATGTAAAGCTTACTCATACTCTTAGAAAAAGGGAGGATCTTCCGACCAGATGGATGTCGTATCTGGTGGGCAACTGCCCGACGATTGATGTCGGGAAGTTGTATATATGCTAGCTGCGCGGTAAACTCTGATTGCGCGATGCAGGATTTGTGTAACGTCAGTGTGATGCGTTGATCGAATGCAGCGGTGCATGCCGCCACAGATATAAATAATAGAATCGCTAAAAGCTGTCTTTTACAGACAACCTTAGGATGGATTAAAGGGAAAACAAGAAGGCAACTTTGCAGGTAGTCAGTGGTGTGGTGTGGTGTAGATAAGTTATTACATCTAGATAAAGCCGTCATAAAGCCAACCGAATGCATAACCTCTAGCTTTTTTCGGTTTCAGCGAAGAACTTCCGCAAACTCTTCAGCATGTTTTTATTAAAAAAGTCCATTTTTAATTTGGTCAGGGTTTCGAGAACGGCAGAGTCTGCCTTACGGTTATATCAACTTTCTGCGAGCATCAATGAACTTGCTTTTACCTCAAATAAGCGTTTATTTCAACAAACTATTAGCCGCTCTTATTAACCACGCTTTTGTTAACGGATACAGGGGGTCGGGACCATTTCTTGTTGTTCAAGTGTCTTTATATTATTCTATAGCTTTGCCCGTGGTTTTGCCCGCGTGGACGCTGGAAAATTATTCCACGGGAAAGTACTACCGGGGTAAAAATTATCTTAAGTCCTAACCCAGGACATTTACTTTTTTTTTGCGTAGCAATTTCATTGATATCCGTTCAGCCGTTAACGCATTAAAAAGGTAGCAGTATTTATGGATTCGTATTTTGTGTGATGGATAGTCTAGGTAGTTATCAATATTTACCCTCTGACAGTAATTACTCATACAAACGAGCGGCACACGTCAACGGCAGAGAGCGACGACGCTTTGGCGATTGCCGTCGACAACGTCCGTTCGTGTATTTGAGCATCGTACTCAAATACAAAAGCATCGTACTCAAATACACGAGCATCGTACTCAAATACACGAGCATCGTACTCAAATACACGAGCATCGTACTCAAATACACAATAAAGTAAACGCAGTTACCTCTGCTGTTGAAGGCACTCAGACAGACAAAACCTAAACCGCTGAGTCTAGAAGCATTCAATTTTGCGCAAGAGTTCCTTTGAAACGTCGTCGAGGAAGGATGGATTTTTGACGGTAGGAATGCCTTTGGCTTGTCAACCAATATCCTTTAACCTATTGACCGCTTGGTTTTATATCAATGACTGTTTTCTGGCAGCACTCAGACGCAAAAGTGCTGTCACAAGCAAGTGTCAACGTGCCTATATTTTATTTAGTTGTGACTGAATGATGAACGAATGAATGAAACGAATGATGAACGTCATCATGTATTCTAATACCTCTTGTCAAAGTGGCGCCAATTGGCGTGAATTTTCATAACCACCCTAATTGCCGTGTCCCGAGCGCCCAGCTCATAGAAATCGACAAATACCTACGACGAACCACAGCCCTACGTGCAAGGAAACAAAATTAAAAAAGAACATACTCGTAGGTACCGCTTCAGTCGTATAATTACGACTGAAGCGGTACGGGCACGAAAACATTCGTCTTATTATTCCGATTGGGGCGATCAATAGGTTAAGACTGATAAAAAAGAAGAAATAGAAGATTCCTTACCAGGCTCATGAAACATTTCATCCAAATCAGCTCTAAGTTCCAGCGTGAGGAGATAGTTCACCATCGGGGGCTCCGGATCTGGTGGTTCAGCAGTCATCAGAAATCTGGAGGCAAAGAATTTGTGATTTTGTATTTTATAAGTTCCTTTGTCCTCAACTAAAATACAAAGTTTTATTCGGCACATAAGAAACTATACAAGTGGCAGGGACATTGTCGTGCAGGCTGTAATAATGTATCCAGTTTGTCGATTCTGTAAAAATCTCACCGTGAAGACTTGCGTGGAGTGAGCTGTCTGTGTCATCCCGTCTTGGTCAATCCCTAGCATCCAAGGGCGGATCCAGCTTTTTTTTCTGGGACAGGCACAAGGGGCGGACGGGCAATAAAATCAACAATAAATGTTAGAAATGAACTTCAAGCTTATTTCTACAATTTCAAGTAGTATATAAAGGAAGGTTTCACGTTCTTTCTGTTATTTTATTCATATATTTTTACAACTCTGATTATTTGATTTGCTTAGTATGCACTGTAATCGGAATCTCCACAGTACACTAAAATACCGTAGGGGAATTTAGTGGGGGGGCGGAATCTCCACAGTACACTAAAATACCGTAGGGAATTTAGTGGGGGGGCGGAATCTCCACAGTACACTAAAATACCGTAGGGGAATTTAGTGGGGGGGCGGAATCTCCACAGTACACTAAAATACCGTAGGGGGGGGGGGGGGGCACGTGCCCCCGTGCCCACCCTTCCCTTTAAATCCGCCCCAGCTAGCATCAGTTGCACTGACAGCTCACTCCACGCTCACTTCACCTAAGTTTTCACGGTGAGATGGTTATAGAATAGCACTACAATACCTACATGAATCTAAATCCCCCGTTTTCTAATTTTTATATTGATTATTGCATACAAATGATATTTTATCAAATCAGATCTTGGACAGTACATTAAAACTTAAGTTATCTTTCTGCAATAACTAAGAGGGTAGAATTAAGTGTTTCAAACTATGAATAAAATTGAGTAAGTATTATTTATATAAAGCTAACAAACACATACGCAAAACCAGGTTTTGCGTTATTTTTGCGTCCAAATGTTGACGGCAAAATAGCTCTGTTGCTGCCACGATCTTAGTCTTAAAGCTTTAAAAGTTGCACACTGTTTTGTATCAATGCGTTGATTAATGACGCCCCGCACGGGACTCAATTGTATTTTTTTATGACTTCAATTTGTATTTTTTTTAAACCTTTGCGGTTGGGGGCGCACACACACACTCGTCTATAATAGAATGATGCAGACAGGGAAAGAGAGAGAGAGAAAGTCACGTGAAGGAGTCATTACGGTTTTTCCTTACGTGACATTTTCTACCAGTCAGCTCCCACCGCAAGCCGCGTTAAAGAACTTTGTTACAGAAATCTTGATTTCGTGACTTTTTCTTTGATCGTCTTTCCGTGGGTATTCTTAAGACAAAGAAATTCTTCAAAATGTCCGGTCGCAAAGTTTTTATTTGTCATGTAATATTAACATACAAAGAGATTCTGGTAACACTTCTAGTGAAGTAATTTGATCTTGTTTAGATAAAATTCTTTAAGAAAAGTGGAAACTGAGACGTTGTCTCAGATGTTGAAAATGAAATAATAAATGGTAACTCTTTTATTTAGACTACTTTTATATCGAGGTTGAGAATAATATAATATATCCTTCTATTATAAAATAACAAACACCCAAGAACAACGCAAACGACACTGTCTACTTTTGAGTGAAAAAAAAAACTATATTGCAGTTAAATCTATCCATCTTTTATTCTTTAAGTCTTTAGGGTCGATGATTAGCGCATAGCGTGAAAGTGTCAAAGCTTTTAGTAAGTTCACTTGCAAATTATGAAAGCTTTAAAAGTTTCACACTGTGCTACGCCAATGCGTTGACTAATGGCGCCCAACGTAGGACTTTTTTTTATTCTGTCTGTGTTTCTCTGTCTATCAGTGAGTATACTTAAGACTAACAAACTTGTTACTTTTATGCTTTTATGAGTCATTGGAAGGTCAAACAAAACATGCTTATGAATACTTCCATCCCTCGTTTCTTCTTCAGGTCTTCGGCAGCCGATGATAAGCACACAACTTGAGAGTGATCAGCTGAATTCGTTACACACAACTCTGCTAATCAGTCCCACACTGTGCTACATCGATGCGATGACGCGTGCCTTTTTCAATCTTCGGTAAAACCTTGGTTTCTTGTTATTTTCTTATTTTGTCTCTTCGTGGGTATAATTAAGACTAAGAAAAAAAAATGGCCGTTTCCAGACTTTATATTAGTCATCATGAATATAAAATTTGAAGGTCAAACAAAAAATGGTTTTGAATACTCACCCGTTTCTTCTTCAGGTCTTCAACTGCCAATGTTTAGCGCACAACTTGAGAGTAATCAGCTGAATCGGTTTCACCTATTCAGCTGATCAGTCCCACACTGTGCTTTATTGAAACGATGAATAATGGCGCCCAACGCGGGACTTCTTCAATCTTCAATTTAACCATGGTTTCTAGACATTTTCTTTCTATGACTATCAGTGGGTTTACTAAAGACTATAGAAGTATTTGAAATGTTCAGCTAGTTTTTTTCTGAGTGAACATAAAAATGGTAACCATGATATGTGTCATTGGAAGGTCGAACATAAATGCTTATGAATACTTCCACACCTCGTTTCTTCTTCAGGTCTTCGGCAGCCAATGATTAGCACACAACTTGAACTTAGAACAAAAAATCTGTTTAATATTATGACCCTACCTATCACCCGACTCCGGTTTGACGTCGGCTTACAGGTCACCCTGTATATTAGTTAATATGTATGTATGTGTATTGTAAGTTTGTAACATGTACACAATATCTATTTAATTTATAATTCATCACAATTTATATTTTAAAGTTTTTTTTTTCATCATTGTTCCTTTCAAACAAAACACCTGCCATCTAATCTCTTCACCACCCTTGGTTGACTGGTAGAGAATGCCTAAGGCATTAAGTCCGCCTTTGTTCCTTTTTGTGTTCGAAAAGCCTAAATTAATAAAAATAATTAAGAAGACCCACCTCTCTTGCTTCAGAAGCACATCATTCCCCACAGAGGACGCACACAGCAGCGGATAGCCGGGTCGTTCACACCAGCCGTCCCACGCCACGCCACTCACGCCATCGTCTGTGCCATCTCGCTCTAACGCGCGCCAGAGGTCCCTGGGTAGTGGAAGACAGCATTAGCGTCAGTTATACAAATAAAATTGTGGTTAACGATCATACGAACTACATAGTGTATGAAAACTCTGTTTTTTTAACTTCGAATCTAAACACGATAAACAAAGAAAATCCAGATTTTCTCTATTAGTTTTTAAAGTAACGCCACTAACTACGGTCGTAGACCTAGAAAAAAATACATCAGAAATAATAAAAAGTTTTATCTAAATCTATACTTTAAAGAGACTTATAGACGAGACTAGAGAAGAACTAATGTTATAAAGAGAAAAGCTTTATGTTCGAACAAATAATGTAATTTCAAAGAAGGAACCTGTAAACTGAGATAATTGAAAAAATCTGTAAGATCGATGGAATAATGATGAAGCTACACGTTTTAAACGTTTTTGGAGAGGATTATTCCCGTCTTTGTCGCGCGGAAAGCGATGACACATAGTCGTGGTGTCGTCACTTCTACGATAGTGCTGACTTTGTTTAATTTTTATTTTATAACGTTTACTAGTTGGCAATTCTTTAAGATTTTACATTTTTTATAATATTGTTTGCACTATTTGTAAACAATATATGTTTGCAAATAGTGGAAACAATATTATAAAAGTGTAAAATCAAATCAATAAAAGTTGAGTCAAAAGTTTACAAAAAAATAGACTTATGTGGGATACATTTTTTGTGGTCTGATTTTTGTTTTGCCGTACATAAAAAAAAGTAAATTGGAGTCTCAATTTCTCAGAAATCAAGAAAAACTGTTTAGTGATAGTTTTTCGTGATTTCTGGCTTTTCTAGTACTTAAACCTCAGTTGGTCCCATAACGTTTTTTGATCCTTTTATGAAACAGGATCGAATGTCTTTAAAAAACGTTATTGCGACAATGTCCCATTTTCCTGCTGATCGTTACGTGCAACGTGTTATTGGGTTTTTCTATCTGGAATTTCTCAGTAGCAGCCCGAAGTCTGGATTTGTGCCCGGTAGATGGCAATAGGCTCGCCCCCTATTACATGGGACTTAAACATAACTGGCGAAATGTGGGTGTACTATAGGTACACCTCTGCCTAACCCTTCGGGGAAACAAGGCGTGATGTTATGTGACGTATTTTTTTATTTCAAAAATTTTGTATCTGTGTGCCGATCTAAATTTCTCAAAACTTAAGGACACTCTCCTAAGAGCGTTTTCCCGTACCGTCATGTCTCAAAAATACATTTGTATTTGCTATTTGCGTGGTAAACTCTGCTTGCGCGATGCAGGATTTTGCGTAACGTCAGTGTGTTGCGTAGTTCGCATGTGGCAGTGTAAATGCCGCCACAAGGATATCATTTTAGTATTTTTATTAGAAAGTTTACCTGGCATCGGCACTCGCAAAGCGGTGGTCTCGCAACAATCTCGCGAGTGCGGCGCGACCGGCCGCTTCACCTGCTGCTTCTATAGCCATGCTCACTATTGCTGCACCCTTTAAACAAATAATAATAACTTTATAGCAAAACCACATTTAATAACTTTGTTTTACATTCATTCTGTAATTACTTTAACTCACACATTATTGCTTGTTAAAAATCGTCTGCGAGCCATGAATCAATCACATAATTTATTTACCAGACATTGCTTTTAATAATAATAACTTAATAGCAAAACCACATTTAATAACTTTTATTTTTACATTAATTCTGTAATTACTTTTACTCACACATTATTACTTGTTAAAAATCATCTCTTCTACAATATTTGTAAATATGTGAGCACCATGTATCTATGACATAATTAATTTACCAGCCATTGCTTTGTTTTGCCTCGTTGGTCTAGTGGTCGCAATCGCTACTGCTGAGCAAGAGGTCCTGGTTTCGATTCCCAGGTCGGGCAACGTGTTATTGGGTTTTTCTGTCTGGAATTTCTCAGTAGCAGCCCGAAGTCTGAATTTGTGCCCGGTAGATGGCAATAGGCTCGCCCCCTATTACATGGGACTTAAAAACATAACTGGCGAAATGTGGGTGTACTATAGGTCCACCTCTGCCCAACCCTTAGGGGAAACAAGGCGTGATGTTATGATGTTATGTTATGTTGCTTTGTTTTTAATTCTTTTTACCTATTGTGCTAAAGTAATTTTATTCTAGGTGCATCGTCTTCACATATAATTAAAAAAACATATTTATGTACAAAATATTGTAAAACATTTTAAAAGAGTAACGGTTGAGATTCATGCCCATTCTTCTCCGTATCGAAACTACCTTTTGGAAGGGGCAACTTGAATCAATTCTATTTATTTTTTTCGAAAAAATATGTGGGCGCTCGGGCCCCATGGGCCTAGAGTTTCAACCCATAACGGCTCGAACATATAAGTTCCATTTAGATTGAAATATTTACGCCGTTTGAGGTTTACCGCGCCAGGGTGTCGACACATAACATCTTAGTAATTAGGTGTGAATTTCAGGCGATTTCACTGTCTGTGCTAAGATTTTAGGGCACAGACACACACGAATACATTTTACACATTTTGGAATTAAGTTCTTTAACGCGGATTGAGGTAAGAGTTAACTGGTAGAAATAGTTACGTAACGATAAAGCATTATGCCCTCGCGTTTTCGAGGGTATTAAAGCTGAAAGTGAGGGCCAAACGAACATCCAAGATGGCGAAAACAATCAGCAGCAGCAGTTTCTAAAAACTTGAACTAGTTGTTTTTTTTTAAACGGCATTTAGATTCACACTTTCCGTCTATCTCAGCCTCTTTAGATTATATACTAGTGTATGTGGGAGCAAGTATTGCGTAAGGAACTTCGTTCTTGATAGGGGTCTACCGATCACAGGCGTTTTTTTTTGTTGTTAATTCCATTTGTAAGGGGACTTTAGCTATAGACATGTTTGGAATACCAGTGAATAAGGAAACATAACGGTGAAATGTTTAAGTATGTAAAATCTAATGTGCCTCTTTTTTACATACAATGTCATACAATAACATTTCATTTTTATGATAGAATCCAAAACATTCTAACCGTTCCAATAATTTAAAAAGGATTTTTGTTTAAATTATGATATTGCCCGTCGGATAAGTTTACCGGTACTTAACAAAAGATAGTAAAAAAATGCTGGTACCTTGTGCAAAGATAGTTCATCAGTAGCGGCTTCTATGTCAGCCCGCTCTAGTCGCGGTGATGCGACTGCCCGAACGGAGTTGCTTGAGTCTAGCCTGAAATTAAAACATTCATTTATAGTTAATCACAAAATCGTAGAACAGTGGGATTAAGATAGAAGAAGCCTCACTGTTTTCAAAGTGAAATGGTGTTGATTCGTAAATAATTGAAACTTATCCGAATATTAACCTTCACAAGCATTGCTTAAACTTGCAGATGTATCGACCTCCAGGATGTTTGTATGCATAAATCCTGAAATTCACTTTAATTCTTGACTGCGGGGTTGACTCCTAGGATTTGGTTCATGAATTTTTACGTAAGTTTATGTTTTATAATAAATAATCAGTCTATTATGTTCCCACTGCTGGGACACAAGCCTCCTCTCTGTGAGAGGGATTAGGCCATAATCCACCACGCGGGCCCAGTGCGGGTTGGTAGATGTCACATGTCTTTTTGGTACTAAGACATGCCGGTTTCCACACGATGTTTTCCTTCACCGTTTTGAGAGCAGTGGTGATGAAATAATTTACACAAAGTAAAGCACCTGTCTGGATTCGAAACTACGACCTACAACTCGTAATCGTAAGTCGCGGCCGTTACCACTGGGCCACCACTGCTCTCCATCTGCTCTCACCAAGTATAGGTTTGAGGAGCAATTTTAACGTAATTTTAAAAGTCCCACGTTGGGCGCCATTATGTCTGCCTAGACTTTTCCTAACATGTTGAGATCGGCTTCCAGTCGAACCAGGTGTCGCGGAATACCAGTATCCACATGGAGCGACTGCCTATCTGACTTCCATAACTCAGTTACTGGATAACACGTTACCCCTTGGTGAGAATGGCTTTCATACTTTTAAAAGTCCCACGTTGGGCGCCATTAACCAGAATGGCGCCCAACGTGGGACTTGTAAAATAGCTTCTACTAGTTGCAATGCATATACCTACATATATACTAAGCAGTCTATGATGATAACTGTTCTTACCTCAAAGCCGGCAGCACATGATCTAGAAGCAGTGCATCAGCAGGGGGCTGTGCGTCGGAGTGCGGGGGCGCGGGCGCCTTCTCCGCGAGTACTGACGTCAGAGCTTCGAGGAGCCATTGTGACGACCACCAGCGGGGCGATACTGTGCCGCTGAACCACTGGGGAAGTCGATATGGTACCGATAAGTTAAGTATAAAACTGACATACTTTTAAAATATCCAACCGCGTCGTGAATGTATTTTCTGTGTGTGTGCAAGTGCGCCTAAAAGGTCTTTACAATATTAGAAAGAATCTAATATTGTAAAGACCTTTTAGGCGCACTTGCAATAAAAATCAATCAATTTAATTTCTGTCATCTTCAAACGTTTGCTAGAAACAAAACGATGTTTTAAATTCGTTTAGGTCTAAACGTATATGGTGATGTTTCGTGCCGGTTCTTAGTAAGATTATATGTATTAATAAGATTTTATTGGCGGTTATGTGGGTATCCAGAAACTGAGAAACGGCCATTCTTTTTCAAAAAAGATTCATTGAAGTCGCGTTCACAAAACGTAGTTTTTATTTAATGATTTTTAGCTTATCTATCAGTTCTCACCTGTTGGGCCAGTAATCTTGCTATGGTCTTAGTATCAGACAGAGTTGACGGTGATAGTGTGATCAGGCCCCAGCCTTCGGAGTAAGGGTTGCCGCCTTCCACAACCACGATATCTGTAAGAAAAGAGATTTAGGTCAGAGCTGTGTTTTGAGAAACAAAGGACCATGGGGGATTTTGTATGAACCCCGTCCCCACCCTACAACAGTCATGGGATACGTGTCAATTTGTTCATTGGGACCCAAAAAAGCCTTAACTACATGTATTAGTTGCAAAAACTATTGGGTTTATATATTTAAAAAAAAAATGTTTGTCAAAAATTTATTAATTTTGTAACAAAAATATTTTTCCACAAACAAAAAGCATATTTCACGTAAACAGATGACGATTCTATATTAAAAAAAAATAGATCCTCAAACTGAAAGTAATTGAGTATAATAACATTAAGATAATTAATACAGGGTGGAAGAGACATCGACGCACAACCGGATAAGCAATAGCATGTCTGCCTGCCAAACTCCGGTCTATCAAAATATAACTCTAAGAAATGTGAACGGACATGGCGCGACTGAATCGAAAAAAAAAACTTTTCCCTGATATGAAAACATTATTAAGATCGCCACATGCAAACCTTTTTAATTGCACAATAAATGTGTTAGTAAAAAGAAAAACAATATTAATAAAACAACCCTTTTTTTAACGTGTGGAAATTCTCATGAATGTCGTCCACCCTGGCGTAGGTGGAGGGGTCTGTCAGACTCTTACTGACTAATACCACACGGGGCTTAAGGTAACTGCTTGCTTGATTCCTCTTAATTATAAAACCTAAACCCCAAGTATTTGAAGGACGTCGCCATAGTAAAAAATGATCTATTACTAGACGCTTCAAATGATACTTATTTCAAATCTGTTGGATGGTGGGGACGTTTCTTCCCATTATCTTTTCTATTATTCTATTAATACTTTGAGCCAGATCGGAGATTTCACAAGCGTCTTTTGCATAACTACAGCTGTTTTGACGTATGCGTCCGAGTTGCTGATCTTCTGCCTAGCCTATTCCGACCTATGTTGGGATCGCTTCCAGTCAAACCGTATGGAGGTGAATACTAGTATTTAACATGAAGCGACTGCCTATATAATTTCCACAACATAGTCACTGGGTAATACTACAGATAATATAATACTACGTACAGATACCCAATCCCATAACTTTACTTCGTCCAATTTTTCATCAGATGGCAGATCAGGGAAAAACTAATTGCCAAAGGCTGTAGTTTTACCACACCATGAGGAGTCGACATACTTTATGACAATGCCAGATCCTGCCCCAGTTATTAACAGGAAATGCCAATTAATGAAAATAATTATAATGATTAAAGGACCTATTCATAATACATTGTTTTTCAGTAGAACTTGCCGATTACAAATCAATGATAAAAGGAATTCAACTCCTGAATTTCCTATTGCGTTACTTATTGCGCATGATCCACAAGAAGTAAAAAAATTAAATACCTGTAAAACAAAAACTCTTATTACGATTATAATAATTATGAAAATGCGTAACGTATAATTATGTTGTTTAAATCGCTTTTTAACATTTATAAACTGCACCTAACCTAGAATCAATGTCAATATTGTTTTAAGATTTTAACAGAAACCGAAATTTCTACAAGCATTAGGACAAATGTTTAGTTTAAAGTACTAAATAAGCTTTAAGATGCTGCATTTTGCAGGCTTGTAAATGACTTTTTGATTTAAGTGGGGCAAAGTTCTATAGAGTTTCTGGCATTGTCCTATAAAGAAAAAAAAAAGTTGTTTGATTTAATGTAGTAACGATAGTGGCTACTATTTAGTAAATCGCCATTGTTGCAACGAGCTCTAAACGAAATGATTTTATGGGTTCGAATTGAAGTATAAGGCTTAATTCGTCTTTTTCTTGAAAATACGTGCATTAATCACTAATCATCATTTATTGCATTCATGTAGTTCATGTAGTTAATCATAAAAAAAAATGTTTTGACTTTTACCAATTCACTTTAGCCAAAACTCTGCCGTTTTTTATTGAATGTTAATTTAATAATGGTTACCTTTTTATTATAATTTGTTCGAGTTGAGACCCCATGGTAATACGATACCCCTTGGCAAGACTGGTTGTCAGACTTTCGGGCTTCTGTCTCCCCTTAACGACTGTCAAAGATCCACGAATGACAGCCGAGACCAACGGCTTAACGTACTTTCCGAGGCACGGAGAGTTCTTGGTATGTAAATATGGTCACGCATCCATGAACTATCGTGGCAAGCGTAGCTTAACCTGATTAATCGACCCTTGCGGCGTTTATTACTTAGTCACAAGCCCCACTCCAGTCTGCGTCAAGACGCGTCCAAACTCCTATAACCTGGGGTTAACGACAGTTAGCGAAAATCAGGCCTATAAAATTACTCCGCACTTGAGTTAAAACGAATTAATTAGACTTACCGAATTTTGGAAGTGGATATGATGTGTTCAGCTCAAAAGCGAAATGCTGTATCGTCTTCTGCACCCATTCTAGAAGTGGTCTGTGAAAGAAGAAGTTTAATTTTAAATTCATAAAAGCAGTCTTTGTCCAGGAGTGGCAGTGCCAGCTTATCTTCAGAATAGTACTCAACAAATACAGAACTTCGGGAATTTCCGTTCACACTTCGGCTTACTAAGAGGACTTTTGGTTTTGCGAGCAATATTTTGTTGCTTATATGTTCAAAATGATTTTGAGCTGGAAATTGGACTTTTATAACTAATAATACTAACCCAGACTCATCCAAAATAACTTGCTGATCACTATACAAGCTAATCTCGGGAGGTAGTTGCTCCTCTTCAGGTGGCTCCGAAGTGCCTTCGGGTATGATCGTGGACACTTCGGTAATGTTCGGCGTCGCTTCGGTGGGTAGCTCGGGTGCCGCTCGGCGTTGTAGGCGGCAGACGGCTAAGGATATCATATGGGGTGGCATTGGTGGGGAAACTGCGAATTCGTCTTGTAGCTGAAGAATAAAAACATGAAAATAATAATTATGGACACTGATTAATAATAATAATAATAATGCATTATTTTTTGTTCTATTTTTCGTCATGCTCCCATAGATGTTAGTGCTTGCGGTAGCGTCAGGGGTCGGGTTGCCTCCTGCCCTCTAATTTGGTGAGTGTGGTAATGGCTGATCTTTGCGTTATTCTCTTAAACGGGTGCTGCTTGTGGTCACTCGTCTTGCTGACCATGGTTTTGATTTTGTATTCAAAGTCAAAGTCAAAGTCAAAGCATTTATTTCAAATAGGCCCATAAAAAGGCACTTTTGAACGTCAAAATGTACATTAAAAATAGAACTGATTCTAGGCGCCACTTCCAAAAAGTAGTTTCGTATGGAGAAGAAGTGGCAAGAAACTCCACCGTTACTCTTTTAAAATGTTTTACAATATTTTGTATACATTAATTATATTTCTATATGTGAAGACGATGCACCAAGAATAAAAATACTATACCACTATTGGTACAAAAACATTAAAAATAAAGCAAAGGTATATAAATTAATCACGTGATAGGTACATTGTGCTCACATATTTACAAACAATTGTAAAAATATATGATTTTCCTAAAATATTAACTTGGAATAATACAGTGTGTGAGTAAAGTAAAAATAACCAAATATACAATACAATAAGCAAATAGTATGATTTTGTCTAGCCTCTAGATTGTCCTATGGAGCAGGACCAGCATGTTTCCAAGCATTCTTATCAAGGATATAATCTTCTAATTTGTAATATGCTTGATTACAAAGTGTTTATTAATTAACTGTTTCTTTATTTTACTTCGGAGGTCCTAGTTTATTTATTTCATTTGTGACTTCAAGTTACACTATATGATAAAGCAGCGCGCGTAAGCGCAGGCTTTTATTTAGGTATTGAGTTCTGTTTACGTTTCTATTATTTATTTCTTATTGAGAATAGTTTTCAAGGTTATTGTTTGTCTACTGGCGTGTCGTATATGACTTTCTGGCAATTTTTGGTTTTCGTAATGTTAGTTTGTTGCGCCACTTCTTCTTCCCAGCTCAAGCACGCGGAAATGGTTTTGGAGGACTGTATTATGTAATATTGACGTCCAAAAAGTGCGGGTTCTCAGCCTAGTTTGAATAAATGACTTTTGATTTTGATACCTACATGTAAAGTTGAATTTATCGATGTAACCTTAATGGCTCCTGCACACGTGACTCAAAGGCACTGCGTGTCGCACGCCGAGTGGTGCCTTTGTGTCGCGCTGTCGCGTCGCTCCTGTTTATGGGAGCCTTAAATTGAGCTTAAGTGTCGTCGATGTAACAAGCATCGTAGTAAGGCAGTCTCGGGGTAACGTGTTTCGCACTAGAATAGGACACCCTCGGAAGCGTGACTAATGAATGTAAGGTTCTGGGATATGGTTCTGGTACGATCTTCGGGCCCGGCAAAGTAATTTTGGCTTTTTCGTAATGGTTTTCTCAATATCTGAGGCTGGTTCTGAGACAGGCAATTATTGACGTGTAAAAGTGTTTGTACAAACCTACTTAGAAATAAAATCATTTATCATTTAGCAATAGGCTCCCCCCAATAATACAATACGTAAGTAAATAACATACGTAAGACCTCATTCACCCAAATTAAGGTATTGCGTTAAAAGCATAAATACGATGACCATCACTTTTTTATCGTGTTGACCGTAACAATATTTTATGCATTCAAAATTGAGTCTTAATGCCTTGAAATAAGATTTAATTTTCTTTGGCTCAACCATAAATTTCAGTTTGGCAAAATCAAGAATTTTGATATAAAAAAACCTGTATTAAATGTTACTGAAATCGATTCAGAAGTCAATTATGAACAAACTACTTTCAGGACTTATTATTGGTCTTACATGTAGCCTAGGCCTTGGGGGCTTTGTGGGTTCTTGTTATTTTTACAAAAGTAGCTGTTTTTCCACTCTGTAAAAGCGTTTTGTTTTTGTTTTGCTTGTTTGTTTGTTGTCATTTGCCAGTGTCGTAACTTTTATTAACGCAATTTATATTGTCTTTAGTCCCTGAGCTAGACATTGAGCACAGATAGTAAAAAAAAGAGATTGAATACGAGGCTTTCGGCTACTTTGTAGGTGTATTCTATGGCACTCTCTATTTGTAATGTTTGTAATGTGCGTTTTGTTTGTGCAGAATAATCAATTATTTTTCTTTTCTTTTCTTATAACTTATCTGGTGAAACGTATGAGCAAAATGTAAGTGTGCCTTACACGTCTGCCTAGACCTTCGGGATCGAAACGAAAACGACGTGGAACTTACCAATCGATGTCCCAGGTAGAATCCAGCTTCTTCAGTTGCTACTATAGGCATATTTGTCAGAGAGACGTGGAATCTGTAAAAGAATAGAAGAAAGTTGCTTCTGTAATAATCACGGTTATATTAAAAAAGTCTTTCAATTTGCTGTCATAGTGGAAGGCCATTTAAAAAAAACTGTTGATAACAAAATCGGGGATACAGTTTGGTGTTGCAGCTACATATCTATAGCTAAATGATCAAAGAATTTGTTACGTTGAGTGGGCATTGTGTTGCAACTCGCGCAGCGAAGCGGGAAGCCGTGTCTACGTCACAGCCACACCCAATGTTCTTGTTCGTTAAGAAATCAAACAAGCATTGGTTTCACAACTGACAACGCTGCTTGTGAAGTGCATGTTTGTTATGCGTATAGAAGATTAAAATGCCCGTTTTCACCGACATCCCCTATACTACCACCTAAGTATGGGAACCTTAGCTTAAAAGCTCCCCTAAACTAGCCCCTAAATAAATTTTCGTTTCACCATCATTTTTATCACCTAGCTAGGGGACACATAACTATGTGACGTTTGGTTTTCGATAATAGTGACTGATTCGTGTTTGAACTTATCGATACTTTGTAAAAAGAAAGTTTTTATGAATTTCTCTATACTATACACATATATGGATACAGTTATTAATAAAACATGTTTTGATAGCAATAATAAATATTAATTCATTCATATTTTTAATTATTTTCATATTTTCTTGCATAAATACTCTGTGTTTAAATTACGAAACCTCGCGAGTTATCTGTGATCCCAACTGTACTTGACACTTCTCTATTTTTGTATTGACGTGAGAATCTGAGATTTGATTTTATTGTTTGTTTGTTGTGACTTGTGAGGGAACGTTGCGTGTTATTTTACCAAATTTTTCCGTGATATTTTCTACTAACTAAATCCAGAAAACTATCATTACGTCTATTATAATGGCAGAAAAGAGGAAGCGTAGCCAAAATTTCACAATGGATGAGAAAGACAAGCTGGTGAAAATGGTGTATGCCTACAGAAAAGTAATTTTAAATAAAAGAACAGATGGTTCCACTAATCAAGCCAAAAACGAAGCGTGGATAAATCTCTGTACCCAATATAATTCTACTGGAAACATGCACAGGTTAGTCATCATTATATAGGTACAAACCAACATACCATATTTTATCAATTTGAATAATACCATGTGAGAAACTATATCAATTGTTTTGTTTTAGGAGTAAAGATGCTCTCGTAAGAATCTGGGAGAAAATGAAAAGTGAAGCAAAAATTTACAACTCAAAAAACAGGAGTTGTACCACTGGAACGGGTGGAGGACCATCTACTTCAAAAACAGACCCAATACTCGAACAAGTCTGCGATTTAATGGGTCGAGGCTGCAGTGGTATTGCTGATGTTCTAGATTACGATTCAGTAATCACCATACCAATTAATACAAAGGTCACAGATTTAGAAGTATTTGATGAAGAATTGCTAATTTTGGATCCTAAACTAGTTACAGTAAGTACTTTATTATATGGCAGATATATTACGAATTTACTTGTGAAAGTACTTGTATATCTGTTTGTTTGTATCATAACTTCATTTACAACCAAATCTTTTCTTGTACTTTAAACCGATTTGTTTGTTTTCAGGACAAGTCAATAAATGAGGGAAAGGAAGACAAAAATAAGGAAACCAACACACCACATTCTCAAATACCAACAACTCCTCTTTGGAAAAGGCGTAGGCCTATACTGAAAGAACAGAACCAACAACAGTCTGAAGTTGTGGCCACTTTGTGTACAGGATTTCAAGGGATAAATGACAAAAAAATTGAAATTGAACATTTAAAAAAGATATTGTTGGAAGAAGAAATTGAGTTTAAGAGAAACTTATATCATTTACAACTTGAATCAGCAAGAAAAGACCTAGAAATAAAAAAAGAAGTATTAAATGAAATAAAAGGTATGTTATAATTAAAAAAAAACATTTATTAATTCTTGCTTATGTTACTTTATTACATATTATCAAAATAATTTGTAATTTGTAATCTTCGAAGCCCATATGTGTTCTGTGATGTAATGCTTCTTGTGGCATCAGTTATTTGCCCATTTAAAATAAGTTCTTCTATATTGGGAACAATATTTTCATTGACTGGTTCCTCTTCGTTTCTTAAAATACATATGTTGTGTAAGACACAGCACGCAAGGATAACATTAATAGCATTTTTTAATTCTAATCTTATGCCAATGGCTAAAACAGGAAAACGTCGTTTTAAGACTCCATATTGCCTTTCCACTACATTTCTGGATTTTATGTGAGCCTCATTGTATTTTTGCTGTCCTCTTGTTGTGGGATTTAAATATGGAGTCAACAGATGAGGCTGAAAAAAATGATTATCACGGCTGCTTTAATAGTCCTTAACATTAAACATAATAATTTACTTTACAGGTGGAAACTTCAATCTGAAGAATTTATTTGGTGAGCCGAAGAAATAAGAGAAATTGTATTTTTTTTAATAAATTCATGAGAACACACATAGTAATATTATTTATTCCTACAGATATCTTTTATATTATTCTAGTCATAATAATAATGTAAATACTCTTACTGTAAAATTAACAAAATGAAAGAAAGAAGATTGTATTTTTGGCATTAACTATTTACCTTCAATGGGTATCCGCTGTCACCCAGTAAATAGCTATCAGCATAGTCTCCTCTTTCAAATTTTCTAAAGGTGTTGCTATTTTGATAAATAGCTGAGTCATGTGTTGAACCTGGCCACCGTGCTACAACATCTCTTATTAATAAATTGGCTGATGCTACTGTTTGTACATTTATGGACATGTATCCCTTCCTGTTTCTAAAAAGCTCTGCATCATCTCCACCTTGAACAAGACACAAAACATCCTTTTTATTTGGTGTATGTAGGTACATACCTATAGTTTAATTTCATAATTTGGACAAATATTTTAAGCTTAAGATAAGGTGTTGAAGTTTCACCTGGTGATTGTATTTTCACATGTGTACAGTCAATGCAGCCAAGAACATTAGGGAACCTTGCAATGTTATAAAAATCCATCTTCACTTTTTCTTGTTCCTCACTTGTTTCAGGAAATTTAATAAACTGTGGACGTAGAGTCACAATTGCTGCAGACACTCTTTTTATTACACGACTGCAAGTAGCCACACTGATCCCACCCATGTCTGCCACAGCCAACAAATGATTACCCGTAGCATAAAATCTCAATGCTATTAGTAACTGATTTATTGGCGATATAGAATTATTTCTGAAATATAAAATCCTTTATTAATTATAATTACGCGAATATAATAAAGATAGACGTAACTACTTCAAAACTTTATCGTCGACTAAACAAAGAAAAAATACCACGTTCATAGGTATTTTTAATGGTACATTATATTAGCTACAATTTATTTAATACGTATGTTATGTACTCACCTATTATCAGGAAATTCTAAGGTGTGTTCAATCTTTTCCAATAAATACAACACTGAAGATTTACATAACCTATATCTCCGAAAAAAGTCAGTTTCATCAAAACTTTCGAAGTAGTTTGGTCGTTTCCGATATATTTTTGGTCTACGGCTGTTATTTACGTCGAATATAGTAGAAACAGTTTCTAAATTTTCAACAAATTGATATAAATCACTATCCATCTTCGTTGCTTGAAAGCTCACTTACGTATGTGCCGGTTTATGGGCCCACATTTCGACCACCTAAATTTAGGGGACCTTTTAACGTAAAACTGACCCCTTAATGTTGGTGAAACAGAAACCACCCCCTAACAGTCCCCTAACCATTCTTAGGGGATCACTTAAACTTAGGGGACGTTGGTGAAAACGGGCATAAGTCACAGTTTTTGTCAATGATTGTTACCGCAAGACAAAGAGACAAAATATTCGAAAACCGACACCCATATTTTAAGTCGTAACCTTGAAAACTACTCAACTCACAACTCTTTCGTGGAGACCTCAAGACGTGCCTCAGAAGACCCATCAAATCGGTATCCATAGTCGTCACATATAAAAATATGATTAATTTACACAAAATATTGTAAAATATTTTAAAAGAGTAACGGTGGAGTTTCTTGCCCCTTCTTCTCCATACGAAACTACCATCTATGTCCTATGACATGTGGACCATTGTGCGTGGGCCATGTCGGCCGTCGGTGGTTAATATTCCAACCAGCCCACCTCCCTCGAGAAGCCGATCAAAGCTTCTGGTCTATTGAGAACATCTGTGAAAGATCCGGGTGTCCCGAGGGTTTCTGTTCTTAACGAAACTACCTTTTAGAAGGGGCGCTAATCAATTCTATTTTAATGTAAATGTTGACGTTCAAAAGTGCCTTTTAGGTGCCTATTTGAAATAAATACTGACTTGACTTTGACTTCGAAGGAAATTATGAGGACCCTTGAATGAGTGTGAGTCGAGATGATACGTCACGAATACGTCAATATTCAATATACTCTTCAAAAGACAGAGCTTTAATGTAGATACCAGTACCCTAATTGCGTAATACACAATCAACCGGAATCTGAATCGTTTTGAAGCAGATTGCTAATCCATTGCTTCATGAGTTTGAGAAAAAAAAAACTGCTCAACAATGCAAATAACGCAATGAATGTTGTTGAACTGTCAAAATGGAACAGATTAGTCGTAATCGTTTACGAAAATGTGTTCCACAATTGTGCTGCTGGTAACTTATATTTGACAGTTGGTTCCTCAACTCAAACCTCGACTGAGGAAACTGTTTGAGATGAGGAGTAAAGTTGCAACTATGAATATCAATTCACCTAAATGAGGTTGAGTCAAGTCGAGGAAATCATGAGGTTTTGGCTTAGAATATGAGTGTAAGTTCCATTGGGATTTTCTCATGATGTGACCCTGCAACTTTAAATAATTACCTGTCTCTCACGATAGTCATTTTGAAGGTTGCTCTAAAATGTGGCTCGTCCAGGCACGGGAATGTTGAGCGAGCGTGGGTCAGCCAGAACCGGGACACGGCGCAGCGGCTGTGAAACAAAGGTTGGGTAAATATATTTTGAAATGTCAGGAATGGGGAAGGCAACTGTCAAAATGTCGCTGTCGTAGCTAGTTCCCAAAACAAGCTAATTAATAATGCAAGGCGTGAGGCGGTTTTCTTAAATTATTGCGGAAATGATTCTTTGTTATGTTCCTAAATGCTCCGAGTCTACCATTTTCCGAAATACCCTAAGCTTAGTAGATTGTGGCATACAATTATTGGATTGTGGTTTACAATTCTGGCATATTCATAAAAAAACACGACATATATTAATGAATGGGAAAGAAGATAACATTACAATGTCAAAATTAAATAAATATCAATGTCAAGTATTAAGGAATTGATCAATAGTTTATTAACATTTTTCCAATAATAGTGTCTTAGTTTGTTTTTAAATAGAATAATATGTGAGTCCTTAATTCCGTTTGGTTATTTATTCAATATTTTAGGGGATGGCCCCTAAAATTATGCTTTTGTGCATCAAGGTGGTCTTTGATGGTCGAATATTATTGCTACATAAGTTGTTCCTTGGTATTTACTACATTTTAAGTAATATTTGAGAGAGCTTATATGTCTGTGATGTATATAGTTGAGAGCTCTCTAAACCTAATTAAACAAATTACACTATCGCAGGTCTTTTTTTTATTCCTTACGCGTCCGGTACTCGGCGACCTCCCCAATGGGACTTAAACAAAGCTCTAATACGGACAAAAACACCTCTGCCTAACTCTTTGGGATTTACAGTCGTGATGGTAACTGTGTTATGAAATATGAGACATGAAATCAACCTCTATATATCAAAAAGATGATTCAAATACCGTTCTTATTTCTAATCAACACAGTATATTTGTGATGAATATTAATTGAAACTTACTGTCTATGTGTTCCAGTCAAGAAGAATCCACGTTGCTTGTCACTTCTCTCCAGTTTAGTGATGAAACGAAGACTGAGCGTATAGTTGTACTTGCGACGTAGTTTCTCCTAAAAAAACATGATGGCATAGTTACTTTGAGAAACGATGCTCAAATAAATATGCATATATGTACGCAGGGCGCACTATAAGTTTCCGGAACTGGCCACTTATTTAAACAATATTTAAAAAGCAATTACAACATTTGAAAATGGAACTCTCTGGCAGTTTGTTTCATCTTACTGTCAATTGTTTTTACATTGTGCCGTCATTTTAAAAATTGTTTGTTTCATCACTGCGAATTTAATGCGTGAACATTTTTGCAGTATGATTTTCTACGATTTTAAGCGTAATTTGATAGCTGATGGAGAAGATGAAGATGTTTAAGAGCCGGCAAGACTCCATGGTAACTTTTTTTTAAATATGTGACTTTTACAATGTTTTCAAATTACAGTGTTAACAGGTATGGGAGGACAGTGTAGGCCTGTCAACAAGTACCATAATGCTTAACAAATAGACAATGGTCTATAAATCTACAATCTACAAGGCCTACAACGTTCTCACATTCACAAAATATAAAATAATCTAAACTAGAAAAATTAAAACCAATATAAACCAAATGACATGATTGACAAAGAATTGTTACAAATCTGAATTAATATGCTGTGCACTAATAAAAAGTTAAAATTAGAATTGTAGGAATACGAGTAATTAATTTTCATTCAAACCAATCATATATCTATAAAGCTAAGAAATGTGATGTCATATTTCACGTAAGGGTGCTGTACATTAATAATCATGAGTTTGTCGAATTCTTTTGTATGAAAAAATAACAAAAAATTTCAAAATAATTCATGTGCCAATTGATTCTTTGACATGGTCTCATTTATTGAATACCCTAGAGTTATGGGATATAAAAAAAATACCCTGCATATTTGTTTTATGTCAGTTGATACTCACCTTAAACTCGATATAACTCTGATCAGCTTGAGGATACTCCAGGGTCTTAGCGACCTTGGGTCCGAGCGACCCGCCCGACTTGAACAGCGCTCGCTCTGTCACATTCATGTCTCGTACGTTGAGGACTACGAAGGTAGTGTCTCGGTCTACTTTGAAGTCTATTGATACTTCGCCTGAAATAGAAAATTTGTGTCAATGTAGGCTTTAGAAATTCTTAATTGACAGCTGCCTAAAACGTTTTAATTATGTAAAATGAAAAAAAAAACCTTTTTTACTGTCGACGTTTACATAAATGACAATAGTTGTCCCTTTCGGACATACTTCTCAGGTTGAATTTCCCAAACAGAAAATCTTCGTGACGTACCTAAATGAAAACGCAACTGCAGAAAGTTAAAATACAGTCGTAACATTTTTCCTCAATCGAAATTGAAGCTACTCACTTGAGGCAAAATGTATATTTTAGTAACGATTATAGTTAATTTTGAGAAAAGAGAGAGTGATTATAAGATTATAGTTAATTGAGAGCAGTGGTGGCCCAGTGGTAACGGTCCCGACTTACGAGTTGTAGGTCGTGAGTTCGAACCCAAGCAGGCGCTTTACTATGTGTAAATAATTTAATCACCACTGCTCTCAAAACGGTGAAGGAAAACATCGTGAGGAAACCGGCATGTCCTAGAACCAAAAATTCGAAGACATGTGACATCTACCAACCCGCACTGAGCCCGCGTGGTGGATTACGGCTCACTACCTCTCATAGAGAGGAGGGCTGTGTCCCAGCAGTGGGAACGTTATAGGCTGTTTTATTTTTTATTTATAGTTAATTTTATAGAAAAAAATTTTAACCACTTTGACTATTGATGGTAATGTGCCTCGTACAAGAAAAACTAGTTGTTATTTAGTTTTAAGTTTACTTTTATCAAATAGTGTTTATTATAATATTGCCAAACAGTGTTATTATTCTTATAACTACCCAGTGAAGTTACTGATAAGTAAGTGTCCCGAGAAATATACTCATCCCGGTGAACAAAAGTGGCAATGGCCTAGTTTGCATACGGCATTGTAAGGCCCGCCCCCCCCCCGCGCTCACCTAGCTGTAGTCAAGTGTAGTCAGTCAACGATAAGCGCTCGACGCGGAGCATCGGTCGCTGCGTCTTCCCGCCAAAGACGTAAGTAATTTATTTAGGTAAATGAGAACAAAAAAATAAATCGTTTCGGTGGCGCTTTTACTTGTTTACCGAGTGTTTATTACTTTTAAATTGTGTATGTCGCACATGCGCCATATGTATATATTTACTTCAGTAGGGCTCATTATCTCCTAAACATTTTCGTTATTTTGTCATTTTAGTTTTTTGTCTGTTTTCTACTTTCGGTGTTCTCATAACGGTGGATTCGGTGGCCTGAAACACCACCGATATGAGAAAATTCACAACATGTTGAAATTGAGCCTTTTGAGCCTTTACCTTCTCCTCCTACCTAATTAGCGCCATTTTTTGACATTCTTGGGTCCAGCCTTCAGATTCAGAGGAGATTGCCCAGCGGGGTAATTGCGTAACACACTAACAGTAGGAATGGCTTTTATTTTGACAATTCAAAATAATTGAACCCGCAGAAGACTGCGGGTTTCATTTTTTTGACGACGTCACAACTTTTCTTTCGATTTGGGTGCTGAAGCTGCTTACTTTATTAAGTCATCTAGATAAATATTTAAAATAAAAAGCTCACCTCTTAATTCACCAGTCGTCAAGTTGGGATGCAGCCACAAACTGTAATGCTTGGGTACGATAAAGGTGGGAAGACGAGCGCCACGCCACGGGAATACAGCTCCGTTGCTTGCTATCCGCTCCCTGGCAAAAATAAATGCAAGTAGTGTTAGAGCATTATAAACGTACAGGAATTTAAATAGTATATCGCTCCTTTATTCAAAAAAAGAAATAACTCAAAATTTACTAATTTCGAGTTTTTACCATAAAGTGAATTAACTTTGCACGAAGAATACGTCCAGTCCAACAGACGACTCGATACGATGGAAATGAGAGAGATAGACGACTGTCGTTCTCTTTTTGACTAACGCGCGCGAACGAGTTGGTACCAGTAAAGTGATCGCATTCAGTGATGCGCCGACTTTGCTAAACGTAAGATCTCGGAAGAAAATTGAAAGAGCGGAGTAAAACGAAATAAGATCGGTGTTTTACTATCAGGTAATTATTTTGCATGCTTTAATTTATTCAAAAAGTGCATTTGTTTAACTTATTTCACTTTACTAAAAAAGAAGAAGTAATTTGTTTTGATAAAATTGTGACTTAATTCTGTTTTGTGTAAATTGTTTCGTATCGTATTACGAAATCATTTGAAATTGATGCAGTTTTCAAATAAAATGCATGAGCGTACCTAAAGTGATTAGGTATTATTTCAGTATTGTACTATAATTTATTAAAAACGTATTATTTTTTTGGTTTGTTTCTGTTTACTGTTTAATTTGTCAGGTTCGACTTCGTTTTATTTACAGTTATTTTTCTCTTTTAGTAAAATAAGGAATGTCTAATTTTAAATTTAAACATTAACAAGATTACAAGAGTATTTAAATAAAATTGTTTGCGTTGCAGGATTGATAAGGAATTTTAAATAATAGATATTCCTTGTCCTCTTTTAGAATGTCTTCAAGGGCACGGAAAATATTGGGCTTAATTGTGAACGATACAACACCTGAGTATGAAAATACCTTACCGGACTATAGTTCAGAAATTCTCGAGGTGAGTAATTTATATTACTTACTATTATTACAGATTTACATTTTATTTATTTTGGTACATGGATTGCCACATTGGTCTAGTTGCTAGGTTATAATGACAGCGGATTGGTCTACCTATAATACTACTACACGCTCATGACGTGCACGTGTGACGAGTTCTACGAAATTTCTTACGATTATTCTTCAAATGCGCAGGCAACCACATGCGTTGCCTGCACATTGCTGCTGCGTGGTAAAGTGAGATAGGGTGCGCGTAATAAAATGTTATAACTGACTTCCCGGGTTCGATTCCCGGGTCGATTCGAAAATAGTTTTTGTTATTACTGTCAAAAAATCATAGCTTGGAGTAAGGAAGTTGGAAACAATATTTAGTAGGTACCTAAATTACATTTTTATTCTTTTCAGAAACCTCAGTTTGAGCACACAGAATCCAAGAAATGTTTTCTGGTTCCTTATTATGATAGTGATTTAACCTTGACTGACAATGAAGATAATACACGATGTATAACTGCAGTGATAAAAAACAAAATGAAGAACATAATGTGCGTCAATGTTCATCACCCTCAAGTTCGTCTTTGAGCTCATCGTCGTCAAGTTCAGACTCTGATAGTTCGGAATCATCATACCAAACAAACCCGCGTTCTGTATCTGCTAGACACCACGTGACTGTTGATGAAACAGACGACGATGACGTTATTGAAAACACTCCTCCGCAGGTGTTTGAGAATAGAAGGAATGTAAGTTATTGTTTAGAAGAAGGCGCTGTAAAAAGTCAACACTTGTTTAATTTTAATATTAATTTATCTTTCAGGAACTATATCGAAAGAAAAGTTATTATACATGCCCAGTATATACAGATGAAAGTGAGATAGACTTAAGTGATACAGATCCGACATTTACAAACATCGAACCTACAAGAAAGAGGAACTATTTTTTTTGTCAATCAAGCTCTTCTTCAACCAGTTCGTCTGATTCAAGGAGGGCTCCGAAAAAGGGACGCAAACATTCCAAAAATCCTTCCCAATGGAAACAGAACAAAATTAAACGTTTGCGTAATAAGGGCAAATCATATGTTTCCATGTCAAAAACTCAAAAGAGTGTTCCAGCCCGGCATCTCAAAGAACCTTGCACGGAAAAATGCAGACTTAAATGCACCACAAAGATTAATACAGATAGCAGATACGAACTCTTTCGGAAATTTTGGGATTTGGGAGATTTGGCAAAGCAGAGAGCGTACATAAGTGCAAGTATGGTTGATGTTCAGCCCAAATACAGATACACGAACGCTGAGAGACCCAGGCACAATAACAAAGCATTTTATTTTATAGTCGACAACAGCAGGGTAAGAGTTTGCAAAACTTTTTATAAGGCCACGTTAGACATCTCGGACCGTATGATATTTACGGTACAAAATAAAATAAATGAAAATGATTTTTCACTCAATGATTTGAGAGGAAGACATTAAAATCATAAAAAAACTGACCCCGAATTACGAGCTGCGATCATGGAACACATAAATTCAATCCCTAAGATTTAATCTCACTACATACGAGCTTCTACAACAAAGGAATATATAGAAGGCAGCAAAACGATTAAAGATTTATACAATGATTTTAAAGAAAAGCAACAACAGAGCAATAAAGACGCAGGTACTTATATAACGTATTATAAAATATTTACAACTGAATTTAATCTTACATTTTTCCAACCCAAGAAGGATCAATGTGATCTGTGCAACTCCTATTATAATTCTAATGCTAACCAAAAGAAAGACTTAGAAGAAAAATATCAAACACATTTAGAAGAAAAGAAACGTAGTAGGGTTGAGAAGATCAATGATCGCATTAAAGTTAACAAAAATATCAGAGTAGCTGTGTATGATTTAGAGGCAGTATTGCAGTGCCCAAAAGGTGACACTTCCTCCTTTAACTATAAGTCCAAACTTAATTGCTATAATTTAACCATCACCGAATTAACCTCAAAGGAATGTAAAGTAGCCTACGAAAATGTGCATTGTTATTTTTGGTCAGAGTGTGATGCTAAACGTGGCGCTATAGAGATTGGATCATGTTTATGGGCGTATTTGAAAGCTTTAAGTGATGAAGACGATGATGAAAAGAAAGTGATATTTTATTCAGACAACTGTTGCGGGCAGAACAAGAATAAATACATCACTTCTCTGTATTTACATGCTGTGCAAACATTGAACATAAAGAGCATTACGCATAAATTTTTGATACGGGGACACACGCAGAACGAGGCTGATAGCGTACATAGCCTCATCGAGAGGGAGGTGAAAAAAACTTAAAATCTGGTCCAATATATACACCCGACCAGTATATACCTCTAATTAAGAATGCCAAAAAATCTAAGCCTCCGTTAATTGTGCATGAGATGAATTTTGAATCGTTTTATGATTTGAAAATATTACAAGAAGAATGGGGATATAACTTTACAAGCAATACAGATGGACATAATGTTAATTGGAATGAAATAAAAGTTTTAAAAATTACCAAAGAAAACCCTACCTTTTTTTTCTACAAAACATCATACAAGGATGAATACTACAAGGAAGTTAATGTAAGAAACAAAAGAAAGAAGATGAAATCAACGACAGAAATAACACTTCAAGCAGCATATTTCAATAAACAAGAAATAAGTGCAAACAAGAAGAAAGATTTAAAAGAGCTTATCTCAAAAGCATTGATCCCTTCCTATAAAAGGAAGGGATCAATGCTTTTGAGATAAGCAGGGTTTTATAATTCAATATTTTAAATTTATTTAATACTTGATTTCAATCACTGATCTCATGACTGATCTCATTTTTTCGTTGATTTTATTGGGTGATTTTTGTGATTAAAATGATTAAGTTTATGGCTAGGCTTGAGTTAGCCATAAACTTAATAATTTTTCATCGCACTCCTAATTTTAAATAAGTTTTTTATATTTTGTAAATTTCGTTATTTTCGCAAAACTTTAAAAGAAAAGATTTAAGAAAGATTTTGTTTTGATTTATAATTACATAGAACATTATAAGTTGTGTTTATAAGAGGTTCTACATTCCAATTCAACCAATTTTTTTATAATAAATACGGATATAACCAAGAAACACGTCTTTTTTTAATGAAGAAATGCTTTTAAAATTAATTTTTAATTTTAATCAACACTGAAACAATTACAAACATTTCTCTTTTAGTTTATGTTTATTAGGTTAACAATGCAACAAAATTTAATAATTCGTCTACTTGCTTGATGATTTTAATATAAAACTGCAACATTTACAATTACTCCGTCCAATTCTAAATTATTTGTTTACATATTTTATTGAAAAGTGAAATAATAACGAACTTTTTTTATTATCATTTATTTAAGCGTCTTTCTGTTAAAAAATATTATATTTTTTACAATAATCAACTAGTTTATTAATTACACTACCTATTCCTACTTTTGGAATTAACCTAACCTATTTATTTATTTTCTTGTGATAAATTGAAGCCACAAAGGTAAACATGTCAAACTTTGAATGCATTTTCCCACAAAACAGATATTTTGAGTTATTTCTCTTTTTGAATAAAGGAGCGATATGTATTTGATGCCCTTCGATTATTTTTCCTTCTTTCCTCTATACATGTAACCACATATTATTATTGTTAATAAATCGATTGTACTACCAAGACCAAATCATTTGTTCTTAATTAAATTTGTAGGTAGTTACTATGCGTAAAACATAAATTAAACATAGAGCCACGTTTGTTAAGTTTCCATTTTATCTCATATGGTCCTTAATACGATAAAGTACTTACTTTACTAAGTATAGTATGTTTTTCTCATGAAAAGACGCGAGCTTTACTTGTGGTAACCAAGTGTATAAACACGCTGTGAATGTACGAATGTGTAGTAATGTAAGACGAGTTGCGTCAGCACATAACACACACACACACACTTCCGACTTTGCCATTGTCTCGGACGATACCGAGAGCTGCTGCGCTTACACACATATTCACATCGTGTTTGTACACTTGGTAACCACAAGTAAAGCGTGCGTCGCTTTGTGAGATAAAAGTAGTGTTCGATATTGAGTATTTCCTCAAATTAACTTTAGATGCAAAGTAAGTAGTACACCCACTTGTTAGAAGCAGCGACGCTTGCTTCAGAATCCGTTGGTGGCTGTCCTGGTATTAACGTCGCCTCTCCAGCACATGGGCAGTCTGAAACAAAAGATTCAGATCATTTATTAAATACGGTGATGATATTGTTATCAAAATCACATAATGAGGCAGTCAAAAATCTTTAAAATTATTGGCGTCCAACGTGGGACTTTATTGGCCCATTTGGGCGCCAATAGAATGACTATTATTTTGAAGTTTAGGTGGAATAACGTTTGTGAACATTTCAAAAGATAGGATGATTTGTTCCATTTGGGCACCAACCCATTTCTTTTTAAACAGGCAGGTGATGGTGTTTGAATTTATTTTGAAAATCCGATTAACTTACCCGGTTGTGGAGAAGCATACACCACAATTAGAGCGGTTGCAAACATAGCGGAGAACAACACAGCAGTAAGACATAGCGCTCTTCGTTGTGAGCAAACCGCCACTGGAGCGTCGTGGAGCTCACGGGCTTCACGCGCCTTGTCTGTGTCTGGGGATAAAAACTTGATGATTACTTCAATATGATAAATCAGAATTGAAGTTGAAGGTTGATGAGTATATGTGTGGATGATATTCTGGAAAAAGATGTGGGTCCAAACATTCAAATAAATCGAAACTTCTTTTTTGTATTGGATTAGTCTTGTAATATGGATATAGACTCTTCTTATATTACTGTTTAAAGAGACCGCCCTTCGTAAGTTAAAATACTGTTAGTAATCCACTCATGTTATTTTTCTAAATATTTATCAAAATACTCACCCGCCAAAAATGCGACATCGTCTAAGTCCTGGTCCACCATATTACGCCAGGCAGCTGCTAAAATGAAACAATATCAAACTGTAATGGTGTATTTATAAAATTCATTAACTACTAAGTCTTTTGGAGAGTCAAGACACATCCGTTTACACTGGAAACCGACACTAACACAGTTCGGAAAATGCTAGGCCCATCGTTCTCAGCGTGGACATTTGAGCCTTTCAGCACGCGAAGTATAACCACCATAGAAACAAGTTTTGTCGTCGGAAAAATAGACAAAATGACAGATAAAACTGTCTAAATGACTAATTTATTTTATCATCTGTCGTTTTGTCTAGTCTTCCATCGACAAAACTTGTTGACAAGCCTTAACCTGCAGCTTAATTGCGCAACACATTTTCATAAACGATTACTCAAACTCAAACTCGAACTAAAAGCATTTATTTCAATTAAACAATTTACAGGCACTTTTGAGTTGTCAAGGAGTCGGTCAGTCAGAAAGAAGCTAGTTGCCAGTTCCAAAGCGTAGTAGGTACCTATGGAGAAGAACGGGCAAGAAACTCCATGGACACTCTTTTAAATAATATTGTTGTTACAAATGTATTAGTTACAACGATTAATGTTGACACTTTAAGTGAGAACGATGTACAAAAACCGTACACGTTAAAAGCGTCCAGAGTGCAGCAAAACGTAATTAAAAACAATCCAAAAAATTAATTATAAAAATAAGCCGTGGCAGCTAAGAGATCACCAGTCCCGACTGACGGCGCGGCGCCCGTTCACGAACATGACGCATGGATCAGCACCATTCAGCTCAACCATCTTGAAGGGAGCTAAATGATCCAACACACGCGCCACCGTCAGCGAAACATTTGAGTGAGCATGACATACTATCAGCAGCCAGGGCACATTCAAGTCAATATAAGACATTACCCGGTAAATACTCCATAGTACGAAGCACCTGTGCTATGCATTTATTTCAATGAAACCATTTACCGGTACTTTTGAATTGTCAAGGAGTCGGTCAGTCAGAAAGATGAAGCTAGTTGCCCATTCCAAAGCTTAGTAGGTACCTATGGAGAAGAAAGGGCAAGAAACTCAAAATGGACACACTTTTAAAAAATATTGTTCATAAAATATATATTAGGTTACGATATTAAGAAGAAGACTTGCCGTCTTTATATGGGGCCATGTAAACAATTTTATCTATTAAAAGTCCTATGAGATTACAGAATAGCTCTTATGTTGAGGTAGAAAATGTTAAGAGCGTACACCAGAACACGGTGCAGAAGGCTACACGAAGTGAATTTTAAAAAAGACTAAATTTGTGAATCCGTAACGAGGGGTCTCATTTCGATCAACTTTTCTTAAATTATTAAGTGTTACAAAATTGTTATTTTAAATAGTTTAAGTTTCAACATCTTGCTATGTAATAACTTTCTTCCGTGTTTACGCATCCTACTAGAATTTATGGTAAAATAAAATTAACGTTGTATTTCACGACCTTTTTTATTTATAAGACCATATGTTTAGTAGAGAGATTTTATCCTGGACAATAATTCTATCGATAAGTAGAATAAAATAGCGAGTGTTGATTTTTTTTATTTTGTATCTGGTTCTATTCCCGGTTTAGGTAGGCTTGTCGAGAATTCTGTGAACACAGTTTTGTATCTTTTAAAAAATTTAGAAATGTTTCCTTTAAGTAAAGTAATTTATCTTAAGGATTTAAAGTGGTTTCCCTGCAGGGCCCATTGATTTTGTCCACTCTGTATATATATTATAGGGTGCTATAAAAAAAAAACTCAAAGTGGGCGATGGGCAAAAATGGCTGAGAGCTGGCTGGGCTAGGCAAATGATGATCATGGCTGCTGACTATAAAACTCCTGTGTCCACAGGTTAAGCAGTCAGCATCAGGGCGAAAATTCATTGTTCTCTAAGCATTTTATAGCATAAAGTATTCTCCAGTTTTGAGGTTTATCAGTACTTGTTGCCATCAGAATTCAGCTGCATCCGGTTATGCAATGCGGCGCGCGTTCTTCCAGGCGAGAACTGGTACCTACTAACCGACTGTGGCTAAGGTCTGGACGAATGTGCTAACCGCATTCGAGCTGTCTATCCATACCCAACTGCTCGCTGTACCGGAGCCACGGCGAGTGTGTGCGAACACCTGAATATCCACCCGCTCTGCTCTCCTTGACGGAGCCTTAGGAGGAGGTCTGCAGCCCTGGGACACGTTCCCGCTACCGTCCACTGCTGCCCGCACCATTACCTTGCGCCTGAGACTACGTGCGCCATCTACCATGTCCCCTAACGGACAATGCCCAGGGCATGAGGGCAGTACCCTCTTCACCAAACTACAACCAGTGAAAGACTATTGACTTAGAACCTCCGCCTAAGATTCTGTGCTCGTGCTTTTAGCAAATAAATGTGTTGGGATTCTGGTTTCACCTTTATTTCCTCGCTTATTACCAAAGATATCACTGCGCCACCACTGGAAGCCGACCCAAACTTCAAACGGCAGATATTGGCCATGATGCTGAAGTATTGCCATCAAAAATAAGTTTGTTTTAATCTATAAACTATCGGTAGCACCTAATGTTAAAGATATACTAAATGTGCTTACCCTTAGCAGAACCGTTCCTGTCGGCTTTGTATTTGCCGATGGGCTCCATCTGTATGCCGTCCATCTCACGCCGAGCGCGGCATGCCGACGATCACCTGTTGACAAAAACAGAAATGTACACCAAGTATTAATTGCGAGCACCACTGACTTTACGCCTTAGCAACGTTATTCGGTAAATCTAATTTAATAGAGGGTTATAAAGGTTGGTTTATTATTTCTGCGCTCACCATAACTTAACATCATGCCTGTAATCCTGGCAGGGTTAGGCAGAGGAGTACATATAGTACACCCACATTTCGCCAGTTATGCTTAAGTCCCACGTAATAGGGGGCGAGCCTATTGCCATCAACCGGACACTAATCCAGACTCCGGGCTGCTACTGAGAAATTCTAGATAGAAAACGCCAATAATAGTTTGTCCGACCTGGGAATCGAATCGACCTCATGCTCAGCAGTAGCTCTTGCCACTACTAGACCAACGAAACAGTCACGCTCTGTGCTCCTAAAACTATTATTGAACACACTAATATAATGATTGCGCCACTTTTGATGAACCTCAAATAATCCCTTTTTAGGTCCTGAAAAAGATAAATAGCCAACGTCGATCAACTTGGATGTTGATTGAGTTGTTTCAGTTTATTTTACATGAAGCGACTCTCTGACCTGCACAGCTCAGTTACTGGGTATAAAACGATACCCATTGTTAAGACTGGTTGACTAAATTCTAGGCTTCTATACCCGTAACGAATGTCAAAGATCAACGTATGACAGCCGGGACCAACGGCTTAACGTGTTTTCTGAGGCACGTAGGGGTCTCGACAAGTAATGGATGGTCACCCATCCACGAACCGACCGCGGCAAGGATAGCTTAACCTTAGATCTACAAGTGTGGGTGTTATTATTTAGCCACGATTCTCTCGTAAACAAGGATAAAAGAGTAATATATAGGGTGACTGGTAATTAGTGACCGATACTTAAAGACATGATTGTACTCATAAATACATAAAACATATAACCGATGACCCTAATCACTCCAATGGAATACTAAGTAAGTACCTAACAAGAATAATACACCATTAACTGTGATTTTATAAATCAATCCACTTTTACCATGCATTTTTCTCGTTATTTAATTCATCTACCGCACGAAACGCGCGCTCAATCAGCTGTGAGTCGCTTGACCTTGACCCCGTCCGGTCACATGTTCATGAATGTAGTACCGTACAAAGCGCGGCAAAAAAAAAAATGTTTCTTTGGGTAAGTTGTTTGTTATGAAGAGTACAATCATGTGTATCGGTCACTAATTCCCAGTCACCCTTTATAATCACACCTACCCATAATAAAAGTACTCTGTGCACATACCTAAAGTCCTCCACTAAAAACAAAACAGTAAAAATGCGCGCCATTTTTTGCACAACGAGAACAAACTTTCACCGTAAAAATAAAAGTGACGAAGGCAGAAATCCATTCAGCCTCCGCACTGAAAAAGTTCAAAGCGGCTGGCAAGTGCTCTATGAAACCAGGAGTCGTAAATAATCGAGTAATTACTTCCCACTCTAGTTTGTCTGTGGTTTTAGTTTGCACACGTCATTTCCTGTTGAACTTCAGTATGAAAGAACAACATGGGGGATGGTTGCCGGTCCCCGTTGGAGTTTGAAGTGTAAAATGAGCGAAATGGAGCTTTATTTCTGCCTCTGGGATTATTTCTGTAGTTGCTATGGAATATTTACGTAGAATTATGATGTACTAGTAGGTCTTGGACTGCGTGGAAGTCGGAAATTATCCCAAAGGAAAGCGCTAACAGATTTAAAGTATCCTACGTCCCCCCCTTGACCCAGGTCATGGTCTATCCATGTGTCTATACAACCTGTTTTTTTACATCCCATAACTCTAGGGTATGATTGAGACCATATCAAAGAATATGAATTATGTTTCAATCTTTTTTTTTCTTCATTTTTCATACAAAATAATTCGACAAAGTCACGATTATAATAATGTAAAACACCCTTACGTGAAATATGACAACGTCGCATTTTCTTAGCTTTTTTTAAATTTGAATGATTTGGTTTGAATAAAAATGAATTACTAGTATTTATCAATGATACTTAGATACCTAGACATATCGAGGATCTATTTTGTACGGTAAGCAAACAAAATTGGCAACCTCGCAAAATTAAAGATTCGTCATACTGGTGACAATTTTTGTCCTAATTCAATTATGATTGATGATATCTCCGAAACAATGCATTTTTGGACCAACCATTCGATGCGTTTTAGTATTATTTTTACCTACAGAATATAACCCTAGAGTTATTGGATATAAAAAAACAGGTTGTATTTAATAACAATAAAATTTAAAAGTGTCCCCGTGGAGTTTGAAAGAAAGAAAAAGCATTTATTGGGACTCGCACAGTACATAGTTAAAACTTAATTATAGACACTCTTTTAAAATTAATTTAAACTAATAATAACAAACAAATAAAAAATAAAAATAAACAAAGACCTGTACGAGGCCAAAATACGAGGCCAGTTTCTTGCCCGTTCTTCTCCATAGACACCTACTACGTTTTGGAATGGACCACTAGCTTCATTAATCTATGAATGACCGCGTTTGTGACCATGCAAAATTGCCTGCAAATGGTTTATTAATTAAAATAAATTTTAATGCTTTGAGTTTGAATTTGCAAAATTTCCTCCAAATCCGTTCAGGCCTTAAGACGTTAAAGGGTAACAAACAGACAGATAGCTTTCGAATTTATAAATTAGTTGCTACCACCGACTTCGTCCGTTTGAAAGGAGACCACTCACGTTTCATACAAAGTTGGGCCCAAAACACAAAGCCGGCCAACGAAAAAAAAATGAGTAACAGTCCGCGCGGCCTAAGCTAAGCTTTGTATTTGTGTGAGTGTACATAGCGACGGGTCCTTTGCTGCGCAATCGGCTAATCGGACAATCGGTTTGAGGGACTGTGCGATCGTATTGATCGATCACCAATGTGCGATTGGTAATCACTTACACTAATGCAAAGCTCAGCAGCCTCGCGGACTGCACCGTCGTTGAGAAAGTCCTCCTTATCATTTCTTACTTTTGCGCCGAATCTCTACGATCATTACGATTACGATTTTATGTCTCCTCTTCAATATCTTACACAACCCGTCTTATCCTTCCTACCTGCGTGAGCGTTTTTCTTACGCTCGCTCTAGCGACGCACCGTGTAGATCGCACCTTAGATCCCTCACCGCACCTTAAATCTCATCCTCTTAAAACAAGCTACTATTCTTATTCCTTCTCTGTCCATGCTGTAAGATTATGGAACTCACTTCCGCCTAGCATTCGTGATTTAAAAACTATTTCTCTATTCAAATGTAGATTAAAAGAGCATTACCTTTCCTCTTAACTGTGAGTATTTATTTTTGTATATATAAATAATACATATGTTATATATATATATATGTAAAGAAAATCACTACACTCGTGTTGTTTATTTTCTTAAGATTTGTTATCTGTAGACTCCTATTAGATGTCAAATGACACCGACTGTCGTTAGTGACAGTTATTTTAAATATGTGGAACTTAGGTTACTTTATTTTAGAAAAACATTTTTGATTTAAGTTTCCTGTGCATATTACAAAAACCACTAGAAGTAAAGGCTTTAAATGTTGTTTTTGTTATTTCAGGTAAGTTATTTATTAGGATAGTGTAATTTATTTTAAACTTTGTATTTAATTGGCTGGAAATAAAAGTTAATTTGTTATTAAGGTGTATCTATTCATACACGAAATATTTTAAGAGGGACCTCATAGGCCGTTTAGAAGCTATAGAAACGAAAAAGATTTTTTATGTAAATGTTTATTTTATTTTACGTAATTATCATAATTTAAAACTGCTTGAGATGTTTTGCATAAAACCGGCCTGCTCTATGAATCAAAGACGCGGCGGCGCACGGTGGATCGAAAATCGGCTGTAGAAGACATAGGATCTCGATTTCTTAAATGTTATTTTTTTTGCTGGAAATGACTTCTGCTGATCATTACTGTTCTATAAAATGTCATATGAAGTAAATGTGTGCACAAATGGAAGAGTTATAATTTTTATAAGAAAAAAATGTATGGAGCTAGTATGAAAAATCGAATTATCTCCTAAACGGCATGTTTAACCGTAATATCCTTGGAGGTGGTCATAGTGCTAATTATTTATAATTTTTTGGTTGCGGATTTGACGAAAAATTTCATGCCGTTTTTTTTAAAAAATCGTCAAAATATTTTCATTTGTTTTTTCATATGAAACGATTCTTTTTAGTGTTTATGTTGAAGAACACGGACTTTTAACTACACGTAACATAAAATAGCATCACTCCTATATTTCCGAAGGAGTTGGCAGAGGTTTATAGTACACCCACACGTAGACAACTATGTTTGAGCTAGATATTTATCAACACATCATGAGTTTTAAAACTTTTCATACAACCAAATTACCAATTGTTTACTCTTCTAATGAGTCCGAAAAGAAGTGATTAAGTAACTACACTGATTAGGTCTTCTAATGAGTCTTTATAGGTGATTTAATGATTTTCAATATCTCACGACAATGCCAACTATGGATTACATTCAACTTTTCCTGATAAGTAAGCAAATTTTTTAATTAGCAGTGCTATGAGTTCTAAGAATAGTTAGTGACAATTATAAATTTTCATTAGCTAATGAGAAGATAACTAATGAGGGTAGTTACCTAATTATTGGCGTTTTGCAATAAAAGGGCTAAAGTTTTGTTTTATAATTTAGTTTGTTCACAACTGTGTAACTGCTAACACTAAATCTGCGACTATAAAATCTTAGAATGGAAAGTTTAATCACGAATTTAGACTTGTTTGTTCTTCTACGAAGTGAGAGTACTTCATTTGATCATGAAGTATTGTTCAGTGCAGTATATATCCCGCATAGGCGATTGCCTGTCTGACGAAGATCGTGTTGTTCTCAAAGAATATTGTCGGAGATTTACGCGAGCCGCTTTACTTTATTTATTTTTACATGTAAAACGATCCCTTTTAGTGTCCAAGTTAAAAAGTTCGATATGTTATTAACCCAAATATTAAGAACACACAAAACAAGAAAAATTAAATTTAAAAAAATCTATTTTTTGACTTATATTATATACAAAATAATTTAATTTAAGGAATTACTACTAAGCATTTGTCAAATAAAGTAAAATAAATAAAAAAAAAGACAAAATATCATTAAATATTACAAAAATAAAACCCAAACAGACTCAAATACAAATTTACAAATAAGTATATATATAATTTTTTTACAAATTTTCCTTATCACTCTCGTTGTCAGACTCCAATTCTGAGTCAGCATCCAGATTGGATATATCCAAAAACACGAACTCAGTTTCCTGAAATTGAATTAAGTCGAGAGTTTCAGCAAAAAAGCTCTGCTTTTTCTTGGCATCTAACTTAGGCCTTTGTGCACTTAGCAAAGGATCAGAAGAAGCAACAAGCATATTTAAAATGTCTTGATTGGAATCCTGCCTGCTTCTTTTCCGCGAATGATGTTCTCAAAACCTCCTAAAATCTTTGTTTCGAGACTCTGAGGCTTCTTCCGAGAGAGTCCCAATCGGCACAATATTATTTTCCTCAATTGTCAGCCCCATGGATTAATAATTTATAAACGGTTGACGACATGTAGTACCAGTCGTATAATAATACGTACTTTTCTGCTGTTTTGCGGGCATAATCTCTAAATTTTATTATCGCTCTCCAGATGTAATTGTTTGTAAAATTACAGCAAATCTTTTGATGAGGTCTTCATCCAAACCGGTTATAGCTGCGGTTTTATTAGGAAACTCAAAGAATTTTCTTGCCGTATTCCCGTCATTGGTGGTTCCCAAGCCTTGTTTTACTATATCAATCAACAGATTGAGCTCATCTTTGAATTTATTTTGAATTATTTTCTTCCTTGTCTGTAGCATTTCTTTGTGCTCATCACTTCTCGCTGCCCACCGTTTGAAGTCGAGCCTGTATGCAATGTGTAACAGACATTCCATACAATTTATACGGGCGTGTAGGGATGACAAGCCAAATTCATACAGGTCAGAACACACAATTTTTGATGTTACAGCATCTAAGCGGTTCATTTCTGTAGGCTTTGCTAAGCACAGGTAGCACGATGCATTTGATCTAGCTTCAGAATGGTAAGTGCAAACTTTAGCGTCGATCATCGTCATCATTAGTTCATGAGTCACCCTATTATTATTATTGCACTCTGTGGGGATAAGGGCCTCAATTTCTTCATCCATTTGTTTTTTCAGCTCAAGGACAACTGCTTTACTCTCCTTTACAAAAGTAAACTGAACTGGACGACAATACAAAACTGAGCATGGTTTTGGGTTCGTCCATAAGATGTTGTCTCCATATGTCAGTTTAAGTGGCACCAAGGAGGTCATGAAAATGCTCGAGTCATCTTCCTCACCCTCCATTTTCTGCTTGTATCGGCTTTGGTTAGAAGCACCATCAAATCCCCACTTGGATATCAGGTACAACTGCTTGTTATGCTCTTCCTTAGAAAGGCTTTGAATGATTCTTGTAACTGTGATATCAAGTAAAGCTAGAAGTGTAATCCTAGCCGATGAATCAGTAACTGTCACTGACTGCTTCGGAGGGTAGCAATCAAGCTTGGTTTGTTGCACTTTATAGTAAGATGGATAAATATCCTTAGCACCTTCCCGAATGGCAGCCTATCGCAACGTAATATATTGCCACTTTGAGAGTTTTAGCGAAAGAAGCAATCCAAGCGCCTTTTCTGATGTAAATATGATTGTTTTCGCTGGTTTCTTAAGCGTTTCATTTAATTTAGCGGCTGCTTCAGGATTTTTCTATTCTATTTTTGTATTCGATGACAGAGGCGATATCTCCATGCCCTTCTTCTTTTAAACGTGCTGCAGCTGCATATGCCAATTCACTAGAATCTTCGCCTGTGTGTTCATCAGATCTTCTCTTTTTTTGTTTACTTCCCAGATCTTCGAATGGTTTACGGGATCTTTTCGTCATTGTTCCAATGGACGTTGATGTCGACGGTTCTGGAGAGACTGAGGGCGCTCTTGGTATCTCATCAACACTTGGTTCTTGATTAACTAAAGTTTGCACAAAACTCGGCCAATCAATATTTGCTCCCAACCAATTCTCGTACTTTCTCCTGAAATTATCAAGGAATCGGTTGGATTTCTGCCACCTTTGTAAAGCGGCTCGCGTAAATCTCCGACAAAATTCTTTGAGAACAACACGATCTTCGTCAGACAGGCAATCGCCTATGCGGGATACAACTGCACTGAACAATACTTCATGATCAAATGAAGTACTCTCACTTCGTAGAAGAACAAACAAGTCTAAATTCGTGATTAAACTTTCCATTCCAAGATTTTATAGTCGCAGATTTAGTGTTAGCAGTTACACAGTTGTGAACAAACTAAATTATAAAACAAAACTTTAGCCCTTTTATTGCAAAACGCCAATAATTAGGTAACTACCCTCATTAGTTATCTTCTCATTAGCTAATGAAAATTTATAATTGTCACTAACTATTCTTAGAACTCATAGCACTGCTAATTAAAAAATTTGCTTACTTATCAGGAAAAGTTGAATGTAATCCATAGTTGGCATTGTCGTGAGATATTGAAAATCATTAAATCACCTATAAAGACTCATTAGAAGACCTAATCAGTGTAGTTACTTAATCACTTCTTTTCGGACTCATTAGAAGAGTAAACAATTGGTAATTTGGTTGTATGAAAAGTTTTAAAACTCATGATGTGTTGATAAATATCTAGCTCAAACATAGTTGTCTACGTGTGGGTGTACTATAAACCTCTGCCAACTCCTTCGGAAATATAGGAGTGATGCTATTTTATGTTACGTGTAGTTAAAAGTCCGTGTTCTTCAACATAAACACTAAAAAGAATCGTTTCATATGAAAAAACAAATGAAAATATTTTGACGATTTTTTAAAAAAAACGGCATGAAATTTTTCGTCAAATCCGCAACCAAAAAATTATAAATAATTAGCACTATGACCACCTCCAAGGATATTACGGTTAAACATGCCGTTTAGGAGATAATTCGATTTTTCATACTAGCTCCATACATTTTTTTCTTATAAAAATTATAACTCTTCCATTTGTGCACACATTTACTTCATATGACATTTTATAGAACAGTAATGATCAGCAGAAGTCATTTCCAGCAAAAAAAATAACATTTAAGAAATCGAGATCCTATGTCTTCTACAGCCGATTTTCGATCCACCGTGCGGCGGGGAGAGGCGCGGGCGCGGTGCCTTGCCGCGGGGCGCGTGCCGTCTCTCTGTTTAACATATCACTGGTGAACTGTAATGAACATTCGACAATACACCTCTGCCTATCTCTACGGGGAATGCAGGCGTGATGATGTTCACAATAAACCAACTTAGGTAGACTTCGTAACTCGACCTCGTCTTATTTTGATAACAGAGTTATCGCTTACAATAAAAATAAATGTGAATTTAAAATACAAAACGACCTAAATCTAAGTAGGTACAATATTGAATTCCCTGCTCGCAGTTTTACAAAAACAGTACCTTCTGTAAACCAGGTACTTACATCTAAATAAGCAGCTAATGACCTCTGTGGGGTTACGACTTTTACGAGCGAGCATCGTAACGTTTCAATCATTTTCTTATTTTTTTTACGAAAAGGATCCTAGATTCGATTAAAACATTCATATTCTACAGTGTTACACATCTTTTAGATAATAATAATAGAAAAATAAACAGCTGACGCAACGCGGATTCGCGTAAGGTAATGACTTCTGTCCAAATTACGAACTGTGCGTCGAGTCGTATCTGTCAGCTGATTGATAGGTTGTGTACCGACCTATTTGTACAGATGTAAACTGTAAGAAGTGCATAGCGTGAACAATTTAAAATGTACATACCTCATAGCGACGTAGTTTTTATTTACACTATTTACACCAAAATTGCTGTACATATTCACCCTGCAGTTGCACGTTAAATAATGTGTCGTTGCACTTTTAACAATGTCTCTCTAGCTATCACTGCGTAAACAAGCGTTCACGATTCACGTTTTGTTGTTCCGCACTAGAAATGGTCTGGCCGTCATTATCATAAATCAGGTCTATCCCTACCCCACACATGGAAATCCAACGGCGTAAGATCAGGCCTGCCTCCGTCTGCAGCTGGGGGCATGTAGACCCCGTAGTCCCGTTGCCTCTGTCGAGCTTCTAGGATCTCTAGGAAGGGGGCTTGTGCTGTGAGAAAAATAAGACCACCCTCATTGTAGCAGTCCACCATGTATGGTACTCCTAGTTGGAATATTTCGGCATTGTTGCGTTTGTTGCGCGAAGCGTTCCACGAGTGTTAAGCCGCGTGCAGTGCAACATGCAGTTCGCGCGAGACTGAACACGGCGGCGGACGGCGCGGCAGGCGCGGGGCGAGGCAACTGAAGCCGGCGCCGGCGGCGCGACGGCGCCTTTAGTCGGGTCTCTTTTGATCATTCATAAAAGCCACGCGACATCTAAGGGCGCCGCCATGACCTCGCCCGCTTCAATACGTAGTATTTTCGTAGAAATTAGCGTAATGGATGTTACAAAATATGAAAGAGCCAGTATTTTTATGTGTGTTTAAGTAATATTTTTTTTATTTTTATTTTATTAGATGCTTAGATAAAAAACTCTTTTTCATTTCTATAGCCCAAGTTCGACCTATAGATGCACCTCTTCAAATATTTCGTGTATGAATAGATACACCTTATATTTATACATATTTGCGTTATTTTAGTTTTAGACTTCACATTGTTCATATTTTTCTCTTCTTGTTTTCACACACTATTGTCTACATTTCTTTTTCAATTCTCCTTTCGCAGGTCTGCTGGAAGAAATTTCTTAAGAAATAAGCAGTACCTTTGTACTCAAATTGTAACTATGACGTGTCCCTCTGTATTTTACTGTGTGTACATTAATAATAAAATAAATAAATAAATCATTCCTTCAGCTGTTTTTCAAAGTTGAAAAATCTAGATAAAAACATTTTATAAAATACATATAGTTCTACCGATTGGCGAAAATAAACTGAGCTTGAACAAGTATTACCTACTATGACAACAAACCTCTGCGAGTACTTCTGTAACCAATTTTTGCATAGGTAAGTACCTATTTTAGTTCTTGTTTACCTAGTCGCATGGATATCATGTTTTTTTTTTGTTTAATTGCGTCCCGCTTGTCAACTTGTCAATTTGGCTACTGTGAATATATGTGTAATTTGTGTCAACTTTTTGTAATGTGCGTTTTGTTTGTGCAGAATAAACAATTTTTCTTTCTTTTGTTCTTTCAACCAAGCACCCGGATGTTGTCGGCTGCTTATCCTGCCTACCATCCAGGACTCAAAACGTCTAAACTATGCACCCAGGCAGTAAGGCACCCCCTGTAAGGCCACCCTCTGCTGAGTTCGCACCTTGCCTTAAGTGGCGTACGTAAAATAGACTTAAAGAAAACAGCTGTAGGACTAGGAAGTGACGTACAGATTTGGTGCCGTAGTGAAAATGAGTACTTCCCCGACTTAGGTGACAACTTTTTTTTCGTTGGGTTTTGGATTTTGGGCCCAATATGGCTGATCTCCTTCCTTGCTCCCCCGACCCGCCCCGTCGCATCACATAACCTGCCCGCGCTATCACTTCGTTTTCGCATAGCGTTCTTTCTGTTTTTTATTATGTATTTGCTCAGCTTCTAAGGGTTTTAGCGTGATGTTAAGGAACCTAAAGCCTTCCTCATGAATTAAAGTATCAAATGCACAAAAAAATACTGAACCGCCAGGTAGTTCTAGACATTACCGCGTTCAAGAAAACGAGCTCTTCAGCTTTATCATTAGTTTATGTACGAAAGAGGAGCTCGTTGCTGCGTTCGGTTCGTAGATGAGTGACCATCCATTATATATCGAGACTCCTCAGTGCCTTGGAAAGTACGTTAAGCCTTTGTTGGTCCCGGCTGTCGTGAATCTTCGACAGTCGTTACGAGTCGTCAGAAGCCCGAAAGTCTGACAACCAGTCTTACCAAGGGGTATGTTACCCAGTAACTGGGTTGTGGTGGTCAGCTAGGGAGTCGTTCCATGTAAAATACTGGTCTCCAGCTGCATCCCACATAATTGAGAAAAGGCTAGGAAGATTGATTTTTGATGTATGAAATTTATTGATGGTGTGTAAAAAGTTTCTGGGCTGATTTTACACTACAAGAATGCGGTTCTTAACTTCGGTTTTAAGATATTTTTCACAAGAATTTAAAAATAACGGTTCGTTTAAAATGAGATACTAAGTGATTATAATAAGTACTATTAACATAGGTTACCTCTATGGTGTTGGAAACATTATATTAGCGTTTGAATATGTTTATATTGTTACTTTTTTTTTAAATCCTCCGGCAAACTATTGAACAGCCGTGTTCCTTTAACCAGTATTGTTTTTTTGCCATAGAATGTGCGAGCGTGCGCTGGTTTTAACTGAATTTTGTTTTTATTTCTTACGTTGTTATGTTCCTAACTTCTTACCCGCACTTATATAACTGCATGGTAACAAAAAGCCATCACTCATAAGTCACAATCCCTGGAAGTTGCGATCTGTAAGGCGATAAAACTTGCACGATGTTGCATGTCAAAATGCCAAGGCCTCAAGAGCGATTACTTACTTATTATGAAAAACATTATGCAAACAAAGGCTTGAAATTCCACTGCGGTTGGTCACAGTTCTGACCCATTTTGTCGAGGTGTTACTTATAAGCAACTGTGAGAAAAGGCAAAAAGTTAAAACAGAGGCATTGTTAATTTAAAAAAGTGAACACTAAAGTGCAAGAAGTTTAAGGAGGTTGATTTATTTTCAAAAAGATCCCCAAATTAGAGGCGCAAAAAGTTTATAGAGAATCAGTTAAATATTTCCCATTTTTTAGCCCTCTCTGCAATGACAACTTTAGCAGTTGAAGATTACCTCATTACTGGTGTAATGTCATGTGATCACTCTGCGTGCCTTTGACGTCATCTGACGTGCAGTACCTAGACATTTGAAACTTCAAAAGTAACTTTACTACATAGCGCAAAAAAAAAGAATATGCATGAACTTATAATCACGCCTAACCCTTCGGGGAACCAACGGGTTATTAATTCAAAAATACTAACTGGATATTATTATAAAACTAGAGTAAAAATTCCCATTTTCTTAAATTTTCCAACAAAAACAAACTTCCATTAAAAAATGTAAAGAGGCGAAGGTATGAAAGTCATTCAGCCTCCCCTCTAGTGCTCAACGCAACGCGTTAACAACGCGGCCATTACGCTCCCCTCTGTTTTCCCGCTCTTTTTACCTCTACTAGTCACGATTCCCCCGTGCCCCATTTAACGATCACCCTTGTCTAAGGAGTCTTTATGTTTTTATAGTTGAGGCAGGGTTGATACAGAATAAAAAGACCGTGAACTTTTTTCTCTGTCCTGTCAGGTATACACAGTCTACCTGACCTAATCAACCAAATAGACGATAACCCTTGTTAAAACTGGTTGTTAAAATTTGGCGTATCTGACTACCGATAACGACTGTCAAAGATCTACAAATGACAGCGTGCTTTTCGAGATACGGAAGGGTCTCGGTCTCGGTACGTAGTTGATGTTCACTCATCCTACGGACCGACTCAGCAAGTGTTCACTTGAAGATCGACCCGGTGCGGCTACGTTTGTTTTGCCACAAGCCCCTCCATCCCCATAATCTCGTTAAAACCCTTGTCAAAACGAAAACATACGTTTAAAAATAACACCTTTTTTAAAGGTCGAGAACGAGCTAGCACGTAGCATTATAAAATTGCATAGAATCAAATTTTCAAATCGTCGTAAGGAATTTTCAATTTCCGAGGGTCTAGACCGGAAATTGGCAATTTTTGAACCATTTCCGAATGTAGCTTGCAAAGTAAATAAGTTCAGATCTGTAGTTACATATTCATATCAAGATGTGAAATTGATTGAATTTAGGGGTGCAATAACCTCCGCGAACGGCGGTACTTAGGCCGCGTCATCTTAATCAAAAGCAATCGTTGCGCACGTACGCGATCGTCGCACGAGTGAGATCGCATATTCGCTCAATGTCAAAATATCAAAATCGAACATATGATCACTTAGGATGGATCGCATCGCAAATTCGCGTCAAAAAATCATCGATTTGTATCTCAATAATATCTCACATTTCGTCGTCAGCAAAACTAACAAATATCGAGAAAATTCAAGAATATTAAGGTGCCGAATAAGTAACAATCACACAGGCCAGAGCGGTGACTTTGCTTACGGTTCTACTAGCGGTGGGTAACTCCGGAGGTACTGATCCAAAGGAGCCGGTACCGAACGCGGATACGTAAACCTTATTTATTCCTCACAATCCTTACCGGCACCGCGGTACCAAATGATTCCGGAGCGCGCGTTCACTGTTCACTCTCGTTCACTCGCTCAAGTCACTCGGAAGTACTCCGAACACGTCGTATCGCTCTAACTAACCAACTGCTCAATTCAAAATGTGCCAAATGATCTAGTGAACCAAATGAATAAAATGTTCTGCGAAACCGGGGAACCAAAATGAGCGAGTGAGTACCGGTGCCAAACGGTGCCAAAGGAATAAATAAGGTGAACCGGTACCGGACCCGGAGTCGGAATAAGTGAATCAATTCACTTGCCGGAATAAAGATTACCCACCGCTAGGTTCTACTATGGCGACTCAACGGTGCATTAAGCGGTAAAACTGAAGTGTCTGTCTGTAATGTCAAAATAACAGCTTTTTAATAAATGCATAATGTTATGAAAGTATACAGAGTGGCGTTTACGTTATTGCATTAAGGGTGATTTTACCAAACTCGAAGATGTCATAGGTAGGTAATTATATCCGTGGCAAAAATTTACGTCTGACAGTTATACTAAAGAACAACTGAAAAATGCAAAAACATCTCTGGATTCGCCCTTAATACAACGATTATTACAAGTTTTTATCAGTCTGATAAAATAATAAATTTTACAAAAAATATAAAACTGAATTTTTATAACAAAATAAATAGCGTCTACGCTATTTATGTTGTTTGACCGATTTTGATGAAATTTTGTAAGAGGATACTTTGAACCCTGAAGAAGGAAATGGGCTACTTGTTAACGACATACCACGCAGGCGAAGCCGCATACGGAAGCTAGTAAGTTTTCTCATATATTTATATCGTGCCGATAAAAGATAAGTTAACTTTTTCCACCTGGTATAATCTCTAGTTTAGTTTTATATTCCAGATATAAACACCAAAGGGTCTTCTTCAATAAAAATGTCAGACCTCCTTTTTGAGATACGCCTGTATCCGATATTTTTATAGCTCTGCTACGCGTCATAGTAGCTTTTAGGCGTTAACTGTAGCAACATTGAGCTTGGTTTGACTGAAGTGCCAATTTCACCAATGAAACTGTACACGATCAGCACATTTTGACCGAGTTTAATAGCTGTCAGTGTCATTATTGTTGTGGATTAATGACACTGATAGCTCTTGAACGAAGTTTAGATGTGCTGATCGCGTTGAGATTTATTGGCGAAATCCGCCCTAAGTCTACTGCTCTCACTTCATGCATCATAATTTGCCTTGCTTTGTTGCTTCCGCAGGATGCAGATGAATACCAGTATTTTACATGATACAGCGACTGCCTACTGTCCACCACAACCCATTAACTGATTACTCAAAGTCAAAGTCAAAGCATTTATTTCAAGCTTTGGTAAGACTGGTTGTCAGACTTTTGAGCTTCTGACGACCCGTAACGACTGTCAAAGAATCTACGAATGACAACCGCGTACCAAGTTCTGAGTTGAGCTGCATAATTACTGACAAATGCGTGCACTGACTGGACAGGTCCACTCAATTTGTGGGGTTCTTTCCTCAAAAGACCATTTCAGACACCAATCTATATGATCTTCACATAAAAAGAAAGCATAATGTTTATAATAGTTCGTGAAACACAAAATACAAATAACAAAAAAAATACAACAACAACAACATGGCAGTAGTGTGCGCCTCACGGCTATGCTAAAAATGTTAATTTCAGCATTAATGTCAGACAGATGCTGTCTGACGCCTGGACTTTAAAAGAGACTTCACAGTCTCTTTTAAAGTCCAGGCGTCACCCTCTGAGTTCGTTTCGGCCTTTCTTCTCAGAGTAGTGAGATAGGAAACGCCGATCTCAGCCAGTTTTCAAAATACGATTGACGTTTAAAAGTGTTTGTACAACGTACTTACAGAAATAATATCGAGGCACGGGGTGTTCTCGGTATGTATAGATGGTTACTGATCCACGGACAACCGCAGCAAGCGTAACTTAACTTGATCGTTCAACCCGTGTGGCTGGTATGACTTAGACTTACACGCCGTGCATGATCATTTAAATAGTTGACAATGTTTTCCCTGCAAATTCTTCAACGGGAATTTTACGGCAAAATTCCGGTACATTTCCCTGCGTTGCGAACCCTCCCGGAATGTGCCCCTGAGGCACCTTAAGCGGTACGTTAGTGAGTAATAAACATTATTCTACAACGCGGACCGATTATGACTTTATGAGGTTATCCCTCCGAAATACTTCGTTATAACCCAAAGTCTTAATATCTTATTCTAACTTACTCTTATAGAAGACTTAAATTCAACCGATGTATTAAGCTTGCGTAGCATGACCACCCTATAAACGAGTTTTATCGACAGAAGCATAGACAACATATAAGATGAATAAAATAAAGTTATATCTGTCATTTTCTCTCTATTCTTCCGTTGACATAAGTTGGTCATGCTACGCTTGCAGGCTGTTGGCTCTTTCTAGTAAATTTTGCCCTACAAATCGACAGTCGACAGTTCTGCCAATTTTAATGTCAGCATGGCTAGCTTTTTTATTCATCTATCATTTTGTCTATTCTCCCGTCGACAAACCTCGTTTCTATGGGTCTGTGCAGATGTATTATGAGGAACGTTTGAACGTGCGAAAATACTGTAAGAATCTCACCGTAATAACTTAGGTGAACTGAGCTTAGTGAGCTTGGAGTAAGCTGTCAATAGTGTAAATCCCTAGCATTCGTAGAATGACAGCAATTCATCTGAGTTTTCACGGTGGGATTTTCACAGAACAGATCGGCAGGCTTACACGACGTAGGTACCTATTATGTCCTACTTGTTGGTGATGTTCACATATTTTTATAGAGTGGCATACAATATTATAGAGGCTCATCTGACAGTAATTTGCCAAACTAAAACATAGGGTTGCCAACATTTTTTTTATATCAAATATATAATTGTAGAAGCCATTGCCTGTAAAAACATAGTTTGTAGATCTATGGGGAAAAAAAATACTAAATATTTTTTGTTTTTTAAGCTTTTATGAATAAGAACAGGTTTTTTATTTTTTTAATGACATAGCTATTAAGGTTAAATTAAGGTTACAAAACTGGCGATAGTGCGCTTATTTCGACATTTTGAATTGAAATGAGAATATGGTAGTTTCGCCTGCTATTTTTTTTTAGGTATTTTAAATATAGACATAAAATCACGCCTCGTTTCCCCGAAGGGTGCTCGCAGAGGTGTAAGTGTACACCCACATTTCGCCAGTTATGTTTAAGTCCCATGTAATAGGGGGCGAGCCTATTGCCATCAACCGGGCACAAATCCAGACTCTGGGCTGCTACTGAGAAATTCCAGATAGAAAAATCCAATAACACTTTGCCCGACCTGGGAATCGAACCCAGGACCTCATGCTCAGCAGTAGCGATTGCAACCACTAGGCCAACGAGGCAGACGTATTTTAAATACAGGTTTATTCCTTTATTAGTAATTTATACTCATAGTTTACATAATCTCTATTTTAGATCTATATTATTAAACCATACAACCTTTTATGTGTATTTGTAATTTACCAAAAGGGCAACACACCCGGTGTTGCCCTTTCACAGACAAAAATGAATTGGCTACTAGAAGAGAACGCCCATTTTTCTTCTGACCGCTCGCGCTGCAGCGCATATTTTTTTTTTTGGATGAAAGCATAAGTTGAATTCAAAAGAGAGTGATGTCGTTCATTCAAAAGAAATAAAGATTTTCCATTTATTTGCTGGGGTTTTTGTTGTTCTTTGAATTTCTTTTCAGTTTTGAGGTTAGTTTTGTAACAAACCTTCCGCCAATCAAAAGCAGTCCTTTACACCTATTTGATTTGAATTCACCTCTAGGACAACAGAAAACAGTTCCAACAAACCAATGAATGGGAACAAATTAATAATATTACCTACTAGGAAGGGAAAGCTGTTATAAACTTAAAACCGGAACACAGCAACGCTTCATTATTATTTACCTAGATTAAGAGAGCTTTGCTCCTATGAAGGTACATGCTTAAAACAAGGACATTTTCCTGCCGGAAAATTAAAAGCTATAAATGCGGAAGGAGCTGCGAGCACAGATAATATAAATGTGAGTTCTTCATTTTGCTCTAGTTAATTGCCACTTGCCAGCCTTGTGATATGGTAGCGTCCATGTTCGTACCTACTTCCTACTTAGATAAATCACTCTTCTGACCTTATCCTTCTCAATCAGTCGTCATCCCGATTCTCAACCCCGTTCTAACCATAATATCATCTTTCACACAGTCCATCCATGATCCACATTCATACTCAAAGCTTTCCTCAAAAATTTTTTTATTGAACTTACCTATATAAATATTGAGAGCATAGAATACTTGAACCAATTTAAGAAATAGGTAGGAACAGTCATTAATAATATTAATGAAATTAGGTAGGTAGGCATATATGTTTATCTAAACAAATCGATCTCTCTCCTGGAAGCTTTTAAGAGAATTGGGTTTCCTAGCTAAATCAACATTGACATACCTTGACATTACAAAGACGTAGGTGGTAGGATAAGTACCTATTTTGATGAAGGTACTTAAAGAGTAATAAATATTGACAGCGGGACAAGCGTTGGTCATTTTGGAGAGATGCTTTTGCTTTTTACTTTTACGGTATATTATTTACACGAAATGAAATTTTGCGAACCGATTCCTAATTTAATGGCGATGATTATAATATTTAATTTATGTAAATATCATTAAATACTGAGCAGTACTCCAATTTTGCACATGCAATGAAAATAAACTGCGAAGTAGGAAAAATCTGTAGGTAATCCGTATCGTCCATTTTGCCTCCGAAATAGATCAACCAAAATTTTAATCAAGCAAAGGTATTACTAAATGTAAGTCCTCTATCAAATAGATTCGCAGTTTGCAAACCTGAATTTCCAAACTCAAAAAAAAAAACAAATTCCAATATCGAACACTCACCGATCGGGTTTCCGCTTGAAATATCCGAAACAACACTTTTTTTAACACAGCACTGGAATATTCTACACAATATTTTTATTTTACGCAAACAAAAACCGTTGGTTTCGCTCACGTTGTGTTTCCACGAGGGGCGCTGGAAAAATAATGCGAGAGAAAATCGATTACCGGCAGAAGCCTCGCGGGGGAGCGAGATGGGTGTTTGTGAAAACGCACGGGTTAGAAAGAGAGAGAGGTATAGGGGATGTGTGCATGGGGTGTTGGAATTTTGTAGTGGTGTGAGTAGATCCCCGTAAATAGAGTTCATTTATGAAGGGGTACTACCGTCGCGGAGAGACTCTTTCGAAGTTTCGAGACTTTATGAAAGAAATGTGAGAATGATAACTGACTAACTTCAATTCTTAAAACAGTATTTGAAGTCGACGCCTTGTTTATTTGGAAAAAACGGAACCCGTTTATCATCACTTCGTTGTCCTTCCGCCTGTTCCTATATCAAGACCATTTTCTCAGGAACGGATGCAGGTATCAAGTTGAAATTAATATCAAACACGTAGTTCATTGGTATCTTGGGACTTTAAAAATCAAGCTTAGAATACTTATTTACTACTACTTTAGCACATAAATAAATTAGTTGTCGTGAACTAAAATTTACATCAACACCTCAACTTCAGACGTGCATAAACAGAATGGTAAATGTATTTTTTTTCCTTTGCTTAAATTTCGAAAACGGTGTTTATATCGTAAAAATAACTAAAACTTCGAACCCCTCTAGGAAACCTATAAACTCCTAAATCTCAAAATGTAGGTAATTATTTTCCATACAAAAAGTAAAAACTTCCATATAGAACACGACGAGGATGCCCCCCATGCGCGCCTCAGGATGTAACAAAAATTCACGGGGTAGGACACGTTGACAAGCCAAAAGAAAAAAAAGAAACCATGTGGTCTCGCGATTGTCAAATTCGATTTTAGGTCCGTCAAATTTTTTTTTAAATTTAGAGGTTTTTGTTTGCAGAATAGCTTTAAGATTCTCATAGTCAAAAGTAAGGAATTTTAGTGATAGTTATGTTAGTTTAGTTCGGTGTACAAGAGAATCGGCAACAGTATTTGGCTGGTACTTAGTCTCCTAAAAGCACGAGCTATTCGAGTTTTTTTTTAAATAACAATTTATTCCACAAATAATAATACAGCGGATAATATTATAGACTGTGGTGAAAATATAAGCTGACTGGCAAGAGTGGCAAGCAAGATTAGTTAGGTATAGTAGTTTTGTCTTCACGCACACATTCACAGCGTGTTTGTACACTTGGTTACCACATGTAAAGCACGCGTCGGTTTATGAGATATAAATACTGTAGCAGCACGCGTAGCATGAACCCAATAGAAACGAGCTTTGTCGGTGGAAGAGTAGACAAAATGACAGATAAATAAAATAAATCTGTTATTTTATATATTCATAGGTCGACAAAAGTTGCTTGGCTTGAGGCGCGCCTGACTTAGTTCATACAATTAAATATTGATTTATCAGAATAGAATACTATGCCTGTCAGCTAATTACAAGTGTTCACTTATAAAAAACAGAAGAAAAAAAACAAGATCAAAAGTCATTTATTCAAATTTAGGCTGAGAATCAGAACATTTCGAATGTCAAAACTACATAAGACAGCCCCACAAAACTCCCGCCCTTCATCGCTACCTAGAGCTTTAGCTGCGAAGAAAAAGTGGCGCAACAAAGTCCCCACTGCCCACAAATAAAACCGTGAAAACGACAAAAATTAAAATGTTCGCAGCCGCCATCTTGGATCTTTATGACCACACTATCGGCTTTATCACCCTCGAAAACCATGAAAACTATCTCTCTCTCCGTCTAAATAATAGAAAGAGACAGAGAGAACGTCGCATGGAGGGCATAACGCCTTTTCGTTACGTGATGGTTTCTACCAGTTTACTCCTACCGCAAGCCAAACAAGAACAACTTCGTTAAAAGCAAAGGTAACTAGTGAAATGTAGTACGGTACATACCTTTTATACACCTCGGCCTTTCGGGTGAACAGCTTGACATTATAATCAAATCTCTAGTTTATCACTCAATTCTCACCCACACCTCACTGTAACTTTGTCCAATAGTTCCACACTGTAGTGCTGCCATTCTATCTTTATCTGGAGCAGTAGGGATGCACGAGGGTGCACCTACAGTCCTCCAAAGTGCATAGTACCACATAATTATTAGTAGCACCCTCTATGATGACATTGTTTTCATTTTTGTCGAAAAGTTTCGTCGCAAGGATGCAGAGCAACAAGCGTAGAGTAGGTACTCAAAGGTTTTACGTTTTTTTTTTGTTGAGAACATAAAGGCTCCCACAAACAGCCAGGACGTGACAGCGTTAAACAAAGGCACCATTCGTCGCGCGGCACGCGGTGCTTTAGTGTCGCGCTGTCGCGTCGCGCCAGTGTTAACGAGCCTTAAGTCGTCATCTGCCGAGCCTATTGTTAATTATGTCAGGGTCGGCTTCCAGTATATCTTAATGCAGCAAGCATACCAGTAGTGCTATTCTGTAACCATCTCACCGTGAAAACTTAGGTGAAGTGAGCGTGGAGAGAGCTGTCAGTGCCACTGATGCTAGGGATTGACCAAGACGGGATGACACTGACAGCTTACTCCACGCAAGTCTTCACGGTGAGATGTTTACACAAGCGACTGCAAGTATTTTAAATGCATAAAAAAAAGAGATAATTCCCCGGATTGTGCGTTGGGTTTTGTCATCACATGAATTCTTGTTTGAACCCAATGCAGTCCGGAGAATTATCGAGATTATAATGTCAATAACGGATGCGAATTAGTTGCCTTCGTTACAATTACGAGAGGCCGAGTTACAACGTATTCGAGTAAATTTAGGATCAGGAAAGGCCGAATTTACATGGAGCTCAAACTCAAACTCAAAGCATTTATTTCAAATAAACCAATTACCTACAGGCACTTTTGAATTGTCAAGGGCGGTCGGTCAGAATGATGAAACTTGTTGCCCATTCCAAAGGTACCTAAGGAGAAGAAAGTCTCTCTTTTAAATACATAAAAAATTGTTACATAATATTGGTTACTTCAGTCATGTTGAGTAACACGATATCCCTTGGTATGACGATACGATATCCCTTGGCTTCTGACTACCAGTAACGACTGTCGAAGATCGACGAATGAAAGGCGGGACCAACGGTTTATGGCGCTACACGAGCAAAACCTTGCGATAGTCCGTTATAGCTCATGCACACAGGCGCGACACAAAGGCACCGCACCTTTTTGTGTCACGCTGTCGCGTCGTGCCTGTTTGCGGAAGCCTATTCAAAGGCTATAAACTCAATAATTAAGAGTATCATGCTACCATCTATCTAAGTACAAAAGTTTTTCGCGATTTCTGACCATTCTAGTCTCTCCAACTCAAACCTCATTTGGTCACATAGAGTTTTTTTGATTCTTGTAAGAAATAAGATTGAATGAAATTGATTGAATGAAAAATCCACCCTTTATTCACAAACAATGCATTTGTTTTATCATTGCATCAAAAATATATACATGACTTGATACTGAATGTTTCTTGAGCAGTGGGGTCAAAAGACGTTAATGATGTGTTACAATGTAACCCCCTGTTCTCGCCAATGTATTTGGGGAGTTTGGGTAAATCCCGTTATGTGTGTAGCGGTGATGCTAATTTTTTTTAAGAACAGCGTCGATTGTTCCACTATTTTAGATCTCTTCCGTTTTTTGAGTCTGTTATAGTATGTTAACTTTTATGAGGAAATTATGAGGTTTTGACTTAGAACATGGGTGTCCATGTTCTAAGTCAAAACCTCATAATTTCCTCGACTTGACTTTTCTTTACTTATGCGTAACCTATCTAGTCTGTGCTTATGCGGTTTGTTATTCATAGTTGCAATTTTACTCCTCATCTCGAAACAGTTTTCTCCGTCGAAGTGAGCTTGAGTTGAGGAACCAACTGTCAAATATAAGGTACGTCAGCATTTCCTTTGTGGCTTCCTTGAGGCAGTCAACAAGGAAGTTTTAACCAAAACGCGTATTTCATCCGATTTTCATAATGTTTTTGAACGATCCGTCAATATTCAATTAACTGATCAAAAAGTTTATTGAATTATGACGTATTCGTGACGTATCACCTCGACTCACACTCATTCGAGGTACCTCATAATTTCCTTAATTTGGCGACTATAAATACCGATTTTGAGGGTCTTCCGAGGCACGCCTTGAGGAGTTGAGGTCTCCTCGACAGAGCTGTGAGTCGTGTAGCTATCGAGGTTACGACTTAGAATATGGGTACTATTTTCTGAGATAATCCAACATTCTGAGAAATCATAGACGCAGTGTTCACCTGTAGACAGTGAACAAGAAACTTCGAATACATAAAAATATTTTGAATCAAAATAGTAACAACGCCTTTTAGCAACGTTGGTTGGTATGGGGAACATATTATGGGACGCAGTATGAGAATCGCTGCTCAACTGGCTAGCTATGAGCCAGCTATCCTGCTGATTTCACCAATGAAATTGAACGCGATCATCACTACTACGTTTAAGAGCTGTCAGTGTCATCATTTTCTGTAGTATATTGACACTGACAGCTCTAAAATGTATATCGCGTTCAGTTTCGGTGAAATTACCACTTAGTGCTGATTACACTAATGAAACTGAACGCGTTCAGCATGTAGATCGCGTTCAAGAGGTGACAGTGTTAAAATTGTTATGGAATATTGACACTGACAGCATCTTGAACTGGAAGTACCGATCGCGCTAAGTTTCGTTGGTTAAATGTTTTAGTTTCACCCGGTAGAGCGTATTGAGTAGTGAACGCCCTTTTAAGCCGGATTTGGCAAACTACAAATGATTATTTTACGAAAACTAAAACAAAAAATTAAAGTATTAAGTACGCGATTTCGTCGACGTTAAAGTTCTTGTCTCCCCGACCCCGCATCAACCCCCCGCATCATCCCCCCCGCATCATTCCCCCCGCGCTATCACTTCGCTTTCGCTAAGCGTTCTTTTCGACTTTTCATCTTTTTGCTCGGCACAAAGTTATGAGTCGTAGCGCGATGTTAAAAAGCCTATAAACTTCCTCAAGAATTGGGCTACTTTCAAATCCGTTCCAGAGATTAGCGCGTTATAAACAAACTCTTCAGCTTTATTCTTAGTTTAGATCTAAAAAGATAGATAATAATGACGCCAGCACGCATATCATGACCACTTCTATTATAGAGGTAGAAGAGAAAAGCAAAAAGAGGACACTCCACATGGAGAAGACAAATCACTTCCTCGTCAAAGAGTCATTATTTTCTTTGACAAAAAATAAAGTTACATAAAACTAAAGACGAACTAATGAGAAGCTTCAACTAGACATTGAGAAATATAATGTAAATGAAATTACCTAAATAGGGCAGAGGAAGTGTTAAGAGAAAAACGTTTTTGTTCCTAACTCTTTGGTTTTATTTAAAACTTCGAGTAAATGTTGAATCGGAAGCCTTCGAATTTTAAAACACTTTTACACTCTAGATAACAAAAAAGGTTTTTACCCTCGGAAATCGATGGGTAAAAATTGCAAATAATAGGTAGTGTGGTGAAAATATTTTTCACCACACTACCTATTATTTTACGTTTTTAAGATAAAAGTTACGAGCGTTCAAAACCTGTCAACCGAACCTGTCAAAGTACCTGGTTATTCAGGACCGAAAATATCCGCTTTTTAATTTATTTTAATAAACAGATTCTATACGTATTTTACTGGTTTTCTTTCTTTTTTGCAAGTTCCTCGTAGTGTGGTGAAAATTGTTGTGTTTCACTTATGGGTAAAAGTTTTTAGCGTTTCGTGATTTGAAACCTTCGCGACGCTCAGGGTCCTTCTTTAGAACCACTCGCTTCGCTCGTGGTTTAATTCTAGAACTCTTCGCTAGCTCAGGTTTCAATCCAATCACTCACGGCAAAAAACACTTTTACCCATATGTAAAACAAATAACTATTGTAGCACTCTGCATCGGAGCGGGTACGACAAGATGGATAAAAATGTAAAAGCAACAGGAGTAATTAGGGACACTACAGATTATTCGTACTGTCAGCCTGTCCCCATCGAGCCTCCTTGTCGGATTGCTGCCATGGGATCGAGTCGAAACGCCGGGGTGTAACTCCGCTGCCGCGAGAAATCACGGTACAGCGGACGAACCTCCCTCCGGCGGGGTCTCAAGGCGACATGGAGGGTGTGATTTTCGCATCCCAGTGCTGGGCACGCCACAATAGCGGCGATAATTCCCCTCAATGAGGACTTGTTGGAGATGTTTTATAATTTAAAGATAGATTTAATAGTAAACTTTATTAAATAGGAGTTACATTTTGACTCCATCTTGTAATATGCTATGCTTGGTCATAGAGCATATATCAAACCATAGATAATCTAAGCTATTATAGAACACCTCCCCCTTAGGGGTAATAATAATAAACTTGTGAACAATATAAACAAATTAACAATAAATCTTATGCATGTGAATTCAGTCTCACCATCATTGGTCATTACAAATCTAAAATCTGTCTAGGCTTAACAATTCTGCCAGATCTAGTCTGATGCAAACTTGAACAATTATTAGGAATATCATCACAACTATTTTTACTTGTTTTATCAGGTGAAACACTTTGTGAACATCTCGGTAAACTTAGATGATAATCATTTTCGCTTACACCTACAAACCTATCTGTGGGACCAAAACTTACATTAGTTTGAGACTTTTTCATGTGATAAGTATTTCGTCTTACTGGTTTAGAATTACCACTTACTATGTAAGATCTAGGTTCTTTGGCTTTATTTAACACTATTCCCTTTTTCCAAATATTATCCTTATCAGTTTTGTATACAATTTGTTCCCCTATCTCAAAACTTTGTTCCTTTCTTCTAGCTTTCCTGTCATGAAAGTTTTTATTTACAGACTTTCTCATATTCAACAAAATATCAACATTTTTCTCTATCTTCGGTTCTAAAGCTATACTGCTAGTAGGTACGTTTGTTCTTAGGCGTCGACTATGTAAAATTTGTGATGGTGAAACCTGTAAGCCAGCTAAAGGCGTATTATTATAATGTAAAAGGGAATCTCTATAATCAATATTTTCATTATTAGATTTCTTTAACAAAGTCTTAGCAATATGAACAGACTTCTCCGCTAACCCATTACTCCTGTGGTAATGTGGACTACTAGTTACAATTTGTATATCTTTAGACCTATAATACTGTTTACACTCATATGACAAGAAGGGATTATTATCAGCAACTACAGTCTCGGGGTAACCAAACCTAGTAAATACTTCTTGCATTGCATTAGTTATTGATTTAGAACTCTTATCTAACAAAGGAATTAATTCAATCCAATGTGAGAGGTAATCAACTATCACTAAATATGATTTACTAGCAAATTCTAATATATCTGTCCCTACCTTACTAAATCTCAGCTTAGGTATCTTATGACATAACATAGGCTCATGATAATTCTTAGGTCTAAATTTCTCACATGTTCTACATTTAATAATTAAATTTTTAATATTCTCAGCCATACCTGTCCAATAAAATAGCTGTCTGGCTCTATTGATACTTTTATTTACCCCAGGGTGTCCTTGGTGAATTAAATTTAGCACATATGATCTCAATGATTCTGGTACAATTATTTTAGAACCCACAAACACTAATCCTGCCTCAACATAAATATCATCCTTAAGTTTGTAATATGGTTTACATTCTGAGGAAACCTTAGATTTATCAGGCCATCCACTAAAGTAATACTTAGTTATCTCTGTCAAAACTCTGTCTTTGCTACTAGCTACTCGAAATTGAATTTTCCTTTCTGAACTCATAGGTAAATGTACTGAAACTGAATGTACCATTTCCAACATCTCAACATCTTTTTCAATTAATTCTCTACTATTCCTTGATAGCATATCAGCAAAATGTATGAATTTCCCAGGCACATATACAAGATTTAAGCTGTATCTTAATAACTTTAACCTTAAACGTCTTAATCTAGGTGACCCAATCTTACTTATCTGTTTTGACATAATTGATAACAAAGGCTTATGGTCAGTTTGGACACTTATGGAGTTACAACCATATACATACTTATGAAATTTTTGTGTTCCATAATAAATGGCTAAAAGCTCCTTCTCAGTTTGGCTATAATTAATTTCAGCACTATTCATAGTTCTGGAAACACAGGCAACTAATCTTAAAATATTTTTATCATCTTTTTGAAACATACAGCACCCAATACCATTTTTAGAAGCATCACACTGCAAAATTATGTCTTTGTCAGTACAAAATGGGCTCAAAGCTGGTGCCTGAGAAATTTTGTTCTTTAAATGACTTAACATTTTCTCATGATGTGGCAACCACTGAAATTCTACATCTTTTTTTAAAAGTTTACATAAGGGTGACATTAATTCTGCCATCTCAGGTACATATCTCCTTACATAATTAAAGGATCCAATTAACCTTTGTAATTCTTCCTTAGAACTAGGTGACTTTAACTGTAATAAAGATTCTACTCTATCACCATCTACTCTCATGCCTTCCTTACTGAATATTTGACCAATATACTTAACTTCTCTTTGCTTGTACTGTATTTTATCTTTGTTAAAAACTGCTCCTATCTCTTTGGCTCTTTTTAGCAATTCATCAACAGATTTATCATGTTCAAACTCGTTTTCCCCCATAACTACAATATCATCGAACCAACATAACACATTAGGTATAGAACCAAAGTAAAATTCCATCTGATCTTGGAAAACTTCAGGTGCATTGGTTACACCATAGGGAAGAACCAAATATCTATACACTCCAAACGGTGTAGCGAAACAACATTTCCATGAAGCCTCCTCAGTAAGCGGGCAATGATGGAATCCTTCTGATAGATCAAAAACCGAAAATACTTCCATGCCTCTTAACTTTGAAGCCACTTCATCAACAGTAGACATATGTTTTGGTTTTCTTATAACATATCTATTTAAATCTGTAGGGTCTAAACACAATCTTAACTTCTTATTTTGTTTTTCAATAATCACAATTCTATTAATACAAGCTTCAGAATCAATTTCCTCAACTTTCTTTATAGCACCTCGCTTAACTAACCTGTCTAACTCACATTTCAAGGGTTCAGACAAAGCTAAGGGAACCTTAACTGGTGGATTACAAATAGGTTCATGTGGAATTGTAGGAATTTTACATTTATTTGGAAATCTACCATATCCATTAAATACTTCAAAATGTTTGGATACAAACTTAGACTTATTGTCATTATCATAACTTACTACTGACACCTTTTGTACCCTTTTTAATAGATTCAATTTAATACAACCAGGTAACCCTAATAACATATTTTGGCTTTCAACAAGCATAAAATTTTCACAACATTCAATATTTTTATACTTACACCTTAAATTAACCATACCTAATGGTTTTATTTTGGTACCTTGGAATCCTTCTAATTCAGTTTGAACCGGAGTTACCTGCAATTTAGTATTAAGACTTTTAAAAACTTTCCATGGCATAACACTAACATCTGCACCAGTATCAAGACGACACTTCACATTGGCATTTTCAATTATTATATTCTCGGTCCACTGACCATTATTGACCATACCGCAGAATAATGACGACTCTGGCGAAGAATCTTCATAATGTTCCTGAACATTATGCACTCTTCTGACTCTGCATGACACTGCAAAATGATTTAAATTTCCACATTTACCACACTTTTTCCCATAAGCTGGACATTGTCTAGGTCCATGTGTTGTTTGACAACGATTGCAATTAAACTTCTTCTCTTCTTTGTAACTTGCATTTTTGTGATTACTCTTGGTTTTTACTCTGTCAATTTCATAACTATGAGCTGGATTCATTATCTTCACCTGTTCTTTACTTTGTTCTGCAGTTCTGCATAAATCTGCAGCTTTGTTTAGAGTCAAACTTTCTTGTCTGAGTAAATGTTCTTGCAAGTTTTTGTCAGATATACCGTGAATTATTTTGTCCCTTAGCAGTTGATCCTCAATGGTCTCCATTGTGCTATTGTAATTGCAAGTACTGATTAATCTTTTACAATCAGTTAAAAAATTATCGAACTTTTCGTCCTGCTGCTGTTTCCTCTCATTAAACTTAAAGCGTTCAAAAACTTCGTTCACTCTAGGTCGAACATACTTGCTAATCGCGTTTATTAAATTTTCATATTTCACTATTTTCTCACTAGACACCGGAAGGGTTGCAAGAATTCTGGCGGACTCCAAACCCATCATGTTCCTCAACAGAGCAACTTTTATATGGTCTGCGGCTTCATCTTGACCAATTCCAATTAAATAATCGTGAAAACATTGTTTCCACAATGGCCACTCATCGCCGGCATTACTCGACCGCATGTCAAAATTTGGCAAAACTTTCATACAATTCTCCATAATTACTATAATACTTCTTGAACAGTTACTAAAACTAATTGCGACAATACTTTTCTTTTCTTTTACGGCTGCGCCATGTTTTATAATTTAAAGATAGATTTAATAGTAAACTTTATTAAATAGGAGTTACATTTTGACTCCATCTTGTAATATGCTATGCTTGGTCATAGAGCATATATCAAACCATAGATAATCTAAGCTATTATAGAACAGGAGAGGCGCCAAAACGCCCTCATCTTCCGCCTGACACAGGTCCTCACCGGACACGTTGGTTTCGGGAGGTTCCTGTTTCGCATAAGGCGGGAGGAAACGCCCGAGTGTCACCATTGTGTGCATCGCCCGGAGGACACGGTGGAGCATACGGTGGAGGTCTGCCCAGCTTGGGCGGTTCACCGCCGCACAGTGGGTCGAAACTATGATTTTAGTGACTTAGGGCTCAACTTTGCTTTTTTACTTTTTTCCTCATGTGGATGGATAGAGCTCATTAACCTCAACAATAATTGTTCTGATGTATTTTTTCCTAAACTTTATACTTTGGGTAGAAAAATGTGTTTTGTTATTTTTTTGTATGGAGCGGATCAAATAACCTTAAATTCCTGCTAAGTAGCGTGTGATCCCGCGTTGAAACTTTATTTTTCATATACCTTGTCTAGTCTATTATCATTTGATGCTATTAACGTGTGCATAAAGTTGCAACTCTGCCAAATAAATGGATCGAAAAAAATGAAAAAATATATAGAATAAAAAGCTACATTTTTTACTTTCGTAAGTTCTTTTAAGTTAAATTTGATGTGGAATAGTAAGTAAAAGCACGTAATAATACACATAGTTACTTAACAACTAACAACAATACATTTAAAAGGTCCCTAATTAGCTTAAATTTACTAATATATGTAGTATTAGTAAATTTAAAGCTAATCACACTAATCATAATACATTTAAAAGGTCCCTAATTAGCTTAAATTTACTAATATATGTAGTATTAGTAAATTTAAAGCTAATCACACTAATCATAATACATTTAAAAGGTCCCTAATTAGCTTAAATTTACTAATATATGTAGTAGTAGTAAATTTAAGCTAATTAGGGATCTATGAATTTCAATTTCTTTGTTTTAATGACTTTAACATGTTTATGAAATGTTATTTTAAGTTAGATTTAATACTGAATAGTGAGTAAAGATAGGTACATAATAATACAAATTAGTAAAGGTAAACTAACATTACTACAACTAACACAAGCAAACTAAAAACTAACTATAAACAACATCAAACATTACTATTTCCTTTCAATTATGAGTTTGACATTTATAAACTAATAAAAAAAACAAGAAACTTACAAACTACCAAAAAATCTTATTCACTATCGCTATGACTATCTTGTAAATTATCTACATCAATAAAATCTATATCGGATTCTGTGGGAAAAATCAGCAGAAGCTCTTTGACTTTTGGAGAGAGAACCATTATATTTTGTTTCACCATTCGAGGTCTTAGACTTGTGATCTTTGGATCAGAAGACAAAAGAAGATTGTGTATAATATCCTCATTTGTCGCCGTTCTACTTACCTTTCTAGAATGACTCTCTCTATATTTCCGGAAATCTTTATTACGAGCTTCCGCTGCCTCTTCCGACAGTTAACCTATAGGTATGGCACCAAAGTGCTTAATTATATCACTCCCATGTACTAACAATTTATGTATACTGGAAGGCATATAATACCAGGGATATAAGTGAACGTACAATTGTGCAGTATCTCTACAAAATTCGGAAAACTTAGAAAGATCCACGCTCTCTCCAGATGCAACCGTCTGAAGAATCACATGAAACCTTTCTATTAAATCTTTATCTATTCCTGTTATGCGAGCTGTTGTTTCTGCATCCCTAAAAAATCTTCTGGCAGTATTGCCATCATTGGTTGTGCCTACTCCTTGCTTGACTACGTCAATAAGTAAACCGCATTCTTTCTTAAACGCTTGCTGTATAGCGCTCTTTCTGAGTGACATTTTTTCTTTGTCATCGCCCCTGCAACTCCATTTTTTGAAGTCCAAACGATAAGCTGCAAACAAAAAGAAATATCACTTAAATAAAAATCTCACAAGTAACTATATAACGTGAAAAAAATTATGAACTAATAAAATTATATTTACCGATATGAAGTAAGCACTCCATGCTTCTTATCCAGGCATGTAAAGATGACATTCCATACTGGAACACTTCTTCGTTGTTCTCTTTTTGAGCAAGTGACTCTAAATTGTTCATCTCTGACGGTTTTGCTTTGCAGATATCACAGACAGCTGAAGATGTGTCTGACAAATATGACGATATTTTGCCGTCTATCATCGTCAAGTGCAATTGATGCTTAACTTCAACTTGATTGAACTTGATTGGCTGAAGTGTTTCTATTTCTTCGGTTATGCTAGCTTTTATAGTTACCACTGTTGACTGCGTTTCTTTGGTAAATTTGAACATTATCGGACGGCAATAGAAAGTTGATGAGGGTCGATCGTTTTCCCAAACAATTGTTCCATCACATTGTTGAAGCCTTATAGGAACTAGACTGGCCATGAAGATAGTTGAGTCATCAAACTCTGCTTCAGTCTTTTGTTTATAATTACTTTGACCTGAGGCTCCATCAAAACCCCATTTGCTTATTAGCAGTAACTCAGTTGGCGAATCCAAATCTAAAGTAATCACTTCTAAAAGCCTAGATACCGTCAAGTTGAGTAAAGCTTGCAGTTTAATAGCAGCTCCTTCTTCAGTTATAATTATGTCTTCTTTCCCTGGATAACATTTTGCCTTCGCTTGTTTTATTTTATAATAAGAAGGGTATAAATCAGACCTATTTTCACTTGCTGCTTCTCTTAGGCTTATATACTGCCACTTACTTAATTTAAGTGAAACTAATAAAGACAGTGCCTTATCGGGTGAATATGTACTACTTTTCGGTTTACTTGTACTTAAACACTCTTTAACTTTTTCTAGATCTTCGGGGTGATTTAGTAAATGGTTCATAATTTTTCCTACATCCTCATTTCCGGTGTTTCTTAAACTAGCAATTGTAGTAGCTTTAAGTTCATCCGGGGATAACGAAAGCGATTGGTTAATTTGATCAACGCGTCGTCGTTTTTGCCTGGAGCCCAATTCCTCGAAAGGTTTTCGAGGTGTAAATGTAGATGTCGAAGCTTCTGTAGTAGATGGTGGTAGATTTTCGACATCTTCAGTATTACAAATCTCGAGCCTTTCCTGTTCAGTGTTCACAGCTTCAGGTATCATTCCTTCGGGCCAGTTTATTGCACGTTCCAACCAATCACCATTTTTTCTTACAAACTGTGCTAACGTGCGACTACTTCGTTCCCATCTTGCACTTATATTTGAACAAAAGCGCGTACAGAATTTTTGGAGCTCAACACTGTTCTCTTCGGTCACGTTTATTTTATGTTGTAGGAATTGAAAGAATTTTTGACTATCCGACAGTGACTTGACCTGCTCTCTTAAAATCATAAATAAATCTAAATTGTTAACTAAATTATCCATTATAACGAAAAAGGGACGATCAGAATCACGAGATGTTAGTAGTAGTACGAATAAACGAACACTAGTTAGTATATAATAAATTATGGTCATTTTATACTTCCAGAATCCAGTGACAAACAATGTTTACTAATTTTTCTACTACCCTCATTAACTAATTATCCTAATTAATATTACAGTAATGACTAAAAGTGAAAAACATTGTTATTTTATAAGGTAAAAGGTTAAGCTAATTACAGTAATTAAACACACAAATAGAAATTAATTGATTTCATATCCACATTTTTAAATAAAGGTCCCTAATTAGCTTAAATTTACTAATATATGTAGTATTAGTAAATTTAAGCTAATTAGGGACCTTTTAAATGTATTGTTGTTAGTTGCTAAGTAATTATGTGTATTATTACGTGCTTTTACTTACTATTCCATATCAAATTTAACTTAAAATAACTTACGAAAGTAAAAAATGAAGCTTTTTATTCTATGTATTTTTTCATTTTTTTCGATCCATTTATTTGGCAGAGTTGCAACTTTATGCATTTGTTTATAGCATCAAATGATAATAGACCAGACAAGGTATATGAAAAATAAAGTTTCAACGCGGGATCACACGCTACTTAGCAGGAATTTAAGTTTATTTGAGCCGCTCCATACAAAAAAATAACAAAACACATTTTTCTACCCAAAGTATAAAGTTTAGGAAATAATACATCAGAACAATTATTATTGAGGTTAATGAGCTCTACCCATCCGCATAAAAAAAAAAGTGAAAAAGCAAAGTTGAGCCCTAAGTCACTAAAATCATAGTTTCGACCCACTGTGCGCCGTGTCCTCGCGGAGTCGATCGGTGGCGGCGATCTCTCGCTTCCGGCCCTGGTCCAGGCCATGGTACGGAGCGAGAGCGAATGGGAAGCAGTCACCTCCTTCTGCGAAGCACTAATGCTCGCGAAGGAGGATCTACAATGGCTCTTAGCTCTAAGCCTTTTGTTAACATCTTTTCACCTTGTGTAACGCAAATCAATAAATATGAATATGAATATGGGGGAGAGAGCCTTGCGCCCTCACGCCCCTAGTCGCCGCAGGAGACGCCCTGGGGATCGGGAATTGCAAGCAAGTTCCCGACCACCGTAGGCGCGAGCTTGCGGACGGCGAGCTACGGCGAGCTACGGCGAGCAATAGGTAGCTCGCCGTCCAGTACGGACAAAGAGTAATATAAGTAATATAGGATAAGAGAGTCCTCTCTCGAATCTTTTATGCATGACAGTTTTTACGCCATCTGTATTTCTGAACAGAAACTAATTCCCAATCTATAGGTACCTATATATTATATTTTTTATGGCTCTATAGGTTTTAAATGGATGGATAATTATGTAGTATGAAGAAAATAGCTTACCATTGACGTAGGAGATTTTCAAGGTAATATAATGTGCTGGAAATTGGAATAAAACAAACTAGTCTAGTAGTATATATTATTTTCTGTTACAATTTTTTCACACGAAAAAAATTAATTACTGGTTTTCTGAATAGTCTAAGTATCAGGACGCAGAAGTACTTTCAACTCAACGTTTAAATAGAGAAAACACTCGGAAAACCACAAAATTTACACAACATATGAGGAAGCAAAACAAGCGCAGACGCACGTTCCGACAGCCATATTAAGTGTGCGTCAGTGTGCGTGTCCGTCCGTGTGTTCAATATACGAAGCACCAACTACAAGTAGCACAGTAAATAAATATTTTATTTAGGTGTAATATAAAAAATGTTCTTTATTTTATGAGTAATCCATGAAATTTTATTGTTTATAAAAAAAAAAAATTGTTTTATTGAGATAGTAGTGACATCTATTGGCACTTTTTTCATACTTCTGAAGGCGTTTCCCAGTTCAGCAATGTAGATGGCCTTACATTATTTGAAATGTGCTGTGCTTAATGTTCTATGTGTCCTCCCCCTGGGTACGGACCAGGCCGGGGTCAACGGGGCATCATGTTCCACGCGCGTCTCAAAGGGACCTCAGCACTAATTGACGGGGTCCGTAAGGGCCTATGCCTGCCAGAGTCGCGGGCAGTAAAAGTCTGACACGCCCTTCCGCTCCGCCCAGATCGGGCCAAGTCATTTGAGGGACATCATCAACCCAAAAAAAAAGCCTGTCCCCCATCGGGAAAAGCATGATTTCATTAAACTATATCTGGATAAATCCGTAAAATATACGGCATTTGTTGGCTTAGCGGCTTTCGTTAGGTTCCAAATCATTAACTTTTCAAAGGGTCACTTGGGTTAATAAATTACAAGTTCGTATGTTTCAGGTCGTATGTTTTGGGTGTAAAGGTCAGGATAACATGCGAGCTGTTTAGAAATGGACGGGGACGGAAAGTTAACATTTGTTTATCAGATTTGACCCTTGCTGCTAGCTGGCAGGTTTTTTCAGGGTTCTATTTTTTCTTTTCTTTTTTCAGTGGGTAGACACATATTACGAAAAATTTAACAACTGATAAACTAATTTTAAACTGACTAAAGAATGGTAGGCGAGGACTGGCAAGAGCATCGGCAAGAGTTAGGTCCTACCTAGGATCTTCACCGGGTGCTTTTTCATTAACTTCTCCGCCCTCCCCATTGATGTCCGGTGGCATTTCGTTATTACGTCGGGAATCCTAAATAATAAATATATAATCATGAAAATCGACGTCAATTTTATACTGTAGTAACAATTTCCAAACGAAAGTTTTGTTGTCAGATTTCACAGTTGAATTGTGTCATTTTCATTCTGTCACTGTCAGTTTTCTGTGGAGCGGAGCGTTCTTGTTTGGGTTAGCGACGGAAAACGCACTATATTTTAACACATTTCTTTAAAACTTAAGCGAATTAACACAACGACTTCCTCCAAAAATGGCTGTAAGTAGTACTCAAAGATCTTTAAACTACCCAAAGAGCAAACCATGCTACCAAGCCGGTAAACTATAACATAACCTCAATTTAAAAACATTAATCATGTTTTTTTTCTAATTTCAAATATCGATTTCAACTTTTTAATTTGTAGTCAATAGCAGCGGCACAAGTGCAAGAGGTGCGTTCAATTACGCGTATCGAACGGATTGGGGCGCATTCACATATAAGAGGATTAGGTCTAGATGATTCCCTGGAACCTAGAGCCGTGTCTCAGGGTATGGTGGGACAGAAGATGGCCAGAAAGGCCGCCGGAGTAGTCCTACAGATGATTCGAGAAGGTTTGTAACTAATGGACTTTGTTGCTATGGTAACAGTAGCTTGTTTGGTTAAACAATGTTTTGTTATGAAACTATTTGAAGAGATCTATTATTGTAAGGGATATGAAACAAAAATGCTCCATATTAAGGAGATAATACAGATCTTAAATACATTGCAAACACAAAATATCACATGTAGCATGACCACTTCTACTTATCTCTACTCTACGAAGAGAAGTCAAATCAAGCTCATAACAAAAAGTCATTATTTTCTTGACTTTGACATCACGCTATAGAAATCTTTTTACTACCTTTACCATTTTGTCTTCCATTTCTGATATGTCTATAGTAACGCGATTGGCAGATGTGTAAACCCACATTCCAATAGCCTAATTGAGTGGTGATGCCTCTAACATGCTACCGCATTGCTGAATGCCTAGTATTCAACCACAGCAGGAGTTATTAGTATGTGCAAATACAACTATTCGGAATCATAGATTATTTGGTCTTGGAAGTTTAATTTTTATTGCATCTGTGGGCGCTTAGTGCCCCACGAAATTTTAAACCATGATATACAGGGTCAAATTTAATTAGCTAGCAAAACTCTAAACATGATAAAACAAAAATAAATTAATTAGATGTTTTTTTTGAGTAAACATTACAGCAGGATTGGTATAGATATCTAAACACAATAAAACATTGTTTTTCAACTCATACTCAAGTTACAACACTGTGGCGGCGTCTACCACGCCACATTCGAATTACGTATCACACTGACGTCTCGCAAAATCCTGCATCGCGCAAGCAGAGTTTACCGCGCAACTAGCATCTACACAACATTCCAACATCAATCCTCAGGCAGTTGCCCACCAGACACCCATCTGGTTAGAGGATCCTCCCTTTGCTATAGAGTATTAGTGAACTTTACACCCTGGTCCTCATTCCTCTATTAACACTACCAGTAGTGGTTGACCCCTGAAAAAAACATCAATTTTTTATTTTATTTTATCATGTTAGATATCTATACCCAACATGCCTGCAGAGTTTCACTAGCTAATTTAATTTGACCATGTATATTGCTTCACCATCAACATTCCAATTTATTTGAGGTCAGTCCAGCATCTTTCTGATTCATCCATTTGTGTGTATTACTAACTTGTCTCATATCTTTTTAGGTAAAATAGCAGGTCGAGCAGTATTATTAGCAGGACAGCCGGGTACAGGCAAGACTGCCATTGCCATGGGGCTTGCACAGGCTCTGGGACCTGATACTCCTTTCACAAGCATGGCTGGTAAGTAAAAATTAAAAAGTTTTTAATTTACAAGTATTTTTTTCCGCTAACCATTAATTGCTTCATCCTTTGAAGATTAGTCCTTTAGTAATAATAAAAAGTTTTTTTAAGTCTGCGTTTGAATCTATTCCTTCTCATCTGAGAAACATAAACAGTTTAATCAGTGTCTAATCACTAATGCATTAATTATACAAAAAATTGTTTATTGTAGTTCTTTCTACAGGAAAAAAATATGGTCAGTAAAAAAAAGAAATGTTTTTTTATTTTATTACTGACGATAAATTTCTATGCTAGTTCTAGAAGTTGAATTCATGGTTACAAAGGGGAAATTACCGTACTTTTAATTAAATTACGAATGTTCGCATTATAATGTCAGTTGCAATCTGTCAAAAATAAAATCAATTTACATACATTTTTCACATTGATTGTCACTGAGATGAGTTTACGACTTGAATGAATTTTAACCTTTTTTAAGTATCAGTGTTGGCCTTCTGGTCAAAAACTTTTCCTGAATTAGAATGCAATTAAACACCACTCTAGTATTAAAGACAACCCTACAAAAAAAATCTGTAGAATTATATGGAGTTAGTTGTATTGATTTATATGCTAAACAAGGTTTCTTTATTCAGGTTCTGAAATATTCTCTTTGGAGATGAGCAAGACTGAAGCTCTCACACAAGCCATTAGGAAGTCTATTGGCATCAGGATCAAGTAAGTAATACCTTAAACCATATGTGACCAGCACTTCGCCCGCGACTTCGTCCGCGTGGATTTCGTATTATCTATTTATTATTTTAAATAAAAAAATAGCCTACGTTCATCAGGGTTAGTGTCGGCAAAACAATTTTTCAAATCGGTCCAGTCGTTTCGGAGCCTATTCAATACAAACAAACAACCAAATGTTTCCTCTTTATAATATTAGTATAGATGTGACAAGTGTGTAGATCAGATTATGATTTCAATAAGTAATATGCTAAGCTGTGCTGGTGTTGACACTCTGTTTGTTCCAGAATCTATTTTAAAGTCCATTCATTCAGTCAACTTAGCTTATAGCAGTCCACTGCTGAGCTTCTCCCGGGCTGCGCCACAACACCTTGTCCTTCGCCTTCCGCATTCATTCTATCCCAGCCGGGCGCCGTCAGTTAGGACTGGTCATCTCTTAGCTGCCACGGCTTATTTTAATAATTAATTTGCTGGATTGTTTTTAATTATGTTTTGCTGCACTCTGGACTCTCCATAGTCTTCTCCATAGTGACCCACTGCGCTTTGGAATGGGCAACTAGCTTCATATTTGTGACTGACCGATTCCTTGACAATTCAAAAGTGCCTGTAAATGGTTTAATTGAAATAAATTATTTGAGTTTGAGTTTTTGCAATAATTATATTAATTTCTTACTTCCTAGATATTATTAGATAGTATGCCACATATTAACCAGCTACCCTTGTTCCCAGGGAAGAATCAGAGATAATCGAAGGAGAAGTGGTAGAAGTTGTAGTCGAAAGGGCAGCGGGGGGTGGCGGGGCGCGGGTGGGACGTCTGACCCTCAAGACTACTGACATGGAAACTAACTACGATATGGGGGCTAAGATGATTGACTCACTGCTCAAGGAAAAGGTAAGGGACTTTATGAGGAAGAAAATGTTGAGTTTGGTATGTTTGGTCAAGCTGGAAAATTTTCCAGTCTTGCAAAAAATCGATAAAAATCAAATTATTTGTGTAATTGATATGATATAATGTGGATTTGGAAAAAATGGAGTTTGGTATGTTTGGCGACGTTGGTTAGGTTTCCAGTCTTGCCAAAGTAACGAAAAATCAGATCACTAGTATGGTTGGATATACAAAAAGTATGTACGTATTTCTAATTCAACAGGTGCAAGCCGGCGATGTAATAACAATTGACAAGGCCACTGGCAAGATCAACAAGTTAGGAAGAAGTTTCGCCAGAGCCAGGGACTATGATGCTACTGGTAAATAAAAGAAAAAGAAAGAAAAATTGATTATTTTGCACAAACAAATATACAATAAAAATATTAGGTAGCAAGAAAATTAAATACCTGTTTGAGATCTCAGCGTTCAGAAACAACTCTTCAAGTGTTGCATGTGTAAAAAAAAATACGATCAAATTGGTTTTTTGTAAAGTTGGTCAACTAATTTTTTTATACCATCTAATTAGTCTAATTAAAGTCGTCCACCTCTCTCTTACTTATTTAATTTTATCCTTTTGCTATGCCTTTACAGTTTCCAAATTTTTGTAACTAGCTTCAAGCTCTTTGTAACATCTTTTTATAAATATGGAATGCAATTAATAAATGAATATGAATTGATGTGCACTCACTTCCTAATGTTGCATTAATTGTATATTCAATTTCAAAACAAAAATGAAATGGTCTGCTGCTGCAGCTGGGGCAGGGTAGCTCTAACCATTTTTGGAATCGATTTAAATTCAGTTGTGTTAAACAACATGCTTACATTTCATTGTTTGCGTCTATGAATAGACTACAGTGTTTGTAATTATATTTTGTACACAGGCCAACAAGCGCGCTTCGTGCAGTGCCCAGAAGGAGAACTCCAGAAGCGTAAGGAAGTGGTCCACACTGTGACATTGCATGAGATTGATGTCATCAACTCTAGGACACACGGCTTTCTGGCGCTTTTCTCTGGTAAGTAACGTTGTCAGTAAATGTCTGACACGCCCTCCCCTCCCGCCAGCGGGCGAACTCATTTGATGATTTCCCACCCAAAAAAAGGCATATTTAGTCACCGCACTGGTCACCTACAATAGGGATTATGTTTTTTTTTTTAAATCTATACAATCTCTAAAAATGTTTGTTACATTTTTAGAGATTGTTTCCAAATAGTGCAAACAGTATTACAAAAAGTTTAAAAATTTGCCAAGTTATAAACGTTTTAAATAAATGTTAGACAAAGACGGTACTATCGTAGAAGTGACGTCACGACTATGTAACTTCATTCTAGCGGTATACATTGTCCGTACCGCGCGACAAGGACGGGAATAATCCCCTCCAAAAACGTTTAAAACGTGTATCTTCTTCATATTGACATCGATCTAACAGTAACTAAAACTCTAAAGTGGACGGCGGGCTACATAAGGTTGAGAACCTATGTGGTAGACCATTGGACCTTATAACTATATTTTGGAATAGGCAACAACTTTCAGCCTTCTGACCAACTGACAGACTCCTTTGTTTTGAAAACTCCAGTTTTTTCACAAAAATAAACTGTAATATATTAAAACTAATCGGTAATAACAATACAAGCTTACTACCTTACGATATATTTAACTTAATAAATTGTAATATACTACTTAAATTGAAATTAATGCTTGGATATTTTTTTGTTTCCTATTTCTTCTGGAAATACAGGTATCTAAAGAAATAACATCGTTCTTAACATAATCTTTGTTCACAGGTGATACTGGTGAAATTAAGTCAGAGATCCGCGAACAGATCAACGGCAAGGTGGCTGAATGGCGCGAAGAGGGGAAGGCAGAGATGATCCCCGGAGTACTGTTTATTGATGAAGTAAGTGTTACTCATTATAAATAATCTTATATACCTTACCTTTATCTTACCTTTGTACTCAAATTGTAAATGATAAATGATTTTATTTTCTGCAAATAGGTTTGTACAAACACTTTTACACGTCAATCATATTTTAAAAACTAGGTGAGTTCGGCATTTCCTATCAGACTACTCTGAGAAGAAACGCCGAAACAAACTCAGAGATCACAGGCTCTTTTAAAGTCGAGACATAATCTTGGTCAGGTCATGTGAAGACCATGTGGATTGATATCTGAAATGGTCTTTTGAGGAATGAACCACACAGAATGAGTGGACCTGTCCACTCAGTGCACGCATTTGTCAGTAATCATGCAGCTCAACACAACACATATGGAAAACTAATAATATAAAAAAAATGCATTAAAAATGTAGTTATGTTGTATCCCTTTGTATTTTACTGTGTGCCAGAAAGTGCCTGAGCCTTGGCTTTTTTAATTAAGTTTTTGTATATTTATGTTTTACATTCGTAACATCACGCCTGTAATCCCAGAAAGGGTTAGGCAGAGGTGTACCTATAGTACACCCACATTTCGCCAGTTATCCTTAAGTCCCATGTAATAGGGGGCGAGCCTATTGCCAACAACCGGGCACAAATCAAGGCTCCGGGCTGCTACTGAGAAATTATATTCATAGGAAAACCTAATAACACTTTGCCCGACCTGGAAATTGAACCCAGGACCTCATGCTCAGCAGTAGCTCTTGCTGTTAGTGTTTAGGTTTTTATTCTTGTACAATATGAATTATGAATTTAGTTTAGGTATGCTTGAATGTTGTACTGTTTTTTTACCACGCTTTTATTAGCTTGACCTGTATGTATGTATGTAACGAAATCTTTCAACTCCATTTTCACCTACTTCTAGGTGTATAATTAACTTGAAAATTTGCGCAGGGGTCAAGGGCCGATGACATTACAATAATCTCATAAATTTATTAAAAAAAAAAAACAAAAAAAAATGTCGTCTTGAGACTAAAAATTCAAAAAATAAATTATAGTTTAATAAAAACTAAAAAAAACACGCCTTAAAAGCAAGCGAACTAAAAAGTAGAAAATAATAGAAAAAATAGTAAAAATAAAGTGAAAAAGCTGATATAGAATGTGATGATCATTTAATTATTTACTGTTTGCAATATCAGAATTGTTATAAAAATATAATTAAGCACCCCACGCTTTTTTACTTTTGCTTTTTTTATTATTCTTTTCTACTTTTTAGTTCGTTTGCAATTAAAGCGTGGTTCTATTTTTTGGTAACTGTGTTGTGTTGTTCACACTCTTTCTTTTCATTTCGTTTTTAGAAGTGATGACGTGTCTGTCAGTCTCACATTCAATTTTGTATTCTGAAAATTTTAGCTGTAAGTCATCCACAGTTCATAAATAAATAAAGTTTCGTACGTAGCCGTGTCCAAGTCTTTTCTTTAACGGTTGAATGGAAATGTTGTGATTGAGTTATACTGTGGTATTTTTACTCTTAAAAAGCTCATACGATTTAGAATAATTTAAAGTAATAAAAAACAGAAAACAAAGATACTAATGCCAAGAGTGCTTCAGCTCAGCATAATGTCAGACGGCAACACAATGTTTATCATCACGCTGATTTTCAGCTGCAACCTACGAGTGCAATATGCTAGAATACTAATCACAGAGAAGTGTGTGTCCGTTGTAAAAAAAAAACAAACTCATACAAAAAAAAAAGTGACATACGTGTGTGTGTGTGTTGTGTTTGTGTTGTAATTTATGAAACACTAAAATAACATAACATAACATCACGCCTTGTTTCCCCGAAGGGTTGGGCAGAGGTGTACCTATAGCACACCCACATTTCGCCAGTTATGTTTAAGTCCATGTAATAGGGGACGAGCCTATTGCCATCAACCGGGCACAAATCCAGACTCCGGGCAGCTACTGAAAAATTCTAGATAGAAAAACCCAATAGCACGTTGCCCGACCTGGGAATCGAACCCGGGACCTCATGCTCAGCAGTAGCGATTGCGACCACTAGACCAACGAGGCAGTCCTAAGATCCAGACACTAAAATAAATACATACTAAATCATAAATACTAAATCTATAGATAAAATAAGAAGTACCATACAATTTATAAGTACAAAGCAAAATTAACAAGTAATAAAACTAAATCAAAGCTTGTAATGAAGGCTACATTGCTTTTTCCAGGCTCACATGCTCGACATAGAATGCTTCTCGTTTCTCAACCGAGCCCTCGAATCAGAGACAGCGCCCGTCGTCATCATGGCCACCAACCGCGGGATCACCCGCATCAGGGGCACCAACTACAGGTCGCCGCATGGGATACCGCTGGACCTGTTGGACAGGATGATCATAGTGCCCACGTCGCCGTACTCGCATCAGGAGCTGAGGGAGATACTTAACATCAGGTTCGTTACATTTTTTTTCAAACGTTCACGCAACGTTCACGCGGCGTCAACAAGAACACAGTGTTAGCATAGTGTCTACGCAGCATCCACGCAACGTCTACGCAGCGGAAACACGACTTCTAACAATGACAGGTACTATATCTTTAGTTAAAAGGTATTACCCGCATAAGTAAATTACTATGGAAGATTGTTCAATATTATAATAATACATATAAAGGTAGGCAGGAGAAATAGATGTAAACGAAGTACATTAAACTTGTCATTGCTCAACCACCGTGTCTGAATGCTGTGTACCTGTCTCGGAACATAAAAAGGGGCACCAACTCGGTCAGGTCGTCGCACGGTATATCACTGGATCTGTTGGACAGGATGATCATAGTGATTACCTAGCCGTACTCACATCAAGACCTAAAAGACTAAAGGGTTGCGGCGTTTACGCAACGACAACCCAAGAGGTCCGTTAGATACTTAACATCAGGTCAGTCTTATACACTCCAACAGACAAATACGTTGCGGTAACGCGACGTTAACGCAGTCATCTAGTGTAAGCGGTTACGTAACGTCACCGCAGATTTTCATAGCGTCAACCAAGGCTCAACTAAAACACAGGGTTAGTATAGTGTCTACGCAGCATCCACGCAACGTCTACGCAGCGACAACGCTACTTGAAACAACGTTAAAAGCGAAAATACATAGTTATAAAGTGCATCTTAGAATAGTAATCGTGGGTATCAACTGTGGTCCATTATTAACCGCATCAGGGGCACTAAAAACGGAAAATACAAAAAATACGTTCATCAACCGTCATCTACTGGACAAGATGATGATCATCAGTGGGCACTATGATCATCTTGTAATTACACAAAAAGTACGCTGCGTTAACGCAACGCAACGGCAACAAACATTACCGTCATCATCAGCATCAGCCCTGTTCCACCCACTGTTGAGTATTAAGGCCACCTCCCGTTTGTGCCATGCTTCCCTGAGTTCCTATTTATTTACGTTACAAAAAGCCTCCCAAACTGCATAACAGTTTGTCGGCAGTTGTTCTCGTCTAACACTAGATGAAGAAATTTTGAATTTTAAAATTATCGTGTTTGTGTAAACTATACCCAATAAATAAACAGTCGAATAAAAAACAATAAAAACTTACATTTTACAAATAGGCATTTTCGCCAACTTGTGGTTTGATACAAACATATCTATGGACTTAACTAATCATATTTTTGTAGGACTTTTAAGTTAGTCCTTAGATTTTACATGCGAGATCAGTAGTGCTATTCTGTAACTATCTCACCGTGAAAACTTAGGTGAAGAGAGCTGTCAGTGTCACTGATGCTAGGGATTGACCAAGACGGGATGACACTGACAGCTCCTCTTAAGTTTTCACGGTGAGATGGTTACAGAATCGAACGGCAGTTTTGGGTACCTCATTCAATAACGTTGGTACCGCATAACTTCTTGTGCGCTTACCAAAGTAGTTTGATACTTTTGGGACAGCAAGTGTCTTCTTCTTAGATATACGAGTTGGGTACATATGTACGTTACGTTCTACTTTGTAGTTTTGTTGATTAACTATTTTTCAGTCCATATATTTAGATGTTATGATATTCTGCCTCGTTGGTCTAGTGGTCGCAATCGCAACTGCTAAGCATGAGGTCCTAGGTTCGATTCCCAGGTCGGGCAAAGTATTATTGGGTTTTTCTATCTGGAATTTCTCAGTAGCAGCCCGGAGTCTGGATTTGTGCCCGGTTGATGGCAATAGGCTCGCCCCCTATTACATGGGACTTAAACATAACTGGCGAAATGTGGGTGTACAGGTACACCTCTGCCCAACCCTTCGGGGAAACAAGGCGTGGTGTTATGTTATGTATTTTTTTATATATTTATTTATTCGAGATCAAAATCAAAAGTCATTTATTCAAACTAGGCTGAGAGTCAGCACTTTTCGAATGTCAAAATTACATAAGACAGTCCCCCAAAACGCCCGCCCTTCACCACTTCCTAGTGCTTTAGCTGGGAAGAAGAAGTGGCGCAACAAACTCCCCAGCAGTAATAAGTAGATGGGTTTACTCTTGACTCTAGTCTAGGTCTGAAGTTACAGAGACAAAGTCTACGATGGAGTGAGCTCACCCAGTAGAAGCCTGTTCACTCTAACTTTGAAGAGATTCGGGTTGAATGCGTTCGGGAACACAGACGCAGGTAGTGAGTTCCACTCTTTTGCCGTGCGCATTATGAAGGATGTTTGGGAGCGCTTAGTGCGAATTCTAGAGAATCTGACGTTTCATAAGTGCCCATGTAGGTTTATGTGAAATAAAATATTTTGATTTTGATTTTAAAGCACACGTGTGAGCACTATGTGGTACCTACTATAAAGCTACCCTATACTGGGCACGTCTGTCATTGACTTGAATGTGCCCTGGCGGCTGAGAGTATGTCACGCTCACTCTAATGTCTCGCTGGTGGTGGCGCGTGTGTTGGATCATTAAGTTCTCACAAACATAATTTCAACAAGACTGATGTAACAAATTTTCTGTAACAATATTATTTAAAAGAGTGTCCATGGAGTTTCTTGCCCGTTCTTCTCCATAGGTGCCTACTTCGCTTTGGAATGGGCAACTAGCTTCATATTTCTGACTGACCGACCCCTTGACAATTCAAAAGTGCCTGTAATTGGTTTATTTGAAATAAAATGTTTTGAGTTTTTTTTTTTTTGACGAAATCGCGGGCGGGGAAACAGTTAGATCGCTAATTATATAATTTTTCTTTCTCCCTCAGATGCGAAGAAGAAGATTGTCAAATGTCAGGGGATGCTCTGACAGTGCTGACACGAGTAGCCACCGAGACATCTCTGCGTTATGCCATACAACTTATTACTACCGCTTCGCTCGTGGCTAAGCGTAGGAAGGCTACTGAGGTGTGTATTGTCTACTGTACCACCATAATTATTATTATAATTTGCAAAGATAGATGCTGTACAGGGTGGTTGGGACCTGGTAATATGGATTCAGTAGGTACATGATTCTGAACATAAAAATTATCAATGCGTTGAAATTTTTTGTCGGTTATTTAAAAATAAAATTGCTGTTCCACAAATTTTGACCACCTAGGTATTGTATTTTTAGAATATTCATTTATTTGTTCAGAATGCAGGTATTGACAATTTTAGTTTACAATAATATTAAAGAATCCTACCAACATGACATGTAAATATAAAAAAATACAAAAATATTTATTTAACTTGTAACATTGTGTCATACATGAATTGAGGCAACCCCAGTGAGTAACAGAAGTACTTGTGTCGGAGCTGACTCACTCTTCTCTTAAGTGGTCGCTTATCAATGTAAGAAAGTAGAGGGTTCCAAGAAAAAAAAACTATACAGTAAACTAACATAATAGCACTAATTTTGGAGCTCTCGGTGTGTATGTGTGTGAATGTGTTTGGTCAGAATGTGTGCTGTTTCTTTATACATAAGGCATCTCAACCATTGTTATTGTATTTTTTTTTATTTAACCATTTATGTACACACATATAAACAGACAAGAAGAATAAAGAGAACAGAAAAGTACGTACAAAGGTATTGCTTATTTCTAAAGAAATCTCTTTCAGCATACCTGCAAACCATTGATGCAGTTTACATTTTCAAATCTAAGGTAACTGCATTACTTTTAGGCAAATGTTAATACTCAGTGAAAGAATTTCTAAATGATACGACTTTTTCCTGATTATGACTGTAATAATTAATTGCAATTTTGACCATGTAAGACTTTTGTACCTTACTATATAATACTTCACTATAATTTCCGAAGAGTAGTACAGTTTTCTTTTTACTAACGACTCGACTAATTTCTACGCTTGGGAGTCTAGAATCATGTGCTGAACTCAAGGAATCAGTTTTTTTTTTTTTGCAAAGATATATACTACGTAATAAGAACTGTTTTGTATAGAGTATGATTCAAAGTGTGATTCAAAGCTCGGAACATGAGGCGAGTCGCTGTGCAGAAACCAATGCACTTGTCAGCGGGGGTGAGGGGTGTGGTACTGCGAAGCAAGTAGCGCACTGCACGACCGTCATTCTTCTTCTACTTCGTGTCGATGGTACGACACTGTTGGCCCACAGCTGGTCAAAAATAAAACCCACTTACAATTTCGCCCTGCACTGTTACAACATCTAACACTATAATTTTTCTCCCAGGTCAGTATGGAAGATGTGAAGAAGGTATACTCACTATTCCTAGACGAGCATCGGTCGGAACAGTTCTTGAAGGAGTACCAAGATGAATTTATGTTCAATGATGGTTCTGGAGGTAAGTTAACAAATATTGTGATAAAGTTTACCTTAATTGAAGGGGACACTGTACCGGTACCGGTACCGGTCTTCTGCATAGAGATCTACGTTTTGGAATGGGCAACTAGCTTCAACTTTCTGACTAACTGGCCGACTCCATGACAATTCAAATGGTTTTATTGAAATAAATGCTTTGAGTTTGAGTTTAAAAACGAAAGAGAAAAAAAAGATAATGTGTGTCTCATTGCAAACTGCGAGCGAGCGGTATGCGACTTTATTTCATTGTTTTAAGGTTTTTAAATGGAATGACTTACGCTCGCTCGTGAATGAAAACTATACACACATAATCAAAATAGTCATTGATAGCTTTCTTCCTAGATTTGCTCATAAGCTACTATTACGCATTTATTACCCAAAGGATAAGCACGGAAGGTTTAAAGAACCCTCACATTTTGCCAGTAATGTTATCCCAGGTCTGTTAATATTGTATTAATTATAATTATATTGTTACAGACGCGTCGCAACTGATGGAAGTATCGCAGTAATTAATTTCTCAATGATTCCAAATAAACTGCTTTAAAATAATTAATGTTCAATAGAATGTCATTTTGGTTCTACAAGAAGTCGTATGTTTAAGTTATTTTTAAGTTTGTAGTATGTAAGTTTATAATAAATGTCTAACTAAAAGTATTTTGTTGTTTTTTTAGTAGAGCAGATGTTAAGCTTGCTTAACAGTAGACCCGCATATGAGCTATATAATAAAAGTACTCTGTGCATATGAGATATCCTCAATCCCTAATATCAGTTTTATTATATAGTTAAAAAAGCCAGAAACAGACTAAAATCACAGCTATAAGTTAGAATTGGCCTCAAATTACATGAACTCATGAAATACCTAGTCATTCAATTATACAGCATGCAACAAAAACCCTGTCCGATCCTGAAGGGTATTATTTGGTATCGTACTGCGTACACAAATACGTGATCATTGAATGGATACGAGATTATTATTTTGCCCCAATGAAAACAATTAATTAAAAATAATCATACCAAAGGCAACCCTAATCGCTCGACAAAGTTCACCTACAGTTTCGTGTCAAAGAAGCCGCCTGAGCGAGGAGGTGCTTTGTCACATGCCGCCAAACGAACTTATGACTAAAGAAACCTACGTTATGCCTAAGCATACGTATCAGCAGATATTGTATTGTAGGCATAGACGCTTAATGAACCTGATTTCTGACCTGATTCCATTTATAAAGAAACAATTATTATTTAGTAAATACTCGTATTATGTGCTTTTGGCAATGTAGGTACGAGTGTAGGTATAAGTTTATCAAAACATTCACTTGTTGCATACCTCGGCGATCGTGTTTCACATGTCTACCGAACAACGAACTAGGTGGTGTGGCTGCCCTCTCTGGCCTTGACTTGCTTATGTCTGCCGATGACACCGTCTTAGTCTTTCATGGAAAAACTTGGAAAGCAACTTTTGAGAAGGCTGAGAATGGGCTAGCCAAGGTTACCTCCTGGCTTGAGGACAGCCTTCTATCCCTAAACACCAAAAAAACCAAGTTTATTTGCTTTAGTAAGACTGTAGTGAGCCAACCCTCTTCAGAGCTTGAACTTAAAATACACTCTTACCCCTGCAACAGAGCTTTAAGTCGGCCTAACTGTGATTGTTCAGCACTTTCCAGAGTGGCTTCTATTAGATATCTAGGCGTCACGATAGATGACCGTCTTACTTGGAAAGCGCATGTGGTAGCTACTGCAGCAAGGATCAGGAAAATGATATATATCTTCCATAAACTACGCAATGTTGCAGAAAAAGCCCTATTGCTTCGTACGTATCAAGCATTGTGTGAATGTATAGTTAGATACTGCATTTGCGCTTGGGGCGTTTCAAACAAGACATTACTTATAGAAGCAGAAAGGGCGCAGCGGGCGGTGTTAAAAGTGCTTATGCATTTGCCGTTCAGGCATTCAACACTTGATGTTTACGAAAGGTCTGGTGTACTCACTGTGAGAAAAATATTTGTGTATGAAACCCTACGTAGATATCACAAAAAGTGTGTGCCAACCCTACCGGTGTCAACCAAGAGAATTGAACGTTTTCCGGTTCCTCGCCAAAGAACAGCTTTTGGACAGAGGCACTTTAACTTTATTGCGCCACATGTTTACAACAAATGCAATAAAGTTAATTCTATACGTACATTAGGCAACAATGAATTTAAGAAAGTTATCTTTATTTGGCTTAAGTCGCTTGACTACGAAGCAGTTGAAAATCTATTAACAGTGGTGACTTGATTGAGTTGTGACCTGTTACTGCTCATGTTTTTTGTTTTTTTTTTTTTTTTTTATAATTGTTTCCACATCAAACAAATATAAGCATGTAAACTCACACATACACAAACACACACTATCACACACTTACACATACACTAACAAACATACTTGGCGCAAATAAGAATAATGGGTAATTAATAAGTTACTGTTGTATTTTAATTAGTTTTTTTTTTTTTTGTTTTGTTTTTTGGTCTCTTGTTTTTGTTTTTTTATTTCATCATTATGTTTTTGTTTTTTTTTTTTTTTTTTGCATTAAGTTTTATTTTATTTTTCTTTCCTTTTTTTGTGTTGTCATAAAACAACAAAATTGTGTCATTATACTACGAGAGGACACTGGCTCCTGCAACACAGTTTAAACTAGTGCAGGAGTCAGAGAAATCTATCTTATTTTGTACATCTTGTTTTATGTCAATAAATATTTTTAATTTTTTTTTTTTACCTCCAACATAAACATTCGACACCTTTTTATTAAATTTTCACGTTCTCTTCGCAGCGCATTTTGTACGATTTGAGTGATTCGCGAAAGCTTCCACAATGCGAGCTCTTACTTCGACTTACGAATCACACTCATTTTTAAAACCATTTTTTTAGCATAAATAAAAATCAACGTATTAAAATATTCCTTATTGGAATACCATATTGTTCGCGATACGATAGCGGCACGTGATACGTACGGACATCCGATCGAAAGCTATCTCCAAGTGAGGGTGAGACTGGCAACAAACAAGTAGGTAGCGGGCCAGTCGGCTACATCAAAAGGGTCGATGACTCGTTAAAAGAGTGCCTAAAGCGCGGCTAGTGCAGGGCAGTGTCCTTTGAAATAAAAATAGGTAAAAATGAAAAGATTTCGCCGGCGGGTGGAGTGTTGTCAACTTATGAAAATTTACCATATTTAGTGTTAAATTCCGCACGGTTCATAAAAATAAAAATCATGACTTTTGGTTTTTATGAGTTTCATTTTTTTATTTATTTTTCTAGTACGCATGTTAAACCAGGATTACGCCTTTATTGGATCGGACAGGGTTTTTGTTACATGCTGTATAAACTTCAAGGGTTGTTAGATTCCTAAAATGTAAATACTTGCTACAGTCGCGAATCTTATTTTGATCAAAATCGCTCCATCACAGACCTTATGCATCGCTTTCCATCCGATTCTGATCGATGATTCAAGATCAAGAGCAGGTTTAAAAAAAAAAAAAAAACACCGAAAAATTTACATATATACATAATTTAATTTGGCAACATTAAACTAGTGGCCTTCTTCTTCATACTAACTTATCAAATGATTTTATAAAATAACAAAAGAATTAAATATAATTTTGGACGTTATAGAACTCAGTATCATTTACAACCATCATTTATATATTTTCAATGCTTTTCATTTTTCCACCGTATTTTGTTTTCATCACAACAAATAGCTTATTTAGCATGCCACTCGACTAAAAACAAAAACTAATTCGTTCTACGTTGACGTTTCTCTTCCCCGCCCTATAGCGCGATTGATTTTTCGACATACATTCTGTCTTGAATATTTTTGGTGTCGTTTTTCGGAGTTAAATTATCAGTAAAATCAAAATGTTCGCCGCCAGGAGCCTTTTCAAAGCCAACGCTCAGATCCTCAAGAATGTAGCCCAGCAGAGGAACATGAGCGTAATCTCTACTCCTGCAAGGAACAAGGTTACCAAAGGCGTAAGTAATTTTTTGTGTTTTTTGAGTGAATATCCTCATATTTCGTCATATTTGTTAATTCACAACGTTCTAAAAGAACATCCCGTCCTAACTACGTATGATTTTATCCTTCCTGATTGTAAAAAAATGATTTTTGAATTACGTAATTCTGTAAGGAAAATGATAGGTTATCTGTTATAAGTTGAGGACTTCAACTTATAACAGATTACCATGTCAAATAATACGGCTTTGGTATGACTAAATTAATCAATCTTATATTTTGTAGTTATGTTTATTATTGATCAAGTTTACTGGCTTTCAATATTTTTTAGTTTTTCACTTAGCAAAACAGTGTTTGTTTGTTATCTTATTAAACCCACTAAATCTAATATAATGTTATCAATTGATTTTTATGTTAGCTTAACTGTCTAGAGATAATCAAATGTTGGAATTAATCAGGGCCTGAAATAATAGGATTAAAACTAAGCAATTTTTAAAATCATCCATGCAAGACATGACTTTATCAATAAGAATATCCCATTTGCTCTAAGTTTTGCCGCTGACTGTCAGAAAAACTAACAATAAAGAGAAAACAAGAATATTATGGTGCCAAATGAGTAGTTATCACACATGCTCGCAATGACAGTGCCTACTGTACTGAAAGGGCAACTCAGCAGTGCGGTAGGCAGTTGGGGGGAGGGGATGCACATTCCACAGACTGGCAAACTTAGAGTGAATGCATAGTATGCTGTGTATGTTGTACCCCTGAGAGATTATTTAGGCTAAGCATAGGCAACAGCTTATCTTGTATACAAATTTAATGCCATTTAACAGCAGTTAAGCATAGTATAATTCCTACAATCAGTGGCGTATTTTGAGATTCAGCGCCCTGGGCCTATAAGGTTTGCCGCCCCATAAATTAACGAAAAAAAAAAACTTCATTATAAAATAAAATCCAGCAGTGTGTTGATGTGGGCCGAGAATGATGTTAGGGAATGCAAACATAATTTTTTTTCTGATGGACAGGTTGGCTAACGGATTTGTCAATGACACTGTCATATAAACAGATTGGGTCAAGCCAGCTTCTACAGGGTGACAAGGAAATTCAATTCAAACTATTCCTTGAAAAGGGTTATATTAGAGGCCATTAGCAGCAAATTAAGTCTTGTAAACTAGGGGTCAAAACTGGATGATTATCAAGCTGAGACGGTTCTTCGATTGTTAATTGAAGATCTGAAGCAAGAATATTTTTTTAATGATCACAAATTTTTCATCTTACAAAAAAGCATCAATATAATGTTTAGAGTGGAGTAGTTTTTTCATAATGAATTGTTATTGGTAACAATTCAGAAAACTTATTAAAAAAATAGAAGAACTGTTGCAGCTCGGTAATTATCCGGTTTTGACCCCTAGCTTACTGGACCTAATTTGTTGCTAATGACCTCTAGTATAACCCGTTTCAAGGAACAGGTCGAATTGCCCTGTCACCCATTTTATTAAGAATTGCTGAACTGTTCCTAAACGTAGGTAATTTATTATTATTACGTAGTGCAATTGTCACCGCAGTGCACAGGAATATGCGTTATGCTTTTTCCGTAAATGGAAATGCTTCCTTCAAATCCATTTATGCATTGTTTTAAAAGAACACATTCTTCTTGTAGATCATCCGCCAGATCAATCGGGTATATACATACTTTTTTACCCAAAGTCCTTCCTTTGGTATTGTTCGTCGAATCGTTGAGCTCCTTATGTTTTGAGTTGAGCTGTACGATTACTGACAAATGCGTGCACTGACTGGACAGGTCCACTCAATCTGTGTGGTTCTTTCCTCAAAAGACCATTTCAGACATCAATCCACATGGTCTTAACATGATCTGACCAAGATTATGTCTGGACTTTAAAAGAGACTGTGACCTCTGAGTTTGTTTCGGCCTTTCTTCTCAGAGTAATCAGATAGGAAACGCCGACCACATCTAGTTTTAAAAAAAATGTTTGACGTGTAAAAGTGTTTGTACAAACCCATTTACAGAAATAAAAATAATTTATCATTTAAAATTTTGGCATTCCTTCTAACTTCTGCTTCAGACATTGGAACCAAATTGCATAAACATGCAAAATTGGCGGTTACCACGTCGTACGAAGTTTTGCGCTTCCATAGCTCGCCCAACAATCAATCGCATGGGATGAAGGAATTAACCCTGAAATGGTCACGTCGCCCTGTAACAACACTTCTCCCTCGCGACACTCATCGTCTCATTTCTTTCTCTTAATAATTTATTCTCTTGTGACTGTTACTGTATTATTCTTAGAATTTTCTTTTACCAGAATCTTCAAAAGTATGAAAAGATTCCCATTGATTTTCAATAAATTAATACATACTGTTTTACACAATTAGGGTGCAGGTCTCCAAAATTCCGATAATATGGCAGTTCATAGTGAACTTTGTTGAACCAATAGCCCTTTTTTTTGGGTGGGAAATCATCAAATGGCTTCTGCCACTCCGGGTGGAGCGGGAGGGCGTGTCAGACTTTTACTGACTAAAACCCACCAGTGTACCTTCAGTTGCCTGTGCCGAGGCCACCAACGGTTTCTCTTTCGAACAACCCGCGACCCTAACAGGCATCATCGGCGCTATTGGACCCCGTCAGATAGTGCTGACATCTCATTGAACACGACTTGCCGTCGACCCGAGCCTGGTCCTTACCGGACGGCCAGCTACCCATTGCTCGCCGTCCGCAAGCTCGCACCTACGGTTCCCGGGAATCTGCGGGCGATTCCCGACGCCCGGGGCGTCTACTGCGGCGACTAGGGGCGTGAAGGCGCAAGGATTGCCTCTCCCTCAGGCGCTCTGCCTCCTCATTCGCGAGCATTACTGCTTAGCAGAAGAAGGTGACGGCTTCCCATTCCCTTTCGCTCCGTACCATGGCCTGGACCAGGGCCAGACGCGAGAGATCGCCGCTGCCGATCGCCTCCGCGAGGACACGGCGGTGCTCCGCCCAAGCCGGGCAGACTATCACCGTATGCTCCACCGTGTCGTCGAGCCAATAGCCCTACAGCTTTATTTTTAACTTCAAGAGCCGCTTTTGTTTGGCTCCAAACTTTATAAAGGCTGGTACAAGGATCGTCCTTCGCTGAACATAGTTGACTGACGGAATGCAAACGACTAGAGCAACGTTGAAACATCCTGACTAGTCCGGAGAGCGACGGAGTCCAACGGACACGTCGCCGCCCCGCCGCCGATCAAAAAGCGATAGCCCCGCGTCTTGAAGTCTATCAAACTTACAACCAAATTACTTTCGAGTTTTTGTTAATTATGTAGGCATTTTTGTAATTTCTTCAGGCATTTATAGTCAAAAAGAAAAACGGACAAGGCTGAGCACGAGGTGCGGCTTGCTCCGCCCCTCGCAGCCTGCCGCCCCGGGCCATGGCCCTTTTGGCCCTAGGGTAAATACGCCCCTGCCTACAATACACATATCATGTTAACATCTACATCATACCTCATTTCCACGAAGTGTCATGCAGCACAGCAGCATCATGTACCTATAATACACTAACATTATGTTTAAGGGCTAATTTCACCAATGAATTTGAATGCAATCGGCACATAAACTATGTTTAAGAGCTGTCATTATATTCTTCTTAGCATGTCAATGGCAAACTAACAGCCGAACCCAAAAACGTATCTATCTCCAATTTTGGCATACTGGAGATAGAAAAATCTTTCAATCTCTGGTTTTAACGTCCCAATAAAGCCAATGTTTGGGACCATCTAATGTGTTGACAGCTATTTGTTTGACAGGGACAGATCGAATTGTACTGTATATCATCAGTAGCAATTTGTCTTAGGTTATTGGATCCATTCTGAGGAGGGGTAACTTTTATTTGTTCTGGATTTGGTCATAAATGGACTCTCATTTATGGCCAAACCCAGAACAAATAACAGTTTGTCCAACCTGAGAATGGAACCCAGGACCTCATTCACAGCAGTAGCGCTTGCCATATACGTCTAGACCAAGAAGGCAGTCATTCCTAAAATATGTTATTGTGTATTTGTGCTAGATAATGCTCTGTTAGAAAATATTTTGTCCAAATATAATTGCTTGAGTGTACTAGCCCGGTCACGGCGCTTACAGATTTTATAGTGTGGTTTGTTTGTTTGTTAAACAGAGGACATCAAACTCTTCCTTTTCCGAAGTCGATCAAAACTTCAAAACAACCTAAAACACTTGCCTGATTCACGTCTATGTCATAATATTCTTCTACTTTTCCAGGAGATGATCGTCCTAGCCAGCGCGATGGTGGTTGGCTGGACTTTTGTCCCCGCCTGGGTCCTCTATAACATCAAGAACTACAGGAACAAAGAATAGGCTGACGGTCAAGCTTAGAAATTATCATGTAGATACAGTGTGATATGTATTATGTTAAGTAAATGGTTAATTTAACAATGCCAATTTTATTTTAGCAAATATCGGACCGTCGCACAGTGGGTCGAAACTATGATTTTAGTGACTTAGGGCTCAACTTTGCTTTTTTACTTTTTTCCTCATGTGGATGGATAGAGCTCATTAACCTCAACAATAATTGTTCTGATGTATTTTTTCCTAAACTTTATACTTTGGGTAGAAAAATGTGTTTTGTTATTTTTTTGTATGGAGCGGATCAAATAACCTTAAATTCCTGCTAAGTAGCGTGTGATCCCGCGTTGAAACTTTATTTTTCATATACCTTGTCTAGTCTATTATCATTTGATGCTATTAACGTGTGCATAAAGTTGCAACTCTGCCAAATAAATGGATTGAAAAAAATGAAAAAATATATAGAATAAAAAGCTACATTTTTTACTTTCGTAAGTTCTTTTAAGTTAAATTTGATATGGAATAGTAAGTAAAAGCACGTAATAATACACATAGTTACTTAACAACTAACAACAATACATTTAAAAGGTCCCTAATTAGCTTAAATTTACTAATATATGTAGTATTAGTAAATTTAAAGCTAATCACACTAATCATAATACATTTAAAAGGTCCCTAATTAGCTTAAATTTACTAATATATGTAGTATTAGTAAATTTAAAGCTAATCACACTAATCATAATACATTTAAAAGGTCCCTAATTAGCTTAAATTTACTAATATATGTAGTAGTAGTAAATTTAAGCTAATTAGGGATCTATGAATTTCAATTTCTTTGTTTTAATGACTTTAACATGTTTATGAAATGTTATTTTAAGTTAGATTTAATACTGAATAGTGAGTAAAGATAGGTACATAATAATACAAATTAGTAAAGGTAAACTAACATTACTACAACTAACACAAGCAAACTAAAAACTAACTATAAACAACATCAAACATTACTATTTCCTTTCAATTATGAGTTTGACATTTATAAACTAATAAAAAAAACAAGAAACTTACAAACTACCAAAAAATCTTATTCACTATCGCTATGACTATCTTGTAAATTATCTACATCAATAAAATCTATATCGGATTCTGTGGGAAAAATCAGCAGAAGCTCTTTGACTTTTGGAGAGAGAACCATTATATTTTGTTTCACCATTCGAGGTCTTAGACTTGTGATCTTTGGATCAGAAGACAAAAGAAGATTGTGTATAATATCCTCATTTGTCGCCGTTCTACTTACCTTTCTAGAATGACTCTCTCTATATTTCCGGAAATCTTTATTACGAGCTTCCGCTGCCTCTTCCGACAGTTTACCTATAGGTATGGCACCAAAGTGCTTAATTATATCACTCCCATGTACTAACAATTTATGTATACTGGAAGGCATATAATACCAGGGATATAAGTGAACGTACAATTGTGCAGTATCTCTACAAAATTCGGAAAACTTAGAAAGATCCACGCTCTCTCCAGATGCAACCGTCTGAAGAATCACATGAAACCTTTCTATTAAATCTTTATCTATTCCTGTTATGCGAGCTGTTGTTTCTGCATCCCTAAAAAATCTTCTGGCAGTATTGCCATCATTGGTTGTGCCTACTCCTTGCTTGACTACGTCAATAAGTAAACCGCATTCTTTCTTAAACGCTTGCTGTATAGCGCTCTTTCTGAGTGACATTTTTTCTTTGTCATCGCCCCTACAACTCCATTTTTTGAAGTCCAAACGATAAGCTGCAAACAAAAAGAAATATCACTTAAATAAAAATCTCACAAGTAACTATATAACGTGAAAAAAATTATGAACTAATAAAATTATATTTACCGATATGAAGTAAGCACTCCATGCTTCTTATCCAGGCATGTAAAGATGACATTCCATACTGGAACACTTCTTCGTTGTTCTCTTTTTGAGCAAGTGACTCTAAATTGTTCATCTCTGACGGTTTTGCTTTGCAGATATCACAGACAGCTGAAGATGTGTCTGACAAATATGACGATATTTTGCCGTCTATCATCGTCAAGTGCAATTGATGCTTAACTTCAACTTGATTGAACTTGATTGGCTGAAGTGTTTCTATTTCTTCGGTTATCCTCATTTCCGGTGTTTCTTAAACTAGCAATTGTAGTAGCTTTAAGTTCATCCGGGGATAACGAAAGCGATTGGTTAATTTGATCAACGCGTCGTCGTTTTTGCCTGGAGCCCAATTCCTCGAAAGGTTTTCGAGGTGTAAATGTAGATGTCGAAGCTTCTGTAGTAGATGGTGGTAGATTTTCGACATCTTCAGTATTACAAATCTCGAGCCTTTCCTGTTCAGTGTTCACAGCTTCAGGTATCATTCCTTCGGGCCAGTTTATTGCACGTTCCAACCAATCACCATTTTTTCTTACAAACTGTGCTAACGTGCGACTACTTCGTTCCCATCTTGCACTTATATTTGAACAAAAGCGCGTACAGAATTTTTGGAGCTCAACACTGTTCTCTTCGGTCACGTTTATTTTATGTTGTAGGAATTGAAAGAATTTTTGACTATCCGACAGTGACTTGACCTGCTCTCTTAAAATCATAAATAAATCTAAATTGTTAACTAAATTATCCATTATAACGAAAAAGGGACGATCAGAATCACGAGATGTTAGTAGTAGTACGAATAAACGAACACTAGTTAGTATATAATAAATTATGGTCATTTTATACTTCCAGAATCCAGTGACAAACAATGTTTACTAATTTTTCTACTACCCTCATTAACTAATTATCCTAATTAATATTACAGTAATGACTAAAAGTGAAAAACATTGTTATTTTATAAGGTAAAAGGTTAAGCTAATTACAGTAATTAAACACACAAATAGAAATTAATTGATTTCATATCCACATTTTTAAATAAAGGTCCCTAATTAGCTTAAATTTACTAATATATGTAGTATTAGTAAATTTAAGCTAATTAGGGACCTTTTAAATGTATTGTTGTTAGTTGCTAAGTAATTATGTGTATTATTACGTGCTTTTACTTACTATTCCATATCAAATTTAACTTAAAATAACTTACGAAAGTAAAAAATGAAGCTTTTTATTCTATGTATTTTTTCATTTTTTTCGATCCATTTATTTGGCAGAGTTGCAACTTTATGCATTTGTTTATAGCATCAAATGATAATAGACCAGACAAGGTATATGAAAAATAAAGTTTCAACGCGGGATCACACGCTACTTAGCAGGAATTTAAGTTTATTTGAGCCGCTCCATACAAAAAAATAACAAAACACATTTTTCTACCCAAAGTATAAAGTTTAGGAAATAATACATCAGAACAATTATTATTGAGGTTAATGAGCTCTACCCATCCGCATAAAAAAAAAAGTGAAAAAGCAAAGTTGAGCCCTAACGGCCGCTTTCTATAAACGATCGTAAATTTAAGATTGGTAGCAATCCAGATTTTATCTGATCTCTCGATTGATGCTGAATCTGTATTTCAATAAGTCGATCTCGTCTAAAAATCCATAAAAAAAAAGGGATAGGTCATAAATTTGCGCCCTCTCTAACGTTTTGTTTCACGCAATTGCAGTAAAAGTACATCAGCGGTATTAACGACTAAAAAGGTGGTTGTTTTATCAAAGCTAATCTATTTTAAGTATAGTGATAAGAAATTGCATACACAGACATACACAATTGTTTGCGAAGTTGCAGTGGTCAAGTATTTTAACTTTTCGTCGAGATTAGTAAAACTTAAATGTTTTGTTGATGAGGAACGGAACGGGACGTCAGTCAATCAAAACGGAGCGTCAGTTTGACATTGACAAAATTCTCAATTCTCTTCTCAACAAGTTTGTTTGTTTCTTCGAAAGTAAAGTGAAAAATGGAGCCAGAAACTGTAAGTAAATAGTTATAACGTAGCTCTTAAACCCAGAAGCCATACCCCACAAAGAACCAACATGTAATTACTAGGTAAAACAAATTCACCCATTTCAACTAACATTTTTAGTTAGTTTGTTACTAGAGTATGTCTTCATTCGTCCAGTTTCTACCTTTTATGTTGGAGTTTTCGTCGTAATGGGGTTTTGCTTTAATAATTGTGCAATAAACATTCACGTATACTCAAATATGTTTGAATTTAGCCGTAAAAAATAAATGCGTGGGGACGCGGCATTTCGCGCCATTTCGTACTTCAAACTTACTAAGCTTTATTTTATTTGTTTGCAGAATAAAACCAAACCTCTTTCCAAGGAAGAGACGAAAGGGCTGCTCTCCTTAATTGAGGGGAGCAATATAATTACAAATAAAAAGACCAATGCCACCAATAATAAGATTAAGGCGGAAGAATGGGTACGGATTGCTGATATCTTCAACGCTTCTATAGGCACCTGTCGCCGTACACCACAACAACTGCGGCTTAAGTGGGAAAACTTGAAAAAGAACTCACGAAAGCGCATTACTTTAATACGGATGGAACGGATCAAGGTAAATTAAGTTTAAAATTGATAAAATAGACAAATACGAAACTTGGATTAACCCTGCCTGCTCATTGGTCTAGTCACTAGACTCCAGTGGTTATAAGAGTGACTGCTGAGCATGAAATATTGAGATTGATCCCCGGGTTGTGCGGGGTTACTGAGTTGCTCTATTAGGAATTTCTGTTGCAGCCCAGTCTAGATTTGTGCCCAGTAGATGGCCATTGGCACATAAAAACATTACTGGTGAAATGTGGGTGTACTACCGCTGCTCAATCCATTGGGGAATACAGGCATTACATTATGTATATGTTTTACTTATAGTTAAGTAGTAAATGTAGTCCAGAACATGTTGAATTATGTCATAATATGTTCCAGACTGGAGGCGGGCCACCAGGGTACTTTCCTCCTGATGACATCCTGGATAGAGTGGCAGCTTTATTGGGCAGCACTGGAGAAGGTCTCTCAGTGAGGTTTGGTGGTGATGCTGTGCCTGAAATTATTGGTGGTGGTGATGGTGATGGGAGGGTTGAGACAGCCTATATTGTGCCAGTTTATAATCACAATTCCCCAATGCTATTGATTGACAGTCCGATGCCCATGAATAATCCTTCCACATCCATGGATTATACACAGATGTCCACTGAAAATCCAATGTCCATGGGCAATGAAGTGCCAGCCAATGGCATTGTGGATGAGTTGGTAATGCTGGGCAATATTGGTACTCCTATGTTACCAAAAGAAAAAAGAAACTTTAGATCCAGTGGTAATATCCTACTATAATAATATTATAAATCTGAAAGTTAGGATGTTTGTTGCTCAATAACACTTAAAAGGTTGAAGCTAGTAATGTTATAAATTGTTTTTTATTAAATATATAACATTTTGATTTCCTATATTTAATGCATTTTTGTCTTACAGGTGGTATAAAACGGAAGCTACTGAAGCCAGATTATGGTCGTGAAGCTAGAAATACTGCATTGGCTGAATATTATATTGTTAAGAAAAAGTTGTTAGAGAATAAGTTGGAAAAAATTAAGTTAGAAAATGTAAAATTAAAATTAGAGATAAGGAAGCTGAAGGGAGAGGATTTTTAAAATTATATCATTTAGTCATAATTTCGTTTTAAGTATTTAGTTTTTAATGTAAATGTGCCTGTACTGTAAATATATTTTATGTATGCAATTAATTACACAATTCTTTTGAAAAATTTACATTTTATTTCCTGCAACTCATTGTTAACTAATTTTAAAACTAAAAGACCCTTAAGACTAAAGTGGTAATATGTAAATCTAATAAAAGCAATTTACAAATTATCTCAAGACATTAATACTTATGTGAATCAAATAACTATTAAAAATAATTTAAAATTAATCCTTGTCTATGTCTAATATCATTTTGGAAACCGTCTGAATTTTCTGATGTCACAGGAATATCATTTTCATCTGGAATTTCCACTTCCGGAGGTACTTCTTCAATATTATAATTTCTGCAGATGTTGTGAAGAACAGCTGTAGCAATTACAACTGTTTGTATGTTATATAATGACAAGCGCATGGTCAATGATATAACTGGGAAGCGACGTTTCCAGACTCCAAATGTCCTACACAAACAAATACAAATAACTTTTAATGAAGTTTGTTAATAAAAAGAAGTAAATAATCTAATGAATAGGTACTGAATTTCTTAGTAATCTAAAGTCTAGTCAAAGTTTTATATTTACCTTTCAATTGTGTTTCTAGTCTTTATCTGTGCCTCATTGTATCTTATTTCCTGGCTTGTTGATGGGTTTAACAAAGGTGTGAGCAAGTATGGCCGGTTTGGATAGGCACTGTCCCCGAGTAACCAGCGATTTCCAAGAATGCCATCTTCACACTGGGCTGTAATGACAGTTAGATACTTACATCATTTATTTTAAAAGTTATTAGAAAGAACAATAAACCCAATATATACCTCTTAATACTGAATTATTAAAAATAGTAGCATCATGAGCAGAACCAGGCCACCGAGCAACAACATTCATCAATTTAAGGTCTGCATCACAAACAGCTTGGACATTGATTGAGAAGTATCCTTTCCTATTTCTATATTCCTCACCTATTGTTGAACCTGAAATAGAAACCATTTTATAATGAAAAATATAGCTGTTTGATTGATAACAAATCAAAGCCTTGTAAATACCTACATGGAGACTGAATGTGTACATGTGTACAGTCAATAGCACCACATACTCTAGGAAATTGAGCTATGTTATAAAATTTGTCAGTTGTTCTAGAATGCAGAAAAATGTATTTGCTATACAATCTAGCGATAGCAGCAGATATGTCTGCCACTATTCTACATGCTGATGCTATGGATACTCCAGCAAAGTCTGCCACTGAATTAAGCATTGTCCCCAATGCATAAAATCGAAGTGCCAATAAAAGTTGATGCAGTGGTGGTATCCCATTATTCCTGAAAAATATACAATAGTTGTGTTGTAAGTATCCGTTCTTTTAAGGTTATTTTTATGTTTAAAGCAATTAGAGTGGACATAAACAAATTTCTTACCGTCTTGATTTCACTTTGATAAAGGGCATTATTTCAATCAAAACAGATTCAACTGATACTTTGTCCATTCTGAATCTGAATGTAAACTCTGCGTCGGTTAAACTTGCCATGAAGTTTATTCGCTGAAAAGTTTTTGAGGACACGGCTCTCTCTTGTTCGCTATCGCTACTATCCCAGTCCGATAGCTGAGCTAATACTTCAAGATCACTATCACTATCACTATCACTTGAAAACATTTCCATTATAAACCTTTTCACCAAAGAATATAATTAACTACTCTACCTTTTCACAGTACAATCGGTCAAAATTTGGGGATCGCAATTAAAGATCAATAGCGTTCAAAAATCGATTTGTCAAAATCAGAGATCGGTTATAGAATAAGCATAGCTGTCACTTTCATACAAATACCAATCTAAAAATCCGATCCGTCCTCCCAAAGATGGATTTTAAAAAAAGATCAGTTTATCGACTTTTCGATCGGTTATTGAAATACTAAAAGTAGGAAATGGATTCAAATTCCAATCTCGATTGGTAAATTATGGATTGGGATTGAATATAGAAAGCGGCCGTAAGTCACTAAAATCATAGTTTCGACCCACTGTGCGTCGTATCGAAACGTCCAAACAATAGTCATGCAAAAATCCCTTGGAAAAAAAGATGTTCAGTTTTACAAGAATTTGAAAATATTCAGGAAAACTTTTTAATTTTTTCTTTTTAAAAACCCTAATTCGAACTATTACGAATATTTTAAAACCAGCCAGTCCAGCGACCGATGAGCGATGAGAAGAGTGATGCTCTTACCAACGAACAGTATGACGTCTTTCCCTTTTTGGGTTCTGTACCTCATAAAGAAAAAAGAAAGTTCAAAAAGCAAAAACTTTGGAGTTGATATAACAATTTATATGTATATTTAAACACTGGACAGCAAATAAACCGGGCCACCCGCTATCTGGGAACTCTGATTCGATTTTCTCAAAACGTATAAAACTTACAACTATCAATGTTACATCTACACAAAGAAAATATATTAAAAAAATAGCATAACTTAAGCATAATCACCATATTATGTTCCCACTGCTGGGACACAGGCCTCCTCTCTGTGAGAGGGAGTGGGCCGTAATCCACCACGCGGGCCCAGTGCGGGTTGGTAGATGTCACATGTCCTCGAATTTTTGGTTCTAAGACATGCCGGTTTCCTCACGATGTTTTCCTTCACCGTTTTGAGAGCAGTTGTGATGAAATAATTTACACAAAGTAAAGCGCCTGGCTGGGTTCGAACCTACGACCTACAACTCGTAAGTCGCGGCCGTTACCACTGGGCCACCACTGCTCTCCAAAAAAAAAATGATCAGGATTAATTCAGCAATCTCTCCCCTTGCTCGGATAACTGCCAGGATCCTCGTACTCCTATTCATCGAACTCACCGAGCCTGACGATGAAATCTTGAGGAATTGCATTCCACTCCTCTTCAATTGCGATTCGTAGCTCTGGAAGCCTTGTTGGAGCAGGTACCCGGCCTCCCGGACGCTCGGTGTCACCACTGCGTCGACTGCCGGGAGGACACGGCGTGGCATACGCTGGCAGAGTGTGCCGCTTGGGAGGAGCCGCGCCGTGCCCTCATCTCAGAAGTAGGCAGTGACCTGTCGCTGCCGGCCGTTGTGAGTGCGATGGTCGGCGGCGTCGAGTCCTGGGACGCGGTGGGTTCCTTCTGCGAAACAGTGATCTCAAAGGGAGAGAGAGATCTCCTCCACTCTCCCGATCCGCAGCATCCGGGCGCAGGCGGAGGGCGGACAACGCCCTCTTCCAGCCCCCCTAAATGGGTCCAGGGGCGACGGATTCGGGGACATCCGTCGCCGCGTCGCCCCCCAACATCAGGACCCGAGAAGGCGGCGCGCGTAGTGTTCCGCGCGCGCCGCTCACAGACGTTTCGGGTCGAGTACACCTCACTCCCCCCGCCCGAGACAGGGTCCGCGCAAGCGCGGGCCCTGTCTCGGTAAATAACGTACTAGATGTGGCATACAAGGCAGCGTACTGACCAATATAATTATTTACTCATAATGTGAGATTTTAGTTGTTTTTTTTAAACGCGGACAAACTTTTCTGTTCCTTTATTGCCATCGGTATTTTATTGTATATGTAAACACCCTCATATTCAATGTTTCTTTTCCCGTAATTAACTGTTCTGGGTGGTTCTGGGCGTTACTAAGTAGTTGGAGTTTCGAAGTGTTATTTTTTGAACTTGATGTTTTTTTGTAAAATTAAGCGATGTATGAATATCCTTATGAATTATTTTACGTATTAGAATACACGTATAATACAAGTATGTTTGGGAAATTGTCATTATTTTGGTATCTTCGTATAACTTTTGAGTAGGCGTTGGAAATTTATAATTGAATAAAATTTTGATTAATCTATTTTGTGCTGTCTGTAGTATTCCTAGAGTGGTTTTAGCTGCGGTACCCCAGATTTCAATTAGGTAGTCAATGTGTGGTTTAACTAAGGAATTATATATTATGTACCGAACTTTCCGAGGAAGACACTTCTATAAACTGTGAAGAGCTCCTGTAAGTGATATTAGTTTACATCTGATTTTGTCAATGTGCGGCTTCCAACTCAGGGAGTTATCTAAAATTAAACCTAGGTATTTTTCTTTGTTTTTTCTGTGGATTACTTGATCATTTATTTTTAGTTCTATATCATCTATATTTTTTTTATTTTTTGGGGCAATTATAATATAATTAGTTTTTGTAGTATTAATGGTACGGAGATTAGCTTGGAACCACTCATTTAGAATGTTATGTGACCTCTCGCTGCCGGCCGTGTACGATAAAAATGTAACGCTGTATGTGCGGTTAACGAGATGCCGTCGCGAGGCCATACGCTTATAAGCAACAGTTGCTTATAAGCGTATGGCCTGGCCATAACAGATCCTTCTCTATAAGCAAGTCAAGTCTCCTTCCCTTCTGACGGTATTTGAACTTATGACCACTTTGTGTTCTTCACGCAGACTTTGTTGGACTTGAACTGCGCACCGCGGGTGATTTCGCAGAACATAAAGTTGGTTATATCGAACATCTGCTGCTGATGAAGCCCTAAGCCTGGCCGCACCTGGACGGCGATCGAATGCTGCACTCTCTAGGTATCGTCTGTAAACTCGTTGCAACAGAGATCTGCTGCTTTGAAGTCTTCGAGCGACCGCACGTTGCGCAACGCCTGCTTGAAGTACTGCTACAGCTTGAGCTACTACCTGAGGTGTATAATAATAATAATAATAATTCTTTATTGACATAATATTTTACAGAAAGTTTGAATCCTCTGACTCCTGAACTAGGTGTACCTGTATGTCAGGAGTCAGCGCCCTCTCCCATTTTAATTGGCTTAGATACTAATGTCAACATAGGAATAGACAAACATACGTGCTAAATAATAAAATTTTAAAAGAAGTAAAACCAAAATACTAAAATAATAATAAAATAAACAATAACAGAAATTAAAAGTATAAAATGGATGAAAAAGTAAACATAAAAAAAAAAAAAAAAAATATTGTCGACGATAATATACCGTGCTGCGTGTGTGTAGGTGTGTACGTGTGCGTGAGGGTGGAGTTCGTGTTTGTGTATGAGTAGGTCTATGAAAGAAAGGTATGTTATATGTATGTGTTCCACTGCAGAATAAGACTAATTATTTATTATTTTCTCTACATCCTCATAATCAAGAGTGAAGAGTCACTTCTTTAGCATACGTTTACATTCATGTAGTGTTACCGGATAAAAATTTAGGATTCTATTTATTTTGTTGTATAAATATACAGATAGAAAAGCGTTTTGTCGTCGTGCAAAAGCCGTGCGACATTTAATCGATTGAATTATGTTTGGAGTTGTTCGCTTATTTCGAAGTTTACCTGGATCGTATGGGGTATCCATTAAGGACCCAAAAAAGTAGCAAAGATACACGCGTCTGATCAAACGATGGCCAAAAACTAAAGTAAGAGTAACCTAAGAAATTTTCGACTACTCTCATTTTAGAAAAAAAATAACACTTATAGTGAACTCTAGTCAAAACAGAGCAAATCGTAAGCATTTTGTTTTCGTGTTTGTTCCTTGATAACAATGTGAGTTGACGATACATTAGAATAAATTTGCAGTCATTTTAATCAACATGAAACGCACTTTCTGTAGGTATAACTTTGATAGTTTTAAGTTTTACACTTTTTATAGCGGGTGGCCCGGTTTATTTGCTGTCCAATGTAGTTGAAATGTGCTAATTAAGCCCTTTCATTCATTCATTCTTTGTTTTTAGTTCATGACTTTACCTCCTTTATAAGGCGCCATATTCAATTTAATGTCATGCCATACAGCCTATAACCAGCGGATGATCAAGACGCTTCCAACAAAACCTCTTTTCAAATTATGATAAGAAGTTTTTAAATTGATGAAATTATGATTTGAAGTTGTTATGAGGGGACAGATAAACATACATACGGTCAAAATCATAACCCTCGTTTTTGCTTCGCCGTATCGGGTAAAAATTAAACCTTTAACGGAATATAATCAAACATGAACTCACGACTTTTTCCCAAGGTAGGCAGAAACTATAGAATGCTACATACTACGATCCTCACATATTTCTTTTACCTTGTTTACGTTCATATATCTGGGCCCTGCACCAGGGGCGTAGCTACCGCCGTATCAATTATACGGGGCCCCCGACATGAACTCCTCTCAGACCTGTCACTATATTCCATAGGGGCAGAAACTAGAAAAACTAAAGTCATCATCAGCTATAAATGATTTTATAAATCAGTTTGCCGAAAAAAAGGCAAGGAGAGTGTTTAGATTTGAATTGTTTGTAAAAAAATTGGAAAAAAGTGACAGATAGATAAAATTATGATGAAGAAAGAGATAGGTCCTGGGTTCGATTCCCAGGTCGGGCAACGTGTTATTGGGTTTTTCTATCTGGAATTTCTCAGTGCCAGCCCGGAGTCTGGATTTGTGCCCGGTTAATGGCAATAGGCTCGCCCCCTATTACATGGGACCTTAACATAACTTGCGAAATGTGGGTGTACTATAGGTACACGTCTGCACAACCCTTCGGGGAAACAAGGCGTTATGTTGTGTGTGTTTCTGTGTGTAATTGTTTTTTTCTTTTGTGAGAAATCTTTACCCTTTTACCCCCAAACAAATTTTTATACGGGGGGGCCCCGTATAAAAATTTGTTTCCCAAGACACGCTACGCCACTGCCCTGCACCCTAATTGCGTAACACACAATCAATCAGAATCTGAATCATTTTAGAGGATATTGCCCATCCATTGCATCATATGTTCGAAAAATGAGTCTGCTCAAATACGGAAATAATGCAATGAATGTTGTTGATCTGTCAAAATGGGAGCCATTCCCACGCACGCCAGGTTGCGAGTAGGTACCACGCACCTGGCATTCTATTATTATTTATGTCCTTCTAGGGCATCTCCTGCCCCGGCATTTCATTTAAATATTAGAGCTCTATTTGTGTTATTTGAGGGTAGGGCCAGGGGATACTTACTCCACAACATATGACAAGGGGATCAAAATTGAACAAACCAAATATTTAATAAACGATTTATTTATTACAAAATATAAAACAGTATTCATACAACATCATACACGAGTATACCTGTAAATTACTAAATATTTTTGTACAAAATGAGGCTTATTGTTTAGTCTTTCAAACAATTTACTGTAGGTACATAATTGTAGTGCAAAAGGCGACGTCTTTCTTTCCCTTAGTGCGCCTTATACTTACCTACTACCTACTTGTAAAAGCAAGAGTAACATTTTTTTATGAATTTAGTAATAGTTTCATAACTTTGTTACAGTAAACAGGTAACAAAAGTCTCATTGCAGTTTATTGATATCCAAACCAAACAACAATTACGCTGAACACCGCCAAAATCGGTGAAGACTTAAACAAAATGGCGGCGCCCCGTACAATTGGCGCGCATTCTCTTTCCAGCCATTCATATTCTGACGTAAATTGTCGCTGTAGAAGAATAGGTCCGATGGTGTTAAAGACTCGCTGGTGGTAATCATTCAAGTATTTAATCTGAAAAAAAGAGCGTTTTTGAATGTTTTATTTTTTATCAGTTAATTTCATGTTACCAGTTAATTTCATGTAATCAAAATTCATTTATTTGCCAGAATGTAGGTTTACATGGATTTGTATGATCTTAAAACTGTAACGGTCCCTGTACATTCTACCATAACATATGGTGTGCAAATGTTTTATTCTAAAATTGAAAATAAAATGGCAGCAACAACAAATAAGTGCTCATGCATTAGGTGTAAAGTTTATTACTGTCAGATTGAGAATTTAATAAATAATTGTAAATTGTAATTGATGATGCCAAAACTATTATAATATCAAATTGTCGACATAGTAAAATTTTAAAATTAATTAAGATTCTAATGTATTACAATATTTTGGATTTCAGTTTCTTTCTCTGCGTTTTTCTTTTAACCATTGCGTTATCTTTTTTTTAACATGGTCAAAGGTAAACCTTTAAAGGCGTCCGGTAACCTGTTTTTATAACCTACTCCAAGCTGCTACACAAGATATGATATCAGAAGACCAATAATTCTCGTACACATTCAAATTCAAGTCACAAACTCATGTCAGCGACAATCAATGTCAAAAATGTATGAAAATTTATAATTATGTCTTTTAATTTTAATATTATTTCATAATACCAAAAATTTAATCAATTAATAAAAACATAACAATATATATATTATATATAACTAAATTAAATAACTAAATAACTATCTATACCTACCTATACAAATGAATATAAAAACACTCATGAGTCGAAGTACTCGTCCGCATCGCTGTCATCCGGAAACGTGCCCAGAAGACTGGCAGCATTGCCACGCTGAATGGCAATGCTAATTCTTTGGCCAAAGAACAAACCAGCCCTGTGGTCACGTGAAGTGTCGACTAGTCGGTGAGAAATTTGTTTAAAAAGGAGACGCGCACTCGGGTCCCGTGACCCGAGCGTTTCGACCCCAAACGGCTCAAAACTGTAGTTACTTACCCATAACGTTACAGTATTTGCGCCGCTTGAGGGTCTTAGCAGCCGCAGCAGCAGCGCCAGCACAGCTCGCCGTGCTAGGAACATGAGATGGAGCAAGGGTATCGACACAGGTTGCGTCCCACACCAGAGGCCGTCTACCATACCATACCGTCTGGTCTCTTCCCATCGTCACGTACCAAGCCGTTTGGTTCTAAAACCGCAGGTACGCGTGACAAGGGCTCGATAAATAATATCGTTGATGCTGGCGTGCCGTGCTATGCGAAAAATGAAAAAAAATTGAATCTATTTTTGACTGACTGGGACTGAGATTAGGATGTGACCGTTCCTAAAAATACGCAAATTGCCTGTACGAGAATATTCAAAAGATGTTTGAACTAACCTCAAAATCAGTGAGAAGGTCGATATCCAGGCATGCTACCTGATGCGGTACCAGGGATATAGTGCGGAAACCCACCGCACCTCGACCAGCAAAATCTCCTTCTAAGTCCGGAGCCTGTAAGAAGAGATACATTAGAAGCTAGCGATTGGGGCAAAAATCCGCCTTCACCAATCACTTTCGTACTTTTTTATGAACCAACGCACACTAAAGGCAGGATACACGCACTTTTTTTGTGTAAAATAGGGCTGAGCTGTGGCCCGTTGCGGCTGTTATGTGAGCTTGGCTTTAAAATGACATCATGAAATGACATGACATATGTATGGGAAAGACATTAGCCCAGAAGAAAATATTAATACATAGGGTGGTAATTAGTGACCGATACTCAAGTACATGATTGCACTCGTCATAACGTACAACTTTCTCAAAGAAACGATTTTTTTTAATAGGTACCTAACAAGAATAATACACCATCAGCTGTAATTTGATTAATCTATTAATCCCTTTTTAGAAACAAAACTATCATTACTATTAAAAACTGTCATAAAACAAACGTACGGACCGCGCGCGTGCTATCAGCTGTTATTCTGGGGTGATTGGGTCATGCGCTTGGTTAAACATTTATTCGGGAGAGTTATTTGTTATGACGAGTACAATCCTGTGTTTAAGTATCGGTAGTATCGTAAGTATAGTAGGTCGACGTCAAGCCGTATTCAGGTCAAGTATAATAATTAAGAGAAAAATATATTAAAAGCCTTAGATTTGTATTTGAAAAATTACGGGCATTAACAAAAAAAAGAGAAAATCTACTGCCTGTGACGGTCTTTTAACACCTGTTGCTACAAATTTTTACTTTTTTTTTTGTTAACTATTATGATGACCCAACCTAACGACTCCGGCTTGACGTCAACTTACGGGACATCCTGTATAACATTGTTTTTTTTTATGATTTTTTTTGGGATATGTGGTTAGCTAGAGACCTCGACAATTGACCATATTATTCATGCCTGAGCTACAGGCAGTAAGTTCGTCATGCTCCTTTAGATGTTACTGCTTGCGGTAGCGTCGGGGGTCGGGTTGCCTCCTTCCCTCAAATAAACCGCTCACGGCCCGCTGGTCCCATTTGGGTTCGGTAATAGAAAATTCTCTCAAGCCCCGCTGGTCCCATTTGGGATCCAACCGTTTCGCTCGGTTTTATCTCTAACAGTAAAATAAAATAAAGGTTATATTAGTCTGTGGTTTGTGTCAGGGTCGAGCCAGATAGTTACTCTATTCTTAACAGTCGTTCGAAACCATAAATTTTGTCGGAATATTTTTTAAAAAAATGTTAAAGTCGCGTAGTTTGTCGCCGTGGGTGGTCTGTCAATGGCGCATGTTCGTTTTTTAGTGAATTTAAGTGTTTTTGTGTTTAAATTGACTGTGAGTGGATTGATATTTACTTGTGAATAGTTATTTCATTGTTGTGGATAGTTATTTGAGCGAAAAATCATAAAAAAAAGTTTTTGTGTGCAAAAATGTGTTACGTAAACAAACCGTTTTTGAAAATTGTAAGTTTTATTTCGTCATTTATTTACAATATTCAACTCTCGTATTACGAATACTGTTTTTATTTTGTAATATGGTATGTTTATTCAAGAACCCAAAATAATTTACTTATAGTGGGTGGAATCTACCAAAAAATTATGAAAAAGTTTTTTTTTTATCAAAACCGCGTAAACGGCGAATTTCCGCGATATCGCGAAATTTTGCGAGCGTTTTGCCACATGACGTTAGCCGTTTCCGGGGCCGAGAAAGGTAAAGCGAGGGCGGGTAATGGCTGGTCTTTGCGTTATGCTCGTGAACGGGTGTTGTTTTTGGTGACAGGTCGTCTTTCTGATCATGGTTTTGTTATTGTTATTAATAATTAACTGTTTATTTATTTTACTTCGAAGGTTCCAGTTTACCATTTGTGACTTCAAGTTCCATCTAAATGAAGATAATGCTGTAACATTATGCCTGTATAAAAAATACATGATGGATTGAGGCCTAACCAAAGATGTTTAAAAATAAATGTCAAGGGGTCATAGTTATAAACCACGGCTGTTGAACACCCCGTAATCAGCACGTCGATTCTGTGAAAATCTCACCGTGAAGACTTGCGTGGAGTGCTGTCAGTGTCATCCCGTCTTGGTCAATCCCTAGTCGTGTTGTAGTCTAGTTGGCATCAGTTGCACTGACAGCTCACTCCACGTTCACTGCACCTAAGTTTTCACGGTGAGATGGTTAGAGAATAGCACTACTGTCTAGACTGTTTCCAACATGTTAGGAGGTCGGCTTCCAGTCTTACCGGACCAGATGGACCTGAATCGTGTATTTTACATGGACGACGGCCTATCTGACCACAACCGTGTACATACCACCAACAAAACAATTCGGAAAATATAAAAAAGCCGTGGCAGCCAAGAGATGACCAGTCCGCACTGACGGCGCCTGTTCACGAACATGACGTAGGGATCAGCACCATTCAGCTCAACCATTTTGAAGGGAAATGATCCAACACACGCGCCACCACCAGCGAGACATTTGAGCGTGACATGACTCCTTGATGAGACTGGTGGTCAGACTTTCGGGCTTACTCGTAGTTACTTGAAATAATTAGTTTAGAAAATAGTTTTTTCAAGCTACCTAATAAAAAAACTTAAATTCACTGACAGACAATGCACAGCACAAGCCGCTAGGTTTAGAGACATGTAATTTTGCGCAAGAGTTCTTTTTTATAACGAAAGTGAGCACTAAGGAAGGATATTTGAAAATTAACCCCCTAAAGGGGTTCAAATTTGTATAGACGATGTTTATTTTTGCCCATGGGTAAGCCCATCGATCATCATCATCATCATTTCAGCCGAAAGACGTCCACTGCACATAGGCCTCCCCCAAGCACAGCCATTTCGACCGGTTCTGTGCTTCCCGCATACAGCGGAATTCTACGGATTTCACAAGGTCATCGCCTTGTGGGAGGCCTTCCAACGCCGTTTTCCGGTACGCGGTCGCCACTCCAGAACCTTTCTGCTCCATCGGCCATCTGTTCTGCGAGCAATGTGTACCCACTGCCACTTACAATTCTTCGGGCTATGTCGGATATCTTTTTTCTCCTGCGGATCTCTTTCTGATTCGATCGGTTATGTCACTTAGTTTGTCATCTGCATTTCCTAGCACAAATTTCACAAACACTATTTTACAATAGCCGTACCAACACAGTCACCGAATACATCGTTTTGTTGTTAAAATTTCATCATAACATTCATTACATAACGCGCCATTTTTTTTTTTTTTTTTTTTCCGTTAATGGCAATTGAGTCGCATATTATTACATAATTATTACCAGGTACAACAACAACAGTGTGTCAAAACGTCAAACCTGTTTATATGACTTGACTATGACAGCTGCGCGCACAGATTATCAAAGGCTAACGGCGCGTGAGCATTCGATGCCCGGAATGTTACCATTTTACAACTTAATCTTAGCGATTGCTGCACCGGGCGACGTCATTCAACGCCGGCTGTCGCTGAAAACCAGCGCTGGGGCTCTGTCTCGGATAGGGTCGTAGCATTAAGCTGAGCGATGGCCGTTTTGCGTGGATGTGACGCATATTTTCCTCAACTTGTTATTTTTGGTGTTTGTGTTCAATCACTGCGTCATGTTTACCGCAAATAAACGTTTTTTCTTTCTTTCTTTTCTTTAAACTCCAAGCACAGCCCTCTCCATTGCCCTTTCTGGCTCACGGCTTGTGTCATATAAATACCATCACGTCTGAAGTTTCACCAACTTTTTAGACATGATTGTACCTAAATTACGGATAGGTTACTACTCACTCGTATATGATCAGCAGATTTGTTCATTTGTATAGTTTCCATTAGATCTTCATGACGGATGCCGTATTCACCAACTTCGTAATAGCCAGGTTCTGGAAAAGAGATATTTCAGGTTTAAAAAGACAATTAACGAAACCGAGAGTCAATTGTACCTATTCTCCGTCATTGAAATAATTTCTTTGTACTTGACCATACCTGGGAACCTTCTGGTTACGGAGATATTGAAGGTCAAAATCCCAACTTTAATCTGACGTCTTTTTGTTACTAAAACAAGTTTTAAATGTTATTTAAACACAACTATAAATACACCCACGGTCCATGTACCGTTGTTTTGCGTGTGTTACATTGCGCACTACCGCAAACAGCAAATTTTCACACCAAAAGAAAAAAGTCGTCCCAGAAATTTATTATTGTGCAATATTATTTAGGGCGGATTTCACCGTTCGTATTACAAAACACGTTTAAGAAAACTAAGTTCTTCATAATCGAGTTCAAATGTCGATGCTCGCTCTCGCTTTACGTCAAACCGATTTCACCAGCTACATTTTGATCGCGTTCATGAAAACCAAATTTCCGTCACATAGAATGTAAATATTGTCACATATACGCAATGCGTTTTGCATTTGCAAGATGTGACAGCGACCTCCTGCTAATAAAGCAACAAAATATATCAGTAAACCACTAAACGCGGGTACCGAGTTGTCAAACTGTGTTGTCAAAACCAAAGAGTGTTTAGTTTATCTTTGGTCAAAACTGTCCTCTTCTCTTTGGATGCGCGTCAATTTCGAAATTCGTTTCGGGGTAATATAATATATTATTGTGTGGATTTCTCTATATTTTTAAAAAGTAATGTCGGTGAAACGAAAAAGGGATCCAACTTTCGTAACCAGCGAAAAGGAAGCCCTAATTCAGTTGGTGGGTCAACATTTTCAAGTGCTGGAATAAAAAAAAACTGATGCTGTGAGCACTAAACAAAAAATTTAAAATTGGAAGAAGATTTCGCATGAATTTAACGCGATTTCTAGCATCCACCCACGAGACTGGATGGTCCTTAAAAACTGATGGGAAAATTAAAAAAAAAGAGCCAAACAGGAACAAACTTTGCGCAACCAGGAGTTTTTGAAAACAGGTATGTACTACTTATGGGCACATTTTAGTTTATTGCGAATTTACGCCTACCCAACACGGTCGATGCGCGGCTGCTGTGCGGCTCCGTTTTGTCCGCTGTTTTTGCAAAGTGCTCCCTGTTTGTTGAGCAATTACATTAAGTAATTCCTATTTTACGATTTTCCATATTGTAGAAAGTCTGTTCATCCTTACGTCCTACTGTTAATCTAATCATTTTTAATCACATTTCTCATTTTAGGAGGAGGACCACCTAAAAAAAGTAACAATGACCCAATCATTGAGAAAGTGGTGGCACTCATACACAAAAGGGTAATAGGCTATCTTAATAGCAATGATGTGGATGGGTATAATGTTTTAAGTAAGGATTCACTTAATTTACTTAGATGTATAAAAATTCTTGTTAGAATACTTTAAAAACATTGTAGTAAACAAAATTGTAAAAATTTCAGCTTCTGGTGGTAATACCGAATTGGTAGAGACAAGACATCCGGAAGTTTCGTTGTGTCTAACCGGTTTGTATTTTATAGAACTGTTTTCGTAACCGCCTATTAATTGAATTGTTCTCACTGCTGGGACACAAGCCTCCTCTCTGGTGGGAAGAAGAGAATCTTGATTTTATAAGCCTATAATTGAGATATGAACAAAAATACAAAATTACAAATAAGAAGCCTACCTAGTGTTCAAAATCTATAATTTTATTAAGAAAACTTTTTTTTTCAGATGCCAATATAAGCGAGTCAGGTGATCAGATGCATGTAAATGTTGTAGAAGATGAACCCGCCGCAACCACCATGACGGCTGTAAGTACACTGGACTCTACGTAAATGAGAATTATACATAATTTATTTGTGTTTGTTAGATTAATTTCAATTTGTAATAATTATAATTTCATCATATTTTTCACAGGACTGGTCCGAGTACAATGGAACTATGCTCAGAGATGAAATAAACCTATTCTGGCTAGATCATCAAGCCCATCAGCAACAAGTACGCCACTAAGGTATGTATTTTGCAAAAACCGTCAGAACGAGAACTAAGAATGACTAACATTATACCAAAATCGTTAAAAATAAAATGACTAGACTAGATGCTTGTACGAGTATATGACACAAACCAGAACAGGTAAAAACTTGTTTTAAATAAGTAAATAAACAAAATTTTCAGGGATCATGCAGCACCAGTAGTTGTGGCTACGGTTACCACGCTACCGACTCGTACCACTACGAGTCGCAGGAGGCCTACAGTAAGACGGACAAGGGAATCCTCCCTGAACACGGAAAGGGTTAATCTCCTATTAAAATCTGATTTGCGTGCTGAGGAGGAGCATGAAGTAGAAATCGCAATAAGAAAAGCAATTTTGGAACAAGAAAAGTTAAAAACCAGACAGGAGCAGACTTAACTTCAAATTTTAGAGATCCAATTAAATAATTTTATAAAAGTATAGTTTTAAAAGTTTTATTTTTTATTTTATTATGGATGTGTACAGTCTAGTCTTTTAAATCATTCATCGACCGATTTCAAATCCTTTTCTTTATTAAGTCAGGACACAGACTCCAATACAGACAGAACTGTTGGTTTCGTGAGACGAAATCTTTTCACAATGTCTTGGACATCCAGGGAGTCGAAGTGTTCTTCTCTCTCGCGTATCCATCGTGGACGTCGAACAATGAACTCATCCTCATCCGAACTTTCGTCATAGCATAGTCTTAATATTAATAATCTTTTCATTTTAATTAGACAAATACCAATAAAATTAATATTAATAATAAAAGACAGCAAACAATTTTTTCTCAACAACACGACACTGACGGCGTGCTGACAGCTCTTGAACACGTTCAGAATTTAAACTTGTTTAAGCTTGAACTGCGTTTTCTTTATGCTGGTGAAATCAAAAGTGGAGATCTGAACTCAGTTAAACGCTTGATTTGAGTTTAGAGTGAATTGATCGCGTTTAATTTCATTGGTGAAATCCAACCTTAGTTCGATGTAGAGAATGCTTAGTTGACGGCTATGTGATGGGTTTTTTTACAAACTGTATTGAGACTTCACAAACATCTAGGTAGATACTTCATATCCATTCATTGCGTTATATTATAAAAGATGCTAATACATACATATTATTAAGAACCCAGAAAAGGGACAAAAAAAAAAACTATTTTCTACCAATAAAAAAAAGCTAATTAGGAATTAAAATTGAATTTCTAGCAATTAAATAAAGGACGTAAAAGTTCTTATTCATATTCCTGTAGATAAAGCATTTATTAACAATTACTAAGTTAATACACATAACATCACGCCTGTAATCCCAGAAGGGTTAGGCAGAGTACCTATAGTACACCCACATTTCGCCAGTTATGCTTAAGTCCCATGTAATAGGGGGCCAGCCTATTGCCATCAACCAGGCACAAATCCAGACTCCGGGCTGCTACTGAGAACCCAAAAAAACCCAGGACCCAGGACCCAGGACCTCATGCTCAGCAGTAGCTCTTGCGACCACCAGACCAACGAGGCAGTCAGTACTACTAAGTTAATATTATTTTAAAGTGACCCCCACAACCTTGATACTGGGAAACACGTTCCATACCTCTTGGTAAGACTGGTTGTAAGACTTTCTGGCTTCTTACGACCCGTAACGACTGTCAAAGAATCTACGAATGACAGAGGCACGGAGGGGAGGGGTCTCTGTACGAGTATGTACCTAATACCATAACCCATCTAGGACAGGACCGACTTCTGCAAGCGTAACATTACCATTATCGATCGACCAGCGTAGCTGTATGTTAGCCATGAGCCACTTACTTAAAGGGCTCGTGGCTACGTAACAGCCTGCTTACTTAACATTACTATAAATAATTTTAGACGCGATTCCAGAATCAGCAGCAGTAAGGCCACTAAGAAGCCAGATGGGCCCTTCGTGCACGTTCATAAAGTGGCCACGAGCCCCTTTAGGTAAGTGGCTCGTGGCTAAGTAACAGCCAGCTTACTTAACACTACTATAAATAATTTTAGACGCGATTCCAGAATCAGCACCAGTAAGGCCACTAAGAAGCCAGATGGGCCCTTCGTGCACGCTCATAAAGTGTCCACGAGCCCCTTTTGGTAAGTGGCTCGTGGCTAAGTAACAGCCAGCTTACTTAACATTACTATAAATAATTTTAGACGCGATTCCAGGATCAGCAGCAGTAAGGCCACTAAGAAGCCAGGCGGGCCCATCGTGCACCTTTATAAACTGGCCACGAGCCCCTTTTGGTAAGTGGCTCGTGGCTAAGTAAGAGACAGCTTACTTACCATTACTATAGATCATATTAGGCGCGATTCCAGGGTCAGCACCAGTAAGGCCACTAAGAAGCCAGATGGGCCCTTCGTGCACGTTCATAAAGTGGCCACGAGCCCCTTTTGGTAAGTGGCTCGTGGCTAAGTAACAGCCAGCTTACTTAACATTACTATAAATAATTTTAGACGCGATTCCAGGATCAGCAGCAGTAAGGCCACTAAGAAGCCAGATGGGTCATTCGTGCACGTTTAGAAACTGGCCACGAGCCCCTTCTGGTAAGTGGCTCGTGGCTAAGTAACAGACAGCTAACTTACCATTACTATAGATCATGTTAGGCGCGATTCCACGGTCAGCAGCAGTAACGCCACTAAGAAGCCAGATGGGTCATTCGTGCACGTTTAAAAACTGGCCACGAGCCCCTTTTGGTAAGTGGCTCGTGGCTAAGTAACAGCCAGCTTACTTACCATTACTATAGATCATGTTAGGCGCGATTCCCGGGTCACCAGCGGTTGGGCCACTAAGAATCCAGATGGGCCCTTCGTGCACGTTAAGAAACTAGCCACGAGCCCCTTTTGGTAAGTGGCTCGTGGCTAAGTAACAGACAGCTTACTTACCATTACTATAGATCATGTTAGGCGCGATTCCAGGGTCATCAGCGGTGGGGCCACTAAGGATCCATATGGGCCCTTCGTGCACGTTCAAAAAGTGGCCTACGCCGTGACCCGTACCGTGGCCATAGTTGAGGCCCACGTCCCATAGGGCTTTCCGGGCTAGGACTTCTATTACGTTGCCCTGGAAAAATGAAAACAATTAAACGTTAAAAATAGCCTCACTACGCTCGCGTTTGTCATAAAACAGAATGGTAGTGTGCCGTTTTCTCAAAAATAAGTCTCTAACTAAGTAGTAGTCCGAAATAAATTCTCTAAATAACTACTTAATGGAGCAAACCGCATCAAAATCCGTAGCGTAGTTTATAAGAACAGCGCGATCACATCGACAGACACAAAAGGCGACTTTATTTTTACAATGCATGTGAATCAGCCTAGGCGGATGAAATTTTTGTGTTTCCTAATTATATTAACATTTGTGTTTTGTCGGCTTTCATAAGTATAAAATATTTCTACACATTTTAAACATTTTTACAGCATTTCTTAGAAAAAATGTAATATGCATGGCTCCATTGATATGCAATAAAATTCCTAATTCCCATAGGCTAATGAATATTAAGTCATTCAAGAGAGAACTAAAACAATTGCTAATTAGTAATGGATACCGTAATGGTTTGGAGTTTTTAAAAGATACATTTTTAATTAAAAGGATGTATAATAATAATATAATAATAAATAATTCTTTATTTTGTACATTTAAAAAGAACATTCATAAGTACAAGGATTAAAAAGTAATTGTACATAATTATTTTTGTATTGACTGTAATTACGTTTTGAATTGATTGAATTTTGACTATATTATAATTATTTCCTAATTTACATTTTCCAATTAAATAATAAAAATATTATGTACGCCGAATATGGCAAAACATGTTGAACCAGCAATATTAAACTCTTCCATCTTTAAGTGCATATCTATGTATCATGTCACACATATTTATACAAATAAATGAATCTTTATCTTTATAGATTTACTAACCATTATCCCTGTAGGCAGCACGGTGGTAGCTAGATTGATCTGTCCCTTCAACACTCTCGTGAACGTCATACGTTGAGCGTCAGTGGGAGTGCCGCTCATATGACGCGTGCGAGTAATGTCGGTGGTGCCTTCACTGTGGAGAAGAGACGTAGATATTAATAAAATATTAAATACTAAGTTCTGCTTACGACTTCGTCGTCTGCGTGTTTTAACATTAATCCTATCCTGTGACACTAGGCAATAATTTGGCTTTCTATCAGTGAAAGATTGTTTAAATCGAACTTAACGGTTATAAAATACAATTAACTAAGCCGAGAGTCACTTGCACTTCCTCTCATTGTAATGTTTTATTGTATCTGGGTATCTTCTGGTTACGGAGATATTGAAGGTCAAAATTCCAACTTTTACCGACGCTTTCGAAAACAAGTTTTTGATGTTATAACACGTCCCCTGTGTCGTTGCATGCCCATGTAAGCACAATGTTTTGCGTGCGTTAAACAGAGTTTTTTTTTCCAGCATTTATTTTTGAGCTATGTTACTGAGTTTGATGAACAGAATGCGTAGTCGAAAAATATCCTCTCAATGCTAGTTTAGAAAACAAAATGCAATTTTTGTGAAAACTACTATTTATTTTGGGTAGCCTCGGTGGTATTAGTGGTAGTGCGTCAGGGATGTTTGCTGAGGCGCGGGTGGATGGCTTTGCCGCTATCGTTAGGAAGAGATGCGCCTCCCTACTCGCTCGCGTTCGTGGCAGCACCAACACTAGCCTGGGCGTTTTTACTGATCGGTGGGAGTCCCCCATGACGCAAAGGTGGGTGCGGCTGCTTGTCGTAATTTAATTTTGTGTCCAATACTAACATTAGTTTTAAGTTCATTGGTACCAACAAATTATGGACCTGGTCTGAAATAAATGTTTAATAATTGAGGTAAGTGGAACAGGGTGTGCAGTTCACACATACTCTATGGAAAGGGCGGATCCTCCGACCAGACGAGCGTCGTGTCTGGTGGGCAACTGCCCGACGATTTTTGTTTGTTTGTTTGGCATCTCGCAGGTCGTCTGCTTAAGCGGACTTGAACTGCCCGACGATTGATGTCGGGACGTTATATATACGCTAGTGGCGCGGTAAACTCTGCTTGCGCGACACAGGATTTTGCGTGACGTCAGTGTCGTCGTGATGCGTAGTTCGTATGTGGCGGTGTAGATGCTGCCACAGTGGCTTTGGTTGTTGGTTTTATTATTATTATTATATTATATTCATGCTAATAAATTAAGTAAGGGAAACCATTTTTTTTTAGGAGTTTCAAGCAGTTTTCAGGAGACCGCGGACTACACACATAGGCATCAAATTCAGACCCTTGACCTTTTTAAATCAGATGAAAACAGGAGAGGATTGCGCAGTTAGCCTTATGTCCTGGACTAGAATTCAGATCCAGAAATTTCCATAAAAATAAACTCATTTGCCACTTGGACTTTTTTTTTCGGTTAATGACAGACTCACTCCCTTATACACAGCCCTTCGATGAATGCAGGCGTCATGTTGTATACGTACAAGTACTGTCCCCCAGAATCCACAAGCAGCATATCATCAGGTCTGATGTATCGCTGCGGCCCCTCTCGTTTGGGGCTGTAATGTATGATGGCGCCGTTTTCACCAGCGCCCGCGATTGTCGAGAACGATGGGCCCATGAAGCTTTCTTCTTGGCTGGAGAAGAATATTCAAGGTTACATTAATGCAAGCACTAAAATTCAAAACAAATGTTGATGAAAACAGAACTTAACACTTTACAGTCTGATATTGTTTGTGCAGAATAAACAACTTTTCTTTCTTTCTTTATTTATTTACTTCTTTCTTTCTTTCTTTCTTTCTGACTTTCTATATTTATCATCGGCGTAGCGTTTTCCCAACTATATTGCGGTCGGCTTTCAGTCTAACCGAATGCAGCTGAATAACAGTACTTTACTTGAAGCGACTGTCTATCTGACCTCCACAACCCAGTTACTAGGTAACGCGATACCTCTTGGTAAGACTGGTTGTCACACTTTCGGGCTTCTGTCTCCCCGTAACGACTGTCAAAGTTCCACGAATGACAGCCGGGACCAACGGCTTAACTTGCTTTCCGTGACACGGAAGGTTCTTGGTATGTAAAGATGGTCACCCATCCACTGACCAACCGCCAGTGTGACCAAATGTCAGTTGTGTATCTTTGACAGTCGGGTGGTCGGTCGTCGAACTGGGTTGTGGACTTCTAAAGGCAGTCGCTCCACATAAATAAATGAACCATGTTAAAATAAGTGATAGTAACATTTATTCTAAGCTGCGTGAGTCAGGCACGCCGATCCTGGGAAATGTCTACATGACTGCGTGTAGTCGTAAACACCGCTCCAAGATGGGAGAGTCCCACCTATCTGCCAACGTTCTAAGAATGGGGTTGGGGCTGGCGCGAACACGGCGTAGCAGAGATGCGCTTCTCTTGCGCATGATGGCCGAAAAACTATCAACTTCCGCGTCGGCAAACATGTCGGACGCGCTACAAAAACGCCGCAGCTTCATCAACATCGTGAACGTGTTGATATATTGTGTGCGCGGGCCACTACTCGTATATGCCCTTTGCGTAAAGTTCACAAAATACTGGTATTCAGCTGCATCCCGTTAAACTGGAAGCCGACCCAAAAATTTGTTGGAAAAAGTCTCGGCAGATGATGATTATTTTTAAGTGTATTAAATAGTATTTGACCCAGGTTAAGGCACACAAAACGACAAAACAGAAGAAAATAGTATTGTGTGCCCCACGGCTGCGTCAAACTTACCTTCTGAACTGCACCATTTGGTCTGACAGGTCAACTTCAGAGACCTGTAGTCCTGCAGCCACTTGGCGTTCAACCCAGTGTAAGGACCTGACCACGGCCACACCATCTTTTATATGGGCTAGGCGGAAACCCTGGGGATAAACAGATACATTTTTCATAACATCACGATGGTATTCACCAAAGGTTAAGGCACACTCACATTTCGCCAGTTATGTTCAAGTCCCATGTAATAGGGGGCGAGCCTATTGCCATCAACCGGGTACAAATCGAGACTCCGGGCTGCTATTGAGACACAGGTGTCAGTATTACGTAGTACTAGCTTCCGCCCGCGGCGTCGCCCGCGTAGTGATTGATGAAAAATAGCTTAAGTTCTTACCCAGGCTTCAGACACAGTTCAGCAGATTAGACGTGAAACATCACAACCTTGCTATGCGCGTATACATGCATGTGTATATTCACTGGCAAATAAATATCAACCTTGCACCATTTAAAATAAAGTTGAAAATTAATAAACTACCACTAGTCCGAGAGAGCATCAACGTGGCAGAGGTACACGGTTATTAATTTTAGACTTTATTTTTAAAGACGGAACGTAGATATTTGTTTGCATTCCAATTGCAATTGGACTTTAGTACGAAAGTAAGCAATCCATTGAAATATTAACATTATTGCTATACGAATAGCGTTCAGAGTCGTATGTGACTTTTACATTACTTGAAAACGTAGTCTTTTTATAATTTCTGAATGGGCCTGATCTTGACCTCGATCTTGCTTGATTAAAGACTACATCGAAGACAAGGAAGTTTGGCAATAATTCCTTCTGCACATGTGGCTTCCTCGGTACCTCATAAACTCAAACTCAAACTCAAACTCAAATCATTTATTTCAATTAAACCATTTACAGGCACTTTTGAATTGTCAAGGCATCACACCACATCACACGGCATCACTATGTATATTACTATTAACTGCTCCCAAATTACGGTGTTTTTTTTTTAATATTAAGCATTTATTTTTTACATACCTCTTTGACATAATCTTCTCATTATTTGACATTATACATATACCTACAATTCTAATTTCAACTATTTGTTAGTGGCTTTTGTGAACAGGATATTAATTCAGATTTGTTACAGTTGAAATGGCAAACATGTCATTTGGTTTAAATAGGTTTTTAATTTTATTATTTCATTTTTCTATCATATTTTGAGAATGTGAGAACGTTGTAGGCCTTGTAGAGTGTAGATTTGTAGACCATTGTTTATTTGTCACGCATATGGTACTTGTTGACAGGCCTACACTGTCCTCCCATACCTATTAACACTGTAATTATAAAACATTCTAAAAGTCAATTATTTCTAGAGTCGCGTAGGTATCCATTGAGTTTCTTGCCGGCTTTTCTCCATAGGAAACGACCAATTGGAACCGTGCACTTAGCTTCTTTCATAAGTACCCTTAAAGGTTTATGTGAAATAAAATGTTTTGATTTTGGAAAGCGATGGATGAGGTCTTCGAAGAAACGAGCGCGCCCAGTAGATTCCTGTTCACTCTTGCTTTGAAGGCAGACGGGTTAAATGTGGAAAGGAATATATACGCTGGCAGAGAGCCACTGCGCGGTGTGAATGTTGTAACCTTTTTCTTTTGTCGGGGGGGAAATCCTCAAGGATGCCCTCCGCCCTGTAAGACTTACTAGCTAAAACCACGCCGGTGGTTCCCTAATACACCTGCATCGGGGACTGCGGATGCGAATGTAACTTCCACCACCCCGGACTGGTGATGCCGGTATTCGAACCGCGTCCCACAGGGGGGAGTGAGGAAGTGTTGAACTCCCACTGTTACGACCTATAGAGGCTCCCGTGGAACACTACGCACTACAACCACTACGGGTTCAGGGAATGGGGAGTGACGCATGTCCCCGAGTCCGCAGCCCCTGGACCCGTGTAGGGGGGGCTGGAAGAGGGCGTTGCCTTCCGCCGACGCCCGGTGCGGCTGCTGCGGGATGGCTCTGTTACCTTTTTTTTTGTTTGTTCCGGTGTGGAAAATCCTCATGGATGTCCTCCGCTCTGGGGCTGGCAGAGGGGTCTCTCAGACTCTTACTGACTATAAACCACCCCGATTTCCATCTCACACCTACGTCGGGGTCGCGGAAACATACGATTCTTCCGCAACCCCGACAAGTGTTGGCCCGCCTCGGCGGGCCTCCTCTGGGGAGTGAGGTGGTGGTTCCTGTGTGTTACCTACCTCAAGTTCCACATTATTCTTTACACATTTCTTCAGAGCAACTGGAGAAATCGAGGTAGAAAGAATCCGAGCCGGGCCTTCCTGAAAAAATAGAAATGGATTTAGTCCTCTGTCGAATAAAAAGTCAACAATTCGTGATGCGCGTTGTTGGATTTTCAACTTTCGGCGCTCGGTCGGGTGTTGAAAATCCAACAGCGCGCTTATATTCAGGAGTAGCCTAGTGAAACGTTAAACTCTATTACTTTAGTTACTACTCATTTCAATCAACTAATCACAAGAAAAACATGAATTTGACATTTGACAGCAGACGCGCCGGTATTGTTTCGCGCACTGGATCTTCAACGTTATTGTTCTTTAGCGCCGAGAGTTGAAAATCGAACAGTGTTTTTTCGACTCGCTGGCATGCACTCTGTTGGATTCTCAATGCTCGGTTCAACACCGAGTTGATCAGTACCCCAATTGCGTTAATACACTTTTAATCGCAATCGGTTTGAAGGAAACTCCTAATCCATTGCTTTATAGGTTTGAAAAAATCGTCTGCTCAACAGTCTTTATAACACAATGAATGTGGCTGAACATTACGATCAATTTGCATTTTATGTGTGTTTCTCACACACACACACCTAAAGCCTCATAACATCACGCATATAATCCCAGAAGGGTAAGGCAGGGTGTAAGTCCCTTGTAATAGGGGGCGAGTCTATTGCCATCAACCGGGCATAAATCCAGACTCCGAGCTGCTACTGACAAATTCTAGACAGAAAAACCCAATAACACTTTGTCCGACCTGGGAATCGAATCCAGGACCTCATGCTCAGCAGTAGCTCTTGCGACCACTAGACCAACGACGCAGCCTAAAGGCCCCTCACAGGCTTTTAGACTATCTGTTTGGGTTAAAGGGTGACACCAAAGGAAAGTTCTAATTATTTCAAAAATAAACATCTTTTAAAATACGTTTATTATCCTTTTATTATTTACTATCTTTTGTCCGCGTGGATGTCGAAAATAATCCTAAAATCTCCGAAAATTAACCTATGTGTTAATCCAGGTTATAAACTCACGTAATGTAAAACTTATATTACAAAAAAAAAACTTAGCACACTACTACTTTCTAAAGACACGTAGCGCCATCTAGCGTCCTAGAGCAAAACGGATGATGACTATTAAATTGTTCGAAAAAATAATGTTATTTCAAAGAAGGCATAGTTAAAATGAAATAACGGAAACAATCTGTTAAATCGATGTAAATATGAAGAAGCGACACGTTTTTTAAGTTTCTGGAGGGGATTATTCCCGTCCTAGTCGCGCGATGCGGACAATAAAAGGCGCTACTATGAACGTCACTTCTTCTTCTTCGACATAGCGAAAGCGTTCGACAAAGTCTGGCACAACGGCTTATTATATAAGCTGTACCAACTCGGCGTGCCAGATCGTCTCGTGCTCATCTTACGGGACTTTTTGTCGAACCGCACCTTCCGTTATCGCATCGAAGGAGCGCTATCCTCCCCCCACCCTATTCGCGCAGGAGTCCCTCAGGGCTCTGTGATCTCTCCTCTAGCTTTCACGCTATTCACCAGCGACATGCCTAAGTGCAGCAAGGCGCAGTTGGCCCTGTTCGCAGACGACACGGCCATCTACTACACTGGCCGTGATGAAAATTCGATAGCTCGCATTCTCCAAACCCAAGTGAACAAGCTTGGCGCTTGGTTTAGAAAATGGCGAATCGAAGTCAATCCCGACAAAAGTCAAGCGGTTCTTTTCTCAAAGCCGCGTCGCAACCCCTCACCCCCTCGACCGATCACCATGTTCGGCAAGCCGATCCCTTGGGAGAAGCGAGCCAAATACCTGGGTGTCGTACTAGACGAACACCTCTCTTTTTCAGAGCACATTAAGGCGGCTCGTTCGCGCGCCGCCTTCGCTCTAGGTAGACTTCACTTTGTCCTAAATGCACGTAGCAAATTGTCACTGAAGTGCAAAATGCGTATCTACACAGCGTGCATCCGCCCGATCATGACCTATGCCAGTGCAGTCTTCGCACACGCCAAGCCCGTTCGCTTCAATAGAATGCAGACCCTCCAGAACAAGTTCCTCCGTAGGATAACAGGCTCCCCCTGGTACGTTCACAACGAAATCCTCCACGTAGACCTCAGGATTCCCACTATCCGTCAGTTCATGAAACGCATTTCAAAGCGTTTCTTCGAGACCGCCGCGAATCACCGCAACCCTCTGGTTGTGAAAGCCGCTAGCTATATTCTCTCCTCCATTAGTCAAGTCCGCCGTCCCAAGCATGTCCTCACCGATCCCGATGACCACATAACTCTCATTCAGGAGAGCAGTAGGGCCACCAGTACAGTGCACAAACACAGACCGACATTCCGACCTCGCCGCCGAGGTTCCTCGCGAAGATCCCGACGTAATTGTCCCCCCCGACCCTTGCTCGACGAAGTGCCAGCCCGCGCCGTAGCTGAGCCTGTAGCTTTAAATTCCCCGATTAATAATAATCAACAAAACTTGATCCAGCCTGTCCCATCTTGCTGTCCTCCCGTCAGCGACGCCCTAAGCCGAGGTCCGTACCCCACAGGGGGTGCCCTTAGCGAGCGTTCGCTTAATAATATAAGTAGTTTTACGCCCCTGGCTGGAGGCTTTGAGTCCGCTTAAGGCAGCCACAGGATAGTCCGGTTAAGTAGTCACGACCTCTCAAGGTCAACTACGAGATGCCATACACAAAAAAAAAAAAAAAAACGTCACTTCTACGCAAGTCCGCTTAAGCAGACGACAACCTCATAGGTTGACCTGCGAGATGCCAAACAAACAAAACGTCACTTCTACGATAGTGCTGTACTTGTCTAACCCTTACTTTAAAACGTTTATAACTTGGCAATTTTTTTAGCTTTTACACTTTTTATAGTAATGTTTGCACTATTTGGTAACACACATTTTTTTGAGATAAAAGTTTAAAAATTGTCATCATCGCTATTGTGACCGTCGAGGGTTTTTGTTCATTCCATCCGGAAAGGTACTTTTTTCTGGATAAAAGTGTTTTTCTGTACCCCTGACAACGTATATGCGAAATTTCATGATGATCGATTCAGTGGTTTAAGCATGAAAAGATAACAAACAAACTTACTTTCGCATTTGTTATTAGATAAGAAGTAAGGATTAGTATATTGGAAGGCGTGTTTTACTAACATTACGTGAGACATGTGATCTCAAACAAGGCTAAAAGAATAATACAGTCATTAAGAAACAGTAAGGATTTCAGTCAAGTGTTAAAGGCAGGCTCGAATAAAAAATAATAATAGGTACTTAAGACTATGAATGAGGAAGGCAATAATGTTGAAGTAGGATCGATTTGGTTTTGCTATAATCCAACACGGGAATGCTGCGGGGATGTACCTATGTGTTTTATAAGTTACACAATATTATTTTACATCACACATCACAATTAAACCACGAGCCAAGCGAGTGGTTTAAAAGAAGAACCCTGAGCGTCCCGAAGGTTTCAAATCACGAAACGCTAAAAACTTTTACCCATAAGTGAAACACAACAATTTTCACCACACTACGAGGAACTTGCAAAAAAGAAATAAAATCAGTAAAATACGTATAGAATCTGTTTATTAAAATAAATTAAAAAGCGGATATTTTCGGTTCTGAATAACCAGGTATTTTCGGTTGACAGGTTTTGAACGTTCCTAACTTTTGTCTTAAAAACGTTTTTGTTCCTAACTCTTTGGTTTTATTAACACTTCGAGTAAATGTTGAATCGGTAGCCTTCGAATTTTAAAACACTTTTACACTCTAGATAACAAAAAAGGCTTTTACCCACGGAAATCTATGGGTAAAAATTGGAAATAATAGGTAGTTTGGTGAAAAGTTTTTTTTTCCTTCATTGTTCCCTTCAACTAAAGCACCTGCCATCTAATCTCTTCACCACCATTGGTTGACTGGTAGAGAATGCCTAAGGCATTAAGTCCGCCTTTGTACCTCTTTGGGTTCGAAAAGTTTAAATAAATAAATGCTTTTATCCCCTTTTCCTGGTTATTAATTCATTTTAACTCCTTTTACTATCTTCGCCCGTTTCTCATCCTCAAAATTATTAGTATTACACACAAATTTTAAGTCGTAACCTCAAAAGCTACTTGACTCATGACTCTGTCGAGGAGACCTCAAGGCGTGCCTCGGAAGACCCTCAAAATCAGTACTCATAGTCGTCAGATTAAGGAAATTATGGTGTCCCTCGAATGAGTGTGAGTCGAGGCGATACGAGTATGTTGCGAATACGTCAATATTCAATAAACACATTTAGAAGTGTTTATGAACACATGACATTATGAAAATCGGTTAAAATACGCGTGTATAGGTTAAAATACGCGTGTATTGGTTAAAACTTCCTGGTTGACTACCTCAAGGAGCCTCGGCCTCAAGGTAGAAGGACTTTCCTTATATTTGACAGATGGTACCTCAACTCAAACTCACCTCGACTGAGGAAACTGTTTGAGATGAGGAGTAAAATTGTAACTATGAATATCAAACCACCAAAGTGAGGTTGAGTCAAGTCGAGGAAATCATGAAGTTAGAATATTACTTAATTAAGTAATTAGTACTAGTCTTATTTATTTTTTACAAAAGTGCACATTACTAATTTCGTAAGTAATTTGTAAGTAACTATCACAACATCCATATTGGACAAATGGATGTAAGTTTTACCTAGCATTGAGGTATTGATAATTCATTTTGTTCATTCTCCAAACTATTTGCACGCTGAAATTAAGTGTCAACCTGTATCCATGTACTTTTTTATGTCAAATCAATCTATTATTATAATGAAATGCATTAAAAGGTTTCAAAATAAATAAACATACCTCAATTGCTAATAACACGGCGTGGCTAGCTTCATCAGATAACCAAATGGTCCCTTGGTCACCCAATTGAATCTGAAAAAAAAAAGTTTTGATTTGCTAGAAACCAAAAATTCGAAGACATGTGACCCCTACCAACCCGCACTGGGTCCGCGTGGTGGATTACAGCCCACTCCCTCTCACAGAGAGGACGCCTGTTTCCCAGCAGTGGGAACATTGTAGGCAGATTATGCTGTAGGAGATCTGTAAGTACTTACGGATAGATCCTTGAGGTAGTCAAATATATCAGCATAAGGTCTTGCTTCTACAAGTGTGTTTTCTGAAGCAAAATGGGCAATGATGTTACTGGCGAGGATTCCATCATGCCAGAATAGTGTTACACTCGCGGAATTGGGCTGGAAAAAAAAAAGATTCTTTAACCGAAGTCAAAAAGGGAGTACATTGCTGAATACCAGTATTTTATATAGAGCAACTGTCTAGTTGACATCCAACCCAGTTACTGAGTAAAATTGTTTATTCATATACTTAGGGACAACAAACAGCAGTGATTTAATAAGTAAACATCAATAAGCAAACAGGTTAGAACTTTATAATAGAGGTGACAAATATACTAGTCACAATGTTATCCACAGATTACTAAACAAATCTACTAGTTGTTAATAAGAACAATATAAAAATACTTCTGTTCTTCTGGTTCTGATCACTTAAAATAGTAACAATTTATTTTCTAAATACAGGGTGGAAGGGACATCGACGCACATCCGGTTACCATGGACTCGAACCCCCCTGAGTAGATGTTTTTTGTCGGTTATCAAAAAAAAAATCTGCTGTTTCATAGAAAAGTGCAATAGAATAGAATAGAAAACTTTTATTTCAGACAGGAGTCCATAGGGTTAGTAACAATTTAACTTAACTTCTAGTGTTAGTAGGTTACAGACACAACTTAACGAAATACATTTAAAATTCAGCGTGAAGCTGCATCCATCTACGCAACATCGGGGAATCCCACCGATCTGCGAATATACTGAAAATACAATTGGTGCTGTCGCAAACACGCGTCATCAGGGATGCGCATCTATTCCTAATAATCGCAGCAAAATCATTAATATTATTATCCGCAAACATCCCTGACGCACTACAACGCCACGGCAGCCTCAGCAGTACTCTCAGTGCATTATTATATTGAACGCGTAGGTCGCTGTATGCCCGCTGAGTGAAGTTGACCCACAAGTTGCACGTGTAGAAGGACTGACAGTAAGCTTTGAAAAGCGTTACTTTAACTGGCCTCGTACATCGTGCAAACCTGCGAGCCAGCATGTTACAACGGACAGCCAGCGACCTACGTTCCCTTTCAATGTCACAATTATCCTTAAGATCTTCAGAAACCCAGTGACCCAGATATTTAAATTTGTCCACTCTTCGCAGTGGTTCTCCACAAAGTGCGACACGTGGAATACCTACGCGGTCAAAATGTATGGCAGAGCAAATTATTTTTTAAATAACCGACAAAAAAAATCAACGCAGTGGGGTCAGAATCATGTACTGAGTCCATGGTAACCGGATGTGCGTCGATGTCCCTTCGACCCTGTATAGCCTTGCTGAGAAATATATTATCTGTTGCACCAAACTGCAATATAATATCTGTTGAACCAAACTGCCCATTGTAGGTGTCAACTAATCTATGTTGGTAATCATGGTTCGGGTCGGGTCGGCACAATTTCTTTTTTGCAGAGAACACTGCTGAGTGCGGTTCCCGGGTTCGATCGAATCAATGGAAAGGTTAATAAGGGTAGTCAAGAAAAGGTTTTTTTTTTACTTACCACACTTGGGTTAATCCTAATAAGAAGATAAGAAAAGAATACAGGATTAAACGGAATATCAGATCCACGAATGTTGAGTGTGTCTGTAAATAAAAAAAAAAGTTATGTATATCGGGTCAAACGCAAAGTCAAAGCATTTATTTCATAATAAAGTAATTACAGGTACTTTTGAATTGTCAAGGTCGGTCGGTCAGAAAAATGAAGCTAGTTGCCCATTCCAAAGCGTAGTAGGTACCTATGGAGAAGAACGGGCAAGAAACTACACTCTTTAAAACACACACTCGCATTCTTTTAAATCAAATTATGTTTACAATATATTGGTTACATCATTCGTGTTGACATTATACATGTGAGAACGATGCAGAACGATAAAAGCGTCCGATAGATAAACATGAAAAAAACTCAAAAATTTAATTTAAATTAAAATAAGCCCTGGCAGCTAAGAGATGATCAGTCTCAACTGACGGCGCCCGTTCACAAACATGACGCATGGATTAGCACCATTCAACTCAAGCATTTTGAAGGGAGCTAAATGATCCAACACAACGCCACCGGGTATAAAAAGAGTCAATTGTAGTCCCCCCCATGTTTTTTTTTTTTTTTGTAAATGACCATAAATGGGAACCTTCTGGTTACGGAGATAATTAATGTAAAAAAATAAGAGGTTTTAATGTTATAACACAACTTTAAATACCCCCACGACCCCTGTACCTATGTGCATCCACCAATAAACACAATGTGTTGCGTGCGTTACATTGCGCACGACCGCAAACAGCGATTATTCACACCAAAAATAAATTTCGTTTCGCAGCAATAATTTTCGTGCTATGTTACTTAGTTTGATGTGCGTAGTTGACGGCTATGTGATGGTTTTTTTTATAAACCCTATTGCGTAACACATTTTCAATTACAATCCGAGAGTTTAGAAGGATATTGCTAATCCTTTATACGGCTCTTCTGTACAAAGAATGTCAGGTCTTGAGCGTGAGGCAGCTCTTTGTGCTAAACTGTACGTTGTGCAGACATGCTTGTTTACAGCTGGATCTCAATCGCTTGACAAAACGTAGGACCACGGATGTATGCCCCATAGAGAGGCACAGAACAAAATTTGCACAACGTCATTTTAGAATCCTTGGTAGTCGTTTATACAATTTTGTGAACAAAAAATGTAACAACTACACGTTCAATAAATTTGACTGTAAAGGTAAGGTCCGTAAATGGATAATGACCCTGAGCTATGACGAGGTTCAAAAACTTGTCGATATGTAGATTTCACCCCAAACAGTACCCCGTCCGACACATCCTCGTATACACACAATATACCTACACAACACAACACAACTCTCTGCAACACACAAACACACGACACACACCACACACCACACACAACTCACACACACACCCACACGTACAACACTCAAATAACACACTATTGAAATGGTTTTTTATTTGTTTTGTTTTAATTGTTTGTGTACAAAATCTTTATTTTCTCTCTATAGTACCTACATTGTGAACTTCCGAACGTCTGTTGCTTTTTTTTTTGTCTGATTGTTGTTAACTTGAGAGCCCTGTCACCCATAACACAAGTTTAATCTTAGCTTAGGTGTCAGAGGTTTATGACAAATTTATCTTGTTATAAACCAAGTGGTAAATGTTTAATTGTAATTCTGGAAATAAAGATTTTTTATTATTAATCCATTGCTTCATAGGTTTAAAAAATCGTTTGCTCAACAACATAAAGAACGCAATTAACGTCGGTGAACTGTCAAAATGAAACCAATTGCGATCAATTGTCATTTTAACTGTGTTACGCAATTAATCCGCCGTTTGATGTGCACATCAACACAAGCTTTTGAGTGCGTTACATTGCGTGGTACAGTTACTAGCGATTTTGGACACCAAAAATAAAAGCTGTTCCCCAGCGATTCTTTCACGTTACTTAGAAGTACATAAAACACACAACGTCTAATAATAAAAAAACATGAATACAATGATAACACCGCGCGGTTAATCATATCTTAATAAACAGTAGGTAAAGATTTGTAATGCCACTCTTCAGAAGAAAAACAAAACATAAAAACTATAAAATAAAAAACAAAAAAAAATAAAAAAACTCTAACCCGACTACGGATAGATAAAAGTGATCTAAAAAGTTGATACTTTTTAGAATAGAAACATTTTAGCCATAAATCAAGACATGGGTATAAAAATGGTCAAGGTATAGCTGATTTGGATGATTTTGATTTGTGGTATACCATGTGGGTGCCAGAAATACGAAAACTTACTATTACGACCACGGCTTCACCTTGACTATTTTTGTAGCTGTCTTGATTTCTGTGTTAAATATTTTCTTGTTTCGTAATTTTAATATCACTTTTTGACATGCTGTAAAAACTGATTAAGTTATGGGTTTTTTTACATCATGTATTACTAAAGTTGCACATTGCTGGCAGAACAGATGGCCGATGGGGCCGAGAGTCTGGAGTGGTGAACGAGTACCGGAAGACGTAGCGTTGGAAGGCCTCCCACAAGGTGGACCGATAACCTTGGGAAGTCCGAATGAATCCGCTGGATGCGTGAAGCACAAAACCAGTCGAAGTGGCGGTGATTGGGGGAGGTTGTATGTCCAGAATGTAATGAAACGTAATAATCATTATCATTTCAGCCGAAAGAGGTCCACTCTTTCGGCTGAAATGATAATGATGATTACGTTATGTACATGTCCTTACAAGCAATATCGTCTAGAGCAGTCAGGAGTAACACAGAGGCGCCCCTGGTGTTTATTTGTTGAAGCAACTCGAAGATCTTTCCAAAAGACTGCTGCCCTGGAAAACGAAAACATAAAAATGTACTATTGTTGTATAAAAGAATTTCCCTGAGACATTTTTAAGTTATTTTATTATTGCTTGGAGTTGGAGAAGGAGCTGTGCTGCCAGATGGATCTCGCCGAAGATATTGATGGGGGGAAGAGGTGAGTCTGGAGAGAGGTAAATCTAGTTTCTGCCCGCTGCTGCATCCGCGTAAAACCCAACCCACCGCGTTGCGTCGCATCGCCCGCCCGTGCTCGTACATCGTTTTCAGACAGCGTTCTTACTGACTTTTAATTTTATTTTTTCTCAGTGGGCCTAGTGTGAGTTTATTTTAACTGTCTCGATTTTACGCATCGACCGCGTTCGGCGCTCCGATTGGCCCTTGGCAATCGGAGCGCAACGATCGAATGGTGAAGGGCCAATCGGAGCGCCGAACGCGGTCGATGCGTAAAGTCGAAATGGTTAAAAGAAACTCACACTAGGGCCTCAGATCCTTAGAGTCTTATCGAGATGTTTAAATAGCATTACCTTGCTCGAGAATTGGTCTATCAAATTCGATAAGAATTTTTTAAATCCGGCTGGTAGTTCTAGAGATTAGCGCGTTCAAATAAACTCTTTAACTTTCAAAATCAAAATCAAAAGTCATTTATTCAAACTAGGCCGAGAATCAGCACTTTTTAAACGTCAAGGTTACATAAGACAGACTTTATTATTATTATTATAGATAGGATATGTAGATAGATATAGATTTCCACGAGGTTTTTCTTTATTGTTTTATTGCTATTCGATTCCCATCACGCCTGTGTTGTGTCCAACCATTTCAAATGGCCCTGTTTGTAGAGGGTGGCAAGGACTCTTGCACGTGTCAAAACAGAAACGAGTTTTGTCGCAAAAGAATAGACAATATAATAGATGAATAAAATAAATCTGTAATTTTGGCTATTTTATCTGTCATTTTGTCCACACCATACGAGCGGCACGTCCGCACCCTACGAGCCGCGCTCCGTACTCTCATTAAATATGTATTAGTTTATGCTCCGTACTGACTGTAGAGTATTAGTATAGTAACTTAAAAGTACTGACCAACGGGCGCGATGTAGTCGCGTCCGTGGGAACCGAAGTACATAACTTCGTAATATGTCGTATTCAATCAACGCTCAACGATGAAAATCGGACAAGGTAATTTCTTACTTCATCTTCAAGTAGCCTTTCTTAAATCAACTAAATTTACACTTCAGTAAAGTTGATATTTGTTTGTATGCAGAAACAATGGTTTGAATAGACTAGGACTTACCGGTATACTGAACGGGTAAGGGCAGCAATTCATTGTGGGTCCTCTCCGGGGGCCCGTCGCTCAGTCTCCTTCGAGCTAAGTCTACTAAATTGTCGTAAATAGCTTCTAGTGTCACATTCACTGCAGCTAAAGCTGTCTGAAAACACAAAACAGGGTAAATGAAAGTTAGTCATACCATGCGCGGACGCAGTGGAGCGGTGGCCCAGTAGTATCAGCCCCGACTTAAGAGTTGTAGGTCGTAGGCTGAAAGCCAGACAGGCGCTTTGCTTTGTGTAAATAATTTCAGAATCACTGCTCTTAAAACTGTGAAGTAAAACATGGGGACAACGAGAGGAATCTGGCATGTCCGAAAAACAAAAATTCGAAGACATGTGACATCTACCAACTGGGCTTGCGTGGTAGATTAAAGCCCACTCCCTCGACAGGCCTATCCGCGCATTTATTGCGCGCCATTCAGCTCGACTCTCGGCAACTCTCATACAGCTGCTCCCAGCCTACCTGAGAAGACCGTGGCTACACCTAGCCTGAGGGTGTCTCCACTCAAGAACACGTCTACCCCAACGTTAATCGGTCTACTTATTGGAGCGGCTTGGTTATTCTGTGAGCTATATCGACCAGTTTGGTTCTCTGCCGGATTTTCCCGTTCCGAATTTGATCCCTCAAATGTCATGCGCAACATTACTTACTTCTAAAGTACGCCACGAACGCCTGGTATAAGTGGTTGGGTCAACAGCTACGACGGAGTTTTGTGGCATATTGGCAACCAGCCACTGTTGGAGAGATGGATCTGTTCCTGGAAACAAAATAATGTAAACTTTTACGACAGTAATTTTTACAGTGTGGACATTTGGACATATCAAATCGGGTCATTCGTTAATCGAATCATCATGATCATAGTGTTTTCCCGAATATGTTGATAAATAGATGATAAATGATTTTATTTCTGTAAGTAGGTTTGTACAAACACTTTTACACGTCATACTTTAAAAACTAGATGAAATCGCCGTTTCCTATCTGACAACTCTGAGAAGAAAGGCCGAAACAAACTCAGAGACCTGTCTCTTTTAAAGTCCAGACATAATCTTGGACAGATCATGTAGATTGGTGTCTGTAGTGGTCTTTTCGGAAACCACCACACAGATTTAGTGGACCTCTCCAGTCAGTGCACGCATTTATCAGAAATCATCCAGCTCAACTCAGAACTTAAGGAGCTCAACGATTCGACGAACATTACCAAAGAAAGGACATTTGGGTAGTCCACATAAATTATACTCAAACTGCCAGACCATGTTTAAAACTAACTCAAAAACAAAAGACCCACATAATCCTCACATTCACAATATTTATAGTGGTCAGCTTCTAGTCTGACCGAATGCAGCTGAATCCCATTATTTTACATGGAGCGACTGCCTATCTGACATCGACAACACATTTACTAAGTAAAACAATACCCCTTCGTAAGTCTGGTTGTCCGACTTTCGGGCTTCTGACGACCCGTAACGACTCTCAAAGATCTACGAATGACAACTGTGACCAACGGCTTGACTGTGCGGACTGTGCTAATGTGTTTTCCGAAGAACGGGGGGTCTCAGTATGAAAAGATGGTCACTCATCTACGGTTCAACCGCGTCAAGAGTAGTTTACCCTGATCGGTTGACACGTGCGGCTGTTATTTAGCCAAGAGCATCGCGTTAAAAATGTGTAACTAAAACATGTTTTTTTTTCTTTTTTAAAAGAGTATGCTTAGATGGTTTGATCATGTTGAGCGGATGAATGAAAGAAGACTAACAAAAGGGTAACCTAGGAGGACATATAGTGACCTTATTGGTGATGTTCTTCAGAAAGGTCAGTGCGTAGCACTCGCAACCGGCGCGCGTGTATGACCAGATGTGTGAACGTAAACGAGGCAAAAGGAGTATGTAATGATCGTAGCAGTTGGCGTACTGTGGTTTCTGCCTACCCCCATGGGAAGAAGGCGTGAGTTTATCAAAATCAAAATAGTTTATTTCACATAAACCTACATGGGCACTTAGGGTTCCAATTGGTCGTTTATGTTATGTTATATTAATATTTTTATTCTATTTTCCAATAAAGCTGCAAAAAATCGTTTTATTAGAGTCCACGAGGCCTAAGCTGAGCTTTGCATTTGTGTGAGTGCACATAGCGACGCTTTCTTTGCTTGGCAATCGGCCAATCGGGCAATCGACCAATCGGCCTAAGGCGCTGTGCGAGCCCGTGATCACATTGTTAATCACTCACACAAATGCAAAGCTCAGCTTAGGCCTCGCGGACTGTACCTGTTTGAAGATTGTGGTTTGTGGGTTTGGAGGAGGTTTGTAATGTCTTAAAATACTGCGATCCGTTTACAAAAAAACCTTTCTTTGTTAGAGAACTACACTATTCAAGACTGACATTGGTATTTTTTTTCCAAAATAAATGCATCTCCTTGTGTAATATATATCGAGAACCAAGAACTGGATAGAAGCTGTTTATCATCATCATCTGCCCAGCTTCTTTCCCAAGTATATTGTGGTCAGTTCCCAGTCTAACCAGATGCAGGCTGATTACCAGTATTGTAAATGGAGCGACTGCCTATCAGAATTTGACCTCCAAAACCAAGTTACTAGGTAACACGAAGCTGTATATAAATTCGTTTTTCTTTACACTTACCTTGCCTCATAAGTGTCCAGAGCGTACCATCGACTTCCACCTCAAACTGTGTCCAGTATCTTGCATCAGTCCATAATAGCGCCTTGTCGGCTGTCACTAGAGCTGTCCCTGATGATCCTCGGAGACCTGACAACCATTCACGACGGGCGTCTGCTGGGGAGATGTATTGTGACTGAAAAGAAGAACAGTAATTAGTTTGGAGAGGATGGCGAATATAGTTGTGGGATGAAGCAGAGCTCGGATATCCACCAAACGAATTCGAAGCTCCATTTTGAGGCATCGTACTACTAGAACGCGTGAATTTTACTCGTACTAACGCGCGATCAAACATATTGAACTCGAATAGGTGTCTTAGCTGACAATCGCACGACGCTGTCGCGCAACTCAAAATGTTTGTAAATCTATTGGCGCGAACTTATTTCGTACGGACGCCCGATCAAACATATTGAATTCGAATAGTTGTCCTAATTGAAATTCGTTTGAATCGTGTCGGCGCAGTGGGGCCCACTGCCTTAATCCACGGTCGCATGCTCGCGTCGATGATCAATAGTATCGATTAAAGTACCTACCCTTACTGCCCCGTCTCAAAAATTACATTTGGATTGATTTACAGAGGTTTATGAAAGTTAAAAAGTGCTGCAATCTCGCCTTAAAGCTACTTACATTATGCGCATCAGCAGTAGGCACGATGTACGCGTCCACTTGCATATCTAGCATCACACTGCGCATGGCCCTCAGGCGGTCAGCTGACGTCTCGCGACTCATCTTGCTGGCTGGGATGTCGCTTACTGTGGATAACATAAAAGAAATTATCACAATTTTTTGAACGCTAGACACTTACTTAATTCTGACAAAAGCTGTGTGGACGATGTGGTTTCCCATCGACTTAAATCACTAACTTTTATCCCCGTCATCCCCTATATAGCCCTCTAGGGGAGTCGCAAAATGGTAGACCGAAGACTGGATACTTATTTTCTGAAACAGTAAACTGTATAAACGTACGTAACTAAAACTTATTTTCAACTATTCGGAGGTAAAAAATGATTTTTTTACATAAATTTTAATTGCTTACTTTGTTATTTTTTGTTCATTACTTACATAATATTTATTTACTCTTATATATAAAAATCAATAGCTGTTCGTTAGTCTCGCTGAAACTCTTAAATGGCTCAACCGATTTGTTTTATTTGTTCGTTCTAACAATGGAGTGGTTTAAAAAAAATGCTGGTTACTTAAACTAAGAAAATATTCGTTTTTTTTTCGTTTTATATATATATTTAATCTTGGTTGCGTCTACCAAACTGTTCGCCACAGTCATATCATTAAAAAAAAAACCTACATTGAATCTAATTGGTGATCCCTGCTTTAGAGGATAAATTTTGAAATATCATTCCTTACTTTACCTTTTCGTTACATAAGTAACTATTGTGCAGAATTTCAGATTTGTAGACCCATTTGTATTAAGTAAAAGAAGATTCAGCGAAATACTTTTGACGCTACTAACAACAGTGGCAATAACGAACCATACACCCATATTTTAAGTCAAAACCTCAGGGTTTCCTCGACTTGACTCAACCTCACTTAAGTAGTTTGATATTTATAGTTGCAATTTTATCCTCATCTCAAACAGTTTCCTCAGTCGAGGTGAGTTTGAGTTGAGGAACCAACGTCAAATGTGAGGTACTTACGTCGCAACTACCTTGAGGCTTCCATGAGGTAGTCACCAAGGAAGTTTTAACCAAAGCACGTGTATTTTATCCAGTTTTAAGAGTTAATTGAATATTGACGTATTTGTTACGTATCACCTCGACTCACACTCATTCGAGGTACCTCATAATTTCCTTAATCTACCGATTTTGAGGGTCTACCAAAGCACGCCTTAAGATCTCCTAGATAGAGTTGCGAGTCGAGTAGCTTTCGAGTTTTCGTTACGACATAGAACATGGGTGTTAAGCCTTCGACACAGCAACGGCGCAGCTTTTGTTTTTTATTAACCATCATTCGGCGTTCAGTTTGAAGGATGTGGGTGCCAGTGTAATTATGTAAAATTGACATGTCAATTTTGCCCCTTAGTGTTTCTACACGCGGCACGCGTCGACGGCTGAAGTTGTCTGTGCCGCTCGTGTGTATGAACACTAACACCCATATTCTAAATCGTAACCTCGAAAGCTAATCTACTCACAACTCTGTCGAAGAGACCTCAAGGCGTGCCTCGGAAAACCCTAAAAATCGGTATTCATAGTCGTCAGATTAAGGAAATAATTTAGTCCCTCGAATGAGTGTGAGTCGAGGTGATGCGTCACGTCAATATTCAATAAACTCTTAAAAAAATATATGCAAATGGGATAAAATACGCGTGTTTCGGTTTAAACTTCCCTGTTGACTACCTTATGGAAGCCTCAAGGTAGATGACGTACTCATACCCTATATTTGACATTTGGTTCCTCAACTCAAGCTCACCTCGACTGGGGAAACTGTTTGAGATGAGGAGTAAAATTGCAAAATGAGGTTGAGTCAAGTCGAGGAAATCATGAGGTTTTGACTAAGAATATGGGTATTAATGCATAGAATATGTGTGTCCAAAGATTTCCATCACATTAGCTGATGGCTCCAGTGCTGGCCTTTAGACGTGGCACGTTCAAAATTACTTACCGAAAGTAGGTGCATCGGGCTCAGCAGAGTTATAATATGGGATATGGCCAAACACCACATTTGTTGTTGATCTGAAAGATAAAAGAAGTTTTTTCAATAAACAATGGATCTTTTCTAGTTACGGATTTCGGAATGAGCTATTAATATACGAGTTAAAAAGAAAGACTGACTCGTTGGTCTAGTGGTCAGGCAAAAGTGTTATTGGGTTTTTCTATCTAGAATTTCTCATTAGCAGCCCGGAGTCTGGATCTGTGCCCGGTTGATGGCAATAGGCTCGCCCCCTATTACATGGGACTTAAACATAACTGGCGATATGTGGGTGTATTATAGGTTCACCTCTGCCTAATACTTCTGGGATTACATGCGTGATGATGATGTTATGTATTAAAAAGAAAAGAAAAGTCAGTCAGTAAAGTTAGTAACGAGGTTGACTGCCCAGGGTACAACAGACGTTAAGAATTTAATGTCAATGTATATGCGAGGAAACGTTAGACGGACAGACAGCGTTACTTCCGAATTTATGAAATTAACACCTATATTCTAAGCCACAACCTCATGATTTCCTCGTCTTGACTCAACCTCACTTATTTGGTTTCATAGTTGTAATTGTACTCCTCATCTCAAACAGTTTCCTCAGTCGAGGTGAGTTTGAGTTGAGGAACCAACTGTCAAATATAAGGTACGTCTATCTACCGTGAGTTTCACCTCTACTCACACACACTCATTTGCGAGACCTCATAATTTCCTTAATCGGACGACTATGAATACCGATTTTGAGTCTCTCGAGGCACGCCTTGAGGTCTCCTCAACAGACTTGTGAGTCGAGTAGCTTTTGAGGTTACGACTTAGAATACTGGTATGAGTATAGTAAGAGAGGATAGTATAAGTTCAGACGACCAGGTGGGAAAAAGGTTTTGGGAACATATTTAAAGTGACTAGTGACGCATAAAAACAGTAAAAAATTACATTTACTTACATTAAACATATTGTATACACCCAAGCACGTATCTCCGCCATTTTCCACCAAATAACACTAAATATTGTACTGAGTTATCAAACCTAATATTATCAGTAGTATTATTTTGTTTTATCTAAAACCATTGTCGATAATTGCGGATTAGATTACTATTTAATCCTAAGCATTGAGAGTATATTTGATAAAGATTTATCAGAAAAAGGTTCGTTTTATTTGACATCGAACAACCACCGGTTTCTATAAAAAAACGAATCGTTATTTCATCAATTTAAATTTCGCCGAACAATGAGTCTTGAAAGCTGCAATCGAGTTTAGAATAAGCTCTTAAAAAGAGCGACTGAATTCCCGAGGAGCGCTTTAAAATGCTCAGTTCGAGAACGTGATGAGCACTTGAAAGCTCCGGTTAAGTACGCAATGAGCTTTTTAAAGCTCAGGTCGATTTGGCGGTGAGCTCTCAGCTCCATGCAAGTTCGCGATGAGCTGTTGAAAGCTCCATTCTAATTAGCTCCTACATAATCGGGCAATTCAGACCCAAAAGCGAGAGTAAAATTGTAAACATTGATAAAATATTATTGGAATTTATGAAACAAGAGTGTTGATATGATAATGACCTTTTTGATTAATTTGTACCTACTATAATCAATTCGAGATAAGTTTTGGAAATTCTCCGTTTTTAAGTGCTAAAGTTTCGAAATAATTAAATAAAAAGAAAATTAATTGATCAATCCATTTATTTTCACCAAAAAATAATATTTTAAAATACACTGGTACATAAAACATCATGACTTGAAATATTACGATTGACCCACATCTGTCAGCACGGAATCGACTTTTTTATTTTCTATCACGGCAGGGTTTTGTCGACGCAAGAATAGACAAAATGGCAGATAAAATGGGCAAAAAGACATAGAATAGACAAAATTTCAGATTTCTTTTATAACTTATTTCTATGCTGGTCATGCTACGCGTGAGAGACGCGAGAAAGACAGAGTGCGTGCAGCGGAATTGGCGATACAATTCGATTCCACAGCGCGCACTCTCTCTTTCTCGCTCTAGGAAATGACAATCCTGAGCGATAGAAAAGGATAGAGCATGACCATGAAGACGATCCCTTGCTAACACAACATGTTGGTCAACCCTTAGAATAGAGAACTATTTCTATGGCTTTTACAATAGAGTATTAGACTGGTACTGGAGTCCCAGATCGGGCACGGGCAGTGTTCTTCTATCTGGAATATCTTATTTTATTTTTGCGTGGGAAATCATCACATGACTTCTCCCGCTCTCGTGTCAGCGTGGAGTATGGATTTGTGCCCGATAGATGTCAATAGGCACGCCCCCTATTACATGGGACTTAAACATAACTAAATTTGGGTGTACTAAACACAACTCTGGCTACCTCTTCCAAGAACACAGGCGTGATGTTAAACATTTCAGTGCCATCTCTAATTTCAGTCTTGTCCCTACTATGATGGAGACTGATACCAGTATTTTACATGGACGACTGCCTACCTGTACTGCTATTCTGTAACCAACTCACCGTGGAAACTTAGGTGAAGTGAGCTGTCAGTGTCACTGATGCTAGGGGTTGACCAAGCTGGGATGACACTGACCGCTCACTCCACGCAAGTCTTCACGGTTGACAAGTTCCCACAACCAACATAGATAAATAGTATTTCGGAACTGGACTGTTAAGCTGAGTACATATACTGAGAACCACTGCTTTTTGATATGAGATATGAGGAACAGGGTGTAAATTTCACTCATACTCTTTGGAAAAGGGAGGATCTTCCGACCAGATGGGTGTTGTATCTCTGGTGGGCAATTTCCCGACGATTGGTGTCGGGACTTTGTATATATGCTAGATGCGCGGTAAACTCTGCTTGCGCGATGCAGGATTTTGCGTGATGCGTCGTTCGCATGTGGCGGTGTAGATGCCGCCACACTGTCGTGACCGTTACTACACTTGTGTTACTGCAAAATTTATTCCAACTTAGTTTCAACAATTTGATTTTAATATTCACACGTAAATTCAAAGTAAACACAATGTGTCGAGCTCGAGACTGAATTTAGAAACATCTATGTCGGAACTTGTCGAAACAGGGCATCACTGTTACTGTTACATTTGTCAGTGCAAAGTGTTGACACCGCTACACGTTGCAATCGAAATCCGTACAGTTATTTAGTTTAGTAATAACGGGTTTTTCAATAAGGACGGGTCGATGTTAATATGAAATAAAAGAGCTGTTTTCGAGCTATTATCAAAATTCTTTTATTTATTGGAAGGCTCATGTATGCCATTATGTATGGAATACCACATCATCTAAATGTCCGCCGCGGTTTCTCACGGTTGCCCGAATCCGAGTGGTCCAATTTTCAACAATTCTGCCGCATAGATCTGATCTTAAGGTCATTTGCAGCCTACTGGCATAGACCTGCGACTTCAAAAAACCCCACAAGATTGTTTACCGAACCGGTGGTTTCAAATTTGGTCATCAAACGTTGGAGAGTAGACTTTGAAAGGCCACCGCGTCTGCCGTAAAATGGGCGCAAAGCGCGCAACGTTTGCACTAACGAACATTCATTTTGAAAATTTTATCATTTGCACGTGCTGCTCAATCGTGTAACTGGTCATGGTGATTTGGCATGAGTTAATAAATGATAATTAAAATAGGTTAGAATAAAATTGCCAAAATCACATGGCTGCCACATGCTCCCAACATCGACCCGTCCCAATTGAAAAACCCGTAAGTAACGACATTGTTACTAACCTGCATCTTTTTGAAAATTTCGCGACCGTAAATGGTTTATAGGTTTGAACAGCAGACTCAACACCCTCAGGGTTGGAGGCTGGTCACCACTAATACTGGTAAGTTGAGAGGTTCATCATCCGCATAATTTCGAGGAGATTCTTTCTTCTGCCTAACCATGTTAGTTGTGGGCTTCAAGTCAACCGGGATGCAGCTGAATACCATTATTTTACATGGACGACTGCCTACCTTTACAGCCCGATTACTGGGTAAATGCTACGAAAGTCGTAAGCGCGACTGCTGACCTGCACGCGTGGCATGACCTCCATAGAAACGAGTTTTGTCGACGGACGAATAGACAAAATGACAGATGAACAAAAGATCTGTCATTTGTCTATTCTTCCTACGCTTGCAGGTCGGACGAAGCGTTATTGGGTTTTACTATTATAAAGGAGGGTTAAGAATTTCTCAGTAGTAGCCCGGAGTTTGGAAGTTGGCGGTGTGATGCCCCAGTGCCTCGGTGCGCACGTGAAGCCGTTGGTCCTGCGCCTGGACTCTCCGGTCGGATTGCCGTCTCATCGGACTATGAGAGTGAGGGAAGAGCACCTGTGTCTGCGCACACACGCCTGCACTATAATAATATCTACTGCGTCGAAGGCTAGTCCTCGCTGAGATTGGCCGCCATGGCCGAAACTCGGTCTGGTGGAGGACTATTATTGGGTAACACGATGCCCTAGAAAAACTAGTTGTCAGACTTTTGGGGTGCTGACTACCCGTAATGATTGTCAAAGATCTTTGAATATTGAATAACAGACGGGACCAACGGCTTTCCGAGGCACGGAAGCGTCTCTAGATGTATAAATGGAACGGTCACCCATCCACAGACTTACTTAGCTACGAGCCTCTTTACATATTCAGTCAAATACACTACTGAAAAGATTTCTAGATTTAATTTCAGATTATGAAGTTCATTTGAGGAATTTGCTTATATCTATATAAACTGACAGAGTTGTGATAAACCTTTTACATTTATTTATGTTAAACTATTGGTAGATTTTGGGGCATTTAAAATTGGAATAAAAAGCCAAAGGCCCGTAACTCGGGGGTCAAATTAAGTTAGCTAGCGAAACGCCGCGCACGTGATGGGTACGTGGTACGGCCAAACTTTACAGATTATGGTGCCATCTCTTTGTTTGCATCCTGTACTCACGGTGTAGTAACCAGGAACCATTTGGCATCTGTACCGCCAAATGCGAACTACGCATTGCGCATTACCACAGTACTGTAAAAGCTTGTTTTTTTTCACTTTGCGTTGAAATGATAGAAAACATGCTCTTATTTCATCATTAAATATGCTTCTCCGACATCGAAGCATAATACAATAAAATAAAACGGTTTTTTTTCTCTCAACTCATACTTTAAGTAACACTTAGGCGATGACGCCAAAAAAATAACATCAACACTTTTTTTTGCTTCTTCCTGTTAAGTTACTTATTACGTCGGAGTTTCGCTAGCTAACTTAGTTTGACCTTGTATAACACTGTGCAGGGAAAAGGCAGTAAAGGTAAGTGCTAGTTACCGCCGGAGGTATGTGAGCGGTGAGACGGGGGAGGGCGCGATGACGTGATTTGCAGACTGAGTTAGATTGGCCACAGTCTACCTCCCCCGTCCTGTACTTATTTACCTCAGGCGGTGACTAACACTTGCGCTCTGACTATAATACATAATTGTACTGCACAAGGTTCAAAATCGCTTGAGACTTCTTATAAGACATTTTGTCATATATTGGCCTGATTAAAGAGTGCATGGTGCACCAAGACTTATGACTTTCTTGTGAAGGAAAAAAATCGTGAGGAAATCTCAACGTCTGATCAATGCTCGTGCCTTCTCTGAATGAGAAGAGGCCTTGGCTCTGCAGTAGGACAGTAACAAGCTGATATTATACGCATGATATTTATCCCAATTTAAGGGCTGATTTTTCATTACTCAGATAAATATGTCACTTTTGTAAAAAAAAAACATAAAAAAGGTGTAAAACCACAGTATTTATTCCTGAAATAAAAGTTACATGTCTATTGAAATATCAGTCCCAAATACTATAAATGTAAGACAATTATACTGATAAGGAATGTGTTTTTTAATTACTATTTACTTAATATACTGTTTATTCGATTGAAATTGAGCTTAACAATAATTGCATGAATACTTACAGAAATCCGTATCTACAAGACTGATAAAAGATTTCTTTGTCGTAAATTACGAATAGATGGCATCAGGATTTCTGTATTTTCATAAACTATTGCAATCACAAAGGAAGGAACATAGTTGAAATATAATAATTAAAATAAATAATTGTTTACTTTCATCAGTCGTTTTTCCGCGAGCGAATTAGCTTTGCTAATCACCTACCTTAATAAAAAAAAATACTATAGCAATTCTATCCGAAATTCAAACTTTTATAATAATTTTTATCAAACTTAATGTTGGTTATCAAAAATTCTAATTGACATCAACTTTCGATAAGTAACTTGCAGCAATCGATCGTTTTGTGGAACGAAGTTCTTTAACGCGGCTTGCGTTAGAAATTGTCACAAAGAAAAAAGTCTTATGCCCCCTCCATGCGTCTTTCTGTCTCTCTCTCTGTCTCTTTCTATTTTATAATACAGCAGTGTGTGTGTGTGTGCGTGTATCGCGTAAGGAACTTCGTTCCTGAGGGGTCCACCGAACGCATACCTTTTTTATAATCCGATTTTTTCCATTCCATCTTTGTATTTAATGCTAACAGATTAGTATATTTGAATTCGTAACTACTTCGACTTTTGACGATAATTCCCAGTAAATTGAAACTTCACTAAGGTTGAAACTATCTAGCTGCCTCATAGACAAATTGACCTTGTCGTTTTAGGACGTGCTAGTAACATTCAACCTTATATCAATCAGACTTTGTTGGGGTTCGCTTCCCGTCTATCCGGCTGCAGCTGAATACCAGTATTGTAATATAGCGACTGCCTATCTGACCACTACAAGCCAGTTACTGGGTAACACGATACCCCTTGCTAAGACTGGTTAGCAGACTTTCGGGCTTCTGACGACCCGTAACGATTGTCAAAGATGCACGAATGACGGCCTGGAACAAAGGTTTAACGTGCTTTCCGAGGCACGGAGGGTCCACGATGGGAATGGATCGCAAGCGTAGCTTAACCTTCGAACGACTCGTTATTTAGAAACCAATTAGTAGTAAAGCAATGACAAAGTCGATTATACATTAATTCAAAAATCTATATTATAAAATATAGCTATATTATGTTAAAAAAAAAAATAACAAACAAAATATAGAAATATGTGTATCTTTAATGTGGAAGCGCCAGGTTGCCCGCGAAACTCAAAATGTTGATACGTTTTCTGCAATTCGCAGGTCAGGTTTTAGTCATTCAATGGGATTATACAGGATAAGTTTTTAACCAGTGCGGAAACTGTGGGCATAGAAATTTTTCGTCGGTTATTTAAAAAAAAAATTGCTGTTCAGTACCTTTGGACCACGTAGGTATAGCATTTTTCTATGAAATAGCATTGTTTTTTTTACCGACGAAAAACTTCTACGCTAGGTAGTCTAGAATTCTTGTTTACAGTTTGCGCACCGGTTAAAAATGTATCCTGTATAAACTCAGAGGGTTGTATTGATGATTTTATGGATGATGACTAATATTAAAAATGTTCGAAAAAATAATGTTATTTGAAAGAAGGCATAGCAAAAATGAGATATTTGAAAAAACAGTTAAATCGATGTAAATATGAAGAACCAAAAAGTTTATGGAGGGGACTATTTTCACCCTTGTCGCGCGGTACGGACAATGTATGGCACTATTGTGAAGTTACAAAGTCGTGACGTCACTTCTATGATAGTGCTGTCCTTGTCTAACACTTATCTTAAAACGTTTATAACTCGGTAATTTTTTAAGCTTTTACACTTTTTATAGTTATTGTTTGCACTATTTGGAAACAAATATTTTATTAAGTTAAAAAAAATGTCATCATTGCCCTGTGAATTGCAAAATACAGAAAATTTAAATTGCGCGGGCAACCTGGGGCTTCTACATTAAGCTTATTTACCTTACTTACAGACTAAGTACTCTTAATAAAAATATCGGTTCACAAACACTTTTAAAAATGTTTGTCAGCCGATATATACATCCCTGTTTCTTGGGCATATAATATGAGATTGCCTCCAAACACAAAACCAATTTGCGAGTCAGATCAGCAATGTACCGCCGCGTCAAACTCAAACGCAAGGCATACATTTCCACTCATTAACGGGGTCCGTTAGGGCCGATGCCTGCCAGGGTCGCGGGTTGTTCAAAAGAGATACCGTGGCCCTGGCACAGGCAAATGAAGGAACACGAGTGGGTGTTAGTCAGTAAAAGTCTGACACGCCCTCCCTCTCCGCCCAGAGCGGGAGAAGTCATTTGATGATTACCCACACTAAATATAAAAAGGCATACATTTCAGTTCAACCATTTTCAAATTTTCAAGGAGTCGGTCAGCTAGTTGCCCGTTCTAAAATTTAGGTCTCTATTTAGAAGACCGGCAAAAAACTCCATGGACACTATTTTAAATCAAAATTCTGGATTATCTTCAAATACAGGGAGGCAGGAATATCACCGCGCAACCCGTTACCAGGTATGGATTCAGTCCATGATACTGAAAAACATAAAATAATTTAGTCTGTAAAAAAAAACTTGCTGGTCCATAAATGTTGGTGGCGTAGGTATTGCTCTTATATATGATAAGAGTCATGTTCGTGAACGGGCGTCGTCGGTTGCGACTGATCCTCTCTTAACTGCCACTGTTTTTTTTTAAATTCAACAATAATTATGTACCCAGGATTTCATAAAATATTGATTTAAAATAGTTTCCTTGGAGTTTCTTGCCCGTTATTCTTCATAGCGATCCACCATATTTTAGAATGGGCAACTAGCTTCAACTTTCTGACTAACTTACTGACTCTTTATCAATTCAAAATATGCCAATGCCTATTCAAAGAATGCATGTAAATGGTTTAATTGAAATTAATGCTTTGAGTTTGAAACAGCAGTTTTTTTTGGGATAATCAACGTTCATTTTTTACGCTGTATATCTCGATCAACTGAACTGACCCGCAAAGTGCAGGAGCCAATATCGAGACGAATTTTCATTTATCTAACTTGATATAAGACGTTCATTCGCAAGTGCAACCGCTGTATGTGAGGTCCTGGTTTTGGTCCCAAGGCCGGGCTAAAATGTTTTGGGTTTTTCTATTAGGTGATTTATACTGTTACTGTGTGTGTTGTGCGTAAGTGTGTTTGTGCGTGTGAGTGTGTGTGTGTGTGTGTGTGTTTGAGCGATCGAGTGTGTGTGTGTTACTGTGGCTGTTTATGTGTGTCCATAAATGGTTAAATAAACAAATATTTTAAAGTAGTAGCTCTGAGTCTAGATTGTGTCCGGTTAAATGGTATCGAAATGATAAAAACATAACATAACTAGCTTCTGCCTGCCCATTCGAGGAACACAGGATGTTATACTAAGTGTGTTCAACTCACTATGTCATGCGTGTTTGGGCGTGAGTGTCAGATATTGTAGGGATGAGTGTGGGGTTGGCTCTGGGACTGTGAGGCTGAGGTTCGGTATGAAGGCGGTGAGCGTGTGTATATGAGCGCGCAGTCGGTGAGTGTGTGTGTGTATAGGTGAGTGTATGTGTGTTTATGGGCGACTGTATGTGTGTAGGGGCTAGTGTGGGTTGAGTGGGGCTAGCTGTTGTGAATGACTTTTCATCACTACCTAATACACTGGGAAACTAGTGTCAACATCGAAGGCCCACGCGTGAAGTCCTCCTATCATGTCTTTGACTTTGTGTCGATGTTCCTCAGGTAACATATCGAGAACCATCTTAGCTGCCAACTGAGAGTCGTTGCCGCGGCGGCAGAGGAAGATTACTGGAAAAATGAAAACAAAATTAAGAAAAAAACTTGTAAACACGTTTCATTTTTAATCATTACCGGGAAGATAGTAAGAAAACTATTCTTTAGGTGCACCATCAAAATTATAGATACATGATAAGTTTTTTTTAAGTGCGCAAACTTTAATCATGAGTTCATCACTTGATTTTAGACCCCAACCCCTAGCATTTTTTTACTTCGGTTATAAAAAAACCACTGTACCTCCACCTTTAAGTCCTGAAACAGCGTTAATTAAGAGGACCATACAAAAGTGCTCCATCCCGGGAATCGGCGCGGATGCCCATCCACGTGTCCTCGGGTAACGTAGATTCGGACCTTAGACGATGCTAAGTTGGTCTTACCCTGGTCCTTAGTTACTACTCCTAGGTTCTCAGTTCCACTATCATCCCTTGGTATGATCCTCGATTTTCCATAGGTTTCTACTCAACGACTTTCTGCTAGGTACTAACTTAAGTTGGTCTTGATCTATCTACCTATGGCTAGGTTCAGTCAGTGACCTGAATACCTGACCCCTCTTCCCCTCTTCTTTGTAAGAGGGATCAGGTAATGGCAGAGCTCTGTCCGTACTCACCACTCGCTGGACTCTGCTCCACACAGCGCAGCAGTCGCTCCAGAGCGGCGCCACTCAAGAGCATCGACAGGCCAGCTGTGCGCGCCCGACATGTGACACATATGGAACTCTGAGTTTGTCTATGCTTATCTACCTATTGCTAGGTACTCACCACTCGCTGGACTCTGCTCCACACAGCGCAGCAGTCGCTCCAGAGTGGCGCCGCTCAGACTATCGACAGGCCAGCTGTGCGCGCCGAATATGTGACACATATGGAACTCTGAGTCCGCGCGTACATCTACTATGTAGACTGGTTGCTTTTCTCTGAGGAGTTGGGAGACGTCGGGTGCTGATATGCGGTTGTGTATTGGTAGGATTTGGAGGTCCAATTCCTGGGGAGAAAAGGTTGCTTGTAGAAGTAGAGCTAACGGCATACAAGGCCTATTACATCAATCAGCTATGGTAACCAAAACAAACCACGTCCATGCTTAGTTGCACTCGTGCAGTAAGGCTTCCGGACCTTTTTATTCTTGGAACGAAGTTTAAATTGTCAAAATGGTCAGGGAACGAAAAGGCCATTTATTTTATACATTTAATAGAAAGAGACAGAGTATGAGAGTTTTCATGGGTTTCGCGGGTGCTGAAGCCAATAGTGAGGTCAAGATGAAAATCCAAGATGGCAACTGCGAAAATTTTCACATTTTTCATCATGGGTGTCGTTTTCATGGTTTTCGAGGGTTCTTTTTAGTTGGAAGGTTTCATTCGGAGTTGAAGATAAGCGTAAAGAACTTCGTTCCTGACGGGGGTCCCTCGACCCAAAACTTTTTTAATAAGACCCCCCGGTGGTCATAATCTGCACATGGAAGAAGCACCGTTACCTCTCAAAAACCGATCTGAAACCCCCTCTGTACAACGCCTGCTAAGGCACATCTCTGGAGATACTGTAAAGGGGTCTCCCCGAAACCTAACTGGGCAAGTGTGTAAGGTAGCACGTGACCACTGCGCGCCATCTTCCCTGAGGTCATACAGTGGGCGGACAGAGTCCCCACCATCGCCCGCAAACCTAAATAAATGTTCCGGACTTAACACAAATAATAATCTATTACTTCATAAAAAGTAAACTATTTTTATCCGCGTGAACGGTGCGCGTGATTAAAATGACGATATCTCTAAAGTTTTGTATTGGAGCTGTACATAAAACACATGCCGTTGGAATTGTTATGAAATAAACTTACGAATTAACGACGAATTGGTAAAGTAAAATTTTAAGATTTTTTTTCAAAAATCCGCAAAAAAAAGTTGCGCAAAAAACATGGAGACTGGCCAGTTATAGTCTATTTTGCGTGCCATGATATGATAAACAAATTTGAGTCAGGCTCACAGAACATTAATACTCCGAACGGAGTATTAATGTTCTGTGATGATAAACAAATTTGAGTCAGGCTCGTCGCGGCGTGTATACGACATCATTACAGGTGATGTCTTGGATTTATCAATACGATGCGTCGACGGTTTGGGTGTTTCAAAACGAATTAACGCCTACCAAAGTGAAGCGATCTAGAAGCGGGGAAAAGATTTTGATCGCGAGCTTTTTCAATTTGACTGGCTACTTGGTGTCAATTCCCTTACGAAACCAAAGAAGCATCAACGCTGACTGATATACTACCGAATGCTTGGCAGAAGTTTTCTCTGTTGTGAGCAACAAGCGACCAACACAGGGCTCCGCGGGCTACTGCTTGACTTGACTAATGAGGGACATCCTGGACAGCACGCCAGTCAAACTCCTGGGTCGCCCTACTTACAGCCCTGACCTAGCACCGTGTGACTTCTTTTTACTCCCAAAAATAAAAAGTTTTTTATTTTCTCTTCTACTCTCTTACACACGCTAGAGTTTGCTAGTTTGTGATGGTTACTTAAATGTCTCACCGATGGTGGCGCGAGAGTTGGCCTTCGGATCCCTACAAAATGGTTGAGCTGGATGGCGCTGATCCACAAGTCAGTCATCGCCTCACATACAGAAGCAACAATAATGATGTACCAGGATTGTAATACATTGATTTAAAAGAGTGTCCTTGGAGTTTCGTGCCCGTTCTTCTCCATAGAGATGTACGTTTTGGAATGGGCTTAGCTTCACCTTTCTGTCTAACTGAACGACTCTTTGACCATTTAAAAGTGCCTGTAAATGGTTTAATTGAAATAAATGCTCTGAGTTTCGTTTACCTATTTTTATGTTCTTTCCTTGTTGTCTATTTATATAAGTGTGTAAATAAACGGTTAAATAAATATATATAAATATAACAAAGAGACAAATGTAATCTTTGTATGAACTAGGTACCGGTCGGATTTGAAAAATTCAAAAAGCGTTCGATAGCCCAATTATTAAGGAAGGCTATTAACATCACGCTAGGTCACTTAAGGAGCTAAGCAAAAGGAAAGAAAGTGTCTGAAAGAACGCTAAGCGAAAACCAAGTATGAGTTCGGGCAGGTGATGCGAAGCAACGGCATGGGTCGGGAGTCGCGCGCAGAAGTGAGTATATAAATAAGTAAAGACTACTCGAATCATGTGCTGTATAAATGGTAACAGTTTACACATCGAAGTCCCTTACACAGTGTGTGTATGTATGTGTGTGTGTGTGTGTGTGTGTGTGTGTATGTGTGCGTGTGTGTGGATTTAACCAATGAAACTGAATACGATCAGCACATATACTAAACTAGAAAAGATTATGTAATTAAATAAAGATTAACAATCTTGATGTGACTTTTTACACAAACACATATTAAACAAATAAACCACTGCTTATAACTAATGGTTCAATTTAGTAATCAATAGTGTTGTATTTACATTGGTTATTAAAAGCATTTAATTTTTTAACTGATTAAAAAGACCCTTCAAGATTGTTTACCTTTTTAACTACCTACCTAAACCTTTCAGATAGAGGTTTTAAGGGCTGTCAGTGTCATTATTTTCTGCGGAATATTGACACTGACAGCTCTTGAACGCGTTTTAGATGCGCTGAAAGCATTCAGTTTCATTGGTGAAATCGGCACTAAGAGTTTGCTACCACTGGCGGCACGGCAAGGCACGGCAAAGGATTTTAATGCGACGAATAGGAATATAACTTAATATTATGACAATTAAATTGAAATTACAATGATTATGAACGTGCATCTCGAAGGACGTCGCGGCATGCCTCAGGAGACCATCGTTGTTGTCAGTATGCGCTTGCATGTATTGATGCCGAAGAATCACCTGCCGCGCCTTCACTGGGCGCAGGTTCTACATATATTTTTTTGGCTTATATGAAGATCATGCTCTGATGCTAATTATTGCTCGTGCAACATCAAGCAACGTGCATTTAATTAAAAAACGTGCCATAGAAAAACACTTTTGGATTTATGCGAGGTTAGCAACGAATAAAACAGCAATAACATTTACAAAATATAATTAATATTCATACATCATTATAATAACAACTTGTCACATAAAAAACAATACAATTAAATCAGTCCATGGTGATAAGAAATTCTAACTCTAATACATTCTATATTAGTAAATCTCCAGTCTAAAACTTATCTTCAAATTAAATTACTACAAATCTCATCAAAAATATCGGATCTTCCGTAACGGTTTTTGTACTCGACGCATTTAAACGAAATTCGAGTATCGACACTTTTATTGTAAGTAAGTGATAATTCCTCGGTATTCGTCAAATAGATACGTGGTAAAAGTATCGATACTTTTGTTACCACACTACTTAATCCAGTATCGATACTTTTCGTTCGATACCACATCACTATAAACCTTACCTAAAACTCTACGATAAATATTTTTACTTAAAATTCAGGAAATAAAGGGTTTTTCAACAAGAACTTTGTTTTCTAAAACGAAATAAAACAAAGAATTTAGAGGAAAATGTTTTTTTTTTATTGTATTACAAAGCGAAAAGTTTGGCAATTATGAATGCCACGCCGACAGATGTCGAGATTCTTTCATCAAAATTTTTAATCACTTTGTGGCAAAATGGAGGGTCTATTTCGTTAATGACATCACAGATTTTGAGTTTTAAGGCTGCAATCGATTCGATTGGCTCCGTATAGACTCTGTCTTTAACATAGCCCCACAAAAAATAATCCAGTGGTGTTAAATCACACGATCTGGCTGACCACTTAACAGCTGAATTTCGCGAAATTATGCGATCGGAAAATTTGGTTTGCAATAAATTGATCGTTGCATTGGCTGTGTGACATGTGGAACCGTCCTGTTGAAACCACATTTCAGTGATATCCATGTCATCAATAATAAGCCAAAATTTAGTGGTTAACATCCCGCGATAGCGTGATCCATTGACTGTTACCGCATTTCCAGCCTCATCTTCGAAAAAAACGACCCAATCACGCCTCCAGACCACACAGTGACACGTTGAGCATGCAAAGGCTTCTTATTATATTATATAATAGGATAGGATTTAGGATTTTCAGAAGACCAAATGCGGCAGTATTGCTTCTTGACGTACGCTGACAAATGAAAATGGGCTTCGTCTGAAAAAAATATTTATTCAGAAAAACCTCGATAAAAAACCTTGTTGTTGACCATTTTCATAGTAGATTTGAATTATCTTACATCGCATTCGAGCGAAATTGAATTCACTGTAACAATTGCCAAAGCACCTACTACGAATACCGCCAAAAACTAAATGTCAAAACTATCACGTTCTTGGTGTTGCCCCAATTGAAAAACAAAGTTCTTGTTGAAATACCCTGTACAATGTGCAAATGATACTATGACAATCGATAAAATAATAATAATATTTAACCTAACATCGAAATTAAAAAAGTTTTTTTTTGCCCCCTTGAAAAACCCAGTGTCGGGGGTTTTGCCAATCAGACGATTATCTAAAGTGCCTAAACTATTGTATATACAGAGTGTAAAAAAAAACCCATCACATAGCCTTCAACTACGCATTGTGTACATGAAACTTTTCTTAGTTTTTACACATTACACAGAAATAATTGCGGGGAAACGACTTTTATTTTTGTTGTGAAAATTTGCTGTTTGCAATACTGCGAAATGTAGCACACGCAAATCACAGGGTATTTAAAGTCGTGTTATAATATTAAAAATTGTTTTTAAAAAAAAACCTTATTGTCGTATCGTAGTTTCCACCTTGCATATTGTGTTCCAAATCCGGCACTATTTAGGGCCAATATTTTATTTCGATTAACCTAGTTACAGGTTTGTGGAGGGGAGGCATGGGGTCTCCACTCGAACAAATTATAATTTGTTTCCGTATGTTGTTGGAAAACAAAATTGGACGAAGAGAAACAGCCAGCTCAATAGCCAGACTTTTGGAAGTGTCTTTTCTTTGTATGAGATTCGTTATCTGTACGTAGTATTATATTATCTGTGGTGGAGTTGAATGTGCCTTTTTTTTTCTTTTTGGGTGGGAAATCATCAAATGACTTCTCCCGCTCTGGGTGGAGCGGGAGGGCGTGTCAGACTTTTACTGACTAAAACCCACCCGTGTTCCTTCAGTTGCCTGTGCCAGGGCCACGGTTTTCTCTTTAGAATTACCCGCGACCCTGAGGCGTCGGCCCTATTGGACCCCGTCATTTTTTGCTGACATCTCTTTGAGGCGCGCGTGGAACACGACGCGCCGTCGACCTGGGCCTGGTCCTTACCGGACGGCGAGCTACCCATTGCTCGCATTCCGCAGGCCCGCGCCTACGGTGAACGGGAATCTGCAGGCGACTCCCGACGCCCCGGGCGTCTCCTGCGGCGACTAGTGGGGGCGTGAGGGCGCAAAGCTCTCTCCCTCACTCGCTCCACCTCCTCCTTCGCAAGCATTACTGCTTGGCAAAAGGAGGTGACGCCTTACCATTCTCTCTCACTCCGTACCATGGCCTGAACCAGGGCCGGACGCGAGATCGCCGCCGCCAATCGCATCCGCGAGGACACTGCGGTGCTCCGCCCAAGCTGGGCATACCTCCACCGTATGCTCCACCGTGTCTTCCTGGCGATCCACACAATTGTGACACCCGGGCGTTTCCTCCCGCCTTATGCGAAACAGGAACCTCCCAAAACAACCGTGTCCGGTGAGGACCTGAGTCAGGCTGAAGGTGAGCACGCCGTGGCGCCTCTCCAACCACTCCTCAAAGAGGGGACTTACCGCCGCTATTGTGGCGTGCCCAGCACTGGGTTGCGACAATCGCACCCTCCATGTCGCCATGAGATCCCGACGGAGCTATGTCCGCTGTCCCGTGATTTCTCGCGGCAGCGTAGTTACACCCCGGCGTTTTGCCTCCTCGCGTCACTCCCAGTCGTGCGCGAGGGCTTTTGCCTCCAGGTCCCATGGGGGCAATCCGGCAAGGAGGCTCGCCGCCTCGCAGGAGACCGTGCGGTATCCCCGGACCAGCCGGACGGCCATGACCCTTTGGGACGCGTTCAACCGGCGGGCTGGTCGGCGCCTCAAAGAACGCGCCCACACCGGTGCTCCGTAAAGGGCCATGGACCGTACGACTCCCGCGTAGAGCCTCCGGCAGGAGGCCTTCTGGTCTGGCCTTCCACGGGGGCTGATTACCTGAGAGGTACCACCTTCCGGCTCTCGGGGTCACCTTCAAGTTTCAAGTTTCATTTTTTTAAATATATTTTTTCCTTTATAACAAAACAGCCTTCAGCTGCGAATTTAAAGTTACAAAGATGCAATGATGATATAGCAACTAAAATTTATATTAATATAATTGTATTCATTAAAAAAAAAAAAAAATACATTTGGCGTTTGGACCCCCTAGGTTGGGCAGGAGCCGTCTCAAGGCAGCCCCAGCCCGCTCTAGTCTGGGAGCCAAACGTCGAAAATGCACCACCGGCTGTCGAGTCCCAGGTACTTCATCGTCGACTCGACGCCGATGTGATCCCCTCCTGCCGTTATCTGGGAACCAGACTGTGGCGCGTTCCGAGGACCATGAAAACACATGGCCTCGGACTTGTGTAGGGCCACTTCGAGTCCCAACTGCCGGATCCTCTCGACGATTGTCGCAACCCCGAGTATCGCTAGCTCGGCCGCCGCCTGGTGCAACCTCCCCTGAGCCAGGACCAGCGTGTATTCAGCGTAGCAAACCACGCTAACACCACCCGGGAGGTCGGCGCGTAGCACCCAGTCGTAACCGATGTCCCACAGAAGAGGCCCCAGGACCGATCCCTGTGGGACACCGCACGACATCTCTCGCCGGTTCCACTCTCCTCGGTGACCGGGGTAGATGACGGCCCTGTCCGTCAAGTAGGCCTCGACTACACGACAGAGGTAGGTCGGCATCCGATGAGTTGAATGTGCCCTGGCGGCTGATAGTATGTCATGCTCACTCAAATGTCTCGCTGACAATGGCGCGTGTGTTGGATCATTTAGCTCCCTTCGTCATGATTGAGCTGAATGGTGCTGATCCATGCGTCATGTTCGTGAACGGGCGCCGTCAGTCAGGACTGGTCATCTCTTAGCTGCCACGGCTTATTTTAATAATTTATTTTTTATTTTTTGCTGCACTCTGGAACCTGTAAACGCGCGTTTTTGTACATCGTTCTTACATAGGATCAACATTAATGATGTAACTAATATTTTGTAAGAACAATTTATTAAAAAGTGTGTCGATGGAGTTTCTTGCCCTTTCTTCTCCATAGGTACCTACTACACTTTGGAATGGGCAACTAGCTTCATATCTCTGACTGACCGACTCCTTGACAATTCAAAAGTGCCTGTAAATGGTTTAATTGAAATAAATGCTTTGAGTTTGGAATTCTGATAGACCGTCGCTTTATGTAAAATACTGGTATTCAGCTGCATGCCTTGTCAAGTCGACCCAACAGAGTTGAGAAAATGCTCAACAGATTATGAACCTATGAGTGCCACTGCTCATTCAAATTATTTACCTCATAATAAAACCCATCACATTTCTCGCCTTCAAGACCGAAATTTATATTATTATGCTGTTTAACCAAATCACATACATCCCTTTCATGTTTCGGTTTAAAAATCCTTAAATTCTTCCTACTCAATACTTTGGCAAACGTTTTTCTCGATGCCGGATTTATAGATTTAACTGTCATTTCTTTAACGTATATATTGTAGAGTTGAAATTTATTTTTCACATTCAAATCTATGTATTTAATGTTAGAGTTTGTGCGTAGGCAGTATTGGCATTTAGAGTCGATTTTCGGTAAGCTTTCAATATATTCTACAACGTTTTGCGACTTTAAAGGCACTTTCGGGGATCTGGGCTTGGATTCATTAACTAACCAACAGCGTACCATAGCTTCTTTAATACCTAAAGTGCTTAAAAAGGTTACTCTACAAACTTGAACCTTTTCCGAATTCAAAATTAGATGGTAACGCTTTGAATCGCCTTTTCGAGACGCCACTCCTTGGTGACTTGTTCTTCTACGCTTAGCTGGCACAGAATCAATTAAAGACCTTACAAACTTCTTTTTTTCTTTCCATTCTAATTGCCAGAAGTGTTGAAAGATTTGACATCTGTCAGAATCTGACAGTTTCTTACAGTATCGTGTACTACTCTTTGTGCAGAAGTCTGATTTACACGGAGGTCCTAAACTTCTTTCTGACTTGAGCACGTCTTGGACCCAAGACTTCTTTTCCCCTGCTGTTGTGGTTCGGAAACCGAAGTAGCTCTGTCCTGTCATTCGTTTTTCCTTCTCTTGTTTTCTTCTTTCTGATTTTAAGCGGCATTCTTGTTTCTTCTGTGGGAGAACAATAGAGATTGTATAGTGATTTCTGAATAACGGTTTTTAGAGGGAAGTAATGGGTTTGTTTAAAACAATAAATGAGGTGAAGAAAAAGAAAGAAAAGAAAAGAAAACCTTAACATCAGATGTGTAATAATAGTACACCCACATAACGCCATTTATGATTAAGTCTTATGTAATAGGTAGGGGGCGAACCATCAAAACCAAAATCAAAATTCATTTAATTTTGAACGTCAAAATTATATGAGACAGTCCCCCAAAACACCCGCCCTTCACCAACCGGTCAGGCAGCAACAAGTCGCAGTAAGCAAAAAGATAAGACACTATTAAAATAACTCGAGAAGAACAAAGTTGAAAAAGTACGAAATAAGAAAGAAGCCCAGTAGGTTGAAACCCAACAAAATGTCAACACCGCGAATGTTACAAAAGAAATAATAATTTGAAACCAGAAAAGATAAAAAAAACAAGAAACAATTAATTTTGAATATAAACTTACCTTGAACATTCGCAGTTTTGAGTTTCATATCACACTTTTAATTTTTTATTCATTCAACTTCGTTACATCGGTCCATATCATCGGTATTAAGGACTTAGAGCCTATTCGACTATAAACCAGAGCATGACATTCACCGAAGGCTTAGCCGAAAACTAGCTGCAATCCACAGTTTTACCCGGAAGTCTAGATTCCATGGGAATAGCGAGATATAAGTGTCCCCCCACTCCTAAACCAGTACCCTGATTGCGTAATACACAATAAATCGGAATCTGAATCGTTTTAAAACAGATTGCTAATCCATTGCTTCATATGTTCGACAAAAAAAATCTGCTCAACAATGTAAATAACGCAATGAATGTTATTGAACTGTCAAAATAAAACAGATTAGTCGTAATCGTTTACGAAAATATGTTACGCAATTAGGCTGCAGGTCGTGGGGAACCCGTGTGCCAAATTTCATCCAAATCCTTTCCGCCGTTTTGACGTGAAAAGGTAACGTAGGTTACAGTATATACTAGCTTCTGCCCGCGGCTTAGCTCGGGACAAAAAATAGCCAATGTCTTTCCTCAGGATGCCATCTATCACCTTGCCAAATGTTATCGAAATCCGTTCATTGGTTTAGGCATGAAAAGCTAACATACAGACAGACTTGTTTTCGAATTTATAATAATAGTACCTATGGTTTAAGAGGCTGACAAGAACTAAAGCGCTGTCACTGCCAGACTGCATAGAAAAGCAAGAGAAGCGCGATGACACAACGCTGGTAATTTATTGCTAAAAAATAAACGTTCATATGTTGCTTGTAGAAAAATCTGACAAACAATCTGAATGACTGGTATGGTTTTTAATCGTTAAAAGGAATTTTAAGAGTGATCTTATTGTTTTTTTTCTATCGTATCAGTTGTATTGTGTTTTCAACACACTATCTACAAGGGCGGCACTGAAAATTTCGGGAATCAAGGAAGTGACACAACATTACTATTTAAAAATGTATTTATTGCTTTTCGAAGTATTCTCCGCGAAATTTGACACATTTTTCCATACGATGGAACCAATCATTGAAGCAACCATTCCATTCGGAAGTTGGGGTCTCCAAAATGGCCGTTTGGTAGGCGTCCACAGCTTCTTCAGGTGATGAAAATCTCTGTCCACGCAATTTATTCTTTATTTTAGGGAAAGTATAGAAATCATTAGGGCTTAGGTCGGGGCTGTACGGCGGATGGTCTAATAATTATTTGTTTTCTTGCTCTAAAAACTCTTTTGTTCTGTGTGCGGTGTGAGAACTCGCATTGTCGTGATTGAGGATGATGCGGCGGTTGCAGTTCTTACAGAGTTTACGGAGTTCAGAAGCGACCTGTGGCAAACAAATGCTAGTATACCATTCTGTATTAACCGTTCTTTATCCCTCAAGAGGAATAGTCGTAACATGGCCGGTTTAGGAGACAAACGTGGCGACCATTTTTTTGCAACACTCAATTTTTGTTGGCTTTAACTCATTTTCGAACACCCAAACTCGTGACTGGTTTTTTGTTTCGGGTTCGTACGCGTATATCCAGGATTCGTCACCTGATACGATGTTGTATACAGCATTTGAGGATCCTGCATGGAATCTTTCGAGAGTTCTGATGCACCAAGTTACGCAAGCCGCTTTTTGCTCTTCACAGAACGAATGCGGTATCCATCGGGAAAACCACTTTTTTACACCTAATTGTTCATGCAAGATTATTTGTATTTGACTCATGCCAATGTCTAAAGTTGCCTGAATTTCGCGGTATGTCATATGTCGATCTTCCTCAATCAGCTTACGCACAGCATCAACGTTTTCTTGGGTGACTGCAGTTTTTGGACGACCTTGACGGGGATCATCACTGAGCTTGACACGTCCACGTTGAAATTCAGCAAACCAGCGATAAATTGTAGTTTTGGATGGGGTTTCATCACCAAATGCAGAAATCATCCGGTCAATACACTGCTTTTGTGTTAAACCACTTCGAAAGTCATAATAAATCATCGCTCTTGAATTTTCTCGAGTCAATTCCATTTTCTCAACGACTAAACAAGTTTGACAATACCTTGTGACGAGACCGAGAATCTTTTTTTAAATAAATAAATGATATTCGATTTTTAAAACCTAGGAGTAATCAATTCAAAAGATTTTAATATGACAGGAACAGTGGAAATATTCCATTCCCGATACTTTTAGTGCAGCCCTCGTAACTAGCATTTGTATCCTGAAGAATCCTAATAATATTATAAACGCGAACGTTTGTGAGTATGGATGGATGTTTGATACACTTTCACGGAAAAACAAATGAACGGCTTTGGATGAAATTTGGCACACAGACAGTTTATAACCTGGATTAACACATAGAGTATTTTTTTATCCCGATGCCCCCACGGGACCAAGATTTATGCGGGTGAAACTGCGGGGTATACTATATTTTTCTGATTTTGTTTACCGCAGTTTTGATTTTTAGGCATTATAAAACTTGAGTTTAGGTCCTGTAGTCCGCTTAAGTTAAGATAACAATTCCTAAATACAGACACTAATCCCACATGCACAAACACTCAGAGCACTATCTACTTGCCTAAGTAAATTTTATGCAAAATATTTCAAAAAGACACTTACATACCAGCCCTGTTATCAAGAGAGCGACAAGAAAATAATTACCATATTATTCAAATTAGTACAAAAACGAGCAGCGGTGGCCCAGTTGTAACCCAGACAGGCGCTTTACTTTGTGTAAATTATTTCATCACAACCGCTCTCAAAACGGTGAAGGAAAACATCGTGAGGAAACCGGCATGTCTTAGAACCAAAAATTCGAAGACATGTAACATCTACCAACCCGCACTGGGCCCGCGTGGTGGTTAACGGCCCACTCCCTCTCACAGAGAGGAGGCCTGTTTCCCAGCAGTGGGAACATAATAGGCTGATTATATATTATGCAAGTACAAAAACGTGCCCGGGACTACACGTACGCACGGACGTCAAAATATCGCGGTGAGATTTCATATGCGTGTTTAATGTAAATAGTTTACCTTATCATTAGCGGGCGCCCTGCAGTACGCTTCATAATCCACTAGATGCGTGATAGTGGGGCTGTCTGAGCAAGCCGCGCACATGGAGTTGCGTTTGCGCAGACGCACTGAAACAAACGAATAAATATTGTACAACGAAAATCTATTTTCGTCCGAATTACAGTTTTCACACAAAGTTAATTCCACTGTGGCGGCATCAATCGCCACATACGAACAACGCATCACACTGACGTCACGCAAAATCCTGCATCGCGCAAGCAGAGTTTACCGCGCAGCTAGCTTATACATTCTGTCAAAAAGATTTGGGAAGGGATGATTTGGTTATTGTTCCAAATTCCTTTTTTTTTTGTTGTTGTTAGTTTGGCAAAACTGTTTTAAATTTTGGCGCGGAGTTTTAGTTGTATCTGTTATTTAGATTAAATCCAGTGCTGTTTTTAGTTAGATTAAATCTAGTGTGTATTGCGAATTTCATAATGGACAAAAACATCGAACAGAGAGTTTGTCTTAAATGTTGCATCGCCAATGGAATTTCGTGTTCGGAGTCACTGAAAACGTTACAGAAGGGTTACGGTGAATCGACTTTATCAAAAACACGTACTTATGAGTGGTAAAAAGCGTTCAAAAGCGGTCGAGATGTGATGGAAGATTTGCCTCGCTCTGGAAGGCCATAAACGTCTTCAACTGAAGTTAACATCGCATCTTTGATTGTTTTCTTTGACTATCGCGGTGTTGTGCACTCGGAATTCTTGCCGGAAGGTCAAACGGTAAATAAAGATAAAGGCCAGATTTGTGGAAAGAAATTTCTTGGATTTTGCATCACGATAATGAGCACAAGGCCGAACTTGTTGTGAACGAATTTTTGACCAAAAACTCAACAAAAACCATCGAGCAAGCAACTTTTTCACCAGAAATTTCTCCAGCCGACTTCTTTCTTTTTCCTAAACTCAAATTACCCGGCACTCGTTTTCATTCGGTAGAAGACAAGGAGAATTTGCGGCGGGAACTGAACTCAATTCCGGAAAAAGCCTATGGAAAATGTTTTGATGATTGGATTATTCGTTGGCGTAAGTGTGTCGTTTCTGAAGGAGCATACTTTGAAGGCGATGAAATAAATTTGGATGAAAAACTAACATTTTGTGTATTATTAATCTTTTCCCGGTACTTTCTTGACGAAGTAGTATACAACGACCCGACATCAATCTTCTCTCCGACAGATACGAGATCCATCTGGTCGGAGGATCCTCCCTCTTCTATAGAGGTTGAGTGAACTTTACACCCTGTTCCTCATACCTCTATACCACGAACAAAAAACTACTTAATTAGGTGTACCGCGACTTCGTTTGCAATCTAGGGTAAAAAGTACCCGATGTCCTTTTCCAGTTCATGGTTTACTCATGTGCCAAATTTCATCCAAATCCTTTCAGCCATTTTAGTGTGAAAACGTAAGAAACAAACAAACAAAAACTTATTTTCACATTAACAATTTTAATTAGGATGTTAATGAACGTGTGTTTTACAGAGTGTTCATACCAAGGTTTCAAGGATGATTTAACACAACGAACGAGATTTCACAGAGAATCGTACGTTCGTACCCCAAGAAACCCTAAATTCAAAAAACTCAAAACAGGTAACCTGAGATGTGACAGCAGATTTTCATATCAGGGGATTACCATGTACTCAATTTAAATTTAACAAAAGGGGGAAAGTCAAGCGATTTTGAACCAAATGCCGAACGCTACTAAAACTATTTCTGTTAACTTGACTTGCCCTGCAAATTATTACAGGCTCAAACAATTTAGAAACTCAATGCAATCCAATGAGGGTTTTCGAAACTTTTTCTGCCACTAGGCGGCGCTTCGTAGGCGTCAGGTCCAAACAGCTGTCAAATAGCACAGAGTCGTAGGTACTGAACATAAATTATTGAAATTCTATTGTATATGGAAGTGTTATTGATTTTATAATGGATTATTTTTCGTTGGAGTAAATTTATCTCTGCGAATGGCTACAAGTCACTGTTTTAATCGGGTTTTATCTCTCGTAGGGAACTTATGTCCTCCTGTTTTATTTGCACACATAGGCACTGCACAACACTGTGGCATTTTAAACAACGATATTCCGAAAGGAATGATTTTAAGAATAAATAAACCAAAAAATATATAGAAAATTACAATACGCGTATGTATTTTGACAGTCCATTGGACCTGCCGCTACAGTCCTGCCATCTATCGGAGATCATTTCAGAAAACCCTCATTCAAGAGCACGCCTTTGTCACTGTAATAAGGCCCAAATTGGACTGACAAATTGGATTGATGTTCATGAAATGCATCAGCATTAAAAAAAACTCACCAGTTTTAGGCATCATATCTTCAGCATCGAATATGAACATCCTCTCAACTAATAACTTCTGTGGCGACATGTCCAGGATGTATTTGAGAGCCTCCATCGCTTGGAGAGTACCTGAATAAAGAATTTGTTCGGTGGTTTGTAAAGTTGAGAGGATACATGTTTTTAGGGTTCAACTAGGCCGTCCAGCAACTGCTGCAGGTCATGCAGCGATTCAGTCAGTATGACGATGTAATCTGAAAATCTCAAGTGTGAGATGTACTCGCGTTTGATGTTAATGCCGCGTCCTTCCCAGTTCAGCGTCTTAAACACAACGCGTTAGAGAACAGTTTCGGGGAAATGACGTCCCCTTGTCTCACCCCTCGGCGCAGGAAGATATGTTCAGTTCGCTGGTCCTGAGTTTGGACGGTCATAGTCGCGTTTTTATACATCTCAGCACTTGGATGTATCGCCAGTCGACATGGCATCGCTGCAGAGACCCAAAACAGAGTCAAAAGCCTTCTCATAGTCCACAAACGCAAGACACAGGGGCCGATTATACTCTTCTAGCGGTGGGTAACTCCGGAGGTACTGATCCAAAGGAGCCGGTACCGAACGCGGATACGTAAACCTTATTTATTCCTCACAATCCTTACCGGCACCGCGGTACCAAATGATTCCGGAGCGCGCGTTCACTGTTCACTCTCGTTCACTCGCTCAAGTCACTCGGAAGTACTCGGAACACGTCGTATCGCTCTAACTAACCAACTGTTCAATTCAAAATGTGCCAAATGATCCAGTGAACCAAATGAATAAAATGTTCTGCGAAACCGGGGAACCAAAATGAGCGAGTGAGTGCCGGTGCCAAAGGAATAAATAAGGTGAACCGGTACCGGACCCGGAGTCTGAATAAGTGAATCAATTCACTTGCCGGAATAAAGATTACCCACCGCTATACTCTTCGGAATTCTGTTCAATTGGGATGATGACTACTATTTAAAAAAATCGTAAACATAATGTAATTTCAAAGAAGGCATAGTAAAAATGAGATAATCGAAAAAGTCTGTTCGAAAATCGATGTAGATACACGCTTTAAAAGTTTTTGGAGGGGATTATTCCTGTCTTTGTCACGCGGTACGGACAATGTACGGCGCTTGTATGAAGTTACATAGTCGTGACGTCACTTCTACGACAGTGCTGTCCTTGTCTAACACGTATTTAAATACTTTTATAATTGTCATTTTTTTTTAACTATAACACTTTTTGTCATATTATTTACACTATTTGTATTACGTAAGCACTATGGGGGGGTGGGGGGGGGGGTATTTGTTTTGCTTATTTTGGATGACATGGGGGGTAGGGGAGTCTAGATGATAATTACGTCATCGGTAGTTATTTACTTTTTTACACAAATGGCAACCCTCACATTGTCTATGCTTGAAAACGAAACGCATTTTCAAAAATTCCCGCAAATAATGCATACGTTTAGGCACTCGCTTTAGAACCGATTAGGGGAATTATTTTTAAAATTATAATTATAACATTATAATTACAATATAAAAAAATACATTTATAATTGAAAAATGTTTACGTAAGCATGGGAGGAGGGGGTAAGAGCTTTGCTTACTTTTGCTGACAAGGGGGATGGGGGGGTAAATGATTGTAACAAATCTGCTTACGTAATATTTGAACGGCCCCATATATTTGAGATTGTAAACTGGCAACACTGGCCGAGTGACATGTCAAATTTTTGTTCCGTATTTCATTTCTAATTTATGTGAAATTAAGGTGTCTTTTTATGTGTAAACGTAGTATAATTGCATAAATTGCCAAAATACTCAAGATTATTGTTTTCCTATAAAAAAATATCATCATCCCCATTAGCCGCACCGTGTGGTCTATGATGCTGTATCCGCCTCGAAACCCGGCTTGCTCTTTTGGCTGAGTGTCGTCGAATCTTCACGCTAGACGGAGGAGGCTAAACTAACTTACAGACGTTTACCTTAAAAAAAGGAAGTATTATACTGTACCTATAACTCCGGGTACGGGTCCCGCTACCCCATGCGCGGAGCAGGAGCCCACCGCGTCCGGTGACGGCGGGGTGGGGAACACGCAGCGGTAGCAAGGGCCTCTATACGTTACACCCTAGAATATCGTAACATACTAAATAATAACATAACATCACACCTGTCATTCTAGAAGGGTTAGGCAGAGGTGTACCTATAGTACACAAACATTTCGCCAGTTATGTTTAAGTCCCATATAATAGGGGGCGAGCCTATTGCCATCAACCGGGCACAAATCCAGACTCCAGGCTGCAACCATGAAATTCTAGATAGAAAACCCATTAACACTTTGTCAGAGGTCAATGTATACGTTTTTATAATAAACTTCCTAGCCACATTCAAGGACTAAGCCTTAATAAATTCAAATCTTTTATTAAGCGGAAATTATGCCAGAAAGCCTATTATACTGTCAAAGACTTTATTGAGAACAGGAAGGCTTGGGATTGAGCTGCTCCAATAAATTTACACAGACAATCTTGATGTTTAATATTATTTTGCAATTTTTTAAAATATTTTTATTATTATGATTTTTTAAATATTTTGTTCCTTTTTAAATACAAAATGACATGTATATATTTACTGTATAAAGTATAATATTATTTTAATTTTGTGAATGTGAGGACTATGTGGGTCATTGTATTTTTCTTTTTTTTTTTCTTTCAGTTGTTTTTAATCATGTTCTGGCTGTTTGAGTAATTTATGCGGCCTACCCAAATGTCCTTTCTTTGGTAATGTTCGTCGAATCGTTGAGCTCCTTAGTTCTGAGTTGAGCTGCACCATGATTGACAAATGCGTGCACTGACTGGACAGGTCCACTCAAATCAGTGTGGTTATTTCCTCAAAAGACCATTTCAGACACCAATCTACAGGGTCCTCATATGATCTGACCAAGTTTATTCTCGGATTTTTACACTTTGACATACTCGACTACGAGTATACAATGACTTGAAAATTTACTTTGTAAAGTATTATAATATTTTAATTATTGTGAATGTGAAGGCAGTGTGGATTTGTTGTTTTTTTTTTAAATCTCAGTCTATTTTTAATTCTTAAAATTAGTTTTAATCATGGTCTGGCAGTTTGAGTAATTTATGCGGCCTACCCAAATGTCCTTTCTTTGGTAATGTTCGTCGAATCGTTGAGCTCCATATGTGTTGTGTTGAGCTGCATGATTACTGACAAATGCGTGCACTGACTGGACGGACAGGTCCACTTATTCTGTGTGGTGCTTTCCACAAAATACAATTTCAGACATCAATCTACATGGTCTTCACATGACCTGACCAAGATTATGTCTGGACTTTAAAAGAGACTGACCTCTGAGTTTGTTTCGGCCTTTCTTGTCAGAGTAGTCAGATAGGAAACGCCGATCTCATCTAGTTTTTAAAGTATGTTTGACGTGTAATAGTGTTTTTAAAAAATCTACTTACAGAAATAAAATCATTTATCATTTATCAGACAGGACCTTATGCTCAACAGTAGTTCTTGCGACCTCTAGACCAACGAGGCAGCCCATATATTTATATAATATATGAAAATTAGATCTTTTGACGGAAACCCTAAATAAAATTCTATACTAATCTATAACTAGGCATATACTAATAATAAAGCTAAAGCGTTTGATTGCTTTTTGTTTGTTTGAACACGCTGGAACTACTAGTCGAAATTGAAAAATTCTTTTAGAATTTTCTAGCCCAATTTTTGAGGAAGGCTATAGGTTATTTAACATCGCGCAAAGCCTTTTTTTGGCTCTTTGAGTCCACGATCCCACAATCCCTTAAGACCATGGTCTGTAACCAGTGCGTCCTACCCGTAATGACGTACGGAGCCGAAACGTGCTTTTTTTGGCTCTTTGAGTCCACGATGCCACAATCCCTTAAGACCATGGTCTGTAACCAGTGCGTCCTACCCGTAATGACGTACGAAGCCGAAACGTGGACACTCACCATGGGCCTGATCCACAAATTAATGGTTATTCAGCGTGCAATGGAGAGAGCAATGCTTGGGGTTTCTCTGGTGGATAGAATTCGCAACGAAGTCATTCGCCAGAAAACTAAAGTCACCGACATTGCACGTAGAATCAGCATGCTGAAGTGGATGTGGGCCGGCCATGTCTGTAGACGGACAGACGGTCGATGGAGCAGATATATGCTAGAGTCGAGACCGCGTTTGGGCAAACGTAGTGTGGGACGCCCTGCGGCACGATGGATCTAAAGAGATATGAGGAACAGGGTGTAAAGTTCACTAATAATCTTGGAAAAGGGAGGATCCTCCGACCAGGTGGATGTCGTATCTGATGGGCAATTGCCCGACGATTGATGTCGGGAAGTTGTATATATGCTAGCTGCGCGGTAAACTCTGATTGCGCGAAGCAGGATTTGTGTGACGTCAGTGTGATGCGTTGTTCGCATGTGGCGGTGTAGATGCCGCCACAGATCGATGATTTAAAGAAGGTGGCTGGCAGTGGATGGATGCGGACTGCTCAGAACCGCCATGGTTGTCACTCTTTATGGGAGGCTTACGTTCAGCAGTGGACGGCAATTGGCTGATGATGCTCTTGGCCCTTAGCAGAGCAAAAATAAAAACGAAAAAAAAGGGCGCAAACCGAAAACGAAGTTATAATAGCGCGGGCGGGCGGTTGGTTAAAAGCTCACACAAACAGGCACGACGCCTCGTGTCGCACTTTTGTGCGGGAGCCTTAACCCGGGCAGAAGCTAGTACTAATAATATGGCTAGAGTTTTTTTGTTTTGAACGCACTAATTCAACCAGTCAGATTTTAAAAATATTTTTGCATTTGTATAGCCCAACTCTTAAGGAAGGCTATAGGCTATTTAGCATCACGCTAGCATCCAGGCGTTGATGGCAGGATGGGGTGGTCTAAACTGGCTCAGGATCGAGTTGAGTGGACAAAGGAAAGGGAGGCCTTCGCCCTGCAGTGGGACAACACAGGAAAGCGAAATTTCTCGCGACGAGCAGAAGATAGTTATAACATTAACACACTCGGAATGCACATACAATCCCATTCATTGTAAGAATTCAAGTGTAGACAGATGAAGAAACATCGTCACTCATAATTTTAGCATTTCGATTAAGCACGTCATTCTGAAGACCTTTAATAGATGATTTAATAGCCGGTTTTTTTAAATAATAAAATAAATAAAAATTCATTTATATCAAGTAATTATCACCCATTGCCAAACATACATTAATATTAATCAAATTTAAAAAAAAAAACGAAATAAAGGAAAACAAAATAAATAAATAGTTAAATTGAATAAATTATAAATTTAATTTGTTTCTGTTCTTTCTGTTTGTTTGTTTGTCGTTCCACATGATAGTTCAAACATATAGTAGAAAAGTATACAAATGGACCAGAAAACGAACCTGTGGAATCTAGCAGGGTGCACCTTAGCGCGTCGAATAAGCACACTGTTGGATTTCAACGCGGCTTGCGGTAGGAGTAAACTAGCAGAAATTAAATTTAATTAGTAGAAAAACCAATGGTGGGTTCTCAATGCTCGGGGCATCAGCGAGTCGAAAAAACACACTGTTGGATTTTCAACTCTCGGCGCTAAGCAGTGCGTTAAAAATTCAGTGCGCGAAAACCGCCGCAATATTTACGTCCTGTTAAAGGTGATTTATGTGCGAGTGTTCTTAGACATGTTTGATGAAAATCGGTTGAGCCGTTTAAAAGTTGTGGAGGGTAAAATTGTTTAAAATATGATAATATTTTTATTAGGAACCTATGTATTTACAAATTAACAAAATCTACATTATAATAAGTATATATCCATAAAAAGTATAAAATAAAAAATTAAATATTAAAATTTAAAAAACCCCTGCACAAAAACCCTTTGAAAAGTAAAATATAATAAAAAAAAATACGTCGCGTTGGGGGACCGCTCCAAATTATTTATTATCTACGATTTTCACCCCCCCACAACTTGATTCGGTCCCCCAACGCGACGTATTTTTTTTTATTTTTTTTTTACTTTTTAAAGGGAACTTAGGTTTTTGTGCCGGGGGTTTTTTTTTAAATTGAGAGCAGTGTTATGAAATGAAAGTGCCTGTCTGGAAAGTTACAAACTGACAATAAAAGGTCAAATTAATTAAACTGGCGAAAGTAGTAGTAACTAGATATTGATTCTTATCTCATCTGTGAAGCTTCCCAGTTTTAATTTAATTTGACATGACACGAAAAGCGATGATCACTAACCTTTTGTTCAGAATGAGTATCGCTCCTATATCCGTAAATAGTTAGCTGACCCTCCATCTTGAGAGCACTGCCCGATATTAAAGGTCGCTGCAATAAGAAACATGTATGTTACATTATTTTTTCCAATTTATGTAAACCAACTTTAACACCTACCAAATAAAGTTTAATTTCGGTTGCAACTTTAATATTTTATTGACATGTTCAATAGGTACTTGGCAAGAGTCGTTTTTTTCCTTTCTTTAACTCTCTTCTAAACAGATGTTTAAAAAATATATGGGAACTACCATAAAAAAAATGTTGCTCTAAGTGCACATGCACTTACTCCGAACACGCCAAAACCTTGCTAAGTTAGGTGCCGGCTACTATACTTGTCATTCCAAAATGAACTTAATTTTCACACCAGTATAATTGATATTTATTTACCTTAGTAAGACAGCTGAGGTCGCTAAGTAAGTACCTAGTAGGTACATTGTCAGTACAATCCAGAATGACATCGTATTTGGACGCTATTTCCAAAGCGTTCTTAGAATCCAACTGGATGTTGTATGGAGTTACCTTTATTCGGGAGTTTATGCTAATGAGGAAGAAAAAATATATAATTAACCAGCTGTTGCCAGAGATTACGTCGTATTTTATATTTCTTAGAAAAAAATAAAAAAAAGGAATGGAAATATATTTATTTGCGGAAAACATGACGCAGAGAAAGAACACAAACACAAAAAAAGAACAAGTTGGGGTAAAATATGCGTCACGTCCACGCAAAACGGCCATCGCTCAGCATAATGCTACGACCCTATGCGAGACAGAGCCCCAGCGCTGGTTTTCAGCGACAGCTGTTGACAATCATCATCATCTTCATCTTATATCTTATACTAATATAATAAAGCTGAAGAGTTTTTTTTTGTTTGCTTCTTTATTTGTTTTTTTGAAAGCGCTTAAATCTAGAACTACCAGTCGGATTTTTAAATAACTTTTTGTATTTGATAGCCCATTTCTTGAGGTAAGCTATAGGCTATTTAACTCATGACGGATAAAACTTTATAGATGTAGGTACTTTATTCCTAACTATTTATTTTATTCCTGTAAGATCCGGTCTGGTCAAAACCTTAATACGGTCTATTCCAGCGACATAATAGATTTAATTCTGTATTACATATTGACATACCATGCCATGAATAAGTATTGTATTGTGTTGTGTTGAATAACTATCTCGTTTTATTATTATTTTGACTGCCAACCCTCTAATATTATATATCTGACTGAATATGACTAATAGTGTGATAATGTGTATTTATATTGTATTTATAAGACATAATTATTAGACATCATGTTCTAGACATTTCATGTCTATAAAATGTATCGTATTTTGTTTTGATAAGTTTAGACTCCATTAAGATAACGTAGCGTGTATGTGACATCTATGTTTGCAGTGCCCTGACAGGGTTTATGTACAAAAACCGACAGTAATATGTGTAAAATGTGTGATGTGCATGAAAGCAAACAAATAAATAAATAACATCACGCTAGGCCACTTAAGAGCCGAGCCAAAACAAAAAAAGTTCGAAAGAACGCTGAGCGAAAACGAAGTGATAGCGCGGGGAGGTGATGCGATGCGACTGGGTGGGTCGGAGGAAAAAGAAATTGCAAGACGACGAAGTCGCGGGTACAAGCTTGTTAGTTATAAACGTCTTCAAGTCTCCATTACATAATTTACGGTCGACAACTACCAAATATAAATAAAGACGTATGGAGGACGCATTGCTGCACCAACCACAAACAAATTGGGATGCAGACAGGGGGATATTGTCAAATCATAGACTGACAGACGGTTAAAAAAGAAAAAAAAACACAAACACATTTAGCTGAAAAGAGAAAAACAAGTGTTGAACATCTCATTCATCGAACGCTTATACATTTCAACCAACTTCACCGTGCCACGGCCGTTTTTCGAACTAACATTTTTTATGGGACAAACGATCGGCTTTCTGGAATTCGTTTACAACCAGCGCCACCAATAATAGGGATTATGACAAAAAAATTATCTCTTAAAAAAATAGTTTCCAAATAGTGCAAACAATATTACAAAAAGTGTAAAAGCTTACAAATTACAAAGTGATAAACGTTTTAAAATAAGTGTTAGACAAGGACAGAACTATCGTAGAAGTGACGTCACGACTTTATACTAGCGCCATACATTGTCCGTACCGCGCGACAAGGACGGGAATAAGGCCCTCCAAAAACTATTAAAGCGTGTTTCTTCGTCATACGAGTCCACTCAGAAAGTCCATAAACCGAAATGGATAATGCAATAAACGATTTGCAAAACGGGCAAATAACTTTGGGCCACTGTGGGCATTGAAATAATTTCACCATTAGCATTTTATATTAATATTATAGTTTATATTTTAAATAAAACAAGAAATATAAAGTATGTTTTCAATTCAATTCAGTATTCATATCTCTCAGTTGTATTCAATATAAAATGACAAAAAGTTAGTATTTACTAAAAAAAATCGGTTTCTTCTTTCGTAGTAAGTTTTGTAGGTGACCTACGGGACATTGTATAATTACTCCTTCGAAACCAGTTACGTAGTAGTATGAAAAAAGCCTTCATGGAAACCAGTTACGTAGACGTATAAAAAAAGCCTTCATGGAAACCAGCTACGTAGACGTATAAAAAAGACTTCATGGAAACCAGCTACGTAGACGTATAAAAAAGCCTTCATGGAAACCAGTTACGTAGACGTATAAAAAGCCTTCATGGAAACCAGCTACGTAGACGTATAAAAAAAGCCTTCATGGAAACCAGTTACGTAGACGAATAAAAAGCCTTCATGGAAACCAGTTACGTAGACGTATAAAAAGCCTTCATTGAAACCAGCTACGTAGACGTATTAAAAAGCCTTCATGGAAACCAGTTACGTAGACGTATAAAAAGCCTTCATGGAAACCAGCTACGTAGACGTATAAAAAAAGCCTTCATGGAAACCAGTTACGTAGACGTATAAAAAGCCTTCATGGAAACCAGCTACGTAGACGTATAAAAAAAGCCTTCATGGAAACCAGTTACGTAGACGTATAAAAAAAGCCTTCATGGAAACCAGTTACGTAGAGGTATAAAAAAGCCTTCATGGAAACCAGCTACGTAGACGTATAAAAAAGCCTTCATGGAAACCAGTTACGTAGACGTATAAAAAAGCCTTCATGGAAACCAGCTACGTAGACGTATAAAAAAGCCCTCATGGAAACCAGTAACGTAGACGTATAAAAAAAGCCTTCATGGAAACCTTACTAATACTACTACTTCATGGAAACCTTACTATTACTTAATCTACTAATACTTAATCTTTTTTACGTAGACGTATAAAAAGCCTTCATGGAACCAGTTACGAAGGCGTATAAAAAAAGCCTCTTAATGGAAACCAGTTACGAAACCCCGGTTTCCTAGACGGCCGAAGCGACCTGTACACCCACACACAGAAAGTATTGCTAGAAAAAGTTTTTATGTATGAGAGACTGGCCAGTTATAGTCTATTTTGATAATATTATTATTTGTAAGTAAAAATAGGTACGTTCCAATTTCAAAATTTCCCTCCACATTTTTTGCGAGCTAATTTAAAAACGGATGTGCGCCGGGAAAATTTTCGCGCTGTGATTTTTAACGATTTCAAGTGTCACCCGAAACCGGACGAATCGTACGATAGACTTCAAATGGCATTCATGGATGAAGGCCCTTCTAAGGCAACCGTGTATCGTTTCAATAGCGGTCGACTAACTTTGGGGATGAAGAAAGAAGTGGTCGCCCTTTGAAGCCTGTTACGGAAGAAACCGTGCCAGCAGTGAACAATTTAATCCAAGACAGTAGGCGAGTTACGTATCAAGAGATTCAGCACATATTGCAAGTTGGATCGGGAAGCTTCCACGAAATTCTACACGTGCATCTTCGCGTGAGGAGGATAGTTTCACGCTGGGTGCCGCACAACTCACCGATGCTCAGAAGCAGGCCCGGATGGAATGGTGCCGTGATATCATAAAATTGAAGCAGGCTCGTCTCGGCGCGTTTACGACATCATTACAGGTGATGAATCTTGTATTTATCAATACGATCTAGAAAAAAGCGCCCGTCGACAATTGGGTGTTTCAAAACGAATCAACGCCTACCAAAGTGAAGCGATGGAAGATTTTGATGGCGAGCTTTTCAATTTGACTGCCTACTTGGTTTCAATTCCTTTACGGAACCAAAGAAGCATCAACGCTGAATGGTATACTACCAAATGCTTGGCAGAAGTTTTCCCTATGATGCGCTGCCAGCAGGCTGTAAACGAGGTGTCTACGCGTACTAGAAAAAGTGTTTCGAAAACTAGTTCAGACTCATGAAACTTTGTATAGAGGCTAGTGGAGTGTACTTTGATAAAAACATTCACCTAAAGAACATTTATTTTTATTTTCGTAAAACTTTCTGAGTGTCCCACGTGCAACATGCTGTCGAAAACCATTTCCCTCCTTCTGGGGCAGCTAGTTAAAAATCTAGTTATTTACATACCTCCTCAATGTAGCAGCTGCCGATTCAGCTTTGCTAGTATTCTCATCCTGTTCAAAGTGTAGAATCTGTCGATGTATGTTTGTCAACTCGACCACATCGTAATCAATGATGCCGATCTCACCTGCAAATGAAAACTAAAATAGTGAGTTCTATCCTATCAAAAATAGCTAAAGGTAAACTGATGAGGCAGTCAGCAATGTTCACAAGTTCACAAAGGATGTCTATAGAAGAGGGAGGATCCTCCGACCAGAAACGGGTGTCTTGTCTGGTGGGCATCTGCCCGACGAATAATGTCAGGACGTTTTGTTTATGATGATGCGAGATGCGCGGTAAACTGCTTGCGCGATGTAAGATTTTGCATATATGCGACGTTTTTCTACGAAAACAAGTTTTTATTAGCATAAGCATAGCATAATCAGTCTATAACGTTCCCACTGCTGGGACACAGGCCTCCCCTCTGTGAGCGGGAGTGAGCCGTAATCCACCACGCGGGCCCAGTGCGGGTTGGTGGATGTCACATGTCATCGAATTTTTTGTTCTAGAACATGCCGGTTTCCTCACGATGTTTTCCTTCACCGTTTTGAGAGCAGTGGCGATGAAATTATTTACATAAAGTAAAGCGCCTACCTGGGTTCGAACTCACGACCTACAACTCATAAGTCGGGGCCGTTACCACTGCTCCTTTTTTTTTGTTATGACACAACTTTAAATACCTCCACTACCCCTGTACCGTTGCATGCACTCATAAGCACGATGTGTGTTACAGTGCGCTCAGGCGCAAACAGCATATTTTCACACCAAAAATAAAAGTCCAAGGGTTTTTTTTCTGCAATGTTTGTTTGATGTACAGGATGCGTAGTTTAGGGCTATGTGACGGGTCTTCTTACACCCTGTATAAAACTTCTTTACTCAAGAAAAATGTTATCTGTATTGAACCTGTAATTGTTACAATGTTCTTTAATTAAGAGTCCTTAACAACGCCCAGCAGCTGCGGTACATAGCCGAGGCCTCCAGTCCCTACTATGAGGACTGAGGCCTCCACAGTCTACAATGTTCTTTGGCATGCATGTAATAACTTACCAACGCCAGCCGCATCGAGGTACATAGCCGCGGGATACCCGTGGCTTACAGTTCTTACTAAGTCCTCATAGTACATAGATTTATAGAATATTTTAGACAGTGGAGGCCGCAGTCCCCTGAGGCCTCCACTGTCTACAATGTTCTATGGCATGTAACAACTTACCAACGCCAGCAGCAGCGAGGAACATGGCCGCGGGGCACACGTAGCCACCGGCTCCAACAATGAGAACTGAGGCCTCCACTGTCTACAATGTTCTATGGCATGCGTGTAACAACTTACCAACGCCAGCCGCATCGAGGTATATAGCCGCGGGACACCCGAGGCCTCCGGCGCCTACTATGATGACTGAGGCGTCCAGTGTCGACAATGTTCTATAGTGTGTAACCACTTACCAACGCCGGCTGCAGCGAGGTACATAGCCACGGGACACTTGAGGCCTCCAGCCCCTACTATGAGGACTGATTCCTTCAGTGTCTACAATGTTGTATAAAATGAAACAACGTACCTACGCCAGCCGCAGCGAGGTACATAGCCGCTGGACATCCGAGGCCTCCGGCGCCTACTATGAGGACTTTGGCCTCGCAGATGCGGCTCTGACCCTTGACTCCTATGTCACGGAGTAGGATCTGACGGCTGTACCTGTTTAAAGAGTAGATTTTGTTTAAAGATAGTGTTCTTTAAGTCTTAAAGAGATGTCCTGCCAGAAAAATATTTTTGCTTCCTCTTCTTCTTTAAAGAAATAGGTATTTATATTTCTTATTTTACACATACCTACTATAATATCTATAGAATCTTCACGTCCACCACATTTCCCTTTTGTTTGTGAAGGAGATTCATAAAGAGAAATAGAGCAAGTTCGACAGAGTATAATATATACGTTTCAATTTATTTTTTTGTTTTTGTCGAATGCTAGGCTTTTGTCGACTTTGTATTCTATGTTTATGTTATTAAGTACTTCATAAGTAAGCAGAAGTAATATTACTTCTTTCTTTTTTTCTCTCTCTATCGATATAAACTCCATAAATAAGCATAATCAGCCTAAAATGTTCGCAATTTCGAGAGGGTGTGGGCTGTAATCGACACGCGGGCCCAGTGCGGGTTTGTTAGACGACACATGTCTTCGACTTTTTTGTTTCTAGAACATGGCGATTTCCTCACGATGTTTTCCCTCAGCATTATGGGGGCAGTGGTGATGAAATTGTTTCACAAAGTAAAGCACCTGCTTCGGTTCGAACCCACGACCTACGACTCGAACTAACTTTGGTTAGTTCGAGTCGTAGGTCGTGCTCCATAAAGCAGACAAAATAATTTATTATTGCCACGCCAACTTACCTTTCAATGGCCCATTTGGGTAGCTGCCCACATCTGACCAATGGCTCTGGCCCACTGGCCTGAGCCGGTAGTGCCCCAGAAGTAAAATCCCTGTAGTCCGGTTGTGTCTGTAATTTTTCATTTTTACCAATGATATAAATTTAAATTTTTTGTTGATAATTTTTAGTACAATTTTCATCAATCTTAAGTACTTGCGAATGTAATAAGTTAATAAATTTTTATTCATTTTCTTAACATTAGTAATTGATCAAATTTTACAATGTTTATCTATATGTATTTAATTCTTATAGAGTTGACCAACTAAGTTATCAATGTCAAAGAATAATCAAATTTACCTTTACCAATTTCAACATTTAATCAGCTAATGTACCTTTTTTCCGATGTCCCCAAATTTTTCAAAATACTGAGTAGTTTGTGGGTGTGTGGGTTTCTTATGTGGTGTTTATCTATGTATAAATGTTGCACTTTTATTTTGACTTTAAAAGCTGAATTATGTGTCGGTGTAATCAATTGTCGATGAAACTAATAAAATAAATAAATAAACATCACGCTTCTACACAAACGAGCTTAGACGTGAAGTTCCGGATACCAGCCCGTCTTACCACATCACTGCCAGGCCGCGCCTGACCAGCAGCCTAATTGCGTAACACATTTGGATGCGACGGTTCCCACAGCCTGTCGACCTGTACCCTAATTGCGTAATACACAATCTATCGGAATCTGAATTGTTTTGAAACAGATTGCTAATCCATTGGTTCATAAGTTCGATAAAAAAAATCAGCTTAACAATGTACAAAACGCAATGAATGTTGTTGAACTGTCAAAATCAAACAGATCGTTTACGAAAACGTGTTAAGCAATTAGGCTGCAGGTCTCGATAGAGTCAAAAGCATTTTCATCGTTCACAAACGCAAGACACAGGGGACGATTATGCTCTTCGGAATTATGTTTAATTGGGATGATGACAAATATTAAAAATGTGCGAAAAAAGGACGGGATTGTTCCCGTCCTTGTCGCACAGTACGGAAAATATATGGTTGTAGTATAAGTTACATAGTCGCGGCCACGGAATAGAAAAAACAAGTAGAAGTGCCCGTTTGTTGACCCGCTTGTGTCACAATTATGCGGAAAAATATGTAAATTAATAACAACTTTGATCAATTGTAATAAATGTTAATTTTGTATGAACAACAAGTAAGCTTTTCGTCAAAGTTGAATTTGTTGTTCATACAAAATTAAGTCTTATGACGACGGTCGAAGGTTGTTATTATTTTACATATTTTCCGCATAATTGTGACACGCGCGTGATAGCTGTTGTTTTTTTCTATTCCGTGGTCGCGACGACGTCACTTCTATGATGGTGCTGTCCTTCTAGAACACTTATTTTAAAACGTTTATAACTTGGCAATTTTTTAAGCTTTACACTTTTTATAATATTGTTTGCACTATTCCGAAACAAAACTTTATTTGAAAGAAAAAAAAAACATCCCTATTGGCTTTCAGATAAGCATGTGTAGGATTTTTGACCATAAAATGGCCGCATTCCGAGTTAGACCATAATCGCTGACAGCGCTCACATCGATAATTAGCGTTCCGATTTAGAAATCACGATTATGACAGCTGACAATTCGCTCACAGTGATATTTCTATGCATGGTCGGCGTTATCGGAAGATGGCGGACGTCACCTGTGACGATTCACGGGACATCGTTATCGCGCTCACGCCAACTCGGAACGGCAGCCTAATTGCGCAACACATTTTCGTAAACGATAACGACTAATCTGTTTAATTTTTACAGTTCAACAATATTCATTGCGTTATTTACATTGTTGAGCAGATTTTTTAACGTACTGATGAAGCAATGGATTAGCAATCTGTTTCAAAACGATTCAGTTTCCGATTGATTGTGTATTACGCAATTAGGGTATGGGTGTAAGCGCGCTCAAATCGATTACATCCCAATTCGTAAAGCAGCCAATGTCTTTTCCATTTTGATTTAACTGAATGCTCAAGCTGCCATAGCAGGATATAATCTACAAAAGTTTAATTATTACAATTACATGACTAAGCAATAGTACAACATACGCATTTTACATATTCTACCTATTATAACTACATATTCTTGCAGAAATGAGAATAATTTTCATTTTGGAATGTATATTTTCAGAACCGGAAACCGTGATTTTGAATATTTTTACAATTAAACAGGTGATAACAAGATTGCAAATTCCATATTTTTTGCGAAACCTTCAAAGACAAATATTTTTTTTAAAGAAAATTTTAAAGTAAATAGAATTGATTCTAGGTCCCAAAAGATAGTTTCATATAGGTAGAAACTCCATAGTTCTCTTTTAAAATGTCCTAGGGTTTAAAGTATTCCCATACCAAATTTCATTAAAATCGATCCAGCCGTTTCGGAGATTAGCCGGAATTACTACTGACCGACAAAAATTTAAAATTTGTTTTTGAGTCATATATTATGCATTTAGTACCAGGCTGTTAGTTTCACATTACAAACAGACACTGCTTATTTATTTGTATATACTTTCATTATGAAGCAATTTTGTGAAGACAATGCACATAGAATCATTTATTTTGTTAAACATAGGTATGGTTACAGATAGTAAGTATAATGTCTAAAATATGTGCACTATGTTTTGCCAATGTATGGCGTACCAAAATAACTTACACAAGCAATTACAATTAAGGTGGCATGTCAATAGAATGCTTACTCTAGGCTTGTAAAGTTTATAATTCTTTTAAATAACATCCTCCATTTTCAATGCTACATTAAAACCTAAATAGAGAAAATCGCAATTGTAGACATTCTTAATCATGTCGCTTAGCCGAGAGCTTCCTTACTACAGTCCATTGTTATAAGCACACAAGTGGATGATGCTCTTAATAAAGGCTACTGTTCTGTGTGCACACCTTAATATATTCATTTCTTTAATTAAAACAGTTCAAAACCAATTACTAAAATTAAAGACACAGTTTATATATAGACATGCACATAATACGGAAAATATAAAATCAAGTTCTTATAAAAAAGTTAACAACACTTTTATTAACACAGTACTTCTGGCACGCCAATAAAATCTTCGTCCATTCATCTGCAAACAGATTGTTTGTTGGTTCTCAAGAGATCTTTAAGCGCAGCCAGAGTATGTTGCACTGGGGACTTAGCACGCGCAATGGTGCAAGATGGAGGCAAAGCAAACAGCCTATGCTTTCTGATGTGTCAGTAATGATCTGGGACAAAGAAGCGAGCCAGCACAGCATGCAGATCAGGCGCGTCAATAATGCCACAGAGCGTCTTACAGGCTATGGTGATAAGGTTTTAAGGTAAACACTATGGTCCTCCTCTAGCAACGCTTCATTGTCTATGTCTCTCAATAAATGTACCAAGTTACAAGTACACACCTTTAATTAAACAGCACCCTTACTTGAATTATTATTAACCCCTTACTGTGTGATATTAGCCTAACACTAACAGTGTGAATGGCTTTAATTTGACAGTTCAACAACATTCATTGCGTTATTTACATTGTTGAAAACAGAAATTTTTCGAACTTACAAATCAATGGAATATATGCAATATCCTTCAAAATTATTTCAATTTTGATAGATAGTGTGTTACGCAATTATGGTGCTGGTCTTCTAAGAGACTTGATAAACCCAAAAAAAACAAAGATGTCTTATTTATACATAAAAGAAAGATTATGTTAGATTTTGAAGCATGGTGTAGGTACCAAGTACCCTGAGTCAGACAGTGTTATTGGAATATTTTTCATCAGGAATTTTTCAAAAGGAATCCAGAGTCGCAATGTATGCCAACCTTTTCTAAGCCAATAGACGATTACATGGGACCTTTTATAGGATAGCAGACCTATTACGTATTGTTCACATGTAGGTATCTTCCACTTCAGAGCAAACGGGTGTGATGAAATGTTCATCTGGTTGATAATAGTCACCGAATAGTTGAAAATATCATAACCACCGGCAACATTGACCTGAACCATTAATTTCAGATATGGCTCGTGTCTATATTCCCGATTATTACGATATGCCGGCTTAGTGTGGCAGAAGTATTTTCTCAACAATATGCCAGCATTGAATTACCTGGAAAATATATTTTTTCAAAGCGAATTACTTACGTCTAATACTTCTCGTTGAAGTTTCTCCATTTCTTTCTCTTTTTCCTTTAAAATTTTACGCAATTCTTTGATTTCATTCTCTAGTGTAACTAATTGCTCCATTTTGGACGATTTATAACTGGTCTCTTTTATAAATGACGCGTAAATTGTAATTTTCGGTAAATTTTATTGAAATAAACAATAATGATAGCACGTTTCAGCACTTCTAACAACAAGTGAACAACATAAAACAAATGCATCTGAGTGAGATAGCCATTGCGTTTTTTGCAAAAGTGAAAGTGACGGCGATAAAAACAATGCAATAAAAACATATTTTTTACTAGTTGGAGTGTATGTAACGCATTCGTAAAATTTGACGTTTCTAGTGATGAACCGGTGCTCTAGACAATTAGTCGATACATTGAAATAATTCTAATAAAAGAACTTATTATTGTCGGTACAGTCTTTTGACAGGTGGCAAATCCGAAATTAACAAATTGTTCGCTTACCATCAGGCGAGAACATGGTCAAAAAACGATAACTAAATATTGGCCAGTCAGTTAGAAGCGTGTCCTGATTGCGAAGGAGTATCATTCAAGTAGCCTTATTTTCAGTAATTTTTAACTTTTTCAACTCAAACTCAAATCTTTTGCATTGTCAAGGGGTCGTTCAGTAAGAAAGATGAAGCTTTTGGCCCATTCCAAAGCGTAGGTATCTATGGAGAAGAACGGGCAAGAAACACCACGGACTCTTTTAAATAAATACAAAACGGTTTCATCATTCATGTATAAAATTACAGGTGTGAGAACGAAAAAAGAAGAAATTGAAATAAGTCGTGGCAGATTAGATTTGACGAGTCCCTACTGACGCGACGGCGCGGGGCCCGTCCACGAAGATAACATATGGATCAGAATCATTAAACTCAACCTTTTTGAAGGTAACTTAATGATCCAATACACACGCCACACAGTGGGTCGAAACTATGATTTTAGTGACTTAGGGCTCAACTTTGCTTTTTTACTTTTTTCCTCATGTGGATGGATAGAGCTCATTAACCTCAACAATAATTGTTCTGATGTATTTTTTCCTAAACTTTATACTTTGGGTAGAAAAATGTGTTTTGTTATTTTTTTGTATGGAGCGGATCAAATAACCTTAAATTCCTGCTAAGTAGCGTGTGATCCCGCGTTGAAACTTTATTTTTCATATACCTTGTCTAGTCTATTATCATTTGATGCTATTAACGTGTGCATAAAGTTGCAACTCTGCCAAATAAATGGATCGAAAAAAATGAAAAAATATATAGAATAAAAAGCTACATTTTTTACTTTCGTAAGTTCTTTTAAGTTAAATTTGATATGGAATAGTAAGTAAAAGCACGTAATAATACACATAGTTACTTAACAACTAACAACAATACATTTAAAAGGTCCCTAATTAGCTTAAATTTACTAATATATGTAGTATTAGTAAATTTAAAGCTAATCACACTAATCATAATACATTTAAAAGGTCCCTAATTAGCTTAAATTTACTAATATATGTAGTATTAGTAAATTTAAAGCTAATCACACTAATCATAATACATTTAAAAGGTCCCTAATTAGCTTAAATTTACTAATATATGTAGTGTAGTAAATTTAAGCTAATTAGGGATCTATGAATTTCAATTTCTTTGTTTTAATGACTTTAACATGTTTATGAAATGTTATTTTAAGTTAGATTTAATACTGAATAGTGAGTAAAGATAGGTACATAATAATACAAATTAGTAAAGGTAAACTAACATTACTACAACTAACACAAGCAAACTAAAAACTAACTATAAACAACATCAAACATTACTATTTCCTTTCAATTATGAGTTTGACATTTATAAACTAATAAAAAAAACAAGAAACTTACAAACTACCAAAAAATCTTATTCACTATCGCTATGACTATCTTGTAAATTATCTACATCAATAAAATCTATATCGGATTCTGTGGGAAAAATCAGCAGAAGCTCTTTGACTTTTGGAGAGAGAACCATTATATTTTGTTTCACCATTCGAGGTCTTAGACTTGTGATCTTTGGATCAGAAGACAAAAGAAGATTGTGTATAATATCCTCATTTGTCGCCGTTCTACTTACCTTTCTAGAATGACTCTCTAAATATTTCCGGAAATCTTTATTACGAGCTTCCGCTGCCTCTTCCGACAGTTTACCTATAGGTATGGCACCAAAGTGCTTAATTATATCACTCCCATGTACTAACAATTTATGTATACTGGAAGGCATATAATACCAGGGATATAAGTGAACGTACAATTGTGCAGTATCTCTACAAAATTCGGAAAACTTAGAAAGATCCACGCTCTCTCCAGATGCAACCGTCTGAAGAATCACATGAAACCTTTCTATTAAATCTTTATCTATTCCTGTTATGCGAGCTGTTGTTTCTGCATCCCTAAAAAATCTTCTGGCAGTATTGCCATCATTGGTTGTGCCTACTCCTTGCTTGACTACGTCAATAAGTAAACCGCATTCTTTCTTAAACGCTTGCTGTATAGCGCTCTTTCTGAGTGACATTTTTTCTTTGTCATCGCCCCTGCAACTCCATTTTTTGAAGTCCAAACGATAAGCTGCAAACAAAAAGAAATATCACTTAAATAAAAATCTCACAAGTAACTATATAACGTGAAAAAAATTATGAACTAATAAAATTATATTTACCGATATGAAGTAAGCACTCCATGCTTCTTATCCAGGCATGTAAAGATGACATTCCATACTGGAACACTTCTTCGTTGTTCTCTTTTTGAGCAAGTGACTCTAAATTGTTCATCTCTGACGGTTTTGCTTTGCAGATATCACAGACAGCTGAAGATGTGTCTGACAAATATGACGATATTTTGCCGTCTATCATCGTCAAGTGCAATTGATGCTTAACTTCAACTTGATTGAACTTGATTGGCTGAAGTGTTTCTATTTCTTCGGTTATGCTAGCTTTTATAGTTACCACTGGTGACTGCGTTTCTTTGGTAAATTTGAACATTATCGGACGGCAATAGAAAGTTGATGAGGGTCGATCGTTTTCCCAAACAATTGTTCCATCACATTGTTGAAGCCTTATAGGAACTAGACTGGCCATGAAGATAGTTGAGTCATCAAACTCTGCTTCAGTCTTTTGTTTATAATTACTTTGACCTGAGGCTCCATCAAAACCCCATTTGCTTATTAGCAGTAACTCAGTTGGCGAATCCAAATCTAAAGTAATCACTTCTAAAAGCCTAGATACCGTCAAGTTGAGTAAAGCTTGCAGTTTAATAGCAGCTCCTTCTTCAGTTATAATTATGTCTTCTTTCCCTGGATAACATTTTGCCTTCGCTTGTTTTATTTTATAATAAGAAGGGTATAATCATACCTATTTTCACTTGCTGCTTCTCTTAGGCTTATATACTGCCACTTACTTAATTTAAGTGAAACTAATAAAGACAGTGCCTTATCGGGTGAATATGTACTACTTTTCGGTTTACTTGTACTTAAACACTCTTTAACTTTTTCTAGATCTTCGGGGTGATTTAGTAAATGGTTCATAATTTTTCCTACATCCTCATTTCCGGTGTTTCTTAAACTAGCAATTGTAGTAGCTTTAAGTTCATCCGGGGATAACGAAAGCGATTGGTTAATTTGATCAACGCGTCGTCGTTTTTGCCTGGAGCCCAATTCCTCGAAAGGTTTTCGAGGTGTAAATGTAGATGTCGAAGCTTCTGTAGTAGATGGTGGTAGATTTTCGACATCTTCAGTATTACAAATCTCGAGCCTTTCCTGTTCAGTGTTCACAGCTTCAGGTATCATTCCTTCGGGCCAGTTTATTGCACGTTCCAACCAATCACCATTTTTTCTTACAAACTGTGCTAACGTGCGACTACTTCGTTCCCATCTTGCACTTATATTTGAACAAAAGCGCGTACAGAATTTTTGGAGCTCAACACTGTTCTCTTCGGTCACGTTTATTTTATGTTGTAGGAATTGAAAGAATTTTTGACTATCCGACAGTGACTTGACCTGCTCTCTTAAAATCATAAATAAATCTAAATTGTTAACTAAATTATCCATTATAACGAAAAAGGGACGATCAGAATCACGAGATGTTAGTAGTAGTACGAATAAACGAACACTAGTTAGTATATAATAAATTATGGTCATTTTATACTTCCAGAATCCAGTGACAAACAATGTTTACTAATTTTTCTACTACCCTCATTAACTAATTATCCTAATTAATATTACAGTAATGACTAAAAGTGAAAAACATTGTTATTTTATAAGGTAAAAGGTTAAGCTAATTACAGTAATTAAACACACAAATAGAAATTAATTGATTTCATATCCACATTTTTAAATAAAGGTCCCTAATTAGCTTAAATTTACTAATATATGTAGTATTAGTAAATTTAAGCTAATTAGGGACCTTTTAAATGTATTGTTGTTAGTTGCTAAGTAATTATGTGTATTATTACGTGCTTTTACTTACTATTCCATATCAAATTTAACTTAAAATAACTTACGAAAGTAAAAAATGAAGCTTTTTATTCTATGTATTTTTTCATTTTTTTCGATCCATTTATTTGGCAGAGTTGCAACTTTATGCATTTGTTTATAGCATCAAATGATAATAGACCAGACAAGGTATATGAAAAATAAAGTTTCAACGCGGGATCACACGCTACTTAGCAGGAATTTAAGTTTATTTGAGCCGCTCCATACAAAAAAATAACAAAACACATTTTTCTACCCAAAGTATAAAGTTTAGGAAATAATACATCAGAACAATTATTATTGAGGTTAATGAGCTCTACCCATCCGCATAAAAAAAAAAAGTGAAAAAGCAAAGTTGAGCCCTAAGTCACTAAAATCATAGTTTCGACCCACTGTGCGCCACCACCAACGAGCGAGCAAGACATTTCAGCAGCGTGGGCCAGTGGTAACGGAGAGATTTACGAGTTGTAGGTTGTAGGTTCGAACCCTGACAGGCGCTTTACTTTGTGCAAATTATTTAATTAATTATCACTGCTCTCAAAACGGTGAAGGAAAAAATCGTGAGGAAACCGTGTCCTAGAACCAAAATTTTGAAGACATGTGACATCTACCAAACCGAACTGGACCCGCGTCGTTTATTACGGCCCACTTTCTCTAACAGAGAGGCCCGTGTCCCAGCAGTGGCCACATTATAGGCTGATAATGCTTATGCAGCAGCGTTGTCCTTAATGCCCATGATAGGTAAGAAAAACTGGGCGCACTATGGTTTGTCACCGCTGTCGATTTCAAAATCGCGACGTCGAGTCGCGTCGCGTAGGGTTTTTAGTATAGTATGTATAATTTAAATTTTTGTGAATATGAGGGCTTTGTGGGTTATTGCATTTTTCTTTCAGTTAGTTCTAATGATGGTCTGGCAGTTTGAGTACTATAGGCGGCCTTCCTTTAGTATTGTTCGTCGAATCATTGAGCTCCTTTAATTCTGAGTTGAGCTGCACGATAATTGACAAATGCGTGCACTGACTGGACAGGTCCACTCAAATCTGTGTGGTTCTTTCCTCAAAATACCATTTCAGACACCAGTCTACATGGTCCTCAAACTACCTATCTACCGTGACCTCTGGAGTGTCTGAGTTTGTTTCGGCCTTTTTTCTCAGAATAGTCAGATAAGAAACGCCAATCTCATCTAGTTTTTAAAATATGTTTGACGTGTAAAAATGAGTGTACAAACCTAGTAGAGAAATAAAATCATTATCATTGTCGTTTTTTAAGTCGACAAATCGACTGTCAAAATCTGTGTGTGGAGGTGAGATTTATAATCGCCAGCGAGCCGCCGACGATCATGCCGTCTAATTATAGTACTCTTTGCGATGATGGTCGCTGCGTGTGTAGCTAACATAACGGGACTGCCCCCTATTGTCTTTGGCAAAATGATTTGCACGCCATCTGCAGTCCATATATTTAATCAGTATTCCGGATTCCCCTGGTATTCCCCTAGTCATAAAAGTAGGTTATCTATTTTCTCACGAGTGTAATACGTGGAATAACAACAAAGTATTGTAATCATTCATTGGTAACAGAGTATTTCATAGTTTCAGACAAAGTGTATCTTTGTAGTTAACAAACGAATAAGTTTCATTATCATTGCTACAGTGAAATGATCGTAAGTAAATACCTACTTACATTAAATACATAATAATGTTTTCACATAATCATTAATCATTATAGCTATTTACAGTACGTACTCGTATTGTGGGATATTTCGTTGTAGAAACAGCTAAATATATTCAAAAATACTAATAAACATATTAGGTAAGACGACGGTTTTTAGGACATTTTATCAATACAATTAAAGTTAAGGATGTCGAAGATGTATTAATGCAATGACGTTTGTTAGTGAATTTAATTCTTGATTGATAACACATCCCATATTAGAGATCTATAATTAAATAACAGGTCAAAATTAAATAAAGGTTGATTTAAGCTAGTATGTGCCGGGCGCGAGCCGTGCCATGTCCGAGGAACGGATCCAGAACTTCACAAAATTTTATAAGAAGCTGTACATGCTGCACCGTACTTGGGTCCGTGCCCGTGAAGGTATTGCATAAATCATCCCAAAGACGGTTTAAAAACTAGTAAGAATAATAAGCTTGCTCGCACACGGCCTACTTTTTGTAGGTCCTAAAATGGGTCAGTTTGTTTCGCCGTACGTTTTGAAGGAAGTGTGCGTTGATAAATTTGATCTCTACAGTTTCATCACAAATAACCATGCCGTCTACGAACCTTCTTATGGTAGATATAAAAAAAAACAACTCAATGTTCACTTGATACACGGACTCACTTGAACATCGAATACAAAAGAAAAGTATAACAAGTCACAGAAATTATTGTACGGAATGTGAATTTTTAACAATGTGCTGTTGGAGTAGTTTTAGAGTGGTCATGGATTTGGATTCTGTGATGTATTTCGGTAATTGGTTATACAATTGGGGTCATTCGTACCTTTTTTTTTTTGTCACAACAAAAGCGTCATTCGTACCTACATGATACATTTTCTTTCGAAATTGCAGACTTATTTTGCCAAGTAAAAAAAAATAAGAAGTTTTATTTAGAGTCAAAACTATGGAATGCCAAACTAATAATTATTTCTGCCTGCTAAGTTTTCACATAACATAACATCTCGCATGTAATCCCCGAGGAGATAGGCAGAGAGTATAATACACCTACATTTCGCCCTCTGTTTAAGTCCTGTGTGGCTGATGGCAATAATCAAGCCCCAATGACGAACCTATTGCCATCAACCGGGTAAAAATCCAGACTCCGGGCAGCTACTAAGAATTTTGTAAAGAAAAGATCCAATTACACTTTGCCCGACCCGAGAATTTAACTCAGGACACTACGCTCAGCAGTCGCACTTGGGATCACTAGACGAAAGAGGCAGTCAAATTTTTTTTTTTTTTGGGTATGGCATCTCTTAGTTGACCTTGAGAGGTCGTGACTACTTAACCGGACTATGCGGCAGTCAAATTGCGTGTAGATCGTCTTATTCAAAATTACGCTCCCCTCCACTACAATGCAATTTATTTATTCACTAGATGGCGTTGTACCATTTCGACCGATTTCTACATCGCGGTGTCAAGAGTCTCCGCCGATAACCTAGGGTCTTCGAACTAATGATTTTTGTTAACAACTATTATTCTAAGGTGTAAGCACTCTTATATTATATAGTGTATTATCTATGGTAACCACTACATCAGTGAATAAATTGAACTTGAGGTTAAGTGTCGGTTTTTCTGGTCCGAACTCCCAAGTAGAAAGAGAAATATTCTTTCATTCAAACCCCAATGTATAACCCCCAAAGTGAGGGTTATTCACGTAGCTTATCGTATCGATCATAGTGAGATCGCTTAAAAAAGTCCCAAGGTAAGGGATGGTCCCGTGACTGACCCCAGGGGAACCTCGGTCGTGTAATTGTTTTTGTGGCTAAAGATTGTTTTCACACACTGTCTGAAAATTTCGCGGTACCCAACAGGAGCGTCTAATTTTAAAAACTATACGTTCAAAAACATAGGCGGAATTGAAGACACCACTTGTTTCAAAATACATAAAAGTAGGCAATTTGAGAATACACAAAGACTATAACATAAAGATTATTACATATAGATATTTTAATCTGATACACATTAAAACAAGACTCAGTGTTACTTCACTTTAGGCTTACTAGCTTATTTATTCAATACTTTACGCACACAGATATATAGAGGCCGACTTAATGCCATAGGCAATTTCTACCTGCCAACTTTTGGGTGATACAGAAAGAAACAGTGGTAGGTGCAACTTATTTAAATTTATTGCGATGTGAAATACTTTATAATATTATCTCAAATAAAAACATCTGCGAAATTGATTCGTATTTATCCATGTTTGAAAAAACGCACTTTCATTAAAAGTTTAAAACCGCACAGTTAAATACAAAACTATACTTAACAATGAGTCAGTGTACAGTAGGCCATACGTCAGTGGTAAAAAACCAGTACCCCTGACGTGCGGTCGACTGTACCTCAAAAAAATTCAACATCATAACATCACACCTGTAATTCCCGTAAGGTTAGGTAGAGGGAGGTGTCCCATCACTATATCAGCCAAAAGACGTCCACTGCTTGATATTGGAGTAGCTTATTTCCAGCAGTGGGACCCTAGAGATCCCCACAATTTGCGATTCGTATAAAAATAAATCATTCAATTTGAGCAAACTTATGAAAGTGCCGCCCTTGCCAAATAAACAAAACTTATATATAACACGCCTTGTTTCCCCGAAGGGTTGGGCAGAGGTGTACCTATAGTACTCCCACATTTCGCCAGTTATGCTTAAGTCCCATGTAATAGGGGGCGAGCCTATTGCCATCTACCGGGCACAAATCCAGACTTCGGGCTGCTACTGAGAAATTCTAGATAGAAAAACCCAATAACACGTTGCCCGACCTGGGAATCGAACCCAGGACCTCATGCTCAGCAGTACTTATATTCCGTTTGAATACGTCTATTCACTTTTTACTAAACGACCAAATCTGTGAGGCGCTGTTATACAAGTTTGAAAAAGAAAAATGGTAGTAGTAGTAGAGTAAAAGAATAATCGTAATCTAAATAAAGCAATAGCTTTGTTGCCAGTAATCATCAGTCATTATTTTTTTACTGTATAACTAAAGGTACTGCAGTTACAGCACTTCCTAAAATTTATGAACGGTGAATGATGTCCTCTATGTAGCTACCTATGTTTATGTTGAAAGAATTGTTTGGTTAAACATACGCACAAACATCTTCGAGCGAGCTCGCAAATCTTCTTTTGTACTTTAAGACATTAACGATAAAGCTTAATGGCACCAGAAAATCCTAGGCGCTGCCCCTTCTTTTCTTCTTCAAAAGAACAGTCTTAGCGATAATTTGGAAGTATTTGTGACATATTTTAGTTTTTCTTTCGTTTCCACTGACCTTCACAGGTCATATTTGCCTTTAAGGACGAAATCTTTGAACATTTGACTATGCTTAAGTGCCCTCAGTCTTTCCTTGTTACAATCTTCCATTAAGACTACAGGGGACAGTTTTCCGTGGTCAGTTTTGGTTGAAGCTGCTGCCTTTTTAGCAGTTGAAGGATTGACGCAGTTCATACATGGTTTGTCCGTGGTATGAACACGTACGTCCTTAGTCACTTTGTTGATACACAGTCGAGCTTCCTCTTGAATACGTCCATTGTTCAGTTTTAACGAATGAATTCCCGAGCTGCTAGCGTTATTTGGCGATTTTTTTGTTAGATTGTTTTTAGCGAATGAGCTAGTTGCTGCTTGGTTGTTGGGTTTTATCTTAACTTGTGCGTTTGCGTTTGAACAGCTACTTTCAGCTTTTGATTTTGCGCTCGCATCTAAGAGCAACCTCTTTTTCTGATTGCATTTTTCGTCTAAATATGCCAATCTGGCGTGTAATCGCTCCATTATTTGTGGCAAAACTTTAGACTTCTCGTAAAAGTCTGGGCCTCTAGTATAATTAGCTGTTTGACTTTCAGGTTTAAGTAAACGTTTCTTTTTGTAGACCTTTTCGTCTTTTTGAATGGCTCGGACTGTGAAATTCGGAAAAGAGTTGTTTATTTGACTGTCGACCGGACTTGGTTCGATTTCAGAAGGATGAGGTATATTTTCGTATCTTCCGCTTTTATATTCGGAATCTTTAGTTATCTCATTCAAACTTGAATGAGAAAATTCTGGAATGACATCTGAGATTTTTATTTTTTTAGGACTCTCTCGTTCTAGCGTCTCGCTTGAGTTCCCCTTAATCGAATTACTAATAATATTGCCAAGAACCAGTTGTTCCAACTTTTTCTGCATCAAAACTTCATCGATTATATCTTCGGGATCCGAATCTGGTTCCGTAAAAACCTTAGGCACTAAAACTCTTGGGTTTTTCTCAATAAAATCATGTTCAGTTAGTGTAATAGTTTCTTCCTCAGTTTGTGTAACATTCGTCCAATCAATCTTTTCACCAGACTCTAGCATATCAAAAAAAAATTTAAAACCAGGATCACAAACTTTAGAAGCACATAAAGGTGCATCAACTACATCAGAAGCCTCTTTCTTTTTAATATGTTGAGGAGTCACAAAAATATTCTGAAACAAATCAACTAAATCGAAATCCCGATTTTTATCAAGGAAAGCCGGGTTAATGTCTAAGTCTTGAAATCCCGAATCTCGTGAGCAATCATTGATATCAACAAGTTTATCGACCTTGGTCGCATCACTATTTTTGGCGCCAATTTTCTCAGGTTCCAAGATGTCGTAGACGTTAAAATTCTTCAATAAGTTTGGAGGAATCTTAATTTCTCTCTGCTTTGAAGAATCGCTCTGCATGTTTGCTGCTGTACCTGAAAAAGAGCATCCCTTTGTTAGTGTTTATGTAGCAAGAACACTATCGGACTAGCTTGTTGTGTGTGTTGATGAAAAGTACCCTATGTCCTTCCCGAGGCTTCAGACACAGTTCGGCTAATTAGCTGTGAAACAAACACACACAGACAGATAGACAGACGGACAGAGACACTCGGCGATGGCGCCTCCTCCCCCCCCCCCTGGACCGCCCCTCCTCCCCCCGCTTTGCGCGCCGCCGTTCTCATCGTGGTAACTTTAAAACTTAATTTGTCCAACTAAGTTTAAAAGATTAAGTATGTCTCCATTAAATACCGTAACCTACTGACTGCCGCGTTGGTCTAGTGGTCGCATGAGTTACTGCTGAGCATGAGGTTCTGGGTTCGATTCCGTGGTTCGATTCCCAGGTCGGGCAAAGTGTTATTGGGGTTTTTCTATCTAGAATTTCTCAGTAGCAGCCGGGATTTATGCCTGGTTAGTGGCAATAGGGTCGCCCCCTATTACATGGTACTTGAGCATAACTGGCGAAATGTGGGTGTACTATAAGTACACCTCTGCCTAAGCCTTCTGGGATTACAGGCGTGATGTTATGTTATGATAACTAAATACTCTAAAAATATGCGTTGTAAAAATCCAATTTAAATGTATTTGTGTCTCCATATTTTGGCTATAATAGCTTCCACATAAAAGATAGATATTTATGCTGTCGCGGATATTTATTTAGGACTGTATACAGACAAAATATCCCACGATACATTTTCTTCGGGAAAGTCTAACGGTTTAGGCAGCGCCCGCCAAGATAGCTGTCAGAAGGCAGGAGTTTTTCCAAATTACCTGATAGGTACTAAGCGTTATATTATGACTAAATCACTCAAAATCTTTGTAAACAGTAGGCAATGTGTTATTCTGATTTACAAGCTAATGTAAACTACCTACAGTAGTTTCATCAAATCCGTTTCGTAGTTTTTGCTTGAAAGTGTAACAAACATCCATATAACCAGACTTCCGCGTTTATAAGTATATAGATAGTATATAGATTTAGATAAATAATTATTCTGGATAATTTTCAAGTTTTAGATCACTTGTTTACTTAAAAATAAAAGTTTGTAGGTAGACCACAGAAAACTGAGTAAATTATTTCGATTTCTGTGAGGTAGATGCAATTCGTTACGACTATTCACCTAATGGAACGTTGTTGGTTAGTGACGCTGACGAATGTTTAAATCTGTTAATTAGCGGTGTTATGGTTTATAATTTACAAAATGTAGTGACATATAAATATTGAAGCGTTGGCAATATTAGTGCTCTGCGTAAAAGTGGACGTAAATGATGTGATAACACAAATAGACTAAGTGTGAGTGTTATCATTTAAATATTTCATATTTTACTTAATATAAATTATTATTTGTTTAAATGAGTGAATGACGAGTAAAGTGTTATTTACATAATGTTTTTATAATACTTTTTCTAAATTATTATAGTTTATAGTAGGTACTCAATATTCAATTGAGGTGATTTGGGACATGCTCTTGGTAAATTATGAAATATTGTTTCTTTGGGAAATTTGTTTGGTATGATGACAACTATCAGTCATTAATTACCAGTCATCCTATAGACTAGAAGTCTGAAATCGCCAATCTGCCTTGAGCAAGTATGTTGATCAATGCTCATGCCTTTTTAGGAGAAGAGCTGTGGGACACTAATAGACAGGGTATTATGGGTTTTTATATTTTTCATTATTTAAGTAGCTATTATTCGACTTGAAACTTTCAATTGAACTATTTACAGGTACTTTTTAACTACGTAGTCACTTGACCAACTCCTTGACAGTTCTGATTAGAAAGATGAGACTCAAAAAAGATTCATCTCAGTCCATTCCAAAACAAAAAACTCCTTTGTAGAAGAACGGGAAAGATGTTAAATGGATAGGTACTCGTATAAGTCAAAACTGTACACCTGCATATAATGCATAATATCTAAAATACAGAATTACAGATTTGAATAATGTAAAACATTTAAAAAAAGAGTTTCTTGCTTGTTCTTCTACGAAACTACCTTTTGTAAGGGGCAACTAGAATATTTCCTTGAAAATGTTGACAGTCAAATGTGTCTGTCAATGTCCTACTTGAAATAAATTATTTGACTTTGACTTTGATGTCCATATTATAGGTAATACGTGACATGGAGTTGTAGTCACTAAACGTGACTACAATTTCATGTCAAATGGCTTATTTTGATTATGGCTGGAGAAAATGATTATTGTTATCTTATTAATAATGATATGTGCTTATTCAGTCGTGATCATTATAGGTGCTTTGCCATCCTAGAGACAAAGCTGGCCTGAAATAGCCCATGTTCATGCGATTATACTAGCACCAACTTCCTGGACAGCTACCCAAATCCGTGTGATTATTTTCTCAAAAGATAATTTCAGACACTAACCATGTTGGTTAGTGTCTGAAATTATCTTGAGGACCATGTTGGTCCTCAAGTCCTCACACTATCTGACGAAGATTATGTCTGGACTTTAAAAGAGACTTTGAAGCCTGGGTTTGTTTAGCCATTTTTTGTCAAGGGGAGTCATATAGGAAAGGCCCGACTCCATCTACCTTTTTGTTTAAATATGACATATAGAAGTGATTTTGATACACTGTTTACAGAATACCTCCCGCCTGCCTCGTTGGTCTAGTGGACGCAAGAGCTACTGCCGAGCATGAGGTCCTGGGTTCGATTCCCAGGTTGGGCAAAGTGTTATTGGGTTTTTCTATCTAGAAGCCCAGAGTCTGGATTTGTGCCCGGTTGATGGCAATAGGCTTGCTGCCTATGACTTCAATGAAGTAGAGGTGGAGAAAATTTTCTTTACCCGTAACAGGCCTTTCCTGTACCTACAAGTACCTAAACACAAATTTCATCATCTTCTTAGCCTTCTCTTTACTTAGGTTGATAGTCTAACCAAATGCAGTTGAATATGGGTTTATATCCCCCATAGATAGAATTGTTTACAAAAAAAAAAAAAAAAAACTTTTTCAGATCTTACAGAAGTACCTAAACACAAATTTCATCATCTTAGCCTTCTCCTTACTATGCCAGGGTTGATAGTCTAACCAAATAAAAAATCCCCACAACCCACAACCAGTAATAGATAGAATTGTTTCACAAACAAAAACTTTTTTTTTTCAGATGTTTAAAATTGGTAAACAATACTGTTCGATTCAATTATCAATTATTGTAGTCACTTCAATGATATTATTCTAAATCTAAAGTTGCTTGTTCATCAAGATATACCTGTTCTTGTTCTATAATTGTTTATAATTTTCTTACCATCAATTATTCACTGATAGAAGTACAATGCACTTTGATGTGTTATCTGTTATTGGAATGTGTCAAAAAACTTTTTGGTCGTAAACTTTTTTAAACTGCGAATTAGAAACCGATGCTCCGCCCAAATATCTTGTAGAAATGACATACGACGTACTTTGGCGTCCAGCTTCAAGTGGTTTAATAATCCAGCTAATTTTAGAACACAATACAGGATTGTTTAGAACCAAAACAAAAGATTGCTTTTATGTTGTACGTGCTTCCTAAATCAAAGAGTAATACAGTAATATAGGATAAGAGAGCCCTCTCTCGAACTTATTACGCATGACAGTTTCATACGCCATCTGTATTTCTCAACAGTAACTAATTCCCAATTTATAGGTACGTATACGAGTTTATTATAATAACTATAGCTCTATAGGTTTTAAATGGATGGATAGTTATGTAGTATGAAGAAAATGGCTCCACTGTACTTTAGCGCCTACTCGTGCGAAGCTTCACAATTTTATAGCGTATACATGTCTTTAAGTTAAACACTTTCGTAAAATATTACACTCCGGAGACGCCTAGTTTTTGAGAAAAAAAATCCTAAAGTTTCTGAAAATTCAACTTATTTACATAGTAAAATCGACATTTTACCACAGTTAATCTAAGAATTTCACTTTCAAGTTGTTCCGTTTTACGTTGAGACATGGTAACAGCGGATTTTAATGGTTTTGTGTAAAAGAATTGTTACTTTTTAACATTAATTCAATTTTAAATGTCTGCTACTGCCATGAACTCAATTATGAAGCAAAAAATATAATTAATTATTAACATAATTAAAGTTTTATTTGTACTCTCAAAAGATCGTGGGTAACGAAAAATTATCGAATGTAAGTGACTTTAACGTTTGACAGTTGTCACTCGTCGTACTCACACTTCACAGTCGAGCGATTGATTGACACAACAGCATGTCGTCCCCGAAGCACCGGCTTCGTGTTTTGCTGCTTCATCTCCCGATCCCAAACTCATTAGTGTTAAGTGTCGTACAAGTGTTGGACTCTAGCGAGCCGCTTGTGCCCGTTGCACCACGGATCGAGGCTTCGAGTGTTGTGCAGGTGTCGGGACAACTTAAGATGCAAGAGCGAGCGAAGCGAGCTCGGGATTCGGGGCACCCCGACTCGGACAGGTTAGGTTAGCGATCAGCTATAAAAAAGCGATCGGCGCTAAAGTACAGTGGTTCCATTTTCTATTACATTTTTTTCACACTCCAGAAAAAAATGAAGTACTGGTTTTCTGAATTGTCTAAGTATCAGGACGCAGGAGTACTCTGAACTCAACGTCTTTAAGGAGAAAACACTTAGAAAACTACAAAAATTACACAAAATATGAGGAAGCAAAACTAGCGCAGACGCACGTTCCGGCAGCCATATTACGTGTGCGTCAGTGTGCGTGCCCGTCCGTGTGTTCAATAGACGAAGCACCAACTACAAGTAGCACAGTAAATAATTATTTTATTTAGGTGTAAAATAAAATGTTCTTTATTTTATGAGTAATCCATGTTTTTTTTTATAAACATTTTACCTTATGTTTTACTGAGACAGTAGTGACATCTATCGGCACTTTTTTGATACTTCTGAAGACGTTCCCAGTTCAGCAATGTAGATGGCCCTACATTATTTCCAATGTGCTTAATGTTCTATGTGTCCCCCCCCCCCTGCTCCTAAACCAAACAAGCTGTCAAAAAATTAAATGCGGTCCAGCGGTCCTAGACATTTGCGATTTCATAGAGCTCGTGTTCTGTAGGCTAGAATTGTCGATTGACTCTAAAACCCTATATTATTGTAGCAGTTTCAATAAGGGGAAATAATGCTAATTGAGACATTAATGTCACTTAATGAACGTGGCGAATGCGTTGAGTTGCGAACAGTTGTTATTTCGTCTATTTAAATATTTTTGTGCCGCATTGTTCGTGCCACACGGGTGGTACGGCGTATTTTACTCGGCTCTTAGCCGAGTTCTTAGGGTCGTAGCAGTGACGGATCCAGGATCATCGTTTGGGAGGGGCTTGCCCCAGCTGAGGTTTTAGCAAAGTCAACACTAAAAGAGCACACGACATGTTATTTTGCTTAACGCCTAGCAAGCCTCCTCGGATTACATTTTGCAAATTCGTCAATGACTTTATTAGTTAGTGGAATGTTTGGCTGTTGGGTGTCAACACTAAGATCTCCAAAGGTTCTACAGTACGCCACACCTCTTAGAAAATTTCTTCATATTTAGTTCTGTCCACCATTTCTGAGCAAAGGTTAAGATTTATGACAACAGCCTGAAGTTGCCGTGAAAGCGAAACAGTAACTTCAGATACTTACGAATTGCGAATTTGATAAAATTGATGACAGTAATTGTATCTTAGATGGTGTATTGTTGTTGAGTGTCCATGGAGTTTATTGCCCGTTCTTCTCCATGGTGACTGCGCTTTGGAATGGGCAATCTAGCTTCATATTTCTGACTGACCGATTCCTTGACAATTCAAAAGTGCCTGTAAATGGTTTAATTGAAATAAAAGATTTGAGTTTGAGTTTGAGTGTTTCTTGCTAAAAAGTTTAATTATTATAACATCAAGTTCACTTTAAGATTTTCATGGAAGAACTCAGATGCTTTTGAGAAGGGGAGGTGGAGGGCTTGAGCCCCTAAGCAACCCACCTCCCCTGGAACCACCACTGGGTCGTAGCGTGAAATTAAATAGCCTAGAATATGCTCAACAATAAATTGTGCAATCAATTGCAAAAAAAAAGCTGACTGGTAGTTCCAGGGATAAACGGGTCCAAACAAACAAACAAACTCTGCAGCCTTATTACATTAAGTATGTTGACAACAATACAGCGGAATATTGCTCTGGTGCAGCGCTACCGCCGCCGCGCCGCACCGCGTCGGTTATTGAATATTCATGTGGTATCACTCTAAATGGAGATGTCAAAAACCTACAAAATCCAGTAGATTTCATTTTAGTTCTCTAATCGCGCACCGCATCGCGTGAACTGACACTAACAAGCGGAAACAGTCGCACTTTATTTTGGTAGTTTTGTGCCGTAACATTGCCGTAATGTGGGACTGCCTTTTCTTTAGAGGTCAATATCGGGGAAGTCCAGAAACTCATAGTGGAACGTATTTTTTTGGGTTTCTACCAGAAAAATAAAAAAGTCCCAATCCCAATTCGGAATGCAGCCTAATATTTTGGCGTGTCTGCGAAATATTGGCCGCATTCTGAATTGGGCTGTAATCGATTTGAACGCGCTCACATCCGTTCCGAGTTAGCGTGAGCGCGATAACGATGTCCCGTGAATCGTCATAGATGACGTCATGACATGCGGCATCTTGCGATAACGTCGACCATGCCCTACAATAATATCACTATGAGCGAATCTTCGACAGCTCTCAGCTGTCATAATCGTGATATCTAAATCGGAACGCTAATTATCGATGTGAGCGCTGTCAGCGATTATGGTCTAACTCGAAATGCGGCCTAAATCAGAACGCAAATACAACACTCGACACACCGTGCGAAGCCAAAAGAAAAAAAAAAAAAAAAAAACACTCGACACTGGCAACAATGGCTAAGGCCGCTTGCCACAACCAATAAATAAAAAAAGAACGCAAATAATCGATGTGAGCGCTGTCATCAATTATTGACCAACTCCGAATCCGAATGCGGCCATTGACTGACAGTTCCGGTTGACACTGACACACAGAGTACTTCTAATTTATAGCACTGACATTTTGGTTTGCGTTTGCGAATTTGCGATCTCCGGTCGCGTAGCTATCGCAAATAATTGTTTTTTACGATAAATTTACGAATAAATCAATCGCTCATAATCTATCGGTAAATACAATGGAGATCAATATTTGCCACCCATTTTAAGCATAAACTAGTGTATTGGAGTGAAAATGTGATCAATAATATGTGTCGGCGTTTTGAGATCATATTTCAGTGTTCTACAGTTTGCTTGATTGTTTCGTAGAAACGAAGTGTTGTGTTCGTTTTTACGATTTAGCAGCCATCGAGTTTGTCAGACGTAAGTATTCAATATTTATTTTATGCCCAATTTAAATTCTCGCTAACCTCGATTCTTTCAATGTGTATATTCAGTTTTGTCGTCTTTATGTTATTTATACACAATGGCAGTAATTTAATGAATAAGTTTTGTAATTACTTTAAAAAGTTTAATTAAATTTAATTAAAGTAACATTACAATAAGATTCCTATTCTATACAAACCATATATAACATACACTTAAGTTGTTATTATTTGTTGCCAAAGCAACAGTATTTAATGTTATCTTGAAGTTATTTCACAGGGGATTATGGTAATAACATCCTGACAAGTTGGTCAACGGTTAAGCTGTGCCTCCTGTGGTTGGTTTGTGTATGAGTGACCATCCATTACTTATAGAGATCACTCCCTGCAACAGAAAGCATGATAAGCCACAGGTCCCGGCTGTCATTCGTAGATCTTTGACAGTCATTAAGGGTAACCAACGGTTATTGTGCTACCTGGTAACTGCACGCATATCATGACCAACTTTAGTCAACAGAAGTTTATATAAAATGACTGATAGAATAGACAAAACAACAGATTTCTTTTATTCATCTGTTGAAAAACTTGTTTCTATGGTGGTTGTGCTAGGCGTGCTGTGTTGTGGAGGTCAGCAAAGCAGTTGTTCCTTGTAAAATACTGGTATTCAGGCATCCGGTTGGACAAGAAGCTGACCTCAGTAAAGTTGGTAAATGGCTTGGCAGATTAGAGTTATTTCATAGTTACTAGACAAGTCTTAAAGGTGTGTGTTAGCAAAATTATTTGCTGGAAAATGCTATTTTTTTATTCAATACTCTTTATTTGCATTCTACAATGCGTACGTAGGTAACTTAAAATTATATGTGATCTCTATGGACCCTGTCGGGCACAGCAAAAATAGTAGGAGAGAGGAAGTTTTGCGAAATTTTGCTAATCTCTTTAACATTATTGTACTGTCTCTTTAATAATACTTATTTACTTGTAACACTTATTTAAATATTTAAAAAAAATTGAAATTTTCTGGTAGATGGTACATAACAACATCCATTGTCAATTTATTTATATGAATAGTAATAACATTAAATATAAAAAAAAAACTATTTAAATCAAACAAAATAAAAAAAAAACATGTCAAACAAAATCAAGTTAAATTAAATCAAATGAAGTCAAGTTAATCAGAAACAAAATTAATGAAATCAAAATAAATCAACTCGCTAGCACTACAAGCACTTATATTATAATATATATCGATGATCAATAATAAACTAGCATTTAAAGCATGCCATTGAACATAAATATTATATTAAATGTATTGATTATCGATAATGTTTTGCATGTCAAATGTCTGACTATGTATTAGGCAACTTAATAGCTAACTTTAAGACCAACACTGTACCAATACCTTGTAATAATAGAAATTTAATGGATAATACGGTCCCTAATTGGGAAGCCAAATGTAATATTAAAAATTAAAAGAATATGTGTGTGTGTGTGTGTGTGATCTCCTAAAAAAAAGTATGTTATTGTAAGAAATTAAATTTCGGGCGCCGTGGAGCGACACACTATTAATAGATAGCCAGATAAATAAAGTTGGAGAGATTGGACCATTAATCTTAGGATGGGGGCCTGTGGATGTCAATGGTGATTAAAAGACTCACTACCTTGAACGTTCCCAGTTTATTGTACCTTTAGCCTAATGTATACTATTATATTAATATAAAGTTTACTTGCTATATCATCATTGCATCTTTAAATTCGCAGCTGAAGGCTGTTATGTTCTATAGAAAAAAAAAGATAAAAAATATGTAACTTGAAGCTTGACCCCGAGAGCCGGAAGGTGGTACCTCTCAGGTAATCAGCCCCCGTGGAAGGCCAGTAGAAATTTATTTGAAGTAAAGGTGGAATAAGCACCCACAATTGTAGACTGTGGACAAAAAGGAACTCTGAGATATGATTTCACTGCGAACTCGGACACGCGGGGACGCATCGACCAACGAAACACTTACCGCTTATTCCAGGTATATAAACTCGCGTCTCCCTCGGTGTACCGTGAAGATATTTGGTATAAGAGACGTAGGGAGGCGAAGAGGAAACCTGCGAAAAACCGTAAGATGGTCACAAACGAACCGCCATCGTCGAAGGAAATTTTCTCTCGAAAAGAGCAACTTACCAAAAATCGGATCGAAATATCCACCGGGACCATTCCACGGGTCCTTTGGTTTAGGATTAGGGCATTAAAGCGCCACAATAAACTAGATTAGTTACGATTCCATTCAGGAAAAATCAAGAGACATGTCACTTGACCAACAAAGATCGCAAAAGTGAAGTCCAATTTTGACGTCCAAAAATGTCATACGAAATGTATCACAGATAAAAAAAAAAAATTAAGAAATCGTTCCGAAATCGACTACAATCATCAATACATGTAACGGTGTAAAAAAACTCGTTACATTACATCCCTCCCCGAAAAAAATAAAAGAAAGCAATTTCTTTTATGCCAAAAAAACAACGATCAAGGTAAAACGAACAGTTTCCCAAAAAAACAGGAAATATAAACAGCGTGTATACAAACAACACTTACAGGTGCAGACTAAATACTAGCACAACCGACCCATAATGTCAAAAGAACCACAAGAGTACAGTTAAGCACCTTCGCCACTGACTAACAAGTTAAATCCGAGTTCTACTATAGAATCAGTTAAGTGCAGCAGTCGCTTAACACTGTAAAACAATACAACAGAACTATACCCAATTGAGTGCGGTTGGGCACCATCGCCACCGACTAACAAGTATAAAATTCTAAAAAGACAAAAAAAATACCAATACAAATTCGGTTAGGCACTATAGCCGCCGACTAGCAAGTATAAAGCTTTACAAACAAACAAAAAAAATACTAATAAGAGTTCGGTTAGGCACCATAGCCGCCGACTAGCAAGTATATGTTTAATGTAACAGGATAAAAAGAATATTAATTCGAGTACAGTTAAGCGCAAAGGCCGCTGTTTAACGAGATTAATCCAAAAAATTCTATATGAGTGCAGTTAGGCACCATCGCCACTGACTAACAGGAACAAATTATAACTGTGAGAAACAGTTAAGAACCTTCACATCTCTAAAGATGCAAAGGAAAAAAAATGTCGTGATCGGCTCAACTCCACCAACTTTCCGGGCACAAACAAAAAAAAATGTTGTGATCGGCTCAACTCCACCAACTTTCCGGGCACAAACAAAAAAAATGTTGTGATCGGCTCAACTCCACCAACTTTCCGGGCACAAACAAAAAAAGAAATCACTGTGTTCTTCCTAAGTGCACCGCGAAATATTCCGGGTGACAGAGTCACTATAGGAGCACAATGATAAAAAAAATAGGTAAACCTCTACAAGTGTAAACAAAACGTACAAAGGTAGTAGGCACCAATTCAGGAATTGCATGCAAAAATTTACTAAGGAAAATTGCATACAAGACTTTAAAAAAATATATATACATGATAATAATAGTATAATAATAAGATCTTTCGATATGGAAAATGTATCTGTGTGGGTTGAAGAAGTTTATAAAAATGTCCTAAGTTGTAATTTAGAATGTTAAATCAAGATTTAATAATTTTTTATAAGAAGTTACCTAACATACATCTTCATTCAAACTGCCTATAACCTATCATCCATCCCAACGTACATCACACTATCAAAAGCAGCCTTCAATCAAAATCATCAAAAACAAGATTAACAATGAGAAACCAAATTAAAATTTAATTATATCCTTAACATGATAACGACCAGACGTTCCCTTATTAAGGTCTTTCAGAATATAAACATTATCAGAGATCTTTTCAATAATTTTACATTTAATAAACTTAGGAGCAAGTTTTGCCGAAAAATAAGTAGGTGCATGAGATTGAACGAAACTTCTTCTCCACACGACATCACCCACATCAAAAGAAATGACTTTGCGACCTTTGTTATAATAGCGAGCATTACGCTGATAAGCTTTTAATAAATGAGTTTGTACTTTAACAAAAATATTACTAAGTGAATTGAGAGAATCGGCATAGTGAACTCTATTGGAAATTTCCAGTTCATCTATGTTATCGATAGAATTACTAAAACGATGTAAAGAAGCATCAAAAATAAGTTCTCTACCAAACATCAAAAAATTAGGTGTGAAATCTGTGGCCAGATTAACACTATTATTCAAAGCTAGTTGAATATTAGGTAAATATTTAGACCAAGTTCTATGATCATCTTTGACAAAACAAGCTATGCAAGTTTCAACAGTTTTATTATATCTCTCAACAGTATTATTTTGAGGCGTGTATAAAGTATTATAAAATATTTTATTAATGTTAAAACCCTTCAAAAACTCTACAAAATGTTTAGAAGTGAATTGTGTACCATTATCACAAACAATTATTTTGGGACAACCAAATTTAAGAAATATTTCTTTTTCAAAAAGTTTATTTATTACTCTAGTAGTAGCATTTATCATAGGAAAAATCCAGCAGTATTTAGTGAAAACATCAACAACTGAAAGAATATATTTATGTCCAGAATAAGATTTAGGCAATATACCTATAATGTCTACTGAAAGCATCAACATAGGACGATCAACTTTTTTAGGGTTAACCATAATACCAAAAGGAGGTTGAGTGGTATGTTTATAAGCTTTACAAGTATCACAAGCAAGAATATATTTTTGAACATCATTAAACATCCCTTTCCAAAAATAGTGTTGTTTTAATTTATTTAAAGTTTTATGAATACCTAAGTGTCCAGAATTAATATCATCATGATTAGAACGAATTGTATCTAATATGTGTTCTTTAGGAATAACTATCTTCCAATTAAGATTACTATTGGGATCAAACTTACTTTTACAAAACTTATATAAGGCTTTATTTTCTACTCTAAAGTTCTTATATCTGCAAGGAGACTTTTGACAATTAATAAATACTTTTTTATACCAAGGATCATAAATATCATCATCGGGTAAGACTAAATTATTTTCAGAGATTCCTATAGCAGCTATTTCAATACGAGACAAAGCGTCTGGGACTAAATGTAAAGAACCTTTTTTATGAACTATATCAAAAGTAAATTGAGAAATTCTAGCAGCCCAACGTGCTAAGCGTCCACTAGGATTGCTAAGACCTAAAAGCCAAATCGAATCTTAACCAAAAAGCAAAATCTAAAATGAAATCAAGTTGAAAAGAAGGGATAATATGAAAATTAAACTTTTTAGTTAAATTATCACAAGTTACAAGTAATTCAGTGATACCAATAATTATAAGCATTACTAAAAACAGAATTTATTTTATAACCTAACTGTAAAAATTGTCATGACTATTTGAACCCAAAATACAACTATTTAAACCAACTAACAAAATTTCTTCAAAATGTTGTATAAAATATTCTTCAACTTCAGTAATAAATTCTCCAACACAAGATAACCAAAGCATTCATAGAATTAAAAGAAGGCAGAGCGTGCAAAGCAAAAGCTGAGGAAGAGTGTGCAATCCTTTCATTATGATCAAAAGGAGGAAAATGTCGGGAGCAGTTTGTGCAACATTAGGATCCGAGCAAGCGCCATCAGATTCTGTGTGGTCTTTAGCAATAGGAGGAAAAGACTGGTCTTCATTAGCCATCATGAATAAACTAAACGAAAATTGATGAGCAAAGCAAGATGTAAATTTAAAAAAAAGTGAAATATTTGAGGGTAAGTGTAAAATATTTTCTAAGTTTTTTTTGTTTTGATGAAACTATCAAGTAAAAAGATGCAATAATAATTTACAGGATAAGTTTAAACTACTTAAAGTAAGGTTACCAAGTTAAACCAAAGTTTACTTAAGATTAAATATGAAACAAAAACTTCCAAAGTTGTAAAATACTTGAGGTTAAAAAGATATGTTCAAAGTTTGTTTTGATGAAAATTTCAAGTTTAAAAAATGCAGTAACAATTTACAAGATCAATTCAAGTTACTAAAAGTAAGATTACTTAGTTAAACTAAAGTTTGCTTTAGATTAAATATGAAACAAAGTTTCACCGCACTTAATTTACACTGTTGAGACACTTAGATAAAACAAACTGTCTTACCATACAAAATGTTGGTTTTGTAAGAGAAAAGAAGAAGTAATGCTGTAACCATAAACATTTAACATACACAATAGTACAAAATACAATAATGTTAGTAGAAAATACTGTTTACTTAAAAGCAAACATCCAAAGAATTTAAGTTTTTAAATTACAACATTGTACAATAATGTGTTACTACAAAATATCAAGATGCAATGAATCAATAACAAAATAAGTAAGCTAAATTCAAGTCCCTGTTCGCTTGAGCGACAAATGTAATAATAAAAATTTTAATGGATAATACGGTCCCTAATTGGGAAGCCAAATGTAATATTAAAAATTAAAAGAATATGTGTGTGTGTGTGTGTGTGATCTCCTAAAAAAAAGTATGTTATTGTAAGAAATTAAATTTCGGGCGCCGTGGAGCGACACACTATTAATAGATAGCCAGATAAATAAAGTTGGAGAGATTGGACCATTAATCTTAGGATGGGGGCCTGTGGATGTCAATGGTGATTAAAAGACTCACTACCTTGAACGTTCCCAGTTTATTGTACCTTTAGCCTAATGTATACTATTATATTAATATAAAGTTTACTTGCTATATCATCATTGCATCTTTAAATTCGCAGCTGAAGGCTGTTATGTTCTATAGAAAAAAAAAGATAAAAAATATGTAACTTGAAGCTTGACCCCGAGAGCCGGAAGGTGGTACCTCTCAGGTAATCAGCCCCCGTGGAAGGCCAGTAGAAATTTATTTGAAGTAAAGGTGGAATAAGCACCCACAATTGTAGACTGTGGACAAAAAGGAACTCTGAGATATGATTTCACTGCGAACTCGGACACGCGGGGACGCATCGACCAACGAAACACTTACCGCTTATTCCAGGTATATAAACTCGCGTCTCCCTCGGTGTACCGTGAAGATATTTGGTATAAGAGACGTAGGGAGGCGAAGAGGAAACCTGCGAAAAACCGTAAGATGGTCACAAACGAACCGCCATCGTCGAAGGAAATTTTCTCTCGAAAAGAGCAACTTACCAAAAATCGGATCGAAATATCCACCGGGACCATTCCACGGGTCCTTTGGTTTAGGATTAGGGCATTAAAGCGCCACAATAAACTAGATTAGTTACGATTCCATTCAGGAAAAATCAAGAGACATGTCACTTGACCAACAAAGATCGCAAAAGTGAAGTCCAATTTTGACGTCCAAAAATGTCATACGAAATGTATCACAGATAAAAAAAAAAAATTAAGAAATCGTTCCGAAATCGACTACAATCATCAATACATGTAACGGTGTAAAAAAACTCGTTACAACCTATTGCAAATAAATGATTATGATTATGATTATGATTATTTTGTTGTTTAAATACCTGCTAGATAACTTTACTGGAGCATATCTAGTGGTGATGCAGGCTGCATTGTGTGTTCTCCGTGTTAATGTTTGTATGTTTAAACTTGTTATTCTTATTTCCAGTTCATCATGATGGAAGGCTGCTGTTCCCGCTTCACGGCGGCCGAGGGCGGCGCCCGACTTGCCGCGGCCGCTGCTACAAAGAATATCCTCGCTGTGGAGTACGCCAGCTTTATACCCGTGCGGCTGCTCTATGAGAAGGCCTATCAGATACGCGGGTGAGACATCCTGTTGATTCTTAGATAACTGCAAATCCAGTAAATTGACTCCTGATGCCTTAAAACCAACTGCAGGCATTGTTCCTACAGGCGATACCTACAGTGTTATATGGAACAGCCTTGTTAAAAGGTATCAAGATAAGCTTAACTTAAGCATTCATTATCTCTATAATATACTAGACATGGCAATGCTGCTAGTCTGAATGCATTTGTAGAACGATTGTTTGCAACTTCGTGAATTGAGCGCCATCTGTATTGGCCACCGGAACTACAAGCGTCACCTAGCTAGCCGTGAAGTCAACATGGGACGAAAGCGGTTCGTGGTGGGGAGGAGACCGGCTCGCTCAGCCCGCCGCCGCGACCTGTTTCTAGTGGTGGGTAATCTTTATTCCGGCAAGTGAATTGATTCACTTATTCCGACTCCGGGTCCGGTACCGGTTCACCTTATTTATTCCTTTGGCACCGTTTGGCACCGGCACTCACTCGCTCATTTTGGTTCCCCGGTTTCGCAGAACATTTTATTCATTTAGTTCACTGGATCATTTGGCACATTTTGAATTGAACAGTTGGTTAGTTAGAGCGATACGACGTGTTCCGAGTACTTCCTAGTGACTTGAGCGAGTGAACGAGAGTGAACAGTGAACGCGCGCTCCGGAATCATTTGGTACCGCGGTGCCGGTAAGGATTGTGAGGAATAAATAAGGTTTACGTATTCGCGTTCGGTACCGGCTCCTTTGGATCAGTACCTCCGGAGTTACCCACCGCTACCTGTTTCATTTAGCTGGGAACGTACGACTTGGATTACCGTACTGTAAAATTTGCACTGCTCGTGCACTTACCATTCCCCGGTTTTGTTGACGGAAGAATAGAGAAAATTACTAAAGAATAAAAGAAATATGTGTGCTGCGCGTGCTACCCTGGCAGTAGACAAAATTGTCATTACTTTGTGGTCAGGAGTTTTCTGCACCTACTCCAGCTTTTATCATAAAATACATAGACTTGCATAACATAATCAGCCTTTTATGTTCCCACTGGTGGGAAATAGGCATCCTCTCACGCGGGCCCAGTGTGGGTTGGTAGATGACACATGTCTTCGATTTTTTGGGTCTAAGACATGTCGGTTTCCTCACGATGTTTTCCTTCACCGTTTTAGAGCAGTGGTGATGAAATAATGTACACAAAGTAAAGCGCGTAAGTCGCGCCCGTTACCACTGGGCCACGACTGCACTGAAATACATAGTCTTAAAAAAAATAACTCATATGCCCATCGCCCACATTGAGTTATTTTTTTCTAGATTTCCCAATTTTTTTGTTTTAACCATATGTCGCGAATCTGATACAGCTATTGCCATGATTAAATTTAAACGTATATTAGTATATAATCGTAAGTAACCATCTCAACACACCCTAATTTTCTCTCTTTAATCTTCTACTGCCCCACTGAAAGTCTCAAACGCCCACGAGGGGGCGATATCGCCCACATTGATATCCAATGGTCTAAACTGTTTAAGAAGTCTGAGCCTTTCTAAACTATAACATAACATAACATCACGCCTTGTTTCTCCGAAGGGTTGGGCAGAGGTGTGTACCTATAGTACACCCACATTTCGCCAGTTATGTTTAAGTCCCATGTAATAGGGGGCGAGCCTATTGCCATCTATCGGGCATAAATCCAGACTAAACAAACAAACTACAATCACTACTACAAACTATAATTCTAACTAATAATTTTATAAATGCGAAAGTTAAGTTTGTTATTTTGATTTTTACTTACGCTTTCACGCGAAAACAGCTGAACGGGTTTGTATGAAATTTACATAGGCTACTTTTTGTCCCGAAATTGTCATTAAGTAAATTAAAATAAGATTTCTAAGAATCAAGTGTTTTCTAAGGCGACTCCTAGTCCAGCAGTGGATTACAATAGGCTGAGTTGTAAAATGCAGAAGATTTCTACATACCTGCACCCTAATTGCGTAATACACAATCAATCGGAATCTGAATCGTTTTGAAACAGATTGCTAATCCATTGCTTCTTAAGTTCGATAAAAATTCTGCTCAACAATATATAGAACGCAATGAATGTTCTTGAACCGTCAAAATCAAACAGATTAGTCGTAATCGTTTACGAAAGTTTGTTACGCAATTAGGGTGCTGATTAGGTATCCAGAAATCTCACACACTGTCACACACACGTGATGATTACACAGGTCATTTGCTGTTTAAAGAATGGAACCCAATCTAAGTATCAATAAGAATTTTTAAGACACAATATTATTGAACTGCAATTTATAATGAACTAGCTGGCGTCCGCGGCTGCGCTCGCGTGGCTTTCGGAAATGAATCCACGGGAACGTGCCGCCGCGGCGCCGGTATAAAAAGTAACCTATGGCCGTCCCCGGGATGCCATATCTCCTTGCCAAATTTTATCAAAGTCGATGCAATTGTTTAGGCGGTAAAAGGTATCAATCAATTTAATATTCTCGTAAATCGTAAATCGTTTATTTAAACATTAGAAAGTTACAATATGGAGGTATCAGACTTAATATTAAGTATGGATTTTCGTTTGGGCGGAGCACCGCAGTGTCCTCGCGGAGGCGATTGGCGGCGGCGATCTCTCGCGTCCGGCCCTGGTCCAGGCCATGGTACGGAGCGAGAGGGAATGGAAAGCCGTCACCTCCTTCTGCGAAGCAGTAATGCTCGCAAAGGAGGAGGCGGAGCGCGTGAGGGAGAGAGCCTTGCGCCCTCACGCCCCTAGTCGCCGCAGGAGACGCCCTGGGCGTCGGGAATCGCAAGCAGATTCCCGGCCACCGTAGGCGCGGGCTTGCGGACGGCGAGCCATGGGTAGCTCGCCGTCCGGTAAGGACCAGGCCCGGGTCGACGGCGCGTTGTGTTCCACGCGCGCCTCAAAGAGATGTCAGCACAAAATGACGGGGTCCGATAGGGCCGACGCCTCAGGGTCGCGGGTTATTCCACAGAGAAAACCGTGGCCCTGGCACAGGCAACTGAAGGAACACGGTGGGTTTTAGTCAGTAAAAGTCTGACACGCCCTCCCGCTCCACCCAGAGCGGGAGAAGTCATTTGATGATTTCCCACCCAAAAAAAAAAGTATGGATTTTCGTAGTTCAATGGGACCTATTTACAATTAAATTACCCATTTTCTAATCAAACCATCTTCTTTCCAGCTCTCTAAATGAAGGCAAGAAACGCTCAGTCTACATAACTCGCGCTACCCGGGTCCAAGTTGTGGCCTTCGAGCTCAAGATACTGACTGACTTGGGCACGGTGGCAGCACAAGCATACGAAGATGTGTTTGAATGGGTCGCTGAGCTGGAGACGAAGGAGGTAAAGTTCTGGTGGTTTCTAGAATGTTCTGTCAGCACAAGATACTGGCTGACTTGGGCACAGTGGCAGCACAAGCATAGGAAGATGTGTTTGACTGGGTCGCTGAGCTGGAGACGAAGGAGGTAAAAGTTCTGGTGGTTTCTAGAATGTTCTGTCAGCACAAGATACTGGCTGACTTGGGCACGGTGGCAGCACAAGCATACGAAGATGTGTTTGACTGGGTCGCTGAGCTGGAGACGAAGGAGGTAAGGTTCTGATGGTTTCTAGAATGTTCTATCAGCATAAGATACTGGCTGACTTGGGCATGGTGGCAGCACAAGCATGTGAAGATGTGTTTGACTGGGTCGCTGAGCTGGAGACGAAGGAGGTAAGGTTCTGATGGTTTCTAGAATGTTCTATCAGCACAAGACACTGGCTGACTTGGGCACGGTGGCAGCACAAGCATACGAAGATGTGTTTGACTGGGTCGCTGAGCTGGAGACGAAGGAGGTAAGGATCTGATGGTTTCTAGAATGTTCTATCAGCACAAGATACTGGCTGACTTGGGCACGGTGGCAGCACAAGCATACGAAGATGTGTTTGACTGGGTCGCTGAGCTGGAGACGAAGGAGGTAAGGTTCTGATGGTTTCTAGAATGTTCTATCAGCACAAGATACTGGCTGACTTGGGCACGGTGGCAGCACAAGCATACGAAGATGTGTTTGACTGGGTCGCTGAGCTGGAGACGAAGGAGGTAAGGTTCTGATGGTTTCTAGAATGTTCTATCAGCACAAGATACTGGCTGACTTGGGCACGGTGGCAGCACAAGCATACGAAGATGTGTTTGACTGGGTCGCTGAGCTGGAGACGAAGGAGGTAAGGTTCTGATGGTTTCTAGAATGTTCTATCAGCACAAGACACTGGCTGACTTGGGCACAGTGGCAGCACAAGCATAGGAAGATGTGTTTGACTGGGTCGCTGAGCTGGAGACGAAGGAGGTAAGGTTCTGATGGTTTCTAGAATGTTCTATCAGCACAAGACACTAGCTGACTTGGGCACGGTGGCAGCAAAAGCATACGAAGATGTGTTTGACTGGGTCGCTGAGCTGGAGACGAAGGAGGTAAGGTTCTGATGGTTTCTAGAATGTTCTATCAGCACAAGACACTGGCTGACTTGGGCACGGTGGCAGCACAAGCATACGAAGATGTGTTTGACTGGGTCGCTGAGCTGGAGACGAAGGAGGTAAGGTTCTGATGGTTTCTAGAATGTTCTATCAGCACAAGATACTGGCTGACTTGGGCACGGTGGCAGCACAAGCATACGAAGATGTGTTTGACTGGGTCGCTGAGCTGGAGACGAAGGAGGTAAGGTTCTGATGGTTTCTAGAATGTTCTGTCAGCACAAGATACTGGCTGACTTGGGCACGGTGGCAGCACAAGCATGTGAAAATGTGTTTGACTGGGTCGCTGAGCTAAAGACGAAGGAGGTAAGGTTCTGGTGGTTTCTAGAATGTTCTGTCAGCACAAGATACTGACTGACTTGGGCACGGTGGCAGCACAAGCATGTGAAGATGTGTTTGACTGGGTCGCTGAGCTGGAGACGAAGGAGGTAAGGTTCTGATGGTTTCTAGAATGTTCTGTCAGCACAAGATACTGACTGACTTGGGCACGGTGGCAGCACAAGCGTACGAAGATGTGTTTGATGGGTCACTGAGCTGGAGACGAAGGAAGTAACGTTCTGGTGGTTTCTAGAATGTTCTGTCAGCACAAGATACTGGCTGACTTGGGCATGGTGGCAGCACAAGCATGTGAAGATGTGTTTGACTGGGTCGCTGAGCTGGAGACGAAGGAAGTAACGTTCTGGTGGTTTCTAGAATGTTCTGTCAGACCTAAGCTGAGGTTTGTATTTGTGTGAGTGATTACCGCGATTGGTATTTAATTATTGTATGTTATATATTTATGATTGGGGTATTGGTACCAATGTGATCGCGCGATCTCATGAGTAATTATTATGGCACCGATTTTACTAATACTACACTGTCTGGTTTATTTCCTGAATAGAGCAGAGGTTGGTGGTACAAAATTATCTCTTCACACGTATTTTTCGCTCCTACTAGGGATCGCAAAACGGGATCCGGCTTTCCCGCGGGATCCCGCTCCACTTATTAATCTGCTGGATCCCGCACCTTCAAAACGCGGATCCGCGGCTCCCGCAAATTTAAATTTACCTACCGCTAAAACATTCGTGAAGTTTTGCGTGCATTAGTCATAATATGAATAAGACTATTAAGACTGAATTACAAACATCATAAAACTGTTGTTAGATGTAAGGGTAAAATTAAACAAAACTTTTGATGCTAAACATTTAAAAATTAAGGTCTGATAAGGCTGATTACTAATTACTCGTACTTAATTATAATTTCATTGTTATTTTGTTAGAAAACAAATAATTTTTGTTGCATAATGTAAGACATGTTTAATTAATAATACTTGATTTTTTAAACAAAGACCTGTGGCTTCAATTCGATTTAATAACATAATTTAAAATAAGATAAAGTATTAATTTTTCGATCTTATAGCCCTATAAGATCAAAAAATTAATACTTTATCTTACATACAAACGGGGCAAAAAGTTGAACTACTGTGAATAATTTCAAATATGCGGGATCCCGCGGGATTGAGTGAGCTGCGGGATTGCAATCCCTAGCTCCTACACATTCGCTCGTCGCGAACCGCGCTGTTATAGCAACATCAACTCTATTAATTAGACAAAAACTCCTCTAATTCATACAACCTCGTACAAGTATTCTCGTTGTAAAATGGGTTCTAATATTTAACCGACAACATTCAAATTCCTCTCATTGACAAAACCACGTCGTTCAACTGCAGCTTAACAGTTGTTTCCTTTATATTACAGGTCGTAATCTGCACATCTTCAGTGCTGAAGCAGATCTTGGAGGAGGGACACCTGACTATGAGTAATATTAACGTACTCATTGTGGATAGCTGCCATTTAATATACAGGGATGAAGATTTGAAATATGTAAGTACAATTCCAAGCATTACATATTTGACCGTAGAGGTCACTGTTCTTCTTTTTAATTGACGAAAAAATGGAGGAAGACGTATCTTATATACACTTTGACATTGATTTACTTTATAATACAATGACATATAAATTTGCTTTGTAAAGTATTATTATATTTTAATTATTGTGAATGTGAAGACAATGTGGATTTGTTGTTTTTTTTTTTAATTATCTGGCAGTTTGATTAATTTATGCGGCCCACCCAAATGTCCTTTCGTTGGTAATATTCGTCGAATCGTTAAGCTCCTTAAGTTCTGTGTTGAGTTGCACGACTACTGACAAATGCGTGCACTGACTGGACAGGTCCACTGTCCAAAAGACCATTTCAAACGCCAATCTACATGGTCTTCACATGACCTGACCAAAATTATGCCTGAACTTTAAAAGAGACCTCTGAGTTTGTATCGCCCGTTCTTCTCAGAGTAGTCAGATAAGTAACTCCAATCTCATTTAGTTTTTCAAAAAATGATTGACGTGTAAAAGTGTTTGGACAAACCTACTTACAGAAACAAAATCATTTATCATGCTAAGTGCCAAGCGATTTTGAACCATGTGCGGTGCAACTATTAACTGTCTCTTTTCCTGCCCAGCATAAAACCTGTCCTACATTTCGTAATATATATAACACCTAGATGAAAAATCCAGAATCATGGCATGTGGGTTGCTTTCTTTTCTTTTTAGGGCTGATTTTGCCAAAGTCAGACACCTTTTATCCGTGGAATAAAATTGACGTCTGACAGTTTAAAAAACGCAAAAACTATTCTTCGGTTATGACTTATTCTAGGTATAAAAGTGTGGTGAAATTCGCCCTTAATGGTAAAGCACAATCTCACGTTGCTCGACCCCGATTGCCGTCCTACCGTCCTCGCCGCCGAGTCCCGCCGCGACGCCCAAATCCACGCCCCTCCCGACCCTTGCTCGAGCCAGCCCGCGCCGCTGAGCCTGTAGCTTTAAATTCGTCCCTAAATCACTCAAATCCTGATCCAGCTAGTCTCTTGCTGCCCTCTTCCAGCGACGCCTTAAGCCGAGGTCCGTACCCCACAGGGGTTGCCCTTAGCGTGTAGTCGCTTGGTTTTTAGTTAGTATTTAAGTTTAAGTCCTGGCTGGAGGCCTTAATTTATTAGGGCAAGCACGTTACTCGACTCGTTCAATTAGGGTTTTTGGGCAGGCCCACCGTGCCAATGCAAAACGGTGGATCCGCGCTCGACTAGACTCTGGAACACTCTACTCAGGACTCTCCGCTAAGCAGGGTGTCTACTCCACGAAGCAAGCACGAATCCCGCAGATTTGGCCGAAGTTAAGGGCGTTTTCTGCTCCGTATCACTTACGGACATATGATTAGTTCAGTTTCTGAACTAAGAATGAGTGATAACGACAGTTCACAGTAGTCCCTACGCCCGGTGTGTTTTTGCTCGTTCAAAAATTTGAATTTGACACTTTTTTCGACGGTTTAACTGAAAAAGTACATTGTGATACAAGTGTGCTCTTTTGGTCATTACCCCCGAGGCGATTTTATTCGATAAGGGAGCCGAGTGGGTAATGATCAATGCACACGTGTGTCACACGACGTTTTACAACACGCTTGCGAGGAAAAAAACAGACTCGTATTGTTATTATCTTTAATTATTGAAACAATCAGTGAAAGAACAATTCTCAAAATGATACCGATTTGTGTTATGGTATTGGTATTATTAATAGTTACGTTGTTTTCATTTTCTTGGGAATATGTCGGAGATGATAAAAATATTCATTGTATTTAGACATAAAAACTTTACAGAGATGAAAGAAGCAAAAAATTAAAATATTAATCACGAGTGCGGTAATGTACAGTAAAAAGCACGCGTGTTTAATACACTGCATTATGAACCTGTGTTGAGAATTATTTATTTCTGTAAGTAGGTTTGTACAAACACTTTACACGTCAATCTTATTTTTTTACTAGATGCGATCGGCGTTTCCTATTTGATTACTCTGGATAGAAAGGCCGAAACGAACTCAGAGGTCAGAGTCTCTTTTAAAGGCCAGACATAATCTTGGTATGTGAAGACCATGTAGATCGGTGTCTGAAATGGTCTTTTGAGGAAAGAATCACACAGATTGAGTAGACCTGTCCAGTCAGTGCACGTTTTTGTCAGTAATCGTGCTGCTCAACTTAGAACTTCAGGAGCTCAACGATACGATACGATCTTCGATGACGGACTTAGAGACTAGACCCCCAGTCACGCTTGATCACTAGGTACAACAATTTGAAATAAAATCAATAGACCTATTTGACTGTAATTTTTTCAATTTGTTTTTTTAATACCTAGAAAAATATTGAGCCGAGGTAAAAAAAAGGTAATTTTTATTTAAAAAAATGCGAAGTTCTATGTGTTTTTAAGTCGATGCTAGACCAAGACAACATTACTCGCATCTGACGTCACTACACAGGAACGCCATAGTAACTTCGCGCCATTCAGTACAATGATGAATTTAAATAAGTATTGATGCATGTTTGAAAAAGAAACAATATGATATTATTAAAGAGATTAGCGAAATTTTGCGAAGCTCTCTCTCTCCGACTAGTTTTGCTGTGTTCGAATTTTAAGTACACATTGAGGAATGCAAATAAATGATTGAGTATTGATCGTTTTTCTTGTCAAGGAAAAGTGGGTAATTCTCTATTTTTTCATCAACATTATATTATTTTTTGGCACATCGTCCTTATTTTGTAACATCTTTAAAATAAATACATACATGCATAAACTCACGCCTTCTTCCCATGGGGGTAGGCAGAAACCACAGAACGCCACCTGCTACGATCCTTGCATACTCCTTTTGCCTCGTTTACGTTCATACATCTGGTCATACACGAGCGCCGGTTGCGAGTACTACGCACCAGACCTTTCTGAAGAACATCACCAATAAGGTCACTATATGTCTTCCGGGACGGTTCGTGTCGGTTCTATACGGGAGGGGATCGCGTTTGCACTTACATCTGCCTTTCGTTAGTCTCCTTTCATTCATCCTCTCAACATAACCAAAACATCTAAGCATACTCTTTTCAATTGTTGTCACTACATCTTCTTTTAAACCGCATCGTAGCCTTATCACATCATTCCTCAGCCTATCATTCATAGTCACACCACACATGCTCCATGCAAGGAACGAATTTCCACAGCATTTCGACATCTTTAAAATAAGTACGAATTAATGTGTATTTTTGATTGTAGTCAAATAGTTTTATTACCTTAACCTATTGTTCACTGCTGGACATAGGACTGTTCCAAAATAACATAACATCACGCCTATATTCTCTGAACGGTTAGGCAGAGGTACCTAGCGTAATAATGAGATAATCAACAAAAATTGTTAAATCGATGTAAATATGAAGAAGATACACGCTTTAAAAGTTTTTGGAGGCGATTATTTTCGTCCTTGTCGCGCGGTATGGACAAAGTACGGCGTTAGTATGAAGTTACATAGTCGTGACGTCACTTCTACGATAGTGCTGTCCTTGTCTAACACTTATTTTAAAACGTTTATAACTTGGCATATTCTTTCAGCTTTTATACTTTTTGTAAAAAAAAATGCACTATTTGGAGACAAAAATTCATTAACACTATTTGTGCATTCCCAAATTGCGCCTTAATATCCGGCACTACGCATCCAGTTTGGCGCCTGAATATCCGGCCCTTTCTCTCTTCCCTTTTATCTAGACTGTCCGGGGCGCATATTTAGGATAGTCGGTGTAATATGTATTTCTATCGTCGTATTTATTATTCAACTAGCTTTTCCCCGCGGCTTCGCCCGCTTGTAATTCGGAAATTATCTCACGTGAACGTACTATATCTACTTGTTTGCCGACTTGCATCAAGCTCCGTTCAGACGTTAAAAGGTTACGGACATACAGAGTTACTATTACATTTATAATATTAGTTTGGATTTAGCAGAATGTTTTTTGTTTATTTATTTATTTATTTAACCATTTATGTACACACATATAAAAAGACAAGAAAAATAAAGATAACAGAAAAGTACGTACAAAGGTAATGCTTATTTCTAAAGAAATATCTTCCCGCATACCTGCAGTAGGAGAGTATATGATAGATGTAGACAACGTGTGTAAGAGTGAAAGGGAAAACAAAATACATAAAACGAAACAATTCACTAATTTAAAAATAAAAATACAATATCAAAATATACTTACATAGATACTTCTAAAGTAAATAACACTAAATACATATTAATATAAAGTGATAAAAATAAATATATACACGTATATTAAACAAATGCAACTATGACACAGTGGAAATATAGTGTTATTAGCGTGCGCTGTCCCACTCCTAGGCAAAGACCTCCCTCCATTCCTTACATCGTTCGCGAAGCCGCGTAGGTTGTGGCGGGATGAACTGGATAGATCACGCCACAACCTACGCGGCTTCGCGGCATCGCTTACGCGGCAACCACAGAACGCCACCTGCTACGATCTTTACATACTCCTTTTGCCTCGTTTACGTTCATACATCTGGTCATACACGAGTGCCGGTTGCGAGTACTACGCACCAGACCTTTCTGAAGAACATCACCAATAAGGTCACTATATGTCTTCCGGGACGGTTCGTGCCGGTTCTATACGGGAGGGGATCGCGTTTGCACTTACATCTGCCTTTCGTTAGTCTCCTTTCATTCATCCTCTCAACATGACCAAACCATCTAAGCATACTCTTTTCAATTGTTGTCACTACATCTTCTTTTAAACCACACCGTTGCCTTATCACATCATTCCTCAGCCTATCATTCATAGTCACACCACACATGCTCCATGCAAGGAACGAATTTCCACAGTATTACGACATCTTTAAAATAAGTACGAATTAATGTGATAGATAGTGTTATTAGCGTGCGCTGTCCCACTCCTAGGCAAAGACCTCCCTCCATTCCTTACATCGTTCGCGAAGCCGCGTAGGTTGTGGCGGGATCTATCCAGTTCATCCCGCCACAACCTACGTGGCCTGTATGAATTAATAATTTATTTTATCCACAGATAATGAAATCCTACAAACAATGCCCACAAGAAGACCAGCCAACAATCCTAGCGCTAACCTACCCTCTATTTACTCCGAATAAAAAAGACACCGATGTAAAAGACAACCCAGAAACTAAAGACGAACCTACGATACCGAGTGAAGTAGAGGTAACAGATGAAGATCGTCAAAGAAAGAAGGAGACGCAAGATGCTCAAACGGCTTTACTAAGAAAGAAAGAGACACAAGATAAATCTGCGGACGAGAAAGAGATGGATGAACCGTCAGGTTAGGAATATTAATATTAAGTTTTAAAAGTATTCCTTACATAACATAACATCACGCCTTGTTTCCCCGAAGGGTTGGGCAGAGGTGTACCTATAGTACACCCACATTTCGCCAGTTATGTTTAAGTCCCATGTAATAGGGGGCGAGCTTATTGCCATTACACAGCATGCAACAAAAACCCTCCGATCCAATAAAGGCGAATTCCTGGTTTAACATACGTACTAGAAAAAATTTTAAAAAAATGAAACTCATGAAACCCAAAAGTTATTATTTTTTTGAACCGTGCGAAATTTAACTAGCTACTTGTTTGTTGCCAGTCTCACGTGGAGATAGCTTTCGATCGGATGTCCGTACGTATCACGTGCCGCTGTCGTATAGCGAACAATGTCGTATTCCAATCAGGAATATTACAATACGTTGATTTTTATTTATGGGGTCATGCTAAACAAATGGTTTATAAAAGTGAGTGTGATTCGGAAATCAAAGTAAGAGCTCGGATTGTGGAAGCTTTCGACTCACTTAAATCGTACACAATTGCGCTGCGAAGAGTACGTGAAAATTTAATAAAAAAGTTGTCGAATGTGTATTAATGTTGGAGGTAGACATTTGAAACATGATCGCCGAGGTATGCCACAAGTAAATGTTTTAATAAACTTATACCTACAGTCGGTACTTACATTGCCAAAATCACATAATACGAGTATTAACTCAATAATAATTGTTTCTTTATAATCATAATCAGGTCAGAAATCAGGGTAATTAAGCGTCTATATCTACAATACAATATCAGCTGATACCTACGCGTACGCATAAAGTAGGTTTCTTTTGTCATAAGTTCGTTTGGCGGCGTGCGACAAAGCACCGCCTCGCTCAGGCGCCTTCTTTGACAAGAAACTGTAGGTGAACTTTGTCGAGCGATCAGTGTTGCCTTTGGTATGATTATTTTTAATTATTATCATTGGGGAAAAATAATAAGTTCGTATCCATTCAATGATTACGTATTTGTGTACGCAATACGATACCAAATAATACCCTTCAGGATCGGACAGGGTTTTTGTTACATGCTGTATATATTGTGTGTGATAGTTTGGATTCTTATTAAATCCATGCTCACCTTCGTCAGGAACTTTTATTAAAGATTAATGCCAGCGATTTATGCTGTGTGTTGCCTGTCAGTAAATTTTAGATTGGTATTTAAGTAGAAGTTATGTACCACCTAAACCAATTAACAAAAATATAATATCATTCATCAGGAGCCTTACCAAGGATGACAGTAACGAAGTATGAAGAAATGGGTTTGTATGAAAATGTTGATGATTTCGACATGTACGAGAAGCTGGAGTGGAAGATTGAGGAGTTGGAGGAGGAGCTATGCTGTCAGATGGATCTCGCTGAAGATATTGATGGGGGAAAGAGGTGAGACTAGATTTTGTAAAATACTTTATTAGTATAGTGAAGATACAAAGGCTAGGCGTACTTTGTATGCGGATTCATTATTTTAGTAGCATGAGACTTTGGGCAGTCCCATCGACTGACTGTTGTTGAGCTCCTTAAGTTCTTTGTTGACCTGCATGATTACTGACAAATGCGTACACTGACTGGACAGGTCCACTCAATGTGTGTGGTTCTTTCTTCAAAAGACCATTTCAGACATCAATCTACATGGTCTTCACATGACCTGACCAAGATTATGTCTGGACTTTAAAAGAGACTGTGACCTCTGAGTTTGTTTTGGCCTTTCTTCTCAAAGTAGTAAGATAGGATACGCCGATTTTGTCTAGTTTTTAAAATATGATTGACGTGTAATAGTTTTCGTACAAACCTAACAGAAATAATATCATTTATCATGAAAATTATACAAATGAAATGTCAACACACTGAAAATAGGTCAATTATTTACCTGTTCGTGGATCAATCATTGATATATTGATATGGTAGCCATCGTCACCTTTCCAGTGCAATATTGGGTATTGTAATACATCGTAACTATGATGAAGTTCTGAAACACGTTGCAATTGCTCATTTCTGCGATGAAGTACAATATCACGGGATTGAAACTGATTACCAAGAATTACAATTGCAACCTCATCAATTGTCGGTGCATTGAATCGCCTTGCATGCTCTCCAAAAGGTGTTCTATCAGCCCTTATTACGAGTTTGTGATTATCAGATGGCATACGATCGATAGCAATTTTGAACAATTAAACTAATGCGTTATGCTGATGGAAAAACCTTTTTAGCTCACGAATAATTTCTAGTCTTGTATTCGAAACAATTGCACAACGTTGATCGAATTCACGATTTTCATCACCAACAAAAAAATATTTCAAAAATTTGTTATCAGCGTCGGTGTATGGCAATAACGAACCAGCTTGATGATAAATCTGGCCCTGAATATGTAACATGTATGCAATTTTTAGGTAGATGTTGGATCATAATTTTTAAAACTATCGAGTACTTTATGATTCAGATTGATGTAAACATGGGACAGTCCTGTTGAAGTATTCACCTTAAACGTCGGCATAAAATTATCTCTAATAATTTTAGTAGCACCAAAAGAAGTCATTTGAAATGACGAATTGTATTGTTGAATATGACTCAAAAAGTGCTTCGACTTTTGAGATGTCGCAAAAATAAATGAAGACAATGGTTCGGGTGGAGTTTCTAATGCTGGCAATCTCACTTTGCCATTAGCACGTCGGGCGTTTCACCAGGAAAGTTAGCCGCATCACAATGTGGACATATTGCGTCCATCATTCCAATGTATTTGTACATACTATAATCAATCTGACTGTTGTAATTAATAGAAGCACGCATCATTTCAGCCAAAACAGCACGACCTATTCTTGATCACCGTGCAAGATTCAGTACAGGTACAGGGTCAACAGATCTATTTCGTGCATTACGTTCACACTGCGATGCATTAGCTTGTGCGCGTTTATGTGCAGTCTGTGATCGTCTTAGTAATGCCACATCATTTCCATTACGCGTTCGCCGACCTATATTTGCTCGTCTGGCTCGTGGTATTTTTCCCATATATAAAAAAGAATAAATCAAATTATAAACAAATTGCTACATTAATAGTGGAGTATCAGTATTATATATTTCCATACACACATATACGCACATGAATATATGTGTGTATGGAAATATATATGACTGCATACGTCAATGTTTATAAAAAATTCATTAAATAATTCATTTTTAAATCGATTTGCTTCCTGTTCTTCGTGCTATCTGTTACAAAAGAATAAAATACCCGTATGCACACAATATGTTTTTTCAAATAAAAAAACACACTTAAATACATGTAGTTCACTCCCACAGTTCTAAACTTACCTTTTGTGTAAATGCGTTTGACAATTAATTCAAATAAAGCCTGTAAGTAAACGATATGAAACACCGACTGCATGAATGACATAACAAAAATTTTTAATGTCAAAAATAAAAAAAAGTTTCAATTTGACGGCAATCCCCACTAAACAACAAACCCCATTAAAAAAAAAACAATTTGACAGCAAAATCCACATCAACAAAATTATTTGCCATTTATTGAATTCATTTGATACAAAAAATGTGATAAATGAAGAACCGCTCGACCGATTTTGTGCAAACTTCACATAAACCATCTACTAAATAGTCCGAACAAAGCCTAAACATTTGGTTTGGATAGGTGAACCTGTTCTTGAGTTATAAAATTACAACGAAAAGTGGCATTGATTTTTATATATATAGATCTAATCACATGTTTTTCTGAACCCTGAATTATAGTTCTTAACTCTAACTTAAAAAAAAAGGCTTTCACGAAACATTTAAAAAGTAGGTCGACTCCTAGATGGCGTTGTAAAACTAAAGTCTCTGGCAATTAGTGAGTTGCCATCTGTTGAAAAATAGGACGAATAAAAATTGCCAGCTCAATTGGCAGACTTAGGGAGGTTTCATTTCTTTGTATGGGATTGGGTATCTGTACGTAGTATTTTATTGTCTGTGGTATAGGTTCATGAAGGAAAATTCAATGACAGTCACACACGTCATATTTAATGAAATAGAACATAGCATTATTTCTTCATAGCCTTTATGTAGCTAGTACGATTTTACTGAGTTTTATTGACGTTTTTCTACGAAAACAAATTTTAATGTTATAACACAACTTTAAACACTCCCACGACTTTGTAACTTTGCATGCACCCATAAGCACAATATTTTGCGGGTATTACATTGCGCACTCCCGCAAACAGCAAATTTTCACACCAAAAATTTAAGTCGATTTTCAGCAATTATTTTTGTATAATGTATCTTAGTTTTATGTACAAAATGCGTAATTGACGTCTATGTGATGGGTCTTTTTACACTCAGTATTAAGGATATCCAAACAATCCTTTGATTTGCTTTGTGGAATTGATTCAATCCTTACCAAAAGCAATATCGATTGGAGTAAACAGTCTAAGACGAATTCTTTCTTCTTCATTGACTTCTAAATGATCTTTATAAAATATATAAGTATAACTTATCTATACAATAAAATATATTAAAAGCTCAGCTGCTATTGTTTTATTTGTCGCATATGAAATTGTTATTGTGTTTCCAGAATATCATCATCAGCAAAACCCCGTGAACTCATTATAGAATATTCCGCCCGACCCTCAGACGAAACACTCCCTCCAATGTACTTAGAATTAGAGACATACATGAGAGACACCGTGCAAGATGCGTTAGACTTCATTGAGGACCATCGGTAAGTGTAAATTAGACTAATAGAGGACTCAGCTCGGCCCTTAGTCGACAAAATCTCTCCGATATACATAGAACTAGATACATACATATGAGACACCGTGCAAGACGCGTTAGATTTAATTGAGGACCATCGATAAGTCTAAATTATATTAATAGAGTATCCCACTCGGCCCTCAGACAAAAAAACTCCATTCAATATACATAGAACTTGATACATACATAAGAGACACCGTGCAAAACCCGTTAGATTTTATTGAGGACCATTGGTAAGTCTAAATTTGAATAATATAATACTCAGCCCGGCCCTCAAAACTAAAAACTCCCTCCAATATTATGTATATTGGAGGGAGTTCTTCAGAGAACTGGAGGCGTACATGAGAGACACCGTGCAAGACGCGTTAGGCTTTATTGAGGACCATCGGTTAGCTTTTTGAACAAAACAAACACAACATGACAATTAACAAAAAAAATGTTTAAGTTAAGTGTTGTTTGAGAATGTATACCCATGTTAATTACACAGGTATTCTAAAACAACACTTAACTTCAACATGCATCTCAAAGTGACAGGGGCATTGTTAGATGTAACGGCATAATATTGAGTATGAGTATCCGTCCAGACGAGCTTAATAAAATGTAAAATAAGCAGCCGAGTTCTAGCAATGTTCAGCTTTGTGGATAGTGTGTGACATTGTCTTAGCTCGATGTGTTACATCAAACACCAGTAGGGTAATTGCGTAAGCAATGCCTTTCATTTTAACAATTGAAAACTTTATTGGCGTTACTTACGTTGTTGAGCAGACGAATTCTTCAAACATATGAAACAATGGATTAGGAAATTATTTGTGTGGTACGCAATTGCAACGTTCTCAAAATGCATCTAGACGCTACTAAATTTATGCAGACTTGTTAGGTCGACTGGTTCCTTTACATATTTTTTTTACCATTTTCGAGCGTTTTTCTTATAATTTTCCTTTCATATACAGACACGACCCTACGGAGATTTACGGAGACGAGATGTATGACGAATTTATGAGCATTCCACACCCCACCATTGACCCTAAGAATATATTCAAACAGTTTCTTTATGTTCTGGAACAATTAGGTGAGTTTCCTTAAATAAGTAATTAACATACTAAACCTCAAGATATGTAAGAAACAAAGAATTCAAGTGACTTAGTTATGACAACCGCACGGGTCAATCGATCGGTTAAGCTACGCTTTCCGCGGTTGGTCCGTGGATGGGTGACCATCTTTGCATAACAAGACCCCTTCCTTCCTCGGAAAGCACATTAAGCCGTTGGTCCCGGCTGTCATTCGTGGATCTTTGACAGTCGTTACGGGTCGTCAGAAGCCCGAACTCTGACAACCAGTTTTCAATCATCGGTCAAGGGGTTTCGTATTAACCAGTGACTGGGTTGTGGAGGTCAGAGAGGCAGTCGCTTTATGTAAAATACTGGGATTCAGTTGCATCCGGTGAGTCTGGAAGCCGAACCAACTACTTAAGTAAGAAACAAAGAACCAGTTATTTGACAAAAAGACACTATTTAATTATTTTAAAGAAATTGTCTATGGCATTTGACAATTAAATCCAGTTCATGATTATTAGTGAAAGCAGTTATTTTTTAATGTTTAGGTACCGAGTTTAAAAGAAGGAGATTCTCAATTTTTCTGTATTTTCAAACCTAATGTTTCTTGAAAAGGCCCTTCTAGACATGACCCTGATTTCTTAGCCTCACATAAAATCCTAATTTTATTTTCGACTTTAAAAGACCCCATGGCCTCTGAGTTTGTTTCGGCATTTCTTCTCAGGGATCAGTCAACTAGGAAATGTCGGCGCATCTAGTTTTAAAATATTTACCAAAAAATTACGTGTCAGAGACACTCACAGAAATTAACATCATTTCATTTCAGTATTGAATCGGGCAAAGTGATAATGAGTTTTCTAAATACAAGCCTAACAATACAATAGCGATACGCTCGCCCCATATTACATAAGGAATTCAAACATAACTAGCTAAAATACTATTTACCTGTGCCTTCGCTTTCGTGATGTTAAAGTATGACGGCCTTGTTGGTCCCAGTAGGTCGCAAGTGCTACTGCTGAGCATGTGATCCTGGGTTCAATTCTCGGGTCGGGCAGTGTTATTGGGTATTTCCATCTGAATATCTCAGTAGCAGCCCGCAGTCTGGATTTGTGCCAGGTTGATGGCAATAAGCTCGCTCCCTATCAGATTAATTACATGGGACTTTTAAACATAAATGGTTGAATGTGGGTGTATTAACCGCTGCTAACTCCTTCGTGATGTTAAGTGATCATTTATTGAATTTCAGGTCCCTATGCAGCTGACAAAGCAGCTGTCTCCTTACTAATAAAGCTAGAAAAACTAAAAATTAAAATACCTTACGAAAGACATTTTATCCTAATGTGTTTATGTACCACCGTCTTTATAAAAATTCGATGTTACACCGAAATACTATTCGACCAAATTGAAGATGAATGGGAGAGAATTAAGACTTTCTCATCCCCAAAAATACTGAGATTCGCTGAAATTTTAGAGACGTTTAAACCGCCGGATACTCGAAACCAAATTTTTTTGAGACGTGATAGTGGTAATATCCCGACGGATACTAAAAATGACGATGAGACTGGTAACGTTGGTTGTGATACTATTAATAAAGAAAGCATAAAGAAAATGTTAAATGATATTGAAGAATGTGATTTCACGACTTTAGGCAATAAGATACAAGACAGAGTTAACACTTACGAGTCAAATTTAAAAGATCTTGACTCTCCCACCGATGAAAACTCTAAAAGTACCTCAAAGGATCCGGATACTCCAATATGTCAGACGGTTAATAAGGAAAATACTGATAATAGCAATGATATTTCAAATAGCCCATCGAATACTACCATAAGTGAGACTGATACTACAGATAAAGCCGAAAATTCCATAAGTAAGACGGATATTCAGACAGATACTCGTGTAAGTGGAATGGATAATCGTGGCAACGAAATTATGGTGCAACAGAGAGGACTAATAGGGTTTACAAGGCGTTCCGGATATAGACTGAGGTAAAGTGTTCCTTATTATAATTTAAATTTTAGTAAATAAGTGATTCGTCTTACTTTAAGGACTTTATCATATTGTTATGTTAAGCAAACTACTTATGTCTAGTTCGTATAGTGGTTGCAACTGCGACTCCTGTGCCCCTGGGCAGAGAGGTCCTGGGTTCGATTCTCAGGACACTTAAAGTGTTATTGACGGATATGGTAAGCCGCATAAGACTTAAAAATAACATCAAAATTGGTTATGCCGTATCGACGTAACAAACAGACAGATACTTAAAAAAAATATTTAAGATAAAGTTGTACAAGTGGTTGAATGGGTGTGACTTTTATAGTTTAGGGGAATTTATGGATAAAAAATGTTGACGCCCTGTAAGTTGTTAAATTTTGAAAAATACTGAGATTTTGCAATATATGTTTTATCCTAGCTGAACATATTTGTGCTATAACAGTTATATTAACAACATAAGGATTAATTTATTTATTTATTCGCATGCAATGCGTCACTAAGTTTGGATTTATTAAATTAAAGTATAAATATCGTATTGATCTTACAGGGGTAAAACTAGATTACAAAGAAACAATGCAGCTAGAGTTCTACAAATGCAACAGAATCCAGATGCGTTGTGTGGTATCGTGTATATGAAGGAGCCGCTGATAGCGAAGATTATGTTCAGCATTATGGTGGTAAGTCATTAATTACTTTTCTTTTGTCCCCAACTATGTTGTGGCCAGCATTCAGACTAACCGAATGCAGCTGAATCCTATCTGACCTCAACTAACTAGTTAAGACTTTCATAGCCCGTGTATCAGTTTTGGACACGCATGTGTAGATATACGATATGTAGCAAAAATTACACATCGTGCCCATTGCGACCAAGGTTTTCAAAAATGAAGAAGAAAAAATTCGGCCTGGACGTACCTTTCGGTGTATTTGGGTTTTTCTAATATATAAAATTCTCGTGTCACAGTTTTCGTTGCCATACTCCTCCGAAACGGCTGGACCGATGTTGATGAAATTTTGTGTGCATATCGGGTAGATATGAGAATCGGCCAACATCAATTTTTCAAAATAATTTTTTTTCAAAAAAAAAAAAAAAAATTTGCAAAACAACGTTTGCGGGGTCAGCTAGTCTAATATATAAAATTCTCGTGTCACAGTTTTCGTTGCCATACTCCTCCGAAACGGCTTGACCGATTTTGATGAAATTTTGTGTGCATATCGGGTAGGTCTGAAAATCGGCCAACATCTATTTTTCAAAAAAAAAAACAACAAAAAAAAAATTTGAAAACAACGTTTGCGGGGTCAGCTAGTAATTTATATATTTATTATAAATAATAATCATAGTTTATTGATTTTATAATTAAGTGCGGATTTCACCAACAAAACTGAACCTGATCGGCACATAAAGTACGTTTAAGAGCTGTCAGTGACATTTTTTTCTATGAAATGTTGACACTGACAGCTCTTGAACGCGTTTTAGATGTGCTGAACGCGTTCAATTTCATCGGTGAAATCGGCACTGAGGTGTTGGGTAACACGGAACCTTTTGGTAAGACTGGTGGTCATACTTTACAAAACCCATTTAACAGAGCCAATATTTTCCTAGGCGACATTCAAATTTATAAAACGTTTCTTTTTAGGATATGTCCCGCAGCAACAGCCGTCTCCGCTACATCTCGGCTCAGTACTGCGCCACTGAGACCCCTGCTGATCCCGGCACGGAGCCGCGTGAATGTCAGCGACAGGGGAAGAGACAAGAGGATGTGTTGAAGAAGTAAGTAGTAGACCTCCACACCTATTACTAAAGCCAAGCAGTGACGCGGTGTATAGAATCGCTACTGAATTAATACCTACTCGTGGCGACCGTGGTGAAGTTTGACACGAACTGCCCGTACGCGACAAATGATACCTGGATTTTTCTGCGAGGAAAAGTAGTTGCTGCATAATAAAAGACAATCAACAAACACTGATATCACTACATACTATAAAACGAAAGCTCCTCCCCGCCACGTCGTCTGAACGCTATAAATTAAAAAAATACCGAACGGATTTTCATACGAATTTTTCCAATGGACGGAGTCATTCATGAGGAAGCTTTGCGTGTATTAAGGTTTTGTGTAAATTGGCTGAAATATGACGATGATAGTTGAAGATGTCGGCAAAAATCACGCCGACTTTGAGCTTTACTGGCGCGCGACACGTAAACCATTAGAATTATATGTATTACGGAATGAATACATTGTTTACTTGGATTAATACATAGGGAGGGTACTTTTAATCCCGTTAGTACGTTCCCGTAGGATATATTCCTACAACCACTATGTCAAGCCGCGGGCAAAAACTAGTTAATAAAATTAGTAAGATTGTACACCGTGATGTTCTTAATAACTATGTTATAAAGAATATTTTTGCATCTATCTTGGTACCTACAAGTAACATTAAGCGTTTCGTTGTCAACTCACCCCACACCCTTACTGCCGTGGGCCGGTGCCCCCTCTGCTATGTTCCTATTAACAAAAGAAACCTCTGCCCTCGTTATCAGTCATAAATCACGGCATTAATATACTTATTTTTCTCCCCAGGTTCCGCATGCACGAATGTAACTTACTGCTAGCTACTTCAGCGTTAGAAGAAGGTATCGACTTGCCTCGATGCAACCTCGTGTTGAGATGGGACATACCTGTTTCGTGAGTATTTTATATACGAGGGCGGCACTGAAAATTTCGGGAATCAAGGAAGTGACACAACATTACTACTTAAAAATGTATTTATTGCTTTTCGAAGTATTCTCCGCGAAATTTGACACATTTTTCCATACGATGGAACCAATCATTGAAGCAACCATTCCATTCGGAAGTTGGGGTCTCCAAAATGGCCGTTTTGTAGGCTACAGCTTCTTAAGGTGATGAAAATCTCTGTCCACGCAATTTATTCTTTATTTTAGGGAAAGTATAGAAATCATTAGGGCTTAGGTCGGGGCTGTACGGCGGATGGTCTAATAATTCTATGTTTCTTGCTCTAAAAACTCTTTTGTTCTGTGTGCGGTGTGAGAATTCGCATTGTCGTGATGGAGGATGATGCGGCGGTTGCAGTTCTCTTTACGGAGTTCAGAAGCGACCTGTGGCAAACAAATGCTAGCATACCATTCTGCATTAACCGTTCTTTGTCCCTCAAGAGGAATAGTCGTAACATGGCCGGTTTTGGAGACAAACGTGGCCACCATTTTTTTTGCAACACTCCGTGAACGAACAATTTTTGTTGGCTTTAACTCATTTTCGAACACCCAAACTCGTGACTGGTTGTTTGTTTCGGGTTCGTACGCGTATATCTAGGATTCGTCACCTGATACGATGTTGTATACAGCATTTGAGGATCCTGCGTGGAATCTTTCGAGAGTTCTGATGCACCAAGTAACGCGAGCCGCTTTTTGCTCTTCGCAGAGCGAATGCGGTATCCATCGGGAAAACAACTTTTTTACACCTAATTGTTCATGCAAGATTATTTGTATTTGACTCATGCCAATGTCTAAAGTTGCCTGAATTTCGCGGTATGTCACATGTCGATCTTCCTCAATCAGCTTACGCACAGCATCAACGTTTTCTTGGGTGACTGCAGTTTTTGGACGACCTTGACGGGGATCATCACTGATCAACACGTCCACGTTGAAATTCAGCAAACCAGCGATAAATTGTGGTTTTGGATGGGGCTTCATCACCAAATGCAGAAATCATCCGGTCAACACACTGCTTTTGTGTTAAACCACTTCGAAAGTCATAATAAATCATCGCTCTTGAATTTTCTCGAGTCAATTTCATTTTCTCAACGACTAAACAAGTTTGACAAAACCTTGTGACAAGACCGAGAATCTTTTTTTAAATAAATAAATGATATTCGATTTTTAAAACCAAGGAGTTTTCAATTAAAAAGATTTGAATATGACAGGAACAGTGGAAATATTCCATTCCCGATACTTTTAGTGCAGCCCTCGTACCTGGATCATCTGTTCTTAAAAGTAACTGCTGATACGTAGTTAAAAAACTACTACGAAGTTGTGCAAGTGACCCGATTTTCAAAGGCAAACTCATTTGTTATTTTAATAAAAAAGAGGTTCGTCTGTAAATTATGTTTTTTGGGCCTTTACATATCTGGATCATCATCATTATCATTTCAGTCGAAATCTATTTCCGTCCACTGCTGGACATAGGTCACCCCTAAGCACCGCCATTTTGACATGATTCTGTTGGCATTTTGGTTGTCTTGTAACGGCAGCCACCTTTATGTATCCAAGGACTACTAAACATTCATAAAAAAAAATTAGGAACATGTAATTAGACAAATATGAAGAAAAAAAACACTATGGCGAATTACGTATTTTGAAACACACTGTTACGAGCGCGGTCAGAGCCAGCGGCCACATCTTTATCAGAGTTCATTCAACCCTAGCGCTAAAATGTATTTCTTACTTATTATTGCAATCTTAATGTTTTAGTATGTAGCAGTTTGTAAGTATTTAAAAGCCAGTTAATTCTAATTCATCCTTCATTAGCTTAAGACTGTCAGTAACATTTTTCTTAATAAAAACCGAAACTAAGTTGTGTAAGATAGGTAGATACCTAGTAAGTGCAGATTAATAAGGAAAAAGGTACGATTTAAGTTACAAACAAACCATTCGGGATTCAAGGTCAGCCCCGTATAAGGCCTGTGTTCGCCGGTAGTGGTACGGATACAATCCTTCCGCTTGTAAAACTTTCCATACATAGTAGTGGCTGACTACGAAATGTCTGGCAGCCACTCTGCTACTCCGTCGCGGGTGTCGTTCAAAATATTCCAACATGTTCACTTCGAGAACAGGTGAGTAACGAGGGCGGCCACGAGCTTGCGCATGCGGTGGGCTGCGAAACTGTGTCATCCTGACACTTGCGGGTTGATCACACCTCAGTTGCGTGACATTTCGCTATTATTAGGTGCAGCGTATAATCTCCTTGCTTCCCGTAAATTGTCACCACTAATTGTGTACAGGCGCACCATTTGTAGGTACTCGATATTCGAGTATTGATACCTATTCCTATCACTCATTGTGAAGTAGTTAGTTACCTATTCTATTTCACATTGCACAAAGTAGCGATCGCAAACAACGTTTGATAACCGGTACTTTCGTTTCCGGGGTTCGGACGCAACTGAGACACTGTGTTGAGACTTGTGAGAGTGATGACCTTCACCTCCATATTTTTAATAAATGGGGCGGGGCGTGGCACTCGCCGCACAACTCAAAGGATAGCGTTAGAGCATTTCATTGGATGATAGTCCACGTGGACTAAGCTAGATTGGCTTACAATATTTTGTCTCATAGAAAATGTTGATGGAATGATGTTCTCGACTCGTGCGCTGGGTAGGTATGTACTCCGTTCATACGTAAACATTATTTACATGATGTTTCATAATTCTTATGCATTATTTATTTTTCATTGTACCTATTATCTTTATTAATGGTGACAATTTTTTTTCTCGCACCTAGATACATTGAGTGGACCACCTTTGTAAGACGACTAAAATTACACAGTGTATATAACATACATATTCAGCCTATAATCTTCCCACTGCTGGGACACAGGCCGCCTCTTTGAGAGAGAGTGCGCGTTGCCAGATGTCACATATCTTCGGATTTTTGGTTCTAGGACATGCCTCACGATGTTTTCGTTCACCGTTTTGAGAGCAGTGGTGATGAAATTTTTATACACAAATTAAAGCGCCTGTCTGGGTTCGAACCTACGACCTCCAATTCGTAAGTCGCGGTCATTACCACTGGGCCACCACTGCTCTCTGATATCTGGTTACGTCGATAATAATAATAATAAAATGTGTCTAATGGTTGCCTTCAGCATTTATGCACTTTGGGCACGTTTGCATACACTTATTCTAAAGGAATCGGTTGCTCTAATCTTTGACGAAAACCACAGAATGCAAGAAGGGCAATTGAATTTTGACATAGCCATTATCAATTTATTACAATAAAAAATAGTTAAAAGTAGCAGTGCCTGAAGTTTTGAGGTGTTCCAAATACAACTCTGCCTACACCTTCTGGGAATACATGTGTTAGTTTAAATTAATTGTACTCCATAATTCTTCCTAGATACCGCTCCTACGGCCTCTGCCGCGGCCGAGCTCGTGCGACTCGATCCACAGCAGCCCTATTATGCAGCAACAATGACGACACCACGCAGATGTTGCTACACAACGTTGCAACTTATAGAGAGCTCGATCAGGTAGGAAACTGTTAAATAAATGTAGTAAAGATCCAAACAAAATAGTTATAAGACTTGTTTTGCCAAAAAAAGGTTGACATGAAAATATTGTTTGGCAACTATCCAGTATCCGGCCTGGTTAGTAGGTCAATATCCGGCAGGCAAGAAACAGTTCGATAAACGTTCCAACCGACGTTATTAGACTTGCCTTGACTTGTTCGTGTATGGGCTCCCTGCCTCGGAAAGCACGTTAATATGTGGGTCCCGCTCTCATCTCGTAGATCTTTGACAGTCCTTACGGGTAATCAGAAGTCCAAAAATCTGACAACCAATTTTACCAAGGAGTATCGTGATACCCAATAACTGGGTTTTGGAAGTCACATAGGCAGTTGCTCCGTGTAAACTACTGGCATTTAGGTGCATCCTGTTAGTATGAAAGCCGACCCAAACATAATTGGGAAAAGCCTAGGCCGATGATGATGTTGTCATAGTGACAAATTATTGTATTTTGACACTAACAAGTTTGTTAGTGGCTTTAAGTTAACTCAGAGAACCTTATCTCTGTCTTGGTATAATAGACATCGGATAGCTATGTTGATAGCTTATAATATTAATGAGGTTATAGATAATATAACAAATTGTAGTATTAGTGACGAGTCTGTGTTGCCTAGTTATACAAGCAACATAGAGATTAATTATGATTCATCATGTTGTACGAAGGAGGATCCAACCATAATACCAACATCCTTGGAGGGCACTACCAGTCAGATAGGTTATACTTTTCCTGCTGGAACCCATACCGCCATTGTAGACTCGTCAGTTGTAGTTGTGGAGGTCACTCCGGATAATAATTTAAACTAGTTAGTAAGACAACAGAAGTTACCCCTTTAAAGAACCAATTATTATTAGAGAATAATAATAAAGTATCTTCTGGCAAAATAACTCATAGTAATAAAAAACCAAAGGAAGTGCAACACACTTTAAAGTTATTGAATCAGAATATCCAAGGTTGCTCTTCCAAATTATTGGAAATATAATTGTTTCTAGAAAGTACTAAGCTTGACGTCATTTGTTTAACAGAACATTGGTTAAAAGATCATCAAGTAATGTCAATTAATTATGCAAATTATTGTGTTGTTAGCCATTTTAGCCGAAAACGTATGATACATGGCGGGTCATTAATATTAGTTAAAAATTCAATTAAATCGAAAGAACGAAAAGACATCATTGGACTGTCTGTTGAGCACGCCATTGAATTGTCCTGTGTTGAGCTTGATCAGCATGTCATAGTATGCGTATACAGACCTCCAAGTTACCAGAATCTACCTGTGTTTGATTCTGTAATGGAAGATGTGTTAAAGAAACTTAGTGTAGTAGTAAGTCAATAATAATCTGCGGGGACTTTAATATTAATTTATTAGAAAATAAATAAATATTAAGTCTTTTTATGTCATTTGATCTGTCAAATGTTTTTATTGAACCTACCCGAGTGACAGCTTCTTCTGCTACTTGTATAGATAATGTTTTTTGCAATTGTGATTACTTACACAAACAAATAGTAAATAAGTTGCAATCTGATCACAGTGGACAAACAATAATGTTTTGCTCATATACGCCTTTACAAAAAACTCAAATAATGTTTAGGCAAATTACTTGTAAAGATTTAGATAAATTAAATGATTCTTTGGCCAGTCAATTATGTAAACAAAGTTTTAATAATATAGGTGACCCAAATGAGTTCTACGCCGAGTTCTTTTCACTATTAAACACGCAATTTAATCAAACTTTTCCACTAAAGACTAAAAGTATTAATACAAAGTTTTTATTTAGTGATTGGGCTACTCCTGGCATTCGTAAAAGTAGAGAAAATCTATTTGAACTTTATGGCCTAAAGCAACATGTGACTCATACAAGCTTTCATCAGTATGTTGCAAGATATTCAAAATTATTTAAAAATGTATGCAACATAGCTAAAGCTCTATATATTAGTAATAAAATAAAATCAGCTGATGATAAAATAAAAACTACCTGGAAAATAATAAATAATGAAACAGGTAGGAAAAAACAGCGTAATATTGAATTTAATTTAGAGACTGCACGTGGCCCCATCAACTCAAATGTAGATATAGCTCAGGAATTTGAAAACTTTTTTGTTAATGTTCCACTTAAAACTACTGAAGATTTAAATTCCTCACCCGCGCTTTCTGCTGCCTTACTTAAAAATAATGTAAAACCATGCCCTTTGGCGTTTAGGTTTCAGCATACAAACCCCCAAGCTGTTATAAAAGCTTTTAAAGATCTTAAAATTAAATCAACAGAAGATCTCTGGGGAATGTCTGTAAAAGTCTGTAGATCTCTCATCGAAACCCTTGCGCCCTATTTAGCTTTCATATTTAACACCAGTGTAGACCAAGGAGTCTTTCCGGATCTTATGAAACATAGTAAAGTGATCCCATTGTTCAAATCCGGTGATAGTAAAGAGCTCAATAATTATAGGCCCGTGTCAATTCTGCCAGTTCTCAGTAAGGTGTTTGAAAAGTTGATGCTCAATCAAATGTTACGTCACTTTAATAAAAACTCCATCTTGCATGAACATCAGTACGGTTTCACTAAAGGACGTTGTACCACTGACGCCGGTGTCACCCTAATAAAGAACATTTTTAGCGCCTGGGAGGAATCACAAGATGCCATTGGAATCTTTTGCGATCTCTCTAAGGCGTTCGATTGCGTAAACCATGAGACACTTCTGCTGAAACTGGAGCACTATGGGATTAGGAATGAAGCTCTTGATTTGCTAAGATCATACTTGAAAGACAGAAAGGTTAAAGTACAAATAAACGGCACAAACTCATTAGGGTCTGAAATGACAATGGGCGTTCCTCAAGGTTCGATATTGGGTCCATTCCTCTTTTTAGTCTACATTAATGATTTACCCCAATTACTTCAAAATCAACCGAAGATGGTGTTATTTGCAGATGACACTTCATTGATCTTTAAAATAGACCGAAGGTCACAAAATCTTGACGACGTGAACAACTCTATTCTTCAGGTCCAAGATTGGTTTACGGTAAATAATTTGGTACTAAATGAGAAAAAAACCAAATGCATTCGATTTAAATTACCTAATGTTAGAAGTAGCGAAAGTGACATCAGATTGAACGGAGAAAAACTGGAATTTAGTAATCAGACGGTTTTCCTAGGAATCACGCTAGACGAGAAGTTACAATGGGGACCCCATATAACATCTCTCGCGGGGCGACTAAGCTCGGCAGTGTATGCTGTTAGAAAGATAAGACAGTTAACAGACGTTGAAACCGCGCGTTTGGTTTATTTTAGCTACTTCCACAGCATTATGTCATACGGCATTTTACTGTGGGGTCGGGCTGCTGACATTGAATCCATTTTTATTTTGCAAAAGAGAGCTGTCAGAGCCATATACAATCTACGTCGCCGCGAATCTCTTAGGGAACTATTTAAGAAGATTAATATAATGACTGTACCTTGCCAGTTCATTTATGAAAATATTATGTATGTTAGAAAAAATCTGCATCTATTTAATAAAATAAGTGATAGACATAATATTAACACTAGAAATAAAAATAAAATAGATCAACCATTTTTCAGACTATCTAAAGTACATAGACCTTTTATGGGGTACTGTGTTAAATGTTACAACAAAATACCTGGTGAAATATTGCAATTAAATGAAAGAAAGTTTAAAACTCATGTTAAAAAAACACTTTGTAATCAAGCATATTACAAATTAGAAGATTATATCCTAGATAAGAATGCTTGGAAACATGCTGGTCCTGCTCCATAGGACAATCTAGAGGCTAGACAAAATCATACTATTTGCTTATTGTATTGTATATTTGGTTATTTTTACTTTACTCACACACTGTATTATTCCAAGTTAATATTTTAGGAAAATCATATATTTTTACAATTGTTTGTAAATATGTGAGCACAATATACCTATCACGTGATTAATTTATATGCCTTTGCTTTATTTTTAATTTTTTTGTACCAATTGTGGTATAGTATTTTTATTCTTGGTGTATCGCCTTCACATATAGAAATATAATTAATGTATACAAATATTGTAAAACATTTTAAAAGAGTAACGGTGGAGTTTCTTGCCACTTCTTCTCCATACGAAACTACTTTTTGGAAGTGGCGCCTAGAATCAGTTTTATTTTTAATGTAAATTTTGACGTTCAAAAGTGCCTTTTTATGGGCCTATTTGAAATAAATGCTTTGACTTTGACTTTGATGTTCGTTTGCGGGCGTCGTTTGTTACGACTGGTCCCTCGGTATAGAAAGAAATAAAGAAAAAACGTTTATTTAGCGCAGACTAAAAGGCACACAAAGCAGCACCCTAATTGCGTAACACATTTTCGTAAACGATTACGACTAATCTGTTTGATTTTGACGGTTCAAGAACATTCATTGCGTTCTATATATTGTTGAGCAGAATTTTTATCGAACTTAAGAAGCAATGGATTAGCAATCTGTTTCAAAACGATTCAGATTCCGATTGATTGTGTATTACGCAATTAGGGTGCAGGTAAAAGTTATAAGAAAAACAATCAAAATAAAGATAAATAGAAAAATAGTGTACAGTGCGAAGTATGAAACTAGCAGGGTAGTTAGTGTGCCTCACGGCTGCGCCAAAAAGGCCCAATTAAGCAAAAAAAATGCCAGACAACGATTGCCTGACGCTGGTTTTCAACTGGACCTGGTATCGTTCTCACGGTCCATACCGTGCTCGGGCGACTAGACGGTACATCGGCTCTGTGATGCTACAACAATCCCGATGCCACGCAGATGTTACACTACACAACGTTGCTACTTATTACAACGACAGTTGATCAGGAAGGAATCTGATCAGTAATTCGAAACGGATTTATCCGGGAACTATACGGTATCCGACCTATCCGGCTTGACTAACTATTGACAGAATAGTGGATTAATATCCGGCCGAATACTGGATAGTAAGTTAAGATCCGGCAGGATATCGAGTAGCAGATTAGTATCCGGCTGAATGCTGGATACCTAACCTACTTGCTGCATTTCTAATAAATAACGAATTATTCATGATATGCTTATGTAATTCAAAGATTGTTAAAACTAGTACGGGTTGGACTCGTGCAGTTGGTTCCGTACCACCAAAACGTGAATTTGTGGGGTCCGGGTCCCGATTACAACCTTTGGCTATAGAACCTTGAAAAGTGTTTGTAACATTGCTGTACTATTTTGTTCGATACAGCGATACAATATGTAAAAGTGAAATCTCAATGCATTCAACTTATTAATAAAGTACCTATTCTCTCTCTCCAATAGATATAATAAAAAATAAACTATCCTAATTATAAATCCACACTAACCTATTCCTTCTTTCCAACAGATAATCAGCCGAAAATGCGGCTGCGGCATACAGGACGAACCTCCACAAACAGAAGAAGATCACGCTGACGCCTTCACAAACTTTGTCAAACCTTACTCACCTAATGACATTGTCACTAACTTGAATATTACACTTACTAGTCAGAAAATTAACTTTGAAGATACTCGCAAATGTAAATCTGGTACTGACGTTGCTAAGTCTGGATCAGTTAATGACGGTGTCTTTAACTTAAATTTATATCAACAAGATGAAAGAAGTAGTATATATAAAAATACGCTTAATGATGCTAAGAAAACTAGTAAAAATGATGTAGAAAAAGATAAAGATTGTAAAGACGAGGTCAGTAAAAAGATCGACAAAGAAAATATGAATACAAACAAAAATATATGTATAGAGAAAGATTCTAGTAAAAATGATAACAACATAGACATCTGTGAAGGAAATAACAACAAGGTAACAGATAATTGTACAGAAAATAATGTAGAAGGAGTTAATAATAATAGAATCAGAAACAGCATAGACAATCTCATAACAAATGACAAAGTTAATCAAGCTATGGATATAGTTAATGACGCGATTAACACTGTTAGTGATGCAACTAACACATTTGACGAAGCCATAAAAAAAGATGGAATGGAAGATCTTATACACCAAATGGAAGATTTAACCGCTAGTAGGAATTTTAATACGGAGAAAACACAACAGAATTGTGAAACGGGAGAGATAGAAGTTAATATTGATAATAATAAAATAGAAATTGATTCTAAAGACGAAAATCAAAATACCGATGAATATCACAAACCTCACGACGATATTCCGAATTCGAACGATCCTGATAATATTTTAGAAAAATTTACTATCACTGATACTGAGAATCATGATACTCAAATTATTAAAGAAGATGAAACAAGTGTGTATTGTAATAAGTGTTTTAATGTAAAGTTAAATAGTTCATGTTTGTGTTCGAATGTGAATCTTTATTATCAATTATTAGCCAAAGCTAATGTGAGCAAGAGTGATAGCAGGAAGAATTTTTGTGATTCTGATAGTTCGGCGAGTGTAGATCTGAGTACGGCGATTGCGCTTATTAATAGGTGAGTCTTTTTGATATTTTTTCTTTATTATAATAACCTAGTTATTTGAAACTACACATTAACTCTAAAAGAAATATTGTCACAGAAACACTTGCATACAAAATAACTCGATTACAAAACTAAAAAAAACAAAGCAGATTTATTCTTACGAACACAGAACATAAACAGTCGGCAGCTGCACGCCGTGACTGTGGCACTTCGGCTTCCACTCAGCATGATGCTGTGCTATGGCGGACCCACAGCATTGCGCTGATTTTCAGTGGCCATCCAAAAATGACGTACGAAAACCAAGTCGGGTTTGGGAATTCAACATAGATGAAATAACATAATAAATTAAAACAACATAATAAATTAAAACAATAAGTGAGTAGGTTCACAAAATTTATACAAGCTAGATATCAAATAACATAAAAAATCACCATGAAATATAATTTAATGCAGATACCCACCCAAAAAATATATACCTGCACAGTAATGTTCTGTGTTTGTCTCGCTCCCGCTATCAACTTCGCGTCGCCTGCGTGCGCGCGCACTCTACTATTTATTTACATGCAATCACACCGCGTTCACACCGTAAGCATGCGTTCGTAAGCATTCGAAAGTAATCATTCATCTGAGGGGCAATTCCCGTAATTTGAAGAACGTTCACAGTCTGATGATCTGTCTCAATCTGACAAAAATCGCTGAGATGGGGTTGGGACTAGATTTTTTAACCGTTTTTATTCGTGACCATACTGACACTTATAAATGGTATAGAAAGACTGCTTGTATTCTTAAAGTAATCGTTCACCAGGTCTCGCGACCCTACCGACGCCCATGGGGTCTCAACTCGAACAAATTATATTTAGTAAAACAAAAAAAAAAACATAGATGCAGCATAGGTAACCATTATGAAATCAACAATAATTAAAAAGCGATATACGGCAGAATTTTGGCTGAATTATGATTGGTAAAAGTCAAAACATCCTTGTTTAGTGCTGTTGTATCTATTTCCACTCACAATGCACGTATTTAAAAAATAAAATAACAGTTAAGCCTTTAAATTCACTTCGAACCCTTTTAATGATAAAAGTAGCCATCTGTTAATGTTTTGTTTAGATCTTTTTGCAATAGATGGCGTTTTAATCAATTGGTCCCGTCTCCACAGTTTCCAATATTGTTACTTATTTAAATAAAACAACTTTATATTTTTACATAGAAATATAAAAGAAATCTATTATCATGTTTTTCTGAACCCGGAACCTTAAAACTTTGTATAAAAAAGATTGCACGTAACATTTTAAGCGTAGGTCGACTCCTAGATGGCGTTGTAAAACTACAGTCTCTGGCAAGTAGTGAGTCGCTGTTGCTGCCATCTGTTGAAAAAATGGACGAAGAAAAATTGCCAGCTCAATAGCCAGGGGTTTCATTTCTTTGTATGGGATTGGGTATCTGTACGTAGTATTATATTATCTGTGCAGACATAGTATAGAAAGACTGCTTGTATTCTTAAAATACTTGAGCGGGAGTTAAATAGGCAAGGTTTGTAAGAAAGTCCTCATAGGGAAACCGCAAACGAATGCGCGCAAATAAACCCGAAATTCTCGCAGTGTGCTTTAAATGGAACACTTCTTGGTTTTTGTCATGGGTGTCGTAAAATGAAATTGTGATCCTGGAGTTATACGAAATCACCATATTTGCCAAAAGATGTCCACTGATGAACAGGCATCCCGTGACTAAGCAAATTATCGACTATGATTTTTAAGGATCATTATCATTTACGCACAATATGGAAGTCCCTTTATGGATACGCACAGTATGGATTACTGCAGTTTTAGACCTTTAAGACTCCTTCATACAGGCGCAACGCGTGACGCGAATCGCACGCGGCGCCTTTGTGTCGCCTGTTTGAAGGAGCCCGTAGTCTTTAATTATTTCTTTTTCTCAGATACTGCGGCAAACTCCCGTCAGACACCTTTACCCGCCTCGCCCCTCAATGGTGGATGGAAGATATTCAGCTACCAATTACAGGATCTGAGGAAACTAAGACAGCTTACATCTGCACGTTGCGACTGCCTCTCAACTGTCCCGTGAAGTACAATATAGTGGTGAGTTAAAGAAAACGTAACATCACGCCTGAGTTCCAGAAGGGTAGCCACACCTTATACACTCTTTTTTCCACCATGTACCAATCACATAATTAACTAATGTTTTTGCCTCGTTGGTCTAGTTGTTGCAATCGCTACTGCTTAGCATGAGGTCCTGGGTTCGATTACCAGGTCGGGCAACGTGTTATTGGGTTTTCCTATCTGGAATTTCTCAGTAGCAGCCTGGAGTATGGATTTGTGCCCGGTTGATGGCAATAGGCTCGCCCCCTGTTGCATGAGACTTAAGGTACACCTCTGCCCAACCCTTCGGGGAAACAAGGCGAGATGTTATGTATGTATGTTGTTTCTTCATTTTTAATTGACTTTATTTATTTGAACCATTTATGTCCACACATATAAACAGTAAAGAAGAAAGGAACAGACAAAAACGTAGAAAAGCGATGCTTATTTCTTAAGAAATCTTCCATCGTACCTGCAATAGGAGAGTATATAGAAGATGTAGGCGACGTGTGTAAGGGTAGAAGAGAAAGCAAAATACATAAAACAAAAACCAAAACCAATTTAAATTTAAATATAAACATGCAATATTAAAATATACTTATACCATGGGGTCTCAATTCGAACAAATTATAATTAGTCTTGAAAAAACATCGTAGATGGCAGCATAGGTAACCATTATGAAATTAACAATCAATAAAAAGCGTTAAACGGCAGCATTTTGGCTGAAGTAAGATTGGTAAAAATTAAAACTTTCTTTTGCAATGATTTATCTATTTACACTCATAATGCACGTGTTTACAAGAAAAACATGAATGAATGCCTTAAACTTCAATTCGAACCCATAAAATGATGATCTGTTAATCATTTCGTTTAGAGCTCTTTGCAATAGAGGGCGCTTTAATCAATTTAAACACATCAGAGTAGCCTCTAGCGTTACCAATTTAAATCAAACAACTTTTTTTATCTATTACTTTACATAGAAATGTAAATGAAATCAATTAAAACGTTTTTTTAAACCCGGAACTATTAAACTTTTTATAAATAAAAGGATTGCACAAAACGTTTTTAAAGTAGGTCGACTCCTAGATGGCGTGGTAAAACTACAGTATCTGGCAATTTGTGAGTCCCTGATGCTGCCATCTGTTGAAAAATTGGACGAAGTAAAATTGCCAGCTCAATAGCCAGACTTACGGAGATTTCAGTTCTGTTTTGTTCTGTAGTATACGTATCTGTGCTTATACGTACTTCTAAAACCAATATCACTAAAATACATATAAAGAAAATAAATTTGTTTGACCCAGGTTGAGGCACACAATATTCACACAAAACAAAAAACAAGAAAAAAACAAAATCAAAATATTTTATTTCACATAAACCTACATGGGCACTTATGAAACGTCAGATTCTAGGTGCACGGTTCCAATTGGTCGTTTCCTATGGAGAAGAGCCGGCAAGAAACTCCATGGTTACTCTTTTAAAAATATTTGTCTTTTACAATGTTTTTTTAATTACAGTGTTAATAGGTATGGGAGGACAGTGTAGGCCTGTCAACAAGTACCATATGTTTAACAAATAGGCAATGGTCTATAAATTTACAATCCACAAGGCCTACGACGTTCTCACATTTACAAAATATAAAATAATCTAATAAAGTAAAATCAAAAACGAATTAAAAATTGTAGGTAAATAATGTCAAATAATGAAAATATTATGTCAGAGTTATGTAAAAGTCAATATATAATAAAAAATAAAATTAAACACCATTATTTGGGAGCAGTTATTAGAAATTTACATAGTGATGCCGTTTATGAGGTACCAGGGAAGCCACATGTGCAGAGGGAATTATTGCCAAACTTTCTTGTCTTCGACGTAGTCTTTAATCGCGTCCGCTTTTTTGATAAGGACACAAATAAGGAGGAAATAAAGGAATAAAGGAGAAAATAGTATTGTGTGCCTCACGGCTGCGCCAAATAGGTCCAGTTCAGCAAAAATGCCAGACAACTGGGCACTTTGTTGTCTGGCGCAGCCGTGAGGCACACTTCCCTGCTTATTTTATTACTTCGTACTTTTACACTTTTTATTTGATTTTATTTTTACCATTTTTTTTTATCTGTTTTATTTTATATTGTGTGCCTTTTAGTCTGTGCAATTTTTTTTCTGTTTTCATAATCTGCCGTGTGGTGTGCAAATATTGGTACAGAAACATACATTCACTACAGAGCATAAATTAGTTAATATTAACATTATCGATTGCATATGTCATTTAAAAATAATATCATAGACACAAACAATTTATTCAGGGTGTCAAACTATAGATCAAATAGTTTTTTAAACTGTAGTAACATTTATTACATAGCAAGTCTTTTTGCTTGTTTTTGAATCCTTTAAAATGTAACTCTTTGATGGATTTTGGAATTTTGTTATAAACTTGCGGGGCTATGCAGAATATGCTAATGTACGTCAGTTGCGTTTGCGACTAACAAGGCCGATAAGGCATTTGTTTTAATAACTTACCCAATATTTATCTTTTGTTAGGACCTCGAAATCATCTAATAGGTAATAGGTAATACAGGCTGGTGTCCGCAACTCCACGACAATGCGCGTATTTTGCGTACGGCGGGAATATCGATCATTCGATCCACCCCAGCTCCTCGAGGAAGGCCAGCAACGCCTTGGTGTTCCTGACAGCCTCGCGTAGGGTACCTGGGTTACCGAAATACTTTGCCCTGTATGTGGCGACCACCGGGCAGTGTAGAAGCACATGAGCTGCTGTCTCGTCCATCTCCATGCAGGCCCTGCACAGCGGACTGTCTGTGACTCCAATGACAAAGAGGTGTTTATTAAAAGACCCGTGGCCAGTTAAAGCTGCCGTAACTATACGCAGCTGTTGTTTGGTTAGTCGGAGAACCCGTTCCAAGTTTGTCGGCTGTTGAACCCAAGTTCGTCGGCTGCATCGTTGCCCAGCGAACCGCTGAAAATCCTCTAACAATTTTTTCTTTCCAGGGTCACCCGATGCCAACGAAGGTGTTAGCCAGAAGAATGGTAGCGCTCCAAGCTTGCAGGATACTCCACAAGTCTGGAGAACTTGATAACCAGCTGATGCCTATTGGTAAGTTTACGGATCGTATTGTCTCTTTGTTCTATAGCTGGTTTATAAAAGCTTAAGAGGCTTACATGAGCTTAAGCGCGGCCACTGTTAGGCTGCAGAGGAATAAAAGAGAAGCGCGATGAGACAACGCTGGGTAATTTATTGCAAGAAAATGAAGCAATTATCTATTTACAAAAAATCGATTTATTGGACAAAAAATTAACGCTATTACGTTAATATGTTGCTTGAAGAATAATCTAACAAAAAAATCAGAATTATTGCATAGTATGTTTTTTAATCGTTAAATGAAATTTTTAGAGGTAATTCGTGATTTTTTCTATCGTATCAAATTAGATGTATTATGTTTTCAACACACTATCTAACTAGCATATATCCTGAAGAATATCATATATTTTTCTGATTTTGTTTACTGCAGTGGATCATATATTTTTAGGCATTATAGAACTTGGGTTTAGGTCCTGCAGTCCCTTTAATATTAAAGTCTGTGTTTCGGCTGATTATTGTTATAAAGGCTGGAAGGGTCATAGACGCGCGATCAGTACATGATCCTTGACACCGCTGCGTTGAAATTCTTCTTCGGTTATTATATGGCTTGTGAAGTTTTGCTAGTTAATTATATTTAGCCTAATATAAGTACACTCACCGGCAGTAAATGTGGGCCAAGATCTATACGCGAATTTGTAAAAAAAAACTTATTCTTTGTTTTTTTTTATGAGAATTAGATGCCTAGTAGTTGCTTTAGCCAAAGCCATTTTTTTTATACAGAAGTCAATCTTAATCTAACTTTATGAGAAACTGTTTCCTAAAACCATTAAGTATAGATTTCAATAAAGAAACTGAATGTGATCAGATCAATAGCTACGTTTAAGAGCTGTCAGTGTCAACATTTAGATGTGCTGAACGCGTTTAGTAACATTGGTGAAATCGATTTTACCAGTCTTCTTTCTTCTATTTTACCAAAATCTTTTATCCGTGGAATAAAATTGACGTCTAACAGTTCTAGTCACGGAATAGTAAAAAAGAGTGGAAGTGCCACACAGCTATCGCGCGTGTGTCACAATTATGCGCTGGTTCGCAAGACCGGTTCAGTCGCGATTTGCTACTCGCTGTGTTACGACGTCTCGAAAAAACCGAAAAATATTACAAACATGCCCAATTGTGCAATTTTTACGTGCAAAAATGATAGCAGGACAAAAAAAATATCTCATGGAGGTGTATTCTATCACCGGTAAGTATAAAACTTTGAAACATTTCAATAAAATTGATTTTTATTGAAAAAAACACATTTATTACGTTTATGCGAACTAAAAACTATCCTGTGTCCATTCCTTAAAGTCTAAATCAACTTGCTTGCTGTCTTGAATTTCATCGCTTAAATTCTAGAAATTTCGACGCTACTCGTTTAGGGATGGAACACAAATACAGTAAAGCCATTGTTCGGCATCGACAAAATATATATATTGTTAAACTAACTTTACTGAAATAAAAAAAATGTACGCGAAATTAGTACCAAATTATGCTTAAAAATGATATTTAATAAACTTATAAATATTTCAGTCGAAAGAGGTCCAAAGTCGAATTGAGTGAAACCATAACTTCATGACAAATGTATGTATGCCTGTACCTATATTCTGGCAAATAAATCATTCATTCATTCGTGGTTGGACGTAGGCCTCACAATAATTATTTAATAATAATAAAGTTTGTAAATATTTCAGTTTTGTCAAAAAAAGGCTACAGATACTTATTTTTTTAAAATATTTTTGAAGATTTCAATTGTACAAACATCGACATTAAATTATCGACATCTTGTCCACATCTCTATCTGAGTAGAAACATAGATGACAGTTGTATGTGAATATGACATCTATTTCAAAGACATTAGCGTGCTGAATTGTGTAATTTGGTTACAGCGCCCTCTAGCGTTGAGTAGTTGAAATCGTTGTGAATTACTCGAATTTTATTGTGAGTTGGAAAAATGTCCTTATTGATTTTGACAAGTAATTAGATTAGGTTGTAATTACACTTAATTTTAAACAACAATAAATTATATTTTCGCCAAAGTTGCATTTATGATTTCTAGCCAATTGAGCGCGCGTAACGAGTCACGGACGACAAGAAATGCGACTTGACGCAACGCAACCCTCGCTGGTTAGCAATGTTATCACCGACCGAAGAGTCGCGAGCGCGCGTGATCATCGTTATCTGTGTATTGCAATGTACATTTTAATTTATACATGTGTGAGTTTGGCGACACTGGTTCCCGTACTAAGGTAGTTTAAGGGCAATTCCACTCTTTTTTACTATTCCGTGGTTCTAGTATTGAAAACTGTCAAAAATTCAAAAAATATTCTCATGATAAACCAATTCTAGGCTTAAAAGTTTATTGAAGTATCCCTTAAAGAAGCTACTTCCAAATAAAATCCCGAATTTTTTAACAAATGCTTTTAGTATTTATTCACAAATTCGCGTTTAAACGTTGGGCAGCATTTTCTGCCCCTGAGTGTATAATTATCGGCCATTTAACTTTGTTTTTAGGCAAAGAAAACTTCAAAGCGGTAGAGCTAGAGGCTGTGAACACGATGTGCGCCTACATCGGAGGCGAACACACGGAAACACACGACGCCGCGCGACCCGGCTCCACGAAGAGGCGCCAGTATTATTATAAAAGGGTGAGTTTGACCAATTAGTTAAAAACTAGGCTTAACACTACACACATACAGACAGACAGACAGACAGACAGGCGGACAGACGAAACACTTTTTCGAACATATGTAACAATGGATTAGCAATATCCTTAAAAATTATTCAGATTGTAAAAATAAAATAAAAAATAAAAATATTTTATTGTTAGGCATCAAGGCCCATATGGTGTTAGTATTACATTTTAAGAGTAAAAAAAACTAATATTAATAACATGCAGGAAAACTAACAAAATTAAATTTTCATATAAATAAAATAAAATCAAAATCACAGAAAGGTTTAACAAGCCTTGTTGCCAACATGTAGCCTGGTAAACCTCCCCATTGCAGGCCCATCCAGCCTCTCTGCAAACACCTTCAGAATGCTGTTGCTGCTTCCCCTCACTCGGGATAGTACTGAGGCAACTTTCTTCCGCATTATCGCAAAGTAATCGTCGGTGTGCGCATCAGCGAACATATCTCAACAGCGCCCTGAAGGCATTGTTGTATTAAATACGCAGGGCATTGTCTGCTTTTAGGGTATGGTTATCCCATAGGCTGCTGGTGTAAACGTGATTGTGATTAGTGTTTTTCGGGTTTTCGGTTATTTTAATTACACCTTGTAAATTAAATGTAATTTGAAATGTTATAGAAATTACCACTTCGTGGCACTCGTTTCATTCGGTAGAAGAAATAAAGGAGAATTCGCGGCGCTAACTGAACGCATTTCCGGAAAAAGCGTTTAAAAATTGTTTTGATGATTGTATTATTCGTTGGCGTAAGTGTATCGTTTCTGAAGGAGCATACTTTGAAGGCGATAAAACAAATTTGGATGAATAACTAACATTTTGTGTATTATTGATCTTTTTCCGGTACTTTCTTGACAGAGTCATGGGGTCTTAACTCGAACAAATTATAATTCGTCTTAAAAAAATATTAGATTGGCAGCATAGGTAACCATTATGAAATAAACAATTTAAAAAAAAAAAACTGCCGTTTACCGTGTGGTAAAAATTTTAGTTTTCTTGTTTAATGCAGATTTATCTATTTACACTCACAATGCACCTGTTTTCAAGAAAAACATGAATGGAGCCTTAAACTTCAATTCGAACCCATAAAATGATGATCTGTTAATCATTTTGTTTAGAGCTCTTTGCAATAGATGGCGCTTTACTCAATTTAAACACATCAGAGTAGCCTCTATCGTTACTAATTTAAATCAAACAACTTTATTTTTTTGTCTATTACTTTACACAGAAATGTAAAAGAAATCTATAAACATGTTTTTTTGAACCCGGAACTATTAAACTTTATCTATAAAGGGTTGCACAAAACGTTTTAAAAGTAGGTCGACTTCTAGATGGCGTGGTAAAACTACAGTCTCTGGCAATTAGTGAGTCGCTGATGCTGCCATCTGTTGAAAAATTAGACGAAGTAAAATTGCCAGCTCAATAGCCGGACTTAGGGAGGTTTCATTTCTTTGTATGGAATTGGGTATCTGTACGTAATATTATATTATCTGTGTCAGAGTAGTATGCGTGTGCCTAAAATGTTTCTTTGTTTCCAGACTGCCTGGGCTTTCACGGACTGCCAGCCTGTTATAGACACGACCGATGCAGAGATATTCCCTGGTCAGGACCCGGAGAAGATCGACATTGAGAGTGACAATGAAGAGCTTAAGACAGATTGCAAACATAAGGAGATGTATAAGGAGGCCAAAGTTAAGGATACAGGTGAGGTTTAACTATGGGCCATATGAGGTTTGTCTATGGGCTATTGTAGCCTGAAATAAATGTTTTATTGTAAATTAATAACTCAACGTAAATAATTTGTTTCAAATAAACCAGTTACAGGCACTTTTTAACAGACTTCCAAAAGGTTCTCAATGCCAGTTTCTTTTTGCATTTTTGTTACGCGTATTTTCCGGTAATTGTGAATAGATTATGAAAACACGTTTTTTATGGATAGGGTATGCTTCAGAGGTGGTACCGTTTTTTTTTAACTTTGCTTGGGTTGTTTTTTGTTTTTCAGTTAGCTTCAATAATACGTATTTATTGATTTTTCAAAAGGGACGACTGGCTGTTCACAATCGTGTGCTGGTGCCTACGCTTATGTATGGAAGTGAATGTTGGGTGTGGCAAAAGAAGCATGAAGCAGAATAAATGCTGTGGAAATGCGTTCCTTGCGGAGCATGTGTGGTGTGACTATGAATGATAGGCTGAGGAATGATAAGGCTACGGTGCGGTTTAAGTGAAGATGTAGTGACAAAAATTTAAAAGAGTATGCTTAGATGGTTTGGTCATGTTGAGAGGATGAATGAAAGGAAGCAAAAGGTATTTCCAAGGCAGATGTGAGTGGAAACTCCAAGAGGGGATTTTAAGGGGTCGGTCAGCCAAAAATATGAAGCTAGTCGCCCTTTCCAAATGATAGTTTCCTCCAAAACGCGTAGTATAACAACCATAGAAACGAGATTTGTCGACGAAGGAATAGACAAAATTACAGGTGAATAAAAGATCTCTGTCATTTTGTCTAATTTAGTTTGCAAGATTTGACCCATACAAACTAACTAACAAGACAAGTGAAATAAAAACAAGATGGCGGATTAAGTTACCATATTCGACACGCGCCAAAGGATTCTTGTACAGTTACTAATTAATATATATTTTTACAGGTAAAAAACGCAACATGCTCTACGCAATAGTATCAAAACTATGGTGTGCCTTACCAGAGAGGTACAACACTCGCGGCAGAAGACTCCACGCTCCTCAGTTAGCGAGCCAAGCGATAGGCATCCTTATGTCCCGACACGAGCCTGATAAGTAAGTCGAATATTGTATATCATCATCTGCTAGCTTTACCAGAGAGGTACAAAACACGCGGTAGAAGACTCCACGCTCCTCAGTTAGCGAGCCAAGCGATAGGCATCCTTATGTCCCGACACGAGCCTGATAAGTAAGTCGAATATTGTATATCATCATCTGCTAGCTTTACCAGAGAGGTACAAAACACGCGGTAGAAGACTCCACGCTCCTCAGTTAGCGAGCCAAGCGATAGGCATCCTTATGTCCCGACACGAGCCTGATAAGTAAGTCGAATATTGTATATCATCATCTGCTAGCTTTACCAGAGAGGTACAAAACACGCGGTAGAAGACTCCACGCTCCTCAGTTAGCGAGCCAAGCGATAGGCATCCTTATGTCCCGACACGAGCCTGACAAGTAAGTCGAATATTGTATATCATCATCAGCTAGCTCTACAGAGAGGTACAAAACCCGCGGTAGAAGACTCCACGCTCCTCAGCGAGCCAAGCGATAGGCATCCTTATGTCCCGACACGAGCCTGACAAGTAAGTCGAATATTGTATATCATCATCTGCTAGCTCTACAGAGAGGTACAAAACCCGCGGTAGAAGACTCCACGCTCCTCAGCGAGCCAAGCGATAGGCATCCTTATGTCCCGACACGAGCCTGATAAGTAAGTCGAATATTGTAAATCATCATCTGCACAGCATTTCCTCAACTGTTGGATCAGATTCCAGTCTGACTGGATGCAGCCCGTTCTTCTCCATAGGTACCTAATACGCTTTGGAATGGGCAACTAACTTCATATTTCTGTTTTCTTGACAATTCAAAAGTGCCTGTAAATGGTTTTATTGAAATAAATGGTTTGAGTTTGAGCAGCTGAATACCAGTATTTTACTTGGAGCGACTGCCTATCGGTCAGATAGACAATCCAATAGTAAAATGCCATTCTTCATAGTTAGACAGGACTTTCGGGATTCTGACTACTCGTAACGAAGATCTACGAAAGACAGCCGGGACCAGCGCCTTACGTGAAAGTGCGTAAACAAAATACGTACGACAAGAAAGTATTTTGTTTTCACGCTTCCACGGAAATGTGTACCTTTTCGTGTAGGAAATACGTTTCATAATTAAACACATGAGTGCGAGAAAACGCCTTTCTATTTTCGCCTACAAGTCTTGCTTGGATGAATGTCAAACTTGTGACCAATAGACTGCCTCGTTAGTCCATTGGTCATAAGCGCTACTGAACATTAGGTCCTGGGCTCGATTCCCAGGTCGGGCAGTGTTATTGAGTTTTTCTATCAGGAATTTCTCAGTAGCAGCCCGAAGTCTGGATTTGTGCCCGGTAGATGGCAATAGGCTCGCCCCCTATTACATGGGACTTAAACATAACTGGCGAAATGTGGGTGTACATCTGCTACAATTTTATTTTTAATTAATCTACAATTACATTTACTAAAAAAGAAATACTTACTGAGTAAATAAAACGTAAAATGATGTATGAAACTCAGAAACAGAGTTGAATAAAGTCAAGTAGCAGTGTGTAAAATGGAACGAAAATCAATGCTGCGTGGTGGTTCACTAATCCTAATTAAACGTTGTATAAAATCAAAAGCTCGTAAAGACATAGTTGAACTATCGGTTGAACATAGCGTTGAACTGTCTTGTGTTGAGCTAGATAAGCATGTTATAGTGTGCGTTTACAGACCCCCAAATTATCAAAACTTCTCTATATTTGAGTCAGTAATGGAAGATGTTTTGGCTAAACTTGCAACTGGTAATAAATCAGTTATTATCTGTGGAGACTTTAACATTAATATTTTAGAAAATAATTCAAATACCAGTAGATTATTGAATTTGTTTAAATCATTCAATTTGTCAAATGTGTTTTTGGAACCAACCCGAACAACTACAACTTCTGTTTCATGTATTGATAATGTATTTTGTTGCTGCGACTATTTAGATAAAGCTATCGTTAATTATCTCCCTTCAGATCACAGCGGTCAAACCGTAACTTTTGAGTCCAACATAGCGATACAAAAAGTGCAGATACAATCCAGACCAATAACATTTGTCAATTTAAATAAATTTAAAAGCACTTTAATTTGTAAGTTAAGTAATCAGGACCTTACAATGAATAATGTTAATAGTTTGTATAAAGAATTCTTTTCGGTAGTTCAAACCGAGTTTAATAATATTTTTAAGAAGAAGTCTAAAAGTATCAGCCCTAAGTTTTTATTTAGTGACTGGGCAACTAAAGGACTTAGGAAAAGTAGGGAAAAACTTTTCGAGCTGTATGGCCTTAAGCCTTATATTAACACGGAAACTTTTAATAAGTATGTTGCTTCTTACTCAAAAATTTTTAAGAACACTTGTAAGGCAGCTAAAGCCTTATACATTAGCAACAAGGTAAAATCAGCAGACAATAAAATAAAGACGGTTTGGAAAATTATCAATAATGAAACGAACAGGATCAAAAAGCAAAATTCTGATTACACACTGGAGACGTCACGTGGTCTCATTTGCGATAACAAAAAAGTTGCTCAGGAATTTGTGAATTTCTTTACCAGTGTCCCACTAAAAACCACTGAAATCTTAAATTCTTCGCCCTCGCGTGCTTTTGATTTAATGAGGACGAATATTTCTGCCTGCCCGATTGAATTTAACTTTAAGCATATTAACCCCTTAACAGTAATAAAATCTTTTAAGCAAATCAAGATCAAATTGACCGAAGATCTTTGGGGAATGTCTATTAAAGTCTGTACCTCCATAATTGAAACTATAGCACCTTACTTAGCCTTAATATTTAATTTGTGTGTGGATCAAGGAGTCTTCCCGGATCTAATGAAATACAGTAAGGTAATACCACTTTTCAAATCCGGGGACAGTAAAGACACTAATAATTATAGACCTGTGTCCGTGTTGCCGGTTTTCAGCAAGGTTTTTGAAAAGATAATGCTTAGTCAGATGCTCAATCATTTTAATACTAATAAAATCCTTCACGAGCAACAGTATGGTTTCACCAAAGGGCGTTGTACGACCGACGCTGGTGTTACCTTATTAAAACATATTTTTAACGCGTGGGAAGATGCTCAAGACGCCATAGGAATCTTTTGTGACCTCTCCAAGGCATTTGATTGCGTCGATCACGAAACCCTGCTTTTGAAACTTGAGCATTACGGACTTGGAAAACTTGCGCTTAGTTTAATAAAATCTTATTTAAATGATAGACAACAGCAAGTTCAAATAAATGGTGTCAATTCACTTGGTTTAAAGGTAAAAATGGGTGTTCCACAAGGCTCGATATTGGGTCCTTTCCTCTTTTTAGTATATATTAATGACCTACTCCATTTATTAATAAATCAACCACAAATGGTGTTATTTGCTGACGATACTTCCTTAATTTTTAAGGTAGATAGACGTGCTTCAAATTTTGACGACGTAAATAACGCCCTACTGCTGGTCCAAAATTGGTTCACGGCTAATAATTTAGTACTAAATGGAAATAAAACTAAGTGTATAAGATTTTCTTTACCAAACGTCAAGAGTAGTGATTGTGAGATAGTATTGAATCAAGAGAAGCTAGAATTCGTCGATAAAACGGTTTTCTTGGGGATCACGCTCGACTCAAGGCTACAATGGGGTCCTCATTTAACATCTCTAGCAGGACGGCTAAGTTCAGCAGCTTACGCTGTCAGAAAAATCCGTCAATTTACTGATGTAGATACCGCGAGGCTGGTCTATTTTAGTTACTTTCATAGTATCATGTCTTACGGTATTTTGCTTTGGGGACGGGCTGCAGACATCGAGTCTATTTTTATTCTGCAGAAAAGAGCCATCAGAGCCATATATAATCTCCGCAGGCGCGATTCTCTAAGGGAATTGTTTAAGGATATTAACATCATGACTGTACCTTGTCAATACATCTATGAAAACATCATGTACGTAAGAAAAAATTTACATCTTTACAGTAAAAGAGGTGAAAGACATAATTATAGTACTAGAAATCGGGACCTATTAGTTCAACCAGGTTTCAGACTGGCTAAAGTAGACTCATCTTTCATGGGGTACTGTTTAAAATGTTATAATAAAATACCTCCCCACATACTTCAACTGAATGAGACAAAATTCAAATCCTTTGTCAAACGCACACTATTCAGGCAGGCATATTATAGGTTGGAGGACTACATAACTGATAAAAATGCCTGGCTTAATGCCGGTCCTGCTCCACACCACAACTAATTAATTGACATTCGAATCACTGTTGAAGCTGCTGAAGATAGTAAGAATTTATTTGCATTATATAAACTCAATCTCCTTTTTATTATATAGATGCATTGCACAGATGTGAGTACTTTGTACTATAGAGCTACCATTTACCGGGTAATGTCATAGATTGACTTGAATGTGCCTTGGCGGCTGATAGTATGTCATGCTCACTCAAATGTCTCGCTGACGGTGGCGCGTGTGTCGGATCATTTAGCTCCCTTCAAAATGGTTGAGCTGAATGGTGCTGATCCATGCGTCATGTTCGTGAACGGGCGCCGTCAGTTGGGACTGGTCATCTCTTAGCTGCCAGGGCTTATTTTAATAAATTATTAGCTGGATTGTTTTTAATTATGTTTTGATGCACTCTGGACGCTTTTAACGTGTACGGTTTTTTGTACATCGTTCTCACTTATAGTGAACAACATTAATCGATGTAACTAAGATATATGTAAAAACATTATTATTTAAAAGAGTGTCCATGGAGTTTCTTGCCCGTTCTTCTCCATAGGTACCTACTACGCTTTGGAATGGGCAACTAGCTTCATATTTCTGACTGACCGACTCCTTGACAATTCAAAAGTGCCTGTAAATGGTTTAATTGAAATAAATGATTTGAGTTTGAGTTTGAGTTTGAGTTTGAACGTTGTAAAAAAGGGTAGTTGAGATGCGTTCAAAACATGCTAATATGTTTACTCCTGAAGTAGAATAAGCATAAAGAAATATTAAATTTAAAAAATCGTGCGTTTCTTTTAACATTGTGATAAGCGTAATTAATATACAATTTAATTAGCTGTATTTTAAGATTTATTTCATTTCTATACATAGTCAGGTGAAAAATGGGCATTCCTCTTTCTTAATGAGAATTAAATCTCTTCAACCAGAAATTGTATAAATGTCAGGTCTTTTAAAGGACCTTTTTCACTTACAGCGGTAATTTAAAACTTATCTGTTTTATATTGCACAGTTTGCAGATACCATCGTTCCCTGTGTACACTCGCTCTGGTGAAGTGAGAGTGTCTGTGGAACATGTGCCAGACGCTGATGTTAGAATTTCACCGCGACGAGCTAAACTTGTGAGGAGGTAAGAATATACCACTGTGTTAAATTAAACTAGATGGGTCTTGTCAGTAAAGTCTGAAATCGAGTGATACAAAAAGTTCTTTTACAACAAAAAAAAAACGACTTAATAATACAGTGGATATCATTTATTACGACCTTGGTTGTAGCGACCATTTACCTATAGCGACGTTAAATCTAAGTCCCTTGAATTTAAAGCATAGTTTAGTACAAAATTCATGTGGCTATAGCGACTTTGGATGTAACGCCGAGTTCGGGTGTAGGACTGTTTTTAATGAATCATTTGTAACAAATTCCTAGAAATCCCATGCAGATATTGCGACCGGAGTCGGCCGCCAAAGACACAAAGATTTTTTTCTTTCACAAACATTTCTTATCTTTTGTTTACATCCATTGCACACAGATGGTCAGCAAGTGTGGAGACCTTTACCTTTTGTTTATAGATATCAACTAAGTAGGTAGGGAAGCGTATACGTTTCGGAGCTTTTATGGTTCAGTTACAAAGTGATATTCTGAGTAGCAACTGGGTTTAGTAAACTTTTGAATAAGTATGGCTGCTAGACGCACATTCACTGTTAAAGAAAAGGACACATGTGTACGTGTCTGTATCTCTTTACCTTTGCCTGTAACGACTTCCGGATATAACGACAAAAATAGAGTGGTCCCTTCATTGTCGTTAAACCCGAAATCCACTGTATTTTGCATACAATAATAATTATATAATATTTTATTTTATCTGAATTTACATAATATACAAGCTGTAAATGAATATAAAAAAAAAGGAAAAGAATCATAAGGCATCGAAAAATTCGTCCACATCGCTGTCAACAGGAAAAGTGCTCACCAGGTTGGTAGCATGGCCACATTGTATGGCGATGCTTATTCTTTGGCCAAAAATCGGCCAGCCTTCAGGTCGCGTGACCAGTCGACCAACCGCTTAGCAATGTCTCGAAAAACCAAGTGGGCACTTGGACCATGGCCCTAGTGTTTCAACTCCAAACGGGTCAAACATATAACTCCCAATAAGATTGGTATATTTTCGCCGTTTGAGTCTTTCCGCACCTGCAGCAGCCGCCCTAGAACAGCTAGCCGTACTAGGAAGCTGGGATGGCGCAAGGTTGTCGACACATGTTGCATCCCACACCAAAGGCCTGCCTAACTTCCACGGCATATGATAATTTCGTCTGGTTTCTTTCCATCTTCGCGTGCCAAGCCGTTGGCATGGGGTCTCAACTCGAACAAATTATAATTTGTCTTAAAAAAAATTCATAGATGGCAGCATAGGTAACCATTATGAAATCAACAATAATTAAAAAGCGATATACGGCAGAATTTTGGCTGAATTATGATTGGTAAAAGTCAAAACATCCTTGTTTAGTGCAGTTGTATCTATTTCCACTCACAATGCACGTATTTTAAAAATAAAATAAAAAGAAAGCCTTTATCTTTAATTCGAACCCTTTAAAATTTAAATGATAAAAGTAGCCATCTGTTAATCATTTTGTTTAGAGCTTTCTGCAATAGATGGCGTTTTACTCAATTGGTCCAGCCAAATCACACTTTCCATTTTTGTTACTTATTGAAATCAAACCAGCACCCTAATTGCATAATACACAATCAATCTGAATCTGAATCGTTTTGAAACAGTTTGCTAATCCATTGCTTCTTAAAATCGATAAAAATTCTGCTCAACATTAAATAGAACGCAATGAATGTTCTTGAACCGTCAAAATCAAACAGATTAGTCGTAATCGTTTACGAAAATGTGTTACGCAATTAGGGTGCAGGTTTTTTTTTAAAAATAGATATATAAAAGAAATCTTGTAACATGATTTTCTGAACCCGGAACTACAAAACTTTATATAAAAAGGATTGCATGAAACGTTTTAAAAGTAGGTCGACTCCTAGATGGCGTTGTAATACTACAGTCTCTCTGGCAATTAGTGGTCGCTGTTGCTGCGATCTGTTGAAGAATTGGAGGACTAAAAATTGCCAGCTGAATTGCCAGACTTAGGGAGGTTTCATTTCTTTGTATGGGACTGTACGTAGTATTATATTATCTGTGCCGTTGGGTTCTAAAATACCTGGCACCCGCTGACAAGAGTACGACGGATGATGTCATTAATGCTGGCGTGTCGTGCTATCCGGCCTGCGCTTTTAATGCAAGATAGGCCATGGTGTCCAAGGCATTCGACAGCGTCACCGCACTGACAGCGATGCGGAGCAACATTCGACAATCGTGGACAGCTGGCTCCAAGCACCAGAAAAGGACCGTATCCGATCACGGTACGCGGTCAGATTGTTTCCCCCTTCTGTAGCACCATAGTATGAGCGCATGACGTTTTCATTGATGGATCGTGTCCATCTCATGCGCTGCACACTTCCGCCGGGAGCCGGGACGTATTCAAATTAATTCAACATTATTGTGATGTTTTTTTTTTGCTACAGATTCATGCGCTTCGTATTTGCTGATGTACTGAGAGTTCGTCGACGCGGTATGAAGCTACAAAGCGAAGGATCTACACATAACAATTATTATATTGTACCTACTGTAAAAAGTAAGTTCCTTTTTCAGGATAAAAAAAAATTTGTTCGCAAACTGTAACCATGCCCATAAAATCATTCATCGTATAATTATAATAAATGATTTTATTTCTGTAAGTAGGTTTGTACAAACACTTTACACGTCAAACATATTTTAAAAACTAGATGAGATCGGCATTTCCTATCTGACTACTCTGACAAGAAAGGACGAAACAAACTCAGAGGTCACAGTCTCTTTTAAAGTCCAGACATAATCTTGGTCAGATCATGTGAAGACCATGTGGATTGATGAGGAAAGAACCACACAGATTGAGTGGTCCTGTCCAGTCAGTGCACGCATTTGTCATTAATCGTGTAGCTCAACTTAAAACTTCAAGAGCTCAACGATTCGACGAACAACATCAAAGAAAGGACATTTGGGTAGGCAGCATAAACTACTCAAACCGCCAGACCCACATAGTCTTTGCCACATATGATAATAGACCCCCTGAAATTAGAAGAAGTTAGAAGTCGCAAGGAAGCAGGCGATTCCTCCTGATGGGTCCACCTTTTACCATCTCGACCAAAAATCGTCCGCTGCTGTTAGCGACGCGCTCAATAGGTACCTGGTAGTTCCTGCAGCACGTAAGATTAAAACTAACTGAGAAACAAAATAAAGTAACACACATAGTCTTTGCCACATATTTCTCTAGACCCCCTGAAAGTAGTTAGAAGTCGCAAACAAGCAGGCGACTCCCGATGGGTCCGCATATTATCATCTCAACCGAAAATCGTCCACTGCTAAACAACACTGCTATTTAACTTTAACTATTGCGCAAATTGTAATTATGAATTCACCCTAGATTCTAGACCCCCTACCCATGGGGTCTCAACTCGAACAAATTATATAATTAGTCTTGAAAAAAATCATACATGTCAGCATAGGTAACCATTATGAAATTAACAATCAATAAAACGCGTTAAACGGCAGAATTTTGGCTGAAGTAAGATTGGTAAAAATCAAAACTTTTTCATTAATGCTGATTTATCTATTTACACTCATAATGCAAGTATTTCCATGAAAAACATGAATGAAGCCATAAACATCAATTCGAACCCATAATATGATGATCTGTTAATCATTTCGTTTAGAGCTCTTTGCAATAGATGGCGCTTTACTCATTTTAAACAGAGTAGCCGCTATCGTTAAATATTTAAATCAAACAACTTTATCTATAACTTTACATAGAAATGCAAAAGAAATCTATTAACATGTTTTTCTGAACCCGGAACTAAAACTGATTGCACGAAACGTTTTAAAAGTAGGTCGACTCCTAGATGGCGTGGTAAAACTACAGTATCTGGCAATTAGTGAGTCGCTGATGCTGCCATCTGTTTTATGATCGGACGAAGTAAACTTGCCAGCTCAATAACCAGACTTAGGGAGGTGTCATTTATTTTTATAGGATTGGGTATCTGTACGTAGTATTATATTATCTGTGCCCTAGCTTAGCAATTCTTCGTCGGTTATCAAGTAAAAAAATCTGCTGTTTTGAAAAGTGCAATACCTACGCGGTCAAAACGTAAGGAACAGCCAATGTTTTTTTTAAATAACCGAAGCAATATTTTAAATTAGCCAGGTTATTCAAGGAGTACTTACCATGTCTGTGATGGGCGTATGGATCTCCGACGTCACCCTCTTTGGATCACGGAGTGAGGGGGTCTAGAATCATTACGGTGAATTTATAGTTACAGTTTGCCCACTGGTAATTTTTACATAACATAACATCACGCCTGTAATCCCAGAAGGGTTAGGCAAAGATGTACCTTTAGTACACCCACATTTCGCCAGATATGTTCAAATCCCATGTAATAGGGGGCGAGCCTATTGCCATCAACCGGGCACAAATCCAGATTCCAGGCTGCTACTGAGAAATTCTACATAGAAAAACCCAAAAACACTTTGCCCCACCTGGGAATCGAACCAAGGATCTCATGCTTAGCAGTAGCTCTTGCGACCACTAAACCATGTTAACCATGTTAATTTTTATTTTGTACGGTAATAGAGGAATAATCTGGTCGTTTTTTGATAAGTAAGAGACAATCATTTTACTATTTATAATGAAACTAGCGGACTTTGTATCTCCTCAGAATATTAACTTCGTAACTTATTTTTTTGTGAAATTTTCCCAAATTTTAATAGTTATTCTGCTATTCGGGACGGAGACAAATGCAACAAATCAGCGGTCATAAAAATAGGTCCAGCCGTTCTTGAGTTATAAATGGTGTAACTAACCCGAATTTGTCTTTTTTATAAAAATAATTCTAAGAATCTAGTCTGCTTGTCTTAAACAAAACAATTACGAACATTTTTCTGTTCTTTTTTTATAAATCAAGATCTTGAATCTTAATTTATGAATCTTTTTACAGCCATACTTTTGGGGTAGTTTTCATTGTTTCTTTTGTGCATTAAAGAGACCACACTTACATTGCATTACTAACCAATCCGGAACTTCCATCCAGCCCGAATCTCTTACCCAAAAAATCTTCACTAGTTCTTTAAAATAAAATTACAAAACATTCCAACCATCCACCACCACAGCCACCAATCATTTTCCAAACCTCACTAACCAGCTTGACCTTCATTCCAGCTACCCAGCCCGACGGTACAAACAAAATAGACATAGACTGGTCGTTCCTAGAGCTGATCTACCAGCACACAGAAGAAAAAAAAGTTACAGATATAGAAAAACCGATCATCTGGACAGAACCGCCAGAAGAAGATCAGAAGGTAGAAAAAGAGGGCAATAAAAGAAAGAAGGGTAAGAAAAGGATGGCGAATCCTTTGTTGAAGAAAGGCGAGGTTTTTGTTTTTGATGCCGAGAAATATAGGGAGGCGGTTGTCACTCCTTGGTATAGGAATCAGGATCAACCTCAGGTTAGTTCATTTTGATTAATTCAAACTCTTTTTGTTTGTTTGTTTGGCATCTCGCAGGTCAACCTATTGGGTTGTCGTCTGCTTAAGCGGACTTGCCTGTGGTTGCCCTAATAAATTAAGGCCTCCAGCCAGGACTTAAACTTAAATGCTAACTAAAAACTAAGCGACTACACGCTAAGGGCACCCCCTGTGGGGTGCGGACCTCGGCTTAAGGCGTCGCTGGAAGAGGGCAGCAAATGACTAGCTGGATCAGGATTGGTAAATTAATTCAAATTCAAACTCACTCAAACTCAAATCACTTATGAAACCATTTACAGGCACTTTTGAATTGTCAAGGGGTCGGTCAGTCGGAAATATGAAGCTAGTTGCTCATTCCAAAGCGTAGTCGGTACCTATGGAGAAGAACGGGCAAGAAACTCCATGGACACTTTTAAACATTATTGTTAGTAATGTAATTATTAATAATATGATTATTTTACCACATATTATAAACAGACAAAAAGAAAGGAATATTAAAATATGTACAGTACAACTGTTTCCGAAATTTTAAATAAAATTAAATATTTTGTTTATTCATGGCAACAAAGTCAAGTCAAAGTCAAAGCATTTATTTCAAATAGGCACATAAAAAGGCAAGTTTGAACTTCAAATTTTACATTAAAAATAGGATTGATTCTAGGAAACTAGACCCAACTGTTAGTAACATTGTTCTTAAAAACGATTGTTAGTAAACGAAAATTGTATGGTTAACTGTGGTTTCTTCTGAACAGCGTGCGACAACCAAGGTGCGTCGAACTAGGATGCCATTAGAACTAAACCGCGCTCTTGACAACATGGAATTGTGTTTTTTGCGCATTATGGCGTAAAAATCATCGGTATGCGCAGAAGCGAACATACCGGACGCACCACAATAGCGCGTCAGTCCCAACAGCACCCTGAAGCAGTTATTATATTTAATACGGGCGTCTAGCGATCTCTCAGTATGCCTTACCCGCAGGCCACTCGTGTAGAACGATTGGCAATACGCTTTAAACTTAATGCCCCTCGGCAATCATCGCATTTCCGAGTAAAAACGAATGCTAATGTCCATGTCCATCAATTATTAGATTTATCGTGTATAATCATTTGAATTCAGAACTAAGCACTTTATTGTTGTTTTGTTTTGATTGTCTTTTCCTACAAATCAAAACAAAACAACAATAAATAAATTCTGAATTCAATTTGAATTCAGAATTCGTGCCGGTTTCCTCACGATGTTTTCCTTCATCGTGTTGAAAGTTTGAGAGCAGTGATGATGAAATAGTTGAAAGCTAAGCACCTGACTAGATTCGAAACTACGACCTACACTGGGCCACCGCTGCTGCCAATTCTTATTAAAAAAAACCATTAAGCAATTTATAAATTCTAGCAACCATCTAATCTTACGTTAAGCGATTCAATCTTTTATTTAAATGCATACGGCGGTTGGGATTGCATCATTTATTTGTGTTTTTTAACATTCTCTTTCCAGTTCTTCCTTGTAGCAGAAATATGCTGGAACCTTTCTCCAGATTCTTCCTTTCCTTCTGCGTCGCACCAGAGCTTCAGAGACTACTACAGCACAAAGTACGGAGTGAGCCTCACGCAAAAAGAGCAGCCGCTTTTGGATGTAGACCACACCAGTGCCAGGCTGAACCTGCTCACACCGAGGTATGTATTTAATCATTTTCTCCCAATGCTCCCCCTCCTCATCCCCAGAGATACTTCTAAACCTCTCTGCCTTCTCCGTAGTTATCTCATAGTAGTCACGCACACCACGAGAGTGACTGAGGGACTTTTCATCAACTTTTCATCGATGAATACGAAACCCATGGCGATAAATTTGTAAAAATCGCAGCCGCCATCTTGTATTTACATTTTGACCTTTCTATCTGCTTCACCCTTAAAAACTGTGAAAACGACACATGACAAAAAAAAATGGTAGCCGCCATCTTGGATTTTCATTTTGACCTCACTGTTGGCTTCAGCACTCTCGAAAACCATGAAAACGACACCCATGATGAAAAGTTTGAAAATTCTTGCAGCCGCCATCTTGAATTTTAATTTTGAAACCATGATACTACTACTAAACTCTAGCGGGCATTAAAAAAAAAATCGCGGACGTTCCGTGGCACAGGAGATAAACGAATAACGCTACCACTCATCTCGACACGGCACCCGCAACTGAGAGCACGGCGACGCTCGCGCCTGTGTGAGTGTGCCATTTCGAATGTTTGTCTGTACTTTCCCTACCGTCCAAATTATACTGTGGTAAATCTATATATCGTCGGGGCCGATAACGCTGGGCCACCACGTCTCAACATCACATAAATCCAAGTTATTGCACAGTTTAATAAAACAATAAATATTTATATAACCATTTAAACTAATAAATATTATTCACAAAAAAAAACACATCTTTCGTCCCTCGAAATACAAGCGTCATGTCGTTAACCATACATTTTCTCTTCTCTCCACAGATATGTGAACCGCAAAGGTGTAGCTCTCCCCGTTTCCTCCGAACGCACGCGTCGAGCGAAACGTGACCGTTTGGATCAGAAACAGATACTCATACCAGAGCTATGCAGAGTGCATCCGTTCGCGGCGCCACTGTGGTTCGCGACTGTGGCGCTACCCTGTGTGTTGTACAGGTACTAAATGAATATTACACTGTTTAGATTTCATCCTGCCTGTTACCATCTGGTGTTTTCAATTATGTTGGTAAATGAGAAATTATTTTCTTTCTGTAAGTAGGTTTATATAAATACTTTTACACGTCAATTATATTTTAAAAACTAGATGTGTTCTGCGTTTCCTATCTGACTACTCTGAGAAGAAAGGCCGAAACAAACTCAGAGGTCACAGTCTCTTTTAAAGTCCTGACATGATCTTGGTCAGATCATGTGAAGACCATGCGGATTGATGTCTGAAATGGTCTTTTGAGGAAAGAACCACATAGATTGAGTGGGTCCACGCGCGCCTCTAAGTGATGTCAGCAATAATTGGCGGGGTCCGATAAGTCTGATGCCTGCCAGGGTCGCGGGTTGTTCTGAAAAAGATACCGTGGGCCTGGCTCAGGCAACTGAAGGAACACGGGTAGGTTTTAGTCAGTGAAAGTCTGACACGCCCTCCCGCTCCACCCAGAGCGGGAGATTTCATTCGATGCTTTCCCACCCAAAAAAAAGGAGCATGACGTTTCAACGAGTATTACCATAGAAAGGACATTTGGGCATGCCGCAGAAATTACTCAAACTGCCAGACAGTTGGGGTCAGTAACACGATACCGCGCGGTAATAATGGTTGTCATAACTACCGGGCTTCTGACAAGCCAAAAAGGCGGACCAATGGATTAACGTGCTGTCCGAGGCACGGAGGGTCTCGATATGTAATGGATTGTCACCCTTGTACGGACCGATCTCTGCCATCTTGCTGTTTCTACGCCAGACAAGCAGTCTTATCAACGTGTCACCCAATGACTGGGTTGTGGAGGTCAGGCAGGCGCTCTATGTAAAACTAGCACTTCGTTTGCGTCTACGTCTTCGTGGATTTCCTATTATGTACTCCTACAATATGTAGCACCCTCTCCCACCCTATCAACCGGTAGTTTTGGAAAATTAATGATTACGATACTTTAACTTCTTTTGGGTTAATCTAGACACGCAGTGAAATCCTGAATTACCCCCTTTTGCTGGTATTTCTATCTCTTTATTTTCTGTCAATAGTTTTAATACTGGTATTCGAGGTAACCGAAAAGCCTAACAAATTTTGGCACCCTCTGAAATCCATTTTGAGGGGTAGTTTTGAACATCTAATGATAACAAACTTTATTATTCATTTATGAATGTATTAGGGCTATGTTTCAAGTTAATTTACTCAAGAAGTTAGATTTTTCATACAAACGAAATCCCCTCTTTTCACTCCTTTACAGGTCGAATTTCCAAAAACCCCTTCTTTGTGCTCCCCTATATTATTAAAGGAGGCCGCGTGCAAAATTTCACGTTCTCCTTTGGTTTGGTAATCACTCACACAAATGCAGAGCTCAGCTTAGGCCTCGCGGACTTCACAAGAATCTTTTGTCGCTCGGCTGACGTTGACAGCGCTGCTGGTAAACATAATTTGAACGTTTGTTTAATTACGAGATTTGGCCTTCTTATTACAGCTTAAATAGCTTTTCTTTTTAACTCTCTCATACAACACCTACACACATCCACACATTTACTTTCTTTCTACTCATCGGAGGCAATCACTACACAACTTTTTTTAAGATTATTTTCATATTATATTTTCCCACTTTTTTATTACTGTTTTATTGTTACCATTTGATCAAATGCTGTGTTTATAGGTTTGTATAGAGATCAAACAAAGTTATTGGTCTGAAAACAGATGTTTTATATCTAGTTCAAGCACAGATGTTCAAATCAACTCATAGAAACAAGTGTCTTGAAGTGTAACATAACATAATCAGCCTATTATGTTCCCTCTGCTGGGACATAGGCCTCCTTTCTGTGAGAGGGAGTGAGCCGTAATCCACCACGCGGGCCCAGTGCGGGTTGGTAGATGTCACATATCTTCGAATTTTTGGTTCTGAGACATGTCGGGTTCCTCAAGATGTTTTCCTTCACCGTTTTGAGAGCAGTGGTAATGAAATAATTTACACAAAGTAAAGCACCTGTCTGGGTTCGAACCTACGACGTACAGCTCGTAAGTCGCAGCCGTTACCACTGGGCCACCACTGCTCCAAGTGTACGCCTTACTATTAAATTTAATACCTTACTATTAAATTGTTGTATGTTCTTGAACAGTACAATACTTATACTTATTCTTATAAATTTGTCCACAGAATCAACGCGTTACTTATAGCAGATGAGATACGTCGCGCAGTGGCAATAGACGTGGGTCTCGGTATACCTAAGATCAATGACAAGTGTACGCCAAAGTTCCAATGGCCACCCTTAGACTTCGGGTGGAGTTTGGCTGAGGTATGCTCTTCTTCTGTTGTAATTATATATTCATTTACACTTACACAATACTCAATATCTTTATTGCTTTACCATAATTTGTACTTAGGTGGTAACTATATAATTGAGATCATTATGGACCCTGTAGGGCACAGCAAAAGTTTAGGAGAGAGGAAGCCTCGTTTCAGGAGACAATCAAGTAGTATTTATAATAGCAAATTTTAACTACAATACCTATAAACAAAGTCAGGAGGTCGCGAATAAGATAATAACATTTCGCTTAACCATTATTTTGTACTTTATCTGCAAAATGTACTACAATATTTTAGATTATTTTTAGATACCTGCACATGTATTTTGTCCTGTTTTTTTCTATTATTTAAGTTTATCATTTAAATATTCGTCTACGGAATAATAGCATTTGTTTATTAGTAATCACAAAATCACGCCTGTAATCCCAGAAGGGTTAGGCCGAGGTGTACCCAAATTTCGCCAGTTATGTTTAAGTCCCATGTAATAAGGGGCGAGCCTATTGCCATCAACCGGTCATAAATCCAGACTCCGGGCTGCTACTGAGAAGTTCTAGATAGAAAAACCCAATAACACTTTGTCCGACCCGGGAATCGAACCCAGGACCTCATGCTCAGCAGTAGCTCTTGCGACCACTGGATCAACGAGGCAGTCTCATTTATAAAAATAAACACATTCAAACTTGAAAATAAAATTATAAGTGTTTAATTAGCGAGTCGGAATCGCAATACCTCCGTTTATCAGTAGTAAACTCAGTGATGGAGTAGTAACATCTATCTATAAGGAATTTTAACAAAGACCACTCAAAGGATCCCACTCTTTATTTCTATTAGGTGCTGGTATATATTTTTGGAGCCATACCTAGCACACTTTTGCTGAAAAATGCGGTTTTATGAGAGGTAACATGAATGGTGTTCTAATAACGGCGACAGTGCAGTTTTTCACATAAAAATGTAGGTTACAGCGGCACCAGAATCTTACCCACATCTCGTAGAAATTACTTGTTTCAAAAACATTCAGTTTACAGTTTTGTCTTCGCTACGATTTTATGCTAAGGTATATGTCGCAGATGCATTGTCTAATCCGCTGTTATACATATCCGTTTGCCTTTTTACAAAACAGCTCCGTCTTATGAAACAGTTGGCATGGCAGGCATGTTGTCGACGACATCAGTTTTCATTGACGACGCGTGTCGCTCGTGTGTATGGGGAATTGATTGATTTATTTATGTAAAATTAATAAATAAACTTTTAAAACAACAAACACTACAAAATATATAATGGGCGGCCTTACCGCTTTCTGCGATTTCTTCCAGGCAATCTTGGAATAGACAGTGATTTGCCTGGACATAAAATTGGGTCGTTGGTGCAAATAATAAGTATACTAAATTATATAACATAATATACATTTTTTTTCTCCTTTTATCTGCAATCGGCTTACTAGCCATAATCAGATGAGATCTTCGTGTGAGATTGTTTTTGTGGTGTTCCATTGAACATTCACATATCGTGGTTCAGTACTTGATAAACTTTAAATTTTCACTGTCGCTGGTCCAAGTTTAAGATTTGCCATCTCTTTAGGCGGATTATATCCCCTTGTCTGTTTAAAAGGTTCTTGGCTAAGATATTGGTGTGTTTGCAAAGTTTCTGTTTATATACTTTGCATTTTTCGCATAGTTCTTCTTTCACTGTTGGTATCTTAAGGTGCTCGTGTATTTCTGTGTTTCTGACGAACCAGGGTGCACTTGAGATTGTTCTTAGGGCAAAGTTTTGGAACCTTTGTAAAATTTCGATATTGGAGTTGCTAGCCGATCCCCAGAGTTCTATTCCGTAAGTCCAGATTGGTTTTATTATAACTTTGTAAACAAGTATCTTGTTACTTAGAGATAACTTTGATTGTTTTCCTAAGAGCCAGGATAGACTTTTCATCTCAATGGTAGCTGCCTTTTTCTTTGCCTTAATGTGGTTGACCGAGGTTAGCCTTTTGTCCAGATGCAGCCCAAGGTATTTCACTGTGTTGCTAGTTGGCAGTGGTTTACATTCCATGTACACTGGGGCACAATCGCCGTTCCGAAGAGTGAAAGTTACTTGAACTGACTTAGTTATACTAGGTTGAATTCTCCATTTTTTCAGCCAAAGATCAATTTTATTCAACTGGACTTGTAACTTCTGAGATGCCTGCATTGGATTCTGGTCACTCGCAAGGCATGCAGTGTCGTCTGCATAGGTCGCAGTTACCACTTCATTAGTATTAAGCAAATCTGCAGTATAGATCGAGTAGAGCACGGGCCCGAGCACAAAGCCTTGTGGGACTGAGGCCTTCATTTCATAGAGATTTGACAGTTCTTCCTCATACTTAACTTGATATTTTCTTTGGTCTAAGTAAGATTTTAATATCATATAAAAATAGTTAGGTAGAAGAGATTTAATTTTATACAATAGTCCCTTGTGCCAGACCCTATCGAATGCCTGTTGGATATCTAGGAACACCGCGGAGCAGTATTCTTTATTTTCCAATGACTGTCTGATTTTATGGACCACTCTATGCACTTGTTCTACAGTTGCGTGCTTTTCACGGAATCCAAATTGATGGTCTGGTATTATCACATTCTCGTCAAGGACTGGTTTTAATCTACGTAGAAATATTTTCTCAAAAACCTTTGATATGACTGGAAGGAGGCTTATGGGTATATATGAGCTTGGTTCGGTAGGTGGTTTTCCCGATTTCGCTATTATGCATATTTGTGATATCTTCCACATTTTTGGGTAGTATTGTAATCGAAAGACGGCATTGAACAGCATAGTAAGAAAGACGATAATTTTTCTAGGTAGATGCTTGAGTATTTCACCTGTGATGAGATCATAACCAGGACTTTTATTATTCTCCAGATTACTTATTGTCCTTATCAGTTCTTGACCAGTTTGAGTAAAGGTGATAATTGTTGATCGCTATTAAGATAATTATCGACTTCCTCTTCAAAATCGGTAATCGAGGACTCATTCGGAGTGAAAACCGTAGAGAGGTGTTGTGTAAAATTTTGTGGTCGTTTGAAATTTTTGGTTATCTTCCACAAGGAGTAGTTGTCTTGTTTTCGAGCCGATAATGTTGAGAGTTTTTATTGATAACCGGTATTTTCATTATCATGAATGAGCTCCTTAAGTTCTCTTGAAGCTTTATTAAAATTCTTTCTGTCCTCTTCCGATCTACTCAAATGAAGTTGCCTTCGCAATCTTCGTTTGGCCTCCAGTTTTTGCCTTATCTCTAGGGGTATATTATTTTGACTGACTGAAGTGTCTAGCGTAGGGGTAGCGCGCCATGCTGCGATTTGTATCAGATTAGTTATGTAGAATGTGGCAGAATCTATGTCTTCTTCAGTTTTCAGCTTTGCTTTTAGGTTAACTTCTTCAAGGTAGTCCGCAAACGAGTCCCAGTCTGTTTTCCGATTACACAGGGTTACTTTAGGCTCTCTCTGGATTGCTGTTATACTAAATGTAGCAATGCCTGGACAGTGGTCAGATAGTGTATCGAATGACGACTCCACACTAGAGTTGATATTTGACAGTCCCTTGACAATAAAAAAGTCCAGAAGGTCAGGTGTTTTATTGACATCGGTTGGCCAGTAAGTTGGTTCGCCAGTCGACAGCAGGGTTTGCCTGTGGGTTCCAACACTCTTTTTCAGCTCACGTCCTCTGGTTGTGATTATAAAAGTCAATAATAATCATTTCAATAATGGGACAGATTCGCCCCACAATAATAATTACAATAATCATTTTAAATGCTCGTGCAATTTACAAAACTTACAATTTATAATCCAAAAACTCATTTATTTCTTTATTTATATATACTTTATTGTACACCACAAAATGACATAACAAAAAAAAAATTCATACTAAAAAACATACAATGGGCGGCCTTATAGCTTTCTGCGATCTCTTCCAGGCAACCTTAGAATGGACAGTGATGTGTCTGGACATAAAATGGGGCTGTCAGTGGTGCAAGAAATAAATATACATTAAACTAAAATGGATACACAGATATATAAATATTAACATATCATAAGGAATAGATACATAAATACATACATACATACGAAATATAAGAAACGTAAATAAATGATAATTACAGTTTACGAAAGCAAGATCACAACTACAAGTAATGATCCTTCACGAGACTTTTAAACGCAAATAACGAATGCGCGCGTTTTATTTCGACTACATAAGTAAAACCTCGTCAAATTACTTTTAAATCTTGAAAACGGTAGCGTTTTTATGGGATTTGGTAACAGGATCAGTACATTATAGTAAATTAATATCTGTTTTCCTTACAGGTGTTAAGCCAAGACTCTGAAAAACACGAAAAGAGGAAGGAAGGCGAAGAATCTAAGAATGAACACGATGAAAAAGAATTAGGGTGAGATTTACTTTACAATAGAAAACACCATCTTTGATACATTATCTATCTTATAACACTTTTGCATGTGCTTCTTGACTGTAACAATCCATCTGTATCAAGGTAATGCGCATTTTCATTATATTATGGACTCCACGAGACTGGCTCGACCTAGTGTGAAGTTCACAAGCGAAATGCTTCCTTTGCGTCTTTTTTATATCGCATCACTCTAGGGTTATATTCTCTGGGTAAAAATAATACTAAAACTCCTAGAATAGGTGGTCCAAAAATGAATAGTTTCGGAGATATCATCATTCATAATATGTGTGTTGGTATCTTAGTTACATTGATAAATATGAGTAATTCTTTAGAGACAATATAAATGATAAATGATTTTATTTCTGTAAATAGGTTTGTACAAACACTTTTACACGTCAATCATATTTTAAAAACTAGGTGAGATCGGCATTTCCTATCTGACTACTCTGAGAAGAAAGGCCGAAACAAACTCAGAGGTCACAGTCTCTTTTAAAGTCCAGACATAATCTTGGTCAGGTCATGTGAAGACCATGTGGATTGATATCTGAAATGGTCTTTCGAGGAAAGAACCACACAGAATGAGTGGACTTGTCCAGTCAGTGCACGCATTTGTCAGTTGTCATGCAGCTCAACACAGAACTAAAGGAACTAAACGATTCGACGAACATTACCAAAGAAAGGACATTTGGGTAGGCCGCATAAAATACTCAAACTGCCAGACCATGATTAAAACTAATAATTTAAAAAAAATGCATTAAAAAAACAACAAATCCACAATGTCTTCACATTCACAATAATTAAAATAGTATAATCCTTTACAAAGTAAATGTCATTGCAAAGTAAATGTCATATAGCGGTATAATGCTGGGTACAATCACGCGGACTTCTCCTGACTTTGGACGAATGTTGCCCTTTTTTGACGCGGACTTCTCCTGACTTTGTACGAATGTTGCCCTTTTTTGACGCGGACTTCTCCTGACTTTGTACGAATGTTGCCCTTTTTTGACGCGGACTTCTCCTGACTTTGTACGAATGTTGCCCTTTTTTGACGCGGACTTCTCCTGACATTTTATGTTCGAGGGGTTCAAACCAATCATTCATATTTGAAGCTAAGAAAGTGCGACGTTGTCATATTTCACATATGGGTGCTTTACATTATTATTATTCGTGACTTTGTCGAATTATTTTGTACGAAAAAACAAGCACTATTGAAACATAATTCATATGACAGTTGATTCTTTGATATGGTCTCAATAATACCCTAGAGTTATGCGATATAAAAAACAGGTTGTATTTTACTGTTTTTATTTTGAATGTAATCTAGCTACATAGTAATGTGAACCATAAAGAATTTGTAAAGCACTGTTTTTTGGAAAATAAACATTAAACATTAAAGGATCATTACACTTTCTCTCGCGCGCGCACTCTTATTTTATATACATATAATATAGACGGGTTACCAATGGCTAGGGCTAAGGAATTAAGGGCCTTAGGGGTGAAGTTGAACACTGAGTTAACGTTTCGTGATCACGTCACAAGCTGCTGCAGAAAAGCCTACCGTAATTTAGGTTTTATGCTCCGTATGGTGCGTAGTTTTAATAACATTAAAGCGGTTATCGCATTATACAACACTTTAGTTAGAAGTCAGTTAGAATGCAACGCAGTCATTTGGTCTCCACATGAATCTAAATATAGGCTCATGCTGGAGAGAGTACAGAACAAGTTTGTGAGGTACTTGTACTTACGCTTGTATGGTGTATACCCATTTTATCCGCTTATGTACCCGACTTTATTTATTTTGGGTATGGTTGGATACCCATACCCATACCCATTAACACTGTAACTAAAAATAAAAATATTGTAAAAGACAAATATTTTTAAAAGAGTAACCATGGAGTTTCTTGCCGGCTCTTCTCCATGGGAAACGACCAATTGGAGCCGTGCACCTAGAATCTGACGTTTCATAAGTGCCCATGTAGGTTTATGTGAAATAAAATATTTTGATTTTGATTTTGAACGAACTGAGGGTCAGGAGGGATCTCGCACTCACCTCGTACATATTCAAAGTACTTCGAGGGAAGGTACATAATGCGGACATATTAGGGCACATAGGTTTGTGTGTTACACAAACGGACAGGTACGTGTGGCGACGACTAAAGCCACGGCTGCTCGAAGAGCCGCGCGCTCGGACCTATCTTTTAAGTGAGGCGCCACTGACGCGTGCACTCCGCACTCTCAACCTCATAGCTAGTGACACGGACCTTTTCTATTGTTCTCTGAGTGAGTTCACAAATAATGTATTGTATGTTATAACTTACAAAATGTAATTATTAGGATAAGTTCACTATCGCAATAGGTTACCCTGTAATGATAGATGTAAGTTGGATAATAAATAAATAATAATACTGACTAATAAATGATAATAAGACTGCCTCGTTGGTCTAGTGGTCGCAATCGCTACTGCTGAGCATGAGGTCCTGGGTGCGATCCCCAGATCGGGCAACGTGTTATTGAGATTTTCTATCTGGAATTTCTCAGTAGTAGTCTGGATTTGTGCCCGGTAGATGGCAATAGGCTCGCCCCCTATTACATGGGACTTAGGTACACCTCTGCCCAACCCTTCGGGGAAACAAGGCGTGATGTTGTGTGTAAAATAAATAATAAAAAATACTTGACTTCCACTCCGGCTATAAGAAGCAACAAGACAGTTGCAGTTGATCGATATTGACCAGTCAATATTGATTGCCTCATAACTTATTAGATTATACTAACTTCGTCAGCGTAAAATTTCTTGTTGCCCCGCCCCAGCCCGTCGCATTGCATCGCATCGCCTACCCGCGGTATTACTTCATTTTCGCCTAGCTTTATTTCGGTTTTTTTTTAACCCTCTTTGCACGGCTTCTGAGAGCCCCAGCGTGATGATAAACAGACTTCCTCAAGAATTGAGCTATTAAATGCAAAAATATTCGTTCAAATCCTACCTGTAGTTCTCCTCTACTTACAAACAATATAATTTATCTCTTTATTATATTAGTATAGATCTATCGATGGTCGAGAAGTGAATACTCGTTAATTCCACACTATCCCAGCTAAAATCCCCAGCTGAAGCACTAGGAAGCGGTGAAGGGAAGGTGTTTTGTAGTTCTTATGTAATTTTGACGTTCGATAAGTGCTGATTCTCAGCCTAATTTGAATAAAGGATGATGGGAAGAAACGTCCCCACCATCCAACAGATTTGAAATAAGTGTCATTTGAAGCGTCTGGTAGGATAGATCATTTTTACTATGGCGACGTCCTTCAAATAAGTGGGGTTTAGGTTTTATAATAAAAGGAATCAAGCAAGCACTCCAGCACCCCGGCTAAAGGTAACAGCAGAACACCGTGTGGTTTTAGTCAGTAAAAGTATGACAGATCCCTCCACCTACCCCAGGGTGGAGGACATTCATGTCAATTTACACGCGTAAAAAAAAAGGTTCTATAAAATATTGTTATTTTTATTTATTTTTACTATTTTACTAACACATTTACTTATTGTGCAATAAAAATCATATTATATTTGTTAAAATTATATTTGTTTTCATATAAGGTATCGGTTTTTAAAGATACCGCTTGTGTTTTTTTTTGTTCGCGTATTTATTATAGTTATATTATAATAGACCGGCATCCTAATTGCGTAACACATTTTCGTAAACGATTACGACTAATCTGTTTGATTTTGACGGTTCAAGAACATTCATTGCGTTCTATATATTGTTGAGCAGAATTTTTATCGAACTTAAGAAGCAATGGATTAGCAATCTGTTTCAAAACGATTCAGATTCCGATTGATTGTGTATTACGCAATTAGGGTGCGGGATTTGGCTGGCAGACATGATATTCCTTATTGGTACTGCACTTGCCTTACCGGCACTCGCACTGTGGGAAGTTGTGCGCAAATAATTACCATTGTATGGTTTATGGGGTTAGGGCGTCATATTGACTTAAATGCACCAGCACAAATGCTTGATAATATTTCATAGACGCCTAAATGTAATTGTTAGTACAGTCAACGTCAGGCTTGACTCTTTGGACGAGCTCTGTTTTGTATGGCACGCAGTATAAATCAGAGCTCAACTTAAGCTATTAGTGTTTTTTTTGGCGTGCTTTTGGCTGTACTTATGAGTTAATAGGTATATTAATTAACTTAAACACCGTTATTATACTCAATGATTTTCTGTTTGACAATCAAGTTTTTTATGTATTGAATCGTAATTTGTTTACGTGAAATATGGTTTTTTGGTTGTGGAAAAAAATATTTTTGTTTAAGAACAAATACATTATTGCCAAAAAGTATTTTTTTATTATAATAAATAAACCCAATAGTTTTTGTGACTAATACAGGTACTTAAGGCTTTTTTGGGTCCCAATGAACAAATGGACACGTATCCCATGTTTGTTGCAGGGTGGGGACGGGGTTCAGACAAAATCCCCCATGGTCCTTTGATTTAGAAAAAAAAACGAAGTTAAAAAAAAACAGTCGTAATCCGGCTGCGATACATCGCACTGGATTAGCCTTTTTTTTTTTAATATTTTTTTTTTTTTGGGTGGGAAATCATCAAATGACTTCTCCCGCTCTGGGTGGAGCGGGAGGGCGTGTCAGACTTTTACTGACTAAAACCCACCCGTGTTCCTTCAGTTGCCTGTGCCAGGGCCACGGTTTTCTCTGTAGAATAACCCGCGACCCTGAGGCGTCGGCCCTATCGGACCCCGTCACTTTGTGCTGACATCTCTTTGAGGCGCGCGTGGAACACAACGCGCCGTCGACCCGGGCCTGGTCCTTACCGGACGGCGAGCTACCCATTGCTCGCCATCCGCAAGCCCGCGCCTACGGTGGCCGGGAATCTGCTGGCGACTCCCGACGCCCAGGGCGTCTCCTGCGGCGGTTAGTGGGGGCGTGAGGGCGCAAGGCTCTCTCCCTCACCCGCTCCGCCTCCTCCTTTGCGAGCATTACTGCTTCGCAGAAGGAGGTGACGGCTTGCCGGACGCGAGAGATCGCCGCCGCCAATCGCCTCCGCGAGAGATCGCCGCCGCCAATCGCCTCCGCGAGAGATCGCCGCCGCCAATCGCCTCCGCGAGGACACTGCGGTGCTCCGCCCAAGCTGGGCATACCTCCACCGTATGCTCCACAGTGTCCTCCGGGCGATCCACACAATGGTGACACCCGGGCGTTTCCTCCCGCCTTATGCGAAACAGGAATCTCCCGAAACAACCGTGTCCGGTGCGGACCTGTGTCAGGCGGAAGGTGAGGACGCCGTGGCGCCTCTCCAACCACTCCTCAAAGAGGGGACTTACCGCCGCTATTGTGGCGTGCCCAGCACTGGGTTGCGACAATCGCACCCTCCATGTCGCCATGAGATCCCGCCGGAGCTCTGTCCGCTGTACCGTGATTTGTCGCGGCAGCGGAGTTACACCCCGGCATTTTGCCTCCTCGCGCCACTCCCATACGTGCGCGAGGGCTTCCGGCAAGGAGGCTCGCCGCCTCGCATGAGACCGTGCGGTATCCCCGGACCAGCCGGATGGCCATAACCCTTTCGGACGCGTTCAACCTGCGGGCCGGTCGGCGCCTCAAAGAACGCGCCCACACCGGTGCCCCGTAAAGGGCCATGGACCGCACGATCCCCGCGTAGAGCCTCCGGCAGGAGGCGTTTGGACCCCCTAGATTGGGCAGGAGCCGCCTCAAGGCAGCCCCAGCCCGCTCCAGTCTGGGAGCCAAACGTCGGAAATGCTCCACGAAGTTCCACCGGCTGTCGAGGACGAGTCCCAGGTACTTCATCGTCGACTCGACGCCGATGTGAACCCCTCCCGCCGTTATCTGGGAACCCGACAGTGGCGCGTTCCGAGGACCATGAAAACACATGGCCTCGGACTTGTGCAGGGCCACTTCGAGTCCCAACTGCCGGATCCTCTCGACGATTGTCGCAACCCCGAGTGTCGCTGGTTCGGCCGCCTCCTGGTGCGACCTCCCCTGTGCCAGGACCAGCGTGTCGTCAGCGTAGCACACCACGCTGACGCCATTCGGGAGGTCGGCGCGCAGCAACCAGTCGTAACCGATATCCCGCAGAAGCGGCCCCAGGACCGATCCCTGTGGGACACCGCACGACATCTCTCGCCGGTTCCACTCTCCCCGGTGACCGGGGTAGATGACGGCCCTGTCCGTCAAATAGGCCTCGACCACGCGACAGAGGTAGGTCGGCATCCGGTGATACCGCAATGCCTCCCTGATGCAACTCCAGGGCAGGGTGTTGAAGGCATTGGCGATGTCTAGAGTCACAGCCAAGATGACCCCACCCCTGGCAACAGCATCCCCCGTCGTGAGGGCTCGCACGCGCATGATGGCGTCCACCGTAGAGCGCCCCCTGCGGAAACCAAACTGGCTCTCCGCCAAATCCGGCCCCACCCGCACCAGCCGCCCGACGAGGTGGTTTGCAATAACTCTTTCAAAGAGCTTGCCCACCTCGTCGAGCAGCACGATGGGCCGGTACGCGGACGGAGAGTCCGCAGGGCGCCCCGGCTTCTTAATGAGGACCAGTTTCCCCGTCTTCCAGCGAAGTGGGAACTGGCCCTCCTTCTAAGCATGCGCTTAGGAGCCCCATAAGTCGAGGCCCGAGAGCCTCCATGGCCAGAACCCAGGCTCTTCCAGGTAAGCCGTCGGGTCCTGGGGCGGTATTTTTGGCACTAAGCCTATGTACCGCCACTCTCAGCTCTACCTCGGTCACCTCCGAAGCATCGTCGTCGTCGTCGGCGGTGTGGTCCGCATCCGGCACCGCAGTAGGCGGATTCATGGGCGGGGGAGTATGCTCGCCCCGCGAAGGGAACAAAGTGCTCACCACCTCCTCCATGAGCTGGGGCCGGAGACTCTGCGTCAGTGGGGGAGCCCATGGGCGGAGTTTATCCCGCACCGTTTTGTAGGGGCGTCCCCACGGGTCCCTGTTCAGAGTCTCCAGCGACTCCTCGCGGGCCAGGGCCCTGGCCCGCAGGATCTCCGCTTGGAGGGCGGTCTTCGCCGCTCTGTACCCTTCGTACAGCTCCGCCTGAATGGCTTCCGTATTCGGAGGGCGAATACGTAGCCTGCGGTGCCTGGTGTACAGGTGTCGCGCAGCCACGCACGCCTTGCGCAAAGCCGTCAGCTCCGGCGACCACCAGCACACCTGGCGCCAAGCACGTCCGGGCTGGACCCGGGGCATTGCCACGTCACATATTTCGGACATGGCCTCCCGGAACCACTCCGCCTCGTCGTTGATGTCAGCAGGCCTGTCCGGTGGTGATACCCAGGCCTGCACGATCGAGGCTTCCAGGAGGAGCTCCCGGTCCAGCTGCTTCAGCGCCCACCGCGGACCACTCGGGGCCTGTCGGACCGGCGCGCTCGAGGTCTGGGCGGAGACGTCCAGACCACGTGGTTGCCCACTTGGCAGCGGAAGCACCTCAGAGGTCTGGGTTCCAGCAGTTTGACCTGCGCGGAGACCCAGCCCACCAGGAGCCTTCGGCCCTCCCCGGTAATTTTTAGGGCCGCCGTCACGGGGCAGCTCACCGTTATAGCTCGCATCCCCGTGAAGTCAGGACGAATGGTGCCTGCCCTAACTTGCTCGGCAGAGCACCCACCAGTCCTAACGACGGCAGCCACCACCTCTTCTTCCGTCACGGAGTCGTCCAGGCCCAGAATGCGCATGTCAGCGCACTTCGTTGGCCTGGACACTCGGGCCTCGTCCGCATTCAGGCACTCCATTAGCTTTCCAGCCAAAGCGTCCGCGGTCGTGCCGCTGGCCGCACCGGGAACCTCCAGCATCCGGGCCCCAGTCGCAGTGACCCTTAGCCGGAGGCCATTGGTGACACCGAGCTCCCCGAGGTTTACCGCCGCCTTCGCCTTGGCGAGCACCTCGCGGTAGGTCGTGCCCTTCTTCTCCGCTTCCGGCTGTAGAGTGATCACTACAGCTGCGGACTTTGGGGCACGGAGCCTAGCCGCGACGCTTCGCTCTTTGCGCCGCTGCCGCCTCTGCCTTCTTCTGGCCGCCCTTGCTGCCTTACCCGCCTTCCCCTTCTCCCCGACTAGTTGCCATTCGGCGTCGGTCGGAGGAGATTTAGAAGGCGGTTTGGAGGGCGGGGGCGGTCGTCTTGCCGTCAGGGCTTGGGCCCTTGGCGTCTGCGCAGACGCCGATTTCGCCAGGGGCGGGCCCGTGGGTTCCGCCACGGCCCCACCTTGGGTCTGCCCCAAGGACCCTAGTTTGGCCGCGGTGGCTGCATAAGAGGCAGCCTTTCGCTGGCCCGAAACCGGCTTGCTCGCCGCTAGAGGGGGGCGCAGGACAATGGCCTCCAGAGCAGAAAACCTACTCCGAAAGGAAGCCAGCTCCTGCCGCACCAGGGTCAGAACCCGGTCCTCGGCAGACACGGGCTGGCTTGCTCCTGCTGCGCCCTTACTGGTGGCACCTCCCTGGAGCCCGCTCCTCGGCTCTTAGCGAGATCTGCTCGAAGCTCCTCGTTCTCCTTTCGGAGAAGCTCCATGGCGGCAGTTAGGCGGGCAACCTCCGCCCGCATCTCGGACATGCCGTCCGGTGGAGGCCCGAAATGGATGGACTCCGCTGCCTGCATTATGGAGGCCGTGGCTGCTGATATGGCCTTGTCTTTAGAGGATTGAACCCTCTTCAAGGCCACATCCTTGATCGCAGCAACCACGACCTCCGCAAATCTGGCCGATCCCTCCGATTTGGAGCCGCCAGCGGCATCCGGCTCACCACCTGACGACTCCGAAAGACCACTGCCACCGGCAATTGCAGGGCGGCGCCCCTTCGTGGCTAGTCTTCCGGCTAGCTGGGCTTGCTCGGCTGGGCTGACTCTGCTCGGCTCCTTGTCCTCCTTGTTGTTGAGCCCTCCGCCCCTTCCTCGGACACCACCCCGCCGACTGATTTTCCGGGCCGTGGTAATTCCGCCATCCGAGAGTGACCCCTGGCCATCCCCCGGATTGGGCCGCTTCCGTAAGAACCGTTTGTTCTTCGCAGCAGCCCCCATTACTACGCGCTCCGGGCTCTTAAATGATCCCTCCACGCCAGATGCAGCGTCAGACTCTGACCGCTCATCTATCCCCTCCACTTCGCGAGTTTTTTCCCGCGAGTGAGAATGCGAACCTCCTTGGCTCGTCAGACATACGTTGCCCCCCCCAGAATACGATTGGGGGCTTGACGTTCCCGAAGGGAACGTGGCGGATTCTCCGGCTGCTGAGCAGCCGGTACCGCCCTGGGGTAGTTTTTCTTCGTTTGTCTTTTTCATTATTTTGTTTCCTTTGAAGGGTGTGGTCCCTTGTTTCCCTCCCCCCCAGCGCTAGTGACCGGATTCCCTCCGGCCATTCATCCCCTCGGCACGCTCGACCTTGGGATTGAGGTAATTTTTTATAGAGGTTGTCTTCCTCTCCCCTCCCCACTCGACGCCCACAAAACTCACCCTCTGCAAACAGAGGGGGTGTGGACGCAGATGGCCACCAGACCTGTACCGAAGACGGACTGGCCGCCCCAACCCTAGCCCGGTTCCCTTCATCGACCATAATAAATGATCGATGATTGGAACCATGACCCTTCCCCGTTTGTTGAAGATTGGCCGCCAACCCCAACTGTCCACCAAAAGCAGGTGGACAGTTGGAGCTGACGTTGCCCAGGGTGCGCCGCGTGGAGGCTCTTCAAAATGCGACCCCACTGGATTAGCCTAACCGGTCGATGTCTTCGATCGATTGCACCTTTGACTGCCTATGTCCAAATCAGAATATGGCTTAATTTGATTAACAAATTTTCTCCTTTCCATACTACTCTGCAGATTTATAAAAAAAAATATCTTTCCACTTTCAGGGAAAACGAAGAAAAAGTAGAAAAACCGGATGGAAAAGAGAACAGCTCAGATGAGAAGTCGGATGAAGGAGTAAAAGAGAAGACTATCAACGATATATTGCAGGACAAAGAAGAGGCGGCGGCTGAGGCTGCTGTAAGTTTTACCGAAACTGTATTGTTATACCGACTTACAGATCCTCTCTAGATACCACATTGCAGAGTTTCCATTCGCCCTTATTAAGTATTTTAGCACTTATTAATAACAAAACGCCGTTAATTTTTGTCGTAAACTTCGGGAATAGAATATGTAACTTTTACCTTATTTAAATGCTATATTTAAATAAATAAATAGAAATGTTTTTATTTTATCATCTACTTAAAAAAAAAACCAGTATTATGAAAAGTATAAAAGATTAAAAAAATACCAAGTTAAAAACGTTTTAAAATAAGTGTTAGACAAGGAAAGCACTATCGTAGAAGTGACGTCACAACTATGTAACTTCATACTAGCGCCATACGTTGTCCCTACCGCGCGAAAAGGACGGGAATAATCCCCTCCAATAACTTTTATAGCGTGTTGCTTCTTCATATTAACATCGATTTAACAGAATTTTTCCATTATCTTATGTTTACGCAGCCTTTTGTTGAAATTACATTAAGTTTTCGAACTTTTCAATAGTAGTCATGATCCCACGCTACAGCTTCGTAGCAGTTAATCCAAAGTAGATATGTCGCAAAGTAATTCCTTATTCCCCTTCCAGTTTGAAATAGGCACATGGAGCAACGACATGGCTTCTTCAATACCGGAGCCTTCAGAATATGACGACTTGAGAGAACCCTTACCTCCTAACCTGACATTCTGCACGTCGGCATCAGGTACGTGTCACATGGAAAAAAAACTAACACTTTTATTATTAGTTCAAAAAAAAAACTTCTCGGCAAAAATAACAGTTTTGGCAACTACTCTTTTGAGTTGATAAAAAAATAGAGGCTCTTATGAATTCCACAATGAATAAAATTGTTGAGTTCATAAGAGCCTCTTTTTTTGGTGTGCTGGTGAAATGTTTAAATTAATTTAAAATGCATGCAAAAAAAAATACATTATAGAGCCATCAAAGTGTTTACTTTTTGTTAAACATATTTTGGTGCTAGCTCTTTAAATGGGAGGTTTCTCAAAAAACTAAATCAAATCATTTATTTGCTTAAATATGGGTAATATACGAGGTGATACATACAGGTTTTTTTAACCAGTGTGCAGACTGCAGACAGAACTTACGTGTTCAGCACATGACTCTAGACTCAAGCGTATAAATTTTTGTCGGTTATAAGAAAAATGTATGGAACAACAATTTTTTTTAGGGGGTTTGGAATCATATGATGAATTCATAGTTACAGTTTGCGCACTGGTTATGTTTTTTCCTGTACAACAAAAGTTATAATACCATGTGAAAATTAGGTTATTATTTAGTATCCTCAGCCTTCAGTAACTTTCAAACCCAATTGAAAAATAATTAACTCGTTTTCTGAAAGGCAAAATTTTCAGTCGCAAGCGTAAATAAAAAAAAACAACCCTTATTATTATAACTGAACTCACGAACGCCCATGCGGCGCTATAACTATTTTCCACTGGGATGATTCCTCATCTCCATTAGAAAAATTTGGCGTTTATGAATTTATAACAAGTAATAACTATCAATGTCACTGATGGAGGCGGAGTCGACGTGTAATGGAGTGTAGGAAATTACTAAGAATATGGGTGGACTATCATCAATCAATCAAGCATTTATTTTGTTAAACATAGGTTTGGTTACAGATAATACGCTTTTAAAATATGTGCACTATGTTTTGCCAATGTATGGCGTACAAAAATAACATAAACAATCAATTACAATTAAGGTGGCATGTCAATAGATTACATTAAAAAAATAATTCAATATAATTAATTTGTCAGTTAGGCGAACAGGTCACTACAAATATAAATAAATAAATAAACACATTCAAACTAATCAATAAAATTAAATCATAAGTGACTTATTAGCAAGTCGGAATCTTCATACCTCAGTGTATCAGTGGTAAACTCAGTGATGGAGTAGTAACATCTGTCTATTAGGAATTTAAACAAAGACCTCTTAAAGGACCCCAGACCCTCTTTATTTCTAATAGCTGCTGGTATACTATTATATATTTTTGGGGCCATACCTAGCACACTTTTGCTGAAAAATGCAGTTTTATGATAGGTAACATGAATGGTATTCTGATAACGGCGAGAGCGCAGTTTTTCATATAAATGCAGATTACAGCGAACAAACACTCCCATTTCATATATGTACATCGAAGGTAGAGTGAGCAAACTAAGTTCATCCATATTCATAGTCATTTCCTGTGTGTCAAATATTAAAATCCGTTCAAGACTCACAAACACGCACTTTTCTACGCAGCACGATTTACTCATACGCTGTCAAATGTCAATTTTACTTTTGTGATTAGTTTCTTGAACCATAATCAATAAACTAATCACAAAATTTAAAATGCAGCCAATTAAGTTACATTTATAGGAGCTTGTGGCTATGTTATAACAGGCGCGCGGCTCGTTAATTTCAGGTTAAGCTAATACGCTTTCCGCGGTTGGGCCGTGGATGGGATCTTTACATACCAAGACCCCTCCGTTCCTCGAAAATCACGATAAATTGTGATCATTTGTGGATCTTTAACAGTCGTTACGGGGTGTCAGGAGCCCAAAGAGTCTGACAACCAGTCTTACTTAGGGGTGCCGTGTTACCCAGTAACTGGGTTGTGGAAGTCAGATAGGCAGTCGCTCCATGTAAAATACTAGTATTCAGCTGCATCTGGTTAGACCGATGAAAGAAAGAAAGAAAGAAAGAAAGAAAGAAAGAAAGAAAAGAAAATTTAATTGACTAGAAAATAGCCTTTTAAATTCAACAGCCTTTCAGAAACCGAGTTAGAACGTTATCACACTGGCGATTTGCAAACGTGTTCACAGCGAGGCGAGTTGAAAACTTGCATGCAACTTGCGTCCTCGTTACGAACTCCCCTCTCAAATTACAAGTGTGATAAGCCCTGCAATATGGTTCGTGTATATGGTGGCGGCTCTAACACTAACCACGGTACACTAAAACCATAAAGTTTGCTGAACTATCCTGTAGGCGGTACAAATTGGTGCGATCCTATAGGCCGGCCGAAGTTCAGCCAGTACAACCCTGCGAAGAACTTCTCTATGGCGGATAGTGACGACTCATTTTCCAGGTCAGTGAACTCTTCTTCTCTTGAACGATCTATTGATAAAACCATGTATTTACTAAATTCGGAAATTGAATTCGAGAAAAATAAATTGAAATAAGGTGTTGCCATATTAAAATACATAACATAACATCACGCCTGTAATCCCAGAAGGGTTAGGCAGAGGTGTACCTATAGTACTCCCACATTTCGCCAGTTATGCAAAAAAAAAAAAAACTAAATTGTGTAGTTTGTCGAAAAGTACTTTGATATAGTGCTTATTGTAAGTGTATCTTAAACAGGTAAAATATAATAGTGCACAATGTTTTCACTTTTAAAGTAACGTAAACTACGATTCAAGAATAAAATAAAACTAGTTGAAATAAAATGGGACAAATTATTTTCATGATACTGGCAATAAGGCAGACGCTCTAAACATTTGAAATTTCGTTGATTACTTTCTATTTATAAAATGTTTTTCCTGCACCAAGAGAATCGTATCGCTCACTTGAATAATCGATTCAAGTTTTTTGTTTGTTGCATTCAACGATTTTGTTCTCGCGTAAAATCGTGTTTTTTTTTAAATAAAATCAAACTAGAATTACTATGGAAATGTTCACTACTACCCCTGAAAGGTCACTTTGATTATGACTTTTCTTTGTTTAATTTTTTTTTGGATCCTCCCTTGATTACAATGATCGTTTTTCGTGACAAGGATAGACGAATAGTTTCAAACGTGGGTAACTTAACATATCTTCTTTTTTTTTTTGCAAATTGTCTTTTTTTGTAACATCAACATTAAAATAAGCAGTTCAATACTAAAAACAAAACTAAATTAAAATTAAAAAAACATAAGTTGCGTTTTATTTGTTTAAAAAAAGTGCTTGTAATTTCTTTAGCCTTGCTTTTAGTATATGTTTATATTGTTTTCTTTAATTATATCGTAGGTGTTATATTTTTATCAACTTACACACAAAACTATTTGCGATTTCGCTCGTCATTAAAATTGTACCAAAAAAAATCTAGAAATAGCTTTAACAAAACTATGTTTCCCAGCGATCTAGATTCCGATGACACCGACCTAGATTTCGATGGCAGCGATGAAGATTTGGACAACGGTGGATTTTGTAGCAGCAAGAATACTAACAGTGCGTATATTTTATTTTATTAATTTTAAGAAAACTTACAGCTAACAAATCAAGTATTAAGAAGCAATACGTAGAAAACCGCCAATTACAAGTTTCCACTTATATTAACTTATATAAAATTGATAAAACGGTAAAAACAGCGTAAGAATTAACCATAGAAAAAACTAAAGGTAACGAAAGAAAACAAAAATAATATAAATTACAATTAATAATATAATAACAAAGTTACGCTTCAAAGAAAAAGTTACTTAATGTTTTTTTTTAATTTCTGGACACTATTTGTGAACAAATCCAGCTCAACATCCCGGCACACCATGTTATACATTCGACATGCTCTTAAAATATATGAATTTTGCCTGTAGATTGTTTTCACTATAGGCACATGAAGGAGATGAGGTCTCCGAAGAAACACAGACGGTACACGAAGTCTAATCTTGGCCACAAGTTCAGAGACTTCAGTCGCCCCATTCATTATACTAAATAGGAAAGCAAGATCTGCAATATTTATTAATTTTCACACGTCTGTCAAGAAAGTACCGGGAAAAGATCAATAATACACAAAATGTTAGTTATTCATCCAAATTTATTTTATCGCCTTCACAGTATGCTCCTTCAGAAACGATACACTTTCGCCAACGAATAATCCAATCATCAAAACATTTTTAAACGCTTTTTCCGGAATTGAGTTCAGTTCTCGTCGCGAATTCTCCTTAATGTCGGTTTCGGTTCAGTTGGAAGGCGCCACTCCGAAGCTTGTTGACTAGTTTGCATTTCACTCCCCCACGTCTCGTTACCAGTAACAATACGTTTCTTGAATGTTGGCTCGGAATTGACTCGTTCTAGCATGTTCTCAGCGACTCATATGCGGTTGAGTTTTTGGAGAAAATTCTGGTATTTTGGGACTAGCAGAGAGGTAACATGTTTCATACCCAAGTGATTATTTAAAATGGTAAGAATCGACTCTAGAGACACAGAAGTAAAGCGGCTATCTCTCTCAAACTTGAATGAGGATTTTAAGTCACTATTTCCTTCACTTTTGCGATGTTAACTTCAGTTGCTGACGTTGACGGCCTACCAGAGCGAGGCAAATCTTCCATCACATCTCGACCGCTTTTGAACGCTTTGTACCACTCATAACTACGTGTTTTTGATAAAATCACCGTAAGTCTTCTGTAACATTTTCAGGGACTCTGAACACGAAATTCCATTGACGATGCAAAAGAATCATGCCCACTTTCCATACATTGATTGACCTGTCACATGATTCGTTTTACAGGTCGCGTCTACCTACAACTAGTGTTGTCTATTAAAAATTATTATCTAAAATAACACAATATCATGTCATCTTTTCATTTAGAGGCCAGGGAAAAATGCTATTAAGTAAAGAGGTTTTTTAAGGTTATACAGCTGTCAGATAAGGTTTGACAGCTGTTTAGCCTCAAAAACTAAACGATTACGATGTTAACATCGAATTGTTTCATAGTTAGTCGCTGAGAGAGTTTCGATTACTCTGAAATAAATCCCTCTTCAATGTAATTAATATCATTATCAAATCGGCATGAGGCCGCAAACAGCAGTTATATTCTCGTAATATCCCGCCGATACTGAGACTTCACATGTGATGATAGGCCATCCTTGTTTTCTACACTACATTTTGTGCAAGTTAGAGCAATCTATGATACCAGCCTATTACTATCCCACTGCTGGGCAAAGAACTCAACTCATACAGAGAAGGCACGAGCATTAATCACCAGGCTAGGTCAAGACGGGGTGGCGATTTCTGACTTTTATTGAGATTGGTACGTGCCCGGATTTGAACTCGCAGCCTCGTGCATAAAAGGCGAAGTGTCAAACAAATGACAGCCTGTGATAGAGTTCGTAGTAGTATAAATTGTAGTCTATGGTTTTATGCGTAACCTGTCAGCTGTACACTTATTTTTCTTTCCACACCCACACATATAATACATAAAAAATCATAGCTGGTCATAAAATATTAAGTAAAGTAAAAATAAATACCAAATGGTTATTAGAAACATTCAATAACCACATGACGAACGAACAAGTTTTTCGTATTATGTGAAACGGAACGTGTGTAAAACACGCTCCGTTTCCGAAAGTCTATTAGGAATGATAAACAAAGTAACATTTCTTTTTTTCTTGGCTTTATTTGAAAATTCAAATAAGTGATACGCAATAAGCAAAAAATAAGCAGATTTTCAGAACAAGACTGAACATGATTCTTTAAGGCAAACTCTTTGTTCGATGTTTTTGTCCATTATTTTATTTTATTTTATTTTATTTATTAGGAAAAACAAACAGTGACACATTACATATTGTAGGAAGAAATACAAAAAGATACGTTTAAATGTGTAACCAATAACGTTTTCCACAGAATACAAAAAAAAAAAAACATTGTTTACAAACTATGCCATTTTAGTTAAGACCAACAAACTACAATAATAAGATAACTCATCAGGGCTACAAATATTAATTAAAATTACTGGTAACAAGTGTTGTGAACAGATTTTTTTTGAATCTACTAGCAGAAAGAGCAAACATATCGATATTGACGAATTGCTTGTTGTAATTATTAGTAAGTCGACGCAGAGGTGCCCGCATACCTGCGTTACTGCGACAAGAGGTAACTGCAAACAACGGCCGTGCGCGCACCCCGCGGCATACTGTAGTTCTAGGAACTATGTAACTTATTTTATTACGGATATCAATACAGTCATATACATTGCTACACAAATCAAACAAAAATACCGTCTCAAGGAGAGTACGTCTAGATTTTAAACCAAGTAATTTATACTTCTTTAGCAAATCATCATATGATAAAACTGTGTGAAAGCAACGGTAATGCATGGCTTTTAAGAATTTTCTTTGAACCATTTCAATACGTTCTGAATACTTATTGTAAAAGGGATTCCACACTGGCACTGCGTATTCGAGCTGTGATCTGATCAGACACTTATACAAATATAAATAGGTAGAGGGGCGCACAAACTCCTTTGCAGATCTCATCACAAAACCGTACATCCGATAGGCATTATTAACAACTTTGTTAATATGGGCATCAAGGTGAAGCTTTTCGTCCAATAAAATACCAAGATCACGTATAAGGGACACCCTTGAAAGTGTAGTATTATCCAAAGAATAGGGGTGCCTAAGAACATTCTTATTCTTCGTGAAACTGATACAACAGCATTTAGACAGACTCAGTTGCAATTTATTGTACCTGCAATATTCACTGAAGCGATCCAGATCTTCCTGTAATAATCTGCTGTCGTGTACATTTTTAATGGTCCTAAAAAATTTTGAGATCGTCAGCATAGAGCAGGACTTTAGAATTTAGAAAACATGAGTTAATGTCGTTTATAAATAAGATAAATAGAAGGGGTCCCAGAATCGAACCCTGAGGTACACCGGAGGTTACATTAATAGTTGTAGCAGATCTGAAACCGTTAACTACGACCCTTTGAGTTCTGTTCGTAACATATGAAGAGAACCATCGGAGTAAATCACCACGGATACCGTTATATGAAATTTTATTAAGTAGCAACTCATGATCAACCTTGTCGAATGCTTTTCGAAAGTCTGTGTAAATGGCATCCACTTGAACACGAGAATCCATATTGTTAAACAAATAATCCGTAAATGCTACCAAATTCGTGGTTGTTGATCTTTTCTTCACAAAACCGTGTTGTTGTTGAAATATACTTTGATGAAGAACAGGGTATACCTTATTGTGGACTAGTCTCTCAAAAAGCTTCGGCAGGGCTGACATAATGGATATAGGACGATAGTTCTCAACATCCTGCTTAGAGCCCGATTTATATATTGGTGTGATGTTCGCACTCTTCCATATTTCAGGGAAAATTCCTTGTGCTAGTGATTTATTAAACAATATATGTATAGGAGTACAAATGTATTTAGCGGTGGCTTTTAGAAACAAGACCGGGAGACCGTCGGGGCCAGGACTTTTAGTTGAGTCTAAAGAATTGAGTGCCCTCAATATTTCATTCGAGCTTAGCTCTATCTTACTTATTAGGGAATTGCGCTCAGAATCCTCACTCGAAGAAACACCCTTCATGGAAGATTGTTCATAAACTGAATTAAAGAAATCAGAAAAGAAGTTACAAATTTCTTCTGGGTCATTGGTACTTTGGTCTTTATATTTCATGTCAGAAGGTATGCCAGAAGAAGACTTCCGATTAGCAATGTACGTCCAGAAGGATTTAACATTGCTGCGAATACCGTCTTCAACAGATTGCATGTAAAATTAGTATTATGAAATTCAACACACACTAAATATGATCTTACTAAAAACAGCAGTGTTTTTAATCTAAAAAACAAATGAAACTGAAACTCCACATCCCATGACTTTTTAATATAAACTCAAGATATTTCATTATTTATTTTTATTCACCTCACCAAAACCAAATGCAAAATTAAGCTAAGCAGCAATTGGCTCCGGGAGTTAAATTATGAAGAAACAGATAAACTACTTGCTGTCCCAAAATAGCTAAACCAACCTACTACGAGTATCATCAAAAATGAGATAAGAATAGCAAGAAACTGCAAAAATGTTGACTAGAAAATAAACCATCATGTACCTATCACGTGATTTATTTATCTGTCTTTGCTTTTTTTAAATTACTATTACCAATTTGTGGTACTTATAGTATTTTTATTCTGGGTGCATCGTCGGTGCAAAATATTGTTAAACATTTTATAAGACTAACGGTGGAGTTTCTTGCCCCTTCTCTATACGAAACTACCTTTTGGAAAGGGCGCCTAGAATCAATTATATTTAAATGTAAATGTTGACGTTCAAAAGTTCCTTTTAGTGCCTACAAAGTAGTATTTAAAAAAAACTTTTAATAGACATCCCAAACTTCTTTATACCTATTAAAAACCCTTCCTTCTTCCCCGCAGCATCCATGGGCGTCAGAATAGAATACAAGACGGCCCACGAAGCCGAAGCATTCGATATAGAACGAACTAAGAAGGTGAATCCTGCGCCGTTACCTGACGAAAACGACGATGCTAATGACAGGGCAGCACACGACGAGCTGATACGGCAGGGCAGTGCGCCGCAAGAGGTGAGAGTAACAAAGATAAAATGAACTTGTTCCGCCGACCCACCCCATCGCGTTGCATCGTCTGCCCGCGCTAACACATACACATACATAACATCACGCCTGTAATCCCAGAAGGGTGAGGCAGAGGTGTACCTATAGTACACCCACATCTCTCCAGTTATGCTTTAGTCCCATGTAATAGGGGGCGAGCCTTTTGCCATTAACCGGGCACAAATCCAGACTCCGGGCTGCTACCGAGAATTTCTAGCAGCTAATGTTCAGCAGTAGGGCTTACGACCACTGGGCTAACGAGGCAGTCTATTGGTCGCAAGTTTGACATTCATCCCGATCTGGGAATCGAATCCAGGGCCTCAATCTCAGCAGTAGCTCTTGCGACCACTAGACCAACGAGGCGCTATTACTTGTTTTGCTTAGCGTACTTTCTCACAAAAAAAAAATATGATTTTGGTCGGCTCTGTGTCTCTGGTCCAGGCGTGATGTTAAGTAGCAAAATTTAGTTAAAACTAATTCTATCACTTTTTTTTTGTTTGACTTAATAATCGATTGAAAATTTTAGTGATTTAGCCCAACAATGACCACTACCAACCACAGATTAAAATATATTTGTTTTTCTTCCACAGTACATCGACAAATTCCGCGCCTCCGTCTCTCACCACAAACAAGAAATCATAGACAAGTGTCACCTAATAACCAAAGAGGATTACATCACCGAAATCTTACCAGAGACGAAAGAATCATACCACAGCACAGTAATTTGCAGAAATAGCGAGCAAGAATCCATAAACGAATTATTCCCATTCGGAACCCAAGAATTAACCGTCAAAAACGGACAAATTGACGTTGAAAGCATAGAGAGGAACAAAAGAGTGTTGCTAGCAGAAATAAAGAAAAAAATGACAACAGACGAAATAAAAAAATTGAATTGTTTCTCTATGAAAGATATAAATATAGATGATAAGAACTATGTCAATGAAAAGGTTGCTAATGTAGGTTTTGATACAAAAGAAGGATATGAGAAGATTGGCAAGGGAGATGGGAAGTTTGAGCCATATTATGCTGACTTCAGTCCTCTGCCATCGCTTTTAAATGGACAAGACTTTGATTTTGATTATCAGCCGACGTTGGAAGGACATCCGGGGCCCAGTCCAAGTGTGATTCTGCAGGTATGAATAGTTACAATTAATTTATATTAGACGTGAAGCGACCCGTGGTTCACCCGCAATCTCCTCAGCTGTCACGAGCGCTTTTTTAACATGTTTTTTTTTTTACCGTACTCTTGATTTTAAACGCTAACGCTTAGTAGCGCTAAGAGTTAAAAATCAATCTGTGCTCTGTTAACTAGCTAGCTAGCTTAAAACAGGAGCTAGTAGACCTACATCGACAATACCTGGATGTTGTTGATGAACGGGACAAATTGCAGTTAATTACAGATGGTTTCAACAACTGCAGTAACTTATATGAGGAGGCTTTGCATAAGGTTAGGGACCTAGAAGAAGAATTAGTTTATGCAAATGTACAAATAAATAAATTCCAGAAACAAAAGGAATGTACTCAAGCTAAGGAAACAAATAACTTATACAAGGAATTATTTCATAGTAATTGCAACCCTCAGTCCTTAATAACAATAGAACTTACTGAAGATTCTATATTAAAACATAATAATAGTAGTTATAAAGTAAGTCAAAATAAAATAAAAAAATATGCAAAACTAAATAAAATCATAAATAAATGCAATAAATTTAGGAATCAACAAAAACACAGTTCCAATAATATTAAACTAAGAAAGGAACGTGGTTTTCTTAAAAGTAAATTAAATAACTACCAAATTAAATTAGAAGACAGCAAAAACATTTATGAGATTGATACTCAACGCTTGCAGTCTGAAATTCAGGTACTGGAAGAGTCAATTCATTCACTGTATACTAAGTATGTAAGGTCTGAAAAACAAATTCAGGAGCACATCCTTGCTGCAAATGAGTTAGTGGACATGTGCAATTCTAAAGCAGTCAAAGTGGACCTGCTGACTCTCAGCGGCCCTCAATCTTCATTGCAAAGGAAATCCGAACTTGGCAAGCTCCAACCTGAGGCAACGGAGAACCCGTCCCAGTCAGAACTTGCTCAGGTCTCCATTCCTAATATAGATACACCAGATATTGAACAAGGTCCAGTGCAAGTAGTGCAGACGGAAGCTAGCTCTCTCCCTTGTACTAGTAAAGTTTGTTACTTATCCATTATGTTTTCTGATAGTTTTGGAAGAGGGTTAGGAAAATTACTTAGCAACAACCTGAGTCATTCTTCTCAAAACTTCTGTATGCCACAGACTTCCTACACACAAATAATGTCTTCAATAATTAGGAATGAATATGATCCAAATGGCATTATTACAGTACTTATAGGTAATAGTTATAATGTAACAAAAGATGACATCACTGATAGTGTCACCAAACTACTACAGTTAAATTGCAAGAAAGTAATTTTGTGTGCTTTCCCATACTTTGAGCAATTGTCAAATAGGCAAAACAACTACATTCATATGTTAAATAATTACATGCATTTCTTAGTAAGTCACCATAGTGACAAGTTTGTATTTTTTGACACCAACATTTTTGTTGAAAAGCTAAAGTCGACTAGAGATACTGTGTATCTGCCGATTAGTTTTAGACGTCAAATAGCTAGACTATTAGCTTTTATTATTAACCCAGACATAAGTAGTATGTCGAAGTCACCTTTAGTTAGCACCACTATTAGTAATAGTACTAATGTTGAGGTGGTTAGCTCAGATAATTTAAACTAGTTTGTAAGACAACAGAAGGTACCAATAATACTATAGTTCCACTTAAAAACAAAAAGGTATTTTCTAGCACTACAATAGTTAACTGTAGAAAAGGGGCTAAGCAGAAATCCTTGAAATTATTTCATCAAAATATTCAAGGATTTAACTCCAAACAATTGGAAATTGAATTGTTTTTAGAAAAAACAATGTTTGACATTATTTGCATAACTGAGCATTGGTTAAAATATTCTGAAATGTTAATTAATTACGAGAATTATAATGTGGCCAGTTGTTTTAACCGAAAATCAATGCTGCGTCGTGGTTCACTAATCCTAATTAAACGTTGTATAAAATCAAAAGCTCGTAAAGACATAGTTGAACTATCGGTTGAACATAGCGTTGAACTGTCTTGTGTTGAGCTAGATAAGCATGTTATAGTGTGCGTTTACAGACCCCCAAATTATCAAAACTTCTCTATATTTGAGTCAGTAATGGAAGATGTTATGGCTAAACTTGCAACTGGTAATAAATCAGTTATTATCTGTGGAGACTTTAACATTAATATTTTAGAAAATAATTCAAATACCAGTAGATTATTGAATTTGTTTAAATCATTCAATTTGTCAAATGTGTTTTTGGAACCAACCCGAACAACTACAACTTCTGTTTCATGTATTGATAATGTATTTTGTTGCTGCGACTATTTAGATAAAGCTATCGTTAATTATCTCCCTTCAGATCACAGCGGTCAAACCGTAACTTTTGAGTCCAACATAGCGATACAAAAAGTGCAGATACAATCCAGACCAATAACATTTGTCAATTTAAATAAATTTAAAAGCACTTTAATTTGTAAGTTAAGTAATCAGGACCTTACAATGAATAATGTTAATAGTTTGTATAAATAATTCTTTTCGGTAGTTCAAACCGAGTTTAATAATATTTTTAAGAAGAAGTTTAAAAGTATCAGCCCTAAGTTTTTATTTAGTGACTGGGCAACTAAAGGACTTAGGAAAAGTAGGGAAAAACTTTTCGAGCTGTATGGCCTTAAGCCTTATATTAACACGGAAACTTTTAATAAGTATGTTGCTTCTTACTCAAAATTTTTTAAGAACACTTGTAAGGCTGCTAAAGCCTTATACATTAGCAACAAGGTAAAATCAGCAGACAATAAAATAAAGACGGTTTGGAAAATTATCAATAATGAAACGAACAGGATCAAAAAGCAAAATTCTGATTACACACTGGAGACGTCACGTGGTCTCATTTGCGATAACAAAAAAGTTGCTCAGGAATTTGTGAATTTCTTTACCAGTGTCCCACTAAAAACCACTGAAATCTTAAATTCTTCGCCCTCGCGTGCTTTTGATTTAATGAGGGCGCATGTTTCTGCCTGCCCGATTGAATTTAACTTTAAGCATATTAACCCCTTAACAGTAATAAAATCTTTTAAGCAAATCAAGATCAAATTGACCGAAGATCTTTGGGGAATGTCTATTAAAGTCTGTACCTCCATAATTGAAACTATAGCACCTTACTTAGCCTTAATATTTAATTTGTGTGTGGATCAAGGAGTCTTCCCGGATCTAATGAAATACAGTAAGGTAATACCACTTTTCAAATCCGGGGACAGTAAAGACACTAATAATTATAGACCTGTGTCCGTGTTGCCGGTTTTCAGCAAGGTTTTTGAAAAGATAATGCTTAATCAGATGCTCAATCATTTTAATACTAATAAAATCCTTCACGAGCAACAGTATGGTTTCACCAAAGGGCGTTGTACGACCGACGCTGGTGTTACCTTATTAAAACATATTTTTAACGCGTGGGAAGAGGCTCAAGACGCCATAGGAATGTTTTGTGACCTCTCCAAGGCATTTGATTGCGTCGATCACGAAACCCTGCTTTTGAAACTTGAGCATTACGGACTTGGAAAACTTGCGCTTAGTTTAATAAAATCTTATTTAAATGATAGACAACAGCAAGTTCAAATAAATGGTGTCAATTCACTTGGTTTAAAGGTAAAAATGGGTGTTCCACAAGGCTCGATATTGGGTCCTTTCCTCTTTTTAGTATATATTAATGACCTACTCCATTTATTAATAAATCAACCACAAATGGTGTTATTTGCTGACGATGCTTCCTTAATTTTTAAGGTAGATAGACGTGCTTCAAATTTTGACGACGTAAATAACGCCCTACTGCTGGTCCAAAATTGGTTCACGGCTAATAATTTAGTACTAAATGGAAATAAAACTAAGTGTATAAGATTTTCTTTACCAAACGTCAAGAGTAGTGATTGTGAGATAGTATTGAATCAAGAGAAGCTAGAATTCGTCGATAAAACGGTTTTCTTGGAGATCACGCTCGACTCAAGGCTACAATGGGGTCCTCATTTAACATCTCTAGCAGGACGGCTAAGTTCAGCAGCTTACGCTGTCAGAAAAATCCGTCAATTTACTGATGTAGATACCGCGAGGCTGGTCTATTTTAGTTACTTTCATAGTATCATGTCTTACGGTATTTTGCTTTGGGGACCGGCTGCAGACATCGAGTCTATTTTTATTCTGCAGAAAAGAGCCATCAGAGCCATATATAATCTCCGCAGGCGCGATTCTCTAAGGGAATTGTTTAAGGATATTAACATCATGACTGTACCTTGTCAATACATCTGTGGCGGCATCTACACCGCCACATGCGAACAAACGCATCAATCCTGCATCGCGCAAGCAGAGTTTACCGCGCAGATAGCATATATACAACTTCCCGACAACAATCATCGGGCAGTTGCCCACCAGATACGACATCCATCTGGTCGGAGGATCCTCCCTTTTCCAAAGAGTATGAGTGAACATTACACCCTGTTCCTCATACTCCAAACTGGTGACCCCGACGTGATTGTCCTGCCCGGACACGTGCTGGATATCAGTCGTGAATTCTGAAATGAAACTCAGTTGATTAGTCTGTCTTGGTGAACCTTGTTGGTCCTTTTTCTTGAATGCGCTAATCAGCGGCTTATGATCGGTGTATACCGTGAAGCATCGTGCTTCCACCATGTGGCGAAAATGCTTGATGGCCTCGTAAATTGCGAGGAGTTCTCGGTCATAAGCGCTGTATTTCTGCTGCGTCGGGCTCAACTTCTTTGAATAAAAAGCTAAGGGTTGCCAAACATCATCCACTCTCTGCTGTAATACGGCTCCCAGGGAAACATTCGATGCATCTACTACGAGTGCCAGCTGCGCCTCGGCAACTGGGTGAACCAAAAGTACTGCATCTGAAAGGCTACGCTTGCAACGCTCAAAAACCTCTAACAACTGGGAAGTCCAATTAACTGGTTTTGATCCTTTCATGTTTGTGCCTGCCAATAAATCGTTGAGTGGCGCTTGTAATTCAGCGGCATTCTTCAAAAAACGTCTGTAAAAATTGAGCATCCCTAAAAATCGTCTCAAGCATTTAACGGTCTGAGGCGGTGGGTATTTCTGAATAGCCTCCACCTTTTCCTCTAACGGGTGCACTCCTCTTTCTGTAACCGAATAACCAAGAAAAGTTACCTGCGGTTGTCCAAAGTTGGACTTAGCTACGTTAACGACGACTCCATATTCCTCGAGGCGAGCAAATAGCCTCCGCAGATGTTCTTCATGCTCCTGCGTACTTCTAGAAGCGATTAAAACGTCGTCGATGTATGGATAACAGAAGTCCAAGTCGCGCACCAATCCATCGATGAAACGTTGGAATGTCTGCGCTGCGTTCCTCAAACCAAACGACATGAATGGAAATTCGAAAAGTCCGAACGGTGTCGTGATGGCTGTCTTCTCGATATCAGCTGGATTTACTGGAATTTGTTGGTATGCTTTCACCAAATCAACAACTGAGAAGATGGTACACCCATGTAGATGCTGAGAGAAATCCTCAATGTGCCGGACCGGGTACCTATCTGGCACGGTCCTGGCATTCAGAGCGCGGTAATCACCGCAGGGCCTCCAAGTGTCGTCGTGTTTAGGCACCAGGTGTAGGGCAGACGCCCAAGGTCCACTGGAAACACGAGCTGTCCCTTCCTTGACCATTGCTTGGAACTCTGACTTAGCTATCGTTAATCTATCGAGTGCTAAACGGCGTGGCCGGCAGAAAACCGGTGGTCCGGGCGTAGTATTAATAAAATGTACGGTTGAATGACGTACCTGTCTTGGTGCACCGGACGGCCGTGAGATGGTCGGAAATTCTCGCAGCAGCTCATGGTACCGAGAAGTACCAGTTACAGCCTTGACGCTGGGAATCTCCATTTTTGCGAATGCTCCGCTAACCGAAAGGTTAGTTAATCCGTCGATCAACCTGCTGTTGTGGCAATCCACCAAAAGTTTGTAGTGTGAAAGAAAATCATACCCAATAATTGGTTTGGTCACATCGGCGACGACGAAATTCCAGCTAAACTCCCTGCGTAGACCTAAATTCAGCTGCAAATTAATATATCCGTACGTGGATATAACAGAATTATTAGCTGCGCTAAGGTCGTAGTTTACACGTGTCCGCTTTTCATTTAAATAGCTACGGGGGTAGACGCACAGATCGGAACATTTCGAATTTCCATTCATGTCGTTTGGTTTGAGGAACGCAGCGCAGACATTCCAACGTTTCATCGATGGATTGGTGCGCGACTTGGACTTCTGTTATCCATACATCGACGACGTATTAATCGCTTCTAGAAGTACGCAGGAGCATGAAGAACATCTGCGGAGGCTATTTGCTCGCCTCGAGGAATATGGAGTCGTCGTTAACGTAGCTAAGTGCAACTTTGGACAACCGCAGGTAACTTTTCTTGGTTATTCGGTTACAGAAAGAGGAGTGCACCCGTTAGAGGAAAAGGTGGAGGCTATTCAGAAATACCCACCGCCTCAGACCGTTAAATGCTTGAGACGATTTTTAGGGCATCCTGCATCGCGCAAGCAGAGTTTACCGCGCAGATAGCATATATACAACTTCCCGACAACAATCATCGGGCAGTTGCCCACCAGATACGACATCCATCTGGTCGGAGGATCCTCCCTTTTCCGAAGAGTATGAGTGAACTTTACACCCTGTTCCTCATACTCCCCAAACTGGTGACCCCGAGTATGAACGTCAGCGCAGCCTTCGTGCAACTACTTCAGCGTGACGTCATCATCATCACTCCCGCAAGTCACACAGCCAGCCGGCAACAACGGCTTGAACGGTTGTCCTGACCATCAGCATGCAGCGCAAGCGCATACCTGGTCATCACCTTCAGCCTCATCAGCAACCTTGGCACAGCACACTGCACATTCGGCCGGTCCACAAGCAGAGTGCTTAATCCCTCTCCTGGTCGACATCAGCAGTCAGCCACCCCGACTCACTGGGGCATCTTCGCAGACAGTTCCGACTCACCGCGAACTATGCGACACCCGGTTCCAACCCACTGGAACCCAACTGGCATTGGCAAGCATCGCAAGATACAAGACTTAGTCCACTATCGACCTCCGGTCTTCGGAGGGGAGTGATGTGGCGGCATCTACACCGCCACATGCGAACAAACGCATCAATCCTGCATCGCGCAAGCAGAGTTTACCGCGCAGATAGCATATATACAACTTCCCGACAACAATCATCGGGCAGTTGCCCACCAGATACGACATCCATCTGGTCGGAGGATCCTCCCTTTTCCAAAGAGTATGAGTGAACATTACACCCTGTTCCTCATACTCCAAACATCTATGAAAACATCATGTACGTAAGAAAAAATTTACATCTTTACAGTAAAAGAGGTGAAAGACATAATTATAGTACTAGAAATCGGGACCTATTAGTTCAACCAGGTTTCAGACTGGCTAAAGTAGACTCATCTTTCATGGGGTACTGTCTAAAATGTTATAATAAAATACCTCCCCACATACTTCAACTGAATGAGACAAAATTCAAATCCTTTGTCAAACGCACACTATTCAGGCAGGCATATTATAGGTTGGAGGATTACATAACTGATAAAAATGCCTGGCTTAATGCCGGTCCTGCTCCACACCACAACTAATTAATTGACATTCGAATCACTGTTGAAGCTGCTGAAGATAGTAAGAATTTATTTGCATTATATAAACTCAATCTCCCTTTTTATTATATAGATGCATTGCACAGATGTGAGTACTTTGTACTATAGAGCTACCATTTACCGGGTAATGTCATAGATTGACTTGAATGTGCCTTGGCGGCTGATAGTATGTCATGCTCACTCAAATGTCTCGCTGACGGTGGCGCGTGTGTCGGATCATTTAGCTCCCTTCAAAATGGTTGAGCTGAATGGTGCTGATCCATGCGTCATGTTCGTGAACGGGCGCCGTCAGTTGGGACTGGTCATCTCTTAGCTGCCACGGCTTATTTTAATAATTAATTAGCTGGATTGTTTTTAATTATGTTTTGATGCACTCTGGACGCTTTTAACGTGTACGGTTTTTTGTACATCGTTCTCACTTATAGTGTCAACATTAATCGATGTAACTAAGATATATGTAAAAACATTATTATTTAAAAGAGTGTCCATGGAGTTTCTTGCCCGTTCTTCTCCATAGGTACCTACTACGCTTTGGAATGGGCAACTAGCTTCATATTTCTGACTGACCGACTCCTTGACAATTCAAAAGTGCCTGTAAATGGTTTAATTGAAATAAATGATTTGAGTTTGAGTTTGAGTTTGAAAACGCGCTAGGATGTGCGCTGTTGGATTATCAACGCTTGGCTCGACGACAACGACGAAACTTAAAAATCTAGGGTACGGTAAAGGAAAGTTGCGTTAAAAAAGTGCCCGTACGTTAGTGGGCTTACAGAACGTTTTATGCGTCTCGTTTCTTTTTATTTACACCATTTTCTTTCCAGGCTCTAACAATGTCAAACGCAAACGACGGCATCAACCTAGAGCGCCTAGAAACGATAGGCGACAGCTTCCTGAAGTTTGCTATCACCGCGTACTTGTACTGCGCACACCCCACCGTGCACGAGGGGAAGCTTAGCCATATGAGGAGCAAACAGGTGAGATATAACAAATCATGCACACCCCACAATGTCATACACCACCGGGCGCGAGGGGAAGCTGAGCCATATGAGGAGCAAACAGGTGAGATATGACAAATCATACACACCCCACACTGTCATACACCACCGGGCGCGAGGGGAAGCTGAGCCATATGAGGAGCAAACAGGTGAAATATGACAAATCATACACACCCCACACTGTCATACACCACCGGGCGCGAGGGAAGATGAGCCATATGAGGAGCAAACAGGTGAGATATAACAAATCATACACACCCCACAATGTCATTCACCACCGTGCGCGAGGGGAAGTTGAGCCATATGAGGAGCAAACAGGTGAAATATGACAAATCATACACACCCCACAATGTCATACACAACCGTGCGCGAGGGGAAGTTGAGCCATATGAGGAGCAAACAGGTGTAATATGACAAATCATACAAACCCCACACTCATACACCACCGGGCGCGAGGGGAAGATGAGCCATATGAGGAGCAAACAGGTGAGAAATGACAAATCATACACACCCCACAATGTCATACACAACCGTGCGCGAGGGGAAGTTGAGCCATATGAGGAGCAAACAGGTGAAATATGACAAATCATACACACCCCACACTGTCATACATCACCGGGCGCGAGGGGAAGATGAGTCATATGAGGAGCTAACAGGTGAGATATAACAAATCATACACACCCCACACTGTCATACACCACCGTGCGCGAGGGGAATCTGAGCCATATGAGGAGCAAACAGGTGAGAAATGACAAATCATACACACCCCACACTGTCATACACCACCGGGCGCGAGGGGAAGCTGAACCATATGAGGAGCAAACAGGTGAGATATAACAAATCATGCACACCCCACAATGTCATACACCACCGGGCGCGAGGGGAAGCTGAGCCATATGAGGAGCTAACAGGTGAGATATAACAAATCATACACACCCCACACTGTCATACACCACCGGGCGCGAGGGGAAGATGAGCCATATGAGGAGCACACAGGTGAGATATAACAAATCATACACACCCCACACTGTCATACACCACCGTGCGCGAGGGGAATCTGAGCCATATGAGGAGCAAACAGGTGAGAAATGACAAATCATACACACCCCACACTGTCATACACCACCGGGCGCTAGGGGAAGCTGAACCATATGAGGAGCAAACAGGTGAGATATAACAAATCATGCACACCCCACAATGTCATACACCACCGGGCGCGAGGGGAAGCTGAGCCATATGAGGAGCTAACAGGTGAGATATAACAAATCATACACACCCCACACTGTCATACACCACCGTGCGCGAGGGGAAGTTGAGCCATATGAGGAGCAAACAGGTGAAATATGACAAATCATGCACACCCCACAATGTCATACACCACCGGGCGCGAGGGGAAGCTGAGCCATATGAGGAGCTAACAGGTGAGATATAACAAATCATACACACCCCACACTGTCATACACCACCGGGCGCGAGGGGAAGATGAGCCATATGAGGAGCACACAGGTGAGATATAACAAATCATACACACCCCACACTGTCATACACCACCGTGCGCGAGGGGAATCTGAGCCATATGAGGAGCAAACAGGTGAGAAATGACAAATCATACACACCCCACACTGTCATACACCACCGGGCGCGAGGGGAAGCTGAACCATATGAGGAGCAAACAGGTGAGATATAACAAATCATGCACACCCCACAATGTCATACACCACCGGGCGCGAGGGGAAGCTGAGCCATATGAGGAGCTAACAGGTGAGATATAACAAATCATACACACCCCACACTGTCATACACCACCGTGCGCGAGGGGAAGTTGAGCCATATGAGGAGCAAACAGGTGAAATATGACAAATCATACACACCCCACACTGTCATACACCACCGGGCGCGAGGGGAAGCTGAGCCATATGAGGAGCAAACAGGTGAGATATGACAAATCATACACACCCCAAACTGTCATACACCACCGGGCGCGAGGGGAAGATGAGCCATATGAGGAGCACACAGGTGAGATATAACAAATCATGCACACCCCACAATGTCATACACCACCGGGCGCGAGGGGAAGTTGAGCCATATGAGGAGCAAACAGGTGAGATATAACAAATCATACACACCCCACACTGTCATACACCACCGGGCGCGAGGGGAAGCTGAGCCATATGAGGAGCAAACAGGTGAGATATAACAAATCATACACACCCCACAATGTCATACACCACCGTGCGCGAGGGGAAGTTGAGCCATATGAGGAGCACACAGGTGAGATATAACAAATCATGCACACCCCACAATGTCATACACCACCGGGCGCGAGGGGAATCTGAGCCATATGAGGAGCAAACAGGTGAGAAATGACAAATCATACACACCCCACACTGTCATACACCACCGGGCGCGAGGGGAAGCTGAACCATATGAGGAGCAAACAGGTGAGATATAACAAATCATGCACACCCCACAATGTCATACACCACCGGGCGCGAGGGGAAGCTGAGCCATATGAGGAGCAAACAGGTGAGATATAACAAATCATACACACCCCACAATGTCATACACAACCGTGCGCGAGGGGAAGTTGAGCCATATGAGGAGCCATATGAGGAGCAAACAGGTGAAATATGACAAATCATACACACCCCACACTGTCATACACCACCGGGCGCGAGGGGAAGATGAGTCATATGAGGAGCACACAGGTGAGATATAACAAATCATACACACCCCACACTGTCATACACCACCGTGCGCGAGGGGAATCTGAGCCATATGAGGAGCAAACAGGTGAGATATAACAAATCATGCACACCCCACAATGTCATACACCACCGGGCGCGAGGGGAAGCTGAGCCATATGAGGAGCAAACAGGTGAGATATAACAAATCATACACACCCCACAATGTCATACACAACCGTGCGCGAGGGGAAGTTGAGCCATATGAGGAGCCATATGAGGAGCAAACAGGTGAAATATGACAAATCATACACACCCCACACTGTCATACACCACCGGGCGCGAGGGGAAGATGAGTCATATGAGGAGCACACAGGTGAGATATAACAAATCATACACACCCCACACTGTCATACACCACCGTGCGCGAGGGGAATCTGAGCCATATGAGGAGCAAACAGGTGAGATATAACAAATCATGCACACCCCACAATGTCATACACCACCGGGCGCGAGGGGAAGCTGAGCCATATGACGAGCTAACAGGTGAGATATAACAAATCATACACACCCCACACTGTCATACACCACCGGGCGCGAGGGGAAGATGAGCCATATGAGGAGCACACAGGTGAGATATAACAAATCATGCACACCCCACAATGTCATACACCACCGGGCGCGAGGGGAATCTGAGCCATATGAGGAGCAAACAGGTGAGAAATGACAAATCATACACACCCCACACTGTCATACACCACCGGGCGCGAGGGGAAGCTGAACCATATGAGGAGCAAACAGGTGAGATATAACAAATCATGCACACCCCACAATGTCATACACCACCGGGCGCGAGGGGAAGCTGAGCCATATGAGGAGCTAACAGGTGAGATATAACAAATCATACACACCCCACACTGTCATACACCACCGTGCGCGAGGGGAAGCTGAGCCATATGAGGAGCTAACAGGTGAGATATAACAAATCTAGACACCCCACACTGTCATACACCACCGTGCGCGAGGGGAAGCTGAGCCATATGAGGAGCAAACAGGTGAGATATAACAAATCATACACACCCCACAATGTCATACACAACCGTGCGCGAGGGGAAGTTGAGCCATATGAGGAGCAAACAGGTGAGATATGACAAATCATACACACCCCACAATGTCATACACAACCGTGCGCGAGGGGAAGTTGAGCCATATGAGGAGCAAACAGGTGAAATATGACAAATCATACACACCCCACACTGTCATACACCACCGGGCGCGAGGGGAAGATGAGTCATATGAGGAGCACACAGGTGAGATATAACAAATCATGCACACCCCACAATGTCATTCACCACCGGGCGCGAGGGGAAGCTGAGCCATATGAGGAGCAAACAGGTGAGATATAACAAATCATACACACCCCACAATGTCATACACAACCGTGCGCGAGGGGAAGTTGAGCCATATGAGGAGCAAACAGGTGAAATATGACAAATCATACACACCCCACACTGTCATACACCACCGGGCGCGAGGGGAAGACTCATCTTCCCCTCGCGCCCGGTGGTGTATGAAGATGAGCCTTAAGAGGAGCACACAGGTGGAATATAACAACTGATACACACCCCCACTTAAACCACCCGTTGTTCACCATCTGCACATGGAAGAGGTTCCGTTACCTCTCAAAAGACCGAACCAAACGCCCTCTGTGCAAGGCCTGTTAGGACACATCTCTAGGGAGACTAAAGCTGTCTCCCCGAAACTTAACTGTGCAAGTGTGCAAGGCAGCAAATGACCACTGTAATCACACCCCCACACTGTAGCACCCCACAATGTCATACACCACCGGGCGCGAGGGGAAGCTGAGCCATATGAGGAGCTAACAGGTGAGATATAACAAATCATACACACCCCACACTGTCATACACCACCGTGCGCGAGGGGAAGCTGAGCCATATGAGGAGCTAACAGGTGAGATATAACAAATCTAGACACCCCACACTGTCATACACCACCGTGCGCGAGGGGAAGCTGAGCCATATGAGGAGCAAACAGGTGAGATATAACAAATCATACACACCCCACAATGTCATACACAACCGTGCGCGAGGGGAAGTTGAGCCATATGAGGAGCAAACAGGTGAGATATGACAAATCATACACACCCCACAATGTCATACACAACCGTGCGCGAGGGGAAGTTGAGCCATATGAGGAGCAAACAGGTGAAATATGACAAATCATACACACCCCACACTGTCATACACCACCGGGCGCGAGGGGAAGATGAGTCATATGAGGAGCACACAGGTGAGATATAACAAATCATGCACACCCCACAATGTCATTCACCACCGGGCGCGAGGGGAAGCTGAGCCATATGAGGAGCAAACAGGTGAGATATAACAAATCATACACACCCCACAATGTCATACACAACCGTGCGCGAGGGGAAGTTGAGCCATATGAGGAGCAAACAGGTGAAATATGACAAATCATACACACCCCACACTGTCATACACCACCGGGCGCGAGGGGAAGACTCATCTTCCCCTCGCGCCCGGTGGTGTATGAAGATGAGCCTTAAGAGGAGCACACAGGTGGAATATAACAACTGATACACACCCCCACTTAAACCACCCGTTGTTCACCATCTGCACATGGAAGAGGTTCCGTTACCTCTCAAAAGACCGAACCAAACGCCCTCTGTGCAAGGCCTGTTAGGACACATCTCTAGGGAGACTAAAGCTGTCTCCCCGAAACTTAACTGTGCAAGTGTGCAAGGCAGCAAATGACCACTGTAATCACACCCCCACACTGTAGCACCCCACCATACATTAGGGGAAGCTGAGCTATGTGTGTAGCAAACATATGAGAAACACACACCCTAACACATAACGCATCCACACATATCATTTTATATAAGACACACAAACCTATAAACACCCCACTCACACCCACACATGTGTTTGTGTTCATCACACCCTCAAACACCTCGGAACCTTTCGCCCTCGTTTCTTCGTCGACCGTACAGTATTCTCACTTTTATTTATTCATGACAATAACTTTTTTAACCTTTCTATCCAGCCACTGTTTCATTGCTCAGCATTTCGATAGAACATTAAAAAATACATGCTTTTCTTTCCACAGGTGTCAAACTTAAACCTCTATCGCTTGGGGCGTAACAAGCGCCTTGGCGCGCGCATGATTGCGTCCAAATTCGAACCACACGACAACTGGCTACCTCCCTGTCACAAACCACCGCCTACGTTACATCCTAGAATCAATGTAAGTAAACATAAGGTTTATAACAGATAATAAACAAGGGAGAATTTATGTAAACTAACGAGGGTGGCTATACTTCGTCTAGTGACTAATCTACATCTACGAGAATAACGTAAAGTTCAGCCATTACCCACCTCGCCATATTTGCGGGAAGGAGGCAACCCGACCCTCGACGCTACCGCAAGCAGTGACATCTAAGGGCATCGACTGACATCTGACGAAGTTGCTGCCTGTTGATCAGACAAGAATAATATGATCAATTGTCGAGGTTGCTAGTTAATTGCAATACAACTCATTGAAAAAACATATAACATTTAAAAAGAGGTAAAATTTGTTTATATGTTTGTATGTAGGAGATAATCTCTGGAACTACCGGTCAGATTTGAAAAAATCTTTTTGCATATGATAGCCTAATTTATGAGGAAGGCTATAGGCTATTTAACATCACGCTAGGACTCTTAGGAGCCGAGCTAATAGACAAAAAGTAAGAAAGAATGTTAAGCGAAAATGAAAAAAAAAGCGCGGGCAGGCGATGCGATGCGGCGGGGATGGTCGGGGGAACAAGAAATTTAACGCGGACGAAATCGCGGGCAATACTTTAAGGGCATGTATTAAATGGACCCTCAAATAATTTCCATTCCGCATTCAGAAAAATATTATTAAACACTCTAATATAATGAATACGCCTTTTTTGGTGAACCTCAAGTAATTTATGTTTTGGAGTCCTAATAATACTAACTAGCCAAGAAATTGTGACCAACTTGGATGTACCGTTCGCCGCTCGCTTTGCTCGCTCGGCTCGCGCGCGGCCGATACCCTTAGCTTAGTTACTGCGACCAACTGTGAGAAAACGCCAGAAAATAAAAAAAGAGGGTCAATTTATTATAAAAAAGTGGGCGTCATTCGAAGCTTGCAAAGTTTTTATAGTTTCAATAATTTAAAAAAAAAAGTATATCATTAGAAGTTCAATTAAATTTTAAGGGTTTAATTGAATACAGGGTGGCGTATTTTAGTCAACAGCATTCTTTAAGATGGCGAGTCTACCCTTCATTTTAAACAACTTTCGCTACGAAACTCTTTACCAATTCCTGAAAAAAAAAACCTTTACAAGTCGTGTATGAGTTTTATAGCAAAAGCATTGTTTATAATGACTGGTAGAATCATCCCTAAATTTCCCCTTTATAATTAACGAGCTGTTGACCGCGAACTTGTCTGCGATCGAGAATAAAAAATAGCCTATGTCCTCACCGAGCTCATGGTTTATCTGTGTGGCAAAGAATCATGGCAGGATTTGTACAAAAAAAAAAATTAAGACTTTTTGAGAAGTTGGAATTCTAATTAATACTCTTAGGTGTCTAAAAAGTGTCTTCAGGCATTTGCAATATTTTTATTACCTCGAAATAAAAATATAATGTTAAAAGTAAATAGTTTAATTAGGGGGCTTATTATTTTAGAACGAAATGGCGGCTGTCAGTCTAAGACCCTCCTTTAGGGGTATTTATTTATTTATATGCCCTATCGTCTTTCACTCAATCCACACATCGTTTTATGGAAAATGTCATTAATAAAGATTAATCAAAATACTTTTTCAACTCTTAGCGCAACTGTAAACAACTATTCACATCAGTCATCACTCTTTTGTCTGTCAGTTTGATAGATCCGTTGTCAGTTGTCACATTTTTTTTTTATAAATACATAATGGACAACGAGATAAAACGAAAAATTGATATTTTCGTTTAGTTTTTTTTTTGCGGGTTTTTAAAAATATGATATGTATATCAATCTACTTCTGGTAATGTTTTCTCAACATTGAAAAATATTTTGAAATCTCAAAAAAAAAACGTACATGACATAGTAATATAAGGATCTCGCCATGATTGTCCGTTCAGCTGTTTTGGCGTGAAAGCCTAACAAACTTACTTTCGCATTTGTAATACGAGTTAGGGTTAGGATTACAGCAGTATCAATGCTGACTGGCTATCCTTATCACGGCATGAAATATTCTTATTTAGTTCCATTTAATGGAATAGTGTCCATGGAGAGTTTCTTTCCCGTTTTTATCCATAGGCATATATGCCTACTACGCTTTGAAATTGGCAACTAGCTTCATCTTTCAGCACGAGAAGCATGACCACCATAAAAACGAGTTTTGTGAATGAATAGACAAAAAAACATGTATAAAAGAATGTGAAAGAAAAAAAAAAATTGTTTATTTGCGGTAAAAATGACGCAAAAAAAACAAAACAAAAAAAAGGTTGTGGGAAAAAAAGGGTATGCGTCACATTCACGTAAAACGGCTATCGCTTAGCATTATGCTGCGACCCTACGCAAAACAGAGCCCCAGCCGGCGATGACGTTATGACGTCGACCGATGCAGCAAACAATATTAAGACAACGTACATAAAGAAAAATATTATTATAACATTTAAACGTGATAGAATATACTAAACAGATATAAAAATAAAATTAAAAAGAAATAGACAAACATGTAAGCTATGCGAATATCATCGTGGATTTTTCATTTTGTCTATTTTATCTGTCATTAACTCTATTCTTCCGCCGATATAATCCAATCACGCTACGTGTGTTAACTGATAAGAAAGAAAGAAAAGAAATACAGAAAGAAAAATATTTATTTGCACGCAGGACGTACAGCACAAAATACAAATAAAAAAAAAACAACAATAGTGTGTGCCTCACGGCTAACTAACTGACCGACTCCTTTGACAATTCAAAAGTAACTGTAAACTATTTCATTGAAATAATTGCTTTTAAAATTTTTACTTCTTTCTTTCTATGTTCCATCTCATTTCTTTTGCAGGGTGAAGGAAAGGACATAATGCAGCATTTAGAAACTCCACTGGACTCTGCGGGGTGCTTCATACCATATAATTTGATCACGCAGCACAGTATACCAGGTAAGATTTCATCATCATGTGAGTGGAAACGCCGGGTGGGGACGCCCTAGGAGGACATATAATGACCTTATTGGTGATTTTTAGTTCTTCAGAAAGGTTGGGAGTTGGTTGCGAGTGCTACGCACCTTGCGTAGCACTCGCAACCGGCGTGCGTGTATGACCAGATGTATGAACGAGGCAAAAGGAGTACGTAAGGATCGTAGCAGGTGGCGTTCCATGGTTTCTGCCTACCTTCATTTGAAGAAGGCGTGAGAGTATGTGGTATGTATTTAAAATGGCTACCGGCCAGATGCTCCTTAGAAAAGTTTTTTGTTTATCAAGTTCTTGCAACGTATTTGCAGTTAAAGTAGTGTCTTGACCCAATTGTAATGGCTAAAGAGATCTGTAGATTCATAATTTTGTGCCAAATCATTATTTCTGCGTTGTTTGATTCGTAAGGCAACCTTGTTTAATTATTTTATTCTAATGAGTTTGAGAAACATTTGGCACTTTAAAGATACTATTTAGTAGTAAATTACATACGAAAAAAACAACACGCCATTCAATGTTTAAAAAAGAATTGCCTAGTGTTGTAGTTAGCCGTGTTATAAAGTTGTGATTTGAATATGAGGACAATTTAATGTTATAACCAATTGGCCAAGCAATAGGTATGATGACTAATATTTAAAAAGTTCTAATTTCAAAGAAGGTGTAGTAAAAATGAGAAAATCGAAAAAATCTGTCATATCGATGTAAATATGAACAAAAACACGCTTTAAAAGTTTTTGGAGGATTCCTTGTGGCGCTGTACGGACAATGTATAGCGCTAGTATGAAGTAACATAGTCGTGACTTCACTTCTACGATAGTGCTGTCCTAGTCTAACAGTTATTTTAAAACGTTTATAACTTGGAATTCTTTTAGCTTTTACGCTTTTTGTAATATTGTTAGACCTGACTGAATGAAACAAACTCTTTGATTCCTTAGCTATCGAGTGGTGTCATTTTATTTTGGAGGTAGATGATAGATATGTAGCTGCAACACCAAACTGTATCCCACGATTTTGTTATCATCAGTTTTTTTGTTGCCTCCCACTATGACAGCAAATTTAAAGACGTATTCACGTCAAAACAACGTCAGCTGCCATATATTATCTCTTTAGATTAAGGGTCATGATCAAACACCACCACGCCACGTTTCTACCACCACCAGCCACGTTTCTGCCACGTTTTCTTATATTTGACATTTATAATGAAATTGGGGAACAGGTTTCAAATACCAACAACTTCAGATTAATATAGACCTTAAAACTCAAGAATACAGTAAACGTAATTAACGTTTGCGATATAAAAAAAAGTATTTGCTATTGTATAACTCATGTAAATAAAACGACGAGGCGTGTTAGTTACACCACCTATAACTTAAGAACGGCTTGACCGATTTTGTGATCTTTAATTTGTTAGATTTGTATCTACCCCGAATAGCAGAAAAACCTTTAAAACATAAGACGAATGAAGATAATATTCTGAGGCTGTACGTGTAATAAAAATACATTTACTAAGCACAGACTAAAAGGCACACAATATAATATAAAGCAGATAAAACTAATAAAAATAACACATAACATAACATCACGCCTTGTTTCCCCGAAGGGTTGGGCAGAGGTGTACCTATAGTACACCCACATTTCGCCAGTTATGTTTAAGTCCCATGTAATAGGGGGCGAGCCTATTGCCATCTACCGCGCACAAATCCAGACTTCGGGCTGCTACTGAGAAATTCCAGATATAAAATCAAAATAAATAAAGTGTTTTTATTTATTTTTATTAGTATGGTGTACACTTTATTTATTTTATTAGTGTGGTGTGATGTGTTTGTGTTTTTGGTGTGATGTAATAAATTGGCAGGGACGTGTGCTTCACGGCTGCACCAAAAGGCCAAGTTCAGCAAAAATGCCAGGAAACTAGTGCTTGACGCTGATTAATAAGGGGACCTGATTATTAGTCAACCTGATATATAAAATTCTCGTGCTCGTGTCGCAATGTTGGTTACCTCCGAAACGGCTAGACCGATTTGTAAAAAAGTTTGTGTATATTTCGGGTAGGTCTGAGAATCGGCCAACATCTATTATTCAAAAAAAAAAAATAATTAGCAAAACAACGTTTGCGGTGTCAGCTAGCATATTTATAGAATACCAAAATGTGAACTTATGTGGTAGGTTCCAAAAGGACATGATCATTGTGGAACCTGTCTGGCACAGCAAAGTAGGAGAGAGGAAGAGGGCTTCCTTGAGTGGATATATTTCCGAGTATATGTTTGCGTTTGTTGCGTGGAAATTGGTTGCCCCTCCTCCGTTAGGAATATGTCGTGAGGAAAGTGTTGAGTATGAATGAAGATGGCCATAAGAGTGGGGAAGACCAAAGAAACGATGAATGGACTGTGTGAATGATGATATGGTTAGAAAGGGAGGGACTACTGAGATGACGACTGATAGAGAAGCACGGAAGAAAATGGGCAAGGGATTGATTGATATTTCTTTCTCCTCCAGACAAATCAATAGCTGACTGCGTGGAAGCCCTAATCGGCGCCTACCTGCTCGAGTGCGGCCCCCGCGGCGCGCTGCTGTTCATGTCGTGGCTCGGCATCCGCGTCCTGCCCTGTCACCACGTACCGCTGCAGCAGGAGCATGGCTACGTTCGGCGACACAGTGAGCAGGTGAGGGGGGGCGTGTGTTGTGTCACCACGTGCCGCTGCAGCAGGAGCATGGCTACGTTCGGCGACACAGTGAGCAGGTGAGGGGGGGCGTGTGTTGTGTCACCACGTGCCGCTGCAGCAGGAGCATGGCTACGTGCGGCGACACAGTGAGCAGGTGAGGGGGGGCGTGTGTTGTGTCACCACGTGCCGCTGCAGCAGGAGCATGGCTACGTGCGGCGACACAGTGAGCAGGTGAGGGGGGGCGTGTGTTGTGTCACCACGTGCCGCTGCAGCAGGAGCATGGCTACGTGCGGCGACACAGTGAGCAGGTGAGGCGGGGCGTGTGTTGTGTCACCACGTGCCGCTGCAGCAGGAGCATGGCTACGTGCGGCGACACAGTGAGCAGGTGAGGGGGGGCGTGTGTTGTGTCACCACGTGCCGCTGCAGCAGGAGCATGGCTACGTTCGGCGACACAGTGAGCAGGTGAGGGGGGGCGTGTGTTGTGTCACCACGTGCCGCTGCAGCAGGAGCATGGCTACGTGCGACGACACAGTGAGCAGGTGAGGGGGGGCGTGTGTTGTGTCACCACGTGCCGCTGCAGCAGGAGCATGGCTACGTGCGGCGACACAGTGAGCAGGTGAGGGGGGGCGTGTGTTGTGTCACCACGTGCCGCTGCAGCAGGAGCATGGCTACGTGCGGCGACACAGTGAGCAGGTGAGGGGGGGCGTGTGTTGTGTCACCACGTGCCGCTGCAGCAGGAGCATGGCTACGTTCGGCGACACAGTGAGCAGGTGAGGGGGGGCGTGTGTTGTGTCACCACGTGCCGCTGCAGCAGGAGCATGGCTACGTGCGGCGACACAGTGAGCAGGTGAGGGGGGGCGTGTGTTGTGTCACCACGTGCCGCTGCAGCAGGAGCATGGCTACGTGCGGCGACACAGTGAGCAGGTGAGGGGGGGCGTGTGTTGTGTCACCACGTGCCGCTGCAGCAGGAGCATGGCTACGTGCGGCGACACAGTGAGCAGGTGAGGGGGGGCGTGTGTTGTGTCACCACGTGCCGCTGCAGCAGGAGCATGGCTACGTGCGGCGACACAGTGAGCAGGTGAGGGGGGGCGTGTGTTGTGTCACCACGTGCCGCTGCAGCAGGAGCATGGCTACGTGCGGCGACACAGTGAGCAGGTGAGGGGGGGCGTGTGTTGTGTCACCACGTGCCGCTGCAGCAGGAGCATGGCTACGTGCGGCGACACAGTGAGCAGGTGAGGGGGGGCGTGTGTTGTGTCACCACGTGCCGCTGCAGCAGGAGCATGGCTACGTGCGGCGACACAGTGAGCAGGTGAGGGGGGGCGTGTGTTGTGTCACCACGTGCCGCTGCAGCAGGAGCATGGCTACGTGCGGCGACACAGTGAGCAGGTGAGGGGGGGCGTGTGTTGTGTCACCACGTGCCGCTGCAGCAGGAGCATGGCTACGTGCGGCGACACAGTGAGCAGGTGAGGGGGGGCGTGTGTTGTGTCACCACGTGCCGCTGCAGCAGGAGCATGGCTACGTGCGGCGACACAGTGAGCAGGTGAGGGGGGGCGTGTGTTGTGTCACCACGTGCCGCTGCAGCAGGAGCATGGCTACGTTCGGCGACACAGTGAGCAGGTGAGGGGGGGCGTGTGTTGTGTCACCACGTGCCGCTGCAGCAGGAGCATGGCTACGTGCGGCGACACAGTGAGCAGGTGAGGGGGGGCGTGTGTTGTGTCACCACGTGCCGCTGCAGCAGGAGCATGGCTACGTGCGGCGACACAGTGAGCAGGTGAGGGGGGGGGGCATGTGCTGTGTCACCACGTGCCACTGCAGTAGGAGCATGGCTACGTGCGGCGACTCAGTGAGCAGGTGAGGGGGGGGGGATCGTGGTGGATTACGGCTCACTCCCTCTCATAGGGAGGAGGCCTGTGTCCCAGCAGTGGGAACGTTATAGGCTGATTATGCTATGCTTATGCAAACCTTGTTACAGTCAGCCTCACCAACATCAGCAGACTGCAAGCGTTCCATGTCATCATCGTCATCGTGCTCTGATGATGAAGCGTCTCCGCATCAGGAGATGCTCCCTGAAGAAGACTGGTCGTGGCCAGCCCGGGCCGTTGGCTCGCTGCAGCCTTATAAAGACTCGCAAGGGCGATGGATGCAGGTAGCTATAAATCTGTATAGCTTAAAGTAGAATTATAGCTAGTTTACACTTGTAATACGACGTGATGTCACGCTGCTTGCACTTAAAATTATAACTATATATTTTCTGTTAAAACTGTTGGTACTCCCCGTCACTTGTCCCTAAAGGTTCATTAGAAAACCAGCGTCAGACAGCATCTGTTTGGCATTAATGCTGAAATGAACCCTTTTGGCGCAGGCGTGAGGCATACACTATTGTTGTTGTTTTTTTTTCATTTCGATTTTGTGCTTTACGACCTGCGTGCAAATATATATTTTTCTTTCTTTCTTCCAAAACCTTGAATTCAGCTCATGATTCTAAATCCACCCTAGAGTAGAAATTCGTCTCCGGTTATTGACAAAAAATGCTGTATCATAGAAAAATGCGGTCAAAATGTATGAAATATTTGCCGACAAAACATTACAACGGTTTAGAATCGTTGATGTCCCTACCCACCCAAGTCCCACGAAGTCATTATTGCATAAGTATTATTCTATTGTTATTATTGTGAATGTTAAGACTATGTAATGCTTTTTTGGTATTGTTCGTCGAATCGTTGAGCTCCTTAAGTTTTGAGTTGAGCTGCACGATAACTGACAAATGCGCAAACTGACTGGACACGTCCACTCAATCTGTATGGTTCTTTCTTCAAAAGTCCATTTCAGACACCGATCCACATGGTCTTCACATGATCTGACCAAGATTATGTCTGGACTTTAAAAGAGAGTGTGACCTCTGAGTTTGTTTCAGCCTTTCTTCTCAGAGTAGTCAGGATACGCCGACCTCATCCAGTAAAAAATAAAAGTTTGACTTGTAAAAGTGTTTGTACAAACCTACTTACAGAAACAAATAATTTATCATTATTATTTTGAACTTTCCGATGTTGTTTGTGGTCGGAAGTCAGTACCCATAATCAAACTCATACTCAAACTCAAACCATTTATTTCAATTAAACCATTTACAGGCACTTTTGAATTGTCAAGGAGTCGGTCAGTCAGAAATATGAAGCTAGTTGCTCATTCCAAAGTGTAGTAGGTACCTATGGAGAAGAACGGGCAAGAAACTCCATGGACACTCTTTTAAATAATAATGTTTTTACATATATCTTAGTTACATCGATTAATGTTGACACTATAAGTGAGAACGATGTACAAGAAACCGTACACGTTAAAAGCGTCCAGAGTGCATCAAAACATAATTAAAAACAATCCAGCTAATTATTTATTAAAATAAGCCGTGGCAGCTAAGAGATGACCAGTCCCAACTGACGGCGCCCGTTCACGAACATGACGCATGGATCAGCACCATTCAGCTCAACCATTTTGAAGGGAGCTAAATGATCCGACACACGCGCCACCGTCAGCGAGACATTTTAGTGAGCATGACATACTATCAGCCGCCAGGGCACATTCAAGTCAATCTATGACATTACCCGGTAAATGGTAGCTCTATAGTACAAAGTACTCACATCTGTGCAATGCATCTATATAATAAAAAGGGAGATTGAGTTTATATAATGCAAATAAATTCTTACTATCTTCAGCAGCTTCAACAGTGATTCGAATGTCAATTAATTAGTTGTGGTGTGGAGCAGGACCGGCATTAAGCCAGGCATTTTTATCAGTTATGTAATCCTCCAACCTATAATATGCCTGAATAGTGTGCGTTTGACAAAGGATTTGAATTTTGTCTCATTCAGTTGAAGTATGTGGGGAGGTATTTTATTATAACATTTTAGACAGTGAAAGATGCATCCATGAAAGATGAGTCTACTTTAGCCAGTCTGAAACCTGGTTGAACTTTTATCGTTCGGTGAGCGGCAAGCGGCCGTGCGCGCGCGATTCTGTCAGCTTTTTTTGTAATGACCTGTAATTTTTCAATGCTTCACAAAAAAATTTTTTCACCATATCACAACAGTAGTTTAGTTGCCTTAATTTACGTGGCACAGTGTCATTTAAAGTTTACGAACAAAGTTAGAATGAAGAAATTGTTTTTTTTTTTTTTTTCATTAAATGGCTAGCTAATTTAATTTGAACCTGTGTACGTACGGTTGACTTATGGAAATAAAAAACGTTTATTTGCGGTAAACATGACGCAGTGAACGAATACAAATACCAAAAAGAACAAGTTGGGGGAAAAATGCGTCACATCCACGCAAAACGGCCATCGACTTCTTGACTGTGCGACATGTTAGCATTTTGTTTCGAGTTCATAATGCATGGATATTGTCTTAACTGCCTTATTTTGTCCGCAGCCAATATTTGGAGAGTTGAAAGCGCCTCCATCGCCTCTCCTCCGGTACATTGACGATCCCGAAGGCGAACTGAACCAAATGCTATCTGGTAAGTATTCAAAAGTTTAAGCTTTCATCAAAACTGTAACGAGACTAAGCTTTGCATAAGACAAACACATTCGTATGTAGTCGACGACTAGCTTCTAGTTATTTTTTTGCGCGGAAACTTTATTCTTTTTCTAAAATAAAAGTAAGTTAGAGTCTATAGTTCTTATGTACCAATTGAGGTTTGAGTACTAGTAAAGGCATAACTCACGGAAAGATTATCGCGATCATCACCTTCCTGAGCCTTCTAATACATGCATTGTTTGCTTAAAAGTAGGCCCCATAATCAGTCTATTATGTTCCCACTGCTGGGACACAGGCCTCCTCTCTGTGAGAGGGAGTGGCCCGTAATCCACCACGCGGGCCCAGTGCAGATGTCACATGGTTTCGAATTTTTGGTTCAGATATGCCGTTTTCTGACGATGTTTTCCTTCACCGTTTTTAGAGCAGTTGTAATGAAATAATTTACACAAAGTGGAGCGCCTGTCTGGGTTCGGACCTACGACCTTAAATTCATAAGTCACGGCCGTTACCACTGGGCCACCACTGCTTCAAAACACGTTGAAATGTAATGAAACTTTCTATTTGTATTTTTATTTTTAATCACAGAATTCACAAGAAACAGTATCGAATAGCATGATAATCGCCCATTTCCTAGACTGTATTAAAAAAAAAAACTTAAATGCCGATAAAATTTTCTCAAAAAGTAATGGAAAGTTTCCTAAGATCGTTTTCCCGTAGCTACAACGATTAATGTAACCTACACTTACTGCCCCGTCTTAAAAACCCACCCTGTATAGATCAGAGGATGATGTTACATTCTTACTCTGGTCTCAATTCGCTGCAACGAAATCTGCTATTTATTTAACCACAGACTAAATTAAATTTACTTTCAGAAACCGGGCAGGGGGCCATTCAAGTATTACGTAAGCACTATAGGAGGGTCTTTGCTTTGCTTATTTCTGATGACATGGGGGGTGGGGCGATCTAGATGGTGATTACGTCAGCAGTAATCATTCACTTTTTTACACATATGGCAACCCACACATTGTCTATGCTGATAACGAAATGCATTTTCGGGGATTCCTACAAATAATGAATATGTTTAAGTACTTGCTTCGAACTGAGTAGGGGAATTATCGCGCGCTATTCACTTGTTTAAATTTGTTCTGTTAATTTATTGTTTTGTTTCAATACGATTGACGATTTGACTTATAACTGCTGCTCATGAATAAATCAATTGTACCAATGTTTACGTAAGCATGATGGGGGGAGGGAGCTTTGCTTACTTTTGCTGACGAGGTGGAGGGGTGGGTTAATAATTGCAAAATAATCTGCTTACGTAATACTTGAACGGCTCCCAACTGTCGTACTGTTAGTCAATAGAGATAATGACTAATATTAAAAATGTTCGAAAAAAATATGATACTTCAAAGAAGGCTTAGTAAAAATGAGATAATGGAAAGAATCTGTTGAATCGATGTAAATATGAAGAAGCTACACGCTTTTAAAATATTGGAGGGGATTATTCCCGTCCTTGTCGCGCGGACGTACAATGTATGGCGCTAGTATGAAGTTACACAGTCGTGACTTCACTTTTACGATAGTGCTGTCCTTGTCTAACCCTTATTTTAAAACGTTTATGACTTGTTTTTTTAAATAATATTGTTTGCACTATTTGGAAGCTAACATGATCCCTATTCAATGCAGATTTGTTTATTCAACTCTCAGATGGTAATCCATGGTCCTCACATGTTTTGACCAAGGCAATGCCTGGACTAGCCTTTTACTTTGTTTCGGTGTTTCTTCTCAGAGTAATCGGAAACACAGACAAAAAAAGACGTGTAAAAAAGTGTGTGTACAAACCTATTTACAGAAGTAAATATCATTTATCATTAGATACTGGATATTCGGATGCATATTCACCTACAGCTAAAATGGAATGCGCCTTTTGTATCGAAAAAATCCCGCGGTTCCGGGATCAACAAATTTTGTGTTTTTTTGTGACTAGAATTGGATGCATATCTGCCTACCTAATATTGTAAAGTACTATACACCTGACTAGTTATGAATTCCCGGTGTTCTGGCATTCCAGGTTTTCTCACAAAAAATGTATTTCAAGAAGCCGCTTCCATACTTAACTTTAGGTAATGTAATCCCAGAAGGGTTAGGCAGAGGTGTAACTATAGTACACCCACATTTCGCCAGTTATGCAAGTCCTATGTAATAAGGGGCGAGCCTATTGCCATCAACCGGGCACAAATCCAGACTCCGGGCTGCTACTGAGAAATTCTATATAGAAAAAACAATAACACTTTGCCCGACCTGGAAATCGAACCCAGGACCTCATGCTCAGCAGTAGCTCTTGCGACCACTAGAGGCAGTCGCGTCGAGTAAGGTAAATTTGCATGCGAATATACGTTATCAATTTGTTATAACCATTCACTGAACTAAAAAATCTCTTCAACAGGCTACGACGCCCTAGAAACAACACTACAATACCGTTTCAAGGATCGCTCTCTCTTACTGCAAGCGTTGACACACGCGTCACATCACAGCAACCGACTGACAGATTGCTATCAACGGCTCGAGTTCTTAGGAGACGCCATATTAGGTAAGTTAGCCTTCCAAAAGAAAATCATTCGCGTGTTGAAGGGGAGTGGTAGCGAAACGGACTGTCCTGGTTACGGACAACACACGGTTGTGACACTTCAAGCATACTCCGGAACACTGAAGACCCGGACTATGTTTCTTTTTGCTCTGCTCTTAAGGGTTGTAGCGTGATATTAAGTAGCCTATAACCCTGGGGTCTCGACTAGAACAAAATATAATTAATTCTTGAAAAAAAATCGTAGAGGGCCGTATAGGTAACGCTGATCTGTTAACCATTTCGTTCAGAGCTCTTTGCAATAGATGACGCTTTACTCAATTTAAACACATCAGAGTAGCCACTATCGTTACGAATTTAAATCAAACAACTTCATTTATTATACGAGTATACTTTACTTAAAAGTGTAAATTAAATCTATTAACATGTTTTTCTGAACCCGGCTATTAAACTTTGTATAAAAAGGATATCACGAAACGTTTTAAAAGTAGGTCGAGTCCCAGATTGCGTGGTAAAACTACAGTCTCTCGCAATTAGTGAGTCGCGGATGCTGCCATCTGTTGAAAAATTGGAAGAAGTAAAATAGCCAGCTCAATAGCCAGACTTAGGGAGGTGTCAAATCTTTTTATGGGATTGGGTATCTGTACGTAGTAATATATTATCTGTGTTATAAAATTCTAAAAAATTGGGCTATAAAATGCAAAAATAATATTTCAAATCCGTCTGGTAGTTCCAGAGATAAGCGTCTTCAAAGAAACAAACAAACTCTTCAGTCTTTTATTAGCATAAATGTTTTTCCCGTCACTGACAGAATTCTTGAGCCGCGAAGAACCCTGACCCTGAAATCTTGACCTATTATTAGTTCGCTTATTGCATGCGCTCATATTGAGCAATATGTAAAAAGATCCTGCTGGCCTAATAGTTGCCAAAGCAACGTGGTAAGCAGCAGATTTTTGAAAATGTTATCTGAGGAATAATTTTCAGATTGTTCGACAAAACGGAAATTAAAAAAAATAATGCAGAGGGAAAAAAAACTGTCGTTCAAGACACGTCTACGAATAAATAACAAGGTTTTTAAACTAGATGACGTTCAGTGTCGAATTTAACAATGTTATAATTCCTACATCTTGTTTTAGACTACCTAATAACCCGACATCTCTACGAAGACCCGCGGCGTCACTCGCCGGGCGCTCTCACGGACCTGCGCTCAGCTCTCGTCAACAACACTATATTCGCTACTCTAGCCGCCAGGCACGGTTTCCACAAGTAAGTTTGACACACAGAAAAAAACGGCTTTGGAGGGCAAGAAAAAAAAAATTAGTTATGCATGAACAAAACGCACATTACAAAAAAATAATTATTCTGCACAAATAAAACGCTCACAACAAGTTTTATTCTGCAAAAATAAAACGCACTAAACAAAAAAAAACATCATCAAATACACAACAAAGTAGCCAAAAGCCTCGTATTCAAGCAATAAAGAGTGTCTAGACAAAGAAACATTAGTGACGGACTTTTTGGCGGGCTTTTGAAAAGGGCGGTCTAAAATAATTTGTTTAAAATATTGAAATTTTTGTTTTTTGTTATTTAGTTTAGTAATTTGTTATATATCTTAGATTAGTGTTTAATTATATAGTAGGTGTATATAGCGGTATGTTTTTTTTTCCTTAATTTTTAACTGTATGTTAATATGGATGTTGAGCCGGAACCTCCCGACAAAAATCCCTTAATATCTTTGATAGAAGCGGATAAGTTTATTAATGCCTCGGTTTCTCAAGAGTACTTGAAGAAACTGAATTCTCCTTCATCTACAATTAGTAGTAAAGGACCAAAACCGAAAAAAAATCTAGGTACAACAATTTTCAAGCACACTTCCAAACATCTACCAAATATTTCAAAACAAAAGTCGATCCTCATGCAGAATCCTGTTCATTCAGATCAACCCATTGTTTCCAAAAATAAAAATACCGATTTAGATTCAGAGCAGCAAATGTCAGACCCTATCCATAGTCGTAATTTTTATACTGAAAAGGACACTGGTCCTTATTTAGTCCATGTGGAGTCTGTTACGGCAGATCTCCGCAGTGGAACTAATCTACACCCTATTAAGTTGGACCATTTTTTGTTTAGGAATAATTTAAGAAATATTTTGAATGACGGTATTAAACGGGTGGGTCGCAATAGATTGGCCATTTATTTTCAAGTAGCAGAGGCGGCAAATTTGTTCTTGTCAAATGAGCTCCTAACACAACATGATTACAGAGCTTACATCCCTACCTTTAATATCAACAAACTGGGTATTGTTAGGGGTATTCCAGTAGAGTGGAGTCATGAAGAAATTGTGGAAAATATTCAAGTTCCCTCAGATTTTGGAGCTATTCTTAAATCAAGAAGAATGAGTCGTAAAGTTGCATCTTCTGAAGATTCTGTTTGGGTCCCAACTCAGACGGTTATTCTTACATTTGACGGTCAGAAACTTCCATCACATGTTTATTCTTTTTTTACCTCTATACCAGTAGAACAATATTTCTTTCCTACTATTCAATGTTTTCATTGTTGTAGATTTGGACATACTCCTGTTAAGTGTCGCAGCCAAACACGTTGTTTCTGGCGTAACCATGATGGCGTTAACTGCACTATTGAGGACTTTAATTGTTTAAATTGTTCAGGTGCTCATATGTGCACAAATAAAATCTGTCCAGAATATGAGAGACAAACAAAGATTAAGAGACACATGTCACTTAACAATGTTTCATACATAGAGGCATCAAAATTATTTCAACCAAGCAAAAGATTATTCTCAGAGGTGGTTTCCACTGAAGCCATTTCAGAAACTAAACCTCCTGGTGTTAGTCCTTTAAAGTCTTTTTCATATACAAAAACAATAACAAGAAAAATAAAACCAAACAAACCTTTACAAAAAGTTTATGATAAAGTTGCTCATAATAATTTAATTAAGGAATACAATGTTCTATCTTCAATTAATGGTGGTGATCTTCTAAATAGTGCTGAGTATGTTAAAAATACAGATAATGAAGACATCAATAATTTATTAGCCACATTAATGAGTATTATTTCAAATTCTTGTTTACCGGACCACGTTGCAGTAAAATTAATTAACGATATTACTCTTTCTATTTACAATCATTTTAAACATGGAACAAGTTATTCAGTGGAACTGTAGAAGTTTACCTTCCAAATCATCTGAAATTATTTATCTAACAAACAAATTTAACATTTCTCTGTTAGCTATATCCGAAACCTGGTTGAAACCAAGTTCTAGGTTTCATATTTCAGGTTTTAACATAATTAGAGATGACAGAGCTGATGGTTGGGGTGGCTCTGCTTTTCTAGTTAGGAAAAATTGTATTTTCTCATCCATCCAACTACCATCATTTTCCAACGATATATTGAATGCAGTTGCCATTCGTATGGGTGGCATAACTTATGTGTCTATATATATAGCTCGTAAGGATCCATCTGTTATATCGGTTTTGAAGCGCATTATTCAATTAGTTCCGTCTCCAGTTATAGTATTAGGAGATTTCAATGCTCATCATAGTCTTTGGGGTGCTCCTAATGACGATGGTGTTGGAGTTTGCATAGCAGAACTTATTGATGATTTGGCCTTATGTGTGCTTAATGATGGGTCTCCTACACGATCTTTTGTTCCGGGTCAGTCTCCGAGTTATGTCGATATTTCATTATGTTCTTCATCTTTGTTCCCCAGTTTTACGTAGAAACGCGCTTCACATGGCAGCGACCACTATCCAATTCTCCTCTCAAAAGCCACGTCGAATTGCCGAATTCCACCACTGCCTCCCTTATTGTTACGTATGGAAAACGTTAAATAACATTTATTTGTGTGCCTTTTTATAATAAACAAGCACTGAGGCCCCGCCCCTGCGATTTTACATTTTTCTAACAAAATAAATAAAGTAATAACATCAATAAAAGTTAGTTCACGACTTCAAGTTACCCACATTTCTTGTAAAGGTCATATTTGCTTGGCAAAACATATCGCCCGCGGCTCGCTTCCCGCGCCCGCGACGCCTAGCCAGTTCGCTTGCCACGATCGTATAGTGCGCATGGCACCAAGCACTCTCGCGATCTACGCGTATTATCGCCGACGCAGGGTCTCAGGCACTTTTCAACTTACAAACTGTTTCTCATTTTACCCGACTAATCGCGTACTTGCGTGCTGTGCGCAACACTTATTAAAATACAAACTTAATAATTGTGACTGGGAATCGTATAGTTCCGGGTTAAATGAAAGAGTTATGGAGTTTCCGCAGGTTTCTCGAGAAAATGTTGAACAATGTTATCATTTGTTGACATCAACAATGTTGACACTAGCAGATGATTTTTTTCCCATTAAATGTCTTTCCAATGGTAAAATCCCTTCGCCGCCTTGGTGGGATAAGGATTGTACTGAAGCTGTAAAAAAGTGGAAAGAGGCAGATAATTTATGTAAAGATAACCTTGACATGCATTCTTTTTTGCAGTTTAAAAATACAACAGCTGCGACCAAAAGGCTTTTGCGGAAAAAGAAAGTAGAGGGATGGCATAGTTTCTGTTCTTCTCTTTCTCCCGACTCCCTGCTTTCAGTAATTTGGTAAAATGTAAAACGTTTCATATGTTCCAAAGCATACGAACGTCTTCAATTCCAAACGTTTCATATGTATCAGTTCATAATCTTCCTTCTCCCTCGACTGGGTTACGCCATTTATTTCTAAAATTGCCCCTACTTCTGTTCCTAATTTAAATCAAATCCCCTTCATTTACAGTCAATCTTCCGTTTCTGGGAATAGTCCCTTTTCAATAAATGAATTTAAGCTAGTTTTAAAACGCGTGTCGGATTCTGCTCCTGGAGAGGATGGCATTCCATATTCCTTTATTAGTAATTGTAAAGATGATACTTTAGCATTTATTTTAGATATTATAAACACTATAATAGACTCCGGGATTATTCCCAGTTCTTGGAAAAAGCATATTCTTATCCCAATTTTAAAGCCTAATAAGGATCCTTCAGATCCTTCACCATACAGACCGGTATCTTTATCTAGCGTGTTCGCAAAGATTGCGGAACACCTAGTTAAAATGAGGCTTGGTACTTTGAACACAATAATATTTTACCCCAGTCTCAGTTTGGTTTTAGAAGAGGAAAGGGAATAGCAGACAATTTAAATATTTTCACTACAGATGTTTTGTTATCCTTTAGTCAATAGTAGCGGCTTTTTTGGATATAGCGGCGGCTTATGATGACGTGGATTTGGTCATTTTAAAATTAAAACTGGAAGCATTACAAGTTCCTTCAAAGTTTTCCAACTTTATTTTTAATCTATATTCGGATCGGACTGTAACAGTTCGAGTTGCTGGTTGTCCGTGTCCTTCGAGAGTTTTGTGGAACGGTGTTCCCCAGGGCTCAGTTTTAAGCCCATTATTGTATGATATTTATACAAAAGATTTAGAAGCAGTTATATATCCATGCTTAATCCTACAATACGCTGATGATATTGTAGACTACTCCTCTCATTCATCAATTGAAACAGCGGCTAATAATGTCGAAAAATCTTTGACTAGTCTGGTAGAGTGGCACGATGATCATCGCCTACAACTGTCGGTGAAGAAAAGTGGCGTTGTCCCTTTTACTTGCATTCGCAATATTCCTTCGGTTTTTATAAAAGTCAATGGTTTTACTCTTCCAAATTCTAACGAAGTAACATTTCTCGGGTGTAAACTCAATTCTAAATTTAATGGTGCTCGCACATTAAACATATTATTAGTAAATGTGAAAAAAGTATAAACTTGATCAGGGCTCTTGCAGGTGTTTGGTGGGGGGCTCATCCTTCTACGTTACGACTAGTATATAATGCTTTGGTTAAAAGTACTTTAGATTTTGGAACGTGTTCGCTACCTTTAGTTTAGATAGATTTAGATCGATTACAATCTAAATCTCTCCGCATTATTATAGGTGCAATGAAGAGCACTCCAGTTATGGCATTACAGGTTGAACTCATCCTCTAATTCCTAAAATTAAAGATCTTTACAAAATAATATCAGATGGGAATCACATTTGGGTGTCGCGTCCCATACCGAACATCAAAGAAGGCTATAAAAAGATTAAACATGTCGAACGCAATATTAAAACATATCCTGTACATCCGATTTATTCGGTTCAGTATGATGACCTTATATTTAAACCTAACATATTTCTGACCACCGGTATTGGGAAAAACAGTTCAGATCCTAATGGTAAACTTGCCTCATTTCTGTTAAAGAATGCACAAGGGGCTGAGGTCTTTTATACTGATGCTTCGAAATATGAGGCAAATGAGTCAGCGTCAACTATAGGTGCTGCATTTATTCGACATCACACTTTAAATTGTTTAAATATTCTTCATTTCTCTCCACTTTTTCCGGCGAGTGTTTAGCCATAAAACATTGTATTGAATACATAATTAATGAAAAAAATCAAAATTCAATTATTATTAGCGACTGTCTGAGTAGTCTTCAACGTCTTCTCTCTAATCCATTTGACAGGGGCAACTTGTCCCCTATTATCATTTTGATCAAATCCTTACTAAAGAACTGCTACGAATTAGGCTTAACTGTCGCATTGGCTTGGATTCCAGGCCATTCTGGAATAGAAGGCAATATGACAGTGGACCAGCTGGCAAAATTGGCTGCGAAGCAGGGTCTATGGATCCCGGATGTATACTGTGGGGATTTTTTGCAATCAATTCCAGTAACGGCTATGGTTAATAGTTGGTCTCAGGTTTGGAATTGTGAGAAAACAAAGGGTCAATTCTATAAATTACTTCAACCCACCATTAATTTAAAAGCGTGGTTCAGCAAGTTAAAACTTAATAAGAAAATAACTTCCATTCTTGCTCGACTAAGATTTGGCCATTGCTCTTCAGCTGTGCATCTTAACAGAATAGGGGTTTTTGATTCCCCCCTCTGTGACTGTGGTGTCGGAGAAATTGGTGATTTAGTCCATATTCTTTTTAATTGCTCGAAATATAATTCCTTTCCATTATATGACTTCCTTATTATGTATAAAGCTCCCCTTCCTTGTAATCTGTCTTCCATCCTTTCTTTGTCTAATAGGTCATATGTAGCATCTCTTAGTAAATTTATTTCTTTTCACAACATTTCCTTATAGTACAATTTGTTATAATTTTATTACTTAGACTTATTTATTGCCCATCCTAAAAAAATATCCCGTCACATTATGACAACCTCCCTCTTCCCATGTTTAATTTCCGCAACACTCGACACTGGCGACATTGGCTAAGGCCGCTTGCCACAACCAATAAAAAAAAAACAAAACATTCGTGACATTCGATTAGCGATGACGCGCGGTACTTTATTACTTTTTATTTATTTATTATTTTAATGTATGTAGGAAATACGCAGAAACTGGGTATGTATTTTAGTATTTCATTAATCGTAACACAAATTCAACACAAACACACACACATGTATGTCACTAAAACGGACACACACTTCTGTGTTTTAGTATTCTGGCGTATGGCACTTGTGGGCAGCTGAAAACCAGCTTTAGATGATACACTTTTTGTTGTCTTTTGACATCATGCTGAGCTGAGGCCATTTTTATAGTTTTAAAGTGTCATTTATTGTTGTGTTATTATGCCAATAAACGCCTTTTTCTTTCTTTCTTGCTATCTTGCCCACGTAACGTGGGTTTGGCTCAGCACGTTTTATGCTTTCATTATCCCCGTTACGCTATCATCACTCATTTTTCTTTCACAATATATCATTCCACACACAATCCATCTATCTATCTAAATAATTATAAGTAAAAATAGGCAAAAAGTTCTGAGTGGTAGGTATCTACTGATATCTTTGTTTCAATGTTACAGGTACTTCAGGCATATGTCTCCAGGATTGAACGAGGTTCTTACAAAATATGTAAAAATACAGGAAGAAAATGGACATTCAATCAGTGAAGAGGTACGTTAACACAGTTTATCTTAAATTTTGTCAGACGTTTTTACGATTTGACGAATCATCGAGTCTTCTTTGTTATATCATACACGTGAACCTTCCGGAATAATTTCTCTAAATAAATAATAAAGCAATATTTATTCAGTATTATTTGTTAAAACATAACGAAAACCGTATCAAAGTCCGCTGAGTATTTTAGAAGAACATCGTGGTCTCACATACAGAAGAAAACGCGACTTTGACAGACACGAAAAGCGACTTTGACAGGCACGAAAAGCGACTTTGACAGGCACGAAAAGCGATTCTGACACACACGAAAAGCGACTTCAACAGACACGAAAAGCGACTTTAATTTATAATTGGTATAGATCATCGTAACTAATATGCTATTGTATTATTATAGCATTATTTAATTCAAGAAGATGAGATGGAGCAAGCGGAAGATGTTGAAGTGCCAAAAGCGTTAGGAGACTTGTTCGAGTCAATCGCTGGCGCTATATTCTTGGATTCAGGTACTGTTTTATTTATTAATACCTAGTTTAATAACAACTACAATTCTCGTGTCGGAACGAGTTATAAGAGGATAGGTTATGTCGTGCATGCGTACTTGTGGCGTCGTACTAAAAAAGAACGACTAGCACATCATAGGCTGCGCAAGAAAAAAATACAGGGTGTGCGGGAAATGCACGAGAGAATTTCGACTCAGTAATTGGAGCGCCTCTGTGGAGGTATCGTTTTAAACTTTGAAATAATCCTTCATTGTACCACGACGTCCGAAATCCGTGGTAATAAAAAACGTTTTCTGTAAAACCTGCCTGCCTGTCTTGGTGTGCGATCCGAGATGAAAAGTAGCCTATGTCCTTACACAGATCATGGACCGTCTGTGTGCCAAATTTCATTCAAATCCGGTCAGCCGTTTTGGCGTGAAAGCGTAATAAACAAAGTACCAATACAAACAAACTTAATAAACTATTTTAATACATACTGACACTTTTGTTGTGTTCCTATTCTGACACTTTTTATTCTGATTGATACTTTGACATTATTCATTATTTTTACAGTGTTGTCTGTTTTTTTTTGTCAATTTAATGATTTGACATTCATATTTATTCGACATCAATAGAATCTTTGTTTAATTTTGGAATGGAATATTATTTGCATGCCCATGAGACGGTAGAATATGGAGGACTTTACTTTAAGAAAACATCTATGTACGAATTACCCATGTTTGCAAAAATAAACGATTTGATTTCATTTGAATAAGTTATAATTGTTCCTTAGAAAGAGACAGCAACATCGGTATGAGTGAGAGAGACAACGCTCGCTCTCTTTAAGTTTTATTTAACTAGTTAAGGCCGCGTCATTTCTGGCCAATTTAAATATTTTGTTTTCTACAGGCATGTCTCTGGGCGCGGTATGGAAATCCTATGTGAACTTGATGGGAGCTGAATTGGAAGCGTTCAGTGCAGCCGCACCCAAGTCGCCAGTCCGAGAGCTGTTGGAGGCTGAACCTGATACCGCTAAGTTTGGGTGAGTTAACCTTTACCTATAATAACAATAATATAAATATACTTTATTGTACACCACAAAAATACATTTAAAAAAAACTACAAATATACAATGGGCGGCCTTATCGCTTAATAATAATCTTTATATCAAAACACATTAAAAAAAATTGATTGCGTACGTAAATAGCGGCATTAGTTACTGAACTAAACTGTGTCGCAGCTATTAACGAACGCCCAACTTTTTGAGGGTGACGACAGCGTTCCAGTAGGGTTTAAAAAGTAACATTATCAAATATTTAAACTAGTAAAAAATTGAAATTGTTTAAATTAGAATAGGGTAAGTGCGTAGCGTTGTGCATGTGGGGGTGTTGGTAATATTCAGTGCGCTTGTGGAACCTCCCTACGAGCACACAACGCTACGTGTATTTGGTGTGTTTGTCTACGGAAGAAAGATCTTTAGGGTTTGATTAAATTAAAAACTAAAAATAAAGACTACATTCACATAGTGGAGCCATGGGCGTAGCTAGGGGAGGGTGTCCACCCTAGAACAATCGACAGTATTAAAGAATTACCTACTGTTTAATTGCTTTTTATTAGGGTTCCGTACCTCCGCCTCAGGGTCGCGGGTAATTCGAAAGAGTAACCGTGGCCCTGGTACAGGCAATTGAAGGAACACGGGTGGGTTTTAGTCAGTAAAAGTCTGACACGCCCTCCCGCTCCACCCAGAGCGGGAGAAGTCATTTGATGATTTCCCACCTAAAAAAAAGGGTTCGTACCTACAAAATGAAAAAGCGGAATCCTTACAGGAGCCTGTTGTCCGCCTGTCAGTCTGTCCAGACACTTTTTCTCAGGAACGTGGAGGTGTCAGGTTGAAATAAGGGGATTGGCTCTCAATAGATCTGATAACTTTTTAACAGTGAAAGCGTTATTTAAGTATTGACAACCTACTTTATAATTGATTGGCGTAATTTATGATCCTTGTGGTTAGTTCAGCTTGACGGCTGCTCCCCCTAGACAAAATCCCTAGCTACGCCAATGCGTAGAACGAATATCTTAGAGCAATCTTCCTCGTTTAAAATGCTATGCGATTACTATAGCTAGAGCGTGCTACAAAGTTTCGAGTCTATACTAGATTTCTGTACGTCTAATGCTCAACAAACGAGTTTTAATTTGAGTCTAACACATGTGATTTATACGGACAAATGCGTTGTTTTGGCGTACGTTGTACACCTCATGTGATATAAAAACTAAATTGGAGTGATAGTACACTACGATATGAGTGACTTATGTAAGTAGTACAACTATTCTCTCTCTTAATGAGGCTTTACAAGTCTCTCGTCCCAATTTTAAAATAAATTACATAAAATTAAAAGAGCATTAAGAACTCTATATACTTCCAAGTCGATTGAGAGCGTCCGGTCTACACCAAGTGCAAAAGGCAACTGATAGAAATCCGACGAAACACGAAGTTTGCACTTTTTTTTTCTTTTTTTTGGTATGGCATCTCGTAGTTGACCTTGAGAGGTCGTGACCACTTAACCGGACTATCCTGTGGCTGCCTTAAGCGGACTCAAAGCCTCCAGCCAGGGGCGAACTACTTACATTACTAAGCGACTGCTCGCTAAGGGCGCCCCCTGTGGGGTACGGACCTCGGCTTAGGGCGTCGCTGACGGGAGGACAGCAAGATGGGACAGGCTGGATCTGGATTATATTATTATTATCTGGGGAATTTAAAGCTACAGGCTCAGCTACGGCGCGGGCTGGCACTTCGTCGAGCAAGGGTCGGGGGGGACAGTTACGTCGGGATCTTCGCGAGGAACCTCGGCGGCGAGGTCGGAATGTCGGTCTGTGTTTGTGCACTGTACTGGTGGCCCTACTGCTCTCCTGAATGAGAGTTATGTGGTCATCGGGATCGGTGAGGACATGCTTGGGACGGCGGACTTGACTAATGGGAAGTTTGCACTTATCGCCGTGCATTTATATAATAATTTAAATGACAGAAGAATTAAAAAAAAAAAAAAAAAAAACTGTCATTTTGTCTATTCTTCCGTAGTTAAAAGTCGTCATACTACGTGCAGATGGTACATAGACATATATTTTGCAACCTACCCACGGTAAAAAAAAACGAACATAATTAATAAAAATTCTTCATAATTATTATTATTCCAGTAAACCGGAACGCTTAGCCGACGGGCGTCGCGTCCGCGTTTGCGTTGAAGTCTTCGGTCGCGGGACGTTCAAGGGCGTTGGCAGAAACTATCGCATCGCTAAGGGCACTGCCGCAAGATGCGCGCTACGTCATCTCAAGGTAAGAACTTTATTTAGAAAAGTATTCGAGCCATTTTGACTCAGTGGTAGCGAGCAGGCACTTTGTGTAATTTTAATCGTCACCAAGTTCAAAACCGGGAAGGAAAACATCGTGAGGAAACCGACATATCCTAGAACTAAGAATTCGACGACATGTGATATCTACCAACCCGCACTCGGCCCGCGTGGTGGATTACGGCTCACTCCCACTCACAGAGAGGAGGCCTTTGTCCCAGCAGTGGGGTTATTACATGATAATGTTAAACTAGCCGATGGTGCCATCGGCTAGTCTAACTGGCTGACGGTAAGTGTTTGGTCGCGTCACGTTCAAGGGCGTCGTTCGGCACTACGCTACGTTATCACAAAGGTGAAAAAAATTGTGAGTTAAGTTTAACCGTGTCAGTGAGCTGATGTTGATACTGGGTTGATTGAAGACCGCATGACTGCGGCTTTCAAAAACCCTATACAGGTTGACCAAAACAGGAATGCGCTTCGGTCATCTTCGTTTTCGAATTAGCACCTACGTCGCGCGTCGTCTTTGGAAGGTTACACAGACACTGTGTGTAACCTTCCGAAGAGGCAAACCGTATTCCTAAAGCATTGTACTGCCACGTTTTGTAGCAGTGCACCTATCAAATGAATTTCGTTCGAATGAATTAACCTTTCTGTTGGGTAACCTACTCTGGTCGCAGTTCGACATCTGTCAGTCAGAGTTATGAAAAGTTTTTTGAAATTGCATAGAGTTGTTAATCTTTGATTTTGTAACAATGGTGGTACAAAATGGGTAAGATTTTCCATGGTTGTAACAGCTCTATTATTTATTTATTTATTCATATATACTTTATTGTACACCACAAAATGACATAACAAAAAAAAAATATCATACTAAAAACATACAATGGGCGGCCTTATCGCTTTCTGCGATCTCTTCCAGGCAACCTTAGAATGGACAGTGATTTGTCTGGACATAAAATGGGGCTGTCAGTGGTGACATTAGATGTCATCAACGCACGTTCGTGTTTCCGAAAATATTGCCGAAGCGCATACTTTTTCTGGGAGATTGCAAGAGCTTGCTAGTAAGGTTTGCACGTCTGAAGGTAATAAGTCTTATCAGCCGCTCGGATCACTCTTTATATACCGAGACCCGTCCAGGCCGAGGCCAGGTCTCATCATTGTCGCTCCCTCAATGCTTAGATCGCGACCACATACGACGCGTCTCCACGTTATTGACTTCTGCAGTGTGGACCGCATTGTAGATGCTGCCTTCAATAGCCTTCTTAATCGCGTCTGACCATCTTTCCGTTGCTCTACCCCGAGCGCGTTTTCCTTCCACCCAGTCCAGTATCATCAGCCTTTCCAGACAAAACCCGGCCCGGCTCGATCCGGTAGGGTACGTAAATTCAAGGTCAGCGAGCTATGTGACGAACTATGCTTGGAGTCTCTCTGAGGGATAGAATCCAGCAGATAACCAAAGCTGTCAACATATCTCACAGAATAAGCAAGCTGAAGTTGCAATGGGCCGGCGATATTAGCCGTAGAACCGATGACCGTTGGGGTAGACGTGTTCTTGAGTGGAGACCGCGAATCGGCAAACGTAAGGTAGGACGTCCTCAGGCTAGGTGGAGCTACGAGCTTCGCAGGGTGGCTGGTAGCAGGTGAATGAGAGTTGCTGAGAGTCGAGCTGAATGTCGTGCAATTAGAGAGGTTTATGTACGTTGACGATGATGATGATTACATAACTCGCACACTGACTTATTCCTTGTTAAAATTTTCGGAAAATCGTATTTACAGTGTTTGCAAATATGTGAGCACCATGTAACTATTACATAATTAATTGATCTGTCTTTGCTTATTTATTTCTTTCTCTTTACCTATTGTGGTACAGTATTTCTCTTCTTCTTTGTGCATCGTCTTCACATATAATTGTACAATTAATGTATGCAAAACATCACGCATTGTGTCCCCGAAGGGTTGTGCAGAGGTGTAGCGTATCTATAGTACACCCATATTTTGCCAGTTATGTTTAAGTCCCGTGTAATAGGGGGCGAGCCTATTGCCATCTACCGGCCACAACTCCAGACTCCGGGCTCCCACTGAGAAATTCCATATAGAAAAACCCAGTTACACTTTGACCGACCATGCATGCATGCTCAGCAGTAGCGATTGCGACCACTAGACCAACAAGGCAGTCAAAGTAAAATGGTGGAGTTTCTTGCGCATTCTTCTCCATACGACACTACCTTTTGGAGTAGAAGTCGACTAGAAGTGTTCGACAGTGCCTTTGATGTGCCTTTTTGAAATAAATGCTTTGACTTTGATTTTGATGACAAGCCTCGGTCCCGACTGCCATTTGGATCTTTGGCAGTCGGTGATGGTATTCGGAAACCCGCAAGTCTGACAACCAACGGGTTTAATTTTACAAGATTACGAGATCATCTTTTAAGCAAAAATTTGCTTTTGTTAGGAGACTCCGCACTTCGTAAAATACTGATTCGGGACTGGTAATCTTAACTTTAAATATTAATGTTGCTCTTTTTTTTTTCCAGGGAGCTCGGGTTGATCATTGAGCTCCAGATGTTCAGTGAGCTCAGGAGGATCGGTGAGCTCAAGATGTTCGGTGAGCTCATGTGGAACGGTGAGCTCAGGTGGAACGGTGAACTCAAGATGTTCAGTGAGCTCAGGTGGAACGGTGAACTCAAGATGTTCAGTGAGCTCAGGTGGAACAGTGCGCTCAAGATGTTCAGTGAGTTTGGAATGGTCAGCCGTTACAGAGGAACAGTAAAAAGTGTAGCATAAGTATAAAGTTGTACAGTGAGTCTGTGTTGATGTGTGTGCTTCAGTAACGAAATACACTACGAATGGCAATGTCTTTTAATTTGACAATTCAAACAAAATCTTATCGTGACAATATAACCGTGAAAGTCCACGACCATAAAATGTACGCAAACACGTGCACGCTATAACGTTAGATAATAGGTAATACGGGCATGTGTCCACAACTCCACGTCAATGCGCGTACGGTGGGAAAATCGATCATTCGATCCACCCCAGCTCCTCGACGAAGGCCAGCAACGCCTTGGTGTTCCTGACAGCCTCGCGTAGGGTACCTGGGTTATCGATGTACTTTGCCCTGTATGTGGCGACCACCGGGCAGTGTAGAAGCACATGAGCTGCTGTCTCGTCCACCTCCATGCAGACCTTGCACAGCGGACTGTCTGTGACTCCTATGACAAAGAGGTGTTTTAGCTGCTGTAACTATACGCAGCTGTTGTTTGGTTAGTCGGAGACCCTGTTTCGTGATGCGGCCGTCAATAGCAGGGAGTGCTTCCCTAGCCTGCCTGCACTCACCTTGTTCCGACCATAGTTTGTGATGTTGTTCCCTGGTGCAGTTCCTTACCAGAGTGCGTAAGTACCCGAAGGGGAGTGGCAAGAGTTCAGGTCCCACTGGTGCCTCACTCGACCCCCTTCTGGCAAGTTCGTCGGCTGCATCGCTGCCCAGCGAACCGCTGTGTCCTTTGATCCATGGGATGGTTATGTTATTGAGGCTACCCACCTGATTAAGGCGCTGGCGCTATAACGTTATGGTGTTGAGATTGTCAGTAACACCATGGTGTTACTTGCCTTCTTTGAGGAGATTTGGTGGATCGAGTAATCGATTTTCCCACCCGTACGCGAAATACACACTTTGACTTAGTGCGGATACTAGCCCGTCATACTTACAACGTTATTTTGGACGGAAATTTAAGAGTGTTTTTATATATTTCCTTAAAATACTTCGCTGTATTATCACGACATCAAGGATAATATCGTCACGGTAAAAATGATAAAAACCCCCTTGGGTCACATGATTGAAAAATCGTCTGATCAACAGCAGAAATAACGCAATGGAATGTGTTTAAAAATTCCAATGAATGAAGTTTGCTTGTGAAATGCAACTAAACGGTCAAATTAAATTAACTAGCGAAACTTCACAACCAACAAAAAGAAAAGTGTAATTTTCCAAACTCAGTTCGACTCCGAGGAACTAAGCATAGCTTACATAAAATTAGTAATGAGATTTCACTAATAATCAGATACTTCGATTATTATAAATTTTAATAATACCTTGTAGTTGTTTACAGGCCGAAAGTGTGTTCTCATACCTATTAACTCAGTAATTTGAAAACATTGTAAAAGTCAATTATTTTTAAAAGTGTAACCGTGGAGTTTCTTGCCGGCCCTTCTCCATAGGAAACGACTATTTGGAACCGTGTAACTAGATTCTGGCGTTTCATAAGTGCCTATGTGACCCGCGGTATCAGCCACATCGGGATAAAAAGTGTTCAAGTTATGGTCAAATATGCCAAATTTCATCCAAATCCATTTTAAAGTAAAACCGTAACAAACAAACATACAAAAAATAAAATCTTTTCTGTTCATGATATTAGTTTAGAAGTTTAGATAAAAGATTTTGACTTCAATTGAATTTCCGTCATGTTTGTGAAGTTTCAACAGTCCTTTTTAATTTATCCGTGCGTAATTATCGCCTGCATTCTTTTGATGCTTATAAGTCTAGTTTAAATACGTCATCGTGCTCATAAGTATTGTAAATAAGTATAGCATTATAGTATCTAAGTAAAATGTATTGTATCTAGTTTAAATAAGTTTAGGGGCTAATACTTTGACATTCTCATGGCATATTTCACTACTTCATGATGTCCAACGGTTAACTTATCTGGTATCTAGAAGAGGCACTTAGCATTTTTGCTATGTGCCGTTTGCACGGAGAGCAGTGGTGGCCCACTGGTAACGGCCCCCAACTTACGAGTTGTAGGTCGTAGTGTCAAACCCAGGCAGGCGCTTTACTTAGTGTAATTTACTTCATCACCACTGCTCTCAAAACGGTGAAGTAAAACATCGCGAGGAAACCGGCATGTCCTAGAACCAAAAATGTGATGTGTGGATTACGGCCCAATCCCTCTCACAGAGAGGAGGCCTGTGTCCCAGCAGTGGGAACATTATGGTCTGATTATGCCGTCAAGTAATACTTCAATGTTTTGTAAAGTATTTTTTTTTTAGTTTTAACCGTAGGTATTCTTATAGCCATTCTTCATACTCAAAACCTTTATTCACGAAATGTCCCTCCATGCTTTTAAATGTTTACGCACAAAACTTATTATTATCTAAGAGATTTTTTGAACTTGTATTTTATTCTTTGTTATTTATATATTTTTCAAAAGTATTTTTTTAATAAATTAAACTTTATTTCAGACTAAAGGTCCATATTTTGTTAGTATATTGATGTTAGTAACAATAGTGCTTAGGTTAAGACATAGTCAATTTAGCGTGCGGTGCAGTGTACGAGTATCAATACTCTTTATATAATTTTATCAACCGACCCCTGCCTCGGACGGGTTCGGCGATGTGTCAAAACATCGAGATTTCTACAGGACCCAAACGCTAGTTTTAAAATGCCTAAAAGTATATGATCCACTGCAGTAAACAAAATCAGAAAAATATATGATATTCTTCAGGATATACGCTAGTTAAATAGTGCGTTGAAAAAATAATACAACAAATTTCATACGATGGAAAAAAATCACGAAGAAACATCTAAAAACTTCAATATAAATGCAATCATTCTGATTTTTGTCTGATTATTCTACAAACAACATATTAACGTAATAGTTTTGTTTTGCCTAATCAATAGATTTTTTGCAATAAATTACCAGCGTTGTATCATCGCGCTTTTCTTTCCTTTATATGCAGACTGACAGTGACCGCGCTTTAGCTCTTGTCAGTCTCTTAATAATGTATTATACTTACACAAAAACCTTACGGAATAAAAGCTCTTATTGATCGTTTAAACACCATCATAATCCATTGTGTAGTTTAGAAGATACAGGCATTCTAAGCGGTCACATGGACAAACACACAAAAGCGCCTTCGTTTCGAACTATTTATAGATTGTAAGAAGTCCTGAAAGGACACTAGCGCGCATAAAAAAAAGTAAAAACTATAGTTGTCGCGTTTTATCATGGCATTACCGGTCATTGACCCACCGAAATTTTCAAGCATTGAACCAACCTGAAGGTCACGTCGTTAAAAGATCTTCGTTCATAGATAAATATAACCGAATTCTCCACTAGTACATTGCCTTCTCTAGGATGCATATCCGGTAGCTCATAAATCCTTCTCTATCCTAAGGGCACGTTGGTCTAGTGACTAGACCAACGTGCCCTTAGGATAGAGAAGGGCTAGACTCTAGTCCTTGATATGCAATGGTCTATGTAGCACCAAGAAACATGGGGCTTCTGGGGCTAGTGCAAATCTTGGGTTTCATTCGATTCATCGAGTCTGGTCAAACCACGCTGGGGTTTGTGCATTTCATTAGAAAAAACTATAATGATCTTCAACATGTTAACAAACATAACGAAAAACCATACATAGTTTAATGAATGGGTTCCTACGGAGATATTACCGAAAGGGTAATGACCCCTGTTGCCACGCTACAATGCGTCAACTATATTAACTATAATTACTATTAAGTTGTTTTAAATCGCTTAGTTTAAATGTTTTTCTGAATAATGATGAACTGCTGAAGCCAAAATAATGACAAGGAGCTCAAAATATTGATAAGATATATTTAATATGAAACTGTGGTTGAAATATGACTTGAGCTAAAACTACCAACATACATAAACTCACACCTTCTTCCCATGGGGGTAGGCAGAAACCACAGAACGCCACCTGCTACGATCCTTACATACTCCTTTTGCTTCGTTTACGTTCATACATCGGTGGCCCTAGTGTGAGTTTATTTTAGCCGTCTCAAATTTACGCGTCGACCACGTTCGGCGCTCCGATTGGCCCTTGGCAATCGGAGCGCCGAACGCGGTCGATGCGTAAAGTCGAAATGGTTAAAAGAAACTCGCACTAGGGCCTCTGGTCCCCTCCCGACCCTTGCTCGAGCCAGCCCGCGCCGCTGAGCCTGTAGCTTTAAATTCGTCCCTAAATCACTCAAATCCTGATCCAGCTAGTCCCTTGCTGCCCTCTTCCAGCGACGCCCTAAGCCGAGGTTCGTACCCCACAGGGGGTGCCCTTAGCGTGTAGTCGCTTGGTTTTAAGTTAGTACATAAGTTTAAGTCCTGGCTGGAGGCCTTAATTTATTAGGGCAACCACAGGCAAGTCCGTCTAAGCAGACGACAACCTCATAGGTTGACCTGCGAGATGCCATTCCCAAAAAAAAAAAAGGCCTCTGGTCATACACGCACGCCGGTTGCGAGTACTACGCACCAGAACTCACAGACTTTTTGTAAGTCAAGTCATTTTTGACCACATTATGAATGACTCAATAGCTAATGATATAAATAGAATAAGTAAATTAAGCCATTATAATGACTCCAATAAATTTTGCTAATAATTTTTAATAATAGGTTTTAATATGAATGTATTTGTTTTATTGTTTATCAAGGTGTCGTCAAATTTAAGGATGTGGCTTAGAGCATCAAATTGAACAACTTCTGTGTGGGTCCAATAAGGTAATAATAGCGAAAAAACTCTCATCCGTCCAATACACTTGGTTCGAGTATTAGGACTTAGGTATTGAAGTTATGAAACGAAATCGATTATTTGTTTGAGTATTTAAAATACATGGCCTTTTTAAAATTAATTGGTGAAAATTCAGGACAGTTCAGATATTTTTTTTCGCGATTACGACGTTGGTTCCATGATGAAAGTGGTTCAGTTTGATGGTCTGTATCTGTACCACACCTTTTAATATTTAACACCTGCTGATACTGTAAATTTAAAAAAGACTGGCCAGATCCGAGTCGGATGCGGACAAGAAGGGTGCCGTACAATATTTAACACTTTTATACACTCTCATACTTAAAAAAATATACGTTTTTTTTATGGGGACCTCCTTTAATGTCTTACTTAATTTTATTTGATGAAATGGCGGCAATAGAAATACACACGTTGGGAAAATTTCAACTGTCTACCTGTTACCGTCCAAGAGATTCATTCCGCTGATAGACAGACGGACGGACCCTTTTGCCAACGAGACCCTATTACTAAGCGGAGGCTTCAGCCTAAAGGCAGGACCCTTTAGGTAAGGAACCGTAAAAACTGTTTGTAATAACAGCTGGCATGAGATGATCGCAGATTTACTAATCGGAGACTTAAGATAATTTTGTAATAATAGCTGTTGCCCGTCATTCCTCTGCGATCCAGAATAAAAATTAGTCCATGTCTTTCTCCAAGCCATGGTCTACCCCTGTGCCAAATTTCATCCAAATCCGATCAGCCGTTTTTGCGTGAAAGCGTAACAAACAAAAATACATACAGACAAAAAAAAAATCTCTTTATAATATTTGTGAAATGGGGCGAGTTGAAATTGCAGAATTACCAATATGCACATGTTTATGTTATATAACGTTTATTTGTGGTTTTAACTGTGAAAACATTGGAAAATTAACTCCATGAAAAAGCGACTGGCAACGATATTCTTTTCCTTGATATGTAAGTCAAAGGGGTTATTTTTATAGAGGATGAGGAACAGGGTGTAAAGTTCACACAACCTCTACAAAAAAGGCAGGATCTTCTGACCAGTCGTGTGTCGTGTCTGGTGGGCAACTGCCAGACGATTGTTTTTTTTTTTTTTTGGGAATGGCATCTCGCAGGTCAACCTATGAGGTTGTCGTCTGCTTAGACGGACTTGCCTGTGGTTGCCCTAATAAATTAAGGCCTCCAGCCAGGACGACAGACGATTGATGTCGGGACGTTGTTTATATGCTAGTTAGTCTTGTGTAGTTCGTGAACGATGAACGAATAGGAGCCGTATCTTCGGTCTTTACGAAAATAAACTTTTCCGAACGCTGACTCATAATCGGTCTATTAGGTCTAGTAGCTCTTTTCGATCTCGTACGTTGTAAACCGCCCGATCGTGCGTGCGAACGAGAACGACAAATGATAAACAGTGTCGGATTGTTTGACAGATACGTTCGATGTCTGTGAATGAAAACGAGAGAGAATAGCCGACGAATGATGATGCTACCCGAACCCGACCGACCGAATCTGCAAGAATGAGATGAGATGCTGACCGAGAGTGAAGGCCGAATAGAGCTATTAGAACTAATAGAATGAACTAGTTCACTGTCCGAGATGAACTAGTACAGAGCGATCTTAAAAATTACCGAGCAGGCACATGACTAATGCTAGTTGCGCGGTAAACTCTGCTTGCGCGATGCAGGATTTTGTGTGACGTCAGTGTGGTGCGTAGTAAATGTGGCTGTGTAGATGCCACATTTACTACATTTACTACGCACCACACTGCTTTCAAATAAACTCTTCTACAAACTCCTCTACATTTTGGATGTATCTTGAAGTAAATTCCCGTTTATATTGTGAATCAGTAATTGTATCAAGTAAATGGTTCGTCAAAACCGAAAAAATATTAAGCTCAGGCCTGGCCATACCGCGAGGTAAACTAACTTAGACGAGCACCCTAATTGAGTAACACACTATCAGTAGTATTCTCTTTCATGTTGTCATTTTGACAGTTCAACAACATTCATTGCGTTATTTACGTTGTGGAGCGTACAAATTTTTGAACATATGAAGCAATGGATTAGCAATATTCCGATTCTGATCAATATTGTATCACGCAATTAGAGCGCAGGTTCGCACGGACTATAACGTATTTTTATCGTGTAAAAGATTTTTAACTCTGCGCATTGCGCCGAGCATTGAGAATCCAACAGCGTTTTCTTGACACGCTTGAATGCGCTCTGTTGGATGGAAACAGGTAATTTAAAAAATCCCGCCAAAAATATTTCTACATTCAGCCTGTATCAAATTAAAGGAGACCAGTTACGTTTCATACAATGTTGGCCCAAAACACAAAGTCGCCGACCAGCATAAAAATATGTGGTTCCCTGGTCGGGAAGTCCTCCTTATCAGTTTTATACTATTACGCTGAATTTCTACGATCATTCCTTCAGCGGTTTTTAAAGTTTAAAAATAGTTTTTTACATATCTTTTTGCTGGCTTTTTATTTTGAGGCCCATATGGCTGATCTCCTTTGTAAGGTGCGGTCAAATTTGAGGATGTGGTACAAACTATCAAACTTAACAACTTTCTCAATGGGGCCAACATCGTTATCAACTGCCCCATACAAAACTTCAATACCTATTCGACCCGAATGTATGAGACGGCTGATTATTGTTTCAAGTTAATGTATCCACACAAAGAAGCTTAGCTTAAAACAAAGATGAACTGAGTTACGTCGCTCGCAGATTTGCCTGCGCTTAGTTAAGAGTGTTGCAAAAGAAAGTTTATACTGAAAATATCTGTAACAGGCCGTTTTTCATGCATTTTTCACAACACTTTGAGCTTGCATTAAACACATGGACAGAATGAAACTCAACCATTCTTTCTTCACAATTAAACCATTCATTCATTATCAAATGCTCACTGAATTGAAAGTGAATGGAAGTAGGTTCAATCCGAATTACAAGAATGAGTTTCATTCAGTCTGGAAAAGGATTAACGGCCGCACTCAGGAACGATAATTAAAAATAATCAATCATTGCTCTCCAAATACTTGAATAGTTTGTTCTGGACCGTTGTCAACTTATAAAACCGGGTTTTGTCGACGGAAGATGGAAAAATTACCAGTAAAAACTCAAGTTCGGGAAAACCTAGTTCTTTCTTAAATGGGATTTTTGTATTATTGAAATTCCGACATGACAACGTCTGTGACCTGACAATGAAATAAAATTAAATCTGGTGCTTATGAATTTAGTGTTGTAGTGTGTTAATACATAACATATGGTATTTTATTTGGTTTTCGCATGTTTATAGCATGGGGTCTCAACTCGAAAAAATTATAATTTGTCTGGAAAAAAAATAATAGATGGCAGCATAGGTAACCATTGTGAAATAAACTACAGTCTCTGGCAATTAGTGAGTCGCTTATGCTGCCATCTGTTGAAAAAATTTACGTCGAAAAATTGCCAGCTCAATTGCCAGACTTAGGGAGGTTTCATTTCTTTGTATGGGATTGGGTATCTGTACGTAGTATTAAATTATCTGTGGTTATAGCGACACGTTTCCATTTGATCGTCATGAAAACAAAAATGTCAAGACGGAAAATTCAATTTTTTGGAGAGTAACTTTACAGTAATATTGGTAAGATTTCAGGAAAATTCCTATGTCAGATTGAGAGCATGTAATTTTTGTTGACATGTGTTATGAATAATGATTTAAAACTTGTCAATTCAACTTGATGATTGATTATATCTAATTGACGTCTCAGAATACGGCCGTAAAACGTTGTCCCAGTTTTTCACAGTTAAATCGCAAATTTTCTTAGATTTAAGTTTTGTAAGTAGATATTAAGGAAGTTAAGCAATTATAGGAATCACTGCCCTTTTAGAAATGTAATGTTTATTTAATAAAATTGAAGCTTATTTTTCAAACGGAGTAAGCATTATACAATCACAGTTCGTTGTTTTATTTCTTTTATTTACAAAATCCGATCGAAGTTTAAGCTAAGCTTGCCGCCGTCGGTTTGGAGATGGGTGATCATACATTATATATCGAGACCCCTCCGTCACCTCCGTGCTTCGAAAAGCACGTTTCAAGCCGTTGGTCCTGGCTGTTATTAGCAGATCTTACACAGTCGTTAGGCTAGTCAGAACCCCGAAAGTCTGACAACCAGCCTTACCTTGTATAAAACGCACACTATACAGCCGAGCATATTATAAGTTAGGGGATTACATTGCTGATAAAATGCTTGGCTAATCGCTGGTCCTGCTCCTCAAGGACGCATCAACTAATTGATTAGCATTTAAAAATACTGTTGGAGCTGCTGAAGATTAAAAACAAGAATCTTTGCATTGTATAAACTAAATTTTTATAGTACTGTATAATTCCTATATGCCATATGTGAGTACTATGTACATGCTTTAAAGCTACCATTTACAGGGTACGTCTTTCATTGACTTGAATGTGTCCTGGCGGCTGAGAGTATGTCATGCTCACTTTAATGTTTCGCTGATGGTGGCGCGTGTGTTGGATCATTTAGCTCCCTTCAAATTGGTTGAGTTGAATGGTGCTAATCCATGCGTCATGTTCGTGAACGGGCGCCGTCAGTTGAGACTGGTCATCTCTTAGCTGCCACGGCGTATTTTAATTAAATTTTATTTTCGAATTGTTTTCATATTTAAATAACGGACGCTTTTAACGTTCTTCATCGTTCTCACATGCATAATTTCAACATGAATGATGTATCCAATCTATTGTAAACATAATTTGATTTAAAAGAGTGTCCGTGGAGTTTCTTGCCCGTTCTTCTCCATAGGTACCTACTACGCTTTGGAATGGGCAACTAGCTTCATTTTTCTGACCGACCGACCTTGACAATTCAAAAGTGCCTGTAATTGGTTTATTTGAAATAAATGCTTTGAGTTTGAGTTTGACCTAAAGGTATCGTGTTACCCAGTAACCCAGTGATTTGTGGAGGTCAGATTTCCTGAAAAATTAAGTCTTGGTTTGCGCAGTCAGTTCTTCGCTACAAGTTGCAAGTTAAATTCTCGCACGAATCAAATGTGAGTATAGCTGTATAAGGATGTTTTGGCGCGTGGTGAGCTAAAGCCGCCATCTTGTTTTTTTTTTTACATTTCCCAAATGGCACAAATGTTTACCAACTGCGTCTCCATGGCAACGTCATTCGAATGTAGCGCCAAAGGATCCTCGTAGCACCACAAAAAGAAAGCAGTGTCCTGCAGAGGGTCACAATACAGAAAAGCAAAAAGTATAATAAAAAAAAAAATACACAAAACACAACAATTATAAAACGAACTACTTAGATACCGGATGACTTTTTTCCGTCTCGAAAAAAATAGGGTATATTTTCCAATAGTAAACAAATAAATTGATCTAGCAATAAACTACACATTTGAATTACTAGCAACATTAACAACGCGATGTCACACCTTGACTTATCGCAGGTGATGAGGTGACTGAAATTAGAGAAAAAAAAGTGCGCGGGACGCGGACGGGCGGTGTTGCGCGAGCGGCTCGTGCGCTTTAATTGTTATATTTTTATCGGTTAATAAAAATAAAAAAACATAATTACTGTTTTTATTGCTCTATTATGAAAAGTTTGCTTTAAATGTGCACTTAGTATTTATTGCTAGATCAATTTCTTAAAAAAACTACAATGGGCTTCTACTCCGTTCACATATACCCTATTTTTTTAAGACGGTAAAAAAACTGATCCGGGACCTACAAAGTTTCATTTAATTACAATTGGAATTAGGTTTAATTCACTTCTAAGATTTTATTACCTTCGTTCATTAATTATTACAAGTGAAGCTAATAAAAGCGTGTTCTCGGTGCCAAGCCCAATCTATTGAACTGGTCAAAACAAATCATATGAGCCCAAACTCGAGGGTTTTACTAGTAGCCACCGAAGAGTTCAACTATCTACCTCCTGGCTCCATCATCAGATCAGCTCCAAGATTCCAAATTATAGTTTTGTCATCCGAACTACATATGTATACCTACATAAAAAGATTCATTTCGATACGACGAGAAGTAGGTTAAAATTGACTTCTAAGATTTGATTACAATGGTTGGTAATTAGTTCGCTAAACCAAACTGCCATAATCTATCTCACCTGATGGTAAACGGTGGCCACTGGCGGTGCATGCTTGCCTAAACAGACACGTAAGTATTTTCGAAGAGCAGAGGTCCACCAAGTACCTAGGTAGCTACATTCACATTTTGCAATGTGGACTTCATCAAACTGAGTTCAAGTGCACGCAACTCGCTTCATGATACCAGTAGTAAACACAATACGTTTTTTCGTTCCCAAGTCCACTATTAATAATACTTCTTTTAATTATGATAAAAAAAAACAGGATTGCCGAAATAGTTAATTACGGATCTTACACCAAAATAAAGCTGGCATCTGCAGCAAACTAGAAATGCTAGAAAGTTACTTCTAGCATGTCTAGTTTGCTGCAGATGACTGAATTGGTAGAAAAAAACAAGGAGATTCATGTACCTACTATGTTTTAGTGAAACTTTTGTGAAGCGAGGTACGGAAGCTAATATAATAACTTTAAATTGGCTGCAGTTTTTAGTCGAGATAAATGTAGACCCCCTCTACATTCTACGTGTATTTTAACTAATAAGGTATTTAACACAAACACATCCACATAAGTATCCCTTCAGGAATAGCTCCAGAATTTTATTTTGAATGCTGTGGCGTAGATAATAGGTCTTAGCCTGATTGTTGTAAACATATATTGAATACCGGACCAGAGAAAAGCGCAAACAGGTGTACTTCTTCATAAACTTGATAATTTGTTAAATTATTTGACGGACCAATACAAGAGAAAGAAAATTATAATTTGTGGTGATTGGAATATTGATATTTTAAAACACAACTTCGCAACAAAGGAACTTTTAAGTATACTAAGTAACTATAATTTTGAAGCACATATAAAATCACCAACTCGGGCGAACTCTTGCATTGACCAAATCGCCAGTAACATAAAGAGTGTTCAGCCAGAAATTCACCACTTCGGCCTCTCTGATCACGAAACAGCACAATCAGTTACTGTAAAAACGAGTATACACAAAAGATTAACTTGTTGGTCAGAATTGAAACGTGACTACTGTGTAGAAAACCTTGATAAATTTTTCGAGTGTATGTCTGCTCTTTCATTTTCGGAAACACAACTCAGACACTCTAACTGAAGCCTTTAATATATATTTTTTGAAACTTTAACATTGTATTAGGTACGATCTTTGTTTTCCGGTGATTAAGGTTAAGGTGGCGTTAGTGGCGAAATGTGGGTGTACTATAGGTACACCAACCCTTCGGGGAAACAAGGCGTGATGTTATATATATATTATAAGGTTAAGGTTAATAATAAACCAGTTACACAAAATTGGATAACTAAAGGCATAAAAAATCTAGCAAAACAAAACGTCAGCTTTATCTAAAATTTAAAACAAGTAATAAGAATAAAAAGCAAAATAAGAATTCCTACAAACTTTGTAATCATATGTTCAGGCGATGTGCACAGCGAGCACAAAAGCATAAGAATACATGACGTATACAAAGGCATAAAAATAAATGTAAAGCTACATGGAATGCAATCTCATCAACAATACTCGTAACTGGTAATAATTTGTGTAAAAACGACATTGACGAAATAAATTTTAATAATGTAACATATAATAATCCATCAGACATTTGCAATATATTTAATAACCACTTTATCAATTTCCCATCTATTCTGCCTTTAAATTCTAATAATTCGCGTGATCCTAATAACTCCAATAATTCTAACTCAAATACAAAAAGCAAAACTCTGAATACCATATTCTTGAATCCTGTAGATGCAATGCGAGTGTATAGAATAATTATATCCCTGAACAATAGCAAAACTAGTGGGTATGACAGCATCGCCACAAAGGTCTTAAAAGCTGGTGCTAGTTGGACACGTCATCCACTAGCACATGTTATAAACTTATCCTTTTTGGAAGGTGGATTTCCCGACCAGCTTAAGCTGTCTGTTATTAAACCATTATTTGAAAGTGGAAATAAGTCAGACCCGAATAACTATCGGCCTAAAACGATAGTACCCATTATATCGAAATTTTTTGAGAAGGCAATGCTTATCAGGTTAAATAATTTTCTCTGTACAAATGACATATTATGCAAAGAGTAGTTTGGTTTCCGTAAAGGTAGTTCAACTGCTCTTGCAATCTTCAACTTTATTAAACTTGTAACAGAAAGTATTAACAATGGCAAACCTGCGGTGTCCCTGTTTTTGGATATGAGCAAGGCCTTTGATTTTGTTAACCATTTTAAGCTTCTAAACAAATTAAACTTCTACGGTATTACAGGAAAAGCATGGGAATGGATATCTAGTTATCTAAGAAACAAGCAGCAGTGTACCGAGATATCCAAAGTTGTAAAGAAACGTGACAGAATATATTCCAAAGAGAAATTCAAATCAATAGCGGTGATAAATAAGTTTGGCGTGCCTCAGGGAAGCATTCTCGGTCCTTCACTTTTCTTACTTTACATAAATGATCTTCGAGAGGCCACTTTTCAGAAATGTATACTTTTTGCAGATGATACTACAGTTATCATAAAATGTCAGGAATAAAGCGACTACAAATCAGCAACGGAAAAGGCCATAAAAGATATAATAGGTTGGATGCAAAATAATAACTGAAATATAAATGTTAGCAAGACAAAATTAATTGAATTTAACTCCTATAATAGCAAATCATTAGCTTTGGATATTCGGGATAATGGTGAAAAGGTACAACAAGTGGACCATTTAAAATATATAGGAATAATTGGAGACAAACACCTGAACTGGAAAAGCCATGTGGAGCATATATGTCAGAAACTTAATAGGTTCGTGTTTGCTTTAAAAAAGCTGAGACAAAATGTGTCTGTAGAAGCCGCTCCTGCAGCTTACCATGGTTACGTGTCATCTGTTCTAAGCTATGGACTAATCATGTGGGGTAACTTAACCGATACTGACAGAGTTTTCAAGCTTTTAAAACGCTGCATCCGGGTTATAAACAGGGCATGGTTTTTAGATAGCTGTAAACCGCTCTTTCAAAAGATGAAAATCCTTACACTGCCCTGTATTTATATTAGAGATATTTGCACTTTTACAAAGACACACATGCATTATTTTAAGCAACATACCGAGGTTGTACCACGTCAGAAAAGGGCTATGTTTCGCAACCTCTTATATCATCCAGCTGGACATAAAGATATTGATAAGATAAATGTGTTCAATATGTGTATATTAATTTATAATAAAATACCAAATGAATTAAAATTATTGCAGGGTCATGTTTTAAAACAAAGTTGTCAGAGTGGTTACAAAAAAAGTGTTTCTACAGCATTAAGGAATTTTTAGAACATAAAAATATTTGTTTGTAATAATAATGAATGAAATTTGTATGTAATAATAATGTGTGATAAAAATGTGATAATAATGCAATAATAAAAATGTACTGATAACAATATGACATAAAAACATAAATAATTTGCACTTGCGCTTGCTTGCAGGCAGAATACAGTGACTGAAGGCTGTAAGTTCTTTCCTTGTAAATTATGTTTTTTACAAAACACAAAACTCCCAACATGGTTGTTATTTTATAAACATGATAGAACAATCACTTTCGTTATGAGATATATTCACGGAATGCAATAAAAAAATGATCATAAGTTTTTCAGAGTTTTTAAAACGAGTAAAGAGTTTTGATCCAAACAAGCATTTCACGTGGGCTTACAAAGGGGGGCTATCCCCCCTTTGTAACCCTAAACTTGCTAAAAAATCTCTTTCTACTATTAGAAAGAGGTTGTTTAGCAAGTTAAGTGTATAAATCGTATAACTTAGAAGTATCCATTGTCCGAAAGTGGAAATAATTATAGAAAAATTGAAATTACACCGACTTAGTAATTGTGCGAGGACAAAGGAAATCCACCTCGCAGCGCTCACTGTAGTGGTGTAGAGATGCGAGCATTCTCACTGTGGTTAGACAATCATTTACTTAATCGATAAGTTTAGTGTGTAATATTTTTGTGTAGGTACCTAGTTTTTTCATATTATGTATCTAGTTTATTTGTATTGACTAGAAAATCATTTGAATATTATTAGTAACCTGTTAGTACTTATTAAGTCTTTTACATGTATATCTAATAATAAACGTGTAAGTTTTCTGTATACCTGATTAACTGTTATTGTTAAGTTTTTTGTATGTCTTAATTAACGTTTAAGATTTATGTATAACTAATTAAATAAAAACAGATAAATGTCAGCAAGCTTCAGCTAGGTCAGTCAAATGAATCAAATTGTGCTTTAATTCATCTTATTTTCTTTATTTATCCAACTTGTAGAATCTATACCGAAACACTTCACTTGAAATTTATCACAGTTTCTCTTCGACACTTTCTCCACTAGGTATACATCCGGATATTTACCTTTTTGGAGTTCCTGTTCATAAAATCCACCTAAGATTGGTTGTTTCCTTTCATATTTCAACTGATAGGTCACCGGATTGGTGTTATTCACTTTCACTTCTTGAAATATTTCCGAATCTTTTAAATTCACATAATTCCTATGTTTGACTTTCAAACATTGAATTACATAATTTGTCACGGAGATGACTTTAATTATTTCTTTTCATCTTTACATGATACAATAACTAGTAAAATTAGTGAATGTATTTGAAAAAAAGATAATATAAAAAATAAAAAAAAACTATAAAGATTATGTTTTGCTGCACTTTGCAGTTTTGGTGGTTGAATTTATTGATGTTCATGACATCAATAAATTCAACCACCAAAACTTAAGCTATCCTCAATATGTTACCTATATTCACTAAAGATATATAAAATGTGAAATACTTAATGTAAACAAACTGCCATCCAAAACCACTTAATAAAATCACTTATTTTAAAAATTCATGATCGAAGCTTAATTGTTTATGGTGAAATAAATCTACTTATCAATTTTTTTGAACATCTCTCATGTTTAAATAAAACAAATTGCTTCTAAGTTCCTTGTACTTTTCAAACTCACTCACTCAAACTCAAATCATTTATTTCAATTACACCATTTACAGGCACTTTTGAATTGTCAAGGAATCGGTCAGTCAGAAATATGAAGCTAGTTGCCCATTCCAAAGCGCAGTAGGTCACTATGGAGAAGAACGGGCAAGAAACTCCATGGACACTCTTTTAAATAATATTGTTGTTACAAATATATTAGTTACATCGATTATTGTTGACACTATAAGTGAGAACGATGTACAAAAACCGTACACGTTAAAAGCGTCCAGAGTGCAGCAAAACATAATTGAAAACAATCCAGCAAATTAATTATTAAAATATGCCGTGGCAGCTAAGAGATGACCAGTACCAACTGACGGCGCCAGTTCACGAACATGACGCTTGGATCAGCACCATTCAGCTCAACCATTTTGAAGGGAGCTAAATGATCCGACACACGCGCCACCGTCAGCGAGACATTTGAGTGAGCATGACAAACTAACAGCCGCCACGGCACATTCAAGTCAATCTATGACATTACCCGGTAAATGGTAGCTCTATAGTACAAAGTACTCACATCTGTGCAATGCATCTATATAATAAAAAGGAGATTGAGTTTATATAATGCAAATATATTCTTACAATCTTCAGCAGCTTCAAGTGTTTCAAATGTCAATTAATTAGTTGTGGTGTGGAGCAGGACCAGCATTAAGCCAGGCATTTTTATCAGTTGTAGTTTTGCACATCCTATTTGGCTGAAGAAGTTATTATAAATAATCGTAGCGGTTATCTTTATGTAAAATATTATAACATTTTTTTTTTTAATTTTTGTTATCACTTCTAACGCATTTTTTATATTTTTAACCCACAGACACAACAAAAATATAAAAACAGCAATTTTTTTGAATATATTATTATATATTATTTCAAACCAAAATAAAAAATTGGCAATAAAACTGCGCTGCCTCTTATGAGATCAGTAGTGCTATTCTGTAACCATCTCACGGTGAGCACTCAGATGAAGTGAGCGTGGAGTGAGCTGTCAGTGCCACTGATGCTAGGGATTGACCAAGACGGGATGACAGTGACAGCTCACTCCACGCAAGTCTTCACGGTGAGATTGTTACAGAATCGACATGCAGAACCTAAGCCGGCGACTTTTCAGTCCAACGCTTGGCGCCTACTGCTACCAGCTCATATTTGATTAACTCAAATTTTAGCAATGCCATAAACCGGCCAGGTCAGGTCACGCGCAAGATGCGTGTGTAACAAAAGCGACGGAAATATATTTTTGTTTCGTGCAGAGCGACGCGAGTACGCGATACGACAGTGTGTGCCGTGCAAAACTGCGATCTTTGTGGTGTGTGTCGTTGAAACACATACAGTCGTACCGTGAGTTCACAGCAATACGACTCTTAACGTGCCTATGCAATTTTGATCGCTTACTGTATATGAAGGTTTATGAAAGTGTCAAAACAATAGAAAAATTTAATTTTTAGTAAAGACAGTTTTCTTTTGTTTCCTGTTAAAGATGTCCAGCACTTCATTAGCGTCCATTTTTGCCGCAACTTTTTGCACAGTACCCAAAAATACCGTCTGGGGGGGGGGCACGTGCCCCCGTGCCCCCCCCCCTTAAATCCGCCTCTGGATGCAGCTATGTCCAGCAGGGGACGTCTTTCGGCTGAAATGATAATGATAAAATGTGCGTGCATCCATGAGCTGCTGTCGATAGTGTTAAACCATTACAAGGCCATCGATACAAAGGTTGAAATGATTAATGTTGAACGACAATTAACAATAATTTAATAAAAAAACATTGACATTATTTTTTTTGAAACAGTTGCTGTTTTATTTAAATAAGATCGTGGATATTAAAATTTCAATTAATATCCAATGTTGTTGACTGAAAGTACACGTTTTTGCAAATATGTTAACATACTTGTGTAAATATCAAGCCTGAATTTACCGAAGGGTTGGGCAGAGATGTAAAGTCCACATTTTGCCAGTTATGGTACTACATGGGCACATATTTTGCCCCTAGGATGCCTCCACTTCCAGACTGGAGCGGGCTGGGGCTGCCTTGAGGCAGCTCCTGCCCAATCTAGGGGGTCCAAACGCCTCCTGCCGGAGGCTCTACGCGGGATTCGTGCGGTCCATGGCCCTTTACGGGGCACCGGTGTGGGCGCGTTCTTTGAGACGCCGACCGGCCCGCCGGTTGAACGCGTCCCAAAGGGTCATGGCCGTCCGGCTGGCTCGGGGATACCGCACGGTCTCCTGCGAGGCGGCGAGCCTCCTTGCCGGATTGCTGCCATGGGATCTGGAGGCAAAAGCCCTCGCGCACGTATGGGAGTGGCGCGAGGAGGCAAAACGCCGGGGTGTAACTCCACTGCCGCGAGAAAACACGGTACAGCGGACAGAGCTCCGGCGGGATCTCATGGCGACATGGAGGGTGCGATTGTCGCAACCCAGTGCTGGGCACGCCACAATAGCGGCGGTAAGTCCCCTCTTTGAGGAGTGGTTGGAGAGGCGCCACGGCGTCCTCACCTTCCGCCTGACACAGGTCCTCACCGGACACGGTTGTTTCGGGAGGTTCCTGTTTCGCATAAGGCGGGAGGAAACGCCCGGGTGTCACCATCGTGTGGATCGCCCGGAGGACACGGTGGAGCATACGGTGGAGGTATGCCCAGCTTGGGCCGAGCACCGCAGTGTCCTCGTGGAGGCGATTGGCGGCGGCGATCTCTCGCGTCCGGCCCTGGTCCAGGCCATGGTACGGAGCGAGAGGGAATGGAAAGCCGTCACCTCCTTCTGCGAAGCAGTAATACTCGCGAAGGAGGAGGCGGAGCGCGTGAGGGAGAGGGCCTTGCCCCCTCACGCCCCCACTAGCGTCGGGAGTCGCCCGCAGATTCCCGGCCACCGTAGGCGCGGGCTTGCGGACGGCGAGCAATGGGTAGCTCGCCGTCCGGTAAGGACCAGGCCCGGGTCGAAGTTGTGTTCCACGCGCGCCTCAAAGAGATGTCAGCACAAAGCGACGGGGTCCGATAGGGCCGACGCCTCAGGGTCGCGGGTTATTCTAAAGAGAAAACCGTGGCCCTTGCACAGGCAACTGAAGGAACACGGGTGGGTTTTAGTCAGTAAAAGTCTGACACGCCCTCCCGCTCCACCCAGAGCGGGAGAAGTCATTTGATGATTTACCACACAAAAAAAAAAAAGGATGCCTCCACTTCTGGAGGTCTACTCTCTAACGGCCAAACCCAATAATCCAAGACAGATCGCTACTGATGATCTATGCTGCAGCTATTTGTTTAACAGGGCCAGATATAATTGTACTGTCTTTAAACAAATAGCTGTCAACTCGTTATGAGGTCGCATACTTTGACATTATTGGGACGTTAAAACCAGAGGTTGATAAGGTTTTCTATAACCAGTACGCCGAAATTGGAGATTGATACGTTATTGGGTTTGGCCGAAAGTCCGTCAACAAAGATACGGGCCCGTCCGAAAGTAGCTGATCTGTCAAAACAAGAGTCAATTTTTTTTTCTTACGGCTGAAAAATTTCGGGGGTAGCCAATTGGTCGTTTCTTAAGGAGAAAAGTCAGCAAGAAACTGGTTATGTTACAGTGCCATGTAAAATGGGTCGAACTTATTGGTAAATCCAGACTATCTGGGCTGCCTCAAAGGACATAACATAACAGCACTCCTGTATTCCAAGAGAAAAGAAGGTTATGCAGAGATGCAACCATAGTTCACCCGCATTTCACCGCTTTTTTAAGTCCGATGTAATAAGGGGAGTCTTTTCCATAAACCGGGCACAAATCCAGACTCCAGGCTGCTAATGAGAAATAACTGATGAAAAAACTGATGAAGTTTGCCCGACCTGGAAATCGAACCCAGGACCTCATGCTCAGCTTTTTCTTATCGTATCGATGGCAAAAAGTTCAAAAATGTTTCCCAAAATTCAGCTGCGTGAACTCCGCGACGAAGTCATAAGATCATCAAGTGACAGGGCATGTAGCGCAGCACGGAAGGTAGGCCATTGTCTGTGGGGAGGTGCTGCATACGCACTTGAGATCTGAGCCGTCCGTTAACCCCCCATCTGTGGAGATTGTCTTTGCTCCGGCCGACTTAGATTCCAAGTCTATTTGGAGATTTCTATGTCGGCCACGGTAACGCATGGCCCAGGCGGTAGATTTTCAGATGGTTCGATAAAACTATCAGGGGGTTTATACAGCTCTCGTCATAGATTACATCTTGCTGTGGAGGTGTTACTATTGGCAGCACTAGCTGGACCCATGCACCCAAGATTTTTTTTTCGGCTCTTCAGCTTCTGGGGCCTGAGACGTATAACGGACCTTTCGAAGAGGCTTACTATGGTCTTGTGAAGGTTTGTAGGTGCAATGCCAGTGCCGGTGGATACAGTATTCTGAGGTCAGTTTAAAGCAACCACTAATAATTCGGCACGTCTCGGTTCTATACTGGACAGGCATTTTCACCAGCGGAAAAGCAGAGCGTCATTCATGACAGGTTCATGCAAACTGGACGAATGTGATGAAGGAGTATTTAATCAATGCGTTGAGTTGCGGTGCCGCCCGCACTTATTTACGCTAGCCTTTGTCTCTAGGAAGCCTCCGCATCTGAGGGTTTACTCTCTAAGTCCGTCAACGAAGATACGGTCCCGTCCGAAATTAGTTGAACTGACAAAGCAAGTGTCAAAATACAATTTTTCGGACGGCCAATAACACATCGGGAGTAGCCCGTACGAATAACGAATGACAACTCGATTTAACAGTTGTACAACTGTTAAATCGTGTTGTCATTCATTATTAGTTCGGGCCCAGGCAGAATGTATATGGATCCTATTTATTAATGTACATATCGACTTATTTTTATTTACCTACATTCTAAGCAAATAAAGATCTATTCTATTCTAATCGTGTGTCTAATCAATAATTGGGCTATCAAATGCATATCTTTTTTTAATCCGACCAGAAGTTCCAGAGATTAGCGCATTCAAACAAACAAAATCATCAGCTTTGTTTTTAGTATTTAATCCCATACCTATTCTTAGTCAAAACCTCATGTATTCCTCGACTTGACTCAACCTCACGATTTTATAGTTATTGGTGATAAACAAGCTTCCGCCGACGCCTTCGTCAGCGTGATATTTTCGCCCGCCTCCTGCGTAATTACTTCGTATTCGCTAAGCGCTCTTTCTGTGTTTTTAGCTCGCTTGCTCGGATCCATAGCGTGATGTTATATATTGTATAACCTTCCTCAAGAACATATTCGACCGGTAGTGCCAGAGATTACCCCCTACATACAAGCTTACAAACAAGTTTTACCTCTTAAAATATTTGTAATGATTGTAAAATAAAATGTGGTAGGAACAGAGATCTCAACCTTATTTTGCCCACCGCCCCATATTGTTTTTTTTTAATTTCTAGAGCCCCATATTTTTTTATTTCCTATCTGTCGCGAATCTGAAAAAGCCATTGCCACAATTATATTTAAATGTATAGGGGAGGGTGGGATAATACTACCGCCTTATTTGAAACAGGAACCTCCCGAAACAACCATGTCCGGTGAGGACCTGTGTCAGGCTACGCGAGCTTCCTAACTACCTATTCGTACACACACACAAGTCTGTGCCGCCCGCCGCCGCTTCGTGGATGAACGTACCAAATTTCGCCTAACGACAACATTCATAGGTACCACATAAAAGTCATGTTTAACTAGTCTTGATTAAAGATGACTTGTTTATTAAGTAACCTTTATGAATAAAAAAAAACCATCTCAACTCCCTAGTTTTCTCTGGGTCTTCTACTGCCCCCTGAAAGTCTCAAACACCCACGAGAGGGCGTTATCAACCACGTTGAGACCGTATGGTCTATAAAGACAAAGCTTCTTTCTTCCAATAAAACAATAACCGATGCAATTAATTTATTACTTTCATTAGCAACAATGAAGTCTGGAAAGTATTGTCTTCTATTAAATGTCGTCAGCTGTTAATTATGCTCAATAACTAATTATGAATTGCAAACTTAGTACGTAAGCAAATAAAAATATTTGCTCAGGTGGTGTTTTTGCTTTTCTATATTGTTTCTATTCTGTATAAAAACCTGGGGTATGGTGTTTGAAGGCATAGACTCAACATGAAGGCTTTAGCGGTGCTGCTTCTTCTGGCGGTAAGTACCTACGTATTTATTTTATTTTATTACTTTTCCCAGCAGTGGGGCTTGTGACTAAGTTTTAACAGCTGAACGTTAAGGGGACTACAGAACCTAAACGCCAGTTTTATAATGCCTAAAAGTGGAGTGAACAAAATCAGAAAAATGTCATATTCTTCAGGATATATTACGCTAGTAAGATAGTGTGTTGAAAACATAACAGAAAAAAAAACAGGACGACTACTCTAAAAATTACTTAAAACTATTAAAAACCATACTAATATAACGACGTTGGGCACTCAGAAAGTTTTACGAAAATAAAATTAAATGTTCTATAATTAAGTTTTTTTTTTTTTTTTATCTTTTCAAAGTAGTCACCTCGATTCTCGATTTCGATCAGTCCGCTGACAGCGCATCTTTCGGCGACGTAAGTAGTTTTTTATTTTTTATTCCCGAAAATAAAAAAATCTGCTCAAAGGGATTGAGCAGATTTTTTATTTTCGGGAATAAAAAGAAGTCACACGGTGGTAGGTCAGGGCTTAAAGGAGGACCCAGGAGTTTGACCGGCGTGCTGTCCAGGCAGACCCTCGTTTTGAGAGCGGTGTGCCAAGGCGCGTGGTCGTGGTGGCGTTGCAGTAGCCCTCAAATTGAAAATGCTTGCGATCAAAATCTTCCTCCCGCTTCTAGGTCGCTTCACTTTGGTAGGCATTGATTAGTTTTCAAACAACCAAACCGTCGACTGGCGCTTCGTTTCTGGATTCTATTGATAAATCCAATACTCATCACCTGCAATGATGTCGTAAACACGCCGAAATCAGCCTGCTTCAAATTTGTTTATCATATCACGGCACCAGTCCGTTTCTGATCATCGGTGAGGTTGTCAAGTGTAGAATTTCGTGAAGGCTTCCCGATCCAACCTGCAGTATGTGCTGAATCTCTTGATGCGTAACACGCCTATTGTATTGGATTATTTTTTTACTGCTAGTACGTTTTCTTCCGTAACAGCCATCAAAGGGCGACCACTTCTCTCTTCCTCCCCCAAAGTTACTCGACCGCGGTTGAATTCGTTATACCAACGATACACGGTTGCCCTAGAAGGGCCTTCATTCATGAATGCCATTTGAAGTCTATCGTACGATTCGTCCGGTTTCAGGCGACATTTGAAACGTAAAAAATCATAGCGCGAAAATGTTCCCGGCGCAGATCCATTCTATAATGAGACACGATAATTTAAATTAGCTAGCAAGCAATGTGGAGGGATATTTTGAAATTGGAACGTACCTATTTTACTAACCAATAATCATATTTTCAAAATATTCTTTTAACTGGCCAGTCTCTTATACATATAACTTTTTTTACAATACTTTATGAGTGGTATTTGAAACGTGCTTAGCCCTTTCATTTGTTACCCACACGGCGTCATTAAAAAAAGTTTTTTTTTAAGTTCATGACTATACGCCTTCTAAAGGGCGTCTTATAGCCAGCGGATGATCAAGACGCTTCCAGTAATATATCAAGGCTCCTTCAAACACGCGACGTGACACAAAGGCACCGCGTGTCGCGCGACGAGTGGTGTCTTTGTGTCGCTCACGATTCGCGTTGCGTCCACGAGCCTCCATTCGTCAAATTATATTAAGTAGTCTAGAAGTCATGAGAGAATAGATGAACATATCTACGTATGTATCGGTCAAAATCATTTTGCTTTTTGCTTCGCCGTAAAAATCTGACCACCACTGGATTGTGGAGGTCAGTTAAGCAGTCGCTCCATATAAAATACAGGTAGTTACCGCATGCAGCTGAATACCAGTTTTTTAGACGAGAAACAGTTCCCATCATAGTTTAGGAAAACACTAAACAGATTGACATAATTTATTTTAAAAAACGTACCAGCCTCGATGGTCTACTGGCCGCAAGCTCTACTGCTGAACATGATGTCCTGGTTCCGATTCCCGGGACGCGTATTAGGTTTTTCCATCTGGAATTTCTCATTAGCAGTCCGGAGGCTATATTCGTGCCCGGTTGATGGCAATAGACTCGACCCCTAATTCATTCATGATTAATTATTTGATTTCTGTAAGTAGGTTTGTACAAATACTGAGGTCGGCGTTTTCTATCTGACAACTCTGAGAAGAAAGGCCGAAACAAACTCAGAGGTCACCGTCTCTTTTAAAGTCCAGACATAATCTTGGTCAGATCATGTGAAGACCATGTAGATTGGTGTCTGAAATGGTCTTTTGAGGAAAGAACCACACGGACTGAGTGGACCTGTCCACTCAGTGCACGCATTTGTCAGTAATCGTGCAGCAGACGAACAATACCTAAGAAAGAACATTTGGGTAGGCCGCTTAGATGACTGAAACCACCAGACCAAGATTACGTTTAAAAATTAAAAACGAAAGTAAAAACAATGACCTACATAGTCTTTACATTCACAATAAAATAATACTTAAGTAAGTAAATATTGACGTCATTGTTTATATGTATTATAAATATATTTTTAAAAACCTGATAGGTACCTGAAATGGTCTTTTGAGGAAGGAAACATACAGATTTGAGTGAACCCGTCCAGTCAGTGCACGCCTTTGTCATTATTCGTGTAGCTCAGTACTTAAGGAGCTCAACGACTCGACGAACAATACTAAAGAAAGGACATTTGGGTAGGCCGCATTATTATATTTTGTATCATTAAAAACTGAGAAACATAAAATGTATTAAAACATAACTCGCTAAGTCTTCACACAATAATTCACATTGGATTTAATAAAACGACTGGCGGAATGTGGGTGCACTATAGGTGTACGTCTGCCTTACCCTTTCGACAATACGGGCGTGATATGATGTTTAGGTTTGCTCGACCTTCAACTTGTTGCACAGATTATTCACAAGTTTTGAATTTTCAGGGTCTGGTGGCCGTCCAGCAGGCGTTCCCGCAACGTAAGTATTTTTTTTTGAAATTATTGTTTTTATGGTATAACCAAAATACCACATGTATGCAGTTTGAGGAAATTATGTAATACATTGGTGGCCCAGTGGAAACCGCGCCGTCCGCGACTTACGAGCTGTTGTAGGTCGTAGGTTCGAACCCAGACAAGTGCTATACTTTGTGTAAATTATTTCATCACCATCAACAACGGTGGAGGAAAACATGGTGAGGAAACCGGCATGTCTTAGAACCAAAAATTCAAAGACATGGCATCTACCAACCTGCACTGGGCCGCGTAGTGGATTATGGCCTACTCCCGAACAGAGAGGAGGCCTGTGTGTCCCAGCAGTGGGAACATTATAGGCTGAGCTTGCTAAACATTTGTGATATTTTTTGTGTAAAATCTTTTAAAACTACCTTGCTCCGCGGGTTCCCCCGCATAAGTCTCGTTCTTTGGGAATATCGAGATAAAAGTATCCTATGTCTTAATCCAGGACAATTTCATCGAAATCCATTAAGCCGTTTTGGCGTCAAAGCGTAATAAACAAACAAACATTCGAGCCAAGTTTCAAGTTTATTGATCCAAGGAGGATATGGTTTTGTATAAACACTTTATGCCCTGTTTTCACTTCGTAGGGACAGAAAACACGTATGCAAAGTTTCCACAGCTTGTCTTTAAGATTATTTATACAACATATTTTGAGTTCTACAAAGCCACGCAGTAAAATCCTTCCATGGAAACTTTGTTACGAGTCCTTGTCCCGTAAGCGGAAATTTGCTAAACTTTGTTTGTAACTGTTCCTTAACTTGAGATAATCAAGCCATGCAGTAAAATCCTCCCCTTCAAATCTTCTTTATTTTCTGTCAAACGAGTCAATCGGACCGCGCGTTAAGATTCTTTCATACAAGCTTTAACAGTCCCAAAACCCCTTTTTAGGGGTAGTTTTGAAACGCTTTTAATGACAAACTTTCTGATTTACAACCAAGTATTCATGCAGGTAAGTTCCAAGTCTATTACCGAGAGAGAGAGAGAGATTTTTCCATACAAACAGAATCCTCACTTCCCCCCCTCCCTACAGGATGAATTTCCAAAACGCCCTTCTTAGTGCTCACTATAAAATAAAGCTTTTGACCAGTAGTATCGGCTGTGCGTTGCGTGCTGTCCACAAGCAGAGCCCTTAATCCCTCACCTGGTCGACACCAGCAGGTATGAGCCACAACCTGACGCTGTACCACATCCGACCCACTGAAGCACCTATGCAGACAGTTCCGACTCACCGCGAACTATGCGACACCCGGTTCCAACCCACTGGAATCTCAAGTGGCACTGGCAAGCATCGCAAGATAGAAGACTTAGCCCACTATCGACTTCCGGTCTCCGGGGAGTGATGTGGCGGCATCTACACCGCCACATGCGAACAACGCATCACACGTCACGCAAAATGCTGCATCGCGCAAGCAGAGGTTACAGCGCAACTAGCATATACAATATGTAACAAACACCCTGTCCGATCCAAAAAAGGCGTATTCCTGGTTTAACATAGATACTAGAAAAAATTGTAAAAAAATCTAACTCATAAAAAACCAAAAGCTATTGATTTTTTTTATTTTTAGTTACCATACGAAATGTAACACTAAATATGGTCAATTTTCATAAGTTGACAACACTCCACCGGCCGGTGAAATCTTTTATTTTTTGCCTATTTTATTTCAAAGGACACCGCCCTGCATTAGCCGCGCTGTAGGTACTCATAACGAGTCCTCGATCCTTTGATGTAGCCGACTGGTCGCTACTTGTTTGGACACTTCGCCAGTCTCACGTGGAGATAGCTTGCGATCGGATGTCCGTACGTATCACGTGCCGCTATCGTATCGCGAACAATGTCGTATACCAATCAGGAATATTTGAATATGTTAATTTTTATTTGTGAGTGAATGTGTGATTCGGAAATCGAAGTAACAGCTCGGATTGTGGAAGCTTTCGAGTCACTCAAATCGTACACATGTGTGCTGAGAAGAGTACGTGCAAATTTAATAAAAAGGTGTCGAATGTGTACTAATGTTCTAGATAGATAGAGGTATGTAACAAGTAAATGTTTTAATAAACTGATACCTACAGTCGGTACATTTCCAAAAGCACATCACATTAACTCAATAATAATTGTTTCTTGATAAACAGGAGGTCAGAAATCGGGGTCATTGTGCGTAAGCCTACAATAAAATATCAGCTGATACCTACGCGTAGGCAAAACGTAGATTTCTTTAGTCCTACGTTTCTTTGGCGGCACGCGACAAAGGACCGCCGCGCTCAGGCGGCTTCTTTGACACGAAACTGTAGGTGAACTCTGGTGAACCCTGTCGAGCGATCAGTCTTGCCTTTGGTATGATTATTTTTAATTTTTTAAATTAATTGTTTTCAGTGGGGAAAAATAATTATCTCGTATCCATTAAAATGATTACGTATTTGTGTACGCACTACGATACCAAATAATACCCTTCAGGATCGGACAGGGTTTTCGTTACATGCTGTATACAACGTCCCGACATCAATCGTCGGGCTGTTGCCCACTAGATACAACATCCATCTGGTCGGAGGATCCTCCCTTTTCTAAGAGTATGAGTGAACTTTACACCCTGTTCCTCATATCTCTATATGTCAATCAATCAGTCAGTATCTCCTTTTATACAACATGGGTCGGAATTAACGCACACCTCCAAACACCCCATACAGAATATTATGTTATAATCTCAAAACAGATACTGAATTTTTCCCATACAGAATATTATGTTATAATCTCAAAACAGATACTGAATTTTTACTATTATGTATAAAACACATTTTATTTATGAAATTTGTTATACTGATTGTTGGAGAAAATTGTGGTCACATTAAAAATCTACGCACGCACACAGCCGCACACGTAAACGGGTCTAGCGTAGTATCGGTAGTAGCGTTTGAAAACTAGATGAGATCGGCGTTTCCTATCTGATTACTCTGTGAAGAAAGGCCGAAACAAACTCGGAGAACGTCAGATCATGTGAAGACCATGTGGATTGGTGTCTGAAATGGTCTTTTGAGGAAAGAACCACACAGAATGAGTGGACCTGTCCAGTCAGTGCACGTATTTGTCAGTAATCATGCAGCTCGACTCAGAACTTAAGAAGCTCAACGATTCGACGAATATTGCTAACGAAAGGACATTTAAGTAGGCCGCATAAAGTACGCAAACTGCCAAACCATCTTTAAAACGAACTAAAAGAAAAAAAAAACAATGACCCACATGGTCCTCTTCCTCTTCTACCACATCCTTATATAAGAACAGTAGTGCTATTCTGTTACCAACTCACCGTGAAAACTTAGGTGAAGTGAGCGTGGAGTGAGCTGTTACTGCCACTAGTGCTTGGGATTGACCAAGACAGGATGACACTGACAGCTCACTCCACGCAAGTGTTCACGGTGAGATTTTAACAGAATTGACATGCTGGTCTTTCTGACACACGCTTTATACAGGATAGCTAAAGGCCGACGCAAAAACTGTAACTTTTAACGCAAACCACGAATACTTTTTTTTGGAAATCCATCAAATGACTTCTCCCGCTCTGGGTGGAGCGGGAGGGCGTGTCAGACTTTTACTGACTAAAACCCACCCGTGTTTGTTCCTTCAGTTTCCTGTGCCGGGGCCACGTTATCTCTTTCGAACAACCCGCGACCCTGGCAGACATGATGACCCCCTAGTGTAGAAATTCTGAAATTAAATCTGCTGTTTCATAGAAAAGTGCAATAACATACGCGATCAAAAACGGTATTTGGAACAGCAATTTTTTTTTTTGTTATTAGCAGACGAAACATTTCAACTTAGGTGGTTAAAAATCATTATACTGAATCCATGGTACCAGGTTGCGCGTCAAATCATATTAAATCAAATTAGGCTGAGAATCTGCACTTTTTCAATGTCAAAATTACTGACAGTCCACCAAAACGCCCGCCCTACATCAAATAATGAAGATGTGGCGCAACAAACTGCCCGTCTATGTATGCCACCCTGTAGGTATATATTTAGGATCTACAACAAAAGATATGTAACACTTTATGTAACACAAAACAGTAAATATCATAAAAAGTCGTTACAATAATCCAAGATGGCCAATGTTTTGTTTCTTCCTATCAATAGAGATTTTGACTTTGTTTCTATCAATAAAGACAAAAATAATTGTTGTTAAAAGCATGTGTGAAAATAATAACTCTTAGCTTTCACAAGAAATGCTGAAAAGCAAGCGGTGCACCGAATCATTTTCTGTCAATGTAGATTATGTATAACGTAAATGCCGCCAGTCTAAGCTAAATTCAGATTGATGTGCAAGAATTAAGTATTGGTTGTTTTTTTTTTAGAGTTGTAGGTATATAATGTCAAATAATGAGAATATTACGTCAAAGACGAATGAAAAAAAAAGTAATAATAAAACCGTCGTAATTTGGAACAGAAAAAAGAAAAGATAAAACAAAATATCAAAAATAATGCAGCTCACTATCCGCATGTTAGCAAAAGAAAATATGGCAACGAGTGCCACTAGATAGGTAAAGGATAAGAAATTACTGATAATGAATTACATCACGTTAATTATAATTAATTACTTTTAGATCATCAGCGTATACAAGGAACTTAGTATTTTGAAAGCATTTGTCTATGTCATTAACGTCAGCTCCGGCTGTCCCTGAAAACCAGCGCTGGGGCTCTGTCTTGCATAGGGTCGCAGCTTTATGCTGAGCGATAGCCGTTTTGCGTGAATGTGACGCATGGTTCCCATAACCTTTTCTTTTTTGAGTGTTGTTCTTTTTTGCGTCATGTTTACGGCAAATAAACGTTTTTTCTTTCTTTATTTCTAATGTATAGAATAAACAATAGTGGTCCTAAGATTGAACCTTGTGGAACACCCGAGGATATATGCAGTGCATCAGACCGATGACTATTCAGGACAATCTTTTGTGTTCTATTTTAAATATGGGATAAGAACCAGCGAAGCAAACCTCGTATACGAGCGTATGAGCAATTAAAAAAGAAAAGCGGAAATTGGCTATCTTCCTATAACCGACCCATCGGAATAGGCTTGTTCCTATTACCGTTTTGCGGCACAAATTACTGACCGCTAAATTAAGTTGCCGAACCAAATTTTTCCTGTTTCGGGCATTTGCCTGGCTAGCCAATTCGGGCCCTGCAGTCGCATCAAACAGTTTCATAAACCTACATTTTAAAATCGAACAGGATTCTGTTTTCAACAAATACAAGTCTATAGTTGATTTGTAACTGGTGAACCTTGTATTTTTAATTTATTTATGAAATTGTATAATTTTATCATATCTTTTAATTTTAATATAATTCGTAAATTGATAACTACCGACTGCGCCGCTCGCCGGACAAAGGGCACCTACACATTGCACGTTATAACGAAATGTAAAAAAGCAAAATGCGTTTCTGCTATGACGAAGTATAATTTCGATTAATACTTATGAAAAATGTAGGTATGAAATTTTCGGCATAACGTAGAAACTTTTTTGATTAAAAGTAAAAATATTTTTTTGTGCCTGTGTTGCTAGCGCTGCTGCTGAGGTCCTGATTTATTTCCTTATTGGGTTCCATAAGACATTTTTCCGTAGTTGCTCAGTCTGGATTAGTACCCAGTTGATGGCAATAGGTTCGCCCTCTATTACGTGGAACTTAAACATAACTGGCGTAATGGGAGTGTTCTAAGGATCATCTCTACCTAACCTTTTGGGGATTACAGGCGTGATGTTATGTTGGTTTGTGCGTTTCGAGTTAGTGAATATTATGATGTATGTGATTTTAAGAAGAAGAAAATTGTAACAAAACCAAGTGTCATATTTGTTATCGTAGTTCTTCTATGTCTAATAGTTGTAAATTTGTTATTAAAAAAATAAAACTTTACTGTTTATTGCAGCTTGTTCTGGTGGTGGGACCAAAACTGACACTAAGAGTTCATCAACAAGTAAAGTGAAAACTACCTCTGGAGGATGTGGAGGCAACACTGAACCCCATACCACTGTGAAAAATCATGGCAATGAGGGCACCACTAAAGTCGAAAGCAAAGCCAGTGGCCACGCCAGTACACAAGACGGTGGATGCAAAAAGTGTAGTGGAAAAGAGAACAATACAAGTCACAGCAATAGCGATCGTCGTGTAGAAAATAAAAGCAATGGAGGCACCAATACAGCCAAACGCGAGACCAAAAGCAATTCTGGTACACAAGACGGTGGAGGCAAAAAGTGTAGTGGAAAAGAGAACAATACAAGTCACAGCAATGGCGATGCTCGTGTAGAAAATAAAAGCAATGGAGGCACCAAAACAGCCAAAAGCGAAACCAAAAGCAACTCTGGTACACAAGGCGGTGGAGGCAAAAAGTGTAGTGGAAAAGAGAACAATACAGGTCACAGCAATGGCGATCGTCGTGTAGAAAATAAAAGCAATGGAGGCACCAATACAGCCAAACGCGAGACCAAAAGCAATTCTGGTACACAAGACGGTGGAGGCAAAAAGTGTAGTGGAAAAGAGAACAATACAAGTCACAGCAATAGCGATCGTCGTGTAAAAAATAAAAGCAATGGAGGCACCAATACAGCCAAACGCGAGACCAAAAGCAATTCTGGTACACAAGACGGTGGAGGCAAAAAGTGTAGTGGAAAAGAGAACAATACAAGTCACAGCAATAGCGATCGTCGTGTAGAAAATAAAAGCAATGGAGGCACCAATACAGCCAAACGCGAAACGAAAAGCAATTCTGGTACACAAGGCGGTGGAGGCAAAAAGTGTAGTGTAAAAGAGAACAACACAAGTCACAGCAATAGCGATCGTCGTGTGGAAAATAATAGCAATGGAGGCACCAATACAGCCAAACGCGAGACCAAAAGCAATTCTGGTACACAAGGCGGTGGAGGCAAAAAGTGTAGTGTAAAAGAGAACAACACAAGTCACAGCAATTGCGATCGTCGTGTGGAAAATAATAGCAATGGAGGCACCAATACAGCCAAACGCGAGACCAAAAGCAATTCTGGTACACAAGGCGGTGGAGGCAAAAAGTGTAGAGGAAAAGAGAACAATACAAGTCACAGCAATAAAAATCGTCGTGAAGTAAATAAAAGCAATGGAGGCACCAATACAGCTAAACGCGAAACCAAAAGCAATTCTGGTACACAAGGCGGTGGAGGCAAAAAGTGTAGTGAACAAGAGAACAATGCAAGTCACACCAATAGCGATCGTCGTGTGGAAAATAATAGCAATGGAGGCACCAATACAACCAAACGCGAAACGAAAAGCAATTCTGGTACACAAGGCGGTGGAGGCAAAAAGTGTAGTGAACAAGAGAACAATACAAGTCACACCAATAGCGATCGTCGTGTGGAAAATAATAGCAATGGAGGCACCAATACAGCCAAACGCGAAACCAAAAGCAATTCTGGTACACAAGGCGGTGGAGGCAAAAAGTGTAGAGGAAAAGAGAACAATACAAGTCACAGCAATAGCGATCGTCGTGTAGAAAATAAAAGCAATGGAGGCACCAATACAGCCAAACGCGAAACCAAAAGCAATTCTGGTACACAAGGCGGTGGAGGCAAAAAGTGTAGTGAACAAGAGAACAATACAAGTCACACCAATAGCGATCGTCGTGTGGAAAATAATAGCAATGGAGGCACCAATACAGCCAAACGCGAAACCAAAAGCAATTCTGGTACACAAGGCGGTGGAGGCAAAAAGTGTAGAGGAAAAGAGAACAATACAAGTCACAGCAATAGCGATCGTCGTGTAGAAAATAAAAGCAATGGAGGCACCAATACAGCCAAACGCGAAACCAAAAGCAATTCTGGTACACAAGGCGGTGGAGGCAAAAAGTGTAGTGCAAAAGAGAACAATACAAGTCACAGCAATAAAAATCGTCGTGCAGAAAATAAAAGAAATGGAGGCACCAATACAGCCAAAAGCGAAGGCAAAAGCAACTCTGGTACAAGTCATACCACTAGCAACTGTCGTGTCAAAAAGAATGGCAGCGGTGGTTCAAGTTCAGCTCAAGGCAACTCTAGTAGCAATGTTCAACACTGCAGACACGGCAAGCATAGCAAATGGTGTCGCAAAGGACATCACACTATAAGCTGCAATCATTCTGAAAGTCGTGCTGAGACCAATGGCACCACAGTCAACGCATCATCTGATTCCAGTGCAACTAGCGAGGTGAAAAGCAACGGCGATGAAGATAAAACAAGCGCAGTCAATAATTCGGAAACTCGTGATGAGAATAAAGGAAATAAGGGCAAAATTAAAGATCAAGGCAAATCTGGTGGTCGTGTCAAACACAGCGGGCGTAGACGAAAACGTTGTGGTAAAGGACATCGCAAAGATGGCACTGGGGACACTCATACAACTACAAACGACACAAGTTCAGAAAATGGTAGCAGTTGTGCAAGTGCAGACGCAAGCAGCACTGCCTCAAGCTCGATTGAGAGGCACGTCAAAAGGTGCGGAACCGGTGGCAGAAGAAGCCACGTAGGTGGCACTAGTGACGAAAAAGAAGGTGAGAGGGACGGAGAGTCTGATGACGTAGAAGTTACAAGCGTCTACGAATCCACGGAAAAAAATTCAGAGAGTGACGAAGATGATGAGAGTAACGAAAAAAATGGTGACGAAGTAGATGATGGAAATGAAAGTGACAAACTTAATGCTAAAGAAAAAGATGATGATGATGACGAAGATTCTGATGACGATAATGTTCATAATAACGAAGAGTCTGGTTACGAAGAGGATGAGGATGACGAAGATTCTGGTGACGAAGATGATGATAATGACGAAGATGATGAAAATGACGAAGATGATGACAATGACGAAGATGATGATTATCAGGGAGAGTCTGATGACGAAGCTGATGATGATGACGAAGAAGTTACAAGCGTAAACGAACACACGGAAAAAAAATCAGAGAGTGACGAAGATGATGAGAGTAACAAAAACAATGGTGACGAAGTAGATGATGGAAATGAAAGTGACAAACTTAATGCTAAAGAAAAAGATGATGATGGTGACGAAGATTCTGATGACTATAATGATCATAATAACGAAGAGTCTGGTTACGAAGAGGATGAGGATGACGAAGATTCTGGTGACGAAGATGATGATAATGACGAAGATGATGAAAATGATAATGACAATGAAGATACTGCAAATGACGACAGAAATGAAGAAAATGTTGAAATCTTTGATGGTGATGAAGATGGGGAAAGTGACGAACAGTCTTGTGACAAAACAAATGATGAGAGTGGCAAAAAGAATGGTGACGATGAAGATGAAGGCAGCTCTGGCTCAGAAACTGCCAATGGTGACGATGATGAGGATGACGAAAAAGATGTCGATGCTGGTGCAGACGAAGAAGATAAAGAGATTGTCGAAGAGTCTGGTCACGAAGAAGATGATGAGGTTTACGAAGAATCTGGTGACGACGAAAATTATGATAGTGACAAGGAGAATACTGGCGAAAAAGATAATAAGAGTGACGAAGAGTCCTATGAAGAAATTAAAATTTCAGGCAATGCTAGCAGTTGTAAAAGTTCAGGCAATGGTAGCAGTTGTGCAAATTCAGGCAATGGTAGCAGTTGTGCAAGTTCAGGCGCAAGCAGTACTGCAGCGCTTACAAGCTCTAATGGTTGTGGGTCTACTAGTGACAATGCAAACAGTAATGCAGTCGAGGAAAGTGGCGAAGAGTCTGGTGACGAAGAAGATGATGACGTTTACGAAGAATCTGGTGACGACGAAAATTCTGATAGTGACAAAGAGAATAGTGGCGAAAAAGATAATAAGAGTGACGAAGAGTCCTATGGAGAAATAAAAATTTCAGGCAGTCGTAGCAACTGTGCAAGTTCAGGCAATGCTAGCAATTGTGCAAAGTCAGGCAATGCTAGCTGTTGTGCAAATTCAAGCAATGCTAGCAGCTGTGCAAGTTCAGGCGCAAGCAGCACTGCAGCGCTTACAAGCTCAAATGGAAGTGGGTCTACTAGTGACAATGCAAACAGTAATGCAGACGAGGAAAGTGGCGAAGAGTCTGGTGACGAAGAAGATAAAGAGATTGTCGAAGAGTCTGGTCGCGAAGAAAATGATGAGGTTTACGAAGAATCTGGTGATGACGAAAATTATGATAGTGACAAAGAGAATAGTGGCGAAAAAGATAATAAGAGTGAAGAAGAGTCTTATGAAGAAATTCAAATTTCAGGCAGTCGTAGCAGTTGTGCAAGTTCAGGCAATGCTAGCAGTTGTGCAAGTTCAGGCAATGCTAGCAGCTGTGCAAGTTCAGGCAATTGTAGCAGTTGTGCAAGTTCAGGCAGTACTAGCAATTGTGCAAGTTCAGGCAGTGGTAGCAATTGTGCAAGTTCAAACAATGCTAGCAGTTGTGCAAGTTCGGGCAGTGCTAGCAGTTGCGCAAGTTCAGGCAATGCTAGCAGTTCTGCAAGTTCAACCAAAGCTAGCAGTTGTTCAAGTTCAGGCAATTGTAGCAGTTGTGCAAGTTCGTGCAGTAATAGCAGTTGTGCAAGTTCTGGCAGTGGTAGCAATTGTGCAAGTTCAGGCAATGCTAGCAGTTGTGCAAGTGCGAGCAGTGCTAGCAGTTCTGCAAGTTCAAGCAATGCTAACAGTTGTTCAAGTTCAGGCAATTGTAGCAGTTGTGCCAGTTCGTGCAGTACTAGCAGTTGTGCAAGTTCAGGCAGTGGTAGCAATTGTGCAAGTTCAGGCAATGCTAGCAGTTGTGCAAGTGCGGGCAGTGCTAGCCGTTCTGCAAATTCTAGCAATGCTAGCAGCTGTGCAAGTTCAGGCGCAAGCAGTACTGCAGCGCTTACAAGCTCAAATAGAAGTGGGTCTACTAGTGACAATGCAAACAGTAATGCAGACGAGGAAAGTGGCGAAGAGTCTGGTGACGAAGAAGATAAAGAGATTGTCGAAGAGTCTGGTCACGAAGAAGATGATGAGGTTTACGAAGAATCTGGTGATGACGAAAATTATGATAGTGACAAAGAGAATAGTGGCAAAAAAGATAATAAGAGTGACGAAGAGTCCTATGAAGAAATTAAAAGTTCAAGCAATGCTAACAGTTGTTCAAGTTCAGGCAATTGTAGCAGTTGTGCAAGTTCGTGCAGTACTAGCAGTTGTGCAAGTTCAGGCAGTGCTAGCAATTGTGCAAGTTCAGGCAATGCTAGCAGTTGTGCAAGTTCAGGCAATGCTAGCAGTTGTGCAAGTGCGGGCAGTGCTAGCAGTTCTGCAAGTTCAAGCAATGCTAGCAGTTGTTCAAGTTCAGGTAATTGTAGCAGTTGTGCCAGTTCGTGCAGTACTAGCAGTTGTGCAAGTTCAGGCAGTGGTATCAGTTGTGCAAGTTCAGGCAATGCTAGCAGTTGTGCATGTTCAGGCAATGGTAGCAGTTGTGCAAATTCAGGCGCAAGCAGTACTGCAGCGCTTACAAGCTCTAATCGTTGTGGGTCTAATAGTGACAATGCAAACAGTAATGCAGACGAGGAAAGTGGCGAAGTGTCTGGTGACGAAGAAGATAAAGAGATTGTCGAAGAGTCTGGTCACGAAGAAGATGATGAGGTTTACGAAGAATCTGGTGATGACGAAAATTATGATAGTGACAAAGAGAATAGTGGCGAAAAAGATAATAAGAGTGACGAAGAGTCCTATGAAGAAATTAAAAGTTCAAGCAATGCTAGCAGTTGTTCAAGTTCAGGCGATTGTAGCAGTTGTGCAAGTTCGTGCAGTACTAGCAGTTGTGCAAGTTCAGGCAGTGATAGCAGTTGTGCAAGTTCAGGCGCAAGCAGCACTGCAGCGCTTACAAGCTCAAATGGATGTGGGTCTAGTAGTGGCAATGCAAACAGTAATTCAAAAGTTACAAGGTCAGGCAATGGTAACTGTACCACAGCTTCTAGTGGCGTTGCCGCTGATTCTGGAGATACAGTCACCACTGTGGCTGAACCCAGCGCTAAGACTGCCAGTGACGCAAGTCATAGCTGCAACACTGGAACAACCAACAACGCAAATGCAGAAACCGCCCGAACAAGTGTCACCAATGGGCATGGCTCTGTCAACAGTCGTTCTAGTTACACTAGCTTTCAAAAATCAAGCAGTCAAAACTCATATTCGAAAATGACTTCTTCACGAGGCAGCGACGGTACTGTTACGACCAAAGTGTTGAGCACAAACTGCACTGCAGCCAAGGCATCAGAAGATAGCAGCAGAAAGACCAAAGTTGGAGACACTTACGTTGTAGAGAGTCGTCATAGAGACGTTGAAGCAAATCAGGAAGGTAGCAGATTCCAAGAAGATACGGCTCGTGATTGCAATGGAACAGTGCAGAGGGAAACAAAGCTAGCTCAAGAAGATCGTGGTCATATTCAATATCATGAAGATCACAGCAAACAACTTCGGAGTCCCTGTGAAACCATTGATGTAAAAAGCAGCCATACTGACGAAAGCGGTTATGAAAATGGTTACGCAATTATTCAAAAGACAGAAATTGACAATGAATAACTTCATATCTCAGGGACAGTTCCCGTATTGTTAAGAACGTTCGCATTTTTTAATAGATTCAGACTGTGGTTCAGTCTAAATGTGTCTAAAAATACCTCTAATTAAAGTAACTACATTTTTGACAATGATGTCGCTGTGATGAAATGGCGACTTTGAACGAACTTTTTATATTTGTATATTTGCTTATTTTTACTTTACTCACACACTGACTTATTCCTAGTTAATATTTTAGGAAAATCATATATTTTTACAATTGTTTATAAATATGTGAGCACAATGTACCTATCACGTGATTAATTTATATGCCTTTGCTTTATTTTTATTTTTTTTGTACCAATAGTGGTTTATTAGTTTTATTCTTGGTGCATCGTCTTCACATATAGAAATATAATTAATGTATACAAAATATTGGTGCCGATTCTCTTGTACACCGAACTAAACTAACTAAACTATCACTAAAATTCTTTACTTTTTACTATGAGAATCTTGAAGCTATTCTGCGAAAAAAAATCTCTAAATTTAAATACAATTTTGACACAACTATATTCGAATTTGACAATCGCGAGTCCACGCGTTTTTTTTTCTATTGGTTTTGCAACGTCTTTGTTAGAGCCGGAGGCAGCCTGGGGCAGCCTCGACGTGTTTTGTATGGAAGTTTTTACTTTTTGGATGGAAAATATAAAATAAAAATATCTACATGTAGAATATTGGAGGTTTCTGGGTTACATAGGGGGTCGAAATTTTCATTATTTTTGTGATAGGACACACCGTTTTCGAGATATATTATGAGCAGAAAAGAAAAAAAAGTTACAAGTACCTTTTTTGCACGTCTGAAGTCGAGGTGTTGGTGTGAATTTTAGTTCACGCCAACTAATTTTATTCCACACCTTTTTATTCGCGATTAAAAGTAGTCAGATTCATGTTCAGAATTAGTTAGACAATCAAATTTTTAGGTAAAAAACGTAAAGTTCAGAATAGAAAAATTGCCATTTCACTAAACTAAAAAAACAGTGCCATCTTAGTGCTGTCAAACTAAAATATAGCTAAGTTGTGTCACTTTAGTCAATTTCAGAATGGAAAACCGTCATTTGACAGGATTAAACCAAATTTTAGTGATATTTAGTCTAGTTTAGAGGCATTTGTGACAAGAGAATCGGCACCATTGTAAAACATTTTAAAAGAGCAACGGTGGAGTTTCTTGCCACTTCTTCTCCATACGAAACTACTTTTTGGAAGTGGCGCCTAGAATCAGTTCTATTTTTAATGTAAATTTTGACGTTCAAAAGTGCCTTTTTATGGGCCTATTTGAAATAAATGCTTTGACTTTGACTTTGACTTTGATATTACAGGAATTGGCCTTTTGATTGATATTACAATATCTTCTCTATGATATTTATAAGAATAAATTTAATATTAACGAAAGCAATAATTCTTAAAAATATTCATATGTTCTTGAGCACATCACACGATGAAAACATAAGTTTTCATCGTGTGATCACACATCTTTCGTCTTTGTTTTCGCTATCAGAAACAGATTCACAATGGCTGATTAAAATTTAACAATAAAAAATTAACGGATAATTGATTTACCGTGAGAATCATGAATCATAGGCGGTCTAATGAACATAGGTTCCTATTTTTTTTTCATTGCGCAGCCTTGTGGGCAGAGTTCGGACTAACCTCGGTTCATGTACCGTATTGTATTATTATGTAAGAATATTGTGTACTGCGATCTTTCGTTTCCTTATAACCACGCTAGATTCAAATTTGATAAATGAAATTTGAATATTAAAGTATGTATTCTATCTGACCAATATTTTTAAAGTACTTTCCCAATAAAAGTTCTTAATTGTTCAATCACACTAAAAATATTTCAAATTTTCAACGGATAAACTAAATTGGTTTTCAAATGTATTCATTTAACTGCTTGTTAGGTATTCAGTAACAAACTACATCAGTTATTTATAACGAGTATGTACTTCAAACTATTTCTTGCCGGTGGAATTTTAGCGCGCTCTCTAGAGTGGAAAGAACATAAAAAATTTGAGTAAAAAGAAAAAAAACTGTAATTTTTGTTTCAACGTCCCACTGTGCAATCGGGTTACTTACTATTTCTTCAATATAAACTAGAACTACCGACATTACGTCTTTATTGCTTATGTTTCGATTTAATTTTAAGTTTTTCGAAATTTCTGTTTTGGTATACTGTTTTTTTTATATATTTTTTTTAATTGCAAATTGTGTTTCTGTTTAGATAATTAATAAATTGACGAACATCATAAGTACGTTGTTTCTTTTTCCTTTGGATTAATCTAGTTGCCAAAACGCAGTAGGTTCTTATGGAAAAGAACGGGCAAGAAACTACATGCAGAACACTTAAAAAAAACAACTAGGCTGAAGTGAGCTGTCATCCTAAAGATGGCAACGCAGTTCTGCGTCTGGGAGGCCTACTCTCTAACTCCTTCCACGTAGAACCACCTACGGGCCCTTCCGAAAGTACTTCGAAACTTCAGAGGACCCTACCCGAGATTAATTAACTTTGTCGTACGGGTTGGACACATGGGGATTAGGGACAACCTAATAGACAATAGACAGCCTAGACATATAGGGATGATGACTAATTTTTAAAAGTTTCGAAAAAATTAGGAAATTTCAAAGAAGGCATATCAAAACTGAGACAATCGAAAATATCTGTTAAATTGATGTAAATATGAAGAAGCTACACGCTGTAATAGTTTCGCTAGTATGAACTTACAAAGTCGTGACGTCAATTCTACGATAGTCCTGTCCTCGTGTAACACTTATTTTAAACGTTTATAACTTGGCCATTTTTCAGGCTTTTACACTTTTTAGTACTTTCACTAATTGTTTCAATAATTAAAGATAATAACAATAAGAGTTCGTTTTTTTCCTCGCAAGTGTGTTGAAAAACGTCGTGCGACACGCGTGTGCATTGATCATTACCCAAATCCAATATTATAATGTTATGTTTTCATAATATTGTGTGCACTATTTGGAAATCGTCGTGGTGAAGAGCAATGGTTACAGCCGCGACTTACGAGTTGTAGGTCGGAGGTTCTCGAACCCAGACAGACGCTTTACTTTGTGTAAATTATTTCATCACCACTGCTCTCAAAACGGTGAAGGAAAACATCGTGAGGAAACCGGCATGTTTTAGAACCGAAAATTCGAGGACATGTGACATCTACCAACCCGCATTGGGCCCGCGTGGTGGATTACGGCCCACTCCCTCTCACAGAGAGGAGGCCTGTGTCCCAGCAGTGGAAACATAATAGGCTGATTATGCTATGCTTATGCTATTTGGCAACAAATATAATAAAAATAACAGAAAAATAGCAGCGAAGTGCGAGTCGGCCTCGCACTCGAAGGGTTCCGTACCACCGTACAATAGAAATAGAAAATATTTTATTCCATTTTTATTTTTTTCCAGTAATACAGTAAGCAGGTTCAAACGTAAACAGCAAGTTGAGACGACATGAGTAGCTTAAAATACTACCTACTTCTAGGTTACAATATTGTATTATTTGCCAGTGTTCCCCATAACCAGACAGTGAATCTGTACGAGGATGTCCAGTATGACCCACTGTATACTCGGGTTATTTACCATTTCTTCCATATGAATTAGAACGATAACACTACATATTTTTTTAAGTTTCTTGCATGACCCCCATTTAATCTTAACTTTCTTTAATTTTTTGTTGTTATAGCGGCCATATTAGCACACTCTGTTAACATTTCAAGTCTCTAGAAAAAAATATACATGTGTCACATGCCCGGGCTTTGTCGACTGAAGATTAGACAAAATTACAGATAGAATAGACAAAATGGCATGTTCGTTAAACATCTGTTTTTGTCTATTCTTCCATTTACAAAATTTGTTTCTATGGTGGTTATCTGCGCGTGCAGTGACAGACGGACGGATGGACAAAGGAACCCACTGACTACTTAGAGATACTACGTATAAGGAACCTTAGTAATAGAGCCCCGTTGACACGCTTTGGGTGCGGAATAATGAAAAGTTTATCTGTTATTCGTTATTACCGCGATAGCTGGCAGATATTTTATTGTTTTACTGTAGGTACTTAAGAATTTTATTTTTGGCTTTATAATGTGATGTTTTTAGATAGAGGTTGAAAGAAGTGTTGCCAACACTACTATTTAGTATCCTACTTTATTGGTGGCCTAAATACTATATATCGAAAAGGAGGCTAAACTACTATATTTTCCAGTGAAAATAAAAATATCACTGAAAATGAAAATAGCTTTATAACAAAACGCAGCCGTAATCTGTTTTTTGTTTGTATTCAGAAATACATAAATCAGTTGTGTGGCCAAATCGAATGCTTAAAAAAATGCAACACGTGTTCCACAGTGCTTCTGTCTTTTCTCATATTTTCAAAATAGTAGCATTTCTTCTTTCTATACCAGCAACTTTTGCTTTAACTGAGCGCATATTTTCAATGCTGAATACAAAATGGCGAGATCAGCGCAATAGGGCTAGTATTAATCACGTAAAAGGTGAAATAAAGGTTTTTCGTAACCATAAATAATGTTTTTTTGTTCATAATTGTTCCCTTCAACAAATGCACCTGCCATCTATTCTCTTCACCACCCTTGGTTGACTGGTACAGAATGCCTAAGGCACTAAGTCCGCCTTTGTACCTCTTCGGGTTCGATAAGTTTAAATAAATAATAATTGTGAGACAAAAAAAAACCTGTTAATAAAGGCTCAAAGTGGCAAAAACTTGTGTTTTTAGGGTTCCGTACCTCGAAAGGAAAAAACGGAACCCTTGTAGGATCACTTTGTTGTCCGTCCGTCCGTCTGTCTGTCTGTCAAGACCCTTTTTCTCAGGTACGCGTAGAAGTATCAAGCTGGAATTTATATAAAATACTCAGGTCTACTGTCCCTTGCAGCTGTGAAAAAATTAAACTTCTAAGCCAAAGCAATCAAAAGATACATCCGTTTATGCAGCAAATTTCCGCAAATTTTCGACACTCGCAAGGAAATCAAAACCGCACTGCAGGGTACTTCCCGTGAACTCAGAATCTTGAAATTTGGTACGAAGCAACGTCTTATAGCAGAAAAATAGCGAAAACCGTAAATTTTTAATTACATCATATAACAAAAATATTTTTAATGATTTTTTAAACTTACTGCCCCTTTCCTCATGAACGCGTGTGAACTTTTACTTATATACCTACAGGTTTGTACGGAACCCTCGGTGCGCGAGTCCAACTCGCACTTGGCCGGTTTTTTTTTAATGTAAGAACCTGCTTTATTTTATTTTTTCGCCGTCTACTATATTTTTACAGGCAATGACTTCGAAAATACAACCTATATTTGATTTAAGGAAATTGACAACCCTGGTTGAAAAACAGAGATACAGAACCCTAAATGTGGATCTGTTTTCGCTAATAGTTCGGCTAAACATCAAAGATGGCTGTTTATCTGAATTTGTATAGTCTATAAAGTAAATTAAGTGTATTTCTGGTTTCACTGTGACCACGAGTTAGAGTTATACAAGACAATCTTACATTACAAAATGGGTGCGGACTCGTAGCCCCCAGTGTACCTAAAATGACTACCTTTTGTCCTGTGCTAATATTTGTTGCTAATATTTCTACACCATAATTAAGTGGGACATCACTTAATGATTAGTATGGTGAAAATATATCGATGTAAAAATTCCTTTTGTAGAAGGTACAGTTTCTATCAATAATTTATACGAGTACCGTGTTTAAACTAAGTATGACATATTTATTTTGTGCAAAGAGTTCTTCTGTAAATCTATCACTGGCGATATAAGTAAAAAAAGATTAAGTGTCTAAAATTCGTATTGTAAAATTTAAATCGTAAAAAGTGTAAAGTATCGGCAATGGATGATTTGTTTATGGTTCCAAATTCATTTTGTTTGTTTTTTTTTTCTGTTGTTAGATTGGCACAACTGTCCATTTTGGTGATTTTGGCGCGGAGTTTCAGTTGCATCTGTTATTTAGATTCAATACAGTCATGTTTTTAGCTATAACATATCTAGTGTGTATTACGAATTTCATAATGGACAAAAACATTCAGATCTATTACAGATCTATTAAAGGAAATATTTGATTGTTTGTTTATATTGAATAGGCTCCGAAACTACAGGACCGATTTGAAAAATTGTTTTACCACTAGAAGCCGAAATGATGACAAAAAAAAAAGATTGCCTATGTTAATCTGACATTAACATAGGCAATCTTTTTTTTTTGTGTCGAAATTTACGCAGACGCAGTCGCGGGCGAAGTGCTTGTATTAGATATTTTGAAAATGGATAACATTCATATTATAAAAAGAAAACGCGGATAAGTATTGTTGTTCAAAGACCACCAGTAAAATATATCTTTAATCAATCAGCGTAGCCTTTTAACAACTATTTCTGGGTCAGTTTCCAGTCCAACCGCATGGAGCTGAATACCAATATTTTACATGGAGTGACTGCCCACTGACCACCACAACCCACTTACTGAGTAACATGGTACCCCTTAGAAAGACTGGTTGTCAGATATTCTGGCTTCTGACTACAATTTATGAAACACACAAACAACGAAAAACTGTTTCAATTTTGAGTTTCATGGTTCAATAGGTAGACACTGTTCCAAAACCGAATCGGGGCACCCCCGACTCCACGTAGTCTTTTGGCTCCTACCCCTAAATATAAAAATCCCCTGTTTATAAAAATCCGGAGGCGCGAAGGGAGGGCAACCCCCGCCCGCTGAGCCGAAGCTGCGGAGGTGAGCATGGGTGCCTATCCTTTGTTACGTAAGGGCGAAGGGGTTGCACTTCCCGCAGCGCCGGAGCCGTTGCTAAAGCGACATTTAAGTGTTTTGAGGTGAGGTTACAATAATTAGTTTTTCTCAAGAACGGTGCGTTACCTTTTCATGGGAATGGTACCAGGGGGGACGGAGCACCCTCCCCTATCACCCCACCCCCTCATCCTGCCAAACGATACTAAATTTTACCCGTATTTTTTTTTAATGAAAAATACGACTGTCCCAAAGTCTCTCTCAAACATATTCTCTCTAGCCGCACGCGCTCGTAGAAACCACATGGCCCGGCAGCGGATGCAGAGTTTAAACTGTTACGTGTATATATATACAGACACCTTAGGTAGTACTTATTGACGAAGAGGTGCAGTCTGACTGATTTGTTAGTCCAGTGAAACTCAAAGTATTTATTTCAAATATTAATTTCAGACTGTCAAGGTCGGTTGGTCAGAAAGATGTAGCCCATTCCAAAGTGTAGTAGATATTTTTGGAGAAGAACGGGCAAGAAACTCCACGGACACTCTTTTAAATAATATTGTTCTATCTATATCTAGGACGCTTTTAACGTTCTGCATCGTTCTCACATGCATAATTTCAACATGAAACCAATATATTGTAACCATAATTTGATTTAAAAGAGTGTCCGTGGAGTTTCTTGCTTGTTTTTCTCCATAGGTACCTACTACGTTTTGGAATGGGCTTCATTTTTCTGACCGACCTACCGACCTTGACAATTCAAAAGTGCCTGTTATTGGTTTATTTGAATAAATGCTTTGAGTTTGAGTTTGATCCATCTTAACCACTCCAACCCAAAGTTCAATATGTTTTTTTCCGTATCCTGCAATAGTCCGACACCAACCGGGGGTTGTCCTTGGGTGCACTATCGCAGTGCATACAGGGATAATCGTCGGTTGCTGCCTCATTCCATTTAAAAATTTCGAAGAGGTCTATGCGAGTTGGCTTCGGCCCCTCGTACGCCTTCCCAAAGGACAGGGACCCCAGGGTTCCAAGATATGTCAAAGACACTTAAAATAATAATAAATCGTCCAAATAGTGTCTTTACATTTCTCCTAAAACAATTTTTAAGGGGAAACATAATTTTAATATTTTATGTTGTGGACTCCACACTAGGTCGAGCCTGTCTCGTGGAGTTCTTGAGAGTATTAAACAATTTGAAATCACTTATAACACATAACATCACGCCTGTTATCCCCGAAGGGTTAGGCAGAGGTGTACTTAAAGTACACCCACATTTCGCCAGTTATGCTTCAGTACCATGTAATAGGGGGGAGCCTATTGCCATCAGCCGGGCACAAATCCAGACTCCGGGCTGCTACTGAGAAATGATATATAGAAAAACCAAAAAATACGAATGTAATATACCTATGTGAGGGTTCACAGGTAGTGTGAGACTGATATGAGTGAGGAAGTGAGTGAGATAATGTGTTTGTTATGAATATGTTATGACATTAATCTAACGAAGGCTTCGGTATCTGAGTAGGATTGACCTGACAGCCATAGTTTACACATTTTTTAACTTGATTGGTTCAAAACAAAAATGTCAGTATTTTGCAATTTCATTGCAAACGAAACTGAGCATAAATTCTTGCTTAAGTTGTGCAAAGGCAGTTTTTAGGTACTACGGTAAGTGGACATTGTAGATTCGCTGTTTAAGAAGTTCTTTATATTCTGTGAATTGGATTGTCATTGTGTGTTATTTTAGTACAACTTTAACAATGTAAAACTGTTGGATATTATTTACTGGTGTTTCTTTATACAGGTGATCTGGAGGATAATGAAAGTGTTTTCTATCCAACTTGTAGGTACTGATCTTTGGGCTCCTTGAGGTTATACCGACTCTGCCCCATACTGGTATGCAGGAGCAGAGAACTGACTCACAGACACCAGGTGTAAGATCTTTTTGCAGGCCGAGCTACTAACAGTTTCATTTCGTGAATCACCAAGGTGTAATTGCACCCCCTGGCTTCAAAATAAAAAGAAAACGAAAAAACATTCAGAACTAAAAAATATCCAAAAACGCCTTAATACAGTATTATAGAACCGAATCTATTCGAGGTGAGATCTTGAAATTTTCTTGACCGAACTCCTTTTCCGAAAGTCTAATCGACCCCAGGCAGGGTGCTAACGTTATCGAGTTTGCTTCCCTCGCTCTTGCATCCTACTTACTACTCTACATTAATTCATAAGCTTATTTTTATGAATCGACACTTATAGTTCTTTTTCTGTACGCATGAACAAAATTAAATCTATCATAAACCACGCGACTTGCAAAAATTATCGAACTCGCTCTTGCATCCTACATTCTCATTATTAAGCTTTTCATAAGTTACTCCTTGTATGAATGGTCAAACGATAACCTAACATATAATATCCGAGGTGAAGTGCAAAAATGATCGAGCCCGCCTCGTGGAGGTGAAGATGCACCTCCCTGAAAATAAACTTGCCGGCGCCGTGAACGTGGCGAAGTTTTGAACCAACAATATCTGGGAAAAGTCGTGACACTTAGAAAATGAAGTTTACGGCGAAATAATTAACATTCCACTTTGCCCCAATGGTGGGACGGATTGATGGCGCAAAGTGGAATAATCAACGAGAGTAGCCGCGGATCGAGGTGCGATTTGAGAAGCCTTTGTCCAGCAGTAGACTGGTCTATACATGCTGATTCAAAACTAACGTCAGTCACCAGAAGGCAAATTCTCGTACTTAAAAACGTTCACAATCTAGTCGCAGTCAAGTATCGGCGACCATCAATGTCAAAAATTTAGGTGGATTCGAGGTATTTTTGACAGGTTGGGACTTTTTTTTTTTTTTTGGGTGCGAAATCATCAAATGACTTCTCCCGCTCTGGGTGGAGCGGGAGGGCGTGTCAGACTTTTACTGACTAAAACCCACCCGTGTTCCTTCAGTTGCCTGTGCCAGGGCCACGGTTTTCTCTGTAGAATAACCCGCGACCCTGAGGCGTCGGCCCTATCGGACCCCGTCACTTTGTGCTGACATCTCTTTGAGGCGCGCGTGGAACACAACGCGCCGTCGACCCGGGCCTGGTCCTTACCGGACGGCGAGCTACCCATTGCTCGCCGTCCGCAAGCCCGCGCCTACGGTGGCCGGGAATCTGCAGGCGACTCCCGACGCCCAGGGCGTCTCCTGCGGCGGCTAGTGGGGGCGTGAGGGCGCAAGGCTCTCTCCCTCACCCGCTCCGCCTCCTCCTTCGCGAGCATTACTGCTTTGCAAAAGGAGGTGACGGCTTTCCATTCCCTCTCGCTCCGTACCATGGCCTGGACCAGGGCCGGACGCGAGAGATCGCCGCCGCCAATCGCCTCCCTGAGGACACTGCGGTGCTCCGCCCAAGCTGGGCATACCTCCAACGTATGCTCCACCGTGTCCTCCGGGCGATCCACACAATGGTGACACCCGGGCGTTTCCTCCCGCCTTATGCGAAACAGGAACCTCCCGAAACAACCGTGTCCGGTGAGAACCTGTGTCAGGCGGAAGGTGAGGACGCCGTGGCGCCTCTCCAACCACTCCTCAAAGAGGGGACTTACCGCCGCTATTGTGGCGTGCCCATGACAGGTTGGGACTGAGATTATAATGCGAATGTTCTTAATAATACGGGAATTTCCCCTCTGCACGCGAAGCAGATATTTTACTGTCCTTAATACGGGCAAATTTTGTCCTTAATGCTACTAAGTAGAGCAAGACAAGGAAGCGTTCCAGTCAGACCTTGAAAACCGATTCGCTGCCGTTGAAACTACAAATGACGTCGACGAGGCGCTCGAACAAATGGTGGAAATCCTCAGGGAGAAAGGTACGCGATTTATAAAATTCGGCGTACGGGCAGGAAAGCCAAACTTTCGGCAGAGATTCTGTAGCTTATGTCGGGACGACGTCAAAACCCACATATCACTTCGTCAGAACAACGGGCACTCAACAAGAATATTAGGACATTGGTAAGACGCGACCTCCGACGCTCCAATACACGCTCTATAGCGGCAGCGATTGAGCAAAATCGGGTGTGGAAAGTTCGTCCAATCACTTGGGAGGAGCCACCTGACGAAGTTGACCAAATCAACTGGGGATATCATCGTTTCGAAGCCGGAGATCCTTTCGGAAGTCGAAAACTTCTACAGCCAATTGTTGACCTGACCTGAGACCTGAGAATTAAGGACCACCTTAACCCGCCATTTCACAGAACACCTGACGAAGTCAATCAAGATGAAATCGACGGGGCTCTTAAACAGCTTAAAAATGGAAAAGCCCCTGGTGAAGACGGAATTACGACCGAGCTCCTGAAAGCGGGAGGCAGTCCTGTACTGAAAGAGCTTCAGGAACTCTGTCTTGTTCTCTGGGAGAACTCCAGGAGCGTGGCGAAGGAGCGTTGTCGTTCTCTTCTTTAAAAGGACTATGAGAAGGCGTTTGACTCTATCGAGAACTGGTCTGTTTTGGAGTATCTGCAGCGATGCCTAGTTGACTGGCGATACATCCAAGATCTGAGATGTCTGAATGAAAACGCGACTATGACCGTCCAAACTCAGGACCAGCGAACTGAACATATCCTCTTGCGTCGAGGGGTGAATCAAGGACGTAATTTCCCCGAAACTGTCCTCTAACGCATTAGAGGATGCGTTTAAGACGCTGAACTAGAAAAGACGCGGCATTAACATCAACGACGAGTACATCTCACACTTGAGATTTGCAGAGGACATCGTCATACTGGCTGAATCGCTGCATGACCTGCAGCATATGCTGGACGACCTAGTTGATTCTTCTGTACGCATTGGTCTCCGGATGAACTTGAACAAAACACAAGTTATGTTCAACGATCACGTCACTCCGGGACCGATTGCTGTCAATGGCGGTGCTCTCGAAGTTGTTCGAAAATATGTTTACCTCGGGCAAACTCTTCAATTTGGTAAGAACAACTTTGAGAAGGAGGCTAACAGAAGAATTCAGCTGGGCTGGGCAGCGTTCGGGAATCTTCGTCGAGTCTTCTCGTCGCTTATTCCACAGAGCCTAAAGACATTGGTCTTTAGGCTCTGTGGAATCTCAGTGGGTCCTCAGTGCGTCCTGTCTGTTATGACCTACGGAGCCGAAACGTGGACACTCGCGGTACGGCTGGTTCATAAATTCAAGGTTCCTCAGCGAGCTATGGAACGAGCTATGCTTGGAGTCTCTCTGAGGGATAGAATCCGGAATGAGGTGACCCGGAAGAGAACCAAAGAGAATATAGCACACAGAATTAGCAAGCTGAAGTGGCAATTGTACGGGGATATTAGCCGTAGAACCAATGACCTTTGGGGTATTTTGTCTATTTTATCTGTATTTTTGTCTATTCTGCCGTCGACAAATTTCGGTCATGCTTGCGTGCAGGAGATGGTGGGATGAACTCTGCTTTTTGCAAAAGGATTGGCAACAAACAACAGTTGTTAGGGATGGTTAAGTGGAAGGCAGGAAGGGACGCTTTTGCCCTGAAGTGGAATACAAACTGCTGATGATAATAATAATTGTTGGGTACCTACAGTTTTGTAATAAAAATTGGTTAAATTAGTTTAACTTTATTAAAATTGGAATAGGAGTTTCATGATTGACTCTATAACTGATACCTTGCTTTGAAATTCATGATTATTTATTTATTTTTAGGGTGAGAAATCGTCAAATGACTTCGATCTGGGCGTGTCAGACTTTAACTGACTAAAACCCACCCGTGTTCCTTCAGTTGCCACGGTATCTCTTTCGAAAAACCCGCGATCCTGGCAGGCAGCGGCCTTAACGGACCCCGTCTGTTATTGCTGACATCTCCTTGAGGCGTGCTGCCCATTGCTCGCCGTCCGCAAACCCGTGCCTATGATGGCCGAGAATCTACTGGCGATACCCGACGCCCAGGACGTCTCCAGCGGGGAGTATGTGTGGGTGTGAGGTTGCAACGGTTGCCTCTCCCTCACACGCTCCTCCGACTTCTCCTTTTCTCGCATTAAACAAAAAAAAAAAAAGCCTTTTATTCCATGCAACCTCAAATACAGTACTTTTTAACTTTGAGCAAAAAAAAAATTCAACATTTCAATTTAAACAAATAATTTTAAGTAAAATCAATTGATTTTTGTTTCAATATTGTTTCGCATGCAATTTATAATAATGAGTAAACTAAGTAATATTACAAAAATATAACATTTAATTATGTAACAAACCTTACATTAAAATTTGATTAGAATATATTACATTTTTTGTTTATACATTTCATTTTTATTATTTGTTTACCTAAATACTTTTATTTCAAAATTATTATAGACTATTATTACATATTAGTTTAAGTTACTGTATACCTAGTATAATTCTAATTAGCATGGACCCCTCTCAGGTAAAGGCCTCCTCCAAGGCTTTCAATGTATCTCTATTTTTTGCTGATATTAACCAGTTTGTTCCTGCTGTCTTCTTTATATCATCCTCCCATTTCATATACGGTCTCCCTACTCAGCGTTTGCCTGGCGGGCCCTTCCATGTAATGACATTTATGGTCCACCTGTTGTCCACATAACGGACAACATGGCCGGCCCATCTGAATTTTAGTGTTTGGGCATAACTCAGCGCGTCTATCGCTTTAGTGTAGTTTCTTATTTTTGTGTGTCGTATTTTGTGCAATTTCTTTATATTCAGCATACTACGTTCCATTCCTTTCTGGCACGATCTAATTTTGTTTTTAACTTTCTTCGTAATTTTCCAGGTCTGGCAGCCATAAGTTAGGGAAGGCAGAATGCATGAGTCCATAGTTTTCTTTTTAAGCTTTATGCCGCATGTTACTTTTAAATATTTCTTATAGACTCCAATATTTGTTCCACGCGTTTTTAAGTCTACGCTCTATCTCCAATTCGTTGCTATTGTTTTTGAAGCTTATTTGTTTACCAAGATAGATATACTGGTCCACGTACTCCAGTGGCTCATTCTCTAACCTCATACACTTTTTGATGCTGTTTGTCATTGTTTTCGTCTTTGATAGGTTCATCGCCAATCCCACTTGTCTGCTGTTTACGTGAAGTGTCTCTAACATATATTGCAGGCCACAGCTAGTTTCTGATAATAATACTATATCGTCTGCGAATCTTAGATGGGTGAGGTATTTGCCATTAATGTACAAACCGCATTTTTTCCAGTCCAGCTTGCTTATGATGGTTTCCAGTACAGCTATAAAAAGTTTTGGCGATATTGGGTCGCCCTGCCTTACTCCTCTCTTTATAGGAAAGCTTTGTCCAATTGTTTCGAATTTTACTTTGCTAGTGCTGTTACCATATATGTTCCTTATCACTTCTATGTATTTATTCTCTACTTTTTGAACTTTTAAGGCTTCCCAGATACTTGTGTGAGATATTGTGTCAAATGCTTTTTGATAGTCGACAAAGGCGATGTATAGCGGTCTTTGTCTTTCCTGGTACTTTTCAATAACTAATTCTAAAGAGTGAATGTGGTCTATTGTAGAGAATCCTGCCTTTTCTACGGGTTGCCTAGCGTTTCGCTTATTCTCTTATTAATGGTCGAAGAGAATAGTTTGTATAGAGTCGGTAAAATACTAATAGGTCTGTAGTTACCAATGTCATGAGAGTCGCCTTTTTTATAGAGTAGGATGATGTTCGATTCGGACCACTGCGTAGGTATAATCGCCGTTTCTAATTTCTCGCATTACCGCTTCGCAAAAGGAGGTTATGAATACAGCCCTTTGTTGTGAAATCGGACAGGTATGTGCCCGACCCAGTTCTCGAAAATGGAAGTTGTACTGAGATCGATCCATCATCACTGACAGGACTGTTGTTGCCAATAAGCCTGATATAGTGGTGGTGGATCGATTAGGGCGGCGCAATGATTGTTGAGATAACGGTCCCGCATGACGGGAACCTCGTGAAAGCCGAGAAAGATAAAACCAATCAAGTCTTGACTTATTATTATAACAGCTAACCACCATCGAAAGTTCACACTGAACAGCTTGTTATAATGAGCAGTTCATATTGAACTGCTCGGTTTATTTACACACATGAACGATGCTGTTGAGTATGCTACATATACTACTATATAGGATTTTACTGAAAAAAAAACTAATATGATAATAACCATAAACTGAATTGAACATTTAGAATAATTTTGAATACGATTTTTTTAAACGATGTAGGTGACGATCTTGAATAGATGTCTCATTTCGATCTGAATGCAACAGTCACTTCGAATAGATGATTCTGGTTACAATTAACATTCGTCATGAATAGAGGATTCTGAATGTTGAATAGTCATAGGGATACTTGAAGGGTTAAACAATGGAATATAGGGTATTCAGATCTGATTACCGATCTGAATACCCTATATTTCAACTACTGACCAGCCCTATCATAGATAATCTATAATACCATATATAATCCTAGGTACTGAGGGAAAAAAAAGACATCGACATCCGAAGACGTACGAAGGTTTTTATATCGGAAAACGAGTTATGGAACTCAAATGGAGTTGGGCAGGACACCTGGCAAGTCGCAGTGATGGCAGGTGGAGTAAGGCAGTGACCGAGTGGCGTCCAAAGACTGGAAGACGAAGTGTCGGTCGTCCGGCGGCGAGATGAGCGGACGATATTGTTGCCATCGCGGGCAGAACCTGGATGAGGCTGGCACAGGAGCGTGGGGATTGGCACAAGGAAAGAGAGGCCTAAGTTAAGCAGTGGGTGAAGTCGGGCTGTGAATTATTGTGGTTATGACTGAAGAAAATAAAACAAAGTGTAAAGTATTTACATAAATAGATATATTTGGCACTAAAGTCTTTGGTACAGTTCGCTATTATTAAGTACAAACATCTTACAATTATTAGCAGCTATATAAACTACAAGTTTCTGCTCGTGACTTCGTTCGCGTCGAAACCGCAAGTTTCCACGCGAACGAAGTCACGAGCACGGTTTCCTTGAAGAGCGGTGACCGCCACATGCGGCCGTAATGTCAAATAATGATAAAAATGACAGATTTGTATGAAGTCCGCTATGAATGTGACGGAAACGGTCTTCTAGACAACCGTAGTTTTGCGACAACACGATTTGTCCACTAAAATAACAGCCACATTTTCATAAATCTCCCTTTGATTGGTGACGTCGTGACGCATTTTTAGCGATCATTCTGATTTTTCTTTTCCTTCCTCATGAATTAGGCTATAAAATGCATAAAGATTTTCAAATCAGACTGGTTGTTCTAGAGATTAGCGCTTTAAAACAAACAAACTCTTCAGCTTTATTCTTAATGTATGGATACAGATAGATTCATGACTTAAAATTAATATAATTACTTTATTCAAAGTAGTCCTGACCGACTTAGCTGTACCCAGGCAAAAATAATTGCACTTTTTTTTCTGTAACTATGGTTTCCTAAAAGTTCGGTGGTCGCCTTACAGCGTCTACAATTAATAGGAATTACGTCACTGAACACATACATACATAACATCACGCCTGTAATCTCAGAAGGGTTAGGCAGAGGTGTACCTATAGTACACCCACATTTCGCCGGTTATGCTTAGGTCCCATGTAATAGGGGCGAGCCTATTCACTGAAACGATATTTTTAATGCTCATTCTCTCATACACACGAGCGGCACGCGTCAACAGCAAAGGAAATTCGGCAGCTGGTACGACTTTAAAAATATAGTTTTTTATTGTTATCCATAACATAAAAAATTAATTAAAATTAAATTATTTATAATTAATGAAAAAATATAACAATATTTATAAATCATAAAAACTTTTTTTTATTTTTTTATTTAGCTCGTGGTTTTGAGCACCGGGTGTTGTATTTCTCTTCTCATAAAATCTCTTAAAATGTTTGCCGCTGTCATCATTTTCATAATAACCGCGATTGCGGCTGTTTTAGTGTTCTGATTATGACATAGGACATGATAATAGAGAAGGTCAAAGCTAATTGTAGATGGCGTGACCATAGCTAGGTTCGTACAGCGTACAATAAATTTGACATTTCGTTCATTCATTCCGTTTCGTGTTCATTCATGAGTTTGGTTATAATCCACCATTTCGCTATTTTCATTGATCTCAATATTTTGTATCATAGTTGTTCGATTTGGAATATGTCAGAATTTAAAACCTTTAATATTGCTAAATTCCTAGCCATCACTTTCTGTAAAAAAAAAACGACATAACGTCGAACTCTGTTGTAACTGAAATAATTTTCTTCCATTAGCTTTATGCCACAATCTGCTAAGCTTAGGGTATTTCGGAAGTTGGTAGACTCAAATTTTCAAAAAAAAAATAACATAAAAAAAGAAACATTTTCGTAAAGAATAATAAAAACCGCCTCACGCCTTGCATTATTAGCTTGTTTTGGGAACTAGCTACGACAGCGCCATTTTGACAGTTGCCTTCCCCATTAGACCATAACGGAATATAGGTACTCAGGACAAATGGAATTAAGTTTTTTTGTATGAGATTTAACAATAAACTATTTATTTATTTATTTATTTTATTATTTATGTACACACAGTAAAATACAGAGGGACACGTCATAGTTAGAATTTGAGTACAAAGGTACTGCTTATTTCTTAAGAAATTTCTTCCAGCAGACCTGCGAAAGGAGAATTGAAAAAGAAATGTAGACAATAGTGTGTGAAAACAAGAAGAGAAAAACATGAACAATGTGAAGTCTAAACTATCTGCCTATTCGACCTTCAAAACACCCTTTGGTAAGACTGTTTGCCAAACTTTTGGGCTTATGACAGCCCGTAAGGACGGTCAAAGATCTACGAATGGCAGCCGGAACCAACGGCTTAAGGGGTCTCAATACATATTCATTACCTACATATTGAGACCCCTCCTCGGTCACCCATTGACAAATCGACCATGGCACATTAACAAAGATTTTGAATATCCTAGCCAAGGGCTTATTGCACTTTCTTTTAATAATATACAGCCAGGAAAATTTATTGCTTATCATATTGACACACTACGTGTATTTACCGGTGTTTTACAAGAGAATAGCAGTTCAAATATCAATCCTGTATAATCCAACTATGTTGTGGACAACAAACATAACAACAACAACCCAGTTACATGGTAACACGGCTATATTTTGAAAAGTAATAGTTACAATTTTAAATGATCAACACCCTAATAATAATGTTAACTTTTGTTCTGTTTATTTTTTATTGTTCTTAGTAACAACTAGTAGAATTGTTTAGTAATAACGGATAACGTTGTGATTTAAGTTTATTATCACCTATATTTACTTATTAATACACCGCTGTGTTGTTGTCCTTATGTAAATAAATAAACACGATACGCCTTGGTAATGTTAGAGAATGGCATTTATATTTATTTAAGGGCAATTTAAGTTGATATTCAATTCGATATACAATAAATTTTCTCGTCTTTATTTTTATCTACAGGTAATTATAGAATCCTAATTCATTTAATTTTTTAATAAACATCGGAAAGTTCGAAAGTTATATATTATAATTTTAAGGGCGGATCTCACAAACGCGATCAGCACATCTTGACCGCGTCCTAAAACTGTCAAGTCAGTGCCATCATTTTTGTGGAAATTTGTAACTGACAGCTATCGAACGCAATTTCGATGTGCTGATCGCGTTCAGTTTTATTGGGTGAAATTGGCTCTAAGTCTGTAAATTCTGCTCGCTTTTCAGTTCTAATGCCCAAACGTGTTGCGGCCAACCGGTTCGGCCTTTGCCTCTCTTCTCTGCCGTTGCATTTTGCTGTAACAAAGGAAACAGTAATATGAATAAAATAAAATACAAATGGTAATTAATGCATGGTTTAAAAAAAAAGCAGATGCTTAGGAGTAGAAAAGCATAGAACAGAATTCTTTTTATAATGTACGGATGTATGGATTCAATATACAAAAACCTAAATGTATCAATTCAAGAAACTAGGTACACGGTTCTAATTGGTCGTTTTCTATGGAGACGAGCCGGAAAGAAACTCCACGGTTACTCTTGTAAAAATTATTGGCTTTTACAATGTTTTCAAATTACAGTGTTAATAGATAAGGAAGGACAGTGTAGGCCTGTCAACATGCACCTGGTACTTAACAAATGGAAAATGTTCAACAAATCTACAAGGTCTACAACGTTCTCACATTCACAAAATATAAAATAATCTAATAAAGAATAAAAATAACGAAATAAAAACCTATTTAAAAAAAATCTAATCAAATGCCATGAATTAATAATCCACAAAAGCCACTAATTATTGAGAATTTTGGGGTGGCATGACACAATGAGCAGTTTTATCATAGACAATAAAGTTCGAACAAAAAAGCGTCTGACATATGGTGACAGTTAAAACTAAAATATGTTTTTTTCAAAATTCATTTAGCATTGAGAGTTTGAGAGACAAATAATTGTCTATTGTAACGCGACTCCCGGGAACTCGTGTGTTTGTGGATTAAAACAATAAGTATCTAATCACTTTAGTCCCAGTTTTAGTGGGCCACACCTGCTAAATAGGCGCCCTTATTTATTTTTTACAATACTATATTTTATCAAACTGTATTTCAAACAGATTTATTTTTGTGATTTTTAAGCAACTGTACTTACAATATGTAATTTAAAAAATAAATAGCAATAAAAATATTGTGTTAGTACCCAGGCCTGTAAAAAATAAAACTTCGAATCATACAGAAAAAAAAACAAAAGCACAGACAAGAAGATCTTCCTCAAATATGTTTTCCCATAAACTAAGCTAATTTTACATTTTACAGGCAAACGTATCTTTTTGTAGTAGCACGTGTTTTGAATTACGACAGATTACCGCGGTCGTAAAGAAATTCACAGAAAAAAGTTTTTAAACTGTTCACCGGTAGCCGGCAGTTTTTTTTTTTTTTTACTGTAGGTACTTGAGTATGTTAGTTTTGCGGTTAACTTGAAAACGATATTTAGATATGGGTTGAAAGATAGAGGTATGCATTTTTTGCAAGTAACTGTGGTTATTCATACAAGGTCTACGGAATTCCAGTTAAAAAAGTGTACGAGACGGATCATCTTAATCTGTCTATAATAAATAAATGAATAAATAAAACTTTATTTCAGACTAAAGCTCCATATTTTGTTAGTATATTGATGTTAGTAACAATAGTGCTTAGGTTACTAGGTTAGTTTTGTTAGTTTTTACAAAATTAACTATTTATTAAGGCCACCCAGTGCCCCTGAAAGGGACAGTCCGCTCTGGACACGATCATTTTCAGAATGCTGTTGTCACTACCATGTAAGCGCTGTAGAATGGAGGCCACTTTCTTTCGCATGATGGCATGAAAACTAACTGTGCGAGCCTCTGCGAACATTCCGGAAGCGCTACAACGCCATGGCAGTCCCAACAGCATCCTAAAAGCATTATTAAATTGCACACGCAGGACGTTGTAGGCTCGGCGCGTGTATGACACCCACAGACAACTCGTGTAAAATGATTGACAGAACGCCTTAAACAAGGTTACTTTGACGTCTGTAGTACAACGAGCGAACCTGCGGGCAAGCATATTGCTCCTCACAGACAACGCCCTGCGCTCCCTCTCTATATCTGCGTCATCTCTTGGCTCACTCGTGACAATGTTGCCAAGGTACCTAAAACTATTGACAACCTTAAGTGTTATTCCCCCACACAGGGACACAGGTCTCCTCTCTGTGAGAGGGAGTGGGCCGTAATCAACCACGCGGGCCCAGTGCGGGTTGGTAGATATCATATGTCTTTGAATTTTTGGTTCTAGAACATGCCGGTTTCCTCACGATGTTTTCCTTCACCGTTTTGAGAACAGTGGTGATGAAATTAAATATACAAAGTAAAGTGCCTGTGTGGGTTGGGACTGACGACTTGTAAGTCGGGGCTGATACCACTGGGCCACCACTGCTCCCGATACGGATCGGATACCTATAAAAAAAGACGACTATTATTTTGTCCAAGATGTCTGTTTTCGAGTTGCGCGGTTTCAAACAAAACAAATTCGAATTTCGGACAAATTTCACCAATCAAAGTGAACACGATCAGCACTTCTAAACAGCGTTCAACATCAAGAGCATAAAACGGGAGGTAATATGCTCTTGATGTTGAGCGCTGTTTAGACACGCTTCAACAGAATGAGAAGAAATTCAAATCGTTCAATCGTTCGTTCGTTCAAGGCGATTACATCGCTGATAAAAATGCCGGTCCTGCTCCACGCCACAACTAATTAATTAACATTCGAAAATTTGGAGCTGCTGAAGATTGTAAGAATATATAACACAAAACACATACAACATCACACCTGTAATCCCAGAAGGATTAGCAGAGGTGTACCTATAGCCCACATTTCGCAAGTTTTTTTTTTAAATCACTGCCACGTCACGTACTTTAAACTTATGCTAGAAATAATCTTAATAACTAAAGGACTAATGTACATGACAATTACGGCGTACCTACAAAGCATTGATATACAATACCTAACTTACAGCCTTGAAATATAATATACTTACTAAATTAAAACTAAGACAAACTAAAAATAAACAGATTTACGTGATTAAGAGTACAACAAACAAATTCAAAAATTAAGAAATATATTATTCAATCTCATTTGTATTATATAAATGCATAGCACAGGTGTGAGTACTTTGTACTATGGTCTATGGTTCTACCATTTACCTGGTAATATGTCTTTTATTGACTTGAATGTGCCCTGGCGGCTGATATTGTCATGCTCATTCAAATGTCTCGCTGACGGTGGCGCGTGTGTTGGATCATTTAGCTCCCTACAAAATGGTTGAGCTGAATGGTGCTGATCCATGGGTCGAGTTCGTGAACGGGCGCCGTCAATAAATTGAGACTAGTCATCTCTTAACTGCCACGGCTTATTTTATGATATATTTTTTGGATTGTTTTTATTTATTTTTTGCTCAACTCTGGGCACTTTTATCGTGTACGTCTTTTGTACACCGTTCTCACTTACAAGATCAACATTAATGAAGTAACTAATATTTTGTAACGATATTATTTAAAAGAGATTCCATGGAGTTTATTGTAAGTGCCAATTACACAAATGAAAATGAACACAATCAGCACATCTAAACAGCGTTGAAGATCATCAATATTCCACAGATGATAATGACACTGACAACTCTTAATTAAACGTAGTTTAGGTTCTGATAGCGTTTAGTTTCATTGGTAAAATTCGCCCATGGTAAGGAAGATGATGAGCTATAAAAACGCTATACCTACGTACCTTGCTTTCTTCGGTCCAACTAATCTAGCGTAGAATCTAGTCTTAATACTTTTAAAGAGTCTACGCTAGATTAGCTGGGCCGAAGAAAGCGACGGCGCAGACGGATAGAAACATCCTCAGCTAGCGTTCTACCCGCGCCAAAAAGTCTGCATCCTCAATACATATAACAAATTACTTGTAAATGTATAAAAACTCTCAAGCACCTGTGTATCTGTTTACTGTAGCACGCGACGTATGTTTATATTATTATTTAACAACTTCCCTTGTTTATATTTGCCCGACCGGATGGATGAAATATATTCACTGCTCTGGAAGTTGGCCTCAATTTTTTACGTAAGTAACATTGCTTATTTGTTTTTTGAGAAGGTAAGGAGCGGTAAGGTATCTGTCACGATTATTAAGAGGAAATGCGGCCACGTGTTCGTTCTGCTTTCATTCCATAATCTAGTATTTCTCTATTATCGGTTCAGCTGTTTAAGCGTTATTGAGCAACAATCACCCAAACTTTCTTTTCTTTATTATAGTAGGAGAAGGATCTAAAGTTTTTTCTTTTTGGTAACATAGTATACCAATATTGTCCAGCATTAGGGGCCGTTCAAGTATTACGTAAGCGCTATTTCTTTGTTTTGCTTATTTTGGATGACATGGGGGGTAGGGGAGTCTAGATGATGATTACGTCATCGGTAGTTATTTACTTTTTTACACAAATGGCAACCCTCACATTGTCTATGCTTGAAAACGAAACGCATTTTCAAAAATCTAATCTTTATCCTAAATCTATTTTCTTATTTTTAAAATTATAATTATAACATTATAATTACAAAAAAAAAAAATACATTTAAAATTGAACAATGTTTACGTAAGCATGGGAGGAGGCTTACTTTTGCTGACAGGGGGGATGGGGGGGTAAATGATTGTAATAAATCTGCTTAAGTAATATTTGAACGGCCCCTTACCAACTCATCCACAATGCCATTGGCTGGCACTTCATTGCCCATGGACACTGGATTTTCAGTGGAAATCTGTGTATAATCCATTGATGTGGAAGGATTTTTGGGCAACGGACTGTCAATCAATATCATTGAAGAATTGTGATTATAAACTGGCACAATATAAGCTGTCTCAACCCTCCCATCACCATCACCAATAATTTCAGGCACAGCATCACCACCAAACCTCACTGTGAAACCTTCTCCAGTGCTGCCCAGTAAAGCTGCCACCCTATCCAGGATGTCATCAGGAGGAAAGTACCCTGGTGGCCCGCCTCCAGTCTAGAACATATTATGACATAATTCAACATGTTCTGGACTACATTTACTACTTAACTATTAGTAAAACACATACATAATGTAATGCCTGTATTCCCCAACGGATTGATCAGCGGTAGTACACCGACATTTCAGCAGATATGATGATACTAGTACAAATATTACAAAGAGGTACATTTTGTTTATAGGTTTGAATGTAGGGGGTAATCTCTGGAAATACTGGTCGGATTTGAAAAATTATTTTTCACGTCAGTAGCTAAAACATGTAGGTTTTGCTGCCTGAAATCAGTAAGCAAAATGCGATTTTGCTCACTGAGTGAGACAAAGTAACTTTTTAATTGTTGTTTTCAGCAAGCGGCGAATATATTTAGCCTTGGGTTAATAATACAGATCGAAACATTCACACTCTATCTCTTTCCCGCCATGAGAAAGAAATTTCGATTTTGAATTCGACCTCAAAGACAAACACGTTCAGAATTTCGTACTAACTAAAGAAATTTTGCAAAATGTGAATTATTTTGATTCACAACAAATAGTGAAGAGATATGAGGAACAGGGTGTAAAGTTCATTCATACTCTTGGAAAAGGGAAGATCCTCCGACCAGATGGATGTCGTATCTGGTGGGCAACTGTCCGATGAGTGTTGTCGGGAAGTTGTATATATTCTTGCTGCGCGGTAAACTTTGATTGCGCGATGCAGGTGTTGTGTGACGTCAGTGTGATGCGTTTTTCGCATGTGGCGGTGTAGATGCCGCCACAATAGTTATTTCAATCTATTCTTGTTTATTATTTTATCTCCTAAAGTGTTCACGCTGCTGAAGTGAAAAGTTATGTGTGTTATACGGGAGCAAAGTTTTATGCATCTCGTGCCCTTGAATCCCTCGCTGCACACTCAGCCCTCAGGATTCAAAATCAGCACTCGCAGCAAAAAAAGACTGCTCTCTCTTGCACAAATAACTAATTGCATCTGATGGCCTAATTCCTAAGGAATGTTATAGTCTATTTAACATCACGCTATGCCCCTTAGAAGCCGAGCAATAATAGGAAAAGTAAGGAAGAACGTTGAGCGAAAACGAAGTGATAGCGCGGGCAGGTGATGCGACGCGACAGGGTGGGTCGGGACAAGTTTCACGTACACGAAGACGCGGGCATGAAGCTAGTTTATTATAATAACATAACATACATACATAATCAGACTATTATGTTCCCACTGCTGGGACACAGGCCTCCTCTCTGTGAGAGGGAGTGGGCCGTAATCCACCACGCGGGCCCAGTTCGGGCTGGTAGATGTCACATGTCTTCGAATTTTTGGTTCTAAGACATGCCGGTTTCCTCACGATGTTTTCCTTCACCGTTTTGAGAGCAGTGGTGGTGAAATAAATTACACAAAGTAAAGCGCCTGTCTGGGTTCGAACCTCCGACCTACAACTCGTAAGTCGCAGCCGTTACCATTGGGCCACCACACAACCGTGACATGGGAGTGACAGACAAAAATTATATTAAAAAAAAAAGGTTTTGTGTTTCAGTAACGTTAGCTTTTGTGTCTTCAAAACCCGTTTTTCAGTCCTTAAATCAACGAAAGTAAGATAATTTATTCGAACAGAAAACCGAGATTTTGAATAGTATAGTGAAGGCTTGTGTTTTATTAGATAACCTAACATCACACCTGTGATCCTCAAAGGCTTAGGCAGAGGGGCACCTGAGCACACCCACATTTCGCGCCTATTATGGGGACTACAGGACCTTAACGCAAGCTTTATAATGCCTAAAAGTATATGATCCACTGCAGTAAACAACATCAGAAAATGATGTTCTTCAGGATATATCATATTTAGATAGTGTGTTGAAAACATAATACAATTACTCATTTGATACGATAAAAAAAAAACACGACGAGACCTCAATATATTTTTTACGATTAAAAACCGTACTAATACAGGGTGAAAGGGACATCCACGCACAACCTGATACCATGCATTCAGTACATGATTCTGGACCCCTTGGAGTTGGTTTTTTTTGTCGGTTATTTAAAAAAAAAACAATTGCACTGCCATACATTTTGACAGCTTAAGTATTGCACTTTTCTATGAAATAGTTAGTAAATTTACCACCCCTGAAGCTTGCCCTATCCATTGAAAAAAGAATTTACGAAATCGTTCCACAATAATTGGGATGATGACTACTATTAAATCTGTTCGTAAAAATAATGTAATGTCAAAGAAGGCATAATAAAAATGAGATAATCGAAAAAATCTGTTAAATCGATGTAAAAATGAAGAAGATACACGCTTTAAAAGTTTTTGGAGGGGATTATTCCTGTCCTTATCGCGCGGTACGGACAATGTATGACGCTAGTATGAAGTTACGTAGTCGTGACGTCACTTCTACGATAGTGCTGTCCTAGTCTAACACTTACTTTAAAACGTTTATAACTTGGCAGTTTTTTTAAGCTCTTACACTTTTTGTAATACTATTTGCACTATTTGGAAATAAACATTTTTTTAGATAAAAATAAAAATATTGACATCATCCCCATTGCCCGAGATATCACATTACAAACATACAAAGCAAAATACACACAGACGAATTGAGAACCTTTTGGTAAGAAACTCAATAACACTTTGCGCGTCTTGGGCATCTAACCTCGGACCTCATGCTCAGCAACGGCGCTACTAGTTACTAGATCAACGAGACAAACAGTGGAATTTTATTAGATTTACCGAGAAAAATTCACTAAAACAGATTGTATATCCGAGAACATTGCAGCTGTAAAATATTTGATAGCGACTGATTCGTAGAGCCATGTGGTGCGACGTAATTATATTAGAAAATCGACTCAAGTCAAGAGCGAAGAGCGGTTTTGCATGGGCGGAGACCCCGCCCCTGATGTATCACCTTTCACAGACTAACGAAAGCCTCAAACTCAAACCTATAAAGGAGATGTTTCAGAATAATTAAATAAGTTTTTGTACTTTTTGTATTGCAAAAAACCTTCGGCATGCTTTCAAAATTATCTATTGTTTACTCTCTCACAAATATGTATAGTAAATTTTAACTGAAAGAGTGGGACCACCTAATAATATATCCTAAGAATATTTCCTCAAAAGGTGACTCCAAACCTAACAATGTAATTTACATTAGTTAGTCCTTAATACAGTGTTCTTGTTGTTAGAACAATGAAAAAAAAGCAACATATAACATAAGTTAAAAAAATAAGATTAAGGGCTCCTAGAAACGGGCGACACGCCGTGTCGATGCCGCGCATCCGCGTCTTGGTCGCGCCAGTCTGTAAGAGCCATCAAAATAAGGCCCTTCCCATAAGTAAGTATTACATGAGACTTAAACAATACAAAAACAAATTTAAAAAAAGTACAGGCGACGTTTTAACATCATCATTAAGTGTCAAAATTTGTATTTGTATTATTTATACTATTCTAAATTCTAAATACACACATTATCATAATCATAATCAGCATTCATTGTTCCCACTGCTTGGACACAGGCCTAATCTCTGAGAGGGAGTGGGCCGTAACGGCCGTAACCCACTACGCGGGCACAGAGCGGGTTGGTTTAAAAAAAATGGTTGCTTACCGCGCCTTAAACAAATATAACTTTAGACAAGACCTGTCACATGCGACTATCATCCGGTGTGTCTAGACTAGGCGCTCCGACAAGTAGCAAGAGCGTGCGACTCCCCTAGCCTGTCTTTTGTTTGTTTGTTTGTTTGTTTGGCATCTCGCAGGTCAACCTATGCGGTTGTCGTCTGCTTAAGCGGACTTGCCTGTGGATTCCCTAATAAATTAAGGCCTCCAGCCAGGACTTAAACTTATATACTAACTTAAACTAAGCGACAACGCTAAGGGCACCCCCTGTGGGGTACGAACCTTGGCTTAGGGCGTCGCTGGAAGAGGGCAGCAAATGACTAGCTGGATCAGGATTGGTATTATTTACGGACGAATTTAAAGCTACAGGCTCAGAGGCGCGGGCTGGCTCGAGCAAGGGTCGGGAGGGTCCTAGCCTGTCGTTGCGACTTTATACCTTGACACCGAACGGCTATGAAATATCGTATTGGAAAATTCGAAAACCACTACGCGGCAGACGAAGTTGCAGGCAGACGCTAGACAATAATAAAAATACGGTGGCTTCGTGCGGTATTAATGAGATAGGGCAAGTTCAACTTTTTAAAAGGAGGTCATTTTAAAATGAGTTAAACGCAAGTGTTAGTAGAAAGAGTAGTCACATTAAAAACCTAAATAACAAGACATCAAAAAATATCTAGTATTTTATTCGTTTTCTGAAACGCAGATCTCATCAACATAATTATAATGTATCACAAGCCATGTCGTATTCTGATCGGCTTTTTTTTTACAAAAAAAGGTACTATCGTCTTTCAAAAAAAAAAACATTACAAGATATAACATTGACTTCGGAAGTCGGTTTTTTTGATTTTCGAGAGGGAGTAAGTAGGCTGTAATCTACTACGCGGGCCCAGTGCGGGTCAAATGACAACACATCATCAAAAAAACGAAACATCGTGTGCTATAATTGAATATTTTTTGAACATTAAAGCCATTCCCACTTTCGGTGTGTTATGCATTTACCCCGCAGTTCAATCAATGAATTAGCTTTACCTTTTAATTGAAAATTCAGTGAAAAGAGAATAACGAAAACATCTGTTTATCTTAGTTGTAAATTATTTGATAGCTCGCGAATGGAAGGGCCATGTGGTGGAATGTAATTTTATCAAGAGGAATGGTCTAAGTTAGCGGCGGTCGCGGGTTTCTCAATAAACGCAACAATAGTTTTTCACGACTGACACTGATATTCCTCCCACTCCCATGCAGCTGACATTTTTTTTTGTTTGATGGTTATCTCTAAACCGTCCCATGAGGTTTTGGAGCGGTATGAAATATTTTTGTTAAGGCGATCCCCGATCAAACGACCTCCAGGTCGTTTATTCGGTCCTTCTCCGTCCTGCCGCTAAGTCTCGCAACACATTTATTTTCCTTTCAAAATATACGAGTAAGCGCGATAAATGTGGTACCAAGAGTGGATTTCACGAATGAAATTGAACGCGATCAGCACATAAACTAGGTTTAGGGTTTCTGTCAGTGTCATTATTTTTTGTAGAACATTGACAGCTCTTGAACGCGTTTAGACGTGCTGATCGCGTTCAGTTGCAATGTTGAAATTAGGACTTAATTTCTTGTAAGAGGGATCTTACATGGCTCCAATAATATTCATTTTCATGAAACCGAAAGCCAATCAAAATTTTCGCTAACTAATTAAATTGGTTTTTCACCTCCCCAATCCGCTTTTAGGACCTTCAAAAGTTCAATAAATTACAGTTTCCTAAGACTACGGTGGCCAACACAAAGCGTCCGCAATTTACCGTCGAATGACGTCACTGAAGCGTTATTTATGAACATAAGTTGGTGCAAAATCGCTCTGCAGGAAAATATTGCTGCAGAGCGATTTTTGACACCGTCGAGTCAAACTTCGCTGCCACCATTTTATGAGGGCCATTTTTAGTAAGTTTATCTTTATATTTAAAAATATTTATTCCTAAATTTTCATTATTTAACACCTACCACTGTTTGTCTCTGCATCACCCAAAAGGTTTTTTATTATTTTGTATTCTGAATACGAGGCCTTTTTCTACTTTGTATGTGTGTAATTTATGTTATTTTTTTGTGCAGAATATTTTTTTTTTTGCTTTGTTTTGGCATTAAGTCCGTCTCTGTACATTAGTGTGATTGAAGAATTAAATAAATAAATACTGCGGCCGTTATGTGGCGGCCACCGCTCTACTAGGAAACCTTACCTTAAGACGTCATTATAGTGACGCCCCCTCTCGTGCCTTGTACCACACACTAGCACGCGCTAAACTGTACATAATTACGGAATGATACAGAACTTTATATATAAATACATTTACTGCCGTACCTGGTTTCTATCTAATTGTGTCGTGGTTTCGTCTGCAACGTATATGTAATGAAATACAAACAAAACATCACGCCTGTAATTCCTGAAGGCATAGGCAGAGGTAACCTATAGTAGGTACACCCACATTTCGCCAGTTATGTTTAAGTCCCATGTAATAGGAGGCGAGCCTATTGCCATCAACCAGGCACAAATTCAGCTTGTACAATGTGTTGGAAAATCCTAATGAAATATTTCCCAACCTGGGAATCGAACCCACGACGTCATGGTCCGCAGTAGCGGTTGCGACTACTAATAACTCTTTGACTACGCCCCTCTAGAGGAGGCTCCCTAAAAAGTATGTTATTTGCATTATTTTTCTGAAACAGTCACACATACAATCAAAATATACGTTTTATTGGATATTTTTCTTTTCATGTACAAGACAGTTACGTAATTGTAACATAGTCTTTTAAAGATTATAAAAAAATAAATAGATTGCTCGGCTTGTATGACTAAAATAAATATAAACAGTAAGACAATATAGTTTATTATCCAGCCACAAGCTATTCTTCTCCTCAATTATTACTACATTTAGTTTCGTGCTCGCACAAGAGCGCACGCGATATTCAACTTTATTACTGATGCTGATCAGTAATAAGGTGCGTTTAGCACCTAGCGGAGCTTCAGGACCTTAACGCAAGTTTTATAATGCCTAAAAGTATATGATCCACTGCAGTAAACAACATCAAAAAAATATGTGATTTTCTTCAGGATATATGTTAGTTAGATAGTATGTTGAAAACGTAATACAACTTGATGCGATTGAAAAAAATCACGAAAAGACCCCCAAAAAATATTTTATACATGCAATCACTCAGATTTTTTATCAGATTATTTCAACAAGCAACATATTAACGTTTTAATTTAAGTACCTATTAGTTTTTTATTCCAATTAATATTATTTTTGTAAATAAATAATTCCTTCACATTTTGCCAATAAGTTACCAGCGTTGTGTAATCGCGCTTCTCTTTCTTTTCGACGCGGTCCGACAATGACCGCGCTTTAGCTGTTGTCAGCCTCTAAAACCGCTACCTCTCATAACTCGTACCACACACCGCCACGCGCCAAACTATACAAAATTACGGAATGATACAGAACTATGTTTATATAAATACATTTACTGCCGTACCTGGTTTATATCGAGTGACATGGTTCCGTTAGAAGTCAGTAGGAAGCGGGATCAAAGATCGAAGTTTAAGCTCCTGCAAGTGAGGATGTCCGCGCTGCAGTGCCCACCATGCTCCTGTACATTGGACCCACAGACGTCGGGAGATAAGCTCCAGCTACATCATTAGGAGGAGCCAAGATCAAATCGGTGCCGAGGAACGGAAGTTGCTAAAGCGGTCGCGGTTGGAGTCAACCAGCCTAATTGCGTAACACATTATCGTAAACGATTACGACTAATCTGTTTGATTTTGACAGTTCGTCAACATTCATTGCGTTATTTACATTGTTGAGCAGATTTTTTTTCGTACTGATAAAGTAATGGATTAGCAATCTGTTACAAAACGATTCAGATTCCGATTGAAAATGTATTGCGCAATTAGGGTACTGGACTATAAACTTTAAGTCCTACGTCCTCCAGGTTCCAGCGATGCTTCTGCATCGCTGGAACCTGGAGGACGTAGGACTGTAGGCTGTATTCCTTAGCTCAGATTTTTGGCCGGCAGGAGTTGTGCACAGACGTTACTGGTAAGCACGACCAAATCCAAGCTCCCGAGAGTAGTGTTTTATGATTTTGTGATATAAGGTATTTATGATATGGGTCTTTGTAGCCTGAATTAAATGATTTATTATTATTATTATTAAGCTACACTTGCCGGCAGACACATGCCTCGGAAAGCCACTTTGGCTGGTGCTCCCGGCTGTCATTCGTAGATCTTTGACAGTCGTTACGGGTCGTCAGAAACCCGAAAGTCTGACAATCAGTCTTTACAAGGGCAATGACAGCCGGGTTCAACGACTGAACGCGCTCTTCAAGGCATTACTATATACATATGTACTATACCCATGTTTGCAAAGGATTTATTTTTTATTAGGGTTCCGTACCTCGAAAGGAAACAAACGGAACCCTTATAGGATCACTTTGTTGTCCGTCCGTCCGTCTGTCTGTCTGTCAAGACCCTTTTTCTCAGGAACGCGTGGAGGTATTTAGGTGGAATTTATATCAAATACTCTGGTCTACTGTCCCTTGGAGCTGTGAAAAAATCAAACTTCTAAGCCAACGCAATCAAAAGATACAGCCGTTTATTACGCAAATTTGCGACACTCGCAAGGGAATCAAAACCTACAGGGTACTTCCTGTGAACTCAGAATCTTGAAATTTGGTACGAAGCAACGTCTCTAGCAAAGACAAAGGAGAAATTGCGAAAACCGTAAATTATAGTTACATCAAATAATAAAAATAATTTTAATAATTTTAAACTTACTACCCCTTTCCTCATGAACGCGTGTGAAGTTTTACTTATATACCTACAGGTTTGTACGGAACCCTCGGTGCGCGAGTCCGACTCGCACTTGACCGGTTTTTTTTAGATGGTTTTGCACTTGACTCTAGTCTAGGTCAGAAGTGACAGAGACAAAGTCTACGATGGAGTGAGCTTACCCAGAAGAAGAAGCCTGTTCACTCTAACTTTGAAGAGATTCGGGTTGAATGCGTTCGGGAACACAGACGCAGGTAGTGAGTTCCACTCTTTTGCCGTGCGCATTATGAATGATGTTTGGAAGCGCTTAGTGCGAATTGGTGGAATGGCAACTAAGTATGGATGGTAATTAGCAGTACGTCTAGATGTCCGATGGTAGAAGGGGGCAGGTGGGATGAGGAATAAATGATTTGATTTGATTGCCATCTACGAACCTACCGGCAACCTTTGCTAATGTCACAGATTGACTTGAATGTGCCCTGGCGGCTGATAGTATGTCATGCTCATTCAAATGTCTCGCTGACGGTGGCGCGTGTGTTAGATCATTTAACTCCCTTCGAAATGTTTGAGCTGAATGATGCTGATCCATGCGTCATGTTCTTGAACGGGCGCCGTCAGTTGGGACTGGTCATCTCTTAGCTGCCACGGCTTATTTTAATAATTATTTTTTTGGATTCTTTTTAATTATGTTTTGCTGCACTCTGGACGCTTTTAACGTGTACGGTTTTTGTACATCGTTCTCACTTATAGTGTCAACATTAATCGATGTAACTAATATATTTGTAACAACAATATTATTTCAAAGAAATAAAGAAAAATAGATTTATTTGTCACAGAAACACGTGCATACAAAATAAATCGCATACAAAACAAAGCTGATTTATTATTACAACACAGAACATAAATACTGAATAATGTAAAAGAGTGTCCATGGAGTTTCTTGCCCGTTCTTCTCCATAGGTACCTCCTACGCTTTGTTATAGGCAACTAGCTTCATATTTCTGACTGACCAACTCCTTGACAAATTCAAAAGTGCCTGTAAATGGTTTAATTGAAATAAATGATTTGAGTTTGATATACCCGTGTGGCTGTTACAATGAGGGTTTTCGAAACTATTTCTGCCACTAGGCGGCGCTTCGTAGGCGTCAGGTCCAAACAGCTGTCAAATAGCAAAAAGTCGTAGGTACTGAACATAAATTATTGAAATTCTATTGTATTTGGAAGTGTTATTGATTTTATAATGGATTATTTTTCGTTGGAGTAAATTTATCTCTGCGAATGGCAACAAGCCACTGTTTTAATCTCTCGTAGGGAACTTATGTCCTCCTGTTTTATTTGCACACATAGGCACTGCACAACACTGTGGCATTTTAAACAACGATATTCCGAAAGAATTTTAAGAATAAATAAACCAAAAAATATATAGAAAATTACAATTCGCGTATGTATTTTGACAGTCCATTGGACCTGCCGCTACAGTCCTGCCATCTATCGGAGATCATTTCAGAAAACCCTCATTTAGACACGAGCCTTAGGCTGTCAAAATAATTCAAACTGTCAGCAAATATATTGGATAGCAGGGATATAGACACGCAATCTGACACAATGAATTCAGCACATAATTCAAGACCCTCTAGCATAGAAATTGTTAATTGGTTAACAAACTCTTGTGGTCAAAATGTATGGCAGAGTTTTTTTTTTTTTTTAACTCACTCCCGTAACTAAAGTACAGTGCTCATTCTGCTGGACATACATCTCTCAGAGTAGCTTAACCTATAACTTAACGATCGACCCATTCGGCTGTTTTCATAAAGCCACAAGCCCCATACAAAAAGCAAATTTAGGTACGGAACTAAAACCATGACTAGGGTTGCCAACCGTCCGGGTTTCCCCGGATTTGTCCTAGTTTAGAGGGCGTCCGAGGAGCGTCCGGGCGGGGCTTCATGTGTAGTCCGTGTTAAAAAGTACATTTAAAAGCTGTTTTGTTAAGTACATTTAAAAGACGACTGAATTTAATTTTAAGGTCTGAAAATAAATAAAAAGGTATTTTTCAACTTATTTTTTACTTTTACTACTTATGTTTAAAAAATAAACCTGATGACAAGTCCGGATTCTGGGCTCTAGAATCCGGGGTTTTAACGCATCTTGTCCTGGTTGCAAAAATTTTGAGATGACAACCCTAACCATGACTAATGTAAAAACAGATCTGTGACACATGTTTTAATCTACCGAATTAATCACCTCAAAAAATGTCTGCACTGATTGAAGCTATTACAAATATACATACAACAACAGATTAAGTATAAATATATACTAAAACTAGAATTGATTCGAAAGTAGCTCCGTCTGTCCATCTGTCTGGTCCTTTGACGCTTTAATGGCTGAACGGATTTAGATGAATTTAGGCACACAGCACAGGTAGACCAGTAGTGCTATTCTGTAACCATATCATCGTGAAAACTTAGGAGTAGTAGTGAGCGGGGAGAGAGCTGTCAGTGCCACTGATGCTAGGGATTAATCAAGACGGGATGACACTGACAGATAACTCCACGTATGCCTTCACGGTGAGATTTATACAGAACCGACTTACAGGATCCTGTTAGGTCATGGATACTTTTTATCCCCGTGGTACATTTCCGTTAAGCCGTTGGTCCTGCTCCTGATCTATCTCCGCTCGTGTCGGATTGCCGTCCCATCGGACTGCGTTGAAATTTTATGTCGGTTATTTAAAAAAAAATGGTTTTGAAAAGCGCAGTAAAAAAAAAAGAAGATAATTGACTAAAATTTCTACGCTTAGAATAGGGATGATATTTTTTTTATTTATTTGTAACTCAAAAAAAAAATTGTTTCCAAATATTGCTAACAATATTATAAAATTGTAAAAGCTAGCATAGCTTGTGCCTTTTTGAAATTACATTATTTTTTCGAACATTTTTATATTAGTCATGATGGCCCTGCCACCCCACAAACATCTCCGTGGACTATTGTGTGACGTCATAGCAAAAGCTAATTGAAAATATACCTACAACAACATGCCTCTAACTGCGGCACTCGCCAGCCACTGGCGCCAGTAAGTACTGCACTTGAACTCCACATGTTAGTAGATAAGACTTGATTCCCTTGTGAATATCGGCATGCACTCGAACGCATACGAATGTTGGATTTATTTTTAAAACGGTAGTGTGGCCGGATCGGGAAGTTTTGTTTGGGATAATTAATAATTATCATTTTACCGATCGGCCAAAATGTGATATACATAACCATACTACATATACCCTACTATATAATATAATATTCTACTGTAACCAACGCCTAAATACTTTTTTTTTGTTGGCGAAAAATTCTCTTTGTTTTTTTTAAACGTACCAATTTTTTCCGCCCTCTACTATATTTTTACAGTATAGTAGATTTTTTTTTCTTTCTTAATTTTTTTTAAGAAGGCTCCACAAACAAAACTGGAAACTATAGGAAAGAAGTGGGACAACATAGGTTACATAAGTTAGGTGCAACTCGATGCCAACTACCATTTTTACAAAAAAAAAAAAACGACTTCAGTAACAAACCAGTACAAAGCAAAAAATTGACATTAATTTCGGAAGTCGGTGTTTTGTGTTTTTATTCTTTTTTTTTCACCGACTTGTTTCATATTTTATTTTTTCACTTTTGTGCTCTGGTACCTACCACACACAAATTCGTATACCAGTACTTGCTAAGTTAATAACACTGACAGAAGATTATTATACGTATTATTGAAGTTAACTGTAAAACTACCCAAGCAAAGTTGCTTAAATTTATATGGGACCACCCCTGAGGCCCTGAGTCATATCCTAACCAATAAAAAAAGGTGTTATCGAAATAGATTTACAATTGCCGAAGGTACCTATCGCGTACCTTAAATACACCGAAAAAGTACAGACAAATAGAGAACCTCCTTATTTTTGAAGCGTCTAGCGTCCGAACAGTCGCATGTCGCATGTTGGCGCCATGTCATAGAAACAATCTTGAAAGAAGACCGCAGAATTAAAAGCAGTTAACCCATAAAGTTTTATGGCTGTATAATATAATTTCCGTCATAACACAGGGTATATTAAAATTGTAATACATTTTTAACAGTTGTGTTGGCATCTGTTTGTTTAATAATAGTATGTGTAGTGATAAATCAAAAATATTGTTATGTTTCGAAAATTTCTGGCAGCTTTGATTTCCAACTGCGTACATTATTCTTGTATTGCGCAGTTGCGCTACAGGCGTTTGAAGAGATTAACTAGTGGCGAGCAACAAGCAGCGTATGCGTTTGTACCAAACGTGAGTCTTGCAGCGAGTGTTCTGCCCGCCAGGCGAGCGTCGCTGAGCAAAAACTCTCAATGATAACTCTTGTGGCAGCCACAAACGAGTACTCGCCAGTAGTTAAAACAGTCAGCGATAAACACCCCGTCTTTGTAAAAAAAATTTTTAGTATTGGACCATACCTGGGAAACCTTCTGGTCACGGAGATATTGAAGGTCAAAATTCCAACTTTTACTTTACCAATACAAGTTTTTAACGTTTTAACACAGCTTTAAAAACCTCCACGACTCCTGTACCGTTGCACGCACCGCAAACAGCGAATTTTCAAACCAAAAATATACATAGTTTGATACACGGGACCTACTTGAATCTTTTGTACTTTTCATACGCGTGAAAATCGATAGAAGCAGCACGTTTCTTCGCCGGCGCGCACCGTCGCACAGTGGGTCGAAACTATGATTTTAGTGACTTAGGGCTCAACTTTGCTTTTTCACTTTTTTTTTTATGCGGATGGGTAGAGCTCATTAACCTCAATAATAATTGTTCTGATGTATTATTTCCTAAACTTTATACTTTGGGTAGAAAAATGTGTTTTGTTATTTTTTTGTATGGAGCGGCTCAAATAAACTTAAATTCCTGCTAAGTAGCGTGTGATCCCGCGTTGAAACTTTATTTTTCATATACCTTGTCTGGTCTATTATCATTTGATGCTATAAACAAATGCATAAAGTTGCAACTCTGCCAAATAAATGGATCGAAAAAAATGAAAAAATACATAGAATAAAAAGCTTCATTTTTTACTTTCGTAAGTTATTTTAAGTTAAATTTGATATGGAATAGTAAGTAAAAGCACGTAATAATACACATAATTACTTAGCAACTAACAACAATACATTTAAAAGGTCCCTAATTAGCTTAAATTTACTAATACTACATATATTAGTAAATTTAAGCTAATTAGGGACCTTTATTTAAAAATGTGGATATGAAATCAATTAATTTCTATTAGTGTGTTTAATTACTGTAATTAGCTTAACCTTTTACCTTATAAAATAACAATGTTTTTCACTTTTAGTCATTACTGTAATATTAATTAGGATAATTAGTTAATGAGGGTAGTAGAAAAATTAGTAAACATTGTTTGTCACTGGATTCTGGAAGTATAAAATGACCATAATTTATTATATACTAACTAGTGTTCGTTTATTCGTACTACTACTAACATCTCGTGATTCTGATCGTCCCTTTTTCGTTATAATGGATAATTTAGTTAACAATTTAGATTTATTTATGATTTTAAGAGAGCAGGTCAAGTCACTGTCGGATAGTCAAAAATTCTTTCAATTCCTACAACATAAAATAAACGTGACCGAAGAGAACAGTGTTGAGCTCCAAAAATTCTGTACGCGCTTTTGTTCAAATATAAGTGCAAGATGGGAACGAAGTAGTCGCACGTTAGCACAGTTTGTAAGAAAAAATGGTGATTGGTTGGAACGTGCAATAAACTGGCCCGAAGGAATGATACCTGAAGCTGTGAACACTGAACAGGAAAGGCTCGAGATTTGTAATACTGAAGATGTCGAAAATCTACCACCATCTACTACAGAAGCTTCGACATCTACATTTACACCTCGAAAACCTTTCGAGGAATTGGGCTCCAGGCAAAAACGACGACGCGTTGATCAAATTAACCAATCGCTTTCGTTATCCCCGGATGAACTTAAAGCTACTACAATTGCTAGTTTAAGAAACACCGGAAATGAGGATGTAGGAAAAATTATGAACCATTTACTAAATCACCCCGAAGATCTAGAAAAAGTTAAAGAGTGTTTAAGTACAAGTAAACCGAAAAGTAGTACATATTCACCCGATAAGGCACTGTCTTTATTAGTTTCACTTAAATTAAGTAAGTGGCAGTATATAAGCCTAAGAGAAGCAGCAAGTGAAAATAGGTCTGATTTATACCCTTCTTATTATAAAATAAAACAAGCGAAGGCAAAATGTTATCCAGGGAAAGAAGCTAATTAGGGACCTTTTAAATGTATTGTTGTTAGTTGTTAAGTAACTATGTGTATTATTACGTGCTTTTACTTACTATTCCATATCAAATTTAACTTAAAAGAACTTACGAAAGTAAAAAATGAAGCTTTTTATTCTATGTATTTTTTCATTTTTTTCGATCCATTTATTTGGCAGAGTTGCAACTTTATGCATTTGTTTATAGCATCAAATGATAATAGACCAGACAAGGTATATGAAAAATAAAGTTTCAACGCGGGATCACACGCTACTTAGCAGGAATTTAAGTTTATTTGAGCCGCTCCATACAAAAAAATAACAAAACACATTTTTCTACCCAAAGTATAAAGTTTAGGAAATAATACATCAGAACAATTATTATTGAGGTTAATGAGCTCTACCCATCCGCATAAAAAAAAAGTGAAAAAGCAAAGTTGAGCCCTAAGTCACTAAAATCATAGTTTCGACCCACTGTGCGTCGTGTGCCTTAAGGTAAGTACCTATTATAATAATGTAAGATTGTAAACTAAGTATAGTTAAATTAAACAGTTCTGTAAAAAAAAAAATAAGTGTTCGTTGGAACCAATGTGTGTGAGTTGGAATTGTCAGCAAACATTGAGGTAATAATGACTAGGGATAATAAAATGGTCGAAGGTTGATAGAGATGTGTAAAGCAAGCAAGATAATGATGTGATTTTTATTATAGCATAAAAATATGCTCTAAATAAACCAAAAGCTTTTTAAAACTCAAAATAATTTATATAATCTCATTTTGGTGGTCCCCAGAAGAGCTACATAAGTACCAGGCTACCAGAAACCACAAGGAGCTGACCTGATTGCCCTCAACAGTCCGTGTCCTAGACGGCGTATTATGCAGATGCAACTCTGCCATGAAATCACCTGCGACCTGTCCATCTGAATCCAACACCTTCAGCAGGTAGGAGATGTATGAGGTCGCCAGGCGATGAGACACACAATTTTTTTAACCTTTTGGCTCTGGGATGGCAACGCATCTACAAACTTACAACTTACCATCAAGCTTGTTGGCCATAAAAACGTTTCCACAGCTTAAAAGTACCAGGGCTTCATACAAACCAAGAGCTTCATTAAACACCGAAGAACCAGAAAATAATTCAGTAATCTCACCTTGAGGGTTCCCAAAACCATTTCAAAATACAAGGCTGTTATAAAAACAAAGAAGTCACCTGAGCTTCTTTGAAAGACTTCCCAAAAAAGTTTCAAAAGTACTACGCTATCATAAAACTCAAAGAGCTCACCTGATTCCCTTCAACAGTCCGTCTTCTCGGCGGTGTATGATGTAGATCAGCCCTAAACCCCCCTGCGGGTTCTCCATCCGTCTCCAGCACCTTCAGCAGGTAGGAGATGTAGGAGGTCGCCAGCCGAAGAGTCTTGATCTAACAGGAGAGGAAAGGTTAATGTCCGATTAAAAATTGAGAATGGATCTGTGACTTCTGGGGTGTTTGAGGTTTTTGTTGGTACTTTCGTTGTAAGACCCGAACTAGTTTAAAATCGCGCACTGGTTTTGAGAAAATTCGTGTTTAGATGTAGACTCAGTCGAGGAAAACAAATTCGTCAGTCACTCGGGTTCGCAAGGGTGTTTTTTTACCGCGCACTGGGTTTTTAACTCTGGATGTTGAGCCGAGCATTGAGAATCCAACAGAGGATCCTTAGTTTGAGTTTATTTTAACCATCGCGACTTTAAGCATCGACCGCGTTCGGCGCTCCGATTGGCCCTTCTCCAATTGGAAGTTGCGCTCCGTTTGCCAAAGGCCAATCAAGTCGAGATGGTTTAAAGAAACTCACGCTAGGGCCTCAGAACCAGATCCCAGCGCGTCTTAAAAACACAATGTTGGATTTTCAACTTTCGGCCCTAAGGAGTGCGTTGAAAAGCCACGTCGTGGTAAAACATCGCCCGTTGATTGAATGCGAGTGTGACTTTAGTCAATCAATTCAAGCCAAGTTTGACCATAGCGATAGTCAACTTTCCACAAAACTCAGGAGCGTATAACTTGAAAAAGTTACCTATAAACAGTGACCTGTAAAAATAATTGGTCGCTCTAACTCTGCCTGCCCCCGCAATAGCCATAGCTCGTTTCGTAGTAGCCAAATAGACGGGGAATGGAAAAGTAACAAATTATCAACCGTTTTCCGGCTAATTGGCAAAGTTTTGAAGAGAAAATGTCCCAAAAAGGGCCCGAAGCGAGTGAGATAAAAAAAATTAAAGAACAAAGTGACCATAAATGAAAGAACAAAGTGACCTTTTTTCGGTTTCTCTTTGCCTCGATTCGGGCCCACTTTGATCCGCGTGGTAGCTGCGTAACACACTTGAAAATGGCAATCGTGAATCGATCGCTATGCTTTCCATTTTGACAGTTCAGCCACGTTCGTTGCGTATTATATTGTTTTTTTTATATATATTTGAAGCACTAAATGTCAAAATGTGTGACGCAATTACCCCGAATCTTTTATTGCAGTTCTTAGTCTAAGGGAGTTCTATACACATCAGTGGACAATCTACCTAAACGTAAGTACCAACAGAAACTTCTTCTCAATCCCAGAAGTCGTACTAACCTTAGTCATCTTTGTGTCGGGAAGAACGTTAGGGATATGCTGTCTGAGACTCGAGAACGCGCTATTGATGCTCTGCGATCTCTTTCGCACCATCTGGCAATGTCAGATGCAAGAGTGAGACGGAGGTATGTCCGTCGGCGTGGGTTTCAATTGAATGGAATGGTGGCGCGAATTATTTGAAATAGAGTGTAACCGGGGAATTTAAAAAAGGATTTGCGTTCCACTTTCAAAATGAATGCAATTACTTTGTGAGGTTGCTAGACTTTAAAAATAATATTAGAATTTGAGACTATAGACAAGACATATTTGGGAGCGAATCTGTTCATTTTCTGGCAAATGGCAATATCTGACACACGTGCCAATTTCCCAAAATAAAAACTGATCGCGATCAGCACATGAAACTGACAGCCCTTAAACATAGTTTATGTGTTGATCGCGTTCAGTTTCATTGGTGAAATCCTCCCCTTAGTAGTGGCGACAATCTTTTTATTTGATCAGGAACAAGCCGGTGGGGTTTGCAATATATATCAGATGGGTTGGATTTCACGAAGGCCGAGCTGAAATGTGTCATAATCCTCTCTGTCAGAGGGAGTCAGCCGTAATCCACCACGCGGGCCCAGTGCGGGTTGGTAAATGTCACATGTCTTCGAATTTTTGATTCTAGGACATGCCGGTTTCCTCACGATGTTTTCCTACACTTGTAACCCGCGGCCGATTCCATCGGGCCACCACTGCTCCATTATGCACACTGTGCACTATGCACTGTGTCATAATGATGTGTCATTAATTACACCGGCACACATAACCTTCAAACCGGAACAACTCTTGGCGGCAGAAATAAGTATTGTGGTTCCACGGACGATTGCCTTCACAAGAAGCTTTTGAAAGCCTATTTATTAATATCATACGTCCTCTGCTAAGAGTACCTAGTTGCGCAACTTCTTCTTCACAAGCAAAAACATTAGAAACTGGTGAAGAGCGGGTGTTCTAAGGGATGTCTTTTGAAAATTTTAAATGTATAGAAAAATGTACACAGTATAAAAAATACAGTATCCTCACCTTGGAAAGCTTCGTATCAGGAGGTACGTTAGGTATACAGTCCCTTAAGTCTGAGAATGCTGTGTTGATACTCTGTGTTCTTCTCCTCTCTTTCTTGTTGGCTGTGGTCCTTCTCTTGGCGACCCTCACGAAGGAGGGGGGTGCCGGGCGGTCGTAGCGCAGGGGGAGGGATTGGAGGTCGCAGTCTAGGCCTAGGAGAAGATAGAAAAATGATACATAAAATGTGCCTTGGTCATGATAGCTTCGAGCTAGAAAGATTCGAAGAGCTAGATTTTGAAATTAGAATAGAACAGAATATGTTTATTTGCATCGCCATACAATTTGGCAACGCTGCCAGCCTTTTGGTGACTTTTCCTGTTGACAGCAATCTGGACGATTTTTTTGATGCCTTACGATTCTTTTTATTTTTTATTTTCTTGTCTATATTATTTATTATTTTAATGCTGTTAGCTTGTTTATTATATCTTGTAACCTACGAATAAATGGTATACGTTAGAGAGTTGTTACAAAATAATTAATGGCTTCAGGAACAGTCAACCAATTAGCATGCAAAAATTGTACATTTATCTAAGACAATATCTAATTCAGTACTCAAATTCAACAGTTTTTGGTACCTCTAAATTAGTCGTAGTGTTTACATATAGACAAAGTACCCGTGATGCCCTAGATATGGGGTTCATTCATTCTATTTTTATATTTGTCTAGTTAGGTAAAGCACGAGGAAGTGGTGAAGGGCGGGCGTTTTGGGGGACTGTCTTATGTAGTTTTGACGTTCGAAAAGTGCTGATTTTCAGCCTAATGTTAATAAAAGACTTTTCATTTTGACTTTTGTGTGCTGTTAGATGTGTCACATTACCTGGGTTATTTGGCACGAAATTGTGCGCCATATTGTGGTGATAAGTGTCGTATGGTTCGTTACCAGCCATCTGCATCTCCTCGTAGCCTGAAAATAAATATCACATATTTTTCAATAAGGTCGGAATTTACGTACACAAAATTTTGTTTTTGGCCAGTACCCCCCCACATAGAGTACTTATGTGTATCCCACAAGAGAAAGCGAGCTTTGCAATGACAATACCTGACATTTCTGATATCAAAACCCAATATTGTTGTTGTTGACATGCATGATATCAAAACCTTACGCACGGCGCGCGCTGTGCACCACGTTCAACCGGGTTGTGGATAAAATTTACTTCTTTCTTGTTCTCTGAACGACTTTACTTTTGAGACCTCTAGGGTGTTTTTTTGGTGTTATGTTTATTGTAAAAGTTTATAAGAGGTAGTATATTTAATCATTAGAAAGTATGGAGGTTTATATGTAGACTTCAACTATCGCATTAGGGCAACCTGGGTGTTTTCACAAATAAAACAAATAATATAATTATTTGCCGGACCCAGCGATCGAAATTATGACCAGATCAACAGCGCTTGCAAGTCTTGCAACAACGCCACCCCAGTACCAAAGTGTTAACCATGGCACATTGAGTTTCAGAAAAATACTGTCTATTAAAAAAACGACGACGCCCAAAAAAAAATAAGCTTTGGATTGAGCTGCTCACTAGCTGAGCCTTGCAATAAAACTATGAAACTTGACATTCTAATTATGCTGCAAGATTATGATTATATATCATTTTTATACACAGTTGATGAATATTAATACAAAATGAAATGAATATTTACTTTGTGAATAAGGAATGTGTTTTTTTCTCTTACAGTCATCACTTATAATGATGATCAGGCAATTTAAGTACCTAGGTACTTTATAAGGCCTAAAACAAATGTCCTTTCTTTGGTATTGTTCATCGAGTGGTTGAGCTCCTTAAGTTCTAAGTTGAACTACACGATTAGTGACAAACTCACGTCGGTCCACTCAAGTATGTGTGGGTCATTCCTCAAAAGACCATTTGAGACACCAATATCTATGGTCCTCACATGATCTGACCAAGATGAGGTATGTCTGACCCCAGTGTTTGGTTGAGCAGTGGTGATTCAGTGACCGAGTCGAGGTCGTAGGTTCGAACCCAAGCAGGCACTTTACTAAGTGTAAATTATTTCATCATCACTGCTCTCAAAACAGAGAATGAAATCATCGTTTAGGAAACGGGCATGATCTAGAACCAAAAATCATTTGACATTCGCCGACCCGCACTGGGCCCGCGTGGTGGATTACGGCCTCCCTCTCACAGAGAGGTGCAGGCCTGTGTCCCATCAGTGAGGACATTATTGTCTGATTGTGCTGTGTTTGATTCGCCATTACTTCTCAGGGGTACTCAGATAGAAAATTTCGACTCCAGCTAGACCATTTTTTTAACGTCAGTTGTAAAAGTGATTGCGATATACTATTTACAGAATAAACAATTTTATATCATTTCATTTTATATCTTCAAAGCCCAACTTTGTCTGCAACTTGATATTCTGTATCACGCTCGGCACCCATATTGCGTAACAGATTATCAATTTCAATCTGAATCATTTTGAAGGATATTGCTAATTCGTTGAAAATAAAGAAAAAGAAAAGATAACAAAAAACATTTATTGCAACTCTCACATGAGTACGCAGTACACAGTTTAAACTTAAATAACACACTCCAAAAAAAACAAGTCCTGTTCAGGCCAAAAGGCCCCCATTGCTTTATTTTATTGTTCGATAAATTTGTCTGCACAACAACGTAAATATATGAATGAATGTTTTTTAACGAGAGCAGTGGTGGCCCAGTGGTAACGGCCGCGACTTACGAGGTGTAGGTCGTAGGTTCGAACCCAGACAGGCGCTTTACTTTGTGTAAATTATTTCATCACCACTGCTCTCAAAACGGTGAAGGAAAACATCGTGAGGAAACCGGCATGTCTAAGAACCAAAAATTTGAAGACATGTGACATCTACCAACCCGCACTGGGCCCGCGTGGTGGATTACGGTCCACTCCCTCTCACTGAGAGGAGGCCTGTGTCCCAGCAGTGGGAACATAATAGGCTGATTATGTATGTATGAATGTTGTTGAACTGTCATAGTGACAGCTATTCCTACTGTGTTTCACCCATATTGTAAGACGTATCCTCGAAAGCTACTCGCCTCATAACTCTGTCAAGGAGACTTCAAGGCGTGCCTTGGAAGACACTCAAAATCGGTATTCATAGTCACAAGATAAAGGAAATTTTGATGTCCCTCGAACGAGTGTCAGTAGAGGAGCTACGTCGCGAATGCGTCAATAAGTATTCAATAAACACTTCAAAAGAAATTATAAAAATCGGACAAATTATTCGTGTTTTGTTTAAAACTTTCTTGTTGACTACCTCAAGGAAGCATCAAGGCAGATCGTACATTATATTTTACAGTTGGTTCCTCAACTCAAACTCACCTCGACTGAGGAAACTGTTTGAGATGAGGAGTAAAATCGCAACTATGAATATCAAACCAACTTGAATGAGGTTGAGTCAAGACGAGGAAATCATGAGGTTTTAACTTAGAATATGGGTTAGTGAGTAACACAATTACCCCGCCGGTATCCTGACACATAATAATATGCTTACCATATCCCCTGCCAATGTAATGCGTAGTGTCGTGATACATGTCTTGGGTATCAAACTCGTGCGCTTCTCCGTTGGTAGCCGGCCAGTACACTCCTCCATCCATGGGGCTTCCTGGGAACAAGGCGAGAGCGTTATCTAGCTGCGTCAGACCAGGAACAGGAACACATGGGCCTACTAAATTACCACAGCCAGGTCAATAACTGCAATTTAGTGTAAATAACAGATAGGAGGACGCCATTAATCATCCCTTTGACGTGTTATCTGATGTACGGTATAAGCTTTGGCCAAACTGAGGTCATCCTGCAAGGTGAAACCCACATTGTTTTTATGAATAGGAAGCCACGCGACTATTTACCCCAGCTTGTACTCCTCAGGGACTTAAAAATACCTTCATAAAGGTTACAGAATTATAAGTGTTCCATTTTGAATTGATAACAGAATCAAATATGTAACACTTATAAATGTGTTTTTCAATGTGTTATGCCACAAACACTTACAAAAGTGTAACAGTAATTTATCTGTAACCGATATAAAAGTGTTAACAGTGATAAATAATTGTAACCGGTAAACGCGGCGTTGACAAAATAGCCTCAATCCCAACTGGATTGGGGCTATTTTGGCAACGCCGCGTCTGTCTGTCTGCCGAACGTGGTTGCGAATATTATAATCAGTTGGCGCAAAATTTAATCACGGGAACTTAAGCAAATAATTTGACATTTAAAATATGTCTCTTCTCCTACAAGTGAAAACTCCTATAAAAGTTCATTCTCAATTATACTTACGGTGACAAAAACTCTGCTAGAAAATTCACGACTATCGTAGACGTTTTTTATGACGTTATGAATAGCGGCGTCTACGGTAATTTAGCGTTTAAACGCTAAATTACCGTAGACGCCGCTGTCTTGGGAAACCCTAGCCATTTAGGTCCGCAGTGAACTTTGCAGAAGAACTACATGAGTTGAGCTGTGCTAGCCAGTGGTAACGGCTCCGACTTATGTGTCGTATGTCTCGGGTTCGACCCCAGGCAGTTACATTACTTTGAGTTATTTATTTCATCACCATGAGAGCAGTTCTCAAAACGGTGAAGTAAAACATCATGTGGAAACCGGCATGTCCTAGAACAAAAAAATCGAAGACATGTGACATCCCCAACCCGTACTGGGCCTTCGTGGTGGATTACGGCCCACTCCCTCTCACAGAGAGGAGGCCTGTGTCCCAGCAGTAGGAAGATTATAGACTGATTATGTAATGCACTTTAAACTGCCCCGTTGGTCTCGTGGTCAAAAGCGCGACTGCTGAGCGTGTAGTTCTGGGTTAGTTTCCCAGGTCTGGCAAAGTGTTATTGGGCTTTCCTATTAGGAATTTCTTAGTAATAGCCTGAGTTTGGAAGTTGGCGGTGTGATGCCCACGAACGTGAAGCCGTTGGTCCTGCGCCTGATCTATCTCCGCTCGTCGGGGAGTCGTCCCATCGGACTATGAGAGTGAGGGAAGAGAGTGCACCTGTGTCTGCGCACACACGCCTGCTCTATAATATCTCCCGCGCCGAAGGCTAGTCTCCGCTGAGATTGGCCGCCATGGCCGAAATACGGTCTGGAGAACTATATATTATACAAATGACACCATCCATCCAACCCTCTCATCACAAAGTCATCCATTCCATCCACCAGAACGCCAATTTATCTCGTCTGCTCGACGTCTGTCAGTGCAGGGAAGTAAGTCCAGCAGAATATCAGCGTCAGGTATATTTGCCTGACACGTGTTTAGCTAGACTCCCATTTGGTGCAACCTTGAGTATGTCTTTGTGTTATTTATTTAAGCATGTTTTTCTTTTATTTTTCGTTTTTGTATGTTGGCACCTTGTTTAAATATGTTATCATTTTATTGTGCTTTTGTGTGTTGTGCTATGTCTTTTGTGTGCACTGAATAAATGTTTTATCTATTTATCTATCAGTAAAGCCTAGATGGTAGATGCTGCTTACCTTGATGTGAAGGCTGGCAGAAGTATGGTGGTTCATATCTGTCGAAACCTTCGTCGGAAGGGGACATGCTGCCATAACTTGACATTGAGCTGCACCTGTACAAATAATAATATATCATTATTAACAACATCATGCGTGTGTGGCGGCATCTACATCGCCTCATGCGATTTACGCACCGCACTGACGTCACGCAGAATCCTGCATCGCGCAAGCAGAGTTTACCACACTGCTAGCATATATACAACGTCCCAACATCAATCGTTGGTCAGTTGCCCACCAGACACAACACCCGTTTCGTCGGAGGATCCTCCCTTTCCTATAGAATATGAGTGAACTTTACACCCTGTTCCTCATAACATTTATTTCCTCTTTACGTGTATTCCATGACTCCACATACGCGTGAACTTTAAAATATCGCGACGGGATTATTTCGCGCTCTGGATTTTCACGCACTAAATAAAACATGCCATCATAATTTTGTAGGTAGTCACATGGTATACAGGCTTACGACCACGGCCGTACCCTGTTTTTGTACGCACTTATGTCTTGTGTTATTTACTGTACTGAGACAGAGCGTATAGCTACAGTACCTCAGATCTAAATTCTGGGACGTAAGGGGTTATGTTTAGGTGCCTTCACTTTTCAGCCTTCACTTCGTTCATATAGGAGAATTCGCGGCGAGAACTGAACTCAATTCCAGAAAGATATTTAAAAGAAGTTTTGATGATAGGATTATTCGATGGCGTAAGTGTTTCGTTTCTGAAGGAGCCTAATTTGAAGGCGAAAAAATTTATTTGGATGAATATAATTTACGTTTTGTGTATTATTGATCTTTTCCCGGTACTTTCTTAACAGAGTAGGTAGTACCTAAATTTAACTGTTAATGTTAACATTACTGTACAATATTAAAGGTATGCTATTGTAAAAGTATATAGTTGCAAATAAAGAGTATTATTGTGAATGTATACATAGCGTCCCGTTAGTCGTCTTACGAGACACTCTGTATAGTCTTTTCCAGTTGTCAAGATTGTTTGTTGACATGTCAAGGCCACATTAATATTTATTTGAAAAAAATGCCACAAAAATGTATAAAGGTTCGCCCATTCAATATATGCAAAGTGTGAAGATGATATAGGAGACACAGTACTTACTGTAGATTTTCTTAAACTCGTTTCCAATGTTGATGAGAGTTCTTCATCAACATTTGATCCCTGACATATAGCCTTCTCGAAAAATGGGCTATCAAATGCATAAATAATTTTTCAACACCGACTAAAACCGCCAGAGATTAGCGTGTTCAAACCAACTCTTCAGCTTTAGTATAGATTTACGCACAATGGTGAAACGGTTCACGAGATTTATATATAAGCAACGATTACCGGCCCATATCTATGCACTGAGCACGAAACTCGACTCGCTACAAAAAATGGTCGAACACATGGTTAAAACATATGAACAACAACGGTAGCGTTATCTTACGGTTTGAGCTCAAGTAGACACTTGAAACGTCAAGTAATAATGGTCTTACTGTATCGTGCGTTGACTGTGGGTTAGAGAGATTTGGGCAAAGAAAAAATGTAAGCAGTGCTCATTGGAACAATTCCTAAGAATGGAGCGAAAAATACAAAGGTAACTTCCATCAATTTTTATAGTGCGTGCAAGTAGAAACTTTAATAACGTGTGTAAACGGCATGATTTTAATCCTTTCTTAACAGGAGCGTCCTCGGCCAGAAAGTGCCTTGGCCTTTTTTAATTAATCATAATCATTTATTTGTCAGAATATGATACATTACGGTATAAGATTAGTCAATGGTATCATCACATTCTGTCAAATGTGGCATGCAAATATTGGGTAAATAGTTCCATTACAAAACAGAGATTATTCGGTTAGTCTTCTTACCTGAGGTCTTCACATTAATAATATTAATCTCTTAGTTACGAATTAGAAGTACAATTATTGTATTTACAATATGTCGGTTAGAAATCATAACACACACAATTAAGATTTTGTATGTTCAGGTTTTTATTATTTTATTGAATATGAAGTTTTAATGCTATATTTTTTTTTTGCTTTAATTTTTTGGTAGCTGTGTTGTGTTGTACACACTATATACTTCCAATATGCTTTTAGAAGTGAAGACTTTAATTGTTTGTCAATGTCACATCCAATTTTTTGTTCTGTAAATTTTAGCTAAACATCATCCATAGTTAATACATAAATAAATAATCATTGTGCCGAGTAGCGGATGTGTGGCGAATGATAGGCCGCCTTAGCCGCAGATCGGACTAGAAAATGGGACTCAGAGCACGGGAGAATGCCCTACTCTAACCAGAGTCTTTATCCTGTTGAAGATAGTAATGGTGAAACTCATCTCAAGAAGCGTTGGGGCATAATAGAGAGTGCCCTTTCAAACCCAATCCGCAACAGTGCAGACCTCGTCAATGCAATACTGAATATTTTTACAAACTATTGAGCTACAAACAAAACAATTTCATATAACAAACAAATCATATAAAATGCAACGTACACCCACATTTCGCCAGTTATGATTATGATCTAGGTTTTCGCTCAAGAGCGGGCAAATATTTCTCTCTGAGGGAGGGGAGGGATTTCTCAAGCAATGAAAAAAAGGAAAATTGAAGATCTTGGTTTGTTATTTATGAACGGATCTGCTGCCCTTAAAGGCAGCAGCGGATCTTGGTTTTCGCTGAAGGGGGTGCAAATATTTATCTCTGAGGGAGGGAGGGATTTCTCTAGCCATTAAGAATGGGAAATTTGAAGATCTTTCTTTGTTATTTAGCGTTATGAACGGATCTGCTGACGTCCCTGAGTTGGTGGGCAAGATCGGGGTTCGTGTACCGGGTGCATTTATTCGGAGACCACGTCTTCTCCATGTGCTTCTAGTCTAAATTACCTATAGACAGAACTCGTGCGTGATGTGATAAGAGCTTGTCGTACTTTTAATATTGTGTGTCAGGATGTCGATTTGTATTTAGATTTATTTACCAGTTTGAACTATTATTTTTATTGTATTTTATGAGCATTAGATAATGCGTGTCTCCGTCGTCGATTTTTTCGCGTATTTGTTAATTTTATTCACATTAATCGTTACTGGAAGCTTGTAATTGGCTATCGTTTATTTACACATTGTACTAAAATGTATTACTTACTTAAGTGTAAATTTTCCTTAAATTCATAAAATGAAGTCTTTAAAAAAAAACCTATGGCACCTTTTTTCTGTAAACTCAAGAATGGACCACCATTTCAAGGATGTCGGATCCTCGATATGGTGGTCTATTCTTGAGTTACTACGCGGATATTAACTACGTATAGCTATGTTTGTGTCGGTCTGGTTAAACGACGAAAAATGACGAATCATTCAAGAATTTCAGTTAATTATTTATTGAAACAGGAAGTATACCACCAATATTATGTTATTAAGGTCAGGACTCACGACATATTGTCTTAATAATGTAAACTGTTTATATTATACTCATTTGATAACCAAATGTGGCGCACGTGTGTTCCAATCTTTATAGTTTGGGCTCCAAAACCGTATACAAATTATTTATGTTGATATTTTTAGTATTACCGAAAGGATGTGGACCTGGTGAGTTGGTTACTAGGTGAATATCAGCATTTTACTGTCAGCCTTATACGTGTACAGATTAAACATAGTTCAAAAAATAAAAGACACATAATCGTCAAGTATCCGATCATCGGTTACTTTTGTGTCTGCGGCGTTGGATCAGCTTGTGACATGCGAATAAAAAACATAACTCTAATTTTATAAACGCTAAAGTTTGAGATGATGGATGTTTGTTACTCTTTCAAGCAATAAATACTGTACGGATTTGTATGAAATTCGGCAAACAAATAGTTTATGACCTGCAGCCTCATTGCGTAACACATTTTCGTAAACGATTACGACTAATCTGTTTGATTTTGACAGTTCAACAACTTTCATTGCGTTATTTACATTTTTGAGCAGATTTTTTTATCGAACTTATGAGGCAATGGATTAGCAATCTGTTTCAAAACGATTCAGATTCCGATTGATTGTGTATTACGCAATATGGGTACTGTATTAACACATAGGATACTTACTATCACTGTAGTGAGTTCCCGTGTGATAATTTCCGGCCTCCACACTTTGTAAGAAGACTGACAGCTTAAAAATGATTAGCTAAGTTTGCAAAGCTTCCTCCCTCTTACTATTTATGCTGTTGAAGATAGTAATGGTGAAACTCATCTCAAGAAGCGTTGGGGCATAATAGAGAGTGCCCTTTCAAACCCAATCCGCAACAGTGCAGACCTCGTCAATGCAATACTGAATATTTTTACAAACTATTGAGCTACAAACAAAACAATTTCATATAACAAACAAATCATATAAAATGCAACGTACACCCACATTTCGCCAGTTATGATTATGATCTAGGTTTTCGCTCAAGAGCGGGCAAATATTTCTCTCTGAGGGAGGGGAGGGATTTCTCAAGCAATGAAAAAAAGGAAAATTGAAGATCTTGGTTTGTTATTTATGAACGGATCTGCTGCCCTTAAAGGCAGCAGCGGATCTTGGTTTTCGCTGAAGGGGGTGCAAATATTTATCTCTGAGGGAGGGAGGGATTTCTCTAGCCATTAAGAATGGGAAATTTGAAGATCTTTCTTTGTTATTTAGCGTTATGAACGGATCTGCTGACGTCCCTGAGTTGGTGGGCAAGATCGGGGTTCGTGTACCGGGTGCATTTATTCGGAGACCACGTCTTCTCCATGTGCTTCTAGTCTAAATTACCTATAGACAGAACTCGTGCGTGATGTGATAAGAGCTTGTCGTACTTTTAATATTGTGTGTCAGGATGTCGATTTGTATTTAGATTTATTTACCAGTTTGAACTATTATTTTTATTGTATTTTATGAGCATTAGATAATGCGTGTCTCCGTCGTCGATTTTTTCGCGTATTTGTTAATTTTATTCACATTAATCGTTACTGGAAGCTTGTAATTGGCTATCGTTTATTTACACATTGTACTAAAATGTATTACTTACTTAAGTGTAAATTTTCCTTAAATTCATAAAATGAAGTCTTTAAAAAAAAACCTATGGCACCTTTTTTCTGTAAACTCAAGAATGGACCACCATTTCAAGGATGTCGGATCCTCGATATGGTGGTCTATTCTTGAGTTACTACGCGGATATTAACTACGTATAGCTATGTTTGTGTCGGTCTGGTTAAACGACGAAAAATGACGAATCATTCAAGAATTTCAGTTAATTATTTATTGAAACAGGAAGTATACCACCAATATTATGTTATTAAGGTCAGGACTCACGACATATTGTCTTAATAATGTAAACTGTTTATATTATACTCATTTGATAACCAAATGTGGCGCACGTGTGTTCCAATCTTTATAGTTTGGGCTCCAAAACCGTATACAAATTATTTATGTTGATATTTTTAGTATTACCGAAAGGATGTGGACCTGGTGAGTTGGTTACTAGGTGAATATCAGCATTTTACTGTCAGCCTTATACGTGTACAGATTAAACATAGTTCAAAAAATAAAAGACACATAATCGTCAAGTATCCGATCATCGGTTACTTTTGTGTCTGCGGCGTTGGATCAGCTTGTGACATGCGAATAAAAAACATAACTCTAATTTTATAAACGCTAAAGTTTGAGATGATGGATGTTTGTTACTCTTTCAAGCAATAAATACTGTACGGATTTGTATGAAATTCGGCAAACAAATAGTTTATGACCTGCAGCCTCATTGCGTAACACATTTTCGTAAACGATTACGACTAATCTGTTTGATTTTGACAGTTCAACAACTTTCATTGCGTTATTTACATTTTTGAGCAGATTTTTTTATCGAACTTATGAGGCAATGGATTAGCAATCTGTTTCAAAACGATTCAGATTCCGATTGATTGTGTATTACGCAATATGGGTACTGTATTAACACATAGGATACTTACTATCACTGTAGTGAGTTCCCGTGTGATAATTTCCGGCCTCCACACTTTGTAAGAAGACTGACAGCTTAAAAATGATTAGCTAAGTTTGCAAAGCTTCCTCCCTCTTACTATTTATGCTGTGCCCTACTGTACTGAGACCATAATGATAATTTATAGTTTTGAATTACCACAGTACACATTGTGGAAGGCAAATAAAATATTGAGCATTGAGCCTTTTCTGAAGTACATTGGGTTCGGAATCCTGTCTTTAAGGATGTAGTTGAATACCAGTATTTTATATAGAGTAGGTAGTCCATCTTGCTGACTGGCTATACAGTGAGTCGAGACACTGTGTATCCAACCCATTAAAGGCAAGTTATACGATTAATTTTATCGACAAACCATCGGTGAAGTGAGCATGGAGTAAGCTGTCAGTGCCACTGATGCTAGGGATTGACCAAGACGGGTTGACACTGACAGCTCACTCCACGCAAGTCTTCACGGTGAGATTTTTACAGAATCGACATGCAGGAGTTAAAAGACCGTCTCAGGCAGTAAATTTTCTCGTTTTTTTTTTTATAAATAACCGTAATTTTTAAAATACATAGCGAGTTTGTTTTTCTGTAACAATATTCATAAAAAAAAAAAACGATTAAAGGTTAAAATTACTTATCTAGTATGGTGGGTGATTTTTCAATAAAATTAATCGTATTATTTGCACTTAAGGTGATTGCTGTAAGGCACTTCCCTATACATTATCTATGGGAACAAATCTCGATACATAAACGATTTTTGCATTTTTGGTTGGGCATCGGAAACGAGACACTGTATAGTGTTACCACGGCATGAGCAAGTCTGAATGATTGGCTTGTGCTGTGCTACGCGTCGCGGGTTTAATTTCTGCACGGGATTTTTCTAGAGGTCTAGTTAAATGTACACACCAACTTATGTCATATTTCCTGTCTTGTTACTGCACTCACAAATTCACGATACAGGAGACAATATGAAAATAAACAATTTAGTGTCAGTAATTGTTAAAATTTTAACGATTGACCGTATCACCCGTCTAGGTATCATCCCCCTAAAAGTTTTTTTTTTTTTTTTTTTAAATAGTTTCTTGCCTATGGATTTTTTTCAATAATTTAAGTTTTAAATATTATATTATATTAAATGGGAACTTATGAAGTGTCAAAAGCTAGGTGAAACGTTCTTATTTGTCGTTTCTTGTCGAGAAGAGCCTACAAGAAACTCCACGGTTGAACATACAAACTCTTAAAAATAATAAGCTTTTATAATGTTTTGAAATAACAGTGTTAATCCCATAGATATGGGAGGCCCTGCCAACGAGTACCAGGTACTTAACAGAATAAAAAAATACTTACCTTAAAAATCGATTGACAATTATTTCAAAATTCACAAAAAAAAATTACACATCACTATTAGCTTTCAATAAAAAAAAATACTTTAAACAGTTTTTATTTAATTTAAATTACCACTTTAACACCATAAATATATTCACACAAACAACTCATTCAAATATTCCACTCAATTTAATATACACCAATACACTTGATTTATTTATTTCATTAATTATGAATAAATAAGATCATCAACGACTGTCAAACAGTATTGACAGACGAGTGACATCCTGTTTCGCGCGTTTTTAGTGACTGGGCGCATTTTCAAGTCGTCTCTTTGGTTTGGTACTGTGGGCGGAGCTTCTTTATTAGGGAGCGATTTGAAGTAGGAGCAAAGAGGCTTATATCCAATTTGTTCTTAGATATTCTGTGGGTGTTTATTTAACTATTTCAAAAGATTAAGATGTTTCATTATTTTAAAAGTGTTTTTTTAGGAGCAAACGAAAAATCCAACGAAAAATGTAGACCACTGAAAATATGCTTTCGAAAACCCTCAAATGCCGGCTGCAGCGTTAGCAGTTAATAAAGTAAATACCCTTTATGCCTACTCATGTAATATTTTGGCAATGCCTTTTAAATTATAGTAGTTTTTTTAGACTTTGGTTCAACAAAATTCAGTTTCTGCGAAAGGAAACTATTTAAAAAAAAGTCAATGAATTTCACGGAGGACCAATCATAGTGCCATAGAGACCTATATATTTGTACCATCAATCAGAATCTGAATCATTTTGAATGATATTGCTAATCCATTTCTTCATATGTTCGAAAAATTTGTATGCGCAACAAAGTAAATAACGCAATGAATGTTATTGAACTGTCAAAATGAAAGTCATTCCTACTGTTAATGTAAATCCAAAGGTTTTTAAAAGCTTGATGAACGAAAATAACCTAACTTTAACATCACTCATGTACCTTTCCCCGAAGAGTTAGGCAGAGGTGTTAAAATCTAATCGTAATAATACGTAGCTGATTACCTTACATTTTCAGCAACCCTATCTCATTGGTCAAACCGAGAGCAGACACTTCCCGCCCAACTGGGGAGGAGCTTGTTAAATCTTATTTGTCTCTTTCTTGTCCGTTGATACACAATCAGGAATTCCCACTACAGAATAATATCCACCTTTTACTTGATTATGCTAAGTGATAATTGCAATATTTTCGCTACTAATTCTAACATTTGTTTTAGTGTAATTCGATTAACGTGGGGGAGGGGGGGGGTTGATCTGGTACTTTCATCAGGAATTCTCTTGTCTTGTTTGGTTCAGAATGTTAGGCCACTTATGGGATGAATGCAAGGCAATTGCATGCAGCTGAGATGAGAATGCTAAGAGGGATGTGTGGTGTTGCACGAATAGATAGAATAATAAATGATACATTAGAGAGTCTCATTGTATCTTTCGTGATGCGGAGGAATGCGGAAATGGTCTTGAAGAAAATTTTGAGTAATTAATGTAGATGAACACAATTTTTTTGGATGAACTGTGTGAAAGATGACATGGCTGAATTGGGATGATTACCGAGAGGACGATTATTAGAGAAATATGGAAAAAATAAACACTTTGACCCGACCATTTATAAATTTGTATAAGGGCAGGAGAATAATGGCGATGATGATTTTCATCAGGAACTTTGTTCCTTATTTTTCTCCGTGCCACCGTCGTCTGTCACGTTTCATGTGAAAAGGCTAGCCCCAGTTACCTTTATAGGAGTTAAACAAAATTTACCAATTTTTTTTTATGAAGGTAGGTATGTTTTTTGTTATTTAAATTGTGTGTACCTATGACATGTGCCAAACGTATGTTTACTACATATTCTTTTTTTTTTAACCTACTTTAAACTTAGGTTTGGAAGTGATCGTTGGGTGTGGCAAAAGGGGTATGAATAGCAGAATAAATGATGTGGAAATGCGTTCCTTGCGGAGCACGGCGTGTGGTGATTAGCGTGTGGTGTGACTATGAATGATGGGCTGAGGAATGATGTGATAAGGCAGCGGTGCGGTTTAAAAGAAGATGTGTAGTGACAAAAATTGGAAAGAGTATGCTTAGATGGTTTGGTCGTGTTGAGAGGATAAATGAAAAGAGACTAACAAAAGGTATTTACATGCACAAAGTTGTTGGAAACGCCGGGAGGGGACGCCATAGGAGAACATACAGTGACGTTTTCGATCGACATGTGCGGTAATTATTATTTAGCCCCCCCACCTTTTAATATAATTAGCGAATAAAATAATACACGAGTGTATAACTCATCTATTTCACGTCCTCAACTCATTCGGCATTCATATTCAACCCCATAAAAAGGCGTTATGAAACAAAGTAATTAACAGAACCGCAACGCCTAAAATAATAAAAATCGATTACAATGAAAACATAATCGAGTTACATTCCCCTCCCTAACTCATCACCCTATCTATGTAATTATATTATTATCTGTGGTACACGATATTGCAATCGCTCTAATGATCTGTGGTTGCAGATAATTTATTTTTATTGTCAATATTTTGACACATGACATGCGCGACGTAATTTGATTGTGGATTCGTTCTTCGAATGATGATTAGTGGCACGTGCAAGAGTAGGGAAAGACCAAAGAAGCGATGGTTGGACTGTGTGAAAGATGATAAGGCTAGTAAGGGAGTGACAACCTAGAAGACGACCTAAAGTGAAGTATGAAAGACTGCTGACCCCAAATAAATAGGGATTAAGTCATAATGGCAGAAAAAAGTCTAACGAAGTTCATACGTTGTCAACAAGACAAGAACTAATGTGTCCTCGACTTACCCAAAAAGTTAGTATTTACGTCCATCTTGACTGCCTCGTTGGTCTAGTGGTCGCAGTCACTGCTGAGCATGAGGTCCTAGGTTCGATACCCAGGTCGGGCAAAGTGTTATTAGGTTTTACTATCTAGAATTTCTCAGTAGCAGCCCGGAGTCTGGATTTGTGCCCGGTTGCTGGCAATAGGCTCGCCCCCTATTACATGGGACTTAAGTATAACTGGCGAAATGTGCGTGTGCTATAGGTAACCTAACCCTTCTGGACTTAAAGGCGTGATATTATGTTATGTGTTATGGCAATGGTAATTGCTCATTACTAATTTCCTGTTATCTATTGTAGTGATACATTTGCAGCTTAATGAATGGGGAAGGTCGGGCAAAGCTAATTGTAGATGGCGTGACCATAGCTAGTTCCCTAAGGTCTTCAATAAATTTGACATTTCGTTCATTCATTCCATTTTGTGTTCATTCATGAGTTTGATTTTATTTCACTATTTCGTTATTTTCGGTGATTTCAATATTATAAATCAAGTACTTGACATGGAAAGTGTCAGAATTTTAAACCTTGAATACTTCCTCGCAATCACTTTCTTTCAAAATCTTTCCAACTCAAACTCGAACTCAAAAAAATCTCTATGTATAGCTTTAAACCACAATCTTCTAATTTTAGGTTCTTCGGGAAATGGTGCACTCCAATTTCAGAGTATCTTTGAACACAATAACGCGTCAATTTTCGCTAAAATAAAATAAAACCACTTCACGCCTTGTATTATTAGCTTGTGTTGGGAACTAGCTACGACAGCGCCATTTTGACAGTTGCCTTCCCCATTAGGTGAAGTGAATCATAAAAATACTTACTTTGCCTCTCATAATATATAATCCAAGTTAAAGGTATTACTCTGTTTACCTGACCTCGCCTAAGTCAAAAGCTAACAAACAAACTTGAAACGACGGCTTGAAACAATTAGGTACTAAAACATTAAATGTCCCCGAAATGTAAGTAAACAACATACCAAGCAATTAAACTAAAGTCATTTTATTTCCCAAAAACCGAATATTCTCGTACGCGGCACGTGTTTGCACCCTTGGGTCCGATCACGCCCATGCCTTGTTAATTACGGAAAAAAAACGTTGACACGGCTCGTGTCGAATGACAGTTCAGCTGTCAGTTTTACCGCGTTTTTATGTGCGATAAAGCAAGTGGTGCACAGGGCTCTTGTAATCGCTCTTTCCAATAGTTTTTTTTTAATCGTTAGTGAATGAATTTACATTGTTATTAATTATTAGCTGACCCGACAAGCGTTGTTATGTCCAAACTTCAATAGTTCATACAAAAACCCATGGAAAAAAGGAGGTTCAGTTTTTCGCGAACTTGAAATTTTTTCGGGAATTTTTAATTTTCTTTACAAAAAAACCGGTACTACTACTATTAGGAAAATTTTAATACAACAAATAGCCAAATCGAACTAACCTTTCTCAAGTGATGCGCTTCCCAACGATCAGCATTTAATTTTTATTAATATCAAATTAAAACCGATCACAACACAGTGCGCCATTTTTTCGTCGGAAGTCATAGTTTGTTTTATGTACTCAAGTTTTGTTTGTTACCTATTTGAAATTTTTCATTCGTCAACATAGTAGCGACACCCTTGCCTGGGCTAGATTTTTTCCCATGGAATGTTAAACCTTATTAGTTTAGTTCCCTCGACCCAAAGCTATTACTTCGTTTTAGCTCAGCGTTCTTTCTGTCTATTTTTATTGCTTTGCTCCTTAGGGTCGTAGCGTGATGTTAAATAGCCTGTAGTATTCCTCAAGGGTTGGGCTATCAAATGCCAAAAGATATTTTTCAAATCGACCGGTAGGTCCAGAGATTACCCCATAGATACAAACTTACAAACAAACAATTTTTTCCTCTTTGTAATATTATTTCGTTTATTCCTCGTCTTACAAATTTAATACATTTTTAAATATTTTAACAGAAATATATAAAAATAGTGGCATCCGTCTTGAGCAAGCGTGGTGTCTGGTGATCAATGCTTGCGCCTTCTTTATAAGATGTCTTTGCACTGGAATGGGACAGTAACAGGCTTTGTTATTATGATTAATCCTACTATCCTAGAACATAATTATAATATTGTAAACGTTTGTTACGCCATCTCGCTACAACGGCCGAACGGATTCGGATAAAATTTGGCGCACAGATAGTTAATAACCCGGATGAACCTTTTTATCCCGGTACCGATACGTTCCCGTGGGATAATAATCAATCTCCACGAGAGCGAAGCCGCGTACAAAAGCTAGCTTGTAATAATAATAGATAAGTATTAATTCTCTCTTACTTCGTCATACTTGTATACTTTATAAAAAAACTACTTTTTCCTTCTCACACACAGTGACAAACTCAGTGTGACACCCACCTAAAGTATCAATTTCGTGTGCAACCTAATGTCAAAGTTCCCGCCTTTTTTTACCACAGATAATTCATTGCAACTTAGCCATGTAAAGAGAGGTTAAATTATGTGTAAAATTATCTAAAAATAAAAGCGGAGAGGAAAGGGCAGTAATAATTTGACACCTTTTTTGCTATTTGCGATAAGGTGGGTGTTTATTTGTGAAATTGCATTTTTAATATGAGTTGGTTTCGGGAGTTTTTCTGTTACTTAGTATGTCATTTCACCACTCTGCCTTTTGGGACCTAGTTGTTTGAACAAACACGTCTTGTGCACTATATCTTCTGCGGAATAAGCTAATCTCTGTTGAGGTTGGCCGTCGGTCCGGAGATTATTGAACTGAAAACTTCGTAAGGCGCTTTGAGCGATTTTTGTTTGGGATAAATTGAGAAAATCAGAAGGGTCGCCGACATGCTAATATTGCAAATGTTTACCAGTATCTGTTATTATGAGTATGACATTATAGTGTGTGCCGATGTGCTTGATGTGGCAAGTTTGGTTGAAGACCAGACAGATGTTAATGATTTTAATTCGCAAATTGTGTTCTTTTTTCTGATACTATACAATATTTTTGAAAATTCAAAAGAAGCCACTTTTATTACATAGTTTTTAAGTTTTCACTTCTGTCGGCAGTCACCATAACTGCTTACGTATTTTGTATGTGTTGTACATTACCGTAAAACGGGGTGAATAGGGATGCAGGGGTGAATCGAAACGAAACTTTAAAAGGAATTTTAACATTGAAATAATATAGTTTTCAACACACTTGCTCATAAAGTGGCTCTATGGTCACCGCAATTAGGCACAGAATGACACCCATAATCAAACTGTGACTTTTTCATTTCCCAAAAACTATAACTCACTAGTGAGTTATAGTTTTTTTATTTATTTATTGGTAGAGTGGCGTTGTTCTTAAAAAGTTTTTATTCAAAAAAGGATCGTGTTCAATAGAACAAATAAATTAATGTTCCTATTGCTTGCTCATTTCATGCAACTTCTTATTTAAATAGATAATTTTAACTCGTACGTGTTTAATAAATAAAACTTTCACTCAAATATACTTTTGTTTTCTCTGTAATAGAAGAAAACTTTTAATTCCCCATTTTGTACGTGGCAGAATAGCTGCAAACCCTATGCGCGGAAAATAAAAAAAAACCCTCATCCCTTTAGTATGTGGCCGAACGCAATGCGCGCGCATAGGAAAACTGATTAATTTTTCCCGCCATAGCGAAACATTTTTCACAACTCGTTTTCACTATTGAATTTATAGTTATTTATTAATTAAAATGTCTACAAGACTAGTTACGAAAAAAATGATTTATATTGTACACCGCCCGATATAAGATGTGAAGCCCTTAACGTTATGGAAAGTAGGAGTTCCTTGGAGTTTTCAGGGAGTAAACCTGAAAACTCCAAGGAAAAATATCTATTAGCGTACCAATATTTCATAAAATGGCAAAACAGCAAGAAGTCTTTTTCAGAAAATGTGTTCATGTCGTACTTCAAAGAATTATCTTCTAAGTACAAACCTAGCTCTTTGTGGTGTTTTTATACTCAATGTTAAAAACAGTTCGAACAAAGAATGGAGTGGACTTAAAAACATATTCTAATTTGTCAGCTTATCTAAAGAGACTATCCGATGGATTTAAAAGCAAGAAATTAAAGGTTTTATCGTCTGAAGATATAGAAAAATTTATAAAAGATGCTCCAGATAACCAATATCTGGCTACTAAGGTTAGTTAAATTAATTATAAATATCTACACGACTTCAGTCTGTGTTGTGTGTTGAACTTAATTATTGTTTCTTTTTTTCAGGTTGCTTTAATATTTGGTGTAACTGGTGCCTGTAGGATACAAGAATTAACAAATATAACCGTAAAAAACATAGAGAACCATGGCCAGATGCTTTTAGTGAAGATACCTTTCACAAAAATAAAATACCGAGGTCATTCACCATACACGGTCCATTCTATGAAATTGTTAAGAAGTATGAAAGTTTGCGGTCACCAAAAGCAAAAACTGACCGTTTCTTTCTAAATTACGAGAATGGTAAATGTACCTGTCAGCCTATAGGTATAAACAAATTTGGTTCTATGCCTAAAGAAATCGCTAAGTTTTTAGGTTTAGCAGATGCTGAGAGCTACACTGGACATAGTTTCAGAAGAACTTCAGCTACATTGTTGGCTAATTCAGGAGCTGATATAGTGACTTTGAAGCGTCATGGTGGGTGGCGATCTAGCAATGTAGCAGAATCATACGTAGAAGATTCCATACAAAACAAGAAGGAAATTTGTGCAAAAATCACAAAAAGAATTAAACTTGATTCTGAGGCGCTTCCTAATGACGAAACACCAAGTACATCCAATAATTGGATTTCACCTACCTACACGAATAATGAGCCATCTGAAATAACAATACAATATGAAAATATTTCAATAAATAATCTATCTGATGAGACCGCTATGCCATCAAAAGCAGTTAATTATAATTTTACTAACTGTACATTTACTAATTGTTTCTCTAAATAAACTTTTTACCTACTAAATAAAATGAGTTTTTATTGATATTTTATTCACAAGAGTGTTGAAAAACGTCGTATGATACACGTGTGTATTGATAATTACCGTCCTCGGGTCTAAATGGCGCCTCTGCGGTAATCACCAATGATACACACTAGTACCATAATGTACTATTGTTGCCAGAGATGCCTCTCATGTATTGACTGTATTATAATTAACGATTAAGTGCCCCTGTTGGCAACAAACTATATTTTTTCAATGTTAAAATTATTTTTAAAGTTTCGTTTCGATTCACCCCTTTTTACCCGGTACGTGTTTTCGCCAAGGTACCCCGCGAAATTCACATTTTCTTACGTTATAGCAATTTGCAAGTCAGTCAGGTTGTGTGTTGATTCAAATATGGTTCGCGACCGTAACAAATATGGCTTTACAGAAATCTAATATCAAATTGGCCTCGAATGTCGTGGTTTCATTAAATAGTCATTCACATCATCATGTATTGATGACAGTTAGTTTATGAGAAATAAGATAATTATATGGATATGGAAACAAAACTTCTCTATATTTGAGCCAGCAATGGAAGATGTTTTGGCTAAAATTGCAACAACTTTTAGAAAATAATTCAAATACCAGTAGATTTTTGAATTTGTTTAAATCATTCAATTTGTCAAATGTGTTTTTAGAACCAACCCGAACAACTACAACTACTGTTTCATGTATTGATAATGTATTTTGTTGTTGCAAATATTTAGATAAAGCTATCGTTAATCATCTCCCTTCAGATCAAAGCGGTCAAACCGTAACTTTTGAGTCCAACCAACCGATACAAAAAGTGCAGATACAATACAGACCAATAACATCAGTTAATTTTAATAAATTTAATAGCACTTTAATTTGTAAGTTAAGTAATCAGGACCTTACAATGAATAATGTTAATATTTTGTATAAAGAATTATTTTCGGTAGTTCAAACCGAGTTTAATAATACTTTTAAGAAGAACACTAAAACTATCAGCCCTAAGTTTTTATTTAGTGACTGGGCAACTAAAGGACTAAGGAAAAGTAGGGAAAGACTTTTCGAGCTGTATGGCCTTAAGCCTTTTATTAACACGGAAACTTTTAATAAGTATGGTAAGACGGTTTGGAAAATTATCAATAATGAAACGAACAGGATCAAAAAACTAAATTCTGATTACACACTGGAGACGTCATGTGGTCTCATTTACGATAACTGATAAATGATAAATGATTTTTATTTCTGTAAGTGGGTTTGTAAAAAACACTTTTACACGTCAAACATTTTTTTTTAAACTAGATGAGGTCGGCGTTTCCTATCTGACTACTCTGAGAAGAAAAGCCGAAACAAACTCAGAGGTCACAGTCTCTTTTAAAGTCCAGACATAATCTTGGTCAGATCATGTTAAGACCATGTGGATTGATGTCTGAAATGGTCTTTTGAGGAAAGAACCACACAGATTGAGTGGACCTGTCCAGTCAGTGCACGCATTTGTCAGTAATCGTACAGCTCAACTCAAAACATAATTAGCTCAACGATTCCACGAACAATACCAAAGAAAGGACATTGGATAGGCCGCATAATTACTCAAACCGCCAGACCAAGTTACGATTAAAATTAACTGAGATAATAAAATATAAAAAAACAAAAGTAAAAAATAAAATGACCCACATAGTCTTAACATTTACAATAATAACAATAAAATAATACCTAGGTAAGTATTCATGTCATTGTTTATTTTACAGATCATATGAGGACCATGTAGGTAGGTGTCTGAAATGGTCTTTTGAGGAAAGAACCATACAGATTTGAGTGGGCCTGTCCAGTCAGTGCACGCATTTGTCATTAATCGTGCAGCTCAACTCAAAACGTAAGGAGCTCCACGATTCGACGAACAATACCAAAGAAAGGACATTTGGGTAGGCCGCTTTAAGTACTCAAACTGCCAGATATAAAAAAAATTATGAAATAACTGAGATAGACAAAGATATAGAAATAATACCCACTAAGTCCTCACACGAAATTAAAATAATAATAATATTATACAAAGTAAATATTCATGTCAAATCATGAAATTTCAAAGTGTATATAAAATAAAACAAAAGTTACGTACCAAACAAAAAAAAAAAAAAAACACACTCAGTATGCAAAAATTGGAGCAGGTCAGTCCCAAGCCTTTTTGTCCTCAATATAGTCTTTGACTGTATAAAAAGCTTTCTGGCACAACTTACGTTTAATAAATGATTTGAATTTATTAAGGCTTAGATCTTGAACATGGCTTGGAAGTTTATTATAAAAGCGTATACATTGACATCTGAACGAGCCACCTATTTTCTTGAGCCTTGTTGTAGGTACAACAAATTTGTGTTTGTTCCTAGTATTTATATTATGGATATCACTGTATTTTTTTAACAATTTTATGTTTTTGTGGGCATATAAAAGATTTTCAAAAATATACTGAGAAGGCACAGTCATTACATTAATTTCCTTAAATTTCTCTCTGAGAGAGTGTCTCGGACTTAATTTATAAATTGATCTAACAGCTCTTTTCTGCAAAACAAATATAGTCTGCATGTCGGCGGCATTTCCCCACAAAAGAATACCGTACGACATCACACTATGAAAATAACTAAAGTATACTAAACGGGCTGTCTCTAAATCAGTTAAATTTCGATTTTTTCTAACAGCGTATGCTGCGGAGCTTAGCTTTTTTGACAATTTATCAATATGTGGGCCCCACTGAAGCTTAGCATCCAAAGTTAAGCCCAAGAATACTGTGCTGTCTTCAAGTTTCAATTCTTCGCCCTTTATCAACACATTCGTTTTCACCTGCCTAACGTGAGGTAGCGTAAACTTAATGCATTTAGTCTTCTTTTCATTAAGAAGGAAATTATTAACATTGAACCAGTGAACTATTTTTGAGACCGCGTTATTTACATCGTCAGTAACCAGCTGCTGACGTTTAAGTTTAAACAAAAGTGAAGTATCATCCGCAAACAACACTATATCATGATTATCCTTTATGAGGTAAGGCAAGTCATTAATATAAATAAGAAACAAGAAAGGACCAAGAATTGAGCCCTGTGGAACTTCCATTGTTAAGATAGATCCGGGAGATCTTTCTCCATTAACGTCAACGCTCTGAATCCTTTTACTCAAGTATGAAGTAAGAAGATCCAGAGCGGTGTTTCGGATCCCGTAGTGACGGAGTTTCCTGATTAACGTTTCATGAAGAACGCAATCGAATGCCTTAGACAAATCACAAAAGATGCCCAAGGCATCGCATTTATCTTCCCAAGCATTATAAATATGTCCTAAAAGTTCAACACCATCATTCGGCATCAGTAGTTGAACGACCCCTTGTAAAACCGAATTGTTTGCTATGTAATAATTTGTGTCTGTTAAAAAATCTTTGCAGTTGGTCTAAAATTAATTTCTCAAAAATTTTACTAAATGTAGGTAGTACTGAAATAGGTCTATAATTTGTGGGGTCTGATATACTACCTGATTTAAACAAAGGTATTATTTTACTTTTTTTCATAAGGTCAGGAAACTCCCCACAGTCAATACAATTATTAAAGATAAGAACTAGAGTAGGTGCTACAATGTCTATAATAGACTTAGCAACTTCTACAGAATTACCCCACAGATCTGCAGTCTTTTTTACATTTAAAGTGTGAAAAACTTTAATTATATCCCTACATGTAATATGTTCAAAATTAAATTCCGAATCGCAAAATTTTACATTTTCCTTTAGCAAAGACTCAGCAACAGAAGGCGATGAGTTAAGGGATTTAGTAGTTGAAACGGGAATATCTGAAAAGAATTTTTCAAAGGCCGCGGCGACTTGTGAGTCTGATTTTATTATGTTGTCATTAATAGACAGGCTGTAGTCAGTACTTCTGTTACTAGACCTTCCCGTTTCACTATTAATAATTTTCCAAGTCGTTTTAATTACGTTACTACTGCTTTTAATCTTCGAACCCAAATAACGTGACTTGGCCATAACACAAACTTTTTTAAACAGTTTTGAATAATTTCTAACATATAAATTAAATTCAGCAGTGTTAACATAAGTCCTTTCATTATACAGCTCATAAAGCCGTGTTCTACTTTTATGAATACCAATGGTAGCCCAATCACTGAAAGATGCATTACTATTAACCGAGATAGTTTTGGGAATAAAGATCGAGTTAAATTGTTTACAGTAAATATTAAAGAACTCATCATATAGATGATTAGGATCAGCATGAACAGGAGAATACAAAAGTGGTAAATTATTTATTAGTTTAAATTTAAAAGCCTCTAAGCGGCTTGTAGTTTTCGGGTTGACAGTGATATCCTTTTTACTTATTTTGTTGTTTTGGTTTTGAATAGTAATCCTTTGTCCGCAATGATCAGAATCTAGTAAATTAATAATTTCTTTGGGGCTTGGTACAATATCTGTATAAATATTATCTAGGCATGTGGCACTAGTAGGGGTAATTCTTGTTGGCTTCAAAAATAGATTTATAAGATTGTAGGACTGAAACAAACTTATTATCTTGCTACAAGAACCTGAGTTTTCCAATAAATTAACATTAAAATCACCGCAAATGATAATGGATTTGTTTGAGTTACAAATCTTGTGTAATACTTCATCCATTACCTTTTCGAAGCAGTCATACAATCCTGAAGGGGGCCTGTACACACTTAATACAATAAACTGCTCCAATTCTATACAAGCTATTTCAACAGTCCGCTCAACAGATAGGCTCACAATATCCTTACGGTCTTTAAATTTAAGCTGGTTACTTACTAAAATTAATGAGCCCCCATGTATTGCGTTTACTCTGCTGAACAAACTACCAACCTGGTGATTATTAAAATTGAACAATAACTGGTGGTTTTTAAGCCAATGTTCTGTTATACACAGAATATCAATACTATTATAATTCATAAATAATTCTACTTCTAAATCTTTGTTCATAAATCCTTGAATATTTTGATGCACCAGGTTGATACTATTAACTGATTTTAAGCTTTTATTAGATTTATTATTGCAATTCTGTACGTTATTGCCAGAGGTTGCCTCTATTGTCTGAATTTCTAATTTAAATTATTATGATGAATGTCAACATATGATACCAAATTATTGGCTGAATTATTTGAAATGTCATAGCATTGCTCAATAGAAGCAATTTGTTTAGCCAAATTCTTGGCTGTAATCGAAAAATAATATGATAGCGACACAGCTATCTGTCTTTTACAATACTTAGAAAGATAGTATTTATCTGTGAAAAATCTATCTTTTGTCAAATATAAATGGTTACCAACATAATTGTTAGTGTCAATTAAATGGAATGAATTATTATTAGATGTCAAATTATACAATGTCATATTCATTTTAAATCTATAGATGTTTTCTTCCTGTGGCAAACTTTGGCTGAAGGGGAATGTGAACATTAAAATTTTTTTTAAACTGAGATTGCATAAGGATCTATAATATTGGAGTAATTCTCCTTTCTTCACATTACCCCTATTACCAACAAATATTAATAATATAGCAATCCTGAACAACTTTATTGTTATATTAATAATATAACAATAAAGTTGTTCAGGAATTTGTGAATTTCTTTACCAGTGTCCAACTAAAAACCACTGAAATCGTAAATTCTTCGTCCTCGCTTGCTTTTGATTTAATAAGGGTTGATTCAATGTTTCAGCCCTGCCCTGTCCGATTGAATTTAACTTTAAGCATATTAACCCCTTAAAAGTCAAAAGTCAAAAGTCAAATCATTTATTTCAAATAGGCCCATAAATGGCACTTTTGAACGTCAAAAATTACAATAAAAATATAACTGATTCTAGGCGCCACTTCCAAAAAGTAGTTTCGTATGGAGAAGAAGTGGCAAGAAACTCCACCGTTACTCTTTTAAAATATTTTACAATATTTGTATACATTAATTATATTTTTATATGTGAAAACGATGCATCAAGAATAAAAATACTATACCACAAGTGGTAAGAAGAACTAAAAATATAGCAAAGGCAGATAAATGAATGACGCGATAGGTACATTGTGCTCACATATTTACAAACACTGTAAAAATATATGACCTTCCTAAAAATATTAACTAGGAATAGGTCAGTGTGTGAGTAAGTAAAAAAAAATAAAAATAAAAAATTCAATTAGCAACCAGTGTGATTTTGTCTAGACGGGATTGTCCTATGGAGCTGGACCATCATGTTTCCAAGCATTCTTATCTTGTATATAGTCCTCTAATTTGTAATAAGCTTGTCTGCAAAGTGTACTTTTTATACAAATTTTAAATTTTCTTTCATTTAATTGCAATATATCACAAGAGATTTTGTTATAACATTTAACACAGTACCCCATAAATGATGTATGTACTTTAGCTAATCTGAAAAATGGTTGATCTATTTTATCTTTATTTCTGGTATTCAAATTATGTCTCTCACTTATTTTATTAAAAAGATGTAGATTTTTTCTTACATACATAATATTTTCATAAATGAATTGGCAAGGTACTGTCATAATATTAATCCCTTTAAATAGTTCCCTGAGAGATTCGCGACGAGGAAGATTGTATATGGCTCTGACAGCTCTCTTTTGCAAAATAAAAATGGATTCAATGTCAGCAGCCCGACCCCACAGTAAAATGCCATAAGACATAATGCTGTGGAAGTAGCTAAAATAGACCAAACGCGCGATTTCTACATCTGTTAACTGTCTTATCTTTCTAACAGCATAAGCGGCAGAGCTTAGCCGCCCCGCAAGAGATGTTATATGTGGTCCCCATTGTAATTTCTCGTCCAGCGTGATTCCTAGGAAAACCGTCTGATTAATAAATTCCAGTTTTTCTCCATTCAATATGATGTCACATTCGCTACTTCTAACATTAGGTAATTTAAATCTAATGCATTTGTTTTTTTTTTCATTTAGTACCAAATTATTTACCGTAAACCAATCTTGGACTTGAAGAATCGAGTTATTCACGTCGTCCAGATTTTGTGACCGTCGGTCTATTTTAAAGATTAATGATGTGTCATCTGCAAATAACACCATCTTCGGTTGATTTTGAAGTACTTGAGGTAAATCATTAATGTAAACTAAGAAGAGGAATGGACCCAATATCGAACCTTGAGGAACGCCCATTTCCATTTCATACCCTAATGAGTTTATGCCGTTTACTTGAACTTTAACCTTTCTATCTTTCAGGTATGATCAAGAGCTGCATTCCTAACCCCATAGTGCTCCAGTTTCAGAAGAAGGGTCTCATGGTTTACGCAATCAAATGCTTTAGAGAGGTCGCAAAAAATTCCAATGGCATCTTTTGCTTCCTCCCAGGCGTTAAAAATGTTCTTTAATAGAGAATCACCAGCGTCAGTGGTACAACGCCCTTTGGTGAAACCGTATGTTGTTCATGAAAGATGGAGTTTTTATTAAAGTGACGTACCATTTGATTGAGCATCAACTTTTCAAACACCTTACTGAGCACTGGTAGAATTGATACAGGCCTATAATTGTTGAGTTCTTTACTATCACCGGATTTGAACAAAGGAACTACTTTACTGTGTTTCATGAGATCCGGAAAGACACCTTGGTCTACACTGGTGTTAAATATGACAGCTAAATAGGGCGCAATGGTTTCGATGAAAGTTCTACAGACTTTTACAGACATTCCCCAGAGATCTTCTGTTGATTTAATTTTAAGATCTTTAAAAGCTTTTATTACAGCCTGGGGCTTTGTATGTTGAAACCTAAACTCCAAAGGGCATGCATTTACATTCTTTCTAAGTAAGGCAGCAGAGAACTCGGGTGAGGAATTTAAAGCTTCAGTAGTTTTTAGGGGAATACTAGCAAAAAAGTTTTCAAATGACTGAGCTACTTCTAGATCTGAGTTGATAGGGCCATGTGCAGTTTCTAGATTAAATTCAGTATTACGCTGTTTTTTCCTACCTGTTTCGTTATTTATTATTTGCCAGGTAGTTTTTATTTTATCATCGGCTGATTTTATTTTATTGCTAATATAAAGAGCTTTAGCAACTTTGCACACATTTTTAAAAAATTTAGAATATTTTGCAACATACTTATTAAAGCTTATATTATTCATATGTTGCTTTAGACCATAAAGTTCAAAAAGTTTTCCCCTGCTTTTACGAATACCTGGAGTCGCCCAATCACTAAATAAGAACTTTGTGTAAATACTTTTGGTTTTAAGTGGAATAATTTCATTAAATTGTGTGTTTAATAGTGAAAAGAACTCGGCATAGAACTCATTTGGGTCACATAAATTATAAAAACTTTGAACAAATAATTTACTGGCCAAAGAGTTATTTAATTTCTCTAAATTTTTACATGTAATTGGCCTAAACCTTATTTGAATTTTTTGTATAGGCATGTATGAGCAAAATGTTACTGTTTGTCCACTGTGATCAGATGACAGCTTATTTACAATTTGTTTGTGTAATAGCAGTTACAAAAAATATTATCTATGCAAGTGGCAGAAGAAGCTGTCACTCGGGTTGGTTCAATAAAAACATTTGATAAATCAAATGACCCAAAAAGACTTAATAATCTGACAGTATTCAAGTTATTTTCTAATAAATTAATATTGAAATCACCACATACGATTATTGACTTACTACTAGCACTAAGTTTCTTCAGCACATCTTCCATTACTGATTCAAACACACATAGATTCTGGTAACCTGGAGGTCTGTATACGCATACTATCACATGCTTATCAAGCTCAACACAGGACAATTCAATGATGTGTTCAACAGACATACCAGTGATGTATTTTCGTTCTTTAGATTTAATTGTGTTTTTAACTAAAATTAATGACCCGCCATGTATCATACGTTTTCGGCTGAAATGGCTAACTACACAATAATTTTCATAGTTAATTGACCGTACTTGATAATCTTTTAACCAATGTTCTGTTAAACAAATGACATCAAACTTGGTATTTTCCAAAAACAATTCTATTTCTAGTAATTTGGAAGAGCAACCTTGAATATTCTGATTAAGTAATTTAAAGTAATAAAATCTTTTAAGCAAATCAAGATCAAATTGACCGAAGATCTTTGGGGAATGTCTATTAAAGTCTGTACCTCCATAACTTAGACTATAGCACCTTACTTAGCCTTAATATTTAATTTGTGTGTGGATCAAGGAGTCTTCCCGGATCTAATGAAATACAGTAAGGTAATACCACTTTTCAAATCCGGGGACAGTAAAGAAACTAATAATTATAGACCTGTGTCCGTGCTGCCGGTTTTCTGTAAGGTTTTTGAAAAGGTAATGCTTAATCAGGTGCTCAATCATTTCAATACTAATAAAATCCTTCACTAGCAACAGTATGGTTTCACCAAAGGGCGTTGTACGACCGACGCTGGTGTTACCTTATTAAAACATATTTTAACGCGTGGGAAGAGGCTCAAGACGCCATAGGAATCTTTTGTGACCTCTCCAAGGCATTTGATTGCGTCGATCACGAAACCCTGCTTTTGAAACTTGAGCATTATGGACTTGGAAAACTTGCACTCTGTTTAGTAAAATCTTATTTAAATGATAGACAACAGCAAGTTAAAATAAATGGGGTCAATTCACATGGTTTAAAAGTAAATATGGGTGTTCCACAAGGCTCGATATTGGATCCTTTCCGCTTTTTAGTACATATTAATGACCTACTTCCATTTATTGATAAACCAACCACAAATGGTGTTATTTGCTGACGATACTTCCTTAATTTTTAAGGTAGATAGACGTGCTTCAAATTTTGACGACGTAAATAACGCCCTACTGCTGGTCCAAAATTGGTTCACTGCTAATAATTTAGTACTAAATGGAAATAAACCTACGTGCATAAGATTTTCTTTACCAAACGTCAAGAGTAGTGATTGTGCGATAGTATTGAATCAAGAGAAACTAGAATTCGTCGATAAAACGGTTTTCTTGGGGATCACGCTCGACTCAAGGCTACAATAGGGTCCTCATTTAACATCTCTTGCAGGACGGCTAAGTTCAGCAGCTTACGCTGTCAGAAAAATCCGTCAGTTTACTGATGTAGATACCGCGAGGCTGGTCTATTTTAGTTACTTTCATAGTATCATTTCTTACGGTATTTTGCTTTGGGGACGGGCTGCAGACATCGAGTCTAATTTTATTCTTCAGAAAAGAGCTATCAGAGCAATATATAATCTCCGCAGGCGCGATTCTCTAAAGGAATTGTTTAAGGATATTAACATCATGACGGTACCTTGTCAATATATCTATGAAAACATCATGTACGTAAGAAAAAAATTACAACTTTATAGTAAAAGAGGTGAAAGACATAATTATAGTACTAGAAATCGGGACCTATTAGTTCAACCAGGTTTCAGACTGGCTAAAGTAGACTCATCTTTCATGGGGTACTGTCTAAAATGTTATAATAAAATACCTCCCCACGTACTTCAACTGAATGAGACAAAATTCAAATCCTTTGTCAAACATACACTATTCAGGCAGGCGTATTATGGGTTAGGGGATTACATAACTGATAAAAATGCCTGGCTTAATTCTGGTCCTGCTCCACACCACAACTAATTAATTGACATTTGAAATACTGTTGAAGCTGCTGAAGACTAAGAATATATTTGCATTATATAAACTCAATCTCCTTTTTATTATATAGATGCATTGCGCAGATGTGAGTACTTTGTACTATAGAGCTACCATTTACCTGGTAATGTCATAGATTGACTTGAATGTGCCTTGGCGGCTGTTAGTATGTCATGCTCACTGAAATGTCTCGCTGACGGTGGGGCGTGTGTCGGATCATTTAGCTCCCTTAAAAATGGTTGAGCTGAATGGTGCTGATCCATGCGTCATGTTCGTCAACGGGTGCCGTCAGTGGGGACTGGTCATCTCTTAGCTGCCACGGCTTATTTTAATAATGAATTTTTTGGATTGCTTTTAATTATGTTTTGATGCACTCTGGACGCTTTTAAGGTGTACGGCTTTTGTACATCGTTCTCACTTACAGTGTCAACATTAATCGATGTAACTAATATATTTTTCCATGGAGTTTCTTGCCCGTTCTTCTTCTTCAGCTTCATATTTCTGACTTACCAACTCCTTGACAATTCAAAAGTGCCTGTAAATGGTTTAATTGAAATAAATGATTTGAGTTTGAGTTTGATACATGTTTATGACGGCCGCGAATCATATTTAGATAAACATTCAGCATGTTACTGACCTGCAAATTGCAAAAAAACGTAAGAAGAATTTTATTTCGCGATCTACCCTTATAAATGATAAATTATTTTATTTCTGTAAGTAGGTTTTTACAAACACTTTTACACGTCAATCATATTTTAAAAGTAGATGAGATCGGCGTTTCCTATCTGACTACTCTGAGAAGAAAGGCCGAAACAAACTCAGAGGTCTCAGTCTCTTTTAAAGTCCAGACATAATCTTGTGACCAAGATTATGTCTGGACTTCTGACGGTCATGTGAAGACCATGTGGATTGATGTCTGAAATGGTCTTTTGAGGAAAGAACCACACAGAATGAGTGGACCTGTCCAGTCAGTGCACGCATTTGTCAGTAATCATGCAGCTCAACACAGAACTTAAGGAGCTCAACGATTCGACGAACATTACCAAAGAAAGGACATTTGGGTAGGCCGCATAAATTACTCAAACTGCCAGACCATGATTAAAACTAACTTTAAAAAATAAAAATAGACTGAGATATAAAAAAAACAACAAATCCACACTGCCTTCACATTCACAATAATTAACATATTATTATACTTTAAAAAGTAAATTTTCATGTCATTGTATAGTACGAGTATGTCAAAGTGTATAAAGATCCGAGAATAAACTTGGTCAGATCATATGAGGACCCTGTAGATTGGTGTCTGAAATAGTCTTTTGAGGAAAGAACCACACTGATTTGAGTGGGCCTGTCCAGTCAGTGCACGCATTTGGCAATCATGGTGCAGCTCAAATCAGAACATAAGGAGCTCAACGATTCGACGAACAATACAAAAGAAAGGACATTTGGGTAGGCCGCATAAATTACTCAAACTGCCAGACCATGATTAAAACTAACTTTAAAAAATAAAAATAGACTGAGATATAAAAAAAACAACAAATCCACACTGCCTTCACATTCACAATAATTAACATATTATTATACTTTAAAAAGTGAATTTTCATGTCATTGTATAGTACGAGTATGTCAAAGTGTATAAAGATCCGAGAATAAACTTGGTCAGATCATATGAGGACCCTGTAGATTGGTGTCTGAAATAGTCTTTTGAGGTAAGAACCACACTGATTTGAGTGGGTCTGTCCAGTCAGTGCACGCATTTGTCAATCATGGTGCAGCTCAAATCAGAACTAAGGAGCTCAACGATTCGACGAACAATACAAAAGAAAGGACATTTGGGTAGGCCGCTGTAACGTAACGTTTAGCCGACTGGCTAAACGTGGTTACAAGTTAAAAATGATTTTTAGATTATAAAATACAAAAGTAAGTAGAAAAAGATATTAAGAATGAAGTAACTCGCGTTTGTCGTTCCTCCGGCTCAAAGCCTGTAGAGTGGAGCTCGCGGCAGCTGCTCCACCAGCCGGAGCTCGCCTCAGCTACTCCACCAGCCTTCAGCCCGTTGAAGTAGCTCGCCCAGGCCGCTCCACCGTCCTGCAGCTCGTCGTAAGGGAGCTTGCGTCGATGTTGATTCGAGGAGGAACCCGCGAGAGGCTTGATCTTAGAAATAAAATGTTAATATAAGTGCGTACGTCAGGACCTCTCGTTCCTGTGTACTAGGGGCGGCGTCACACGCCTCGTTATTCGATTTATATTTTTTTACTCAAAGACGTCTCGAACTGGCCGACTCAGGTGGAAGGGTCGGAGGTGATTGAGCGAGTCGAACACCTTCACGCACACTAGACGTTTGTAATAAATAAATTCACTCAGATGCAAACTATTTATATTTCAGAAGCTTTTAGTTACATTTGACTAGTGACTATCGCTCAAAGGAAAGGAAAAGAAAGAACCTGGTAAAAACTAACGGTTGCCTTTTATAGACTCTGGCCGATCGTTCTAGAAGTGACTTTTTAAATCAAATACTTCTTAATTAATTATCGGCCAGGAACTATAAAGATGACTTACAGTGAGAACCTGGCTTAACACTAGTTTACGATACCTTTATAATAAAATAGACGACCTCTTAGCTCTATACCATAGAAAAAGAAAAACTGACAGATGACAATGTTACATACAAAATGTCACAACATTTAATAAAAGGAAAATAGTAAGAGATCACATGAAATGATATAAAAGGATGTGGAAAAATAGACAGATGTATCTAAAGGTTTGCTTTTCAGCAGTACAATAATTATCAGATAAAGAAATGTAAGTAAAATGAGTTTCATACAATTTTCATAAAAACTTTGGTACTTATTGAATCATAGAAAGAATTACTGTGCACAACAGCTCCTCAGGTGTTAAATAGATAAATAGATTATAAGATGTGATTTTGTTGTAACAAAATACCACACCGCATAAAGTACTCAAACGGCCAGATCATGATTAATACAACTGAAAGAAAACAAAAAGAAAAATACAATGACCCACAATCACAAAATTAAAATTCACAAAATTCACATTCACAAAATTAAAATAATATTATACTTTATACAGTAAATATATACATGTCGTTGTGTATGTAAACAGGTACAAAATATTGAAAAAATAGTAATAATAAAAATATTAAAAAAATAATGCAAAATAATATTAAACATCAAGATTGTCTGTGTAAATTTACTGGAGCAGCTCAATCCCAAGCCTTCCTGTCCTCAATATAGTCTTTGACAGTATAATAGGCTTTCTGGCATAATTGCCGCTTTATAATAGATTTGAATTTATTAAGGCTTAGTCCTTGAATGTGGCTAGGAAGTTTATTATAAAAACGTATACATTGACATTTAAATGAGCCACCCATTTTCTTGAGCCTGGTAGTAGGAACAACAAAGAAGAATGCCCATTTTTCACCTGACTGTGTATAGAAATGAAATAAATCTTAAAATACAGCTTACTGAATCGTATATTAATTACGCCAATCAAAATGTTAAAAGTAACGCAGGGAAAAAGATTTTTTAATATTTCATAATGCTTATTCTACGTCAAGAGTAAACATATTAGCATGTTTTGAACGCATCTCAACTTCCCTTCTTGACACGACAAAACAAAAATATTAAACCTACCACAAAAAGACTGGATAAACCGAGATATTATCGATGCAATAAACTCACGTAACATTGAACAAAACCACACCCCATCTCTACTCCCTCCACCTCCATCTCCACAATTCCCACTCCTAACTACGACCCCCTGTAACTGGGTGGTGGCGGGCTCGCCCGTTACTAAAGACAGCTGATGGCGAGTAGGAGTAAGCAGTTACCTGCGAGCTACGTAGTTGAGCGCCGTGAGCGGGGATGAAGGAGTTCCGGGGGGGTTGAGCCGAGCGGCTCTGGTTTGTAATGTGCCCGTAAAGCAACACGCTCCCTTTGGTCTGGATTTCAAGCGAAACGGTGGCCCTACCCATTAGCCAGGGGTAGGGAAATGGTTATAGTGTCCCGTCAGAGGGCCACAGGCGAGGTGCGTGAGGTCCGCTGAGGTCGTCCTCGGACGGCCGAAGCGGTGGGTAAAGGTCATGCTGACGGTGTAAGTGAGGGTTGATCAGTTCGAGGGGGGTGGCCCTTAGGACCCCCTTTTGTGGTTCTTCGTTCGAAAATCCTCATGGATGTCCCCCGCCCCGTTTCTGTCGGACTCTTACCGACTAAAAACCAACCCAGTGTTCCATCACTCACCTACGCCGGGGTCGCGGGAACACATGATTCTTCCGCAACCCCAGCTGGTGCCGGCCCGCTTGCGCAGGCCCCGTCTCGGGCGGGGGGAGTGAGGTGTACACCCCCCGCAACGTCTGTGAGCGGCGCGCGCGGAACACTACGCGCGCCGCCTTCTCGGGTCCTGATGTTGGGGGGCGACGGATTCGGGGACATCCGTCGCCCCCCAACATGGACCCATTTAGGGGGGCCGGAAGAGGGCGTTGTCCGCCCTCCTCCGACGCCCAGTGCGTCTGCTGCGGGCCGGGTCGAGAGTCAAATCTCTCTCTCCCTTTCCGCAGCCTGCTTCTGCGAGATGACCGTTTCGCAAAAGGAGACCACTGCGTCCCAGGACTCTGCGCCGCCGACCATCGCGTTCACGACGGCCGGCAGTGACAGTTCGTTGCCTACTTCGGTGATGAGGGCACAGCGCGGCTCCTCCCAAGCAGCCTACTCTGCCAGCGTGTGCCACGCCGTGTCCTCCCGGCAGTCGACGCAGTGGTGACACCGGGCGTCCGGCTCTCTGTTTATGCGACACAGGTACTTCCCGAAGCAACCATGCCCCGAGAGCACCTGCGCCGCCCGAAACGTCAGGGAGCCGTGCCTTCTCCCGAGCCAGCGGTCGAGCACTGGCCCTTAGGACCCCCTACGCCAACCCGATCGAGCGCCCGATGTCGCACTGTAAGCCAGCCTTGCGCCCCTATATCTCTCTGGTAGTCCTAACGATCGAGCTTTCTTATAGTGAGACTGCTCCCACCCTCCATGGAGCACGCAACTGGGAACCCAGTTGCGTGCTCCATGGAGGGTGGGAGCCAGAGAGACGAATCTTAACTAATTTTTTATATGGACCAAAGGCCAAGTAAAAACAAAAAACACTACGGAGTGGAGGCGAAAGCCAATGACACTCCCAAGGGAGGTGCTTGCACTTCCCTCGCCCCTGGTGGTTTTGCGCGCGCGCTGGTACCAGTAGCGTTAGCCACGCTACTGGTACCAGCGCGGGCGCAAAACCGCAGCTAAGACCAATAAACACAAGTCCCAGTTGAAAAAAAAGGACGTCGGCGCTGATTGGGACCAGTACCGACCCTTCTAATACAGCGGCGAAGACGGCGACGATTAATACCACTGCCGGTCTGACCCTCTCCACTTTTTATGAACCTATTTGAAATAAATGCTTTGACTTTTTTAAAGCCAATCAACAAGCCCGTTGCCCTTGCACTGACCCTTCAGGTCCACCGGCTGCCTCATTACAAGGCGACCAGAGGGACAGGATCACGAGGAAGGAGCGCCGCCAAACACGATGGAAGCAAGGTGAAGGCTCCCGAAACAAACAGGCTACTGCCGCCAGGTCCGTCAAATCGATCAGCGGCCAGCTAAACTTCTCCGCCGGGAAGCGGTCACAGGCAGAGGCCGGCACTAGCCGACCAGCGCCCAGTCAACCGCCAACCAGCGTCCCAGAGAGAGCTGAAGGTACCACCAAAACACAGCGACCCGGTTGGAAGGATCAGGCCGCGGCCAAGCGAGCTCTCAACGAGACCTTAACACCTCGGGGAGAGCATAAGCGGCCGCGCCTTGATCAATCCAAACGAGTCGCCCAACGAAGCTACGCCCAAGCTGCCAGCGCTGCCCTTGACGTCGCGATCACCTGCGACCGCACGGGGCTCCTCAGCAAGGACGTATCGGACCAGGTACTCGCTGCTATCCAGAAGCAGATTATACTCGAGGCCTGCTCCCCCAAGCAAGCAACCAGGGCCGACCTGCAACGCCAAGCCGCTGTTCGCCGGGGGTGTTTTAAAACTGTGGTGCTTCAATGACCACACCTTAGCCTGGCTAAGGAAGACTGTCTCCGACCTTTCCCTCCCAACTAGCATCTCGCTAGTTGTCAAGAGCCATTCGGAGATTATGAAGCGAGCACGATGTGGAGTCGTGATCCCAGACGAGCAGGGGGTCTTCGGAGAGCCGACCAATATTGGGAGCGCTCTCAGCTACCAGAAACCCTGGGTCGACATAAAGAGGTGGGTACTCCTGCATGCCGACAAACAGGCTGCGGCATGGTTCGTGGTGGTCGGTGTCCCTGTGGACCAAATCCCGACCCTGATGAAGGCCGGATGCCGTCTCTCAATAGGATTGGGGACGGTGTACGTGAAGTTCCAGGGTCGGAACGGCAGGTTTACCGACGTCCCCCAGCATTGGGGACCCCGCCACGGAAACCAGCGGCGAGACGCCAGCACCAGCAGGGGAGTCCACTCCCCAATCAAAAAACCCGGAAGCATCAGCGGCTAAACCTGCTATAGCAGAGTTGGCCGCCCCTGCTGCCGCCATCGTGGACGCCGTCCCTTCGTCGGGTGAGCAGCTGGACGACATCATCCTGTCCCCGGCTTCGGGCCAGGGGGGGACGGCTTCGACGAGGGCGATTTGTTTTCCGGGCTCAGACTGGAGGGGGACGAAGAGGGTTCGGCCAACGATGGCGTCCCTTTCGTCGACCTGTAAAGTCCTCCAGACCAACGTCCACCGCAGCCAGACCAAGACGGGTCAGTTTCGCAAGTGTTTGGAGGTACAACACACAGCCATTGCCTTGATCCAGGAGCCGTGGGTTAGCAGAGGGCACAGTGGAGAAACAAGGGAGATGGGTCGCTCCTGATCGATCGACGATCGTCGATTGACACTGGACGCGACCCTGCCACAATGGTGCAGGCGCACCAACGTGGCTGGCGTTTCTCTCTAACGAGCAATCGTGACGAGAGAACACTCGGCGGGTTCGCTGAGCCGGTTTGGCCAGACAGCGAACGGAGGCATGTCTAATGCCGCCGTCGGAGAGGAAGGACACCTCTAAGATAAAAAACCACCTAATCCTAAGCTTTGAGCGTCGCGAGAGGATGAGTGGCTGGTGGGGGACCAATCGCTAGCGCTCCAGGGATCGCACCCTTTAAAAGCGAAACCATAAATCATGAAAAAGTCAGGTGAAAAAAAAGCGGACCACTCCTCTAGTGAGGAGAACCTGTCGCCACCCATGGGGCCAACAGGCACAAGGGGGCGAGGTCGCGCCAAGAACGCGTCAACTGCTTCGGCGTCGCGCGACTCTCGGGGTCGCTTTCTCAAGCGCCCCGACACACCGGTCCCTTGTGAGCGCGTTGAGAGCGAGGAGATGGACCCCGAGCCCTCGGCCCTGTTGGGAACCAACAGGGCGGAGGCGAGTGCTGCAAAGCGGGCGCAGCAAAAGACTGTCGCGGCTGACGAGGTCAGCGAGTTGGCCCGACAGGCTCGAGAGCGGCGCTCTGCTCGGATGGCAGCCGGGGGGAGCGTGACGGGGGTGGCGCTCAGTCGCCAGGTGTTGGACGGCGTGGATGTCGTCCTGAAGGTGGCCACGAAATCTGGCAACCTGAAGGGCACATTCACGCGTTCTCTGAAGGAGGCGGCTGAGGGCGCAAGGTAAGGAAAGCTCTAAATAGAGCCATGAACACATGTGCGGATGAGGACCGGGATAAATATTATGCAGCCAAATCCAGCTACAAAATATGCATCAGATTCAGAAGTACCACGGGATGGCGCAAATTCTGTGGTAAGTAAGTAAAAATTTTATTCGTTGAAATATGGTGTAAGTACATGATACATAGCATGCAAGATAATAGTGATTTACAGAAAAGTTCTAACATGTTCAGCCGCATATCGTGGCGTACGGATTGGTAGGAAGAGATGGTACATAAACCGTGATAATATTCATCAAAATTCAATCTCAAAGTAGTCATTCAATAAATTAGCCTTAAGACTGGTGCCTTTTATGAGAGCGTGCCTGGCCTTTAGATACGTTCCTAAAGGATGGAGGGAAGTGAAAGTAATATTCCTCCCTAAGCCAGGTAAGGGTGACTACACAAACGCCAAATCCTGAATCCAATCAGCCTGACCTCCTTTCTGTCAAAGACTCTGGAAAGGCTGTGTGATAGGGAGCTGAGGGACGGCGCTCTGAAAACCGTACCGCTACACGGTAACCAACATGCATACAGCTCGGGTAAGTCGACCGAATCCGCTCTTCACCTGGTAGTCAGCCAGATAGAAGAAGCGATTAATCAAAAAGGCACCTGCCTGGGCACCTTCATAGACATCGAAGGAGCTTTCGACAAAACAAGCTTCTCCAGCATCAGCAGCGCCCTCTCCAGACATGGAGTAGAACAGGTACTAACGGGCTGGATTACAAACAAGCTTAGCAAACGTGTGGTTCGCCTTTTCGCCTTGAGGGTGAGCAGCAACTGGCCATGATAGCCAGAGGGTGCCCCCTGGGAGGGGTGCTGTCCCCCCTTCTATGCAATCTGGTGGTCAATGACCTCATCACCAAACTCAACGCCAGCAGCTATTATACTATAGGGTATGCAGACGACATCGCAATCTTTGTTTCGGGGAAGGTGACGGGTACGATCTGCAACCTCACTCAGCAATCACTACGTATCGTAGAAAATTGGTGCAGGGAATATGGCCTATCAGTGAACCCCACCAAAACTGAACTTGTCATGTTTACCCAAAAACGAGCATTAGGCCCTTTCCGCCTACCAAAACTGTTCAATACAGAACTTCAGTTGGCCAACGAGGTCATGTACCTGGGGGTCATTCTAGACAGTAAGTTAAACTGGAGTAGTCATTTGGACAACAAACTCAACAGGGCCCGCATAACCTTCTGGCAGTGCAAGAAAATGATAGGTAAAAAGTGGGGACTTTCCTCTAAAATTATACTATGTCTGTACACCACAATGATCCGCCCCATGATCACCTATGGAGCCGCGGTCTGGTGGCCCCGAACCGCTGGCTACAGCCTCAAACAAACTACAACGCATGCAACGACTAGCCTGCTTCGCGGCTACGGGCTGCATGAGGACCACTCCGACTGCAGCAGTTGAAGCCATGCTGGAACTGCCACCGCTCCACCTGTACATACAGCACGAAGCCACACTGGCGGGGGTGCGTCTTAAGACACTAGATCTCTGGGGTAAGAGAGACACACCACACACCGCGCTACTTGAGGGACTCAACAAGGAGTTCCCCATTACGAGAGCCATCAATGATCGGGTACCCAAACAATTTATCTTTGTTAAAAAATACAAAATCCAGCTTCACGAGGATCGCAGATGCGAGGGTTTGTGCCCTGCAGAGCTGCGCATCTTTACAGACGGATCCAAAACAGGTAATGGCACAGGTGCTGGAGTCTTCTCGGAGGACCTCAACATACGTATAGCCACACCATTGGGGGTCAGTCACCATTGTTAGCTTGTGAATTGTAATTTATAATTAACTGAAATTGTTAACCAATAAAATCGATTTGGTAAATCACTGATGTTAATCAACCACCGAACGGATTTTAATTAATGCGTAGATGATTTTCGAAAATTGTTCATACATTTCTTCCTATAACTTTGAACTGTTTGATAATTCAGAAAATTCGGTAACGTCGAAACGTGAGTTAAAGTATTGGGCACCCAATGGAATAGCAATAAAGGCCATTCAATTTGAGAGTTTAGAGAAGTGATGTTTAGTGAAGAATTCTGGGAAATTTCCAAAAATACATGGAAATTGGGTTTACTCGAATTTTCGCGTAGGCTTCAAGGCTCCCACAATCAGGCGCGACGTGAAAGCGTGACACAAAAGCACCGCTCCTCGCGTAAGGCTTTATAAGTTTGTTTTTGGGGCTTCCTGCTCTAGTCTTACTAAAACAAAGGTACATATTTGGTTTTAGAAGTATTTAGTGATAGCAGACTATCCAAGCTGTTACTTTGGAAGGACCCGCTTCACAGACAGTTTCTAGACCTTTCCATGACCTATCATGAAACAGAAGAACTGTGTCCTCAACAAACATCATGACATCGGCTTTATTGACTATGATATCGCAGTGTTCATTCATAGAAGTAGGGTTGGAGCAATCGTACTTCCCTGCGGAACTCCGTATGAGCAAGAAGCTTCATCGCTAGTCATATTATCAAGGCGAACGTATTGACTTCTTTCTGATAGGAAGCTTTATAGGCACTCCTGCGGCACTCCTCTGATTCCTATGTTTTCTAAACTGCTTATTAGGATAGGGATTGAGACAGTATCGAAAGCTTTCTGAAGGTCGAGGAAAAGACCGACACATTTTTCCCTCTAATATACAGACGTATACTTGGCTATATTTCCGGTAGTTTTAGAATAGCGCCATTAGTGGACCGATTAGCTCTTAAACCGAACTGGTTTGACGAAAAGAAATTATTTGTCTCTAGATATCTTACTAGTCTCTTGTTTGAAAGTTTTTCTAAAATTTTGGACAGTGTGCTAAGTTCAAGATGGGTCGATAGTTTCCAACAAGACCCTTGTCACCAGCCTTAAAAATAGGAGTATAGGGATAGGGAAAAGCACCGCTAAAGAAGCTGATATTGCAGAGATGTAGATGTTAATTTAAATTTGTATTTTTTTAGGATGTTACTGGGAATATTGTCATAACCAGGAGCACAAAAGGATGAAAGCGAAGGATTCTGACCTATGGTTACAGAATAACACTTACTTACTGTTCTTGCATTACTGTTCGGCCTGGCGCTGTTTCCAAAATTTTCCAATGCACTTAAACGTGTCTGAATGATTTAAGTGATCGTTGAATGTCTTAGGTACAATTTCTTTTGACTATAGTTTTATACAACACTAGATTCTGCCCGGGACTTCGTCCGCGTAAAATTTCTTGTTTAAACATGAAATATATCCTTTGACTCTCGGTAATACTGTACCTAGTTTCCCAGTGTTAGAATTTTCGGAATCGGATCAGTAGTCCTCAAGATTACCACCTGCCACAGATAATACGAGGGACACTCAGAAAATTTTGCGAAAATAAATGTTAAATAGGTAAATATTTTTAACAAAGTACTCTCCACTAGCCTCTATACAAAGTTTCATGCGTCTGAACCAGTTTTCGAAAAACTTTTTCCAGTCCGCCGTAGACACTTCGTTTACAGCCTGCTCGAACGCTGACATTAGTTCAAAGGGATACAATTTCGTCGCCGGAAGGCGCATCTTCCGGCGACGAAATTAATAAAAAAATAACCGGCCAAGTGCGTGTCGGAGAACGCACAATTAAGGGTTCGTATTTGGGATGAATTTCTCCCATTTATAAATATATACAGTAAGCGTTCAAAAGTGCATAGGCACGTTAAGATTCGTATTGCTGTGACCTCGCGGTACGACTGTATGTGTTTAAACGACACACACGACAAAGATCGCAGCTTTGCACGGCACACAATGATGTGAAGTCGCGCACTCGCATCGCACTACACGAAACAAATATATATTTCCATCGCTTTTGTTAGACACGCATCGTGCTCGTGACCTGGCCGGTTTATGGCCTTGCTAAAATTCGAGTTAATCTAATATGAGCTGGTAGCTGTAGGCGCCAAGCGATGGACTGAGAAGCAGTCTGATTAGGTTCTGATCATCCCTTTTATTGCCAATGTTTTATTTTGGTTTGCAATAATGACAATATAAAAAAAAACTGCTGTTTTATTATTTTTGTTAATGCAATAAAGGGTTTAGAATAAAAAAAGCGTTACAAGTGATAACAGAAATAAAAAACATATTTATTTGTTACAATATTTTACATATGGATAAAAAACCGATACGATTATTTATAATACCTTCTTCAGACAAATAGGATGTGCAATACTATATCAAGGAACTTAGAAGCAATTTGTTTTATTTTGACATGAAAATGTTCAAAAAAAATTGAAAAGTTGAATTATTTCACCACATGTTCACTAAGCTTCGATCATTGATTTGCAAAATAAGTGATTTTAATAAGTGGTTATGTAGGGCAATTTGTTTACATTAAGTATTTCACATTTTATTTGTCTTTAGTGAAAAGATTATTGAAACTAAACCTCAATTTTTGTCATTAAATGTACAGGATAAACTATTCCGGAACTTAAACGTTCTTGTTTATTACTTTATTGTTTGCTAGGTTTTCCGTAATGCAACCTTTATAGCGTGGAGTACACAGCGAACAGTTTTTAATTACGTTTTGAATAATTCAGCAAAATGTCCGGTTGGTATGAAACCATTTGTTTCATATTCATTCACCATGTGAAGTCTTGTTTGTTGTCTACTTCATAAACAAGCGCTCCGACTAGCAAGTATTCCTTCTTCCTCTCTTCTCTTAACCCACAGACTCACAATATTTCTCTAGAACAAAGAATGTAATACTATTAGACATCTCTACTACATTCTAAAAAAAATTTGAAAAAATATTATAAATTACATTATGTTTATAACACTTTACTCATCATTCACTAATTTAAACAAATAGTAATTTATAATTAGTAAAATATGAAATATTTAAATGATAACACTCACACTTAGTCCATTTTTGTTATCACATCATTTACGTCCACTTTTACGCAGCGCAATATTATAGCCAACGCTTCATATTTATATTTCATTGCATTTCGAAAATTATTACCACAATACTGCTAAATAATTATCAAATTTAAAAATTCGTCACTAACCAACAACGTTCAAACGTAGCAAAGTTATCAACTCCAGGCATATTTGAATGCTGTGGCGTGGAACTGACTGGTTATAAGATAATAATTGTGTGTATATATAGAATCCCGAACTCAAATAATTTAAATTATTGCTTCGACAAACTTGAAATGCTCTTGCAGGATATCTTACGTACATGCTGTAAAAAAATTGTTGTCTGCGGAGATTTTAACATTGATGTACTCAAGCAAAATAGAGCAACGAATGACCTTGAATGTCTTTTATTGAGTTACAATATGAAACTTGCTTTGAAACAACCGACTCGCATGGCTAGTTTATCGTGCATAGACAACTTTGCGCATAATTTTAACGCATGTAAGACTGAAGTACTAGAATGGGCATTATCGGATCATACAGCTCAGATGCTTCAGTGTCCAGTACAAAAGATATGTTGCATTAAGTACTGGTACGCAACTAGAAGGGACTATAGTACGGAAAATATAGTACAATTTAAAAAACATCTGATGAATCTTACCTTTTCAGAACTATATGACACGGATGACCCAAACGTAGCTTATAATCATTTCATTGAGATTTTCAAGCTATTATACGATCTAAGTTTTCCAATAAAAGTGGTTAAAATAAATACAATAAGAAGAACTACGTGGATGTCGAAAGGGATCAAACTATGCAGTAAAAAGAAAAGGAAACTCCTATGGCAGTTTCGACTTCATCGTAGTAAGATTAATCAAAATCAAAAGTCATTTATTCAAATTAGGCTGAGAATCAGCACTCAAATTCGAACGTCAAAATTACATAAGACAGTCCCCCAAAACGCCCGCCCGTCACCACTTCCTAGTGCTTTAGCTGGGGAGAAGAAGTGGCGCAACAAACTCCCCAGCAGCACAGCTGTCTGTACTGTTAGAAGAACTGGATTCTAAACAATTGTAAGCAAATTACCAAAACATTAACTTAATTGCCATACGTCAGATAGCCACGCCAATAAAAAAAAATACAAAAAATGAATGTAAATAAAACTTAAAACATAAATAAAAGCCTCCAGGCCTAAAGGGCATGGTAGCTTACATATGCAATACTGGATTTATTATACAAACAAATAAAATAAATAAATGATAAACTAGGACCATCAAAGTAAAATAAATTAACATAACAATTACTGTAACAATAATAAAACCATAGACAGCAAGACGACCAGTCACCACAAGCAGCACCCGTTCACGAGCATAACGCAAAGGTCAGCCATTACCCCTCGCCATATTTGAGGGAAGGAGGAAACCCGACCCCCGACGCTACCGCAAGCAGTGACATCTAAGGGAGCATGACGAACTTGCTGCCGGTTGCTCAGGCAAGAATAATATTATCAATTGTCGAGGTCGCTAGCTAACCACATATTGCAATACAGCTCATTAAAAAAACATTGTAATGAGTAGATCATGTCAATAATAAATGAAGATAACAAAATAATTGACTTATACCGTCAAATAAAATAATAAAAAAACAAATATATGAACTCATATACCCTGTCAGTAGGTAAGCTGATTCTGGTGAAAGAACACGAACATTGTCTTGAGTTAATCACAGCGACCAACAGTTCTTATCGTTTAAGTAGTCGTTAATGGAATAATATGCTTTTGAACAAAGGTTGGATTTTACTTGAGCCTTAAACGCATTAAAAGGCAAATCTAGCAAAGAAGAGGGCAACTTGTTATAAAAGGTTATACTAAGCCCAACAAATGAGTTATGGTCCTTATGAAGCCGGTGAAAGGGAGCACGTAGTTTGTTCTTATTTCTAGTGTTAACATTGTGAAAATCACTGTTTTTAGTGTATAAGTGTATATTTTGCCTAATATATAAGATGCTGGTGAAGATGAATTGAGATGCCACCGTAAGAATACCAATATCTTTAAAAAAATCTCTAAGAGAAACTCTGGCTCCTAGCTGATAAATTGCTCGGACAGCTCGTTTTTGAAGGACGAATATATTTTGAATATCAGCGGCTTTGCCCCACAGCAGAATACCGTAGGACATAACGCTGTGGAAATAACTAAAATAGACTAACCGAGCTGTATCAACGTCAGTGTATTGTCTTACTTTCCTGACGGCGTAGGCGGCTGAACTGAGCCTCCCTGCTAGACTTGATATGTGTGGGCCCCACTGAAGTTTGGCATCTACTGTTATGCCCAGAAAAACCGCCGAGTCTACAGTTTCAAGCAGCTCTTTATATAAGACGATATTGGGTCCTAGGTTTCTAACATTCAGTAAGACGAATTTCACACATTTCGTTTTCTTGGCATTGAGAACCAGGTTATTTGACGTAAACCAATCCGTAACCATTGAGAGTGCACTGTTTACGTCGTCAAAATCTTGTCTATTACTGTCTACTTTGAAAATAAGAGAGGTATCATCTGCAAACAGTACAACGTCACAGATATCATTTAAAGTAGAATGGTTAGTCATTGATATATACTAAGAACAAGAATGGACCCAGTATTGAGCCTTGAGGTACACCTAACTGAACTGGTAGCTCGGAAGATTTCACACCATCGACATCAACACATTGGAACCTATTATGTAAATAAGAATTTATTACATTGAGAGCTTCGTTTTGGACACCGTAATGACGTAGTTTACGCAAAAGCGTGTCATGGCGCACGCAATCAAAGGCTGTAGAGAGATCACAGAAAACTCCAATAGCATTTTGCGATTTCTCCCAAGCATTAAATATGTGTTTCAGCAGAGCAACACCCGCATCTGTAGTCGAACGTCCTTTTGTAAAGCCATACTGTTCATTATGAAGTAGGCTATTTAAGTTAAAATGTCTTAGCAACTGATTAAGTATTAACTTTTCAAATATTTTGCTGAATGATAAGATAGAAATATGCCTAAAATTGCTAATGATATTTTTATTACCAGATTTAAATAATGGTATGACTTTACTACTCTTCATGAGGTCAGGAAAAGTTCCTAGATCAACACATTTATTAAAAGTAATAGCTAGATAGGGGGCTACGATGTGTATTATATTACTTAAAAGTTTAATGGAAATGCCCCAGTAATCACCAGTGTTTTTAGACTTAAGAGTGTTAAAGACGTTAATTACATCACTAGGCGTTACATGTTCCAAGCTAAATAAGCGAGTACATTTTGGCACACTACTATTCAAAAGGTTCTCAGCTTTAGACGGGGACGAATTTAAGGAACAAGTCGTAGTTATAGGTATGTTGGCAAAAAACTCATTAAATGCCTCAGCTACGTCAGCTGCCTTACTAACTAATTTGTTATCGACCATAATCTCAAGTTGATTTTCTTGTTTAACCGACTTACGCGTTTCATTGTTGATAATTTTCCAAGTGGTTTTTACTTTATTATTGGAATTTTTAATTGAATCGCTTAAGAATTTTGATTTAGCAATAGCACAAATCTTTTTAAATAGTTTTGAATATTTTTTTACATACTCTAGGAAAGGAGTATCACACCTGTATTTTTTCAAACCATATAACTCGTATAGTCTCGCTCTACTTTTATAAATTCCTGGAGTAGCCCATTGGTTGAAGCCAACGGAAGTGCCATTAATGTTAATGGTTTTGTTCTTGAAAATAGACTGGTATTCTTTTTGCACAACATCAAAAAGGGCTCCGTAAATTTCATTAGGATTCTCGTGTTCTACTAACGATGGTGTAATTCTATGAGCTATATTATTTTTAAACTTGTTACAAAGACTAGCTGTATAAGGCCTGCATTCAAGTTTATACGGTTTTTTATGTAATGTCATGGGGAAGCTAGCTAATAAACCACAGTGGTCGGACGTTAAGTCACTTAACACTAATTTATTTTTGGCATCACAATTACTAAACATATTATCAAGACAAGTTGACGAAGATGCCGTGATCCTAGTTGGTTCAAAAAACAAGTTAATCAAATTATAAGACCTAAACAGATTGAGAAGTCTAATACTTAATGGAGTAACATCTAAAATATTAATATTAAAATCTCCACATAAAATGATACTCTTATTACTTGATTTTAACCTATTGAGAGAATCCTCCATTACCGATTCAAAACTAATAAAATCACCAGATGGGGGTCGATAAACGCAGATTACAAAGAATTGCTCTAGTTCAACACAAGACAACTCAATAGTGCGCTCGATAGAAAGATTAACTAAATCTAAACGTTGTTTACATTTCAACTTGTTTGAAACAAGAACTAAAGAACCACCGCGAATAGCACTTATTCTCACAAATGCACTTTGTACGGTAAAATTATCATCATCGATAAACACTACTTCATGTTCCTTCCCCGCCCCGGGTCCAGCCCCGACGTGCTTGGCGCCAGGTGTGCTGGTGGTCGCCGGAGCTGACGGCTTTGCGCAAGGCGTGTGTGGCTGCGCGAAACCTGTACACCAGGCACCGCAGGCTACGTATTCGCCCTCCGAATACGGAAGCCATTCAGGCGAAGCTGTACGAGGGGTACAGAGCGGCGAAGACCGCCCTCCAAGCGGAGATCCTGCGGGCCAGGGCCCAGGCCCGCGAGTAGTCGCTGGAGACTCTGAACAGGGACCCGTGGGGACGCCCCTACAAAATGGTGCGGGATAAACTCCGCCCATGGGCTCCCCCACTGACGCAGAGTCTCCGGCCCCAGCTCATGGAGGAGGTGGTGAGCACTTTGTTCCCTTCGCGGGGGGAGCATACTCCCCCGCCCATGACTCCGCCTACTGCGGTGCCGGATGCGGACCACACTGCCGACGACGACGACGATGTTACGGAGGTGACCGAGGTAGAGCTGAGAGTGGCGGTACATAGGCTTAGTGCCAAAAATGCCGCCCCAGGACCCGACGGCTTACCTGGAAGAGCCTGGGTTCTGGCCATGGAGGCTCTCGGGCCTCGACTTATGGGGCTCCTAAGCGCATGCTTGGAGGAGGGCCAGTTCCCACTTCGCTGGAAGACGGGGAAACTGGTCCTCATTAAGAAGCCGGGGCGCCCTGTGGACTCTCCGTCCGCTTACCGGCCCATCGTGCTGCTCGACGAGGTGGGCAAGCTCTTTGAAAGAGTTATTGCAAATCGCCTCGTCGGGCGGCTGGTGCGGGCGGGGCCGGATTTGGCGGAGAGCCAGTTTGGTTTCCGCAGGGGGCGCTCTACGGTGGACGCCATCATGCGCGTGCGAGCCCTCACGACGGGGGATGCTGTTGCCCGGGGTGGGGTCGTCTTGGCGGTGTCTCTAGACATCGCCAATGCCTTCAACACCCTGCCCTGGAGTTGCATCAGGGAGGCATTGCGGTATCACCGGATGCCGACCTACCTCTGTCGCGTGGTCGAGGCCTATTTGACGGACAGGGCCGTCATCTACCCCGGTCACCGGGGAGAGTGGAACCGGCGAGAGATGTCGTGCGGTGTCCCACAGGGATCGGTCCTGGGGCTGCTTCTGTGGGATATCGGTTACGACTGGGTGCTGCGCGCCGACCTCCCGAATGGCGTCAGCGTGGTGTGCTACGCTGACGACACGCTGGTCCTGGCACAGGGGAGGTCGCACCAGGAGGCGGCCGAACAAGCGACACTCGGGGTTGCGACAATCGTCGAGAGGATCCGGCAGTTGGGACTCGGAAGTGGCCCTGCACAAGTCCGAGGCCATGTGTTTTCATGGTCCTCGGAACGCGCCACTGTCGGGTTCCCAGATAACGGCGGGAGGGGTTCACATCGGCGTTGAGTCGACGATGAAGTACCTGGGACTCGTCCTCGACAGCCGGTGGAATTTCGTGGAGCATTTCCGACGTTTGGCTCCCAGACTGGAGCGGTCTGGGGCTGCCTTGAGGCGGCTCCTGCCCAATCTAGGGGGTCCAAACGCCTCCTGCCGGAGGCTCTACGCGGGAGTCGTGCGGTCCATGACCCTTTACGGGGCACCGGTGTGGGCGCGTTCTTTGAGGCTCCGACCGGCCCGCAGGTTGAACGCGTCCCAAAGGGTCATGGCCATCCGGCTGGTCCGGGGATACCGCACGGTCTCATGCGAGGCGGCGAGCCTCCTTGCCGGATTGCCGCCATGGGATCTGGAGGCAAAAGCCCTCGCGCACGTATGGGAGTGGCGCGAGGAGGCAAAACGCCGGGGTGTAACTCCGCTGCCGCGAGAAATCACGGTACAGCGGACAGAGCTTCGGCGGGATCTCATGGCGACATGGAGGGTGCGATTGTCGCAACCCAGTGCTGGGCACGCCACAATAGCGGCGGTAAGTCCCCTCTTTGAGGAGTGGTTGGAGAGGCGCCACGGCGTCCTCACCTTCCGCCTGACACAGGTCCTCACCGGACACGGTTGTTTCGGGAGGTTCCTGTTTCGCATAAGGCGGGAGGAAACGCCCGGGTGTCACCATTGTGTGGATCGCCCGGAGGACACGGTGGAGCATACGGTGGAGGTATGCCCAGCTTGGGCGGAGCACCGCAGTGTCCTCGCGGAGGCGATTGGCGGCGGCGATCTCTCGCGTCCGGCCCTGGTCCAGGCCATGGTACGGAGCGAGAGGGAATGGAAAGCCGTCACCTCCTTCTGCGACGCAGTAATGCTCGCGAAGGAGGAGGCGGAGCGGGTGAGGGAGAGAGCATTGCGCCCTCACGCCCCCACTAGCCGCCGCAGGAGACGCCCTGGGCGTCGGGAGTCGCCAGCAGATTCCCGGCCACCGTAGGCGCGGGCTTGCGGATGGCGAGCAATGGGTAGCTCGCCGTCCGGTAAGGACCAGGCCCGGGTCGACGGCGCGTTGTGTTCCACGCGCGCCTCAAAGAGATGTCAGCACAAAGTGACGGGGTCCGATAGGGCCGACGCCTCAGGGTCGCGGGTTATTCCACAGAGAAAACCGTGGCCCTGGCACAGGCAACTGAAGGAACACGGGTGGGTTTTAGTCAGTAAAAGTCTGACACGCCCTCCCGCTCCACCCGGAGCGGGAAAAGTCATTTGATAATTTCCCACCCAAAAAAAAAAAAAAAAAAGGGGAGTGTTCTAGGGCCTCCTTTATTTATATTATGTGTCAATGACCTACCGAAAGGCATCCCTCAATCTCTGACATTATTTGCCGATGATAGCACCTTAACGATACCTTGTAAAAGTGTTGATACTTATGAAAGTGACATAAATGATTCTATAAATCGAATGGTAAAGTGGCTAGATGACAATAACTTAAAAATTAACCTAACAAAAACTAAATTAATACATTTTCGTCAACGGATCAATAGCAAGAGTAACTTAAATATACGCTATGATGGCCAGTCTATAGAAGAGGTAGAGACAACCAAATTTTTAGGGCTCAACATTGACAAAAAACTGAATTGGAAGACCCATATCGAAATCTTGTGCAAAAAATTCAGTAATTCTGCTTACGCCCTGCACAATTTGTCGTCCATATTAAATGTGGAGGGATTACTTAAAGCCTACTTTGGTTTAACCGAATCTCATCTACGCTATGGTGTAATTTTTTGGGGCAACTCAACAGACAAAGACACGGTGTTCAAGGCTCAGAAGAGATGCGTACGTTCAATGTTTAAAATAAAACCTACTGATAGTTGCGTGCCTTACTTTAAAAAATATAAGATACTTACTTTGCCATGTCTGTACATTTTAGAAGTAACTGTTTTTGTCAAAACAAATCCACACCGATTTAGACGATTAGATGAAGTAGTACCACGTAATAGGCGCGACAATAGCAGGATATGCTCTCATACTGCGAGAACAACCCTCATGAGGAAAAGTGTCTTCTGTATGGCTCCTATCATATTTAATAAGTTACCAAAAAGTTGGAGAGAACTGCCCTTGTCACTTTTGAAAAATAAGCTGAGAATTTTTTAGTTAGTAAAGTATATTACAATGTTATAGATTTTTTTAATGTAGAGGACTTTTCTATTCCGACTTCCTAGACGACTTCCGACTTTATAGAGATAAGAATAACAATTTGAATTTTGTATCAATTTTGAATTATTCTATTTGACTGCTTAATAATGAATATCCTGGGAATAATTTAATCTATGTTGACTATAATATACCTATAAAATATTGACATAAATTATTATTTATTTGTTTTGTAATTTGTAATGAAATTTGAAATGATTAAGAAAAATGCAATTTAATGTAATCTTCTATACCTACAAAATTTGTACGCCGTTATTGGTAAAACATGGACGCACACAACATACTATTACCTCAATACCTTGCATGTCTGATTAGTCAGTTTATGTAAAGGCAGTTTGACAAATAAATGATCTTATCTTATCTTATCTTATACATTAAGTACTTAAATAGTTAGGTAAGTAGTTAACAAAACTAAAAAAGTAACATAAATAAAAATTAATACAATGCATTTCTAAAGTGGTAGGACTGACAAGACTTTTTGTTGAGAAATTCGCCGACTGAATAAAAACTATGGGATATTAACCATTTTTTTTTAAACCAAGCAGATTTTTTTATAAGGTAGTTCTGTTATCCAGCTAGGTAATGTGTTATATATAAGTGGCGCCATATACACGCCACTGCGCCTGAACAGTTCTATCCTAGGTACGGGGATTTTCAATAAATACTGTGTGACTTTTCGTTTGTTGATATTATTTTTAGCTTCAAACAGTTTAGGATTAATTTTAACAAATTTTGCAATTTCGTAAATGTAAATGCAAGGAACGATAAGAAGCTTGTGTGATATAAACACTGGTCTGCACGATTCAGACCAGTCCATGTTAAAAATTGCACGAATGCATTTTTTTTGTGCTATTAGTATTCTAGATATTTCCGTGGAATTCCCCCATATATTTATAACTTGACAACATAGGTCCAATGTAAGTACAAAAACAACTTATCAACTAAGGGTTAGTATTCATTATGTAAGTGTACATTATTATTCATCCCAGCCGCACGAACAACCGGACAGAGTGTCTTAATATTGGTGCATCGTGCTGTGCAGTGTTTTCAAAATACTGTTGCTGCTAGTCCTCATTCTGCTTATCAAGGATGCGGCCTTCTACCTCATGATGGCATCAAGACGTCAGTTCGCACTACAGCGAACATGCTAGACGCACTACAGAACCGGGGCAACCTCAACAGCACTCTGAAGCCATTATTATAATGCACACGCAGAGCATCTAGAGCCCTCCGCGTACCGTTGACCCACAAACTGCCCGTGTAGAACCCTTGACAATAAGATTTGAATAAAAACCAGTGCAGTTAGGTAAAATAAGTCGCATTCGTTTTATTTAATCACTAACGTCCATAGTTTCCACACCAAATATCTCATTTTCACAGACACTGGAACTTGTTTCCGTATCACTCTCTGAGTCAGGCCCCAATGAAATTATGAGTTCGCTTTGATGAATGATAAATGGTTTTATTTCTGTAAGTAGGTTTGTACAATCACTTTTACACGTCAATCATGTAAGGTCGGCGTTACCTATCTAGCCAAATAGGAAAGGCCGACAAAAACTCAGAGATTACAGTCTCCTTATAGTCCTGACATAATCTTGGTCAGATCATGTAGATCGGTGTCGGAAATGGTATTTTGAGGAAAGAACCACACAGATTGAGTGGACCTGCCCAGTCAGTGCGCGCATTTGTCAGTAACCGTGCAGCTCAACTCAGAACTAAAGGATCTCAACGATTCGACGATCAATACCAATGCCCGGCTTTGGATTCGCCCTTGAGTCATCATCATCAGCCTATATTAGTCCACTGCTGGACATAGGCCTCCCCTAATGAGCCCCATAGCGCCCTGTCTTCAGCTTGACGCATCCAGCATCTGCCTGCAATCTTTCGCAGCTCGTCATCCCACCTGGCCGGAGGGCGTCCTACACTACGTTTGCAGAGTCGCGGTCTCCACTCAAGAACTCGTTTACCCCAGCGGTTGTCGGTTCTTCGCGAGATATGGCCGGCCCACTGCCACTTCAGCTTGCTAATTCTTAGAGCTATGTCGATAACTTTGGTTCTCTGTCGGATGCATTCGTTGCGAACTCTATCCTTCAGAGAGACTCCGAGCATAGCTCTTTCCATAGCTCGCTGAGCGACTTTGAACTGGTGGACCAGCCCTATCGTGAGTGTCCACGTCTCAGCTCCGTAGGTCATGACGGGTAGGACGCACTGATTGAAAACTTTAGTTTTCAAGCATTGCGGTATGGATGACGAGAAGACTCGGCGTAGTTTCCCAAACGCTGCCCAGCCCAGCTGGATCCTCCTCTTGGCCTCCCTCTCAAAACTGTTTTTACCTAATTGCTGAATTTGCCCTTGAGTCACTCCATGTAAAATACTGATATTCAGCTTCAACCGGTTAAAACGGTATCCTATCCCAACATAGCTACTTTGAAAACGGCTAGGCAGATTGGTTGATTGTTTTCTTTTTTAATCAAGATATAAGTACGATTTTTTCTTACGTTATATTAATACTCATAGCTTTTTCTATATAATTAAAGTCATAAAGCTTTTCTGTTCAACTTAACCATTCCATTTTAGTTACTATACTCTATGAACCATTCGATCTATCCGCCATGCCATGCGTGTAAATACTGTTGGTGTTTCTGTCAAAAATGCCAATGTGTGCTTTTATAATTTCCAACAAGACTACAGCCGCACTCAGAAAGGTTCATTAATTTATAACTAATATCCTCGAAGTCTTAACAAAGTAAAATGTATGAAAATACAAACATTATCGTAATGCCATTGACGTCGACGATAGTCAAGTTAGAAATTATAAAAACGCCTACTCAATTACTCAATTTACTTTTAGTTCATTAATTCATTTGCGTTACTGGATATGAATTGAACGCACGCGAGCTCACGCAAGACTTGTGACGCAAGTGCGGAGAATGACATTTGACACTTGACAGTGTTAAGACAACATTGCAACATAATAAACCAAACCAAGACCAACCAAACGCACATCACTTCAGGGAAAGCAAAACAACATCTCTATGCGGAATTTCTCTGGGCATTTTATTCAAAAATGACGGCGCCCGCTGTCCAAAGGTCATCTTGTATATTCTGTAATATAGTTAACAAATTCGAACCTACGGAAATAGTATACGAAGATGAAGACGTTTGTGTTTTTCCCGATATTAAACCTGCGAGCAAGTTACATCTTCTAATTATACCTAAACATCATATTGAAGACGTTAAATGCTTAACGGCGACTGATAAGGATCTTGGTAAGTGATAGCTTTAATCTAATTACTAGTAAGCTCAGAAAGTGATAAAAACTGTTATCAACTTATCTGACAGTCAGTGGGGTGTGGCATAGCTAGAAATCACGATCTCCACGATTTTATTTGTGAAATTTTTTCTTCTGTTTAACTGGCAAGAAATATCTATCTATGACTGTAATAATTATCTAAATTAGGTATTTAACACATGTTTATTTTGTAATTCAATTTCTTAGACAATGCTAAGAGCAGCTGAATATGACAAAAGTCATCTTGATTGAATGACAAATTGTACCTTGTAACTGCTTTTTTGTCATTCTTTCTTCCCATAGTATGCGGTTTTATTGAAAAATGGCAACACTTGAATCTTTAAAGGTACGGTCCATTAAAAAAAATTTACATCGAAATACGTTGGTATGGTTCAGTTCGTCAACAAACTCAAATATTTGTCTGTATTTATTTTCAGTTGAAAAAATGCTGTCGATTGCTCACGAGCAGTTAGCGAAAAATAATCTAACGCTGGCCGACGCTCGTCTAGGGTACCATTGGCCCCCTTTCCGTAGCGTCAAACATCTTCACTTGCACGTAATCGCTCCCGCATCCGAAATGGGTTTCATATCTCGACTCATATTCAGAGCGGATTCTTATTGGTTTGTTTCTGTAAGTATTCCGTATTTTTTTAAATGAAAGTCCACCTTAGGCAACATGCCGCATGCCGTCGTCATAGCTCTAACCTATAAATAAGTCTTAGGGCCGATTTTTCAATCGTCAGATAACTCTTGTCTGACAAATAAATATGGCTTAGGTATAGAAATTGCCTTCTTTAACAAGGAGGATGCCTTGGTACGTATTCCTCATTACTGAAGGTCGCGATTCCCACGACGAGAAGTCTTCTGCTGTTTGACAGTTTTTCTTCATGTGTGCCTAACCCGTAGTAATACAACTTCAATTAATTATTTCTTTATTTTCAGCACGACTACGTGGCTTCGAGATTTTGACGGTGTCGTTGACGTCTTCGAAATTGTAGTTAAAATCTAGCTAATTGTGGTCGTTATTAAGGACCTTTGACTATTTAAGGATTATCTGAAGCTCCAAAAAAAATACAATAAAGTAACATGCGTTGCGGCCACACCGACATTGTTTTGCTAAGTTACTCGACTGTGCCAAAAGTGAGCCTGTGGAGTAATCGTGTTACACACTTTTAATGACAATTGTGGGCCTAGTGTGAGTTTATTTTAACCGTATCGACCGCGTTCGGCGTTCCAATTGGCCCTTGGCAATCGGAGCGTAATGGTGAAGGGCCAATCGGAGCGCGGAACGCGGCCGATGCGTAAAATAGAAATGGTTAAAATAAACTCACACTAGCGGTGGGTAACTCCGGAGGTACTGATCCAAAGGAGCCGGTACCGAACGCGGATACGTAAACCTTATTTATTCCTCACAATCCTTACCGGCACCGCGGTACCAAATGATTCCGGAGCGCGCGTTCACTGTTCACTCTCGTTCACTCGCTCAAGTCACTCGGAAGTACTCGGAACACGTCGTATCGCTCTAACTAACCAACTGTTCAATTCAAAATGTGCCAAATGATCCAGTGAACCAAATGAATAAAATGTTCTGCGAAACCGGGGAACCAAAATGAGCGAGTGAGTGCCGGTGCCAAACGGTGCCAAAGGAATAAATAAGGTGAACCGGTACCGGACCCGGATTCGGAATAAGTGAATCAATTCACTTGCCGGAATAAAGATTACCCACCGCTAACACACACTAGGGCCTCTGATCGCAACATCTGGCGTAATTTACTTTGGGAGCAGGCGAATTTTTCAAACCTATGATTTCCTTGAAAACCCTTGGATTGTGATTGAAAATGTGTTACGCAGTTAGGTTGCTGCTTTGCAAAAGGATATGAAAAAAATGGCGGGTCACTTTTATGAAATTGGGCCACAATTATTATCATTTTTCATTAATGTGTTATTTTTGTGACTTATGTGCTTCGGACATTTCATAAGTTTGCAAGAAGTTATTTACTATTCTTAAAAACGAGAAGCTCAATATATTTGTAAATGTACTTGTATCTAGTGTCTCTTCTGTTGTTATATTAGTTTCAACTGAATTAACTGGTAAATATTTTTGTGGGTAACTTTTTGTTTGAATTGATACATATTTTGACATTATTGTCAATGAACCGAACGCACTACGTCAATTGTGACGTTAATAGTGATTTTTTAGTCGAATGGGGTTAAAAACTCAAACTACTCAAACCTCGTCATAAGTGACAGCACTGTTGCACGTCTATCAATGTTTTGATTATGATGTTAATAAACTTTTGAATCTTGTTTACATAAAAAAAATGTATGTAACTTGGAGTGTAGCACTATAAAAAGACGAGCTAAGGAAACATCTACCATTGGTTAAAAGCAGTTTTAGTGTAAAAGTAAATGAAATAAACTTTTATCATTCATAAGTTGTTTTGTTTCTTAACTTTAATTTTTTGGTTAAGACTAGAGATGTAGGACTGAAATGACCAGCACCCTAATTGCGTAACACATTTTCGTAAACGATTACGACTAATCTGTTCGATTTTGACGGTTCAAGACCATTCATTGCGTTCTATACATTGTTGAGCAAAATTTTTATCGAACTTAAGAAGCAATGGATTAGCAATCTGTTTCAAAACGATTTAGATTCCGATTGATTGTGTATTACGCAATTAGGGTGCTTATCGGAGTTAAAAACCAACTCGAGAATGATCTTCCTGACTTCAATAATTCAGTTAGGTTAATATTAGCACTGATCTAATAAAAAAGATAAAACAAAACTACAACTCTTAACTATAATTTACATGAAAATGCTGGGCGCACAAAACTGCGGGGCGCAGCTAGTTATTTATGCGTAAAAGAAATCTCTTTTTACAAAACAAAAAAAGTTGGGATCCCGATTGTAGCGACCATTTTTTTTCATTACTTTCAAGTCTGTGCATTCAATTAAGCGGGCTATTAATCATTGGCAGTATGAAAACCTGCAATTAATAAAGTAATTGCAGGTTTACCAGCGCTGAGAATAATTTATGACGGCCTATACTTAGTATTTTTCATGAAGGGCTATTATAGTTTCTGACGTATTCAGAATCGCCTAAATCCATTTGTGAGTTTGTGACATACAACACTACAACTAATAGCAACACTAATGACCACAATAAAGGCCGCATTCCGAGTTAGACCATAATCGCTGACAGCGCTCACATCGATAATTAGCGTTCCGATTTAGATATCACGATTATGACAGCTGACAATTCGCTCACAGTGATATTTCTATACGGCATGGGTCGGCGTTATCGCAAGATGGCGCATGTCATGATGTCACCTATGACGATTCACGGGATGTCGATATCGTGCTCACGCCAACTCGGAACGGGTGTAAGCGCGCTCAAATCGATTACATCCCAATTCGGAAAGCACGGAAAGTCAGAATAATCAAAATAAAAACATTGTTTTTCCAGTTGAATCTTATTCTAATTTAACTTACACAACAGGTTAGTACTTTTGATTTCCTTTATAGTTGTAAGGGACCAAACGGATGTAATCAATTCATTTCTGTTGTAATTATTTATCAATATTCAATACGATTTTATAACCTAACCTCTAACGAAAACCAACTTATTGTAGTGTAAATTGAACTCAAATTCAGTTGGCTTGTGGTATTACTAGCTATTATCTCAGTTTTCATCATCTAGGGTGTATCTTACAGGCTATCTTTTATCATTTTATGATAACTTTATCATTTTATATGATCTTATATTAACATGACATATAGTCAATCTGCCCAGCCTTGTCTCAACTATCTTGAGGTCGGCGTCCAGTCTAACCGAATGCAGCTGAACACCAGTATTCTACATAGAGCGACTGGGTAACAAAATACCTCTTTTAGGACTGGTTGACGGCCTGCCTGTCAAAGATCTGTAATGGTTGTTCACCCATCCACAAATGAACTGACCGCGGCAAGAAATAAAGAAAGAAAAATATTTATTTGCATGCAGGTTGTAAAGCACAAAATACAAATGAAAAAAAACAACAACAATAGTGTGTGCCTCACGCCTGCGCCAAAAGGGTTCATTTCATGCCAAACACATGCTGTCTGACGCTGGTTTTCTAATGAACCTTTAGGGACAAATGACAGGGAATACAAACAGTTTCAACATACCTAAATTGCAAGCAGTATCTTAACCATGGATATACCCATGTGGCTGTTATAATTTTGCCACAAGCCTTAAGCTGACAATAGACTTTCAAAATGTCACTGACTTTTCATAGAAAATTATTTATTTAAAGATTTATGTACACACATAAAAAGGCAAGAAAAATAAAATAACACAAAAATATGTACAAAGGTGATGCTTATTTCTAAAGAAATCTCTTCCAGCATACCTGCAATAGGAGAGTTTAGAAGAGATGTAGACAACGACATTCAAACTGTCAGCTAATTAATATTGAGTGGCAGGGACATAGACACAAACTTGGACCTAGGTTAACAAACAAAAAACATACTGTTTCAAAGAAAAGCACAATACTTTTGTGGTCAAAATGTATAGCAGAGCATTTTTTTATAACTCACTCCCGTAACTTAAGTCCCTGCCACACTGTATTTCAGTGTTTATACTGCTGGAAATACATCTCTCTCACTTCAAAACACTACAAAACCTACTAAAAACCAATTGAATGTGACAACACGGACTCAAAATGTAACCGTAAAAAATGTTTTTATCACTGTTTTAAAAATAAAACACGTTTATAAATGTATCAGATACAATAACGTTAAAGTAATATGTAACAGAAATAAGCGGATTTAGGAATAATTGCATTGTACCGCAACAACGCGCAGTGGTCAGACCACAGAACATATATACAGACAAACGCGACAATGGCAACGACGCCGCGTTAACCTGTTACACTTTAACACTGTCACTGTTAACACTTTTATATCTGTAACAGAAAATTACTTCTACACTTTTGTAAGTGTTTTGGGTTAACCCATTGAAAAACACGTTTATAAGTGTTACATATTTGATTCTATTATCAATTCAAAATGTAACAGATTTATGAACATTTTGTAACATTTATGAAGAAATTTAAGTCTAAGTAGGTACAGTCCGCTGAGCTTTGCATTTGTGTGAGTGCACATAGATAGTATAGGTGTGACGTCGGTCTAGAGTGCGTTTGGTTTAAACCGGTTTAAATAATCGGCCTCAGGCGCTGTGCGTCCCTCGCGCGATTACATTGGTCCGATTGGTAAGCACTCACACAAATGCGAAGGGCAGGTTAGGCCTCGCGGACTGTAGTAGGTTTAAGTCCCTGCAAACCAGATACCAAAATATTTTACGTAAATAAATTGCGTAAAATGGTTATTATTCTCTTATTTACCCACATTTCAGACCAATGGATGACCCTGAGCTGGACTCGTCAGAGCTTGGTACACAAGACTACTGGCAGAAGGCCTACACTAAAGAGATAGAGAACTTCGTCGAACACGGTGACCCAGGGGACGTTTGGTTCGGTGAGGACAGCGCTAACAGGGTGATTGATTGGATCTGCAACTGTGGTGCTGATAAGGATACTGCTGTTATAGATTTAGGTGAGTATACAAAGGCTTCAACACATACAATAAAATCTTTTTCTGATGTTTGCTGGCTGAAACTACATAAGTACCTAAACTCCTTTTGTTTTGCACACATTAAATATTGTTTTTATTATTAACTCTAAAAATATTTATATTTGTTTGCAATATTATAAAAAGTATGAAAGCTTAAAAATGTCCAGGTACAAGGACAGGATAATCCCCTTCACAAACTTGTGTGACGCTTCTTCACATTTCAATTGATTTCACAATTTTTTTTCTATTATCTCATTTTACTATGCCTACTTTGAAATTACATTATTTGTTTGAACAATTCTCATATTAGTCATCATCCCTACTATGATGTTTTTAGACCATAATGTGCCATATTCTGACAAATAAATAAATGATTATGATTACTATGAATATGAAGGAAATTTGTTGGTATACAAAAAAAAAAAAATTGGTCCGTTCTAGGTAGCGGCAATGGCTACACATTATCAGAGTTAGCTAGAGAAGGGTTTACAAACCTCCTCGGTGTCGACTACTGTCAGGAAGCCATCACTCTTGCTGAGAAGGTGTCCAACACTGAGTTTCCTCATATTAAATATAAGGTAAGACCTCTTTGCTCCAGAAAATTTACTTAAAAGATTCGAAGACGACATAGTGTAGACGGCTGGGAAAACTTAAGCACTCGTAGCGTTCTCAAGTACAGTAATACAATAAAATATCTGCCAGCTTACGCGGATAAACAACAACAAATTAACTTTTTATTTTTCCTTACCCAAAGGGTGTCAACGGGTCTCTATTACTACCTTCCTTTGACCATCCGTCCGTTTGTCACAGCACGCATAGATAACCACCGTAGAAACAAATTTTGTCGACTGAAAATAGTCAAAATGACAGATGATTAAAAGGAGTCTGTAATTTTTTCTATTCTGTCATGTAATTTTGTCGACGATGGCTAGACACAAAGTTACGCTTGCAGGCACGAAATCGAAAAAACAAGTGGAAGTGCCCGTCAACGAACCCGCGGTTCAAGCACAATTATTATGCAGAAAAATTTGTTTCTGACTGATAAATTATTCTGCTTATTTTTTGTTGCTATTTACTTTGACATTTAATTGGCTTTTTAATGATACATTTATTGAATATCTTAATGTTAAATAAAAAAAATATTAATATCATTTTATATGTCTATAGTTCAAAGTTGTTGTTCATACTAAAATAAAGTCTTATTACAACGGACGAAGGTTGTTACTATTTTACATATTTTCCTAATAATTAAGACACGCGCGTGATAGCTGCGTGGTCACTTCCACTTGTTTTTTCTATTCCGGGCGTGCAGGAAAGGAAAAATTTGAAAAAGGTTAGTGGAGCCCTGAAAAGTGAAGATAAGACTGGTGGTTTTAGACTGTTAGTTTGGAATACGCTATATTTTAAGCGTGCTGGACATGAGTTGCCGTGGCTTACCTGCATGAGTAGCTAGACCACCATAGAAACGGGTTTTGTTACGGTAACGGAAGAATAGACAAAATTACAGATAGAATAGACAACATTACAGATAGATTAGACAAAATGACACAGAATAGACAAATTGACACATAGAATAGACAAAATGACAGATTTTCGTTATTCATCTTAGACTTGGACTCCGGTAAGCCGGAGCAAGGAAAGCCTGCTCAGGTGGAGAATCACAGATGACTCCGCCCTGGAGTGAAAATGTGCTGCTGTCCCACAAACAATGGGGCACTTAATATCGTGACCCGCATATGCAATATTCGGCAGGTGGAACGAACGGGTTTTGTAGGGGAAGCAGTGAGCGGGAGGACACACTTGAAAAGGTGTCCAGTAATTGAATATTTCGAAGGTAGAACTTGCTACAGATTAATAAATATTTGTGTATGAGGTTTATTTGTTATAAAAAAAAAACTTTCCTAATCAGTTTTATTTTTGTGCTGCATGCTCCAGTGGACACACTCAGCAGTCACACTTCGTGATCACTGGACTTGCTAAAGATTTAATAATGTTGATGACAGTATACAGGCATGAGGATCAGCACCCTAATTGCGTAACACATTTTCGTAAACGATTACGACTAATCTGTTTGATTTTGACAGTTCAACAACATTCATTGCGTTATTTACATTGTTGAGCTGAGTTTTTATCGAACTTATGAAGCAATGGATTAGCAATCTGTTTCAAAACGATTCAGATTCCGATTTATTGTGTGTTACGCAATTAGGGTGCAGGATCAGGATAAAGTTAATTTGAGGATCCTCCCACCAGATGGGTGTTGTGTCTGGTAGGCAACTGCCAAAACTGACGTTATTTATATGATAGTTGTGCGGTAAACTCTGCTTGCGCGATGCAGGACTTTGCGTGACGTCAGTGTGTTGCGAAGTTCGCCTGTGGCGGTCTAGATGCCGCCTCAAATTCATGCCTTTATTTTCTTTTTTCCAGGTATTCGACATAACACAGGACTGTGTGAAGGAGCTAGGTAAATTCGGTATAGTACACGACAAGGGTACCTACGATGCAATAGGTCTCAACCCTGAGAACCCAAAGAAATGTAGAGAAAAATATATCGACCAAGTTGTGGATATGTTGGATGAAGAAGGTGGGAAACTATCTAGATTCTACACTATTTATTTGGACAGGGACTTTCTTATGCATTTGATGAAAATGCACAGACATGACAGCATCTTTTTTTGTCAATAAAAAAATAAAAAAAAAAACAATATTTTAATCCGTTCCGTGTTATGTATTGTTTTTGGCTTCGTACCTCAAAATTTAAAACCTTCTCAGGAGCTCGTTGAGGTATCAAGTTGAAATTACCTAATATCATATACATAAGTCTACGGTCCTTTGGAGCTCTAAAAATATCAATAATCTAAGTAAGTCAAAGCAATAAAAAAATACGGCCATTTATGCGACATATTTCGAAACTCGCTAATTAATCAAAATATTGGGTACTTCCCGTTGAACTAGAATCACGAAATTTGGCAAGAAGCAAGCATACAGCACAAGTAAAGGAAAAGTCTGTAAATCATTCAATTGTAGTAATAAACACAAAATGGCCGACTCGCAACTTCACTATAATTCTCAATAAAATTTATTTCTGTCATGTTGCAATCTTGTGCCCAGATGGTAGATAATCTATTCGTTTACTGTTTAAAATAACCTGTAATAAGCCTTACGCTCTTTAAAATAGAGTTTTGAGTCGTTTAATAGAAAATCAATCTTGGCACTTGGCTTTCATTTACAGTTGTAGTATTGGCCGTGACGTCTAGGGGTGTGTGGGAGAACATGTTTTTCAACGACAATGTTAAGATTGTTTTTGGTTGGTTAGACTACGTTCGCAACCCGTTAAAATATTGCGGAGGGATTTTGTCGCGCACTGGATTTCCAATTCTCGGTGTTGAACCGAGTATTGAGAATCCATCAGAGTGCATACCCGCGCGTCTATGAAACACACTGTTGGATTTTCAACTCTCGCCGCTAAGCAGTGCGTTGAAAATACAGTGTTCTATAAAATCACGACATGATATTTTTATGTCCGCGCGATCGTGGACTTATGGTTCTGATTAGGACATTTATTTCTGTAGTACGTTCTCGTGGAATCATTTCCGACCACCAAGCGAGTAAATCCAAAATTCATACAAAATATTTATGTATTTCAGGTCTATTCATAATAACATCATGCAACTGGACCGAAGAGGAATTATTAAAACATTTCTCAGAAAAAATGAAGCTCAAGCAAGTGATACCGACGCCTCAATTCAAGTTTGGCGGGAAAGTAGGCAGTGTGGTGTCTTCCGTTGTCTTTACGAAGAAATAAATTAAAAATATACCTTTTGAAACTTGCTTGTTTGTTTTATTGTTCAAATTGTTAATTATTAAACCAAATGAGGGGTCCCTTGCTACATCACTAAGCTGCAGCTCTCCAAATTCAAATTGTCGATAGTTTTTTGTAGGTAAATTGCAAATCTGTCTACGTCTTACGTTCATCAAATGCGAATGTAGGAATGATATATTTACTGAATAATAATCATGAATATCATATCAATCTTCAAACTTTAAAAATTTGTTCAATATGAAATATTCTTAGACATACCAAAGCCGCTCCATATTTATGGGGGAGCGCTTGGGTAGCCCGCGAAATTAATATTTTCTAGCGTTTTATGCAGGTTAGGTTAAGTTATAATTCTGTAAATACATATTTGTTATGGTCTCGAAATCAAATTTTGATCAATTTAAAACGTGATACGAACCTACAAATAGCAAAATAAAAAATACGATGTACCTCCACCACCCAAAGGTAAGACTGGCTGTCAAGGTTGAATAATGATGTAATGATTCCACAAGTATATTCTGAAAAGAAACGACGCAATTTAAATATTATACTTTATTTAAATATTATTTCCATTAACCAACCTGTTTCAATATATTTATTACAAGAATGAAGCGTTTTCAAGTAAATAATAATGTTATCCTAGCCATACCTTATTACTTAAAACCTCATTCACATTGGACTTAACGTGCAGTGCTGAATTTTTTTATTTGTAACATTGGCGGGAAATATAGAACACCTATTTATCACAGCACGTCCTTTAATTACAAAAACCTGCAATTTTACATTTTAAATCCAATAAGGATAAGGCCAAACCAAATTTAATTGAAATATATATATATATATAAATGTATCTACATGACCCTTACAAACTGATAACATATCAATAATTGTGCATGATAAATTAAATTCAAATGATTAAAAACGTTATTTTTTATACAATTATTATTTTATACACGCGTGGCGATTGGTGTCCTCACCTTGTGACATAAACTCCCAGTTTCTAATACTATTAATTATACAGGTACAAATCATTTAAAGATAATTTAAATATTTTTTATTAATTCTTTTCTAAAGAAGTTTTTTTTTAAAGGAATGGAATAATATTACATCACGCCTGTAATCCCCAAAGGGTTAGGCAGAGGTGTTCCTGTATTACTTGCCAGGTGTGTTAAAGTCCCACTATGTAGCCCCCTATTTTTAGTTTTATAATAATATATTTTCACAAAGAATGCACAGGTTATTCAGTAGAAGTTTATTAAATACCTCATGTTTATTTAAAGCAATTTCTAATTTAAGATAAGCATAGATCACAACTCGTTTATAATAAAAAATCATGGTTTTCTGAGCAAAAAAGAAAAAAAAAACTAAAGATTAAGATTAAATTATTATTGGTATTAGTTATGGCCCGTCACTAAGGAATGGAATGGAATATTTGTTAGAATACAATCATCGTAGATTAGATTATTCACTCATATAGTAGACGAAATCAAGGATCCATTCATACAAGTGCAGAGTCAAAGCGCAGCGAAGCGTCAATCTATAAAAGACTAGCTGCGCCCCGCGTTTCCCCCTCATAAGTCTCGATCCCGTAGGAATATAGGGATAAAAAGTATCCTTTTACGCTAATTCAGGTCATAGTCTACCCATTTGCCAAATTTCATCCAAATCCGTTCAGCCGTCTTAGCGTGAAAGCGTAAAAAACAAACATTTTTTTTTCTGTGTCAATATTAATATAGTTTATGTATGTTATCTTATAACCCTAACAGTCTATTTTTAAAATGCATTTCTTTGTTGTCAAAATATTAATATTTTCAAAATAATCAGTTGGCACTATGTTATAACTGATTAATTAAATAGGCTGGATTATAAATAACTTGTTGTGAAAGATAGATAAATTAAACAATTGCTTAACAATCAGTTTAATCAATGACAGATTTAGGCCAAAACTAATGAGTTTGATTTTGAAATACCTACTTAGATTTTCATTAAAAAAAATGTTACCTTCAAATCTTATCGAATTGATGGTGTTCAATTTAAAGCTTTAGTTTTCTAAGAAAGCGTACAGCGGTCACACATTCAAGCTTTGGTTTCGAAATCGGGAACGGCCACACTAACTAATGTCCAAATGCAAAACTTTTTTGATACCTTAATTTCAATAATGGTGAAGTGAAAAAGACATTTTTATGACGGAAAACCGCTGGAAACCGTAGCTCTAAAAATTGTTTCTTCGGTATTTTAAAAACGCTAGGTACCTACTGTATTTTTGCTTGCAAAGGAAATTGTAAAATCACAATCTGTTTTGTATCTAGAATTTTTGGAACGAAGTTCCTTAACTCACGATAAACTGCACACCGTGTGACTGACAAAAGTGTACTTAATATTTTGTATTAGCTATTTAAATGTAACCGTCACTTTTTTTTCTTTTAGTTACTCTCAAAGTTGTTCATTTATTTAATTGTGCCTGTTATTGAACAAATAATTTACAGCAAAAGGATCTTCGTTCCAATTATTATATCATTTTCCTACATTTAATTACCAAAACAACTTTTAAAAAACGCTGAAATCAATACACCGTTTTTTTTTTTCATATACAATATCACAAGTCGATAGACAGTAGCAAATAGGCCTTAAATACTTAGAAAAATGCTTATTATTATCCAGTCATTTATGTAATAACCATTTTACTTTAATGTTATTACTAGAAGCCTTGCCAGGATAATTAATTCAAATCATCACATGGTACAACACATGGGAAAATATTTAATTGATCCTCTAAAAATGTTTTGCACTGCTAATGAAACACACTCTTTTAAATAATTGAGCCTCTTTAATTTTCTTGCCTTTTCTCACAGTTGGTAACAAACCAAGTAACTAACCTAAGTACCTCGACCAAAGGGTTAGAGGTTAGTTTAGAACCGTGACCACCTACATCCAAGTTGGCCGTAGTTACTTGGCTATTTTACATTTATATAGTATTTTTAAGAATAGAAATTATTTAAGGTTCACAAGAAGAGGCGCTATCATTATATTAGAGGGTACAATCTTATTTTTAGGAGCGCAAATAAATTGGAAAATTTATGTATATGCATTCACCCTTGGAAAATATAGAGCTTTCATTCAAAACACACATCAATAAATGAATCGTTCTTAAATAAGAGCTATGGTTTAGCCAGAAAATAATCGGGCCCCAAAATATATTCCCGGACTGTTAAATTGTAACACCTTGCATTTTTTTGTAAAAAAAGGTCTTTAAGTTTTTAAAAGGGCGTGAATCCAGATTTGGAACAATGATAGCACCAAAATGATGGCAATACGCACACATAAGTTAAACCGTATTTTAGCCATAAACATGTAATTTCAATGCACATCTTATTTCATTTTTTTATAGGTATTTTTTTAAAGAAAAAAACTGAGTAAACATGTTTTTTTTCGCAATTATTGTTTAGTAATAACATTTATAACTAGTTAAACATAATTTTCTTAGTTTCATGAATGCCAAAATATCCAAATATTTTTTAAAACACTTTTTTTATAAAAATCTTTTACCCTACGTTTTTTCAATTAGGTATATTAATTTAATAAATTGCACAAATGATGACGCTTACTAATTTGCATGTAAGGCGACAATCTACAGTGCTTGGCACCTAATCACATCTACAATTTTCACATAACATACAATAGTTTTAGTTTTAAAACTTATTTCGCAAGTAAATTTCCAACTATAGAAATATTAAGCGCACATTACAGGCCGCATCGCATTCCAATACAAAATAGTGTAGTGCGGCCCGCCTGTAGTGTGCGATCATTCATACAAAAGTGACAAAAAATATACAGAGTGGCAGAGAATGAGATGAATTTAGTACTTACCTGCAGTCAAATTGCGTAACACATTTTCGTAAACGATTACGACTGATCTGTTGTATTTTGACAGTTCAACAACATTCATTGCATTTTGTACATTGTTGAGCAGATTTTTTATCGAACTTATGAAGCAATGGATTAGCAATCTGTTTCAAAACGATTCAGATTCCGATTGATTGTGTATTACGCAATTAGAGTACTGATTCTGAAAACATAAAAAATTGTTCTGCCCGACATTTTGAGCGCCTAGGTATTGCACTTTTCTAAACAGCGTTTTTTTTATAACCACCGACTTTTTTCGTTTAGAATCATGTGCTGAATTTATCATCATTCATGGTTTCAGTTTGCGAACACTGCTACAGATTAAAACACAAAACAGTTCCTAACTAATCAAAGATTGATTAAGTCCTGTCTAGGCATAGGTACCACACCCACACACTCATTTGTTTTATCGAATGGGTGACAGACAGTGCCCATGACAACGCCCTATAAGCAATAAAGCTCTGAAACAAGTGACGTGCGAACGAACAGCCGACAGCGACGAACAAATTGGATTCTATAGGACGAAGTGACTACAAACGGGGCCAATCGAATAAGATACAGACACGATTTGAGTTTTTTTTTAATGTTCTTACTATGAAATGATTATTCTGTAAATTGGATATTGGAATCACGTTTACAAGTCCTATTAAAAAAAAGCTAGATGGAATCAACATTGAGTTGAACAGACAGCTGTGCTGCTTGAGAGTTTGTTGCGCCACTTCTTCTTCCCAGCTAAAGCACTAGGAAGTGGTGAAGGGCGTTTTGAGAAGCTGTTTTACGTAATTTTGACGTTCGAAAAGTGCTGATTCTCAGCCTAGTTTGATCTGACTTTTGAATTTGATCTTTTTTGCTTGGGATAGCAGTAAAAGACTTCTTTGTTTTTCAGAAGGACAAAGAAGGTGAATTTTCAGTTTTTTTTTTTTTTTTAAACATGTGAGCGCGCGTGCCAAACGTCGTTTGGCAATAATTCACCAATTTTGATTTTAGATATCGGATCAGTTTTAATTAAGAAGGAAGCCCGATACTACCATTAGGCATTTCTAGTACTCAGTTATCTTTCCTATGCATGTGTTACTGAGCCAAATAAACAAACATTATTTCCAATTCCTTTTAATATTTTTGACTGTACCTACCTATCCATAATTAATAAAATTTGTTTTATAACTACATTCCCAATGACTTACTCAATACACTACAAAATAAATAACTGCAGTGTCTTATAAAAACAATAATTTTCAAGGAATGTTTTTTAAATTTAAGAAAATATTTTCTCCTGTTAGAATCCCCTATTTATAAATGCATTAATGTTATTTGCTTTTGTTTAGAGCAGAATAAATATACATAACATACCTATCACCAAAAATTTTAGTACTATGCGGCCAATGAATTATGACCGGTCCGAACTTAGCGCAGAAGACTGTCCTATAAGGTTTTTTTAAGAATTAAATGGTAACATGAGGTATGTGTGCATGAGAGAAGATGCACGAAACTTCGGAGAGCCCACGTTCAGACGGGCCATGATGTATGGCCGTCTTGTAATGCACCTAAATTGTTGCGAACTATACACATTTTCATTCGTTTAAAATGAAAATACAAAATGTTTATCGAAACATGTTTCTTGCGGTAATGAAACATGCTAAAAAAGAAATCATTATGCTAAATTGAGCTGGTTGTAGAGACATAGGCAGGGCACAGACTATAATCCGTTTTATTGAATTGTTTTTCTTGGCCGGAAGCGGTTGCAATTACACTTCATGTACATGTCTCAACCGTGGCTCAACAAAGCTTATACCATTCTGTAGTTATTCCCAACTACTCTACTAAACCAGAAACCTATGTTACAAACAATAAATTGAACTTACACACCAACTTGCTATACAAAATATAAAGAATGACGTTAACAACCAGCAGTAGCACATAAACCGCCATTAGATAGTCGATTTTGAAAGTGGTGTTGCACACCACTATATGTAATGGCTACAAACGATCACAGTACTTCGAGTCCTCATTCACATTCTCGTACAACAGGTACCCAAGAACCGCAACAAGAACAGTCAAAGTTAAAGTAAGGAATTGCAGCATTTTCAACTGCTTCATATCACGGTGCAATGTTGCATAGTTCTTTTCTAAATTGCTCAGCGTTGAAGGGACTGACTCAGGTTTGTCTAAAACCTTTCCATCAATAACATTACCATTCTTTGGGATGTCCTTTTCTGGGAATTGGCATTTGAGACGGTACTCATCAGTCTTGCTTCCGGTTGATGCTTGCCAGATATCAGTAAGCTCTTTCGGTGTTACATCAGTTTTCGGGATCTGAATTGACATGACCAAGAATCTATCTTTTGTTACTGTGCGTAGCTGAATGCCTGGTTGAACTACGATCAGAACAGTTTGCGAAGCTCCACTGGCTAGAGTACCAGAGCTAGGTCTGACACGGAACTTCTCAGGAGCTGTAGTCCTGATCTTGAAGGAAATGGCACTTTCATCCATGTTGGTAATAGTGAATTGACCGGAAATTTCATCTCCATCTGTTTTGAAGAGGATGGTATCATTAGGTACAAGACGTAACATCTCTCCAGGGGAATGCTGGCCGTCTCCTTGCTCGGCAAACGTAACCTTCTTTGGAGTATGCTCTAATTTATTTTCAGGAATGAACTCAAATGTGTAGTTATCCTTTCCACCCCAAACTGCTAAAGCTTGTTCGGGCGCTACAATATCCTTCAACGTGTCTTTTGTAACAAATCTCATTTTCTCAACTGCTTTTGCTGGTAATAACGTCTTAACAACTTTAAAAGCAGCAGAAAGTACCCAGGGCATCTGATAAATCACAATGTAATTCAGGAAATTTGGATAGTATACTTTGAATAACGTAATCAAGTATTTGACCAACTCCATATCCATGTTACCCAACCCACTGCCATCCATATCAAAAAACATAGTAATTTTCTTCCCACCTTCCTCTCGTTCCACTCTATCAAACCAGTAAATCATGATTTTCTTCAGCTCCTCATAGTCCCTTTGGCCTTTTACATGCATTTTGGCCTTGAAGATTAGTAACTGACTACCATCAATATCTCTGCCTCTAGGGAAAAATACCCCCTCTTGAACATAATCTAATCTAATGTTGCTTTCGTTGATATCACTCGCGCCGACAGATTTACGCCATGTTAGGATGTCCCATAGCATGTCTGCAGCAGCTTTAGCGTCTTTGTCCATATGAGTAAGCACTCTTTTGAGGTATTTTTCATCCTTCGTCCGATCTAAGTCCAGTTGATGAAAATCCGGCGGTGGTGAAGTTTCTTTCAATCTTGCTTCGAATAGCGCTCTAACTTCCGCCGGCGTCGCCATTTCAGAAAAATATTATATCATGCGTTTAATTAACGTGTAACAAACACTAATTATCAGCTCGTTAACTGAAATATCACACGGAAATCATGAGTGGTGCGACTGGAAATAAAGTTGATTAACTTTTTTTATAAATGTCACTGCGTTCTGAAATGTAAGTTTAGGTAAGGTCCACCATGCTCAAACTTTATTATTTACTTCGGATTTTGTAGGAATATTTCAATTTCTTCTGAATTGACAAACATTATGAAAGTAATTACAAACAGATGACATAAAAACGATAATGATAACGTTGTATTCAAACAAGTATGTAAGTTTTCAAAGTTTGTGTAACAATGTAGATATTAAAATAAACACTCTTTGCGAATTTTCCTGGTACGGGCGGCGCAGCACGGTCCGAATTCTGCGTATTATGGGACGTTAATGACATTTGGACTTTTGTATTGACACGTAATAAATAAAGAAAATATTAGTAGGATTTAAAATATTTTAGAAAAAAAATAAGCAGTTTCTTTGAAAATTCCACCAATTAAGTTAAACAATAAAGTGAAATTTTACATACTTTAGATATCTAAATTATTGTTACAGTGGAATTCCGTTTATTTTACATCAAATTAACTAACTAACAATTGAAATAAAAACATAAAACCTAACCTTATTAAAACTGTGAACTATTTGCTATTTTCCCACCGAAACTGCTCAGGGCAAAGGCCTCTTAACATACAGAGAACACACGAGCGTTGATCACCATGGCTAAGGCTTCTGCTAAGACTCCTTTAATGCATGAGGTTGTCCTCATGCATGAGACAAAGCTACGATTGGAGGTGAGGACACTGGGCCATCGCGGCAGTTTACTTGTTGAATAATCTATGTTTATGCATAACATTTTGCCTTAATTATTCACATCTAATAGAAAATAGACCTGTATGCGACGGCGGCGGCATAAACACTGTATGCGACCAGATAAACTATTTTCACGTTGGAATACCAACTTAATTGTAACGCATTCAACCCGAATCTCTTCAAAGTTAGAGTGAACAGGCTTCTTCTGGGTAAGCTCGCTCCATCGCAGACTTTGTCTCTGTCACCTCTAACCTAGGTTTAAATAGTCAAGAGCTAACCCATCTCAAATAAATAAATAAAAAAACGGCAGTGGCAACACTACAACATAACTGTCAATTTTCCTACCAACGAAAGTAGGTCGAAAAATACCTACATATTTTGCCACTTGCTTCGTAGTGGCCTGCATTGACTTTTTATTCAATTTAAAACTGTATTCACTCAATTAACATCATGTGACTGACTGCACGGCCTAAAATAGACGCCAGTAAAACAATAAACACAACACGACACCCGTATTACAAAAGAACACATACAAATTAGGAGAATAAAACAGATTTTTTCATTGAATAGAAACCAATCGATAAATAATCGGAAGAATTACTAGATACAGTTGTAAACAGTTGTAATAGTGTCGCATAACTGTTTTGAAACGTTAATATCGCGTAAAAGAATGCAGTGCTGTGTGTTAAAACAGTGAATTTATACAGAAAACTGTCGAATTATTTGAAATAGTTATTTTTTACGTAATATTGAAGTTGTTTTGAGTGCAGAGAAAGCATGACAGTGTTGTTTATTTGGTAAGTAAACCTGTTTTAAGTACATTATTATTAGCCTTAGTAGGTCAAACAGAGAAAAAATAATTAAATTAATTCATTTTGCTGCGACTGGTTTGTCCAAACTTGTGTGATGTAAATTTTGTTTTGAATATTCTTTTATGCAATAAGGCAATGATAATATCTTATGTTGCGGTAAGAATAATTTAAATATTCTTTTTTTTTTGTATTTTGTTTTACTAGTTAGCATCTTGTTTTGAAATTTAAATTACTTCACCTTGTAGCTAAAGTGATGTTTATTTATAATATTTTAAACTTATACAATTCTCGTAAAAGCTCAAGTTATAGAAAAATCTATATTTAAATTATTAGCACAATATTTTTCAAGGATATTTTTATGGAAATAAATAATTATCATAATATATAAATAACTCATGAATTTTCCCATTTCAGTATTTTACTATTAAGTATTTAATTTTTGTTTCAATAACATTATTACATTGTAATCAAAAAGTCATCGACAAAAAAAAAAGTGTAACATCAGTAATTTAAAATTAGAATTTCGGGCTAAAGTTCAAATGTTGGCATGCACCATGTTTTTTGACTCATTTGTTTACAATTTCACCAGATACCTACTTCTAAAACTACCTTAAGTGCTTGTTTCTTAGAAAGCACTTAACACCATTTATTATATAATTATAATAAAAACATTTGAACTGTGAATCTGACTTTCATGCAATAGAAGCTAACCTTTTTATAGAGGGCCTCTTTATAGATCAAAGAGAGAATCTATACCTACTAGTAATAAAAACAGTTACAATTTTTCAGTTTGTACATAGGGGTAATTAACTTTGGAACTACTGATCCAATTCCAAAATTTCTTTCTCCCAATCCAGAAGAGAGAACACAGTAACCCGGAACTCAAACCCAGGACCTCATGCTTAGCAGTAGCACTTGCAACTACTAGACCAACTAGGCAGTTCTTAACTATATTAAAAGAATAATAGGATTAATGAAATGGAAACTATGAGCACCTACAAAAAAAAAATAGGGTCTGACTGGCGATTGGTGTGTCATCAATACCTAATTAATTGTACCAAAAATCAGATTCTTATGTTGCATAGGTCTTGAGAAAAGCCTCTGCGACAGTTAGACATTAAAGTAATCCAGTAAAGTTTCCGTTTTACGTTTAAGTTTGCATGTATTTCAAATAGGCACATGAAAAGGCACTTTTGAATGTCAATATTTACATTAAAAATAGAACTGATTCCAGGCGCCCCTTCCAAGGTAGTTTCGTATGGAGACCTTCGTGGTTGGAACCCTGAAAATAAAAACACAGTAAAACCTTAAAAAAAATCAATCAATCTGCGTCACGTTTTTCCAACTATGAAGTTGGCTACCAGTCTTACTGAATGCAGCTAACTACCAGTATTTTACACTATGTTTTCAACACACTATCTAACTAGCATCTTGAAGAATATCAAATACTTTTCTAATTTTGTTAACTGCAGTGGATCATATACTTTAAGCATTATATAACTTGCGTTTAGGTCTTGCGAGCCCCCTTAATTAACAGCATTATAAAGTTTGTAATGAAATGTTGGAGATGGTTGACCAGTATGTCTATCTTGGCCATATTCTTTCTTTCGGCAAAAAGCACCAACAAACATCAATATCGAGAAGAATACACCTTGGGTTTGCCGCATTTAGCAAATTGGGCGACAGCCAAAATTCCCGCCATAACCAGTGTGACCATATCGCCTATAACCAGTGTGTTCTACCAATCATGGCGTACGCTCACGCAGGAGGCTTTGTACAGAATGAGAGCCATGGAGCGTTCCAGGCTTATAGGTCGAGTTCCAAACATCGAGATCCGAAGACGTACGAAGGTTTCCGATATCAGAAAACGAGTCATGGTCACAAAAATGTAGTTGGGCAGGACGTGTGTAAGTCATAGGTGCGGTCATTACCGCGATGTACGTTACTGCGAAAGGATACTATCGCGACGTTCGTATCGCGGTAATGATTTCTGCAACAATTTACACTGGGGCGGGACACCTGGCAAGGCGCATTGATGGCAGGTGGAGTAAGGCAGTGATCGAATGGCGTCTAAAGACTGGAAGACGAGGTGTCGGTCGTCCGGCGGAGAGATGGGCGTACGATATTGTTGCCATCGCGGGTAGAAGCTGGTTGACGCTGGTACAGGAGCGTGGGGATTGGCACAAGCAAAGAGAAGCCCATGCTCAGATTGGTCAGCAGTGAGGGAAGACTGGCTGAGGATGATGATTAATATAATTTATATGTAAAAAAATAAGGACACTGTTTGTGTACTTGATTATTTAAAATTAAACATTTACTTATTTAAAGGCCTCGTTGGTCTAGTGGTCGCAATCGCTACTGCGGAGCATGAGGTCCTGGGTTCGATTCCCAGGTCGGGCAACGTGTTATTAGGTTTTTCTATCTGGAATTTCTCAGTAGCAGCCCGAAGTCTGGATTTGTGCCCGGTAGATGGCAATAGGCTCGCCCCCTATTACATGGGACTTAAACATAACTGGCGAAATGTGGGTGTGCTATAGATACACCTCTGCCCTTCGGGGAAACCAGGCGTGATGTTATGCTAAGTTATGTTATTTAAAGGTAACAGGGAAAAAGTTAGGCAGAGATTGCACCATATTATGGACAGGTAAATACAAAAACAAGGAAAACAAACCGCAAACAGGCGCGACGCCACAGCACGACACAAAAGCACCGCTTGTCGCGCGAAACGCGGTGCCCTTGTGTCGCGCCTGTATGTACGAGACTCAACGCGGTCAAATGTAATTGCAACTGTTGTTATTTTTATTTTATATCCGTTTCTCGACGTCCGGTAAGTCCTCGACGCGACGGCGCGTTGTGTTCCCCGCGCGCCTCAAAGAGATGTCAGCACTGATTTACGGGGTTTATTAGGGCCGATGCCTGCCAGGGTCGCGGGTTGTTCGTAAGAGATACCGTGGCCCTGGCACAGGCAACTGAAGGAACACGCTGATAATCACAATCTGAATAATTTTATTGATTTTGCTTCTTAAGTTCGATAAATTTGTCTTCAAAACAACGTAAATATAACACAATGAATGTTGTTGAACTGTCAGAATGAAAGCCATTCCTACTGTTAGTTGTGTTACACAATTACCCCGCTGAAAATGAGGAAGCTACAGGCTCAGCTACGGCGCGGGCTGGCACTTCGTCGAGCAAGGGTCGGGGGGGAAATGAGGATGATGACAATTGTTTAATATTTATTTCAAAAACATGTTTGTTTTCAAATAGTGCAAAACCCTATTACAATAAGCTTCAAAAAGTAACCAAGTATAAACGTTTTTTTAAATAAGTGTTAGACAAGGACAGCACTAGCGCAGAAGTGACGTCACGATCCTATGTAACTTCTTACTAGCGTGGATTTCACCACAGCCCTTGAACGCGTTTTAGATGTGATGAACGCATAGGTGAAATCGGCACTTAGGTCTGATTTCACTATGTTTGGGGTTGGCTTCTGAGCTAACCGGAGATGCAGCTGAGTATCTACCAGTATTTAACATGAAGCGACTGCCCATATGACCTTCACAACCCAGTTCCTGGAATACGATACCCCTTTTTTTAGACTGTCAGTCTAAACTTTCGGGCTTCTTACTACCTGTAAGGACTGTCAAAGAACAACATTGTAAAAGACATATTTTTAAAACAGTAACCATGGAGTGTCTTGCCGGCTCTTCTCCATGGGAAACGACCAATTGGAACCGTGCACCTAGAATCTGACGTTTCATAAGTGCCCATGTAGGTCTATGTGAAATAAAATATTTTGATTTTTGATTTTTGAACGAATTACAGCCTTGATCAGAGGGATCTTGTTTCACCCATCCACTGGCCAACTCCTGCAAGTACTGCTTAACCTGATCGAACGAACCGTGTGGCTGTTAGGGGTCATCCCTAAATTACATCACACGATTTCCATAATTTTTTGCCCCTCCCCCCGTCCTTGTTACAGCTGGTCACATTTGTGACACTCCCCCACTCCCTGTGTGACGTCACATATTTTGCAAATTTACATTTAGAAGTTATTAAATGAAGACAGCTGTTACGAAATCAGTTATATTTCCATTTAAATGATTTTTTAGTACATTTATAATCAAACAATTATCAAAACACAGATTGTACATATGTTTTTGAGGTTTACGTAAAGTACCTAATAGTTTAAAGTTCGTGTTTTAACACTTAGATTATAAAAGATTTTGAAATGTGACGTCACGAAATTTAGGACTCCTCCCACCCCCTTGTCACACAATGTCACACTTCGTCGACCCCCTCCCTCCCCCTAAACGTGTGACGTAATTTATGGATGGCCCCTTATTACTTAGCCACGTGCCCCACAAATTCAAAATATTATTCTGTATTCATGCATTTCTTACGCGTGTGCGCTGCTGCTTGCTAGAACAGTAATCTGCTCGTACATGTTGACCGTTTGTCATTGACAGCACCTTTATGTCGTAGTCGTAAGGTCGGTTTTCGAAGTTCATGTGTCGTGTGGTTGATCTTACGCGTGGATGTTTTGTAAATAGTGTTACAGTTATTAAATAAGTATGATTACGGAGGAATGCTCATCCGTGCGCTGTAATGTAATCAAAATATCAATTTAATAAAACACTTTGTAATCGAAAACTTACTTTAACTTCGGTGTCTATGGTTTTGTTTTTTCAAATCTTGTCTCAGACTTCCAAAATAGAATTGATTTAGCATTTTTTTTTTTTTTTGAAGTCGGTGTTTTTTTATTTCACATAAACCTACATGGGCACTTATGAAACGTCAGATTCTAGGTGCACGGTTCCAATTGGCCGTTTCCTATGGAGAAGAGCCGGCAAGAAACTCCATGGTTACTCTTTTAAAAATATTTGTGTTTAACAATGTCTTCAAGTTACAGTGTTTTTAGGTATGGGAGGACAGTGTAGGCCTGTCAACAAGTACCTTATGTTAAACAAATGACTATGAAAGACTATGGTCTATAAATTTACAATCTGCAACGTTCTCACATTTACAAAATATAAAATAATCTAATATAGTAAAATCAAAAAATAATTAATAATTGTAGGTATATAATGTCAAATAATGATAATATTATGTCAGAGTTATGTAAAAAGTCAATATCTAATAATACAAAATAAAAATTAAACACCATTATTTGGGAGCAGTTATTAGAAATTTACATAGTGATGCCGTTTATGAGGTACCAGGGAAGCCACATGTCTTCGACGTAGTCTTTTTTTTAGTCTCGTAGTCTGACCGTCATAACCTGTGAAGAAGAGAATTCTTTAAAAATATCCATCACCTTTGTAGGTATTTTTCTGTTGTTTCTTCTTGTCTGTTTATGTGTCTACATAAATCGTTAAATAAATAAATAATATACAGAAGCTGGTTATCTAAACCCCAGTCTACATGGTCCTCAAATGATCTGACATTATTTTCGGAATTACATGTACACTGACATAGATGGGCTTGAAAAAATACTTTGTAAAGTATTATAATATTTTAATTATTGTGAATGTGAAAACAATGTGGATTTATTGATTTTTAAGTTAGATTTTATCATGGCCTGGTAGTAATTTATGCGGTCTAACCAAATGTCCTTTCTTTGGTAATGTTCGTCGAATCGTTGAGCTCCTTAAGTTCTGTGTTGAGCTGCATGAATACTGACAAATGAGTGCACTGACTGGACAGGTCCGCTCAATCGGTGTGGTTAATTCCTGAGAAGACCATTTCAGACACGAATCTACATGGTCTTCACATGATCTGACCAAGATTGTCTGGACTTTAAAAGAGACTGTGACCTCTGAGTTTGTTTCGGCCTTTCTTCTCAGAGTAGTCAGATAGGAAACAACGATCTCATCTAGTTTTTAAAATATGATTGACGTGTAAATGTGTTTGTACAAACCTACTTACAGAAATAAAATAATTTATCATTTTAAAAAAAACTCTGGCGTTATTTGCAGCGAGTACATGTTATCAGTGGTCAATACAGAATTAGATAAAATCTCTTATCAAACGGGCTTTGGAACATTGTATTAACTCGGGACTTAATGCTTTAGGATTATTAGCGTGGTTATTTATTTTAGGTTTCATCTAGTCCGTGGGATTAATAAAATAGCCTTGACCAGTCGTCATTACTTCTGTTCCAACGACCAATGAAACTGAACGCCATCAGCATATCTAAACTACTGCGATATTGGCACTGACAGCTATTGAATAGCTGTCAGAGTCAATATTCCACCAGAATGATGACACTGACAGCTCTTGAAAGTGGTTTAGATGTGGAGCTATGCTATTCTCTACGGGATAATGTCTTGGCTGTAGTCTACGAAGAGCTCGTAGTCACGACAGCCTTGAGATCGACCGAGCGTGCAGCGAGAACGAAGAAGAACTGTTAATTTGCTTTCCGATGAGTAGTTCAAACTCATGGCCGTCGCAACCTTAAGCGCTAGTGTAGCTATTCGCAGCTGAGTTGCTGTGTATACTGACGGCGAAACCCAATAACCTAATACAGATCGCTACTGATGATAGACCGTACATTTCTAGCTGTTCCTGTCAAACAAATAGCTCGCAACACATTTTAGGGTCGCAAACTTTCCGGCGGCTGGCGCCCAAGTTCTTGGGCGCGGCCGGGGCGCTGGCAACGCTGCTTCCCAATCTGGGGGGCCCGAGCGCCGCCTGTAGGCGGCTCTATATGGGGATCGTGCGATCCATGGCGCTCTACGGAGCGCCGATCTGGGCGTCTGACCTGACGGCCGGCAGCATAGCTGTCCTGCGCAAGCCGCAGCGGGCGATGGCCGTCAGAGTCATTCGGGGGTATTGCACGATCTCCTTCGAGGCGGGTTGTGCACTGGCCGGATCACCGCCCTGGGACCTGGAGGCGAAGGTGCTCGCGGCACTGTACCGGTGGCGCGAGGCAGCGCGGGAGCGGGGCGAGCGACCGATGCAGCAACATATTGAGCAGGGTCGGTTGCAGCTCCGCGAGGTCCTGGTGGCGGAATGGCGGGTGCGGCGAGAGAGATTTCGACTCTGGACCCGGCCCGCAGCAGACGCACCGGACGTCGGAGGAGGGCGGACAACGCCCTCTTCCGGCCCCCCTAAATGGGTCCAGGGGCGACGGATTCGGGGACATCCGTCGCCCCCCAACATCAGGACCCGAGAAGGCGGCGCGCGTAGTGTTCCGCGTGCGCCACTCACAGACGTTGCGGGCGGGCCCCGTCTCGGGCGGGGAGAGTGAGGTGTACTCCCCCCGCCCGAGAAGGGGCCCGCGCAAGCGGGCGCCACTAGCCGGGGTTGCGGAAGAATTTTGTGTTCCCACGACCCTGGCGTAGGTGTGAGATGGAACACCGGGGTGGTTTTTAGTCAGTAAGAGTCTGACAGACCCCTCTGCCTGCCCCAGGGCGTCGGACATCCACGAGGATTTTCCACCCCGGGAACAAAAAAAAAAAAAAAAACGGTCGCAAACTTTGGCTTTATTCGGACGTTAAATCCAGTAGGTTTACCAATCTCCAGTACGCCAAAATTGGAGATTATTGGGTTCGGGCGTTAGAGAATACCACTGCTGATCGCGTTTCATTCATTAGTTATATATACATAGTTAAATTATGCGGGCGAGAGATATGCGGTGATAAACTCGCCGGCCCACCAATTCTCGCAGCGATGATATCGCCGTGTGGAGATTGCTTCTTACAGTTTCGTTTGAATTTGATGCCACGGCGTGTAGATGAAGCCTGTAGAGGTATGAGGAACAGTGTGTAAAGTTCACTCATACTCTATAGAAAAGGCATGAACATCCGGCCAGACGGGTGTTGTGTCTGGTGGGCAACATTGCCCGACGATTGATGTCGGGACGTTGTATATATGCTAGTTGCGCGGAAAACTCTGCTTGCGCGATGCAGGATTTTGCTTGAAGTCAGTGTGATGCGTAGTTTGCATGTGGCGATGTAGATGCCGCCACAAGCCTTTTCCCAATACATTATGTTGAGGTCGGCTTCCAGTATAACGGGATGCAGCTGAAAGTGTCAGTATTTTACTTGGAGCGACTGCCTAGATCTGACCTCACTTGCGGAGATTATTTGAAGGCACTAATAACACTATAATATCCTGTAGGTCATCTATTTTATCTATATTTACCGAGTGTAAAATAAAATTGGGATGATGACTAATATTAAAAAAGTTCGAAAAAAAGATGTAATTCCAAAATAAGCATAGGTAGTAAAAATGAGATAATCCGCAAAAATCTGTTAAATCGATGTAAATATGAAGAAGATACACGCTTACAAAGTTTTTGGAGGGGATTATTCCCGTCCTTGTCGCGCGGTATAGACAACTTAAGGCGTTAGTATGAAGTTACATAGTCGTGACATCGTCTACTAGATAGTGCTGTCCTTGTCTAACACTTTTTTAAAACGTTTATAACTTGGCAGTTTTTGAAGCCTGTACACTTTTTATAATATTGTTTGCACTATTTGGAAACAAACATTATTTTGAGATAATAAAAAGTTTTCATCATTCCTATTCACGAAGAGGAGAGTCACTGGTATTCCCTGTCATTGTAATATTGTTTGTGTACTGCACCATACCTGGGAACCTTCTGGTTACGGAGATATTGAATGTCAAAATTACAACTTACCAACGTACATTTTAAGAAAACAAGTTTTTAATATTAAAACACAACTTTATATACTCCCACGATCCATGTACCGTTGCGGTCAGCGATTTTTCACACCAAAACGTAAAATTCGTTTCCCAGCTAATATTTTTATGAAACTTAGTTTGATGTACAGAATGCATGGTTGACGGCTATGTGATGGGTCGTTGTATACCTGTATTCGAAGTATTTAAACTAAGTTTATAACACATTTGCTCGTAAAGGGTCTCTTATTTCACCAATTTCAATATCGTAATGTATCTCATTACGTACTAGTGCATTATTGTAACGAAACGCACGGTTTATCAAGATGCTCCGTCTAAAAGGAACGGTACTTTTTTAAATCTTAGCAAAGAGTTTTTATGTCGGAAAAGTGGTCAACATTTTATGAATGAAATTAGCTTTGGGAGATAAAATATAATAAATAACCATTTAATTCTTTAATTTAATTAGTTTTGACAATCAATTACAACCATTTATCTGTAACAAAAACAAAAAATATTTATTTTCTTTATTAGTAATAATGGCTGTGTTTGTGCCTTTGCCTTAAAAAAGAGCGCTGATACGCGCGCATCGCTAATTTGTGAACAAGTAGAAAATTATTCCTCGCGCTTTTTCTTTTTAATTTAAGAAAGTCCGAGTTTTATTTATTTCCTCGCAAATAAGTTATAAAACGTCGCATGACATACGTGCGCTTTGATAATTACAGCCTCTGCTTTCTTGTAGCCTTCGCCGTCTCGGGCTAGCAATATCGCCTCGGCTGTAATTTTCAAAATCAATCAAAAAATCAAAATCAAAATCAAAAGTCATTTATTCAAATTAGGCTGAGAATCAGCACTTTTCGAACGTCAAAATTACATAAGACAGTCCCCCAAAAAGCCCGCCCTGCACCACTTCCTAGTGCTTTAGCTGGGAAGAAGAAGTGGCGCAACAAACTCCCCAGCAGCACAGCTGTCTGTTCAGTTAGAAGAACTTGATTCTAAACAATTGCAAGTAATTACCGAAACGCCAATGACAAAAAAAAAGAAAAAAAATTGCAACTTACCGCACTTATATCATAATGTACTAATATCTCGTAGAGCTGGATTAGACCATAGCAACCTGTAATAGGTATATTATTTATGTAACATCAAGTCTATACATATAAAGAGGTACAGGATAATGGCGTAAGGAAACTCGCGCTTTATATTCAAATCAGGTACCAAGTCCTGAGTATTGTTGGTCACGTTTACTATAGCAACGTCATCGTAGGTGATAGTCTAGCTGCGCCCCGCGTTGTCACCCGCATAAGGCTTGGTCTCGTGGGAAGATCGGGATAAAAAGTATGCTATGTCCTAATGCATGTTATTGTCTACCCATTTGCCAAATTTCATTCAAATCCGTTCAGCAGTTTTAGCGTGAAAGCATAACAAAAAACTTTTATTTTTATTTTTATAATAATATACTACCTGTTTCCTCGGAATCCGTCTGCGGTTCAGGTTTAAAAGTAGCATATGTCCTTACGCACCTCATGGTCTATTAGTGTGCCGAATTTCATCCAAATCCGTTTAACCGTTTTGGCGTGAAAGCGATACAAACAAACAAACGAAACGTACTTTCGCACATACAATATTATTTTGTTAGGATTAGTTTAGACATAATTGTAATCTATACACTAATTTATAAAATTCTCGTGTCGCAATGTTTGTTACCAAACTCCTCCGAAACGGCTGTACCGATTTGTATGAAATTTTGTGTGTATATCGGGTAGGTCTGAGAATCGGCCGACATCTATTTAAAAAATAAAAGCAAAACAACGTTTGCGAGGTCAGCTAGTTATATACTATATCAAGATAATGTACTCAAACGAATAGAAATGGGAGCTAGTTTTTGGCTTAATTATCATTTTTCCTTTTCCCAAGTGTGTTTAATTATTTGCATAACATAGTCAGCCTATTATGTTCCCACTGCTTGGACACAGGCCTCCTCTCTGTGAGAGGGAGTGAGCCGTAATCCACCACGCGGGCCCAGTGCGAGTTGGGTAGATGTCACATGTCTTCGAATTTTTGGTTCTAAGACATGCCGGATTCCTCACGATGTTTTCCTTCACCGTTTTGAGAGCAGTGGTGATGAAATAATTAACACAAACTAAAGCGCCTGTCTGGGTTCGAACCTACGCTACAAGTCGTAAGTCGCGGCCGTTACCATCCAGATGTTTGGATTTAACATCACGCCTGTATTCCCAGAAGGGTTAAGGAGAGGTGTACCTATAGTCCACACACATTTCGACTGTTATGCTTAAGTCCCATGTAATAGGGGGCGGGCCTATTGCCATCAACCGGGCACAAATCCAGACTCCAGACAGAGAAATTCCAGATAGAAAAACCCAATAACACTTTGCCCGACCTGGGAATCAAACCCAGGACCTCATGCTCAGCAGTAGCTCTAGCGACCACTAGACCAACAAGGCAGTCGCATTATTAATTTTTCTTTAAATAAAACGGTTGGATCTGAATACTAGTACTTAACAAGAAGTTCCCCAGTCATTGGATTGACTCCACAACCCAATGTCGCGTCTCCCCTTTGTAAGACTTGTTGTCAGACCTTCTGGCTTCTGAACGGCTTAACGTACTTTCAAAGGCACAGACTGACGAAACCTGACCCTTTGCGAAATACAGCCGTTATGTTATTTGTAAGTTACCTCCCTCGGCGTCCAATTGCCATTGATTACAACTTAATGGCGATTGATCACGATGAACACACTTTTAATTAAAATTCAAGAGATGTCTTGTAAAATGTACATTTTGTCACGTGCAATGGCACGACTTTGTCGGTGTGCATGCTTATAAAAAAAATGCTGATTTAAAAACAGCTGACGGTTCTTTTGGAGAGAGTCTTGATTGTTATAATAGTAGATTCTTTTATTTACTGGCATTTGAGGGTTTCGCAGCATAACAGCCGCCTGGGTCGATCGAAATGCAAAATAATTTTATTTCTGTAAGTAGGTTTGTACAAACACTTTTACACGCCAATCATATTTTAAAAACTAGATGAGATCGCCGTTTCCTATCTGACTGCTCTGAGAAGAAAGGCCGAAACAAACTCGAGTTCACAGTCTCTTTTAAAGTCCAGACATAATCTTGGTCAGATCAGCTGAAGACCATGTGGATTGACGTCTGAAATGGTCTTTTGAGGAAAGAACCGCACAGATTGAGTGGATCTGTCCAGTCAGTGCACGCATTTGTCAGTAATCAGGCAGCTCAACACAGAACTTAAGGAGCTCAAAGATTCGTCGAACATTACCAAAGAAAGGACATATGGATAGGCCGCATAAAGTACTCACAACTGCCAGACCATGATTAAAATACACAAAAAAAAACAACAAATACACAGTGTCTTCACATTTAAGTTAAGGTTAAGCTACACTTGCCCAGGTCGGTTCGTAGATGAGTGACCATGCATTACATGTCGAGACCCCTCAGTGCCTCGGAAAGCACGCTAAGCCGTTGCTCCAGGCTGTCATTCGTGGATCTTTGCCAGTCGTTACGGGGAGACAGAAGCCCGAAAGTGTGACAACCAGTCTTGCCAAGGGGTTTCGTGTTGCACAGTTACTGGGGGGTGGAGGGCAGACACGCAGTCGCTTCATGTAAAATACTGGTATTCAGCTGCATCTGGTCAGACTGGAAGCTGACCTCAACGGAGTTGTGCAAAGGTTAGGCAGACGTTGATGATATCACTGCAAACTTTAACATAAGATCACCGACTGCCTCGTTGGTCTAGTGGTCAGGTCGGGGAAAGTGTTATTGGGTTTTTTCTATCTGGAATTGCTCTGTAGCAGCCCGAAGTCTGGATTTGTGCCCGGTTTATGGCAATAGGCTCGCCCCCTATTACATGAGACTTAAACATAACTGGCGAAATGTGGGTGCACTATAGGTACACCTGTGCCTAATCTAAGTTAACAAGATCATTTGTACATGGCTGAAGTGAAATCTTATTCAACTAAAGCCTGTTTTTTAGAAAAACCAGGAGGTAGGTATAATATAGTCCAGCGGGCCTATTACGAACTTTAAAAAAACCAGGCAAGTTCCAGGCAATTAATTTCACGGGCTGGTTAAATTTCGTATTATGACATTCCTAGTTCTGAGCGACTTCACGCTGGGTAGTTTGTCTATGGCTGGCTTGTAATTCTCTGACGTAACGTTCAGAAACCCAATTATATATTTATAGGGAAGTTACGGTTTTGTTTATCTCACGTATTTTATGATAAAAATAATAAATACCATATATTAAACTAGTTAGTCTAGTATAATAGGTGAAAATATGAACGCAATTTATATTGTGCTATTCTAGATTATAATAATTTATATAATACATATTTCCTGTTTGCAAATTGTAACGCGAGGTTTCCGAACGTATTCCACTTGAAGGTCAGCGGGGAATTCGACAACTTCAATGAAAGTATTGTTTGTCAAACATAAGATAATAACAATACGATTTTGAAAGAACACTATCGTATTGTTTGTTTAATGGAAGGATCCATTCTAAGATTTACGGAGTACGAGTATAAACAAAAAGATGGCGAAAGTGTTATTGAGTATTTCAATTAATATTCATGTTTTTAACATGATATAATATTAATACAATGTAAGTTTTATTTTAATAGTGGATGAGCGTTCTCGCCCTCGCCTCGTCGGCGAGTTACCTAACTTATGTTCAGCTGGAAAGATTGTTGGAGTTTTTATACTACTTCCAAGAAGTCTGAAGAAATCTCAGTGATTTGCATCTACTATAGAAAATGTTGGCTGGGACTGGGACATTGAACGAGAGCCTATATCACCAGTGGGGCGTTGGTAGGAGCCAGTAGCATACTATGATAATGCAACCAAAACCTAAAATGAGAATAATGTTTACTTAAAACTTTACGTAAAGTTCATACTTAATAAAAACAACTACCTTAGTCTTCACGGATAAATCCGTGGATTTTGTAAGCCCGTTATGGGTTAAAGGTGAACACCAAAAGGAAAGGCCGTTGTTAGGATTTCAATAATACGTTTATTATCCTTTTATTTATTTAGTGGAAAGTGTATTTTACTATTCTTAGCCTTGCGTGCGATCACACATCTCATGACATGTGAGGCCTCAGCTGCTCACAAAGATTCAGTCCCAAGTCGTGAACTGCACATCATCCATGTCGAACGCATTAGATTGGTCATGAAGTCGTCTCCTTTCATTAGTTGATTCACAAGTTTGCCGAGAAGAATCACTTTCCAGTTCATTTTCGTCACACATGATTATATTTTCTTTGCTATATAGAAAACACTCCAATAATTTCCAAATAAACCCTAAACAATTCAATAAAAGCTCCTCTGAAGCAGCGTAAACTGAATGGATTGTGAGGTTACTTTTTGACATTTCTAATACGGAACGAAATGTCAAACGAACGTTCGTAATACGGTATTGCCAGGCAATATTCGGCCAGAAGTCGGCCAGGGTGTCACGTGACCGCTGACTAGCTTGTTTGACGAGTTCATACCGTATTACGAACGTTCGTTTGACATTTCGTTCCGTATTAGAACTGTCAAAAAGTAACCTCACAATCCATTCAGTTTACGCTGCTTCAGAGGAGCTTTTATTGAATTGTTTAGGGTTTATTTGGAAATTATTGGAGTGTTTTCTAAATAAAATAAGAAAATATAATCATGTGTGACGAAAATGAACTGTTTGAGTTCCTGGAAAGTGATTCTTCTCGGCAAACTTGTGAATCAAGTAATAAAAGGAGACGACTTCGTGACCAATCTAATGCGTTCGACATGGATGATGTGCAGTTCACGACTTGGGACTGAATCTTTGTGAGCAGCTGAGGCCTCACATGTCATGAGACGTGTGATCGCACGCAAGGCTAAGAATAGTAAAATACACTTTCCACTAAATAAATAAAAGGATTATAAACGTATTATTGAAATCCTAACAACGGCCTTTCCTTTTGGTGTTCACCTTTAACCCATAACGGGCTTACAAAATCCACGGATTTATCCGTGAAGACTAAGGTAGTTGTTTTTATTAAGTATGAACTTTACGTAAAGTTTTAACTAAACATTATTCTCATTTTAGGTTTTGGTTGCATTATCATAGTATGCTACTGGCTCCTACCAACGCCCTACTGGTGATATAGGCTCTCATTCAATGTCCCAGCCAACATTTTCCATAGTAGATGCAAATCACTGAGATTTCTTCAGACTTGTTGGAAGTAGTATAAAAACTGCAACAATCTTTCCAGCTGAACATAAGTTAGGTCACGCGCCGACGAGGCGAGGGCGAGAACGCTCATCCACTATTAAAATAAAACTTACATTGTATTAATATTATATCATGTTAAAAACATGAATATTAATTGAAATACACAATAACACTTTCGCCATCTTTTTGTTTATACTCGTACTCCGTAAATCTTAGAATGGATCCTTCCATTAAACAAACAATACGATAGTGTTATTTCATAATGTTATTGTTATTAACTAATGTTTGACAAACAATACTTTCAATGAAGTTGTCGAATTCCCCGCTGACCTTTTTTTTTTTTTTTTGAATGTATATGGCATGGCAACGAGGCCTTTATGCCAACCCGCTGACCTTCAATTGGAATACGTTCGGAAACCTCGCGTTACAATTTGCAAACAGGAAATATTATATACATTATTAAAATCTAGAATAGCACAATATAAATTGCGTCCATATTTTCACCTACTATACTAGACTAACTACTTTAATATATGGTATTTATTATTTATATCATAAAATACGTGGTTTAAACAAAACCGTAACTTCCCTTTAAATATATAATTGGGTTACTGAACGTTACGTCAGAGAATTACAAGCCAGCCATAGACAAACTACCCAGCGTGAAGTCGCTCAGAACTAGGAATGTCATAATACGAAATTTAACCAGCCCGTGAAATGAATTGCCTGGAACTTGCCTGGTTTTTTTAAAGTTCGTAATAGGCCCGCAGGGGTCATAACTGGATGGTTACCTAGCTGTATCGGTTCTTACTAAAGACCTTTTATTTCCGAGATTGGTATGTAAATTTTAAGCAAGCATTTTTTTTATTGTCACAGATTTATGATCTTTCAGAAAAGTATCACTTTAATGTTAAGAGTGGCGTAATTTTTTAATTAATAATTGATATTGGTAACACACATTGTTTTTTTTTCATCCAGTTTTGACCCCTAGTTAACAGGACATAATTTGTTGCCATACACCAATGACATCTAGTATCATCCTGTGTATGTTGGTTAATCAATAAAAAGTACCAATAGGATCATTATATTCTACGGACTTAAGTCATCGTTACGCTACTGGGTTAAAATTTACTAGCACCGTGTAAACAGCTCTAGCATGCGCCAAGCTTGGATAGTAAGCCAGGAAACTACTTGCTTGCAATCCTGGCTTCAAAAAAAAAAGAAGAGAAGGAAAAAAAAACGTAAAATAGACACATTCAAAGTAGCTAAAAGCCTCGTATTCAAGCAGTAAAATGTTAAAACTAGCCATTAGTCTAGTCTATGGTTTAATGTTTTGACTGAAGAAAGCTATCGGAGCTTAGCTGAAATCCAAAATCGAGTTAGTTTGCTGTAACATGCGTGCATTCGTGTAATGGGTCGCCCATGTGGATTTAATATGCATCCTAATTGCCAACACACAATTAATCACAATCTAAATCTGTAGGCCTTTATTAAAAAAACTGAAACTATTGACCTTGATCTTATTGTATTTGTTTTTGTGGGGATACACATAATAAATTATTTATATTCAAGGGTGAAAATTACACCAAACAGACCAAGAGATGCAACAAAAAAAATTGTTCCTTTTTGTAATACATCTCTTATTAAAAAGAATGTTTATCATAATGTGCATTACAATTTTTAACAAATTCTCAGAAATCATAAGGGAGCTCCCATTTAAATATTTTAAAATTAAACTGCGTAAATGGTTAATAGAAAATTGTTTTTATAGTTTGCAAGAATTTCTGCAGCATAAAGTATTTTTTTTTTTTTAAAGTTCTCATAGTTTTATGGTGTGTTTATTTAGTTAAATTTATGTTACAAACACAATTTGTTACTGTACGATTTTAAGTTTTGTAATGTTTTATATATTTATTTTAACTTAATATTAGAACTTAAGTATTTTTAAACATATTCTGTACCTATGTCTTATTACAATGAGTACTTAGGTACTCATGTGAAATTCATTTGCATGCCCTAAACAGGCAAAATATGGACTGCACTCATTAAAACACCAACTTTAACAACTGGTAACACCTATATTTTCTGCAAATAAATGATTTCTATTTCTTAAAACCATTTTGAAGGATATTGCAAATACATTGGTTCAAATGTTCGAAAAATTTGTCGGCCCAAAAACGTTAATAACGCAATGAATGTTGTTGAATTGTCAAAAACACACCACTCTTACACTAACACTCCCACACTTTAAATATCTTTTGTAAAATGTCTCTAAGTGTCTTACGTAGTCTTTTTTTATTGTTATTTTTTTATCAGCCTTTAGACTACCTAAGAAAGAGCGGCATCTTCTAACACAGGCATTGTATGCTTCAAAGGAGGCGCCTTCACCAACTTAATTTAAACAATGGTCATGAAATAAATATTTGTATTTGAAAATGAAAGCGAATAGTACTGATAGTGTGATACGCAATTACCTCGCTGGTCGGTCCATCGCACGGCCGACTTGCCGCGTGCTCTCATTCCTTCGTTCGACCTTTTTCTGCACTACAAGACGGTCTACTGACGTTTTGTCGCGAAAGCGTAACAAACAAACTTATTTTGTATCATTCGCATTTGTAATATTAGGCTGTGAGTGAAGTAAAATATCATACTTATACTAATTTTTATGGTTCCGTACCTCTAAAGGAAAAAACGGAACCCTTATAGGATCACTTTGTTGTCCGTCCGTCCGTCTGCCGGTCTGTCAAAACCATTTTTCTCAGGAACGCGTGGAGGTATCAAGCTGGAATTTATAATAAATACTGAGGTCTACCGTACCTTGGGGCTGTGAAAAAATCAAACTTCTAAGCCAACGCAATCAAAAGATACAGCCGTTTATGCCGCAAATTTTCGACACTCAAGGGAATCAAAACTTACAGGGTACTTCCCATGAACTCAGAATCTTGAAATTTGGAACGAAACAACGTCTTATTATAGCACAGATAAAGGAAAAATTGCGAAAGCCGTAAATTTTTTGTTAAAAATATTTTTAAGAATTTTTTACTTAATACCCCTTTCCTCGTGAACTAGTAGAGGTATAAAATCGAAATTGATTTCAAATACTCGGGTCTTATAAGACCTTTGAGCGAGAGAGACTGAGAGACCTCGGTGCGCAAGTCCGAGTCGCACTTGGCCGGTTTTTAGGTTTAGACAGACTTAAAATAATGCTATAAGATATGCGTATTTATTAAAATGTTAATTTTAAAACTATGACGGCGCGTCTAAAGGTATAATGACTAGATAAGAGAGAATGAGGATAGCTTACAGAGATTTAAGAACGAATTTGACAGCCGTCAACTTGACGTATCCCCCAGTACTGAGAAAGCGGCAAAAAGTAAAGGGATCGGGAAGACACATCGAAGCCGGCATTGTTGGCGACGGTGGTTGTGGTCATTCTGACCACCCTAGCAATGCAGATTGATTTGCGCTCGTGCCTCTCGTACTCGGTGTAACGTCGTTTACATTATTGTTTTTAATAATAATGTGGTCAGAGTATTGTGGTTATTCAGAATATTATTTACTTACATCTCCTTGCCCGCACACTCACGCATAAGAGACAACCCTCCCGTTAAAGACGATGTTTTGCCTTTAAATATGTTTGGCAGCCACGTATCAATGAAAAAAAAATCTAGATTAGGTTTTTACTCAGCCCCTGCTTATTTTTAGAATGTATATTTTTATTACCCTTGATTTATCTCAAATCATGGCGGTGTGGGTCCATATTACTTCGTGTGAAGCCTCAGTGCATTCTATTTAACAAAAAAATATTTTCAACCAATATTAAACCGCTAACTGTGGTTTTAAATCGTTTTAAACCAAAAATACGGTAAGTAAGTAAGTAAATATTTTATTTGTTTAAACATGGTGTACATGTTATATTGCGTGCACGATAATATTAAGGTACAGAAAAGTTCTTACATGTTCAGCCGCATAACGTGGCGTACAAATTGGTAGGAAGAGATGGTACATAAACCGTGATAATATTCATCAAAATTCAAAGTAGTCATTAAATAAATATGTGAATAAAAATAAGAATTACTGTCATTAAAATTTCAACACAAAAATAACATGTCAAAAATACAACATCGTCATCTCAAAAACGATGAAAATTGTCCTCTTTCATAAACTCTGCTATACTTACATTAATATGCTCATTCAGTTAATGAACTCTTCAATTTGCTTCTAAGAGCAGATATATTTAATGTTTTGCAAAAGATGCTCTTACTCATAAGAGTTGTTTTAGCGCCGTGAATACAGAGTTTGAAATGATCACGTCTATTCTATTGGTTTAGAACAAAATGGTTTAAAAAGTTTACATTCCGTTTTGCATCTAAAGGGTGAAATTGAATTCATGGGTTTTAAGGGTCATTTTCTGAAATCGCGAAAATAAAAACAGCTGTTCCCTACATTTATGTTCGCAATACTGAACAGCAGATGTCAGATAAGAACAATGACCCCTTTAAAGGATGCCCATGAATACAATGGGGAAGGTCGGGCAAAGCTAATTGTAGATGGCGCGACCATAGCTAGGTCCCTACGGTCTTTAATAAATTTGACATTTCGTTCATTCATTCCATTTTGTGTTCATTCATGAGTTTGATTTTATTTCACTATTTCGTTATTTTCGGTGATTTCAGTATTTTATATCAAGTACTTGACATGGAAAGTGACAAAATTTTAAACCTTGAATATTTCCTCGTAATCACTTTCTTCAAAATGTTTCTGACACAAACTCGAACTCAAAAAAATCTTTACGAATAGCTTTATACCACAATCTTCTAATTTTAGGGTCGTTCGGGAAAAGGTGCACTCCAATTTCGTAGTATCTAGGAACACACTAACGCGTCAATTTTCGCTAAAATAAAATAAAACCACATCACGCCTTGTATTATTAGCTTGTGTTGGGAACTAGCTACGACAGCGCCATTTTGACAGTTGCCTTCCCCATTCCCCCTGCATAAACACGAAACCCTTTGGTACTATCCGTATCGACTGTCAAAGATCGACGGATACGACTGCGGCAAACAAGGCTTACCCTTGATCCGCGCCAGTAAGCCACGCCAAAAACCCCTCCTAAGCGCATCTTGACCTGATTCCGAAGTTCCTGTATTTTGCACCAGCTGACGTCTTTAACGTGATCAACCGTTTATTTTCAACACGACTCGAGTATTATTGATTCAAGTGACCGTTTCCTTGTGATTTTCCTGTACTGTTTGATAAATTACCTACTTTTGTTATTTATCAAGGTTCTTGTGGGTTGTGCGTTGTATCCAGTTCTAGATTGTTTAATCTATCTGAAGCACGTACCTACAGTTCGCGCAAAACTTGATGGGCACTCGGGAAGTTGCACGCGAGTGGCTGCGAAAGGATCTAAAAGTAAATTATTTATTGATGAACAAATAAATCTTGTAGGTACATAGGTAATATAAAAAAAATACATCTACAATAATGATTGTGCACTCTGCTCTACCATACGCGGATTCCTACTCGGGCCTAAGTTCAGAGGGCTCATAAAGTTTTGCGCGAACTTTACTTACTGTATTGTACAGTGTACAGTTTAACAACTTACGTGGTACAGCACGCGTCTATGGCCATCATATAAATATTTTTTGTCGACGGAAGAATGGTCAAAATATCATATAAAATAGACGAAACGTCAGATTTCTTAAATTCATTTAAAAAAAGTCAAGTCAAAGCATTTATTTCAAGCACTCTTGAACGTCAACATTAACATTTAAATAGAATTGATTCTAGGCGCCTCTGTTTTATCTGTCATTTTGTAAGTATTTACGCTACACTATCTATAGTACATAACATATATTAACTATGACTCAGAATTCCTTTTTTTTTTGTCCAACGAGACATACCAGTGTAATTTTTTTTTTAATGCTCTATTTTGACCATCTGTACAATCGTTAGATTCATCAATACATTTATGGTGTATACCATGGTTGTAACGGAGGCCTTCCTAACGGAGGCGGATGCGGAGGAGAAGAGGTTCGCTTCCGCGGATGCGGAGGTTAACCGGAGGCGGGGGCGGAGGTGAAATTTGAAGTGCAAAACAGCATAATTTTCATCTATTTCTACACAAAACTGCCAAATCTCACTTGTTTTCGGCTTCACCACGCGATTTAAATAAAAATTACTATTAATTATGCACTAATCAACCGCTCGCGTGTGTTCCCGCGGCACAAACAAAATCTTGACCATTTCACTCGGAAACACGGAACCAAGCGGCCGCGTCGCTCCTTGCGCTTTTTATGTAATCGTAAATAAAACTCCGCATAAAGGAGGATGGCCAAATCGTACCTGACGATGAGTCTGTGGCGTCCCGTTATGCCATTTATATAAAAAAATCCGTTATTTTTCAAATACTCATAAAACATAAGAAATATCTCATTATGAAGCCAGAAAAAAAAGATATACATTTTTTCTTGTTTAAGTAACTTCGTTGAATTTTTTTGAATAGCATGTTCAAAACGCACCCTATTGACGATTCTTTTGGCTTATGAAATGACCTAGTACTCAAAGATTATTACTATTCACGTTTTTCTTAAAAGTTATTCATGTAATTAAATTCTAAAAATAAAAATGAATCAAAACAACAAGTTTTCATTATGAATTGGATTCTTGTCTTTTTTCATTCGTTTACCCAGTGACAATGCAGATTAAAGACTGTATCTGCGACTAAATCTCTGTTCAGTCAGAATTGAAATCAGTCATGGTGGGCATTAAAAAGCTTTAAAAAGCCCTTTTTTTCTCTGTAGGTATTAGTGCGTTTTGATTGATCTGAATGAAATCGAAATAAATAAACAAGTACGAAATGAGATCGCTAATTACACTCTTCGCTTATCGCTAAAATACTGAAACTGTATGTCGTCTGCCTAGCATTAAATCGACTTATTTAGTGATTCTAACCTCAAATATATTTTTTCCATTATTAAAATATCTTGGCCATTTAGATTATATTTTCGAACAGTATGGTGATAACTACATAAAAACAATCCAATCTCACTATAATTGGTTTCTGGACACTCAAAATAAAAGTCAGGTCCAGCGTCTATACAAATTTGGCCGATGTTCTTTGCGGAGGCGGCCGCAAAATTTATACGGAGTTTTGGTGCAATTCTTTGCGGAAGTTCCGCAGTAACGGAGGCGGAGGCGGAGTTCCGTTACAACCCTAGTGTATACCTACATAATATTAAAGAGTATTCTAGTCTATTTCGGCTCGTGTTGACTTGGTTACAGCGTTGATATGGATGTATTGCCAGGCCAGGCGACAAGCTATGCGAAACTAATGTTTTCTAGAAAAAGTTGAGTCTTCCTAATTTAGCCACTGGCTCCTTGGAAGCTCAGACGTCTGTAGACGGATTACTGTTGAAAATAGACTCAGATTTGGAAGAGTGGAATACAAAAACATTATTTAAAAAAAACCTACAATGTGAAAAATAACTTTAATGGGGAAGGCAACTGTCAAAATGGCGCTGTAGTAGCTGGGGCTGGTGGTAACAAGCTAATAATGCAAGGCGTGAGGCGGTTTTTATTGATTTTTGCGAAAATTATTCTTTGGGATGTTCCTAAATGCTCGAAAATTTTAGTGAACCATTTTCCGAAATACCCTAAGCTTAGCAGATTGTGGCATAAAGGTATTGGAAGAGAATTATTTCAATTACAACAGAGTTCGAGGTTATGTCGGAAACATTTTAAAGAAAGTATAATAAGTAAGGTTTTCAATTGTGACAAATTCAATAAATGAGATTAACGAAATAGTGAACTAAATGTCAAATTTATTGTAGGCTGCAGGGATCTAGCTATGGGCACGCCATCTACAATTAGCTTTGACCGACCTTCCCCATTCGGAAGCTCTTTGGTTTAGTATTTTCGTTTTTTGCCACCGACTTCCAAAATTAAAGTTATTTTAAAATACAGTTTTTATTTTCCACTTTTTAGTTGTGGTACCTACCCCAAAAAACAACACAGCATCCTCCTCTCCATGAGAGGGAGTGGGCCGTATTCACCACGCGGGCCCAGTGCGGATTGGTAGATGTCACGTCTTCGAATTTTTGATTCTAAGACAGTTTCCTCACGATGTTTTTCTTCAACATTTTGAGAGCAGTGGTGATGAAATACACTTGGGAGCAAATAAATCGAGCCACTACCTTTTTTCACGTAAAATGGTAAATATTTTTGGGAATATGGAACGTATCAATTCGAACTATATATCGCCTAAAAGTTAAGTTAATAACCTTAACAATGAGGGTAAATTATTGAATAATAACCTTATTGAATGATAAATTATTGGCTCTGCAAGAAAAATGGTAATTTTGATAGAAAATTTAGTAGGGCTAAAACAGTCCATAAAAACAATAAAAAACAAAATTATTGCAAAAAAATATTCTTAATAACTGGTATTACCCCCCCGTGCCCTGATGCATTCTTGTAGCCTATTAGTCATCGATCTGATCAGAGTTACGATGACATATTGTGGTATGTTCTCCCGTACTCTTCAAGCACAGCGACTTTAAGCTTGGGAATGGATGAAACAGCGGGAACCCTGGCTCGGACTCTCCGTTTTAGCTCGTCCCATAGGTGTTCGATCGGGTTCAAATCGGGACTTCGTGCTGGCCATACCATTTGTTGAATCCCGATCGCAGACAAGTATTCCGTAACGATCTGCGCGGTATGAGGTCTCGCATTGTCATGCATAAACAATAAATTTTCTCCGACAAAACCAGCATACGGCATTACGTGGTCTTCAAGAATGTCAGTTATGTATCGGTCAGCTGTTAATCCACGTCTACCACTGCCATCGTTGGCGGGGTCGACGAAGACAAGTTCCGTTTTTCCGTCTAGAGAAATTCCTCCCCACACCATACAAGAACCACCACCAAAACTCACAGTTTCTCGAATGCAACATTGGGCAAATCTTTCACCAGGACGTCTATACACTCGGTTTCTCCCGTCATTGCTAAAAAGACAGATTCTTGACTCGTCAGAAAACAAAACTGACCTCCAGTCTTCTAACGTCCAATTAATGTGTTCTCGAGCAAACTCCAAGCGAGATCGGCGATGAGCTACAGTCAATTTTGGGCCAGTTGCTGGTTTGTGTGATGTTAAATTTCGTTCCTTTAGTCTTCGTCTCACTGTCCACCTACTGATTGCGACACCTCGAACGTCACGTAACGCTTGCTGTAGCTGAACAGCATTAAGTCCACGGTCGCGCAACGAATTGGTTGCAATAAAGCGGTCGTCACGTTCTGTTGTTGCCCGTGGTCGGCCAGTTCCAGGTCGCCGAACAAAAGCACCAGTCTCCAGATACCTGCGGTATACCCGCTGTACCTTTGAACGACTCAAATGAAGTCTGCGTGCCACTTCACGTTGTCCGTGTCCAACCTCAAGTAAAGCTACAACTTGGGCAGCTTCCGTCGGTGTAGTATCCATTTTATCAGGTTATTTTGATTACACAGACACAGATAAAGACAACAATAACAAGTAATATGGGTATGATTAACAAAAACCTCAAATTTAATCTTTTCTTAACAGAGTACAATAAAAATGTCATAAGCAAATTAAATGCGATAATTTTATTCTACCCTTTAAACTTTAATTAAAATGAAATTTTGACAACTAACTACCCTCATTGTAAAGGTTATTAAATACCCCTTTAGGCGATATATGTTTCGAATCGATGCGTTCCATAATACCAAAAATAATAACCATAATGCGTGAAAAAGGAAGTGGCTCGATTTATTTGCTCCCAAGTGTAATTTACAATAAGTAAAGTGCCTGTCTGGGTTCGAACCTACGACCTAGAACTCGTAAGTTGTGGCCGTTACCTCTGGGCCCCACTGCTCTCACCTTCACTTGCTAAGTAAATTACAGTGCCAGGAAACTATTAGAACATCATCAACATCAAAGTGGAAAAAATATGTATTATTGCAGCTAACTCAAAAACCACTCATCAGAACATGACAAAATTTATAAGGGACCAGTTGGCAAGTAAGTATATATATATTACCCTTTCAAACAAGACAAAAAAAAAACGAATCGTTTTATAAATGACGGAGATCTGAGGTGACAAACATTTAAAAAAAAAATGATACAACCGAATGGGGATGGCAAGTTAAAGCTTATCTCAGATGGCGCTGCGTACAGTCGTTCCCAATGGCGTCAGTATGACATTTCTTGAATCGTGTAAACAAACCAAAAAAACTAAAATTGTGGGCGGTTAGTGTAGTTTATTTGAAAACATGGACGCGAAAATGTATTCTACTTGGAGCTTGCTTGAACTTAAAGCCGAGTTAAAGACAAGATGGGCGTCTGATAAACGTAGAAAAGCTGATTAAGAGGAAAGGTAGGACTTTTGAAAAAAAACTTTTTAGGAGCTGTTTGCCTAGACCTAGTTCAACGTAGACCTTTGAAATCAATACGCTTACAATGATTGAACGAATAATTTTATAATTAAATAACTTGTTAGTCGTTAGTATGCATATTTATTATATATTTTTAAATTTTATATTGCTGGTGAATACTGTCATGTATTGTATGTATATAAGTTAAAATTATTGAATCAAAATTCAGGATTATATTTACAACAGCTTAACTAATGTATAACTTTACTTAAGTAATAGTTCTTTTTACTTTTGGAGTTAAAGAGAGATGAATAATTGGTTATATTTTTCCAGGTAAGAGCTGTATGACAAAAACTAACTTTAGTACACCACAACTCTCTCCAAATCCAACAGAACCCTCTATCATACTTCTACCATTGGAGATGTACCATGACATAAATATTTACTCTATTTTACCTCCGCTTGAAAGACAATGTATTCGATTATTGTGAAAGGTCATTATCGGTTTTATTTTATGTGATGGTAGGTAGTTCCTATTTTACTAATACGAAATATTTCTGTCATTTTGATGATTCATATTGATAAGATCCGCATTTATCAATGATCACTTTTATATAAAAGGATTTGTCAAGAAGACAATGAAAAAACTTAACTATCTAGTTGACATCAAGATAGATGACCAGGGTGGCATGGCATGGCATGTAAGCAGAAACAGACTTATTAGCCCTGAATCTGTACCTTATATACAGGGTCAAAATGGGGAATTACTATTTTAAAAAACCTGCCTATATGATTTTCAAGTACAAGGACAAATGTACTGCAGTGGCAGAAAATTCTGTAATTTATTTATATTGAAAAAGATGAGTTGTTCATAGAAAACATATTACTAAAGTTAGATTATTTTACAATAACAATATAAAGGCTGAAATTATGAATAAATATCTGTATTAAGATTATTATAATATAATAAAAACACCTAAAAGTTATTTATGAGTTTTATTTGTACACTCTCGGAAATTGGATAACATTATACATGTAAAAATATTTAACTATAGGTCTTAGTAAAGCTGTTCAGTAGAAACTCCGCTTACCCCACTCACACCTGTATTTCAAATGATCTGCCATAGGCAGTAATGTTGACAATATTTCTTATAGAGAAATAGAAGGATGTGGGTTTTGATTGCTTGAAAGATGTTGGAAAAGATTCTTTTGAATGTTTCTCTTAGCATTTCTTTCGTCTCTCACACTAGCACTGGCTGATATCCTTTTCTGGTTCCATGAAAAGAGACTAGGTAGGTACTGCTTCTTTCTTTAAAAGTTTGTGTACACAGGGCAAACCTTAAAACAAGATGAACAATGATAAGTATTTAAAGATATTATGTAATGTTAACAATTTAGGTATATAGATACTAGCTTAAATAGAAGAACTATCGTTTATAACACCCACCTATACTCACACTTAATCTTTGGCAATAATTTTCATGAAAATGATCTCGACATAACCTCGTAGTCCTAGTAGGCTCAGTTTTTAATCCTTACGGCAGCTATCCACTTTCTTCTTTTAATACGATTTATTGGAAATTTGTGCTGGCCTACGTTTTAACACCCAATTACACAACACTTTGTAATTTCTATGTTATTTGTGATCATATTGTATAAGATGCTATACAATTTGACAGATAATTTGGAACAATCGTATTCAGCGCCACTTTGACAGTTGCCTTCCCCATTGAGAACGACGTCTCAGTTAGAAAACAAAACAGTCCAAATAATCCTATTATTTGGTCTGTTTTGTTTTGCAACTGAGGCACCACTGGACGCGTCATCGTCATGGCAACATACCCAATTATGTTATACCTTAAAAGACTTTTCGAACGTCAAAATTACATAAGACAGTCCCCCATAACGCCCGCCCTTCACCACTTCCTAGTGATTTAGATGGGAAGAAGAAGTGGCGCAACAAACTCCCCAGCAGCACAGCTGTCTGTTTAGTTAGAAAAACCATTGTACTATACAATTATAAGGTAATCAAAGAAGAAAAACCGAAACACAAAAAATCATATTAAATTATCTGCCTTATGTAAGCTAGCCACGCCAATATACCCAAAACATAAACCAAAATCAATGAAAAAAACAACTAAACAAATAAAAGCCTCCAGGCATAAGGGGCGTGAACTCAAACTCAAAACTCAAATCATTTATTTCAATTAAACCATTTACAGGCACTTTTGAATTGTCAAGGAGTCGGTCAGTCAGAAATATGAAGCTAGTTGCCCATTCCAAAGCGTAGTAGGTACCTATGGAGAAGAACGGGCAAGAAACTCCATGGACACTCTTTTAAATAACAATGTTTTTACATATATCATATATGTGTATATATGTGATAGTGACGTGACACCTTACATATAAACCGTCGACTTTAAACCGTCTTGCTGCTGCGTGTTTATTGCGCCAATGAACGTGCAGCAGCTAGTAACATAATTAATAATGGATGTTCATATCTTTTTAACAAAGCTCATACTAAAATGGGCCACTATTTAATAATTATACTAAAAGCAGATATAAAAAAGGTGTAAAAGTGCGATGTAATAAATCGTTCTCGCTCGTTTGGGTCTTCCTCTATTCTTACAGTCTTGAAATAAGCGTAAAATCACCAAACCGTCTTGAGCAAGCGTGGTGATCAATGCTCGTGCCTTCTCTGTATGAGAAGAGGCTTTTGCACTGCAATGGGTCAGCAATAGGCTAGCGAAATATCAAGTCTGAATCCCGTTCAGTCCTTGACACAGATGAGTGCAGGCGTAATTGTGTTTTTCGTACGAACCAAAGGTTTTGTTTTTGTTTGGTTTTACGTTCTTATTCATTTATGCCAATTGGTACAAGGTTGGAGTTGTAACTGATGCGCTTAATAGTACTGTATAATGGAAAATTTATGGTTTAAATTGTGTATTAGATAACTAGTACACACTACATCGCTTGCGTATTTAGGTATGGACAACCTTGTAATGATCGTTTTCTGAAATGTTTCTGTCTGCGATACAAGCCATTTGTTGCTTCAATTTTATTGTTTGCAAATACCGGTATTTTTGGGAACCGCTACCGACCATTGGCCTTGGTGTGATACCGGTACCAATGTAGTACGTAGTACCTGTAGTATTAGTATTTCTAATTAGTATCGGTACTAAAACCGGTACCAAGCATTATGTTTCCGTAAGCAAGTTTTTTTTTCTTTATCCATGTTTTATCCATGATAATTCTAGACCATGACTGCCTCGTTGGTCTAGTGGTCGCAAGAGCTATTGCTGAGTAGAGGTCCTGGGTTCGATTCCCAGGTCGGGCAAAGTGTTATATTGGGTTTTTCTATCTAGAATTTCTCAGAAGCAGCCTGAGTCTGGATTTGTGCCCGGTTGATGGCAATAGGCTCGCCCGCTATTACATGGGACTTTAGCATAACTGGCGAAATGTGGGTGTTCTCTAGGTACACCTCTGCCTAACCCTTCTGGGATTACAGGCGTGGTGTTATGTTATTTTATATTCTAGACCATTTTCCTACCCATTTAACATGCATTTACCAGAACATACCTCAGTCCAAATGCTTGAAATAACATTATAATTGTGCGCAGGAAATTACAAAACGGCGTTCTAAATCCTACATACTCCAACTGTGTAGTTGCGTAGGTTATTTAAGTAATGGTTTTAGTAAGTAAGAATACCTTAAACACTCTTATAAGTAAGCAAGAAAGAGGGCAAAGCTGTGGACGCCCAGAAGAAACGGCCCCGACTTATGACTTGTAGGTTGTCGGTTCGTACCCTGGACAGGCGCTCTTAATTTAAATAAGTCAAAGTCAAAGCATTTATTTCAAATAGGCCCATAAAAAGGCACTTTTGAACGTCAAAATTTACATTAAAAATAGAACTGATTCTAGGCACCATTTCCAAAAAGTAGTTTCGTATGGAGAAGAAGTGGCAAGAAACTCCACCGTTACTCTTTTAAAATGTTATACAATATTTTCATCACGGCTGCTCTCAAAACGGTGAAAGAAAACATCGTGAGGAAACCGGCATGTCTTAGAACCAAAATTACGAAGACATGTGACACCTACCAAACCGCACTGGGCCCGCGTGGTCCAGTCCCTCACACCGAGAGGACTCCTGCGTGGGAACATTATAGGCTGCAATCTTCTGCAAGCACGGGTGGGTCAATAAGTATAAAATAATAGTACATTGTGATATAAGTGTGCTTTTTTGGTCATTACCCCCGAGGCGTTTTTATTCGATAAGGGAGCCGAGTGGGTAATGATCAATGCACACGCGTGTCACACGACGTTTTGCAACACACTTGCGAGGAAAAAAACAGAATCGTATTGTTATTATCTTAAATTATGTATTGAAACAAGTAGTGAAAGTACAATTCTCAAAATGATATCGAACAGTTTTTGTTGGCATTTTGTATATTCTGATAATTTTTGCCGATGGAAAATTTGCTTTTCCGTGTGCCCGACGGCACATGGCTTGCAACATAGAAAAGCCTTGTGCACTGCAGTTGGAAAATTACAAGTTAAGTGGTTGACATTATAAAGCGCTTATATCATCACTATTTAATCTGATGAAATAAGCGCTTTATATTCTCGTTAGCCCGCCGTCCTGATATCCGCTCGTCAACTGTAATTCATAGTTAATTCTCCTAATGAACGTCCACCACAAAGTGCCTGGCATTATGCACGTCAAAATTAATGAATTTCCGGTTCATATCGCGACAAGGTTTCTCTGAAATATAAACAGCAGCAACAGTGTCCTATTATGGAACTGTTCACAGAAACGAATCTGTTACAGATTATATAAAATTACAGTAAATCTCGCCATTTTTAGGGTTCCGTAGCCAAATGGCAATAAACGGAACCCTTATGGATTCGTCATGTGTGTCTGTCCGTCCGTATGTCACAGCCACTTTTTTCCGAAACTATAAGAACTATACCGTTCAACGGTATAGTTCTTATAGTTTCGGAAAAAAGTGGTACGTAGATGACTTGGTAAGTAGATGTATTCGGTGAACCGCATTAAGATTTTCGCACAAAAATAAAATTTTAAAAAATAATTTTGGGGGTAAACCATACTTAGAACTGAAACGAAAAAATAAAACATCAAACCCGTACGAAACATCAAAACGTGTACCATCTATGGATAGGTCTTCAATAATTTTATTGAGGTTAGTATTGAGGGTAGCATTATATTATTGAGCTAGATCTAGAAAGTAGTTTTTTTAATACGACATAAATCGTAAACCGCAATTTAAAAAAAAATACACTAGATATTATTAAAACATCGATCAAAGTTACAACGAACTATAAGAACTTTTATATTATGTTACTTGCTGCTACGGAACCCTTCATGGGCGAGTCCGACTCGCACTTGTTTCAGTTTTTTTTTCTAACATTAATTATTTAAGAGGCTGACAAGAGCTAAAGCGCGGTCACTGTCAGACTGCATAGAAAAGAAAGAGAAGTGCGATGACACAACGCTGGTAACTTTATGCAAAAAAATAAGCAATTATCTATTCGCAAAAAATCTTTTGATTGGACGAAAAAACAACTGTTACGTTAAAATGTTGCTTGTAGAATAATCTTGCAAAAAATCAGAATGGTTTTTAATCGTTGAAAAGAAAAAATTTTTTTGAGGTAACTTCGTAATTTTGTTTTAATCGTATTCATCAAATTTGTTGTATTATGTTTTCAACACAGTATCTAACTAGCAAGCATATATCCGGAAGAATATCAAATATTTTTCTGATTTTGTTTTCTGCAGTGGATCATAAACTTTTAGGCATTATAAGACTTGCGTTTAGGCCATGTAGTCCCCTTAATAACATTATTATATCACACCATAGACATCACTCCTCTTGTCACTTTTAATTACTAGCAAGTTTACAGTACACAAATTTGTGCGAAAAAAGGCATAGCTAAAAAGTAAAACAAAAAAAAAAAATACAACCAACTTCCTAAAAACACTAGGTATACTTAAAGTGAAAGATAACGTCAATTTCGGAAATCGGTGGCAAAAAAAAAAAAAGTACAAAACCGAAGACGCCGAATACCGAAACTAAAGTTATTTTTCACTTTGTAGTGTTTCTTTTGAATGTCGGTTGTATTTTATTGTACCTGTTTTTTTTTTTTTATACTTTTTAGTTACGACGCTTTTCCGTACAAATCCGTATACCTTCACTTGCTAAGTAATTCGATCGGTTTTATAATATAGTTTTTTTACCGAACGTTTCATTCATAAATTGTAATTTAAAAATCATTGCCAGAAATTGATGTTAAAAAATGTATAAGTAAACTTAAACTCAACATTATCACTAAATAAAACATCTAGTTATTATATGATTTAAAATTATAATTTTAAACAAGAGCAGGAAAATTAACATTTACTGAGTACAGACTAAAATATGAAACAAAAAGGACAATCAATATAAAATACTTAGACATAAAAAAGAGAAATAAATAAATATCAAATAAAAAAGTGCAAACCAAATTACTAAATTTCGGGATTAATTATTCAAATTATCAAATCAAAGCACTCAATTTGTAAGTGACACTACGAATTGGCTTTCACAGTTATGTTTACTATGTAGTTAGGTGTTATGTACCAGCTCACGTAAAAGGAGCCATCTATCTAGGCTTCCAAGAAACTCATCTCAATACCGTGTTAGAACTGAACAACATTCTAAACATACCAATCGGTCCATCCTGTTCGCGATTTAGGTGGTATAAAGATAAAATCGAATGAATCGTAAAGGTCGTGTTTCAATCAGGGACCATTTTGGTTACGCATTGAAAGGGTTTTTGATAGGGTTTTTCTTACCAGTTAATCAAACACCCATGCCATGTGGATAAGAAAGACCATGTAGATTGGTGTCTGAAATGGTATTTTAAGGAAAGAACCCCACAGATTGAGTGGACCTGTCCAGTCAGTGCACGCATTTGTCAGTAATCGTGCAGCTCAACTCAGAACTTAAGGAGCCCAACATAAAACAGAAAGTATATATACATTTTGTTTGCCGGAGTTTCGACGCCTGCGTCTCTGGTCTATTTGCTTGCTTGTCACAGCGATGCCATAGTGTCAAAGAACACTCTAGCCATAGAGTGCCACATACACTTATGGCATAGACAAGTGATGGATGTTACGTCGGGTGCTAACACGCGGATTAAGATGAAGTTATAAATATATATTTTATTTTATACACTTATTAATTTATTTTGTATTATTAATATATTATTTGATTGATTATATATTTCTGTAACTGTCCGTGACATCACAGCGGGCCCTATCAGAATACCAGCTCTGTGACACTTATGTTTAAGTGTCGCAGCATTATATATATTACGTTTATTTCGGATCAATTAATTAACACACAATCCATATAGTATTAGTAACGACTTAAAAACTATGTTAGTAAAACTTACAAACTAACCTAACAACAACTAATATCTACGTGGCTCAACACAAGTTGGCACGTGCCTCTGCACCCAGTGCCTAATAAAGGGGCTGTCCACCTTGTCAAATAATGTTTTAGGATGCTGTTGGAGCCTCCGCGCAACCTACCCATTATCGACGCCACCCTTTTTCTCATTATTGCATGGAAATCATCAACACGGGCTTCCGCGAACATCTGCAGAAGCGCGGAAGCCCCATCAACATCCGACATCCATTGATAGACTGAACGCGTAGGGCGTTGTAGGCCCTCCGCGTATACTTCACCCACAAGCTGCACGTGTAGAAAGTTTGGCCGTAGGCCTTAAAAAGCTAGTTATGCTAAGGGGCCTTTTAGCCTCGCACAGGACTTAGATTTTAGTAACAACTTAGGGGCCGTTCAAATATTACGTAAGCAGATTTATTACAATCATTTACCCCCCCATCCCCCTTGTCAGCAAAAGTATGCAAAGCTCTTACCCCCTCCTCCCATGCTTACGTAAACATTTTTCAATTATAAATGTATTTTTTTATATTGTAATTATAATGTTATAATTATAATTTTAAAAATAAGAAAATAGATTTAGGATAAAGATTAGATTTTTGAAAATGCGTTTCGTTATCAAGCATAGACAATGTGAGGGTTGCCATTTGTGTAAAAAAGTAAATAACTACCGATTACGTAATCATCATCTAGACTCCCCTACCCCCCATGTCATCCAAAATAAGCAAAACAAAGACCCCCCACCCCCCCATAGTGCTTACGTAATACTTGAACGGCCCCTTACTATTGTTTTATTTTGTTTTTAGTTATTTTTGTGAAACTGTGTATCACACTACGTACTGCATATTAATGCGTATTCCTGTGCGAGTCCTAATAAAAACTGTTGTCATTCTTTCTTTCTACAGTTGAAATGGCAATCATGTCATTTGGTTTAAATTGGTTTTTAACTTTATTTTTCTTTCATTATATTCTTTTATATTTTTTGAATGTGAGAACGTTGTAGGGTTGTAGACTGTAGACATTGTGTAATATTTTTAAAAGAGTAACCATGGAGTTTCTTGCCGGCTCTTCTCCATAGGAAACTACCAATTGGAACCGTGCACCTAGAATCTGACGTTTCATAAGTGCCCATGTAGGTTTATGTGAAATAAAATATTTTGATTTGCCTCATGCCATCGAGGTCAGCATATACTGGAAACGTGTAGCTTGATATTATGTCGTCGTGTGTGGCTGTTGGCACACCTCAGATGGTTAATTAATTAAAAACTCAGGTAGATTAAAAACTTTCACGCTCCATTTAATTTTTAATTGAATTTTATTTTCACAACATCTGAAATTGGTTTTGATTTAAAAACAAAACTGAGCATAATATAACGCTTGTATTCACCGAAGGGTTAGGCAGAGGTGTACCTTTACCACACCCACATTTCGCCAGTTATGTTTAAGTCCCATGTAATAGGGGGCGAGCCTATTGCCATCAACTGGGCATAAATCAAGACTCCGGGCTGTTACTGAGAAATTCTAGATAGAAAAACCGAATACCACTTTGTACGACCCGGGAATCGAAACCAGGACCTCATGCTCAGCAGTAGCACTTGTGACCACTAGACCAACGAGGCAGTCATTTATGCAATACTACCTGCTTCCCTCGACTTCGTCTGCCATCCAGGATGAAAAGAAGCACATGTCATTACCCAGCACCCAAATTGCGTAATACAAACATACAAACAAATGCGGTTCCAAACATCCTTCATAATGCGCACGGCAAAAGAATGGAACTCGCTACCTGCGTCTGTGTTCCCGAACGCATTCAACCCGAATCTCTTCAAAGTTAGAGTGAACAGGCTTCTTCTGGGTAAGCTCACTCCATCGTAGACTTTGTCTCTGTCACTTCTGACCTAGACTAGAGGCAAGAGCAAACCCATCTCAAAAAAAATATAACAATTAGGTAATCACAATTTGAATCATTTTGAAGGAAATTGCTAATCCATTACTTCTTATGTTCGTTTGCGACGCTGCCAGTTGCCGCCGTCGCACTACTAGATGCTGCGGCATACATCTCCGCTTGCACTGCGGAGTACATCCCCGCTTGCACTGCGGAGTACATCCCCGCTTGCACTGCGGAGTACATCCCTGCTTGCACTGCGGAGTACACCCCCGCTTGCACTGCGGAGTACATCCCCGCTTGCACTGCGGAGTACACCCCCGCTTGCACTGCGGAGTACATCCCCGCTTGCACTGCGGAGTACACCCCCGATTGCACTGCGGGGGAGATCCCCGCGATGTAATAGTGCTAGTAGACTCCGGCGCATACCGTCGAGTCCCGCCGCGGTATCCTCCAGCGCAATCTGTGCTACCGCGGAGAGAAATCCCATTTGATGCTCCGTGGTCGGTCTCGGAGCTTTGGAATCCATATCTAGTTACTATTAGATACGAACGACAGCAGTGGTAGCCCAGTGGTAACTAGTTACGAGTTGTAAGGTCGTGGCTTCGAAACCAAACAGGCGCTTTACTTTGTGTGAATAATTTCATCACCACTGCTCTCAAAGCGTTGAAAAAACATCGTGAGGAAACCGGCATGTCATAGAACCAATAATTCGAATACGTGTGATATCTACTAACTCGCACTGGGCTCGCATGTTGGATTACAGCCTACTCCTCAAACTCAAAGAGAGGAGGCCCTGTGTCCCAGCAGTTGGAATATTATAGGCTGATTACGAAATGGATACGAATTTACGTTGGTAAATTTAAAATACCCGGACCTGCTGCCGTCCGCCGATGTGCGCTGGCCTTAAGGGTTGTTTTCTTTCAGACATGGTGCGTCATACAAACACGAAGTTTTGGTCAAGGTCAGGCGTTACATGCAAGCTTTTATTCAAATAGTAGTTTTAATTGCTGTTATTTTATAAACATATCATCGCGCCTTTGTTTCTTGAAGTAACCTTACATAATACAACATCGTCAAAGTCAAAGCATTTATTTTAAACAGGCACATAAAAGGCCTTTTTGAACGTCAACATTTACAAAAAATTGAATTGATTCTAGTTTCCCTTCCAAAAGGTAGTTTCGTATGGAGAAGAAGGGGCAAGAAACTCCACCGTTACTCGTTTGGAAGTTGTCGGTGTGATAGCCCAGTGCCTCGGTGCGCACGTGAAGTCCTTGGTCCTGCGCCTGATCTCTCCCCGGTCATGTCGGATTGCCGTCCCATCGGACTATGAGAGTGAGGGAAGAGAGAGTGCACCTGTGTCTGCGCACTCACGCCTGCAGGCTTAGCACGAGCGCCCTAGAGAAGCGTATTGTCGACGGAAGAGTAGACAAAAATGGCGTTTCTGTGTAGACAGTAGAAAGTTTTCTACTGTCTACACAGAAACGAAACGCAATTGTACGGTAAAAATGGGTAGTTATACACATCACTAGCAACTAACCCGTTGCTATGGACAATCACTGTCTATAAAGCAACCTGAGTCTAAGTGTGTCCTCGTGCTCGCGAAAAAGAGATTTCGAGGAGCGTAGAAAGCGATTTCTATTCTACAGTAGAGTAGAAACAGAAAACGCCATGCTAAGCCTGCTGCACTATAATGTCTCCCTCACCGAAGACTAGTCTCCTTTGAGATTGGCCGCCATTGTGGAAAACTCCTAGAATAGGTGGTCCAAGAATGCATAGTTTCGGAGAAATCATCGATCATAATTAAATTAGGTCAAAAATTGTCATCAGTATGACGAATCTTTACTTTTGCGAGGTTGCCAATTTTGTTTGCTTACCGTACAAAATATACCCTCGATGTGTGACCATAGGTATCAAAGTTTCACTCATAAAGACGAGTAATTCATTTTTATTCAAACAATCATTCATATTTAAAGCTAAGAAAACGCGACATTGTCATATTTCACGTTAGTGTTTTTTTCATGAAATAATCGTGACTTTGTCGAATTATTTTGTATGAAAAATGAAGAAAAAAAAGGATGATTGAAACATAATTCATATGCAAGTTGATTCTTTGATATGGTCTCAATCATATCCTAGAGTTATGGGATATAAAAAAATACAAGTTATAAACAGGTTGTATTTTCGAGACGGGACAGTAAGGGTAGGCAGGCACCTTAATCGTTGAAGGTACGGCAAAAAAGTTCTAGGAGATCATCCATAACTTTTTGAGAAATTTCTGAAGAACACCACCAATAACGTCACTATATTTTCTAAGGCGTCCCCTTCCGGCACTTCCACTGACGTCTGCTTTGTAAATACCATTTGTCAGTTTGTCTGGTGTATAACCAGCCTAAGTCAGCCATTGTAATGGTAATAGGTAGACGTTTACCGGTGACCTTTGTCTAAGCTATTTACATAAAAATGAAATGAAGACAATTGTTACACGCAATGTGTTGAAAAGGTTTGTATGTTCAGGTTTTGTTTATTGTTAAAATACAATGTGTAACTGAATTTTATTAATGCATTTATAGGTAATTTGTATGCCAAAAACTACGTAAATTAACAAAAAAAAAAAACAAACCAAAATGGACGAAGTACCTACTACGCTAGATCCGTATACGTGTTCGACTGTGTTCGTGCGTAGATTTGTAATGTGACCACAATTTTCCTCTTAGAATCAGCATAGCTTATTTAATAAATAAGTGAAGTTTTATACATAGCAGTAAAAATTATTTGTATGTATTATGATTATAACAATAGGTGTGCGTTAATTCCCGGACAAAATGAGGTATCTAACCTATGCACGCCGAAATTATTGTGTTTGTTTTCCCGCAGCGAAATGATTTGGTCTTTATAGTAAAATTGACTTTAAAAACAAAGGAATAAAAAAATGGCAGACTTATAACTGTGTAAACAAAGCTTATTTTGCTTCGAACATGTACGACTCTCTCTTCACTTTGTCGGCAGGGCGTGGCGGCGGCGGCGGCGGCGCGTGCGTTTCAAGTAGTACCTACGTTACGTCTAGTGGACTACTCTTGTTCCTCACGCTTTCGAGTTGATGAAGTTTTTTTTTTTTTAACTCCATGTTTCGATAGTACTACTGAGGGCAAATCGTTTTGCCGCGAGAAAAAAAAACATTAAAATTTCACCGTGTATAGGATACCTACTTAGATCTTCAAAAACAGCAAAATGTCATACTATTAGATGACACGTGAAAGTAGGACGGTATGTCGTTGTAGTTGTAGTGTGACGGTATGTTATAAGTATAGTATAATATAGTGTAAGTTATCGGGAGCGAAAGGGACAAGATGACATGTAACTTGGCTAACTAACCAGTATAGGTTACCTTACCAACATTCGATATTCAAATACAGGAAAATGTCATACTTTTAGATGTAGCTTACCTACCCAACATTCGATATTCAAATACAGGAAAATGTCATACTTTTAGATGTAGCTTACCTACCCAACATTCGATATTCAAATACAGGAAAATGTCATACTATTAGTAAATTACACGTGGAAGTAGGATGGCATGTCGTAGTTATCGGGAGCGAAAGAGACAAAACGATATTGTTGCCGATTCTCTTGTACACCGAACTAACTATTACTAAAATTCCTTACTTTTGGCTATGAGAATTATAAAGCTATTCTGCAAAAAATATTCTATAAATTTGAAATAATTTTGACACAACTAAAATCGTTGTTTGAACTCCACTTGTTTTAATTTTTTCTTTTGGCTTCGCTATGCGGCACTTGTTTGCCCGACCCCTTGATTTTTTTTTAGAGCCAGAGGCGCGCTGTGGGTGCAACCTCGACGTGTTTAAATGGAACTTTTCACTTTTTGTATGGAAAAGATTTTAAATTATAACCTACATGTTGAGTTTAAGGGGGTTTATGAGTTAATAAGAGTTAATACGTTACGTCGAAGACAAGAAACTTTGGCAATAATTACTTCTGCACATGTGGCTTCCCTGGTATCTCATAAACGGCATCACTATGTAAATTTCTAATAACAGCTCCCAAATAATGGTGATAGTTTTTTATTTTGTAATTAGATATTGACTTTTAACATAACTCTGACATAATATTTTCATTATTTGACATTATATACCTACAATTTTTATTTATTTTTTGATTTTACTATATTAGATTATTTTATATTTTGTAAAAGTGAGAACGTTACAGATTGTAAATTTATAGACCATAGTCTATTTGTTTAACTTATGGTACTTGTTAACAGGCCTACACTGTCCTCCCATACCTAATAACACTGTATCTTGAAAAAAAAATTAAACAAATATTTTTAAAAGAGTAACCATGGAGTTTCTTGCCGGCTCTTCTCCATAGGAAACGACCAATTGGAACAGTGCACCTAGAATCTGACGTTTCATAAGTGCCCATGTAGGTTTCGAGATATAAGCAAAAGAAAAGAAGAAATAACACATAACTGTTTTTGCACCTGAAGTCGAGGTCTTGGTGTGAATTTTAGTTCATGATAACTAATTTTATTGCGCACCTTTTTAATCGCGTTTAAAAGTAGTCAGATTCATATTCAGATTTAGGTAAACATTCAAAATTATAGGTGAAAAACGTCAAATTCAGAATAGCAAAATTCTCATTTTCACTAAACTAACTCAGTTCCGCTGCCAGCCACCTTCTTCATCATCATCCATCCATCGTGCCGCAGGGCGTCTCACACTACGTTTGCCCAAACGCGGTCTCCACTCTAGCACATGTCAGCTCCATCGACCGTCTGTCCGTTTACAGACATGGCCGGCCAACTTCCACTTCAGAATGCCGATTCTACATGCAATGTCGGTGACTTTAGTTCTCTGACCACCATAAAACCGGGGACAGATTTCTTTCTTGTCTAATCTGTCTGAAGAGATATGAGGAACAGGGTGTAAAGTTCACTCATACTCTTTAGAAAAGGGAGGATACTCCGACCAGATGGATGTCGTATCTGGTGGGCAAATGCCCGATGATTGTTGTCGGGAAGTTGTATATATGCTAGCTGCGCGGTAAATGATTGCGCGATGCAGGATATGTGTGACGTCAGTGTGATGCGTTGTTCGGTGTATCTACACGCCGCCACATGTCTAAGAAATTTCCATCCGCGTGAAATTTCTTGTCCCCCCGACTCACCCCGTAGCAAAGCATCGCCTCGCCTGCCCGCGCTATCACTTCATGTTCGCTTAGCGTTCTTTTTCTCTTTTTGCTCGGCACCTCAAGGTCTTAGTGTGATGCTAAAACCTTTATCCTTCCTCAAGAATCTGGCTATAAAAAGCAATATCATGTCATGTTCGTGAACGGGCGCCGTCAGTGGGGACTGGTCATCTCTTGGCTGGCACGGCTTTTTTTTTAATTTTAATTTCCGATTTTTATGTATTCATACATCGGTCTTACTACATCGTTCTCACATGTTTAATTTCAACAAGACTGATGTAACAAATTTTCTGTAACCATATTATTTAAAAGAGTGTCCATGAAGTTTCTTGCACGTTCTTCTCCATAGGTACCTTCTACGCTTTGGAATGGGCAACTAGCTTCATATTTCTGACTGACCGACCCCTTGACAATTCAAGAGTGCCTGTAATGGTTTATTTGAAATAAATGCTTTGAGTTTGAGTTTGAATAGTATTTTTTTAAAATCGGTTTTGAAGTTAGAGAGATTAGCGCTTTCATACAAAAAAACAATCAAACACTTCAGCTTTATTATCAGTATTATATATATAATATAACAAACAGTTGTTATTATAACGAGTATTTCATTACAAGGTAGTTGACACGACGCCATCTAATTGACACCATAATAATGTGTCAAGTTTGCTCGGTCAACATGCGTAAGTACCTAATTTTAAATGATTTGATCTTTGTGTAGTATTGCAACGAGTTTGTATATTTTTGGGACACTTACGAGCAAAAAGAATGTTGTTTGTGTTGTAACTAGGATGTTGTGATAACAGCGTTTATAGTAAACTAGCTGTTGACCGCGACTTCATCGATTTCAACTTTTTTTCTTACAAATATGCAGGATGAGAAGTAGTAAGTGCTTTAAAACAGCTTGGCATAGTTTTTTGCATAACGGTTGTAAAAAGACATTTGACGAAGCCGATAGTCGCTTGTAATCCCCGACATTGTGTTTTTTTTTTTGCACCGTACCGTACCTTACCTTATTTTTTTTTTGGTTTGGGTCGGAAATCATCAAATGACCCGCTCTGGGTGTAGCGGGAGGGTGTGTCAGACTTTTACTGACTAAAACCCAACCGTGTTCCTTCAGTTGCATGTGCCAGTGCCACGGTATCTTTTTCGAGCAACCCTGAGGCATCGGCATCGGTCCGCAAGCCCGCGCCTACGCTACGGTGGCCGGGAATCTGCAGGCGACTCCCGACGCCCAGGGCATCTCCTGCGGCGACTATGGGCCTGAGGGAGCAAGGCTCTACCGGACCATACCTGGGAACCTTCTGGTTACGGAGATATAAGTGGTCAAAATTTAAATTTTAATGACGTTTTATACCGAATGTTGCTGATCCTTTGGTTCTTAGTTCAATCCCGGAAATTTCCAAGTAAGGCACTGTTATTTGGTTTTTCCATCTGGCAATTTGACATCCAGAAGTTTGGATTTAATCCCAGAAGGGTTAGGCAGAAGTGTAGCTATAGTACACTCACATTTCGCCAGTTATGCGTAACTCTCATGTTATAGGGGGCAGCCTATTGCCATCAACCGGGCACAAATCCAGACTCCGGGCTGCTACTGAGAAATTCTAGACAGAAAAACCTTATAACACTGACCGACCTGGAAATCGAACCCAGGACCTCATGCTCAGCAGTAGCTCTTACAACCACTAGACCAACGAGGCAGTCGAGGGAGTTTGGATTTGTGCCCGGTTATAAATGGTTGGCTCGCCGTCTTTTACTGGCACTTAATAACTGGCTGTGGGTGTTCTACTCTTCATAATACATGATGATAACACGTATACCTTCGGATAACCAACCTCGTGAAATCGACCAAGGGCGAATTCTGTCATTGTATTGAACTGGGTTTGAAAGGGTTGATCGTGTTTGTTTTCATTGGTGAAATCGGCACTAAGTACTCGTAATATAGAGTCTCACGACGAAAGCCTTTAAGCAGTGCGTGTTGCCAGTTATGACATATGGCACTGAAACGTGGTTGCTCACAACGGACCTTTAGAAGAGGCTAAAAGTCACCCAAAGGGCAATGGAGAGGGATAGCCCTCTCCATTAAGGCTTTGAAGCCAAACATAGGATTGGCTTCCCAACGTGTACGAAGCAGAATTGAAGAGATCCGCAGGAGAACCAAGGTAACCGACATAGCCCGATGAATTGCCAAACTTAAGTGGCAGTGGGCAGGGCATTGCTCGCAAAACAGATGGCCGATGAAGACGAAAGGCCAGAACCTTTCGTGGCGACCGCGTACCGGAAATAGAAGCGTTAGACGACCTCCCGCATGGTGGCCTGATGACGTTTTGAAGGCAGCAGGAATCCGCTGGATGTGGGAAGCCGAACCGGTCGAAATGGAGCTGCTTGGGGGAGGACTATGTCGAGCACTGGACGTCTTTCGGCTGAAATGCTGATGTTGATTACTCGTAGTTAATACTACTGGTACTGGTAGTAATATAACCTACACATTAATTTTATTTTTATATGTGAAGACGATGCACCAAGAATAAAAATACTATACCACAATAGGTATAAAGAATTTAAAATGAAGCAAAGACAGATCTATCAATCACGTGATAGGTACATGGTGCTCACATGTTTACAAAAATTGTAAAAGTGTATGATTTTCTTAAAATATTAACAAGGAAGAATAAGTCAGTGTGTGAGTTAAGTAAAAAAAAACAAATTAAATTAGCAAAAAGTATGGTTTTGTCATGTCTTGGAGCAGTGGTGGCCCATTGATATTGGTCCCGACTTACCAATTTTTTTTATATTTATTGACACACACGAATAAGGCAACATACAAAACATAGAAAAACAAAATACAATGAGCAAGTTAAAAGAGTATAAAAAAAAGTGGCCGTGGGCCCCAAACTAGGCAAAGCCTGTATCTTGGTGGCCAAGTTGTAGGTCTTGAGTTCGAACCCAGGCAGTCGCTTTACTTTGTGTATTCAATTTCATCACCACTGCTCTCAAAACGGTGAAGAAAAACGTCGTGAGGAAACTGGCATGTCTTAGAACATAATATTCGAAGACATCTACCAACCCGCACTGGGCCCGCGTGGTGGATTACGACCCACTCCCTCTCACAGAGAGGAGGCCTGTGTCCCAGCAGTGGGAACGTTATAGGCTGATTATGCTTATGTTATGGTTTTGTCTAGACTTGGTTGTCCTGTGGAGCTGGACCAGCATGTTTCCAAGCATTCCTATCTTGCACTATCGTCTCCTTTTCTGCATGACCCCCATTAGGGCAATTTTCGTGTGCACGGGGCAGTGGCCAACCCTTAGAAAGAAAAGAAAGGAAGAAAAAAAACGTTTATTTGCGGTAAACATGACGCAGTGATCGAACACAAACACCAAAGAGAACAAATTGGGGGAAAATATGCGTCACATCCACGCAAAACGGCCATCGCTCTGCTTAATGCTACGACCCTATGCGAGACAGAGCCCCAGCGCTGGTTTTCAGCGACAGCCGGCGTTGAATGACGTCGACCAGTGTAACAAACGCTAAGATTAAGATAAAATAAAATACGTAAACATAATAACTAGATAAGTGTTCAACAAAATAAACAATATTTATAAAATGGTAACATTCCGGGCATTGAATGCTCACGCGCCGTTAGACTTTGATAATCTGTTCGCGCAGCTGTCTTTAAAAATAGGTTTGACGTTTTGACATACTGTCATTGTTATTGTTCTACCTGAATAATTACACACACACACCACACATCACAGCACATCTTTTGTTTCTGCTTATAACAAAGTTGTCTCTCAATGATTTCTAAGTTAGGCGTAAAAATTGAAAATGTGCTAATTTGCAACTGTGCTGCCATCTAGTGAAAAAGTGGCTGAGAGATGATCTTCGCATTCCCCTTAAATGAAACAAAAACAATTACCGTAAAAAAAGGGTCATCCCTTCCTAAGAGACATCCTCATCATTGGTCAACTAAAACAACGTCAACCTTCATTCATATGTCAGATGCTTGGTCAAATAATTTCAACGTGCAGCCGAAAACGTTTTGCAAAGTGTCATGCACAACGGGAGTCTATAGTACATACATACATACCTGTCAAAAGTATGATTTTGACAGGTATATCCTCCTTTTTGTTCCAAATCATAATGTAAACAATACATTATGATTAAAAAAAGATGTTATATAAAATTCATGACTAATGCTCTCACTAACCTTGAAGATAACCAGTAAACAACGTAATTTGTCACGTCAAGATGATATAATTTACGACACAAGCACAATAGGGTCATACATTGTAATATTCTAAGTACTACAAATTGTTCTAACTGCTGCGACATTGAATTTAAACCTTCGCTTTTTATTGCACATTACTGTGAGACAACGTTGCGTTCATTAAAGGCTCGTACACACTGGCGCGACGCGACAGCGCGACACAAAAGCACCGCGTGACGAGTGGTGCCTTTGTTTCGCGCTGTCGCGTCGCGCCTATTTATGGGAGCCTTCCCCGACCTAGCTACCTTGAGCGTTCCTAACGGTGGGCTGAAAATCGGCTTTCATAGACTGAGGGATTTCAATTTGCGAGTGCCGATGCCGGGTTTTTTTTGACGGACAGTCTTTTAGTTATTACTATTTTTAAACAAAAATTACACCCGATTTAACTCTGGCCAAATTTTTTTTTGTTTTTTTTTTACGAAAAATGTGTATGAAGCTAGTATGAAAAATCTAATTATCTCTTAAACGGCAAGAAAACGATAATATTTTATTATTATTTACAGGTGGTTATAGTATCTACAAATTATTTATGTTTTAAGCTCATACTTCCACATTCCTTTCCATTTAAGAACACGTAACATAAAATAGCATCACCCCTATATCCACGAAGGAATAGGTAGAGTTATTTCATTAGGAATTCTTAATAACAGCCTCTTTCCCTTCGCGCTCGCTCCGTACCATGCCTTGCACCAGGGCCGGACGCGAGAGATCGCCTCCGCGAGATCACGGCTGTGCTCCACCCAAGCCTTCCTAGCAAGACTTCCACACCTTTTCAACCCTGAACCACTGAACGGATTTCGATAAAACTTGGCAAGGAGACAGACATCCTGCACGGCGTAGCATGACCAACTTTTGTCGACGAAAGAATAGACAAAATCAGAGATAGAATAGACAAAACTCGTTTCTAAGGTGGTCATGTACGCGTGTTGGGAAAGGAAATAGGAAACTTTTTGTTTAAAAAATTACCCTTGAAGGGGGTGATGTAGGAGATTAAAATTTTGTATGGGAAACTGAGCAGTTCTGAGGCTTCTTTTTGTCCCGGTAGCTCGTAATCGTGGCCGTGGGATAACTAGCGACATCAAAGAAGGCGCAAGGAGAAGCTAGTGTAATATTATAAGTGCGAAAGTAAGTTTGGTTGTTTGTTTGTAACGCTTTCACACCAAAACGGCTGAACGGATTTGGATGAAATTTCGTAAACAGATAACCCATGACCTGGGTAAGGTCCTGGATCGCAGTCAAAGCCGCGGGCAATAGCTAATTATGGTATAAATCAAAGATTTCTAGTTTTTTTACTTAACTGCTTTTCTCCGGTGAAGGAAAACATCGTGAGGAAACCGGCATGTCTTAGAACCAAAAATTCGAAGACATGTGACATCTACCAACCCGCGGTCGGCCCGCGTCGTGGATTACGGCCCACTCCCTCTCACAGAGAGGAGGCCTGTGTCCCAGCAGTGGGAACATAATAGGCTGATTATGCTATGCTTATGCTACTTTTCTCCTACACCACAAAAAATGAATATTAACACAATAAATGAGTATTTAAATGGTTTAAAGTGAAAGTTAGAGTCTCGTTAACTCCGCATCATGGTGTACTGCGCTCTTATATAATTCGTTGATGACGCAATGACGTAAGTCCAACCAATGCGCGTACGCAATGACAGTTGATTGGGCTGTGTTAGTAGGGATGAAGGGCATTGGAGGGACTTATTACGTGGGCGCCGTTCATACCTTGACTCTGTGCGGCCTTTTAAAAGGATCCCACAGTTCATACGGTTAAAAAAGTAAGATCAATGTATAGTCTTGGTCGCATTCCATTATCTTGTTGTAAATGTTCATGGTTCGTTGGTCTAGTGGTCGCAATCGCTACTGCTGAGCATGAGGTACTGGGTTCGATTCCCAGGTCGGGCAACGTGTTATTGGGTTTTTCTATATGGAATTTCTCAGTAGCATCCCGAAGTCTGGATTTGTGCCCGGTAGATGGCAATAGGCTCGCCCCCTATTACATGGGACTTAAACATAACTGGCGAGATGTGGGCGTACTATAGGTACACCTCTGCCCAACCCTTCGGGGAAACAAGGCGTGATGTTATGTTATGTTATGTTCCTGGTACCCAGATGGTATACAGGCATGCGACACCGTTTTTGTAACTGTCTTGATTTCTGTCTGAAATATTTTCTTGTTTCGTACTTTTTAGAGCGTGATTTTTCAGTGGTCCGTTTTTCGTTTCTGAACTTATATTTTTTGTTGTATATGTATATTTATATATTCAAAATGTGCTAAATAAGCCCTTTCATTTGACACACAACAAGGCATCATTTAAAAAAATATCTTTACGTCCTCTAGAATATGGCGATTCAATTTAATGTGTTGTCATATAGCCTTTAACAAGCAGCAGGCTTAGCATGGCGTTTTCTGTTTCTACTCTACTGTAGAATAGAAATCGCTTTCTACGCTCCTCGAAATCTCTTTTTCGCGAGCACGAGGACACACTTAGACTCAGGTTGCTTTATAGACAGCGATTGTCCATAGCAACGGGTTAGTTGCTAGTGATGTGTATAACTACCCATTTTTACCGTACAATTGCGTTTCGTTTCTGTGTAGACAGTAGAAAACTTTCTACTGTCTACACAGAAACGCCATTTTTGTCTACTGTTCCATCGACAATACGCTTCTCTAGGGCGCTCGTGCTAAGCCTGCAGACAATCAAGACGCTTCCAAAACATACCTCATTTGTCAAATTATCATAAGAAGTTTACTAAGTAAATAAGGGGCCAGATGGTTTAGTCCAAGTTCAACCACCAGAATCTTTACCCCCGTCCATGTTGAACCCCTTAATGTTTCCATGTTCAACCCCTGGGGGTTGCACATGGATTTCAATACATTTGCTATTTTTACTTTGTCCATATTCAACCCATTGTTGCTAGGTAACTTGTTATGACATTAAAGTAATACTGAGAGCAGAAGTGTATTTATTTTCTTTACAATAATATTGTAAAGGTATTGTAGCTGTTGGGTAAAAGAGATTCATGTTTTTTGGTGAACATTGATGATGATGAGCTACTTGGGGTTAATCGTGTTTAACTCTAAAAACTATTTATGGGGCTACTTACCTGGGTTGCATGTGCTTCGGTGCACATGTGTGGGTCGATAGGGCCACTATGATGGGGCCCGGTACGACGTAAACTGCTTCAAAGTCAAAGTTTAGCTTTGAATTCTATTTGTTTATTTATTATTATTTTAAGTATTACAGAGGGTTACAGACTAGTACCAAGAATATAAAGAAAATTATATTGACAAATAGCTAATTACAAGCCTCCACATATAACCATCAATCTATATAATCAATGCTTAGCGTATAGGACCGTTACTGCTGAAGCCCTACCGGTACTTTCAGGTGTACTTCCAGTCGATCTTGAGGTGCAGCGATGTGCTGCAAAAGGCTATTCCACACCAGCGACCATAGACGCAAACTTTTTAATACAACGTGACCGTGCTAAGATCTCTAAATTATTTAAACCGCAGACTGACGTCTGGGAGGAGTTTTTATCCGAATGGCAATGTAGGTGGGATACTTCCATCAAGGGCCAACACTACCATGAGTTCTTTCCTTAGAGGTGGACTAAAAGATCATGGCAACTTTAAGAGGAAATTATTTTGATTAATGTTTATTGCTTCGAATTTGTATCAATGTTCTACATCTGACCGTGATTACGAACAATCTGCACATCATAGCTTATGAGGGTATAAACGTCCCTTTATGCCTATTGGCTTCGTTCTAGTAGAAAGGGAAATATATTTTTTCTTACTCCGCCGATGTTCTTTGCTGATTAATTTCGTTGCGGGATCCAAGATTCGATTTGTTTCTCCGGGACTCGTCGAGCTTCATTGTCTCGGTGTTTTTCTGGTGGTCGTCACTGTTGATTCTGGCTTTCAGGAGTTGCAGTGGTTGTGAATAGTCTGGCCAGCTTACATACCATAAAATCTTGGATGTCAAAAGTTTAAAAAATAAATGGACTCAATTTCTCTAGACCAATACTGTCAGTAAAGCAACGTGTTTACGGGTTATTTTGTTTTTACTTAGATCAAGTTCTTCTGCTTTCTTCCATAACGCTCTATTAAAATGATAATAGCATCCTTTTATTGATGCTTCAAGTTTTTTTTTTGGGTTGTTGACATAACAGCGGCTTCGAAATCAACTGTGGATTTCGTTGGATTCCAATTTGGGCAATTTATTTTAATTAAAGTAAAAAGTAAATCATATGTACTTTGTTTTTTGTTTCAATAACAAAGCGTACACCACCGGCATTATTTTGGTTTCCTTTTCCGAACTTCCTACATCAGCGTGTATTGCATAAAGTTGTAAAAATGGACGTGGACATGTTTTAAATGTCCCATCAGCAAAAAAATGTTTCACGCTACTTATTATTTCCCTCGAGGCCTCAGATGCGAAAGCATATTCTATTATTTTTATATTTGTAATCAAAGAGCAGAAACCTTTGAAAAATGGCAGGTACTTCTACATCAATCCCTCTCGAATAGATAGTTTTTCTATCACCTACCGCCATATTCCTTTAATTGCGTGTCTGATTTCACATTTTTATACGACGGAAATTCTTTGATCGTATCATCACTTGCGTCCTTCAAGGAAGTTACAGCTTCACGATATACGGATGGAATAGTCTTCTTGAAATCTTCGGTAACTTTTGTTTTACAAATCGAACTAACCTTTTTACTTCGTTCTTAGCCTAACTTGCTGTGCAACTATGCACTGTTGATTTAATAATTTGACGTTGTGTTTTCATAATAGTAACAGTTCCATGACATTTAGGCCACTTAACACAACGCCAGTAAGTAGAGCCATTCTTATATTCTTTTTTCTGGTAATACTGATGGCCTGCTAAAAGTAGTACACGTTCTCCACGCTTAGAAGTCACAAAATCAAAATTAAATAATCCGCTACTCGTAGACCGAATCTCAGCCATAATTAGAAATACAATATCTGTCACTATCAAAGGCCCTTCAATATATCCTTTTTTATATAACGAATAAGTTATGCACTTGTAACAACCGGCCAACTACTAATGAGATAGAATAAACTCATTTGTATTTCAAAGTAACTGCGGAAATATAGGACAAATAGAGGATAGGCAGACTTTAAAAACGTAGCTAAGTAATAGCAGTAAATTTAAAGCTTTTGTGTTTCACTGTCCATTGAGGGTTGAACGTGGATAAAAGACATTCAAAAATAAAAATCCATGTTTAACCCCCAAGGGGTTGAACGTGGACAACATTTAGGGGTTCAACATGGCCGGGGGTAAAGATTGTGGGGGTTGAACATGTACTAAACCGGCCAGGGTTATAAACACATACATACATTCATACATATGTACATACTTAGAGGTCAAAATCATAACTCAAACTCAAAGCATTTATTTCAAATAAACCAATTACAGGCTTTTTTGAATTGTCAAGGGGTCGCCGGTCGGTCAGTCAGAAAGATGAAGCTTACTTGCCCATTCCAAAGCGTAGTAGGTACCTATGGAGAAGAACGGGCAAGAAACTCCATGGCCACTCTTTTAATAATATTGTTACATAAAATTAGTTACATCAGTCATGTTGAAATTATACATGTGAGAAAGATGTAGAAAGACGTGCACATAACCCTCTGTTTTGCTTCGCCGAAGTCTTGTAAAAACAAATGCAGTATAAAACTGCTATGTGATTCCAAGATTTAACACTAAAATATTTGCCGCAATTACAAAATGTCAACGACAATCAAATGACAAAAAATGTTTGTAAAAGTCCGTTTACAGTTATTTTGCTTCTCAGTTTGCATCACTGTCAAAACCACAATGATCTTTCTTGCCCATCAACACAAGTCTGTCAAATTCACAATGATCTATAAAATCGTTACAATATGATTGCTATTCGGTTGTCGCTTTTTTTTATTACAGATTGAGTGAAAGTCAAAGCATTTATTTCAACATTAACATTTAAATAGAATTGATTCTAGGCGCTCCTTCCAAAAGGTAGCTTCGTATGAAGAAGAAGGGGCAGGAAACTCCACCGTTACTCTTTTAAAATGTTTAACAATATTTTGTGTACATTAATTATGTTTTTATATGTGAAGACGATGCATGCACCCAGAATAAAAATACTATACCACAAATAGGTAAAAATAATTTAAAATGAGCAAAGACAGATAAATCAATCACGGTGCGGTGGTGCTCACATATTCACAAACATTCCGAAATTATATGATTTCCTAAGAAAATTAACTAGGAATAATTCAGGGTGTGAGTAAAGTAAAAATAACAAATTATACAATTCAATATGCAACTATGTAGTATGATTTTGTCTAGCCTCTAGATTGTCCTATGGAGCAGGACCAGCATGTTTCCAAGCATTCTTATCTAGGATATAAACCTCTAATTTGTAATATGCTTGTTTACAAAGTGAACTTTTAACATGAGTTTTAAACTTTCTTTCATTTAATTGCAATATATGACAGGGTATTTTGTTGTAACATGTAACACAGTAAGTAGCCCTTATAAGATTTATGTACTTTACATAGTCTGAAAAATGGTTAATCTATTTTATTTTTATTTCTAGTGTAAATTATATCTATCACTTATTTATTAAAAGATGCAGATTTTTCTTCATAAATAAATGAACCGGCAAGGTACCGTCATTATGTTAATGCTTTTTAAATAGTAGAGATTCGTGGCGATGTAGATTGTAAATGGCTCTGACAGCTCCCTTTTGCAAAATAAAAATGGATCAATGTCAGCAGCCCGACCCCACAGTAAAATGCCGTATGACATAATGCGGTGGAAGTAGCTAAAATAAACAGAGTTTAGAATGTCAAAGTACTTGAAATTACGGGGATTGCTCCTAGTCTGGGCCCACGGCAACTTCTACTTTTTATCTCTTTTAACTTGCTCATTGTATTTTGTTTTTCTCCTATGACGATCTGCGAAAGACTGCAGGCAGATGCTGGATGCGTCAAGCTGAAGACAGGGCGCTGTGGCCCTCATTAGGGGAGGCCTATGTCCAGCAGTGGACTGATATAGGCTGATGATGATGATGATGATGATGATGATCTTTGTATGTTACCAAACTTGTGTGTGTCAATAAATTTAATTTATAAAGAAATTAGCGTTGTATTCACACTGCATATAATAAGTAAACAAAACCTTTTGAAATTATACAGTTTTAAAATTCTCACGTACAAATAAACATATTTATTTAAGTAAGTTGTTATTATGACGTATGAAACAATTTAACGGATATTGTATGAAATAATGTCCGACGAATGTGATTGTTAGTTTGTTTACGTTTTTTTTTAAGTTAGAATAGGGATGGTGACACTTTTTTTTATTTTTATGTCAAAAAAATGTTTTTTTTTCCACATACTGCTAAATATATTACAAAAAGTGTAAAAGCTTAAAAAAAATGACAAGTTTTAAACTTTTTAAAATAAATGTTAGACAAGGACAGCACTAATGTAGAAGTGATGTCACTACAATGTAACTTCATACTAGCGCTGTACTTACATTATCCGTACCGCGGGACAAGTTCGGAAATAATCCCCTCCAGAAACTTTTAAAGCGTGTATCTTCTTCATATTTACAACGATTTAACAGATTTTTCCGATTATCTAATTTTTACTATGCCTTCTTTGAAATTACGTTATTTATACGAATATTTTAAATTTTTGTCATCATCCCTATTCTTGAAATGAATCCAAACGTGATAACCGTCCTGGGACACAGTCCACACAGGCCTCCTATTTTCGAGAGGGAGTGGGCCGTAATCCACCACGCGGGCCCAGTGCGGGTTGGTAGATGTCACATGTATTCGAATTTTTGGTTCTAGAACATGCCTCACGATGTTTTCTTGCATCGTTTTGAGGCAGTGAGTGGAACAGACATGGACAGTTTAACATGAGACTTAGACCAATGCTGTATTACCATTAGATGCGTTACCTGCGCTCAATGTTGGCAAGATAAAAACAAGACAATTGCCTGACTTGACATTAGTCACGTACCATCCAGTGACGCGGCTTCACGTCATTATCACTCGCTATTCTGAGCAAGAGGTATGATGACATTTTTTAATTTGTAACCTAAAAAAATATTTGTGCCAATAGTGAAAACAATGTTAAAAAGCTATATAGGTATGCCCTTCAGTAGATAGGTTGTGCCGGTTCCAGCTCACTTTTTTCAAGGGGTTTGAACCGACTACTAAGCGGTCCTCAATCCTAAAAAAAAAAAAAAAAAAAAAAAAAAAAAAAAAAAAAAAAAAAAGGTTTTGGCATGCGCTGAGCACGAATCTGCGGTCCATTTTTGCGTAGGATGCACGGTTCGCGAGATACGTAAATCAATTAGCAATAATCTAATTGACATCCGCCCGGCCCGGCGACCCTCATTAGCGTTTCATTGTTCGCTATTTCTTATCTATTACTCATTCGACAGTTCGTATTACTACTGCTTTAGGGTTCCTTATCAATTACTCATTGTGAGCGGGTTCTGCCTCTATTTTATTTCATACTACACTCACGCCTTCTTCCCATGGGGGTAGGCAGAAACCAGAGAATCCTTACATACTCCTTTTGCCTCGTTTACGTTCATAAATCTGGTCTATTACGAAAATGTGCATTCTGGATCAATAAAACAAGTTCACTGTTTTTGTTACTTTTTTTTATTTTTAACTATAAAATATGAATGGAACATCTCATCCACTAAAATATCATTGTACAGTGTATTCCCTGTAAATATTTTTACAAAACTATGCATTGAACATCCCTGAAACTTATATAGCAAATACATTAAGCAATATTCACCACAAACTGAAGTCAAATCATTCTGAATCCTATCAACATTCCAGTCCCATCTTTTGCAATTTCTTCTTAAAAATTCAAGTTGATAACGCACAGGTGCCCGTCCATACGAATCAAAATATTGCCCAACGCCATTTGTGTCAATATGTAAAGCTACCCAGTGTGAGCCTGGTTTATAATCCGTATCCAAATTGCATATTATATACGTTGGCACGTGGGTGTACATGGGTAGCCTATTAGCAGCATAAACATTACTTTCTAGATTAGGATGAATCCTTTTCAGATGTTGTTGTACATCTAGTGTATCCATGATATTATTGTTATTAGTAGATTATTACAGTACCAATCTAAACAATGGTTAACATAGGAATGTTCAATTATAGTGATTTGTAAATATTAAATAACATTCTTTTCTATCTACTGTACCCATGGATAGGAGAGCATTTGTGCAACGCACCGCGAAGGAATGTGAGATAACTTTGTAGGATCGCACATTAGGAACTGTGTTGACTCATTAAGTTACTATCAGTTGCGTTGTAAGCACTAAAGAATTTGCTTTAGATTAGAAATTACTTAGTGGTGCTATATAAGAGCAACCCACTCAGTCAGACCATAGTCAACTAGTTTGGCAACAGTGGATAGTGACAGTACTACGTTTTGTGTTACTTCAACGCATCAACGGTAATGGAGGTAAGTGTTTATTCTATTGACAATTACTTTTCTTTATTTTTGTCTTTTTGCATTTACATGAATTTTTCCTTGCGTGTGTGAACAAATTGATATTAAATGAACTTTTCCTTGCGTGTGTGAACAAATTGATAATAACATGTTATCTGTGTTGTTGCAGAAATCATTTAGCTTCGTAGACAATGATGAGAATACATATAAACAATATTACTACTCACCACTCTCCCCTCAACACGAAGAAGAGAGTGGTGACATCGTCATTAATAACACAAGTGGTGGCAAAAAAAGGACATCGCAGACGATTGATCAGTTTTTTGAAGTTGCACCAAAAATAAAGAAGAAGAAACTGGTATCATCAACCGTGGCACGAGCCGCTAGAGATGGTGTATCATACATTTCGAATAATTCTGACGACGGAGACCAAGCGACGCATCTCATAAAAATTGAAATGTATGATATGAAGAAGCTATGCAAGATTCCAACTAATGACCATTGGAAACATGCCACCACAAGGATTAAATATTATGTAAAGAATAGTGAAGATAACATCTACGAGAACACAAACAGCCTCGTATTCAAAATTACAAAGACAATAGCAGAAAGTGAAAACGTAAAAAAATACTTTTTTAACAATCAGAGTCATTAGCTAATCATTAGTGAATGTGAAGTTTATTCTGTTTAAATGACTTGTGTACTATTCCTTTGCTAGACTATAAAAACTGAACATTGTTTGAAATCGGATATCAGTTGGTCTACCATCATTTAACTGTTACTTACTCTGCTACCTATTTCTTCTTTGCTATATAGAATATATGGAAAACGTTAGTGAAGTGTGCATCAGTGCTTTCTTTTCCTCACCCATGGAAGAGAACATGGAACTATTTAACTGCGAATTTGATCAGGAACTGTATAATGTTTGTGATGAAATGGAAACATGTGAACTGTTTGATTCATCATATGATGATGAGTTGTACAATCTCTGTGCAGTGTTTGAAACACAGTTTAAGTAAGTATAATAAACATAAGTTCCAATCATAATTTATACATTATTTTATATTGTGTTTTAATAAAATTAATTATTTTAACAGTCAACCACTACAACTTGGAAATGGAATGAAGCGAACGAGCAACGAAGAACCCAATATCATCAAAAAAGCAAGAATTGTGGAAGAAGCGTCGACTTCTGCAGGGATCAGTGGCAGTAACGAGGATCAAGTGGAATGTCCCACATGTCACATATTTATTAAGAAAAGGTATTTAGCTAATCATTTTAGAAGTAATGTTCACAAAAATAACCTTTTAAATGCACATAATTCTTTATCAAATGTTAGTGTTGTTGAATCTGCTTTTGGAAACAGAATTTTAACTTATAAAATCAAAAGTAGAGTAGATCATTCAACACCGTTATATTTTGAAACTCCTGAAGTATTTTTAAATTCAATTAAAGATGATATTTTATTTTTAATACAAGGGTGTATTCAACAACATACAATTTTTAAAGTAAATTTCATACTGCATGCTGATTTTGTTCAACAAACTAAAGATATTAATGATACATTTGATTTTCAAACATTTAATTATATTATTTGTCAAGGAGATGACTTAAATATTTTCTTTTCATCTTTACATGATACAATAACTAGTAAAATTAGTGTATTTGAAAAAAAAGATAGTGGGTGGAGTCTAAAAAATATAAAATCTATAGACATGAACATCAATAAATTTAACCCCCTACGCGGTACTTCATACATAGATCTTCACCGTGATATAAAACTTAAAAATGCTGTTGTAAATGTAAAAAACAAAGATTATTTTTGTTTTAAATGGGCGTTACTCTCAGCGTTATATCCCGTAAACAAAAACGCTGATCGGGTATCATCATACGCTATACATGAAAATAAACTAAAATTTGATGGAATTTCCTTTCCAGTTAAAATTTGTAACATAGCAGAAGTAGAGAAATTAAATGATATTAGTATAAATGTATTTGGATTAGAATATAATAAAGAAAAACAATGTAATTCTATAGTAGGCCCATTATTTTTGACAAAATGTCGTAAATCTAGACATATCAATTTATTATTTTTATCTAACGGTACGAATAATCATTATTGTTACATAAAAAATTTATCGCGGTTAGTTAGTAAACAGATTTCAAAAAAATGTCACGCCATGTATATTTGCGATGCATGTCTACTTCATTTTCCATCTCAAGAAAGGTTAAATAACCATGAACGATACGATTGTGCTCACATTTGTACAGAATTACCAAACAGTGAAACTTTTAAAAAGAATTGGTTTGGTCAATCTATTTCAAATGATAAAATTAAATTTGAAAGTTATGAAAAAAAGTTAAAGATACCATTCGTAGTTTATGCTGATTTTGAAGCATTTTTAAAACCAATAGAATCATGTTCTAACGATCCATCCAAACCATTTACACATAATGTTCAGAAACATGAAGTGTATAGTTTTGGTTATTATATAAAATGTTCATTTGACGATAAATTATCAAAATATGTATCATATAGTGGGCCCAACTGTGCACAAGTTTTTATGGATAGTTTATTTAACAATTTAAAAGAAATAAGTAGAAAAAATAGATTTCAAAAATGTCCAGCCCCGCTAACAAATGAAAACAAACACCAAATTTCAAACACAACAATCTGTCATATATGTGAAACTACCTTAACAGAACCTTTTTATGACTTTGATTGGTACACTGGCAGTTTTAAAGGTGTTGCTCATGAATCATGTAGCTCGAAGTTCAGAAATCCACGTCATATACCAATATTTTTACACAACCTTAGTCACTATGATGCCCATTTTATCGTTCATGCATTAAACTTTTGTGATGGTGAAGTCGAAGTTATTCCCCAAAATAAAGAAAAATATATATCATTTTCCAAAACGGTAAAAATATATAACTATGAAGTTAAGTTGAGATTCGTAGATTCATTAAAGTTTTTATCATGTAGTTTAGACCAACTAGCCAAAAATCTTAGTAATGATCAATTTCAAGAATTACATAGAAATTTCCCTGATGATGAAGATTTCATTCGTTTAAAACGGAAAGGAGTTTACCCATACGAATTTATGACTAACTTTGATAGTTTAAACTTAACATCACTCCCTGATCAAAAGAATTTTTATAGCTCGCTCACAGATTCTCATATTTCAAACGATGATTACATTCACGCTAAAGATGTTTGGCAACATTTTGGTTGTTGTAATATGCTAGATTACTCAAACTTGTATTTGAAAACAGACGTTTTACTTTTGACTGATGTCTTTGAAAACTTTAGAAAGCTATGTATTAATACTTATGATTTAGACCCTGCCCATTATTATACAGCTCCAGGTTTAAGCTGGGATGCAATGCTAAAATATACACAAATAGAATTAGAGTTATTAACAGATTATGAGAAAATTGCATTTATCCGTTCAGGTATCAGAGGTGGTGTATCTCAATGTAGTAATCGTTATGCCAGAGCAAATAACAAATACATGGGTGATTATGATAGAGAGAAACCAAATTCATTTATCACATATTTTGATGCCAACAACTTATATGGTTGGGCTATGTCCCAATGCCTTCCTACTGGTGGATTTGAATGGGTACATCCCAATACAGATTTCAATGTGTCTGATACATCGGACTTCGGATTCATTTTAGAAGTTGATTTGGAATATCCTGATGAACTTCATGATTTACATTCGGACTTTCCCTTATGTCCAGAAAACATTTGTGTAGGCAATACTAATGAGAATAAACTAGTCCCAAATTTAAATAATAAAGTTAAATATGTAATTCATTATAGAAATTTAAAACAATGCATAGAAATGGGTGTAAAATTAACAAAAATTCATAGAATTTTGAGATTTAAACAGCGTCCTTGGTTAAAAACGTACATAGATCTAAATACAAAATTTAGAACATTAGCAAAGTCAGATTTTGAAAAAGATTTTTATAAATTAATGAATAATTCAGTCTTCGGTAAGACTATGGAGAATATTGAAAAAAGGGTTAATGTAAAATTAGTTACACACTGGGAGAACCAGGGTAAAGCTTTAGGTGCTCAGGATCTAATCGCTAAACCACAATTTCATAGTATTTCAATATTTTCGGAAAACCTAGTTGCCGTTCAATTGCGAAAAACCAAGTTAATATATAACAAACCAATTTACTTAGGGTTTTGTATTTTAGATATTTCAAAAACGCTAATGTATAATTTTCATTATAACTATATGATTAAAAAGTTTAGTAAAATCAATTTATTGTATACAGATACGGATAGTTTAATATATCATATATTTACAGACGATTTTTACGCTGATATAAAACCTGACCTTTCCTTATACTTTGATACCTCAGATTATGATACAAATAACGTTTTTCAATATCCAAAATTAAATAAAAAGAAATTAGGTTTATTTAAAGATGAAAATAATGGTAAAATTATAAAAGAATTTGTAGGTTTACGATCTAAAATGTACGCTTTTGATGTAGAGAATAGGATTATAGCCAAGGCAAAGGGGGTAAATAAATGTATCACTAAAAAGATGACAATGAATAGTTATAAGTCATCTCTATTTAATAAAAAAGTGCAATATTGTAGCATGCTTAGATTTAAATCGATTAAACACACAATTTTTACACAAAAAATAAATAAGACTTGTTTATCATACAATGACACAAAAAGACATATTTTAGATAATAATATTGAAACATTAGCTTGGGGTCATTATAAACTACGTTAAGTGATGGTACAGGATCTTTGAAATAATATTGTTAACGTAAATGATCCATATTACTTTTATATCTGTGTATAGAAAATTTGTATTAATTGTAAAATAATAATAAAATGTGTTTAAACATTTACTTATTATTGTTAATTGTTAAGCATATGATTTTTATATATAAGTAGGTAACTAACTTACTTTACTTATTGTTTAATTGTAATTAATGTTAGTTAATAAATGTTTTATCTGTGTACATACATTTGTGTTTAGTTTTAAATAAAGTTTTGGACTTTACTGTAATGTACATGTCATTGCTGTTTTTTCATCTATTACCTCTTTTACATTGTTTTTACAATATATATTAAATTTTTACTACAACCACTTTACTTTGATTTCATCCCTTTAAACTCTAGACGTGTGCAATGTTTCATTTTATTCATCCGTTTACTGCAATTGTGGCAGGCCCAAGTGGATGTGGAAAGTCAAATTTTGTTACAAAGTTCATAAAATCAGTTAAAGAAATATGTAATAGTGATTTTAATCAGATCACATGGTGCTTTGATGAAATGCAACCTTTATATAATTTACCAAATGTTAACTATCATCAAGGAATTCCAAATCTTAATATGTTTGATGGTGAAAACCCACATCTTGTTATAATTGATGACTTAATGAGAGAGTCTGATGGAAGAATTGTCCAAACCAAAAAAGATATATTTACAAAAGGTAGTCATCACAGGAATCTTAGTGTATTTTATATAACACAAAATTTATTTCATCAAGGTAAAGGTCAAAGAGACATTTCTTTAAACTCAAGTTACATAATATATTTTAAAAATCCTCGAGATAAAACACAAATAAGATATTTAGCACGACAAGTGTCGCCAGATAACCCTAAATTTATTGAAGATGCTTACAAGGACGCAACTTTAGAAGCACATGGATATTTAATGGTAGATTTAAAACAGAATACTAATGATTTTTGTCGTATCAAGACAAATGTCTTCCCATTTAATGGTTATTGCACAGTCTACGTCCCCACAAAAGAGTTTAAATACGCCAAGAATCAAACAATTCAAATCATTTCTAAATGATGCATCGCCGACTCACAACGCATAAAGATTTGCTAAGTGCTTTGCATACACTTAAACCAAAATATCAAAGAGCATTACTTAAAACATGTGATGAAGAAGAAATAAACTGCATCTGTGAATGTATTCATAACGTTTTACAAGGAAAAGTAGCTCTTAAAGATCAAGACAAACAAAAATTGAATAAACACAAAAATATACTCCGTAAACTGGTACATAAATGTACACATAAACTAAGAAAAAACATAATTGTACAAAAAGGGGGAGCTTTCTTACCAATAATATTAGGTGCAATATTGAGTGGCTTAGTAAGTGGACTAGCCAGTTAACATGGAAAATGCAAAGAAAATGATACTTATTGAACCTGGGATGATTGAAAAATTAAAACAAGAAAATAAGGTAAATAGTAATTTGTCTCGATTAGATGTTGAAATGCAAAATATTATGAATAGTGAGACAGAAGATCGTAAGAAGTGGATGTTATATTTACAAACACTTCAAAGATACCTTCACTTTACTGAAGAGGATCGTCAACCACTCAGACTACCAATTTATACTGATACATCGAATGATGGTTCAAATGAGTCTAAGATTGGATATAAAAATAAAGATAGAGATCTAAAAAGTATAGTTGATGTTGAATCTTTAAAGAGAGAGAATGAATCCGTTAAAAAAGAAGAAAATAACACAAAACCACTTTACACATCAGCTCAAATACTCAGCTTAATACCAAAAACTTATAATAAAAAGGGTGAGTTATTATTAAACTTAGTTGGAACCAGTAAAAGTAAAATACATTGGGATGATGAAGGTACAGTAACTATTGATAACGAAAAAATTCCTGGAAGTAATATTGTTGATTTAATAAATGATTCACTAAGACCACTAAAAAGAAGTGAACCGATAGGGTGGGATAGATTTGCTCAAGCATTAAAAGATATTAAAGTGCCACTTACTTATATTGGAAACCCAAAGAGATGTGAGTTTATCAATCAGCTTCAAACAAAAGACCTGAACAAAACCTCCGATATTGGAGATCAAGAGTTTTCTACACCGAGCAGTGGAGATAAAAGATCTATACAGAAAATACGTAAAAAGATTGATTGGGAAAAATGGACTCCGTACTAGAAGAAATTAATAGAATTTATTATGATCCATCTAATCCTGTTGGTTTTAGTAGTATTGATAAATTATCAAAAGCCATGAAAGGTAAAATGGATAAAAAACAAGTAAAGGAATGGTTACAATCACAAGAAACATACACATTACATAAACCCATTCGAAGAAAATTCCCGCGTAATAGGTACATTCTATCAAATATTAATGAACTGTGGCAAGCTGATTTAAGTGATATGCGTACTTATTCTCAATATAATGATGGTTTCAACTACATACTTTGTGTTATTGATGTATTTAGTAAATATGCTTTTGCAAGATCAATGAAAAAGAAAAACTCAGAAACAACTAAAGAATGTTTTGAAAGCATATTTACTGAAAGTAATGCAACACCTACTCACATACAATCTGATAAAGGTACAGAATTTGTTTCAAAAGATGTACAAAAATACTTCAAATCCAAAAGGATTAATTACTATACTACTAACAATCCCGATATTAAGGCTAGTATTGTTGAACGATTTCAAAGAACTCTAAAAATGAAAATGTGGCGTTATTTCACTCATAATAATACATATAGGTACATAGATGTTTTACAAGATTTAATATACTCATATAATCACAGCATTCACTCTAGTATTAAGATGTGTCCATGTGATGTAAATTCCAACAATATTATGACTGTTTGGACTAATCTTTATGATAGAGGATCAAACAAACTTTGTTCAGAAAATCCAAAACCAAATTTCAATGTGGGTGATTATGTTCGTATAACTAAATATAAACATGTTTTCCAAAAAGGATATGAATCAAATTGGAGTGATGAAATATTTATTATTTCTTCAGTAATTGATAGATCTCCATGGGTTGTATATACAATAACAGATTTACAAAATGAACCAATAGTTGGTACTTTTTATGAAAGAGAATTACAGAAGGTAACTTACAACCCCACCTCACAATATAAAATAAATAAAATAATTGGTTCTCGTTATTCGGGTAACAGAAAAGAAGTATTAGTGAAGTGGAAAGGTTATCCAGACAAATTTAACAGTTGGATTTTAGCTTCTAATTTAAAAGAAATATGAACAAAGAAAGTTTTTATTTAACTTTGCTCAGCAATAGTTCAATGGAATACTTTCCTGATAACAAGACTACAAATTTTTCAACAAAATTACCAAAATCTATCAAATTAGAAGGTGAATGGTCGGTTGGAGTTGTCGAGTTTCAATATCCATGTACCATGTTTACTGTTCAAGATCATGAAAATGTTATTTACATTACAAAAAGTATGGTAATGCCCAATGAAGATAAAGCAACAACATTGTACTACAAAAAACATATTCCAGCCACCAACTATGATGACATAGACCATATTTTAAAAGCGTTAAGTGGTATTAGAGAGAATTTAAAATTCCGTTATGATGAAATAACAAAATTTGTGTCTGTTTCTGTTTTGGATAAAAATATAACATCGGTGACATTATCACCCAAATTAAGTTTGCAGCTAGGTTTTGAACCAAATAAAAATCTCCTAGAAAGAAATTTTGGAAAGTGTCCTGCTAATTTACATTTAGGGTTACCATCTCAACTATTTGTATATTGTGACATAATCGATCCTCAGATTGTAGGTGATGTTATGACTCCTTTACTAAGAATAATTCCATTAGATCCTTCAAAATACATTTATGGTGCAAATAAAATGCACGTTTTCTCTCCACCTCACTACTTACCTGTTATGCGAAGAGAGTTTGATACGCTAGAAATAGATATAAGATCGAGTACGGGGCAAAAAATCCCATTCCAGTTTGGAACAGTGTGTATAAAACTACATTTCCGAAAATTATAATAATGTATTCTCATCGTGATCATCATAAATGTCCATATGAAAATTATTATACACATCAAGCTGGGTCAGGAATTGGAGTAATTTATAAGGGTTCAGCATATCAACGTGGTCATGGCATTGGGAGCTTCTTAGGGGGGTTATTTAGATCAGTTTTACCTTTACTTTCAAGTGGCGCTCGAGCGATTGGTAAAGAAGCATTAAACGCTGGAGTAGGTCTTTTATCGGATATGGTTCAAGCGCGTCCTATGGAAGACTCAATAAAAGATCGTCTAAAGCAAGTTAGTACGAACTTGAAACGAAAGGCTGATGACAAAATTGATCGTATTAACATGTCAGGATCTGGGTATATAACAAAAAGAAAACGACTAGCATCATTCATTCCACCATTAACTGCTAAAGTGAAAGCTGCAAAAAAAATTGGCCTAAAACCAAAAAATATCAAAGATATATTTTCAAATTAAATATGTCTTTTCTTCATAATCATTCTTGTGAGTGCGTTAAGTCAGAATTGGATTTGTTTGCACTACCATCTACACAAACAAGCATTGAAAATGGATTGTGGATTCATTATAAACCAATATCATCTCTTGCTGATGATGGACCTATCGAGTTTCAAGTTCCTGGTACAGGCGATGACTATATGGATTTGTCTCATACATTACTACACATTAAGGCAAAAGTATTAAATCAAGATTCAACAAACTTGTTATCGTCTACTGCTGTAGCACCTGTAAATAATTGGATGCATTCACTTTTTAGTCAACTTGATGTTTATTTAAACCAAAAACTTGTATCACCACCAAATAATACGTATGCCTACCGAGCATACATAGAAACTCTATTAAACTATGCTCCTGCTGCTAAACAATCTCATCTAACTTGTAGTCTGTGGTATGAGGATACAGCAGGAAAAATGAATTCTACAGATGACAAAAACATAGGATTTGTTAAAAGACAGGAATTAGCTTATGAAAGTAAGGAAATAGAAATGATTGGACATCTTCATGGTGACATTTTCAATCAAGAAAAATTTTTAATTAACGGTGTTGAAATGAGTGTAAAATTAGTTCGTTCAAGAGAGACTTTTAATTTAATTTCGGGGTCACCAGATGTAAAGTTTAAAGTTTGCATTACAGATGCAACTCTTATTGTTCGAAGGGCACGAATTAACCCAAGTGTATTACTTGCACATCAGAAAGTGTTAGCTTCTACTACTGCTAAATATCCTATTACTCGAGCTGAAGTTAAAGTTTTAACTATTCCATCCGGTGTTCAAGGAAAAACTCTTGATAATATATTCTTAGGGCAGGTACCCAAAAGATGTATAATTGGGTTTGTGAGCAATGCTGCATTTAATGGCTGCCTTACTAAAAATCCATTTAATTTTGAAAACTATGGTATTAATTCTTTCAGCTTATATATTGATGGTCAACAAATACCTTCAAAAGCCTTGCAACCATCTTTTAATAATAGTATATTTACATCAGCATATCATACTCTGTTCTCAGGAACTGGTATACACTTTCTTAATGAAGGGAATGCTATCTCTCGTGAACAGTATGCCAAAGGTTACTGCCTATTAGCATTTGATTTAACTCCTGATTTATCAGCCAACTCATCAGCTCATTGGAATCTCATAAAGCATGGTAGTGTAAGATTAGAAGTTCGTTTTGAATCATCACTTATACAAACAATTAACTGTATAGTTTATGCTGAGTTTGATAACATTATTGAAATAGATAAAAACAGGAATGTTACTGTAGACTATAGTAGTTAAGGTTATAATGTAACTAGGTTTAAGTAAAATTGTTGTAATTTGAGTAAATAAAAAACGTATTATAAAGAAACTTATTTTTATTTACCACACAAAATAAACACACACAGGTTCACACAAATCATGGATACAATTTATACAAATGAATGTTATTTAATATTAACAAATCACTATAATTGAACATTTCACTGTCTAGCAAAGGAATAGTACACAAGTCATTTAAACAGAATAAACTTCACATTCACTAATGATTAGCTAATGACTCTGATTGTTAAAAAAGTATTTTTTTACGTTTTCACTTTCTGCTATTGTCTTTGTAATTTTGAATACGAGGCTGTTTGTGTTCTCGTAGATGTTATCTTCACTATTCTTTACATAATATTTAATCCTTGTGGTGGCATGTTTCCAATGGTCATTAGTTGGAATCTTGCATAGCTTCTTCATATCATACATTTCAATTTTTATGAGATGCGTCGCTTGGTCTCCGTCGTCAGAATTATTCGAAATGTATGATACACCATCTCTAGCGGCTCGTGCCACGGTTGATGATACCAGTTTCTTCTTCTTTATTTTTGGTGCAACTTCAAAAAACTGATCAATCGTCTGCGATGTCCTTTTTTTGCCACCACTTGTGTTATTAATGACGATGTCACCACTCTCTTCTTCGTGTTGAGGGGAGAGTGGTGAGTAGTAATATTGTTTATATGTATTCTCATCATTGTCTACGAAGCTAAATGATTTCTGCAACAACACAGATAACATGTTATTATCAATTTGTTCACACACGCAAGGAAAAGTTCATTTAATATCAATTTGTTCACACACGCAAGGAAAAATTCATGTAAATGCAAAAAGACAAAAATAAAGAAAAGTAATTGTCAATAGAATAAACACTTACCTCCATTACCGTTGATGCGTTGAAGTAACACAAAACGTAGTACTGTCACTATCCACTGTTGCCAAACTAGTTGACTATGGTCTGACTGAGTGGGTTGCTCTTATATAGCACCACTAAGTAATTTCTAATCTAAAGCAAATTCTTTAGTGCTTACAACGCAACTGATAGTAACTTAATGAGTCAACACAGTTCCTAATGTGCGATCCTACAAAGTTATCTCACATTCCTTCGCGGTGCGTTGCACAAATGCTCTCCTATCCATGGGTACAGTAGATAGAAAAGAATGTTATTTAATATTTACAAATCACTATAATTGAACATTCCTATGTTAACCATTGTTTAGATTGGTACTGTAATAATCTACTAATAACAATAATATCATGGATACACTAGATGTACAACAACATCTGAAAAGGATTCATCCTAATCTAGAAAGTAATGTTTATGCTGCTAATAGGCTACCCATGTACACCCACGTGCCAACGTATATAATATGCAATTTGGATACGGATTATAAACCAGGCTCACACTGGGTAGCTTTACATATTGACACAAATGGCGTTGGGCAATATTTTGATTCGTATGGACGGGCACCTGTGCGTTATCAACTTGAATTTTTAAGAAGAAATTGCAAAAGATGGGACTGGAATGTTGATAGGATTCAGAATGATTTGACTTCAGTTTGTGGTGAATATTGCTTAATGTATTTGCTATATAAGTTTCAGGGATGTTCAATGCATAGTTTTGTAAAAATATTTACAGGGAATACACTGTACAATGATATTTTAGTGGATGAGATGTTCCATTCATATTTTATAGTTAAAAATAAAAAAAAGTAACAAAAACAGTGAACTTGTTTTATTGATCCAGAATGCACATTTTCGTAATAGACCAGATTTATGAACGTAAACGAGGCAAAAGGAGTATGTAAGGATTCTCTGGTTTCTGCCTACCCCCATGGGAAGAAGGCGTGAGTGTAGTATGAAATAAAATAGAGGCAGAACCCGCTCACAATGAGTAATTGATAAGGAACCCTAAAGCAGTAGTAATACGAACTGTCGAATGAGTAATAGATAAGAAATAGCGAACAATGAAACGCTAATGAGGGTCGCCGGGCCGGGCGGATGTCAATTAGATTATTGCTAATTGATTTACGTATCTCGCGAACCGTGCATCCTACGCAAAAATGGACCGCAGATTCGTGCTCAGCGCATGCCAAAACCTTTTTTTTTTTTTTTTTTTTTTTTTTTTTTTTTTTTTTTTTTTTTTTTTAGGATTGAGGACCGCTTAGTAGTCGGTTCAAACCCCTTGAAAAAAGTGAGCTGGAACCGGCACAACCTATCTACTCCCTTCTTTGAAATTACATTTCTTGTTCGAACATTTCTAATATTTATCATCATCCCCATTCAAGACTAATATTGATATAATATAGTAACATCATTATCTTAGTAACATCGTCATCAATATTCTTTTTTTTTTTAATTCTCAAACTTTTCTACATACCGTGACAACGTAACTCCTATAACAATAAGTATGGTCACTAGAAAATCTATCCAATCCGTCTGCCAACCCCGAAATACAGCCTGGATCCGCCCTTGTCCGCATTAATTATGAAGAAAATGCCTTCCCTTGTCTATAGATATAGACGTTGTACAAATGATACTACTACTGTGAGAGAAAAGGTCAACGTCTCATGTCATGCGTAAGATACTGTTTTTGTGTACTTAAAACAAACGTGGGTGAAGAAATTTTGGTGTACTGTACCTACAGGTCTGCCGCTTCGGAGAACACAACCGTGATATTATGCAAAGGCACCTAGGTACTCCCTGATCGGTTGTTGAAAGATTAGAGTGGCGAAGCGCCAAATATTCAAGTACCGCGACCCGATTGGCTCAGGAGATAAGCGTTTGAATATCACGCTGACAGGAGTTCGAATAAATATTTGTAATGCCTACCTCTCTAAAAACTGTGAAGAGAAATATCATGATTACTTTAGTTAGTGACCCGTCTTTGTTTTTCTTTAATTCCGAGGTGGAAAATTCTCATGGAGGGGGTCTTCAGACTCTTACATAGCAACAAAAATTCAGATATTTCCAACAAGTCAGAATATAGCCATGATTGACAAATGCATGCACTGACTGGACAGGTCCACTCAAATCAGTGTGGTTCTTTCCTCAAAAGACCATTTCAGACACCAGTCTACAGAGTCCTCATATGATCTGACCATGTTTATTCTCGGATTTTTACACTTTGACATGACGTGAAAATTTACTTTGTAAAGTATTATAATATTTTAATTATTGTGAATGTGAAGGCAGTGTGGATTTGTTGTTTTTTTTTTTTATCTCAATCTATTTTTAATTTTTAAAATTAGTTTTAATCATGGTCTGGCAGTTTGAGCAATTTATGCGGCCTACCCAAATGTCCTTTCTTTGGTAATGTTCGTCGAATCGTTGAGCTCCATATGTGTTGTGTTGAGCTGCATGATTACTGACAAATGCGTGCACTGACTGGACAGGTCCACTCATTCTGTTTGGTTCTTTCCTCAAAAGACCATTTCAGACATCAATCCACATGGTCTTCACATGACCTGACCAAGATTATGTCTGGACTTTAAAAGAGACTGTGACCTCTGAGTTTGTTTTGGCGTTTCTTCTCAGAGTAGTCAGATAGGAAACGCCGATCTCATCTACTTTTAAAATAGTATTGACGTGTAAAAGTGTTTGTAAAAACCTACTTACAGAAATAAAATCATTTATCATTTATCATTTATCAATAATTTATCAGGTTGTTTATGAAAAAAAAAAAAGCCACCCCGGTATTCTGTTCCCATACTTGCACCGGGGATCATGGGAACTTGTGCTCATTCCACGATCCCCAGCTAGTGCCGACCCGCCTCTACGGGGCTGCTCAAGTCCGCGGGGGAGTGAGGTGTCAGATTCTCCCCGCGACGTCTAATAGGGGCGCGCGTGGAACACTACGCGCCGCTGCCTCGTGTCCTGTTATATGGGAGTGCGGTGGACGACGGTGTACTGTCGTAGGTATGTCAGGTCAGATAGGCAGTCGATCTATGTAACCACTGGAAGCTGACCTCGCATTCGCTGGGGAAAGACTAAGTACATCACATGATGGTTTGACATCCGCCAACCCGCACTGGGCACGTGTGCCCGCTCAAAGAGAGGAGGCCTGTGTCCCAGCAGTAGGTACATTACAGGCTGATTATATTTCGTTCCAGCCAACCGTGAGTTCAATTTCCAAAAAACAAAATACCGGTACCACGTATTACGGCAACGGTATTACTTTCTTGAGTCAGTCGTTTGATCTTGAATTAAAGACTCGGCAAAGCGCAGTATTTGCATGATTCCTTTTTGATTTCTGATCTAACCTAACCTGATTCAGCTGAATACCAGATTATTACATTGAGCGAGTGCCTACCCTGACCTCCACACCACCACCCAGTTACATAGGTAAAACGAAACCTCTTGGTATGACTGGTTGTCAAGACTTTCGGGCTTCTAACAACCTGTAATGACTGTCAAAGATCTACGAATGGCACCAACGGCTTTTCGTGCTTTCCGACGCCGTGCTTTCTGAGGCACGGAGGGGTCTCGATTTGTAATAGATGGGGACCTTCCACGAACCGACTGCTGCAAGTATAGTTTAACTTTCGATCGACACGGGGGCCTGTAATTATTTAGTCGTGAGTCCCTCAAATGCGCGTAGAGAGTTGTCATCATGACCTGCCTAACCATTTGCTAATTATGTTGGGATCGGTTCCCACTCTTAACAGGATGCAGCTGAATACCAGTATTTTACATAGAGCGACTGTCTACCTGACCTCTAAACCCAGTTACTCGGTTAAAGCTACGGTTTCCTAGGAGACCGTTTCCGTCACATTCATAGCAGACGTCATGAAAATTTTTCATTTTCATCAGTATGTGACATTAAGACTGCCTCGTTGGTCTAGTGGTCGCAAGAGCTACTGCTCAGTGTTATTGGGTTTTCTATCTAGAATTTCTCAGTAACAGCCCGGAGTCTGGATTTGTGCCCGGTTGATGGCAATAGGCTCGTCCCCTATTACATTGGACTGAAGCATAACTGTTGAAATGTGGGTGTACTAGGTACACCTCTGTCTAACCCTTCTGGGATTACAGGTGTGATGTTATGTTATGTGACATTACAAACCAGAGCGATCTTTACCCCTAAACTACACCTCGCATGTCTACGTGCCAACATGCTCCCTTTTTATGTCCCTAGATTACGAGTCCTGGCTTGAAATACCAAGAGCTCACTTTTCCGTTCAAGGTGTAAAAAAATGCTCTGTACTTGGACCAAAGAGTATAGATTTGGACATCACGGACGCATTTGGCGGTTACCGCTTTTCTAAGGCACCGTAGCTTAAAGGTACGGTTTCCTAGAAGATGAGAAGATGTGAAGAAGAGGAGAAGGTGGCCGTCGTAGAGAGTGTTTTTAGACACCGTAAAGTCAAACCCCGCTGCAATCATTTCCAAGACACTGCGTCACTGCGGCTGTTATATGGCGGCCATCGCTCTGCTAGGATACGCAGCGCGACTTATATAGCATAGAAAAAAAAGAGGCCAAGTGCAAGTCGAACTCGCACACGAAGGGTGGTACGGAACAATTTGTGTACGGTGTCAGTTATACGACGATTTGAAATGTTACCACTACAAAAAAAGTAAAACCAATATTGAGGATGAAATTCTAGTAGCTTAGATGTTTGTCTATTTATTTTTCTTATTTTTTTTTTAAATCTGTTTTGTGTTTTTCATATTAAAATTTATTATTATATATTTTTTTAAGTACTCACCCTGTACCAAAACAGCATCTTTATAATTGTTTGCTGCATCGGTCGACGTCATAACGTCAGCGCCGGTTGTCGCTGAAAGCCAGCGCTGGGGCTCTGTCTTGCATAGGGTCGTATTATTCCCACAACCTTTTCTTTTTTTTGAGTATGCATTCTTTTTTTGCGTCATGTTTACCGCAAATAAACGATTTTTTTTGTTTCTTTTTACAATCTAACACTACATATTTCTGTAACCCGTTTTCCGTGTCCCTCGCTTAAAGGAGATGGATAAAGCTCCCATACAAGTTTGGCTCCGCAATATGAAGGAATGTTTGTATTTAATAGTCCTGTAAATATTTTATTACTCCTGGCGCATGCAGGGCTAACATGACAAGCGTGAGAACGATCACTATCTAGATTACTCGAAATTTGTCTACGGTTGTGACGTCATCCTTACACCTAACTTGACCGCTAAGCTCGAGTAAACTCGAAAAAGGCACTTTGTCACTTCTGTATCTCGCGACGAGATACCGATTTAGCAAGTTATTAAAAAAAAAAACATTTTTATCATTGCAACATCGGACGACTTTACGCATGGAATTAGTCCTATATACTATTTTGATTTTACGTCCACCTATTTTAATTTATGTTTATTTCCTTAAAACCGACTTTTACTGTTTTTCTTTGGCATGCTAAAATTTTAATTTAAAATTAATGGCACTTACTATACTCACTTGATACTCGTAATCACCACAATTGATAAATCCGCCGAAGGTCACTATTCGACAAAGCGAAGGTTAATATTGTAACAATCACCATAAACACATGATATACATATTGCTGTTACTCACCAACTTTAGGGAAATAACTGGCGATTTTCGTAATTATGTCGTATTTCGGTAATCACCATAATTGACAAACGAGACTGATTATTACTGCACGTGATGCTCATCTACGTAATAGTGCTCCCCTGCGCCACACTTTCTCTCGCGGCCGCCGAAAGGAAATTCATTCCAATGTAGTAAGTAGTTTAAAACTTAAGTATTTTCATTATTATTATATAATTATGTTGTCCAATAAACCAGAACTAGAACAAAAATAAGTATAATTATGAATTTGGCATGTTATTTTGGATATTTGATTTAATTTTTATTGTACTATAATAATTTTGTCTACTCTTCCCGTCGTCAAAATCGAGGACGACTAAATTAGAGATGCGAGATAAATTAGGTGGTCATGTTAACGAGAAAACATAAAGTTTGACAGAAGGATTCTAGTATTTTGTATGGCAGTACAGTCAGCTTGTACGTTGTATTGATAGTCTAGCGGTTAAGGCCTCACTTCCTGGCAAGCACCAGTGTGACTCCTTCCAATTCATATGTACTTTCTAAGTTTACTGACATAGGTAAATAAAAAACATTGCGAAGAAACCTGGGGTTACAGTTAATAAAGTCAAAGTCAAAGCATTTATTTCAAATAGGCACATAAAAAGGCACTTTTGAACTTCAAATTTTACATTAAAAATAGAGTCTAGGCGCCCCTTCCAAAAGGTAGTTTCGTATGGAGAAGAAGGGGCAAGAAACTCCGTTACTCTTAAAATGTTTTACAATATAAATAAGAAATCACCAACCTGTCTTGAGCAAGCGTGCAATAGTCGTGCCTTCTCTGTACAAGGAGTACTGCAGGGAGTAGGTAGGTGTTATTATTTATAATTAACTTTTTATAATTTTTAACTACGTGTGTACAAAAATCTGTAGGTGTCACATAGACCGGTCCTGTGCTTCTCGCATAAGTACAGCAAATTCCCGCGAGGGTCCTACCTACGTCTAGCAGTGGACTTCTTTGGCTGAATGATGATGATGACTATTATTTTAAATGAATCGCTTTCGTTTGGTAGAACGTAACATATGAATAGCGTGGTGATCAATGCTCGTGCCTTCTCTGGCAGCAGTGGGACAAGCATAGGCTGGTATTATTATTTAATTAAACATTATCTTGGAACAATGATATTTTCTGGTTGTGGTTGACTGTCGTAGTTGGCGTTTTCTGGCCGCCTAGGTCTGGAGATTGCGCTCTGAAAGCTCGATGCCAATGTGTGGCAAATAGAAAAAAAAAATTGTAAAATATTCTTGCAGGCGTGATACATAATAAAATCAAACATATTACTTATTAACTTGTTGAGGAAAAATCCATTCAGATATTACACCATGAATGTGGCTATTGCGTCAGGGTTACGTGTCAGTGTGTGAAAACGAACACACATCAGGGATCTTTCACACTTTACAGACACATGTTTTTTTATTTTTTTGTTCTCTTTATTTTTTTTAGGGACTTTTATACAGGTGTATGTGCCAGTCCCATCGGACCTTATCATGTGAAACGTAACAAAACAAACTTAATTAAATTATAAGCAGCTCCGGAGCCAGGTGTTGACAAAATATGATGGAACATAGAAACATCTTACATGTTTATCTCCAGCTCTCTAACTAGATCCTCTCTTGCAGACTGAAATCTGACACACTCCGTCAATAAATGCATAACATCTTCCAGTGTGCCGCACACTTCACAATTTGGTGAATCAATATTTTTCATTAAAAATCTAAAATTATTGAGCGGCATGTGTCCAGATCTACAGACACATGATGATAATCAACACAAGGGCTTGGTGGTACACTTGTACCCGTTTTTATGTCTGCCTAGCCAGTAACCAGCAAGAATGGCACACAATAATGATCAGACGCAGTGACCTACAATAAAATAAAAACCTCAATAATCCATTGAATTTCATGCGAATCCAACAAATGGCTTCTTAAGCGAAGCGTTGCCATAAAACAGTTTCTGCAGCGTCAGTTCTCCATTAGAAATGTGTTGTTCAAAATCGAGTAGTTAAGGTAAATCGAAATAAGAAGATACAAAGTCTGTGACCGCCGGGTTCGGTCGGGAGAGTAGTAACAACAATGAGGTGATCCGGCAGAGAACCAAAGTTGTCGACATAGCTCACAGAATAAGCAAGCTGAAGTGGCAATAGGCCGGCCATATTAGCCGTAGAACCGATGACCGTTGGGGTATAACACCACAAGAAAACATTCAAGATGCGAGTCACAAAAACCTAAACAACATTTTAGTGGCTACACACGAATTACATAAACGGTCATGTCATTACATGTCTTGACTTTGTCAAGACAATCGACATAAAACCCGTAACACCCGTCCCTAGCTACAATATGTATACAAACATACATAAACTCACTGTTTTTGCCATGGGGGTAGGCAGAGACTACAAAACGCCCTGCACTGCGCTGCTACGAGCATTACTTACATACTCCTTTTGCTTTGTCCGCTTCATAAATCCAGTCGTAAAGGCGCGTCGTATTAATAGATACATTGTGTTGTACACATAAGGTGTCAAATAAATAATAAGTAGGTAGAGCTGTGCGTGTATTTATTTTATCAGAAAGTATATTGTCAATGTCACAAAAATATATCAAAATATATTTTTATTATCTTAATAAAATACTACAATAATGTGTCCTGCGCTGAATATCTGAAAATAAACATACTTGCTTATTAATTATGTTAAGTTATATTGACTTTCTCAGTAGCAGCCCGGAGTCTGGATTTGTGCCCGGTTGATGGCAATATGTTACATTGGGCTTACACGTAGCTGGTGAAATGCGGGTGTACTGTAGGTATACCTCTGCCTAACCCTTCAGGGATTACAGGCGTGATGTATTAATTGGATGAATGGTTAATTAGGATGTGTTTATTGGACCAATCACTATATCGATAAAAGATGAAAGAAAAAAAGTTATTTTGAATACATATATTTATCGCTTCGTGTATCTTAACAGAAGAAGATGTTTCCATTACTTTGATGAAACAATGAATCTATTGATTTTTATTTAAAGAGATAAATAAAATGTGTCTTTTTTACAAAACACGCATTAAAAAAACTGTCCCTGTTAACGAAATTTATTACAAGTAAATACATGTCGTTTCGAACAACAAATATGTACTAATTACCACTTTATTTCAAAGAATTGCAACATTAGTAACTCACGAATGGAAATCAAAATAAAACAAACAAAATAAATATTAATACTCTTTTAAAATTTATATTTTCCCACCGACATATGCGGAGAAATGAAATCCATGATGTAAATTATTTTAGGTTTTTTTTTGTAATATTATTAAGTCTTTGTCCGTGCTGGGCCACATAAAATCCATGTCCTTTTTAACTTTATTATGTTTATATTATTTGTTAAGAAGAAAAGAAAGAAAGTACGTTTATTTGCTGTAAACATGACGCAAAGAAAAAATACCAATACAAAAAAGCCATCGGTGAGCATAATGCTACGACTGTTTGCGAGTAGTACCTACACAATCTGTAAAATTTCATGTGTCTACCTACCTATTACGGTTCAAAAGGTACAGCCCTTTTTTTTTTTTTTTTGGGTGGGAAATCATCAAATGGCTTGTCCCGCTCTGGGTGTAGCGGGAGGGCGTGTCAGACTTTTACTGACTAAAACCCACCCGTGTTCCTTCAGTTGCCTGTGCCAGGGCCACGGTTTTCTCTTTAGAATAACCCGCGAACCTGAGGCGTCGGCCCTATCGGACCCCGTCACTTTGTGCTGACATCTCTTTGAGGCGCGCGTGGAACACGACACGCCGTCGACCCGGGCCTGGTCCTTACCGGACGGCGAGCTACCCATTGCTCGCCGTCCGCAAGCCCGCGCGTACGGTGGCCGGGAATCTGCAGGCGACTCCCCGCCCAGGGCGTCTCCTGCGGAAAAGGTACAGCCCTGTGACAGACGTATGGACAGACGGACAGCGGAGCCTGAGTAATAGGATCCCATATCCAAAATCCCTTTGGGTACGGAATCCTATAAAAACGCTTCAGGCCATGACGTCACGTAGTCACAAATATACATAAAAGTAATATAATTAATATGGCATAATTAACGAACGATACGAAGCACAATAAAAACTTCGTTTTGCATACATGTACTAAAACAGTAAAGATAGCGATTTAAAATCCATTCTTAAGGACACACGGGACAAATTAAAAACGTGCATGTGGCGAAATTGGGAACTAAAGACAAATGTACTAGGTTTGACAGTTGTTTGACGTAATCTCTTGACAAGTGGCGCCGCCATGACAGTCAAGTGTGTTTGGCACTTTTAGGGTAATAATGCAATTATTGTAATCAAGGAGCTTAAAACCACTGTTTGGTAGTTAGTGATAACAATGTTTAGTCAATATGTTTAGAGGGACCTGATAAACGACACGTTTAATTAGTAGGCAATATAATTAAGTCACGCCTGTATTGCGCAAAGGGATAGGCAGAAGTTTTGTTGAAATCAAGTCAATCAAGTCGCAAATTTTGGTGAGCGTATTGCTTTTAACCGACTCCTGCGCTGCAATTGAGAAATTCCTGATCGAAAAGCCTAATCATTCTAGGGCGGCTGCTGCAGGAGCAGAAAACCTCAAACGGCGCAAGTAAAACAACCTTATTGGGAGTTATATGTTTTAGCCGTTTGTGGTTGAAACACTAGGAACTTTGGGTCAGAGTGCTCATCGACTATTTCGGGACATCGCCAAGCGTTTGGTCGACTCTTCTCGTGACCAGAGAGAGTGTTGGCCATTTTTTGCCCAACTCAAGAATCAGCATAGCCATCCAACGTAAAACGTCCTCGCTATGCTGCCAGCCTTTTTGGCTTGTCTCGTTTACAGCGATGCGGACGAATTTTTTGATGATGATGAGCTGTTTCACCCTTTTTTATTATACTCGTACACTTGTACATTATATATTAATCTAAGTGTTAGCTTGTATAATGTAAATTATTTAAGAAAATCATTCTTAGTTTACAAGTTGCAATGTCATCAAACGGACACTAATCCAGACACAGGGCTATCTTCTCTCTCCTCAAGATGAGGTTGCAGTACTTTTTAATTTTCTTAAACCTCTGTAAATCAAGGAAAATGGAGGTGTTGCGCAAAAAAAAATATGCAAAATTTTATAAATGGCTCGTTATAAAAAAAAAAAACATCAAGATGTCACTAAATTGCTATTTAAAACGTGTACCTTGGAGAGATTCCATCATGAAACCATGTAAAAGATATATCAAACGATAGGTCTTATTGTTTTTTAGGGCATTTTTAAAACATATGTAAAATCTAGCAGTTCAAGCGCTCTCAGGAGCTGTGGTGGCTCTGTGGTATCGGCCCCAACTTACGTTGGGTTGGGGTCGTGGGTTCGAAATTTCGAACCCAGACAGGCGCTTTACTTTGTGTAAATAATTTCAACACCACTGCTCTCAAAACGGTGAAGGAAAACCTCGTGAGGAAACCGGCATGTCCTAGAACATAAAATTCGAAGAGATGAGAAATTTACCAACCCGTACTGGGCCCGCGTAGTTTACAAAGAGAGCTGGCCTGTGTCTTACCAGTTAGAACATTACAGGCGGATTATGCAAGCGCTTGGCCTCTTAATATTCACAAAATCTTAATATTCTTTCTCTGACAACCAACACACTACCTACACCGCAGCTGTTATATGCTAAAGAAACTTTGTCTGTTTATAACGGTACGCCTTTACTTCAACAGCTGAATGGAGTACACCATGACCTAAGTTAGGACAAAGGAAACTTTTCATCCCGTTGCTACGTTTTTGTGGGATAATTTCCGACCTCCATGCGGGCAAAAATCTGTTCAAATTCTTTATTGCGATTTCACCAATACTTGAAGTCGACTTACGGGACACACTGCAGTGGCAGATAAAGGTCACCACTTAGCTGAATATTGGCCATCTGCCAATTCCGCCACTTACCCCCGATCAGAAGCTTGATCAAGAACACTGATCATTAAAATTGCTGACAAATGTGGTTGTTGTGATGCTATTTTAATAAAAAAAGAGGGGCCGAGGGGTATGTAATAACCGCCGCCCCGGGTCGATCGATCAGAAGTGCTATTCAATAACCATCTCACCGTGAAAACTTAGGTGAAGTGAGAGTGTAGTGAGCTGTCAGTGCCACTGATGCTAGGGATTGAACAAGACGGGATGACACTGACAGCTCACTCCACGCAAGTCTTCACGGTGAGATTTAAACAGCTGCACCACTGATTGCGTAACTCACGATCAAACACAATCTGAATTTTGAAAGAAATCCACTGCTTCATATGTTCGAAAAACAATTCTGCTCAACAACGTAAATGACGCAATGAATGTTTTTGAACTGTCAAAATGAAAGCCCCACTGTTGGTGTGTTACCCCTCCGGTCTATAACGCTGAACTATAATGTATTTGTTGTAGAGGAAGCTCGATGAAACCGAAGTAAACAGGGACACTTTTAATTAGAAAAGTCTTCCCCTAAAGGAGTAGAAGTAAAAAGGACTGTGGAATTTCATAACATAACATCACGCCTTGTTTCCCCGAAGGGTTGGGCAGAGGTGTACCTATAGTACACCCACATTTCGCCAGTTATGTTTAAGTCCCATGTAATAGGGGGCGAGCCTATTGCCATCTACCGGGCACAAATCCAGACTTCGGGCTGCTACTGAGAAATTCCAGATAGAAAAACCCAATAACACGTTGCCCGACCTGGGAATCGAACTCAGGACCTCATGCTCAGCAGTAGCGATTGCGACCACTAGACCATCGTATTAATCGTCGTAATTTCGTATTGGAAAATTCGAAATCCACCACGCGGCAGACGAAGTTGCAGGCAAACGGTAGTCAATAAAAAAAATAGGGTGGCTATGAGCGGTGTTACAGAGCGCATTAACTTTTTAAAAGCAGGTCATTTGAAAATGGGGTAAACGCACGCACTGTAGGAAGTAAATGTTAGTAGAAAAGGTAAATCTGAAATAACTTGACTTTTTTTTTAAAGAGTTAACAACTACCCTCGTTGGTCTAGTGGTCGCAAGAGCTACTGCTGAGCATGAGGTCCTGGGTTCGATTCCCAGGTCGGGCAGTGTGTTATTGGGTTTTTCTATCTAGAATTTCTCAGTAGCAGCCCGGAGTCTGGATTTGTGCCCGTTTGATGGCAATAGGCTCGCCCCCTATTACATGGGACTTAAATATAACTGGCGAAATGTGGGTGTACTATAGGTACACCTCTGCCTAACCCTTCGGGGATTACAGGCGTGATGTTATGTATATGTAGTTAAAAAAGTATAAACTTAAAGGACATTTTAAAAAAGATCCAGTAGTTCATCAACATACTTATAATGTGTAAACCGTGTTTGTGCCTGATGGAATTCCCATTGAAAATAAACTTTTTACATAAAAACAACATCTGGCTTGCAAACAGTTAAAGCTCGTACACACTAGTGCGACGCGACAGCGCGACACAAAGGCACGGCGTGTCGCGCGACGAGCGGTGCCTTTCAGGCCGTCGTGCCGTTTTCCGGGAGCCTTTACGGGGCATTCTATATACTTAGAATTTAAAACATTAGGTGCCATGCGTATTTTATATTACACAAATTTCAATATCACTACTTGCTATGTAAATAACAGTGACTGCGTGATTTAATATTTTCATGATATGTACTATGTTGTTATATTATATTCCTAGAAAACAAACTCAAATAATTTATTTCCAGTAAACCCATCGATCACTAATAAAAGAAGAGTCTTTACAACTGAGATGCTTTACAACTCCTGCTGTTTATTAGGAATAAATAAAAAAAAAATGTTTTACGACGATTTCTTGACAAAATACCAATATTTACAATACAGTGATAACAATCATGTAATGGTAATATTAAAACTTACCGAAAATATGAAACTCCATCCTTTTTTAACGTCCTAGATGTGTTATTTTAACAGTTTTTAAATGAGCAACGAGGCATGTTTACCGTTCGAGCGTTCGAATGCTACTAGATTAAAAGCGCACCCGAATGTTCAAATGGGTGCGCGTTTGGTAAGCCCCTTTTTTGTCGCTGATTGTGTATCTAGTTCTTTAATAGTGATCGATGAGTAAACCAAATACTTTTGAATTGACAAGGAGACGGTCAGTCAGAAAGATGAAGCTAATGGCCGATTCAATATGTAGAAGAACGGGCACGAAACTCTACGGACAATCCTATAAAGCAAAATATAAGAAATAACCTTAGAACCGTGTAATGAATTGACTTGAAGATCAGTGTTGGAATGGTGGTCCTGGGGTATCAGCCTCGACTCGTAACGGTCGTGAGTTCGAACCTAGGCGCTTCACTTTGTGTAAATAATTTCATCACCACTACTCTCAAAACGGTGAACGAAAACATCGTGAGAAAACCGGAATGTTCTAGAGCCAAAAATTCGAAGACATGTGACATATCTATCAACCCGCACTGGGCCCGCGTGGTTGTTTACAGCCAACAATAATATAATATTTTTCTTTCTTTCTTACCTATACAAGCCACTCAACCTGTTGTCAAAAAAAGTCAAAAGTCAAAGCATTTATTTCAAATAGGCCCATAAAAAGGCACTTTTGAACGTCAAAATTTACATTAAAAATAGAACTGATTACATAATATTTTCATAAATGAACTGGCAAGGTACAGTCATTATATTAATCTTCTTAAATAGTTCCCTAAGAGATTCGCGGCGACGTAGATTGTAAATGGCTCTGACAGCTCTCTTTTGCAAAATAAAAATGGATTCAATGTCAGCAGCCCGGCCCCACAGTAAAATGCCGTATGACATAATGCTGTGGAAATAGCTAAAATAAACCAAACGTTGACTGACTAACTCGACACCTACTTATTTTATTGTGTTTTTAGCTAAGTCATCTCTAATCTTTTTATCACCTTTTATTTATATTTCTGTATCCTCTCTTAATAAGTATAAACTGTTTTCATTCTTTTATTATTCATTTCATTATTGTAATTATTATTATTCATTAATTAACGTTTTAATTAAAACATTACGCTCGCGATGTTATTTGCGCATTTATGAATAAAACAATATGGCGTCAGAAAACAGCTGTCACAATAATCGCCTTAATTACTTCATACATGTGTTTAAACAAGTGCACGTGAAGGTTGAGTAAACTTAACAAATATATGGGAATTAACTCGCAGGAACAATTTTTTGCTATTGTAGGTATGTACAGTATTATAACAAAAGCGCTGGCCACATGTAAGCCAACTTAGCTGCGATGGTATCGGGCCCTTGAGGCATTGAGAATTGGAATTATCATGTTGTCCTTCTTTCGATATTGAAACTTGAAACATCTAAGTGCCGATTTCACCAATGTTACTGAACACGTTCAGCGCACCTAAAACGCGTTCAAGAGCTAACGCACTGATTTGCCATTTGCCTGTAACACATTGTTGCCTGTAATTGTAACATTTTCGCTCCATAATTTTTTTTTCGAAAATCATGTATTTTAGATGATTATTTACATAAAAAACAAGATTGCTCGGCTTGCATGTCTTAAATAAATATGAATAATAAGTACAATTTAGTTTTTTTTATCCAGCCAAAAGATTTTTTTTCTCTAGGTTAATTTTATTTTAGAAACGAAATAAGAATTGAGACTTACGCCATTTCGTTTCGTGCTTGAACAACGCACATTGACGCGATGCGAACGCATCAGTAATAAGGTGAGTTTCAAAATCAAAATTCATTTATATTAAGCTGAGAATCAGCACGCCTGCCCTTCACCACTTCCTAGTGCTTTAGCTGGGAAGAAGTGGCACAACCAACTCCCCAGCAGCACAGCGGTCTGTTCAGTTAGAAAAATCTTGAAACTATACAATTTTATGGTATGCAAAGTAATAAAAATTCATATGTAACTTGGCCACGCCAATATACCCTAAAAAGAAAACAAAAAAAAAACAACATAACTTAATACACAAGTAAAAGCCTCCAGGCATAAAGGGCGTGACAGCTTACATATGCAATATTGGATTAATTTTTAAGTACACACAAATGCTAAATTAGGACCATCGAAGCTAATAAATTAACAGACCAATGACTTTAACAATAACAAAACCATAGACAGCAAGACGACCAGTCACCACAAGCAGCACCCGTTCACGAGCACAACGCAAAGATCAGCCATTACCCTCCTCGCCATTTTTGAGGGAAGGAGGCAACCCAACCCCCAACGCTACCGCAAGCAGTGACAACTAAGGGAGCATGACAAACTTGCTGCCGGTAGCTCAGTCAAGAATAATTTGATGATAAATTGTCGAGGTCGCTAGCTAACTACATATTGCAATACAACTTATTAAAAAACTTTGTAATGAGTAGATCATGTCAATAATAAATGAAGATAACTAAAAATAATTGACTTACATAGTCAATTAAAATAAATATACGAACTCGTTTACCCTGTCAGTAGGTAAGCTGATTCTGGAGAAAGAACATAAACATTGTCTTGAGTTAATCACAGCGACCAACTGTTCTTATCGTTTAAGTAGTCGTTAATGGAATAATATGTCTTTGAACAAAGGTTGGATTTTACTTGAGCTTTATACGCATTAAAAGGCAAATCTACCAGAGAACTACCCTCTTCTTTGTTTTTTTTTCTTCTTTAAAAGGTTATAACAAGCCGACAAATGAGTTATGAACCTTATGAAGCCGGTGAAAAGGAGCACGTAGTTTGTTCTTATTTCTAGTGTTAACATTGAATTAGTGTTAACATTGTGAAAATAACTGTTTTTAGTGTATAAGTGTATATTTTGCCTGATATATACTATGTTGTGAATTGTGATGCTTACCGTGAGAATAACAATAACTTTAAAATCTCTTAGAAAAACTCTGGCTCCTAGCTGATAAATTGCTCGGACAGCTCGTTTTTGAAGGACGAATATATTTAGATTATCAGCAGCTTTGCCCCACAGCAGAATAATGTAGGACATAACGCTGTGGAAATAACTAAAATAGACTAACTGAGCTGTATCAACGTCAGTGTATTGTCTTACTTTGCCCACTGAAGGCCCCACTGAAGTTTGGCATCTACTGTTATGCTCAGAAGTTTAACACGTAGCGAAGCTTGCGTGGAAATGATTTTAGAGTACCCGCGTAAAACATTAACAGTAGGAATGGCTTTCATTTTGACAGTTCAATAACATGAATTGCGTTGTTTGCGCTATTGAGCACACATGTTTTTCGAACACATGAAGCAATGGATTAGCAATATCCTTAAACGCCCGGGTGTCTCCATTGTGTGGATCGCCTGGAGGACACGGTGCAGCATACGGTGGAGGTCTGCCCAGCAAGGGGAGAGCACCGCCGTGACCTCGCGGGGAGAGAACATTGCGCCCTCGCCGGCGCCTGTGCCGGGAAAATCCTGCACATTCCCGGCCATCGTAGGCGCGGGCTTGCGGACGGCGAACAATGAGTAGTTCGCCGTCCGGTAAGCACCAGGCCTGGGAAGACTGCTTGTCGTGATCCACGCGCGCCTCAAAGAGATGCCAGCACTCAGTGTCGGGGTCCAATAGGCCCGATGCCTGCCAGAGTCGCGGGTTGTTCGAAAGAGAAACCGTGGCCTCGGCACAGGCAACTGAAAAAACACGGGTGGGTTTACGTCAGTAAAAGTCTGACACGCCCACCCAGAGCGGGAGAAATCATTTGATGATTTCCCAACCAAAAAAAAAAGGGTGCTGGTATTAACGTTGGATTTTGTTGCGGTTTTCAACAATATTAAGAATTCCTTACATTTACATTACTTACTTTCCTTACTCGTACTTCACCTATTAACTGTTTTTCTTATCTCTTTTAATTGCGTCATTATAAGCAGTAAACCTTACATTGCTGTTATACGAGTATCTGTAATTACTGTCTGAATTTCTGACAGAAACGTCTCATCTAGATCGTTATTTATTTCTTATACTGAATATAGTTTTTAAAGTGTGTTTTTTCTTTTTCCTCAGAACAACTACCAAAAAACGATGACCTGAACAAAGTATGAAACAGCGCCATCTAGCGGCCAATGGGCGGAATACGTAAGATGCAACTAGCACCATCTGTTGAGTGCTAAACGAGATGCCACGCTTAAAATATGCGTCGGTTGCCAGAGTTGTTGTTATACTCGGCCTCTTTTGTCTGTGGCTACAGATTATGCTCTCGGCGTCTGGCGGGGGCATGTATAGAGATGGAGGTATGACTTTTTCTTATTTTTTTAATAGATGATGTTCTTTTATACAGGACGCAAAAGGAATTTTGGCGGGCATGGAATGGACCCAACGAAATATTAGTTTAGAACTGGAATGCCCAAATAGGTGCCTTCTTAATAAAATATCATAGAATCACGCCTGTTATCCCGGATACGCTAAGGTGTATCTTAACCACACCCACATTATTATATTGAAACTTTACATGTGCCTAGTATTCAAGAGGCGAAACAAAGGTGTACTATACCTACTAGGTACATCTCTACCAAACCCTTCGGGCAGATAAGGCGTGATTTTTTGTATTCAAGAAGACGAAATCGAATAGTGAAAAATTGTCAAAGAAACTTGTAGAATCCTGTTGATCCGATATTTAAGCTGATTACATCACTAAACCGAATCTCTTGTGCAGGCACGCTTCACTCTTCAACTGTTTCCCGCCATTCATGGTGAACTGACAGTTGACGTTAGCGACAGCTACCTCACTACTGAGGTGTTCTTTTTTTAATTCATGACCATAGATATACTATTGATATGCATGAGATATTGTTTACATAACTTTTAAATAGAAACACCACAGTACTATTTGGCAGAAGCTCAAAATAGCCCAACAAATTTGCAAAATGGCTATTTTGCGAAAAAGTCGGTCACCGACTGAACTAACGGGCATTCTCATTTAGAATTGAATGGTTTAACTTTGTTTTAACAGATTTATTTTTTTATAATTTCAGATAAAAATCAAAACGATATAAAATTAAGAGGCCTGTTGATTAAACGTTTAACGAAAAGTATTATGAAAGGTTTTTAAATGTTTTGTTTCAATTAGTAATACTGGTCTCATTTTAAATAATTTGTGGGAATCTGTTTTCAATAATGCCGTCTTTTTTCTGTTGTTTTTACATTCCTACTTGTTTCTTGAATTAATTTTCTTGTTTCGATTTTTTTTACTTATTTAACTGTTTATTGCGAGTTTCTCATACGTTTGCTTTGAACAGTTCTTGGCATTTATTATTTTCAAATCTGTTGGTTAACTTTGAATTACTTATGTGTTTTAATTCAACCTATTACAAAACTGGTGTTCGAAATCTTTATTTATGTTTATTTTACAAGCTTAATTTGAGCTCAATGTATTTGTAACGATGTATATGAGAGAGGATGTAGAAGTAAGAATAAGTGCCAGTTCCACCAATGAAACTGAACGCGATCGGCACATTTAAACCGTGTTCAAGAACTGTCACTTAGCAATGATGACACTGTCAACTCTTTGACGTGGTTTCGATGTGCTGATAGCGTTCAGTTTCATTGGTGTAATTCGCCCTTGGGGGCTGATTTTCCCAACATCAGCTACATCTGTTTATCGTGGAATAGAATTGAAATTTGACAGTATTGTATGTACAACTGTCAAAAATAAAAAATAATTCCTCGGATAAAGTTATCTGGCGTTGGTATTTTAAGCCATTATGGTATGCTTAATGAAATAATAAAAGTAGCACAGTCTAAACGGTGTTTTAAGATGCAAGTCATTTGTTGCTTCAATTTTATTGTTCTATTTTATCAGGCAAGAAACTTGCATCACAATTCATCTCGCGGATTTATTGTAATAAATCAAATATTTGATATTTCTTGGCTAAGCATAATTTTAAAACTTTTCAGATAACGATTCCAAAACCGATTCCGATACTAACCCAATATTGGATTCAGTTCTACTAATGTTGCCATATCAAGGTTTTATTTTATTTTATTTTCTGTGTTTTGTTTTTTCTAAATATTTTATGTGACGCTATCAGAAGTGATTAAGATGCAAAAAACAAATGTTTTATTTCTTTTTTTCTTTCCGTATTTTGTCGCTAAATATTGTGAAAATGAGCCAAACCATGTACTGCTAAATGTTTCAACAATTCTTCTGTTTAAAACAATAATTGCCCCCATTTTTCATTACTGTATTTTTTGTAAACATGTATAATTTTTGTTATGAATCACATTTTCACCAACATTTTGAGCAATTCTTGGCAACTTCCTGGGCATCACCTTAAGTTGCTCGGCGTTGTCGGATGTCAGTGAACTGTCAAAAATTGCGCAAAATTATTTTCCCATAATACTCAATACAGAGTTGCAATTTGCAAAAAAACGTTAGAAAAATTGTTTTTTTCGTTTAAATCAACATAAATCTGCCAATCAACATAATACCGGCTTTCTTTACATTCCTTGATGTTAGGTTACACGAGGGACATAATAAGGGAGCCTCGTTGGTCCAGTGATTCCCGGGCTGGGCAAAATGTTATTGGGTGCAGCAGCCCGAAGTCTAGATTTGTGCCCGGCGTTTGGCAACGGATTGTAGTACTCATGAAAATGAACAACTTTTATTAAGGGAAAGAAAGAGGCAACGAAATTTGAAAAGCAAAGGCAGCTTTCTACAATGCCAAGCATCCCTACTCGATCAAAATGTAGGCAACATCAGATATTTTAAATTTCGAACATTATACGAGAGTTGGTCCCATTATCATTCACAGGCCAACTTCACCCTCTGCTGCACGCTTCGCATGACAACATAAAAACGAGTTGTGTCGATGTAAGAATAGACAATTCATTTTGTCTATTCTTCGGTCGACAAAAATTGGTCATGCAACGCATAGTCCTCTCTTTTCTTATGCCAATCCCCACGCCTGTGCTCCTGTGCCAGCCTCATCCAGGTTCTACCCGCGATGGCAACAATATCGTCCGTCCATCTTGCCGCCGGACGACCGACACTTCGTCTTCCAGTCCTTGGACGCCACTCGGTCACTGCCTTACTCCACCGTTCAACACTGCGCCTTGCCAATTGGTCCCTTATTAAAATTTATTAATTTTCTTGAGTATTACACTCCAGCCAGTTATCCTAAAATCCTGTTTAATCTTGTAAATAACTCCTAACATAATACTCTTATTTTGCTATTTCGGGTCTGTCCTTTTCGGTGACGCTAAATATGCTATTTTATGTTTTTAAATCCATGAAAAATAAAGGACCTAGATATACAAATCTTCCTAACTTCCTACACATATTATAAATTACACTACCTGCCTCCACGAGCGTTGACCGCGGACTGACTGAGCGCAGTAGCCGATTCATGAAAGCCGATAAAATCAGCCTACAATATTCTCACTGCTGGGACAGATGCCTCGTCTCGGTGGGAGGGAGTGGGTCGTAATCTACCGTTTGTAGATGTTACGTCTTCCCTCCAACCAGCGCTGGGGCTCTGTCTTGCATAGGTTCGCAGCATAATGCTGAACACTAGCCGTTTTGTGTGGATGTGACGCATGTTTCCCCCAACCTTTTATTTTTATAAGTGTTTTATAATTTGTCAAGTTAACAGCAAATAACGTTTTTTCTTTCTTTCTTTCTTCGAATTTTTGGTTCGTGCATGCCGGTTTCCTCACGATGTTTTCCTTCATCATATGAGAGCACTGGTGATAAAATAATTTACACATAGTAAAGCGCCTTTCTGGGATCGATCCTGTCAGGATAGGCGTACCCTCCCGGTGCGGCGGCACAACGAAAATAATTTATTTGTGCTGCTGCAGTTTACGTAAACTATCCATAGATGGCGCTATGATTTTATTTTATTAAAACCGAGGCAGATAGAACTTCATGTACATGATAGGGCACTAGGGCGTCCCCACCCGGTGTTTCCTCTCACATGTGCCTTTTTTGTAAACATAGAAATTGATAAAATATTGCAATTGCAATTAAACAACAATTGTGAAACTGTTAACGTAAATAAAAAAACTGTGTTTGTTATATTTTGATATCAAAACACTTCATAATATAATTGATTGTAGGGATTAATTGTGAAGATTCTTGTCCTTGCTTGAACAAGCACTCAATTAATTCTGAACTGATTAAAATCATCATGTCTGTAATCCTCAAAGGGGCTGGCAGAGCTGGTACAGCATTTTTTTAATATTCCGGGGTGGAAAATCCTCATTGATGTGCTCCGCCCTGGGGCGGGCAGTGGGGTCTGTCAGACTGTCACTGACTAAAAACCATCCCGGTGTTCCATCTCACACCTACTTCGGGGTCGCGGGAACATACGATTCTTCCGCAACCCCGATTGGTGCCGGCCCGCCTCGGCGGGCCTCCTCGGGTTGAAGGGGGGAGTGAGGTGTTTGACTCCCCCCGCAACGTCTAAGAGGGTTCGCGCGTGGAACACTGCGCGCCGCCACCTCGGGTCCTGATGTATGGAGGGCGGCGGACGTCCCCGAGTCCGCCGTCCCTGGACCCATTTAGGGCTGGAAGAGGGCGTTGTCCGCCCTTCGCCTACGACCAACCCCTTACGAGTCGGATAAATGGCCCCGTCGCCTACCATTTTTCGGCTGCAGAGGATAGGGCGAGCGGCCAACAACATACCGACACTCCCATTCCCCTGCGGCTCCACCGCGTCCGCCATCAAACGGTGGCGACCCCGTTAAGGCGGCAGAAGGTAGGGAGAGTGGCGTACCGCAATACTGGCACTCCTCTCCCGCTGCAGCCTCAGTTGCGATGTCGCAAGTGAGTTGTCTAAGCGGCACCGCAACCATGGCCGCTACGTCATCGGCATTTCGGCAAAAGCCCTGACGAGCGGCCCCTCCTCGGGTTCCTCTTAGCTTCACAGTGGGGTACCCCAAGCCACGCTTACTGAGCCCCCCCGCCTCGTCAAAGCGGAAACCCACCTTGGGGCTGGTACAGCATTGCCAACCAAACACTTCTTACACTCACTATTCGCCAGTAATGTTAAAGTTCCATGTTACAGGGGTCGAACCTATTCCCAACAACCGGGTCATATATCCTCCTAGGGCGTCCATTCCCGACGTTTCCACTCATATCTTCCTTGTAAATACCTCTTGTTAGTCGCCATTCCAAACCAACATGACCAAACCATCTCAGCGAGTATGCTACGAAATTTTCAATTTTTGTCACTTCATCTTCTTTTTAAGCGCACGGTTGCCTTATTACATCATTCCTCAGCTTTTCATTCAGAGTCATACCACACATGCACAATATAATACTGTGACACATGCTTCGCAAGGAACGCATTTCCATGCCTCTTTGGCCACACCCAATATTCACTTCCATACATAAGCGTAGGCACCAGCACACCATTGTGTACAGCCAGTCGAGCCTTTTTGGACATCTATTTTTGTTGGTTGGTCACAGTTGCATGTGTAGTCCAATCACTTTATTTCCCGCATTTACTCTCCTTCCCACATCTTCATCAATCATTCTATCCCTTGTAAACCGACTCCCCAAATATACGAACTCACTTGCTCCACACTCTTCACACACCGATACATCCTCTTCTCTTTCAAACACCATGACCTTCGTCTTATTCTTATTTATATTCATCTCTTTCCATTGCAGTCATCGACACCATGTCTTTCAACCGTTCTGCTGACGAAACAAGTAGAACTTGATCAAATGCGTAAAACTTGATGTGCACTTTATAATGGCCGATTACTGTAAAAGATGTTCATCTATATTTTGTTTATCTGGATCCTTTATTTTCATGGTACATGTGTTTAAGAAAATAATTTGTTTGTGCTGCTGGCAGTTTGCGTAAACTCCCCATAGATGGCGCTGTTCCCCATTTTAGATTTAAGTTGTTTATAAGATGAATTTATTATATTATTAGATCAACAAAGCCTAACATAATAACAGAACAAAAATAAAACTTGGATAAAAGATAATTTCTGGTCATATTTAAAGGAATAAAAAAAATAAAAAAAAATGCATGCTGTTAGATTCTCATATCCGCTGTTGAGCATAGATAACCTCATAGACTTATTTAATCAGTGTAGCACACAGGAACAGCGTGTTAACCGGACCTAACATAATAATTACTGTATAATAATATTTATAACGTGTTTTTTTATATCCCATAGCACTGTTGTTATAATCTATAAGTTTAAATAATACAAAAAGTCCTAGAATATGGGGTACACAAATGCATAGTTTCGAAGATATCATCAATCATTATACGTGTGTGTAGGTATCTAAGTTTCGTTAATAAATACGAGTATATAATTTTCTACCTACAGCAAAAAAAAATGACATTGTCATCTTTCACGTAAGGGTGTTTTACATCAATAATCGTGAGTTTGTTGAATTATTTTGTAAGAAAATATAAACCAAAAATGAATATGATTGAAAAATAATTCATATGCCAGTTGAGTCTTCGATAAGGTCTCATTCATAGTCATACCGTAGAGTAAAAAAACACCTTGTAAAATACGTGATCGACTTCTTCGATCGAGATTCTATCTGCAATGGCTGCAAATAAATAAGTAAACGTCCTTGTCACATATGAATTCAGTTCCCACGAAATACCGATTGATTATTGCGGTGGACTACATCATAATTATGGAATTAGCCATGTGCAGTACATAGGTACATTTAATTAGCAGAAATACTGGCAGTAAGCCAAGTTTACGTTATTTTAGAGTACTTGACACATTTCCCACAAATATGAATGATACAAGAGACATTATTTTCATTATGTTACTCAATAGATCTTCGAAATGTTTGAGTATGTACACGTAACGCCATCTGTTGAAAGAATTCTGAATTAAATTATTTGGGCAGATTTGATGGTCTCTTGAATTGTTTGCGGAGATATTAATTACTACTTAGGTGTTGACGTTTACATCGAATAAAAAACTTGCTTAGCTTACAAAAATCTAATTTGAACTCTATCATAATTGCGTTATGATTGTTTTCACAATCCATACCTCGTCATCTATGCTCAAAATATTTAGGCAGTGCTACAACTTTAAAATTGCTAACCTACAGGACAATCCATATTCAACTCAATCGTCATCGTATTAAGATCGTTTTACCTTATCACTGGCCATCTTCGTCACCTCTTCCAAAACGTTACAACTACTAGCTACAGCACAATGTAATCTGAACTCTATACTTAAACGAATGCGATTGATTTCAGAAGAGCTGATGAATGCTAACGACACTTCGGACCAGGTACTGGCGCTGGTGCCTCCTGAATTACATAAGTACTTGACCGTACATCCTAGGAATTATACAGGTTGGTCTAACATTATTTTTATTATCTTGTAAGCCTAATAAACACGGTGCATTACAATAACTTGTAGCATATCGTAAACGTCGCCCGCAGACAGGAGCCACACGAGTCTAGTAGAAAAATTTGCTCGATGGTTTAAGCCGTGTCTAAAGAAAAACCTTATTTTGTAATAAAACGGCTAGTGTAAGCAAAATGTCTTACATATTTGCAAATGTCACTAGGGCCGTATTCTTTGCGGCATTGAACGGCGGCGGCGCGAAGCGGCAACGCAGACCTGTGGTATAATTGTGTAACACACTAACACAGTAGACCAATGGCTATATATGACAGTACAGTTATATTTTGAAAGTTCAACATTCATTGCGTTATTTACGTTGTTGAGAAAACAATTTTTTTAAACATATGAAGCAATGAATTAGAAAATTCCTTCAAAATGATTCAGATTGTGGTTCATTGTGTGTGCGTTCTCGATGACAACGGACAGTTCGATTGCGTAAAAACGCAAGTGTTGTTTAGCGAGTGTTATAATATTCCATAATGGCATGGGTCGCAACTCGAACGAACAAATTATAGTCTTTAAAAAGAACATAGATGGCAGCATAGGTAACCATTATGAAATTAGCAATCACTAAAAAGCGTTAAGCGGCAGAATTTTGGCTGTAGTATGATTGTTAAAAATCAAATCTTCCTTGTTTAAGGGTGATTTATCTATTTACACTCTTAGTGCACGTATTTTCACTTCCTTTAACTTCAATTCGAACCTCTTTTAATGATAAAAGTAGCTGTTAATCATTTTGTTTAGAGCTCTTGGCAATAGATGGCGTTTTACTCAATTTGTCCTGTCATCACAGTAACCACTATCGTTACTAATTTACATCAAACAACTATTTTTGATCTATTTCTTTACATAGAAATATAAAAGAAATCTAATAAAATGTTTTTCTGAACCCGGAACTACATACTGCCTTCTGTTATGTCTAACTATCTATATGTTAATATTTTGTGAATAGTGGATCTCCACTTGGTACAAGCTGTTGCTGACCACAATTTTGGGTTTCATACACTTCGTCTTTTGCCTTCTATTTTGGCTGTTCGAATAAACCTCTCGCTATTAGCTGCTAATGTGATAATTAAATTATAAACATTATCCCATAAAAAACAATTTTCCGGGCAACTTTTCCTTTTTTCGTTTCCCTAAAAACCTTACTCGGAGTTCGGACTATGACGAATATTTAAAAAGGAAAACTAACCAAATCGATCCCGCCGTTCTCAAATGATGCGCTCACTAACGAACATCATTTCATAAATTTATATATTGAGTTTTATTTTATTTCTCTGCATCTAAACAAAAAAGCAGTAAATTTTTAGCTTCTCAATTATAATATCCTTCTTAAATTTTTCAGCAAACTCCACAGAGCGCATAGCAGTTAAGAATATAACAGAAATCAAAAGAGCAATCAAAAGATACAATGACGCGCAGACGATATACAACGAGGACATCTTCGGAGCAGTACAAAACGACACTGTTGTGATAGCAATACAGGTGAGCAATCAAACACGATATAATATAGAGAGCAATCAACATAATATAAGAAGCAATCAAAAGGTACAATAACGCACAGACGATATACAACGAGGACATCTTCGGAGCAGTACAAAACGACACTATTGTTAAAGCGATACAGGTGAGCAATCAAACACGATATAATATAGACAGCAATCAACATAAGTAATATAAAGGGAAATCAAAAGGTGAAGACGATATACATCGAGGACATCTTCGGAGTAGTACAAAACGACACTGTTGTTATAGCGGTAGAGGTGAGCAATCAAACACGATAAAATATAGAGAGCAATCAACACAATATAGAGAGCAATCAACATAATATTGAAAGCAATCAACATAATATCGAAAGCAATCAACATAACATCGAAATCAATCAACATAATATAGAGAGCAATCAACGTAATATAAAGAGCAATCAAGTGAGCAATTCAAATTAATAATGATGGTTGTAAAGGGAACATAACCTAAGCACCGGCACGATTTCATTACAGTGTTGTTAATTATAACTCAACCGTAATTTGTAGGCCTTGGAGTAACAAAAAATCCTCGTTATTAATTTATGACGGACAAATTCTTGCATAAACGACTGAAAGGATTTGGGTGACTTTTGGCACAGTTCAAAACCTGGATTAACACATATGATAAGAGTACTTGTTGTCCTGGTCCCGGCTAATAGTGAAGACCACTCAGAAGTTACTAAATAAAAAGCTTTATTTCAGTACATAACTATTTATTTATCTGTTACAACACAAGATTCATATAAAAAAAAAAAACCGAACACAAACAAAAACCATTAAAAACGGCTGATCAGATTTTCTTCTTTTTTTTCCTTTTTTTAGCTTATAACACTCGAACATGTCAACATAAAAAAAACGGGTTTGCGATGCCAAAGCATGCACACATTGAACTTATAACGCCTCCCTTTTACCTTCGGGGTTTGAAAACAGGCAGCAATTTTTATCCCATCAATGCACTGTAGCGTTAAGGTGCAGATGTACGACTTTTAATGATTTTAAATTGAACATCACGTTTTAACGACTAGACTTATTTGTTTGAAAAAAAATATATGTTATATTAGACAGTTTTCTCCATAATTTGATATGTGAATATATTAAATTATATTTTTATAACATAGTGTAATAAATTTGTTAATTAATGTCTAACGCGGACAAAAAAACGTTAATCACGTAAAAACTATCGGGCGTATTTCCATGAAACTTTGACCATTTAAAAGACAATTTAATGACCTATATTTTAGTATACGGCTTTTATTAGTATTTTGTATGATAAATAATGGTGGGTTGTTTTTCGAATAAACTTGGTGCGCGTTTAAGCGGGGGCCTCTTGCGGGCGACGGGCGGCAGTGCATCGCTGACCACTGTCACGGGTAGACGCTAACACTACAAAGGAAATACACACACAACAACAACATCACGCCTTGTTTCACCGAATGTTTGGGCAGAGGTGTACCTATAGTACACCCACATTTCGCCAGTTACGGTTATGTCCCATGTAATAGGGGGCGAGCCTATTGCCATCAACCGGGCACAAATCCAGACTCCGGGGCTTTATTGAGAAATTCCAGATAGAAAAACCCAATAACACGTTGCCCGACCTGGGACCTGGAACTTATTATTAATGAGTTTTTAGAATTTAGAGAAAGAGCTTTCTATAATTGGTTATTTAGAAATATCGTCACTTTAATCAGCCATTTACGAAGCAAATTACGAAGCCATCGTCTGCGCTTTCTGTACATCAAACGTTGTGGAAAAGTAACTTTTAATTTTAGTGTGCAAATTGATGCATACAACGACATAGGGACTGTAGGCAAGGGCGGATCCAGGATTTTTTTTCTGGCGCGGGGGGGGGGGGGCACAAGTATGTATATGATATATATATATATATATGTATATGAAGGTTTATGAAAGTGTCAAAACAATTGAAAAATTAAAATGTTTAGTAAAGACAGTTTTCTTTTATGTTTCCTGCTAAAGATATCCAGCACTTCATTAGCGTCCATTTTTGCCGCAACGTCTTGATGGATCTCCACAGTTAACAGAAATACCGTCTAGGGTTCCCCCCCCCCCCCCCCTCTTAAATCAGCCCCTGACCGTGGGAATATTTTAAAGTCAAGTTAGAACTTGTTTCCGTAAAAAACTTTTTTTTTCTTTACTTTGACCTTCAAAATCTCCGTTACCAGAAGGTTCCCAGGTATGGTCTGGTCTGCAGGAGACGCCCTGGGCGTCTGGAGTCGCCTGTAGATTCGCGGCCACCGTAGGCGCGGGCTTGCGGACGGCGAGCAATGTGTAGCTCGCCGTCCGGTAAGGACCAGGCCAGGGTCGACGGCGTGTCGTCTTCTACGCGCGTCTCAAAGAGATGTCAGCACTAATAGACGGGGTCGCGGGTTGTTCGTATGAGATACCGTTGCACCTGGCACAGGTAACTGAAGGAACACGTGTGGGTTTTAGACAGTAAAAGTCTGACACGCCCTTCCGCTCCACCCAGAGCAGGAGAAGTCATTTGAAGATATCCTAACAAAAAAAAAAAAAAATGGCACAATAGAATTATCTTTTAACGGGAAGAACACGCGACTCACAGCTTCGGTACGGGTATTTCTACAACCTGTATAAATTTGGAAAATCAAGCTAAAAACTTGGGTTTTGCCATTTTCCTCCGCGCCAGGACCAAACCTTTGCCAGCTAATCCAGTCAAAGACACTTTTTTAGGAAAAAGGGTCGTCGTTATAAGTTTTTTAGTTTTGCGTTCCTTATCTTTTTCTTCTGACGTTTTAACTTCTTTCCTTGAAGGGGATCCTGGTAGATGTTCCATCCAGATGAACTGGTCTTCCTCTTGTATGTTGGCTTGAAGACGGAATCTTCTGGGAACCTGAAAAAAAAGAAGTTTAATTTGTATAGCCGATAGGACGTGCAACTTTAGTGAACACATTGCTAGCAGAACAGCTGGCCGATGGGGTCGAAAGGTTCTGGAGACGCGACCGCGTACCTGAAGACGTAGCGTTGAAAGGCCTCCCGCAAGGTGGACCGAAGACCTTGTGAAGGCCACAGGAATCCGCTGGATGCGGGAAGCACAGAACCGGTTGAAGTGGCGGAGCTTGGGGGAGGCCTATGTACAACAGTTGACGTCATCATCATCATCGTCAACATCCACGGCCCGACTTCACCCACTGCTGAGCAAAGGCCTCTCTTTCCTCATGCCAATCTCGACGCTCCCGTGCCAGCCTTATCCAGATTCTACCCGCGATTGCAACAATATCTTACTTCCATTCATATTATTAACTAGCTCCTTAGCTAGCCAGCCAGTACTTCCGCGAGAAATTTCTTTTACTACCATCCCACTCAGCGCTCTTTCTTCTAAGCGTTCGTTTTGACTTTTTTTATTTTAGCTTGGCTCTTAATGGCCATAACGTGAAGTTAATTAATTATGCCTATAGTCTTCCTCAGAAAATGGACTATCAAATGGAAAAATATTTTTTTTTAATCCGACTGGTTTTTCCAAAGATTAGCGCGTTCAAAAAAACAAGCAAATGCTTCAGCTTTATTATTACCATAGATTTACTCTCTGTAAGCGCGGACCCAGTGCGGGTTGGTAGATGTCACATGTCTTCGAATTTTTGGTTTTACGACATGCGTGTTTCCTTACGATGTTTTCCTTTATCGTTTTGAGAGAATAACGTACACATTAGATACATAAAAAATACATTCATAAGAAATTTTAATATAATGAAAGAGGTCTCGATGTTTTGTGAAGGCGTAAAAACCGTGCAACGCAGGGGCGGGGCTAGTTAATTTTAAAAGTAAAGCATATACTCAAATCGCGTACCCTTTTATAAAAAAGTCAGTATCTCGATTTAGAAAGAAGAAAGAAAAAACGTTCATTTGCGATAAACATGACGCAAAAAAAAGACCAAATACTCGAAAAAAATGGTTGTGGGAATCATGCGTCACATCCTCGCAAAACGGCTATCGCTCAGCATAATGCTGCGACCCTATGAAAGACAGAGCCCCAGCGTTTGTTTCACTAATGTTCTTACCGTATATTCATTGCAGAACTCCTCAGGAGGCTGATAATGCGGTATAAACGTCAGCGGCAACTTTGTTTTTGGTTTCCTCGCAATTAACACCTTCGGCCAGTCTGGCTTTTGGAACCTGTATAAATGTGAAAACAGATTTCAATATATGCGCTTCAGCATTCATAGTCCATCTTCGGAAAAAAGAACGCGCGATGAAATAATATGGAGCTGCTACAACCATGTAATTCACTTTTGAGTGATAGATGTCGCGGTCCGACCAACACAACAGCGTGATCGCTTCATACAAATGCTCAATAATAGGTGAACTGCTACAAAGAACGGCAGAGAAAAACTTAGGACCTTTGTCTCTTTGGAGGGTTACTCTGGCGCGACATTCGTGCTAATTCGGAAACACGATGATTACCGAAGCGATTCGATTAGCGATGACGCTAGTAGAAAACCTAAAAAATATATGGCAATGACATAAGCTATCGAAATGTCACGTGATCATAGATGGTAGCGTAGTATCACAGTGAAGCGATAGCGATTGTAGAAATAGAGTCGCTCCGAAGCGAATGCCATTTGTTTAGATTCTCTGAACCTAGAATTAATATTAGTCTGAATTCGCCAATCCGCCTTGAGCAAGCGTGGCAATCAATGATCATGCCTTCTCTATATGAGAACAGGCGTTTGCAGGTATCATTATAATGGCATGTAAGTCGAAGTTTGCACAGACGTAAAAATTGCGGGATTTTTTTCGCGCACTGGGTTTCCAACGTACTACTTAGCGCGTAGAGTTGAAAATCCAACAGTATGTTTTTCCGACGCGCTGTTGACGCGACGCGATGCCCTCTATTGGATTCTCAATGCTCGGTTCAACATTGAGAGTTGAAAATCCAGTGTGCAGCAAAACCCGCTTCGATTGCATTACGTCCCTGGGCACTTTCCAACAACTGGTGTCGTATAACATGATAAAATCGCCTTCAAATCGAATAAGACAGACGTAGACAGACGTAGGGAAAATATTTGACTAACCATACCAAATCCCAGTGATTAAGGTAGACTGGTTCCGGCATTATTATTTTCATCCACCGAAGAATATCACTCCTGAAATAAAAATGTCGGTTATTAGTTGAAACTTCACTTCCGAAATGAGGGTATTAGACCGGGAACGAGCTAAGTCCGATTGACATCTGACGGTAAGTGTTCAAGTGCATTGGCGCGGATCGAAACGGAATTTGCAATTGACTGAAAAACACGTTTATTGTCTCGATCGTCTTAAAGTCTACATTGTTATTGCATTCTCCATCAGGAGTTTTATGGCGGCATCTACACCGATATATGCGAACATCGCATCACATTGACGTCACACAAATCCTGCATCGCGCAATCAGAGTTTACCGCGCAGCTAGCAGATATACAACTTCCCGACATCAATCATCGGGCAGTTGCCCACCAGATACGACATCCATCTGGTCGGAGGATCCTCCCTTTTTCAAGAGTATGAGTGAACATTACATACACCCTGTTCTCCTAAGCAGCTCGGTTAAGCACAAATGAATATATGGCAAAAATCAAGCTTCCTTTCTACAGGGTTATTCTTAATATGTCAGCAATCCATTAAGCGCATGTAAGGGAGGACATTTGCAACCAAATGAATCCTCATGACCCCTAAATAAGCAAATGTCAACCATTTTCGAGATTTTTTTTTTTTTTTTTTTAATATCTGGTATGTTTTTGTATCTCGTTGGATAGCTGAGAAGTTTTACATGTTCTGCCGATAAAGTACATCCGTGTATTTTTTTTGTTTTTTCAAAAATGGGTCATTTTGGTCAAATAACCTGCTGAAAATGATTAAAATTGTAAAGATTAGCTCTGATTAAAAAAAAAATTAAGATAATTGTCGTTTTATGAATTGAAGTTGAAGCAGATAATAAAAATAAAACCATGATGATTGTCCAGGATACGACGTAATTATAGTCAGTCGAAAAGGTAGTTTTTAATGGCCTGAAAAGGCAAAAGAATGATTAGCAAACTTGACGTGGCCGTAAGATGGTTGGTTCATGTTGTGAGGATTTTATCTATTCATCATTAAAAAGTAAGTTGGAGTCTCATTTCCTACGAAATGTACGGTAAAAGTTTATTGCGATTTCTGTCTTTTCAACTAGAACTCAAACCTCAGTTGGTCCCGTAGAGTTTTTTGATCCTTAATGGAAATAGAGGGCCTAGACAAAGAAACATTCGTAACATTTGATTAGAGATGACGCCAGTAGAAAAGCCAAAAAATGTATGGGGTTGACATAAGCTATCGATATGTCACGTGATCATAGGTCATAGCGTAGTATCATAGTGAAGCGATAGCGATAGCGATTGTTTAAATAGAATCGCTCCGAAGCGAATGCCATTTGTCTAGGACCTCTGGATCGATTGGCATAAAAAAAAGGTTTTTGGGAAAATTCCCCATTCTTGCTGACTAAGAGAGAAAGAGCTACTGCTGAGCATGAGGTCCTGGGTTCGATTCCCGGATCGGGCAAAGTGTTATTGGGTTTTGTCTATCTAGAATTTCTCAGTAGCAGCCCGGAGTCTGGATTTGTGCGGTTGATGGCAATAGGCTCGTCCCCTATTACATGGGACTTAAGCATAACTGGCGAAATGTGGGTGTACTATCGGTACACCTCTGCCTAACCCTTCTGGGATTACAGGCTGTTATGGATGGATGGATGTTTTGTTTTAATGTTTTATATAGGATCGTTTTCTTGTAGCTACAACGATTAAGGCACCAACCCATTCTGCCCTGTCTCAAAAATCCTCGTTTTGAAGTTTTTGCCTAGGTACCATGGGATAATTTTGCGAGTTTATGTATGTTTACCTGTTCCAATTCTGTCGAATCCCCCAGCTAGGTCCAGTACTGGCTTTGAACCACGTACAGTGAGTCAAAGGCTTCCGAATAGGCAGACCAATACTTCTTGTAAAAAGAACGTAGTCTGTCATAAATACTTTTCTAATTTCTGATGTTATTGTCTGAAAAAAATGTGTTTTTAAGGTACATCAAAATATAAAAACTCTTTTAGGATTACTTCGTTATCTGCCGTCCGTCCGTCTGTCTGTCAATCCGTCAAGACCTTTTTTCTCAGGAACGCGTGAAGGTATCAAGTTGAAATTAATATCAAATACGTAGGTCTACGGTGCTTTCGAGCTCTAAAAAATAAAAAAACGGCGATTTATGCGACATATATTTTGATACTTGCAAACAAATCAAAACCTGTAGGGTATTTCCCGTTAACCTAGAATTGAAATTTTGCATGAAGCAAGTCTATCCATATGAAAAATTAGCGTTCAGCAATTAAGCCGTGAAAAGATATCAGACAGAACTCAAACTCAAAGCATTTATTTTAAATAAACCAATTACAGGCACTTTTGAATTGTCAAGGTCTGTCGGTCAGAAAAATGAAGCTAGTTGCTCATTCCAAACAGACTTACTTCGCATTTATATTATTAAAGTAAAGTATGGATTATTATTTTAATTACGTTAGACACTGACTTTGATATGTGTAAAGTCATGGATGTTGATTTCTGGTAAAATTGAAGGGTCTTCTAGTCGAAGGAGTCTTGTTCCATTTATATGGTTATCAATGAGGCATTCCTGAAATCAAAAGATTTAACTAAACGTATCTTGTTGTAAATTTGGAAAGAAAATACGTTGAAATAAACGTATTTTCTTTCTTTTCTTTCCACCAACAAATTCCAGATAGAAAAACCCAATAACACGTTGCCCGACCTAGGAATCGAACCCAGGACCTCATGCTCAGCAGTAGCGATTGCGACCACTAGACCAACGAGGCAGTTAATCACAAATAATAAAATAATACGTACAGATACCCAATCCCATAAAACGAAATGCAACCTCCCTATTGTCTGGCTATTGAGCTGGCTATTTTTATTCGTCCAAATGGTCAACAGATGGCAGCATCAGCAACTCACTTATTGCCAGAGACTGTAGTTTTACAACGCCATCTAGGAGTCGACCAACTTTTAAAACGTTTCGTGCATTCCTTTTTATATAAAGTTTTATAGTACCGGGTTCAGAAAAACATCGTTATTAAATTTCTTTTATATTTCTACGTATAGTAGTAAAAAATGTTATTTGATTTAAATTAGTGACGATAAAGTGGTTACTGTAATGACAGGAAAAATTTAGTAAAACGCCATCTATTGCAAATAACTCTAAACAAAATGATTAACAGATGGCTACTTTTATTATTTTATAGGTTCGAATTGAAGTTAAAAGCTGCATTTATGTTTTTCGATGAAAATACGTGCATTATAAGTGTAAATAAATAAATCAGCATTAAACAAGGAAGTTTTGATTTTTACTAATCTTACTTCAGCCAAAATTCTGCCGTTTATCGATTCTAATGATTGTTAATTTCATAATGGTTACCTATGCTGCCATCTATGATTTCTTTTCAAGACTAAGTATAATTTGTTCGAGTTAAGACCCCATGCTAAAATGTAATTTTGTCGGTTTTGAACGTGGAATAAACCAAAAATATACCTTCACGCAAGTGAAGCGTCTGGTAACGGCTTAAATTCAAATCTTAGTGAACTTATACATACCCTATATTGAGGTAACCCAACCACATTTTCCATCCAATCAGCGACCTGTTCCTCGTTCCATTCAAAGGGGTCAGGGTAAGCCAACTTATCGACAACTGCTGCAGAAATCTCATACAGGGTCAGGGGAGAAACCAGGCATTGATTTAGTTTTCTGAAAGGTATATAAAGATGTATTGGAGTGAGGTGTCGTGTTACCCAGTAACTGAGGTGTGCAGGTCAAATATGCAGTCTCCCCATATGAAATATATTGGTATTCAGCTCTGTCCAGCAATATTTTTTTTTAAACTTTACATAAAACCTTAACTTAAAGGAAACAAAGAGGATCGTAGCACTCGCGTTTTGTCGTTTCTGCCTATCTGGTATGTTATTATAAAGTTATAATTGAAAAATGTATGACAAAAATCGAGGTCATAAATTTAACTTCAACCGTCAAATGAAATTCATTTTTAATTTTCGATTTTCTTTTTTTATTATAATCTCGGGCATATGTATTCAAATAATCAAATCAAAGCACTCAATTTTTGAATGACAATGCAAATTTGGTTCCACAGGTGCTTTTTCGGATCGATTTGTTTGCATTTTCAGCAGATAATTATAGTAGTACTCGCACACCTTATACAGGGTCAAATTAAATTAGCTAGCGAAACTAAACATTAAACAAATGAAGACAAAAAAAATGTGTTTTTCTGGGGGTCAAACACCGCTGGCTGTGTTTTGCTTGAGTACTTTTTTGTATGGGTTAAGAAAATCTGATTACATTTGTTTTATCATGTTAAGTTATCAATACCCACGTCACATCTACGGAGTTTCCCTATCTAATTTACTTTGACCCTGTATTTTCACTCACATAGGCTTGGGTTTAAAACCGGCACTCAAGACGAGAACCTTTGGTCCTGGTATCTCCACAGACGGTTCCCGACGAGGTATTATTATCGTTTTAGGCCGTCTTTTTTTCGGCTCCTCCGTCTTTACCTGGGGACATGCAAGAAAAGGAACGTAATATCAGCATTTAGGTCAGACAAGCTGCTTGGTAAGAAATCAGAATTCATTTATTTTGCAATTAATGTGGGTACAAAATAAGATGTAAACATTGTAAAATCAGTTCCAATACACTTTATCTTACGGCACGCAAAAGTAAAAAAAGAAAAAAAATAACAACCAATTAACAAAACAAAAACTACTGTTATGAGGAGCTACTGCAGCCTTCCTAATAATTGATTTAAATTGATTATTTTACTTACAATAACAAAAAAAAACAAGGTACACATAGTAGGTAGGTATACATACACTGAAATTTGAAATAAAAATAATATAACATTATAAACTCTTGTCATTCAAAAAATCTTGTGTGGAATAAATAGTAGCATTTATCTATTAGTAAGGATGTTAGCCTCTTTTTAAAGATACTTAGTGATTCTTCTTTGTAGGCATGAGGTATTTTAGACAAGACACCTGTCTCACTGCCGACGAGGAGTTTGGAGGATTCCTTTTATCCATCCCTAAAAGATCCACCCTAAGGTGTCCTAAGCCATAAATTCTGTTTTCTAATTAGGCTTACGGTGCATTTCCGGAGATACGTTTCCGCGTATCCGCCTTACCTGGCCCAGTGGTAGCGGCCGCGAGTTACGAGTTGTAGGTCGTAGGTTCGAACCCAGACAGGCGCTTTACTATGTGTAAATTATTTCATCACCACTGCTCTCAAAACGGTGAAGGAAAACATCTTGAGGAAACCCGCATGTTTTAGAACCAAAAATTCGAACACATGTGACATTTACCAACCTGCACTGGGCCTGCGTGGTGGATTACGGCCCACTCCCTCTCTCAGAGAGAAGGCCTGTGTGTCACCGCAGTGGGAACGTTTGGCTTTAATTAACTTTTGGCTGATTATTTTTGTGTGTTTGTACTACACTTAAGATACTCTTAAAATTCGAGCCGATTCGAGAGAAGGGTACTTACTATTTCCATTTCATTGTCATCTTGGTCATCAATCATCTTGGTCTGATAAAATAATAATAAACAGTTCCTTTAGAAAATATATATTATTTAAGAACTGGAATTAATTTGGTTTGACAGAGACAGAGCTGTCATGTGTTTTTTTTTAAATAAATCGTGTGTTATGTTAATGTCAAAAAGCTAGGTTGAATCCTTTTTTGACGGACAAAAAGTTTATATCATATTTGCCAAAACTGTTGCTTTTTAAAGCTGAGGTCAGACCTGCGATTTTCTTTAATGAATTTGACATTTGATTTGTACGGCCATTAATGTTTTTTTTTCACCTGTGATCGGCGATACAATAAACCTTTGGTTTTCAATCGTCGGAAACAGACAAAAAACAATCCAATTCTCTCTATATAATTCTAAAAAACTTTTCTTAACTTATGAGTGAAGATGACGAGGTGCGATCATACAAACTTAGAGAAGATTTAAATACTACCACATAGCGCGGCAGTACAAAACTTCTATGGCGCAATGTTCTTACTAATAAGAAGATTCCCGAAGGGCATTATGTTTTAACTGTCATCCTCGTCATTATTTCCGCCGAAAGACGTCCACTGCTGGACATTGCCCCCCCCCCCCCCCAAGAAGCTCCACTTCGACCGGTTCTGTGTTTCCCGCGTGTCTGCGGCCTTCACAAGGTCATCGGTCCACCTTGTGGGAGGCCTTCCAACGCTACGTCTTCCGATACGCGGTCGCCACTCCAGAACCTTTCGGCCCCATCGGCCATCTGTTCTGCGAGAAATATGCCCTGCCCACTGCCACTTAAGTTTGGCAATTCTTCGGGCTATGTCGGTTACTTGGTTCTCTTCTTCATTTCGATAACGTAGAGAAACTCCAAGCAAAGCCCTCTCTATTGCCCTTTCGGTTACTTTAACCTTCTAAAAAGACCCATTGTGTGCGACCACGATTCAGTATTCCATAGATCATCACTGGCAGCACGCACTGGTCAACGACTTTCGTCTTGAGACACTGCGGACGAGAAGATATTTCGTAGTTAAAACTCTGCCCAGCGAATCGGATTCGACGATTGACCACTTTCTCGAAGTTGGACCTACGTAACTGGATAGTTTGTCCTAGGTAAATATACTTGTCCACAACTTCAAGTGCAGCGTCTCCGATCTTCATGAGAGTACATGACTATAAAGTCGGGGCCGTGTCAACTGGACCATCACTGCGCATGTATTACGATATTATATATAATATTAATCCTATTATTTTTTCCTCAGGTGCACACCCGTCTGACATATCTCCGGCACCTTATAGTGTCGCTAGCCCAAGCGAAGGAGATAGACAGAACTCTTCTCATTTTCTCTCACGATTACTACGATGAGGAGATTAATAATCTGGTGAGGAGCATCGACTTTACCAAGGTAAGGAAACTCTATTCAAGAATTACTAACTCAATGTCGTACATGTTAAAATTCAAAATTCATTGCAACCTAAATGTATTTTAGACCAGGCTCTCTGAAATATAGAGCAGTGGTGGCCAAGTGGTAACGGCCGCGACTTGCGAGTTGTGTGCTGAACCATACGTCATGTTCGTGAACGGGCGCCGTCAGTAGGGACCGGTCATCTCATATCTGCCACGGCTGATTTTCATTTCTGAATTTATTACCGACGCTTTTAACGTGCACGTCTTTCTATGTCTTTCTCACATATATGTACATATAATTTCAACATGAATGTTGAACAACAAAAAGTTACTTGCCCGTCCTTCTCCAAAGGTACCTACTACGCTTTGTAATGGGCAACTAGCTTCATTTTTCTGACAGGGTGACGAAGCTTTTAAGTATTCAAAAGTGCCTGCAATTGGTTTGAATTGTTTTTTTATAGAAGATGAAGCTAAAGACCTATTGTAACATGATTCCAGGTGATGCAGATATTCTATCCATTTTCTATACAGACACATCCCCATGAATTTCCTGGGATGGACCCCAACGATTGTCCTAGAGACACCAAGTTTGATCAGTAAGTAATAGACAATTTATATGCTTTGAGGATTGTAGGAATAGCCCAAAAATTTAAGAACAGAATTCACCCATGATTTTTTCAATCGTAATAAAAAATACTTGAGAAAGTAATATTAAAGTATTGTGTGTTGTATGAAATTATGACATAAAACTAGTGCTGTAAAGACTAAGTTCGAATGACACAAGACAATATAATTTTAAAAAATCACCTCATATGCCAAGTCTTTTATACAAAGACCTCGTGGACCAAGTCAAGATACTTGCCTTAAAAACTCTAATAGGCAAAGTTAAGATTCTCGCCTCCACCATGCTCCAGGACCATGTCAAGATATTAGCCTCAAAAACCTCGTGGCCAAGTCAAGATTTTAATACAAACAGCATAACATAACATCACGCCTGTAATCCCAGAAGGGTAGAGCAGAGTTGTTACACCCACATTTCAAGAATCAAGATCGTCAGTTTTCGTCGAGATTTTAACCGTTCATATTATGTTTTCAGGGCCGTAAAGCAAGAATGTAACAATGCCCTGTACCCAGACCTACACGGTCACTACAGGGAGGCGAAATACACGCAAACTAAACACCACTGGTGGTGGAAGGCGAACAGGATCTTCAACCAGCTGCAGTGCACTGTTGGGCATACAGGTTGGTTTATTTCTGTAGTCGAGCTCTTTGTGCGGGGGCTCGTGGTTGAGTCACCATCCATCATTGCGTACTTCGGATAATGTTGTGTGTTGTTCGTCTTTACATAATGTTGTCGTTATACAATACTGGCCTAATTTGAAAGTTATTTGACGTAATGTATGTATGGTTGGAAATAAATTCTAAATTTCATTTAATTTTATTTAAAAAATATGGAATTCTATTTTCAAATTCAGTCATTTGTTTATTGATTAGTGTTTTGTTTTCACTACATTTGTATCTTTTTCATCGATATGGACACGATAAAAATACTAGTAATTATGGAATACGAATTACGTCGCGGTAGCAATGCCGCACAAACGGCTCGCAACATTAATTACGTGTACGAAGTGAACACCCAAACGAACGCACGACTCGTTATTGGTTAAACGCTCGTCCCCGCTGCTCCTACACGACAACATTCGACCTCATACGGCACAACAGACGGTCTCTAAGCTACAAGAGCTAGGGTTGGAGTTTTGCGTCATACACCGTACACGCCAGACCTGGCGCCGACAGACTTCTATTATTTACAAAATTAGGACAACTTCTTGCCAGGAAAAAAAATCAATACCCAAGAGGCAGAACACAATGCCTTTGAAGAGGCATTGAAATATAATCACTGCGCTGGCAGAGATGCATCGATAGCATGGGTGCATATTTTGATTGATAGAAATAATAAATATTCATATAAAAACTTACTGCATACTAAATGGCAATTTCATCGGTAAATACCTATTATTAGTTAGGATCAAGATATTCAGCGACGATGCTCAGATCAAAGATTTCAGTACCAAGACTCGTTTTTTTTATTGTCTCCTTTACACTCAATTTTCTAATTCCCTCTCCAGGTTACGTCCTTTTCCTAGAAGAGGACCACTACGTAGCAGAAGACTTCTTGCACATCCTCAGTCTTCTTAAGTCGACTGCAGACAAGAGCTGTCCTCAGTGCGAGATACTCAGTCTCGGGACTTACCTCAAGACTTATCAGTACCATGTCAACGGGGATAAGGTAGGAGACGATTAATTAATAGACACACAGGTTGTGTTACATGGATTCAGTACATGATTCTGAACCGCCCTGCGTTAAATTTTTCGTCGTTTTTTTTTTAAATATCTCTACCATAACATGGGGTCTCAAATCGAAAGAAATATAATTATTCTTGAAATACAATCATAGATGGCAGCATAGGTAACAATAATGAGGTTAACATTCACTAGAAAGCGATAAACGGCAGAATTTTGCCTGAAGTAAGATAATTAAAAATCAAAACATCCTTGTTTAATGCTAATTTATCTATTTGCACTCATAATGCACTTGTTTTCCACAGAAAAACATAAATGAAGCCTTTTACTTCAATACGAGTATGAACCCATACAATGATAAAAGTAGCCATCTGTTAATCATTTGGTTGAGTTTTTTTTTCAATAGATGGTGTTTTACTCAATTTGTCCTGTCACCACAGTCACCACTATCGTTACTGATTTAAATCTTTTTTTTTCTTTTACTTTACTTATTATAAGAATTGAAAAGAAATCCATTAGCCTATTTTTTTGGTACGTATTTTTTTTTCGAAACCATAAAACTTTATAAGTAAAGTATTGCACGAAACGTTTTAAAAGTTGATAGACTCTTAAATTGCGTTGTTAAACTACAGCGTCTGACAATTAGTGAGTCGCTGATGCTGCCATCTGTAAAAAGTTGGACGAAGTAAAATAGCCAGCTCAATAGCCAGACTTAGGGAGGTGTCATTTCTTTGTATCGGATTGGGTATCGGTACGTAGTATTATATTATCTGTGAGCATAGATTTTGACCGCGTAGGTGTTACTGCACTTTTCTAAGAAACAGCAGTTGTTTTTTAACAACCGACGAGAAGTTTCTACGCTATACGAGGGAGGTCTAGAATCAATGTGCTGAATTCATGGTTTGCACGCCTATCTTCCTGCCACCCTGTATAATTATAACCACCCATAGAGGAACTTAAGTCGCCGGCGGCTAGTTGCTGGCGATTTCAGAGATACATATTTTGACATCACTCACTACAAATCGGATGTCTAAACCTGTGTGTGGATTTTGACAATGCCAGCAAGTTGCCAGCAACTAAAGTTGCTCTGTGTGTGGCCATTGTGCTGTTGTATACTATGTTCATATTGTGATGTTTGATTTGACAGATTAAAAAATAATACCTGTGTACCTCATAACGGATGAAACTTTTTACCGTCTAGAAAAAATAGGGTATAATCGGTGAACAGAGTAGAAGTCATTTTGATAAAATTAATAAACCGATACAAAATATCGAAATTTATGCGCACAAGCCGCTCGCGCATCCTCGCCCGCCCGCGTCTTGCGCGCTCTACTCTATAAATTCAGTACTTTCAGTGTTCTGCGATTCTCGACCGATCACCATGTTCGGCAAACCGATCCCTTGGGAGAAGCGAGCCAAATATATAGGTGTGGTGCTCGACGAACACCTCTCTTTTTGAGAGCACATTAAGGCGGCTCGTTCGCGCGCCGCCTTCGCTCTAGGTAGACTCCACTTCGACCTCAATGCACGTAGCAAATTGTCACTAAAGTGCAAATTGCGTATCTACACAGCTTGCATTCGCCCGATCATGACCTATGCCAGTGCAGTCTTTGCACACGCCAAGCCCCATCGCTTCAATAGAATGCAGACCCTCCAGAACAAATTCCTCCGTAGGATAACAGGCTCCCCCTGGTACGTTCGCAACGAAATCCTCCACGTCGACCTCAAAATTCCCACTATCCGTCAGTTTATGAAACGCATCTCAAAGCGTTTTTTCGATACCGCCACGAATCACCGCAACCCTCTGGTTGTCAAGGGCGCAAGTTATATTCCCTCCACCATTAGTCATGTCCGCCGTCCCAGGCATGTCCTCACCGACCCCGATGACCACATAACTCTCATCCAGGAGAGCAGTAGGGCCACCAGTACAGTGCACAAATACAAACCGACATTCCGACCTCGCCTCCGAGGTCCCTCGCGAAGACCCCGACGTAACTGAGCAAGGGTCGGCGCTTGCTCGACGAAGTGCCAGCCCGCGCCGTAACTGAGCCTGTAGCTTTAAATTCCCCCGATAATAATAATCACCAAAATCTGAACCAGCCTGTTGGCCATCTTGCTGTCCTCCCTCCAGCGACGCCCTAAGCCGAGGTCCGTATCCCACAGGGGGTGCCCTTAGCGAGCAGTCGCTAAGAAATGTAAGTTTTTCGCCCCTGGCTGGAGGCTTTGAGTTCGCTTAAGGCAGCCACAGGATAGTCCGGTTAAGTAGTCACGACCTCTCAAGGTCAACTACGGGATGCCATACATTAAAAAAAAACACCTGCGATTAGTCACGGCGCGGCGTGACGTCGCGTTGTTTAAGATGGCTAGATCAATTTCTTTGTTTGCCATTGAAAAAAAAACTATGCCATAATCTACTCCGTTCACCTATTATACCCAATTTTTTTCAAGACGGTAAAAAATGTAATCCGGTATACATAATAATATTAATAATGCAATCAAGGGTAAATATAACAAATAACCCTTTTGAGTCTGTTCCAAGAGTGTAATGACTAATGACGAATAATATTTTAAAATGTTTAGCACAAGTAAAAAAATATTTTTTACAATATTTAAAGTCTATACAATTAAATCTGCTGTCAATATATAATATATTCAGCTATCAGAGAAAAATAAATAATATCTCGTATCTAAGCGAAACTCGGTGTATCCCTGAATGAATTTAGGTGAATTTCGTGAAGGAATTATCTCTTTCCCTCTCCGTCACACAGATGTACAGTAGAGCGAGATCAAAATACATTTGCAGAAACGCTTTCGATACAAATTTGTGAATGGAGCGAGCGGACTTCTCACTCTAGCGAATGCGACTACTGCTGGTGATAGAAAGAGATAGAAATACAGAAAAATAAAGTCGTTCAGATCGGGAGTTTCGCTTCAATATGAATAATTTTTTCTTTAAAATTTCTTCGATCATTAAAATTCCTCCTAAAAAACAGCGAAAGAAGAACTTGAATCTCAACTACATACAGCAAGTTAAGGCAGCCAATGAAGAACGAAGAAAGAAGCATGAAAACCTACCGACTTGGAACTTCCAAGTGTACCCGCACCTTTATACGACGACGCAAAAGGTTTTAATGTTATTTTTTTGTAGATCATTATTTTTAAAAGGTTTTCTGTGTAGTTCTCTATAGTAAACAAACATGACAGGTTACAGTCCGTCCACTATTAATTTATCACTGCCAACAGCAACTTTTATTCGATTGTTTTGATTGTTCGAACATCTCATTGGTTCTTGATTGTTTCGACTTGGACTCTTGTCTGATTCGGTCTGTTATTTCGACTGGCGCATGGCGCGTTCATTCGCGAGTTGTTCCTCGATGGTTTTTTTGATTGCGAATCCAAACTAATTCTTCAAACAATCGAAAACTAGGGGTCGATTCCGTTGACTCGAAACAATCGAAAAACATATCGATTGTTTTGTAGAACGGCGCACAGACTGGTATTGGAGTCGAAAAGCTGGCCAATAATATTTATTGCTTTTTATGTGCTTTTGATGTGTCTATTTGAGGAGTTCGTTGGCCTAGTGGCGTTTTCTGACATTTTTACGATCGTACGGGTTAAGCAACATCTGGCACTGTCATTATTTAGATGGGTGACTGATTATTATGTGTTCAAAATTGAATTCTCAAACTTCTCCGTGCTTTGGAAGGGGCGTTATGCCGTCAGTCTCGGCTGCTATCCCTGGAAGCAGTCGTTAGGTCAAGTTAGAGGCCCGCGCGGCGAGCCTGAAAACTCTAACACCAGATATATTTTCAATATAATGCTATTACTTCTAAAAATACAATCGGTAACAGTTATTGCACACACAGTTAACTATTTAATCAAAGTTAGGACACTATAAAATCTCACCCCTACTTATAGGTATAAAAAAACATCTTTTACAATATTGAGGTATTTATTAACAAAATTTAACATTCATTAAAAAAAGATCTAAAAACAAAAGTTACACATAGAAATAAGCCTACTACCTATTAAAATATTCTTCCTCACCCTCCTCAGGCTCGCCAGAATTTAAAAACTCTAAGGCTTCCTTAGAAATTGCCATTCTGCTTCTTTTAACATTGTGTCTACTCAGGCTACTCAAATATGGATCAGAAGTTAGCAAGAGCCTGTTAAGAACGTCCTCATTGCATTCTGTTCTAGAAAATTTTCTGGCAAAGTTTTCCCTGTATTGTCTAAAGTGTTTGTTCCTGGCTTCTGCAGCTTCTTCCGACAATTGGCCAATTGGTAATAAGGCATGCGATATGACACTCGGAGCATGAATTAATATTTTATGGACAGTTGGTGACATTGGTTGCCAGGCATACAATTGAACGTAATGTTTGGCTGCGTCCATGGTGTATATACCAAATTTTTCGACAATTATTTCAAAACCTGAAGAGATCACCTCTAATATTATTTTAAATCGTTGAATTAACTCGATATCGATTCCTGTGATGGTAGCTGCTACGTTAATGTCATTAAAATTCGCTTATAAACAGCCTTGAAATTACGAATGACCTGCTTGAGCTCGGCCAACTTTTCAGCGGGACACTTTGTTATTTCCAATAATTTGACTTCAAAATCTTTGAGTTTTTCACTAAAAAGCCTTTTTGGGCTTCTTCTTATTAGCTCGTGCAGTTCTTTTCTAGTCATTGTTATGACTGAAGGCTGAGATACTGGGGAAATAATAAAAAAGAAAATAAGCAAAATTTTTATGGCGGCTCTACATTTACCTTTATTTTTTTTTGGGGAAAACTCGGGAAAACTTTGGAAGTGGAATGTGAAAATAGACATTCTAATTTATCATATGACATAACTTTGATGCAGTACTAATGAGTATAATGTATTTAAAATATCTATTTAAGTTAAAACTTATGAAAAAGTGCACTTATTTTTAGATGTATTTTTAGGAAGGCAAAAATACAGTAAAGTAACAATATTTCACAAGTAAAAAAGGTGCAATATAAAGTACATACCTTGCTCAGACACTTCCATAATAACAATTTCAACTAAAATCACTTAAAGTATAAGAAAGTGCAACGCGACTGTGTTGAAGTACGGTAACGCAGTGAACAAAGTCCGATCGTATCGAGCGAGTGCTACGTACTGAATGTTGTTACACCCAACTGGTATAGCCGATTGCAGTGGGGATGGAGCCAAATGACGTCACATTTATCAACCTGTTTTGGGACCAAGTGCCATCGTTATGCTTAAATGTTTGGATTTTCGATTAATGGCCAGCTTTTCGGCTCCAATACCAGTCTGTGCGGCGATGGTTGACTCGATGGTTTATTTTAACAACTCCGATTCTTTGATTGTTTTAACATCTAGGAATCGCCCATCGCAAAAAGCAACCTTATTTTTACTGCAATAAAGATCACTGTGATTAAACACTTGTCAATGGCAGCAAACCAATAGCAACTTTATTTAAACGATGATGAAGATCACTGTGGTTTTAACAGTGAGTACGCTCTTACTACCGCCGTACATATTTCTATTGTGTCCCGGTTTGAAGGGCATATAATAATAATAAATTTTATTTCAGACAAAGTCCATTACATTATTTAAAAAAACATAAAATTGATTTACAAATCACACCAACACAATAAAATAATACTCGAACATTCAAATCAAATAATACGAATAAGTACTTTTAATTATTAATCCTTATTTACAGGCTTATGATAGTATAGTATTTATAGTATATACTTAGTGATCAGAATCTGTATCATATTGAAGGAATTGCTAATCCATTGCTTATGAACTATTAGAACATAATTATGATTTTATATTGGTTAAATTTGTCTGCTCTATAACATAGATAACGCAATGAATGTTGTTGGTCTGTCAAAATGAAAGCCATTCCTACTGTTAGTGTGTTACACAACTACCCCAGCTGATTTGCCAACAAAAAATAATAAAAATTCATAATTTCGAGAAAAATGTTTTGGTGTTAAATTACATTTAAGTTAGTTGGAGTAGACAAATAACTGAAATTACATTTTGCGAATGAAGACACAGACAACAGTTTTATTTGGTTATGTAATCCAGTCAACCTGTTTGTTTACTATGTAGAAGACGTTTTTTGATAAGTACTGTATTAAACTGTATGAAGTATATTGTTACATTATTTAGTTATTTAGAAGAAAGTGGTTGATTGATAGCCATTATGTATTAATAACATAAATGCTGAGGAGTATATATATATTAAAATATTTGTTTTAATTCTGAAACCATGCGTAACACTTAGTAAAAACGTAGAAACTACTTTTTTTTTTTTCCTGGTAACAATCTGTTAGCTGTCAAATGTCAGTCAATGTTGCCACGGCGGGAAAGATATTATTGATCAAATTTTAGTAAGAAATAGTTTTATTCAACTTTTTTTGTTTCAAATAAACATACGTCTATCTATCGACCATTTTCTTATCTGTAAGCCTTATTTCCTGCTAATGCATATTGTTTGAAACTTAAATGGCATGACAGCTTCAAGCAATGCCTTTGGTGACTGGTATTTAGAATCCTTAGAAATAAAAACTGATAAAAAAAAAAATATACGACTATTTACAAAACTACAACACAATATGAAACAGTTTAAGAATTTGAAACCTTTACGTAACAACATTAAGTTGATTTGTGCTTGTTAGTAATCACTTACAAAGTTCTGATGTGGTGTAATATTTTTTTATCAGTTGTCACAATTATTTTGATTAAGTACTGTATTTATTTCTCGTTAAAATAGCGACGAAAAGCTTTCTCTTTCTTGTTCTTCTCGTATCGGCACTAACTACAGGCTGTTATTGAAAACCTGTTAAGAAGTCGTTGTACTTATTTTGTAAGTGAGTTGTACTTATGAACAACTCTTACAAGCGGATTGGGACAAACATTGATATCGCAAAAAAAACATTATCATCAAATCATATGATGTCGGGGCGTTGTATATACAACGTCCCGACATCAACTGTACCAAACACGACACCTGGCTGGTCGGAGGATCCATAGAGGATGAGTGAACTTTACACCCCGTTCTTCATATCTCTTTCAGTTCCCTAATGAATTATTTAAACTTTTAATTTATTTGAGTTCAGATTTTTCACTTTGAGTGAAAGGCAAGGAAAAAAGTTAATCAAAAAGAGAAGCGTCTGATATAAGCTTAAAGCATGGGGTTGCGCACTCGACCTAGCATTGAAAATACTGTACCCAGTCGTTCAGATGACACATCGTGCTTTAGAAAAAGTCTGCTCAATATAAGTGAAAGCGAAACAGATTAGAGAGCTTTTTAGCTGTCGTAGCCGTTTCCTTTTTTAAAGCTACTAAAGCATATTATGCCATAAACCCATATTGTAAGTCAAAACCTCATGATTTCCTCGACTTGACTCAGCCTCACTTGGGTGGTTTGAAATTTTACTCCTTATCTCGAACAGTAGTGCTAATCTGTAACCATATCACCGTGACAACTTAGGTGAAGTGAGCGTGGAGTGAGCTGTCAGTGCCACTGATGCTAAGGGATTGACCAAGACGGAATGACACTGACAGCTCACTCCACGCAAGTCCTCACGGGGAGATTTTTACAGCATCGACATGCAGTTTCCTCAGTCGAGGTGAGTTTGAGTTGAGTAAACAACTGTCAAATATAAGGTACATCGGCATCTACCTTGAGGCTTCCATGAGGTAGTCAACAACAAAAAAAACAAAACACGTGTATTTAATCCGATTTTCATGATCTCTATAATATGACCGGATTCATTACCACCTCGACTCTTCGAGGGACCTAATAATTTATTTAATCTGACGAATATGAATACTGATTTTGAGAGTTTACCGAGGCAAGCCTTTAGGTCTCCTCGACAGAGTTGTGAGTCGAGTAGCTTTCGAGGTTACGACTTAGAATATGGGTGTAAGACCACGTTCGCACGGACGTAAAATTTTTGATCACTGGATTTTCAACTCTTTGTGTTTAGCCGACCATTGAAAATCCAACAGAGTGCATTCCAGCGCGTCGAAATAACACACTGTTGGATTTTCAACTCTCGGTGTTAAGCAGTGCGTCGAAGATCCAATGCGCGAAAAAAAACCGCTTAAGGGTAATGAACGGCACCCACCGCATGCTTGCACTTGTTTTGCTACGAACATTCATTCGCGATACGAACAGTTTGGTGATTACGTTAATCCAAACACCAGAAACTAAATCCTAATCGCTGTGCTCGCTAACGAATGTTTGATTTCTCAAATGGAAGTTGTTTGCAAAACAAATTCGTAAAGTGTATGACCGTCCTTCCAAATCATATTGTTACATAATTAGTTTGAAGTGACAATAAAATATTATTTTACTTTTGATACTGTCTTACTGTTACAATACGTCTTCTTTTCTGTATTTACTTAAACTTTAATTTAGAATCTTAGAAAATTATCAAGTTTTGAAACTTTAAACTCCATTGCAGCCATTTATTCAAAACTCATTGCAACCATTTATTCAAGACCATTTTATTAAAAATGGTCCCTCAAAAATCCACTTAGACTACATAACGTATCTTGTCAAAGATTCTAGATTAAAGCATAGAAATGATTTCATCTATATCTTTTAAAGTATTATCTTTAGCTTAGCACCCATTCTAAATACTTTGAAAATAGCATATTTATTGAACCTAACCTTTTATCCATAAAATGCTCATTTAAAAATGGTTCATTACTACCATAACACTTCATCGTATTAAAAAAGACAGAGACGCATATAGTGATTACAGAGTTTTTTATTTATGAATAAGAGGTTGTATGTCCAAAAGTTACCATATATGGAAAGAACAATTGAAACTAACGAATCTGACCAGCACGCGAAGCATGAACAACACAGAAACGAGTTTTGTCGATAGAAGAATAGACATAATGTCTGATGAATAAAAGAAATCTGTCACTTTGTGTATTTTCCGTCGATAAAACCCGGTAAAGATACGCGTGCAGATCTGTCTGGCAAACAGTCTTACCAAGCGGTATCACCCTGTAACTGTTTTGTATCGGTCAGATAGGCAGACGCTCCATGTTAAATACTGGTATTTAGCTGCATCCGGTTAGTCTGGAAGCCGACCTCAACATATTTGGGTAAAGGCAAGGCAGATGATAGATTAAAAGATAGAACGGACCATCTATGGTAGCTATGATCTGAGTAATACCATATACGGTAGTTTTTATTTGAGTACTACCATGTGTGGTAGCTTTTAACTGAGTAATACCATGTATGGTAGCTTTTAATTGAGATTTACCAAGTATGGTAGCTTTTAACTGAGTAATACTTGCATAACGCTTTGCTGCGCATGGCGGGTAATATAGATGTGGATTGGTTTTGTGATCAAGAGCCTCGTCATTGACAGACTAATAAAGCTAAAAAAAACTACATATATCTCTGAAGGCCCATTCTCGTTCTTAAACGTTCAAATTGAAGTCGCAATCTCATCTCAGCGACAATCAATGTCAAAAACTTGTGAAATATATGTGTAAATTGATTATATTTTTGACAGATTGAGACTGAGAATAGAATGCAAACTTTCTTAAAAATATGGGAATTACCGCTCTGGTCTAATTGAAGTGATACCCCGCGGGACGACGATCAGTAACAATCAAGCAGTCGCGTCTCGTATCTTGCGCAGGGTTCGCTTCAAGCCAGACAATCCTTAAAATCGCCGATGGTCTTCCCCGAAGGGGTAAACACACTTTCACCACCATAAAAAAAAATGTCTCAACGACGAAGTGCTTAATGTATTAGAAAGTAATACTATTGGTTGTGGTTGAAAAGCATGTAAATAAATCTTTTATTAATAAGTTTAAACAGGTACGATGCAAGGTGTATTTCTCGTTATTATCAGTGCACAGCCACAAATCAGTAACTGGGTTGTTGACGTCCTATCGGACGTATTCGGTAGTCGCTCCATGGAAAATACTGGTATTCAGAGTAAAAATTATTCAAGGTGTTATTGAAATCACAGCTACTCTCTAAGTCCGTACAGTGTACTCTCTAAGTCCGTCAAGAGAGTACACCATCCGAACAATAAATGATAAAGATTGTATTTCTTTAAGTAGGTTTGTACAAACACTTTTACACATCATATTTTAAAAACTAGATGAGATTGGCGTTTCCTATCAGACTACTCTGAGAAGAAATACGAGAATGCCTCTCTGAAAACCTAAAAAGGGAACATTGTACTCTTAATTATGAACAACGTTTAATATTTAACCGACACTGAAATCATCTGTTTCCTACATTTTATCGAGTTTTGCGAACATAATGCATGTAGTATTGCGCAGGAGCTCTCGGTACCGACCGAGACAATGGCTAAGTCGGAACTGTGTGTGGTGTGCTGACGCTAATCGTCTTCACGCATACATTAAGAATGTGTTTGTACACTTGGTATACTACAATTAAAGCGCTCGTCGCTCGTAAGTGAAAAATACTGTCAGTGATTTCATGGTTGCTCCTATGATAAAAATTGTTCACAATGATGAGTACAATTACTTCTTTCAGGTTTTCAGTTATTCATTTCTATCGCACTTTGCCGTACGTTTATTCGGAAATAATTTGAAATACACCTTGTATATTAAAAATATTATTTTCTAAGCTGTACATAGTAATGCCCTGCTTTTAAAAGCATGCTTAGTTGTAAGATGAATGTAATTTTTTATGTTATTTGGTTGTAGAAGATAATTTTAAGTAGTTAAATTGTATTGTAGTTAGTATCGTCACATTAAATCATTTGATAACTGTCAAAATTCCCAAAATTTGACAGAAACAATATTGCCAGACCAAATAAAAAATGGCCACTTCACAATCCAAAATTCTACCATTTTACCTAAAAATGTTACCAACACCAATTCCAATTTTCCCACCATAAATTTTAATAAATATTATGTTTTCAGGTGGAAATAACACCATGGCATTCTAGCATGCATAACATGGGTTTCGCATTCAATAGGACTGTTTGGGGTCATATAATGAAGCAACAAAGTCAGTTTTGTGCGTACGACGATTACAATTGGGACTATTCGTTGTTACATTTGTCACAAAACATGCCAGGAAGAGAGAAGTTCAAAGTTATTGTTTGCAAGGGGCCGAGAGTATTTCATATTGGAGAATGGTGAGTTGAATATTAGTACATATATAAGTTGTTTTATTTTCAGTCAAGTAGAATGAGGTGGAAAACACGAAACAAAAAAAAAAAAAAAAAAAATATTTATACTGCCAAAAAGATTACATTTAAACTAGGCAAGTCTGTGCCTCGGGTACCAATCCTCCATATTGCTTTTGCATTTTTTGAGCTGCTGAAGATTAAAAACAAGAATCTTTGCATTGTATTAACTCAATTTTTTAGTACTGTATAATTGCTATATGCCATATTATGTGAGTACTATGTACGTGCTTTAAAGCTACCATTTACAGGGTACGTCTTTCATTGACTTGAATGTGTCCTGGCGGCTGAGAGTATGTCATGCTCACTTTAATGTTTCGCTGATGGTGGCGCGTGTGTTGGATCATTTAGCTCCCTTCAAAATGGGTTGAATGGTGCTAATCCATGCGTCATGTTCGTGAACGGGCGCCGTCAGTTGAGACTGGTCATCTCTTAGCTGCCACGGCGTATTTTAATTATATTTTATTTTCGAATTGTTTTTATATTTAAATAACGGACGCTTTTAACGTTCTGCATCGTTCTCACATGCATAATTTCAACATGAATGATGTAACCAATCTATTGTAAACATAGTTTGATTTAAAAGAGTGTCCGTGGAGTTTCTTGCCCGTTCTTCTCCATAGGTACCTACTACGCTTTGGAATGGGCAACTAGCTTCATTTTTCTGACCGACCGACCTTGACAATTCAAAAGTGCCTGTAATTGGTTTATTTGAAATAAATGCTTTGAGTTGAGTTGAGTTGATAACAATGCGTTTGGGATACTGGTGGGGCTGCCTCGTTCCTGTAGTGCTTCAGAGATGTTTGCGGATACGCAACAATGCGTAAAAGGTGTGCCCCTTTGGTGCGCAGGGTGTGGGACAGCTCCAACAGTGTCTTAAGCATGGTTGCGAGTCGCCGGGACTGTTTATACGTGGGTCACTGTTGTGCAATCTCTCATGGGATGTCGCAACAGTTACCATTGTATTTTTATTTCCTTGTTTTTTTGTTTATTGTCTGTGCTTACTAACATAGTCGTAAGTTTTACTAATGATGAAGAAAAATTCTATTCTTAAAATTCTATTATAATTTCACATTTCACTTCACTTACACACATTTTACTAAAGGCTTCCTAGATATACTTCCAAGGTATACTGCGCCACTCTTGGCATCGCCTTCTGATCCAACCAATGTAACCTATGTATTTCATTTCTGTAAGAAAGAAGAAAGAAAGATTCAACTTGTGTTATGGATACCAGCAGTATCAATAACACAAGTTGAATCTTTCTTTGGATACCAGAATTCATACAAAGACTGCTTGCTTATAACACAGATGGTTATTTATTTGAATACGCGGTTATTGTACACGCATGATGTTGTTTGTAAGTGTTTGATTGTTCAACTATATTTGTTCAATAAATCGTATCATAACTTAGATATCCATTAGGAACATCTTAGCTATAGCTCGTTTTGTTGCCCCCTTTGTTTATTGGGCTGGCGAGATATGATTGTACTATTCTTCAACGCCTTCGGAACATAAAGACGTGATGCTACGAGTATACAAACACGACGAGCAAATACACAAATTCACTCCATTTTTTATTGTCCTTTTGCTTCATACATTTGGTCTCAAACTAAAATACAATAAAAAAAAATACAGTAATAATCATAAATTTTCTGGCTTCCAGCGGCATCCACCACAAGAAATCAAACTGCAACGCTTCAACAGTGATCAGCAAAGTACAAAAACTGCTAAAGAACGCTAAACCTTACTTGTTCCCCACGCGAGTGAGCGCGACCATCACCGCCGGCGGCGCGAAACATAATAAGAAACTTGTCAAGGGAAATGGCGGGTGGGGCGATATTAGGTGAGAATATTTCTTTAATTATATTGGAATGGAGCGAGTGTCTTCTATATGAGCCGATCCAGCATTCCAGACTGTCCCTTGCTGTTTTTGTTTTCGTACTAATACTAGTTTCTAAGTCGTTTGTATACTAACCAAATGGACGATAAGGGACCGAATGTTTTTTTTTTCTCTAGCCTAATAAATTCTTTTTTAACTTCCAGAGATCAAGAATTATGCGCCAATATGACGAAGATAGGTCGCCAGCCTCGACGCAACATATACTACGCATAATAAATCTGTGTACATACATTCCACAAGCTTTTATACTGAACACATCCTTGAACATCTAATAAAACCTAAGTACAGACGCGTTTCATACGAAAATGAATTTTAGCAAAAAAAAATTTAAAGTTCATATTCGTATGTGACACTACTGTACTTAGCTTGAGTAAAATGGAAGTTTACTCTATGGTCACAGCCATAAGAGGAAAAGCAGTCACAAGGTCTTTGGCGTTCGTTCACATTTTAAGTAAATATATATAAAATCACGCCAAAAAACCTTACATAGGGACTTGGCATTGGTAGAAATACATTTAATTGTAAAAAATATATTTGGACTAGTATCATTAACCAGGGAGAAAATGGAGGAATACGTTAGTATGAAATGAACGTCAACGACCACAAATCAGCGTTTCCTTTTAAAGAGTTAAAAAGAAGAAGTTTAATATCGTATGATGTTTAAGGAATTAGTATAATATGTCCTTTCACCTGCTTCGCACAAATTGAATTCTTAATGTGAACTCTACTGCCATCTTTAGTAGTTTGTTGGCAATTTTTTTTTCTGGTTCTATCTATGGATTTCAAACTATACATAGTGAAAAAAAAATCGTTGACTTCATAATGTTTTATGGCGACATTCTAAAATGTGTTTTAAAACCGTTTGAGAATATAAATTTACTTAATAGTTTAGATGAATAACAATAAGAATAGCGCATCAAGATATTAAAATAATAATAAACCTAAAGATGGCAGGAAAGTCAAAATGTTGTAATGTCAAAAGAAATATCTTCTTTTTTGCCTCTCCTTACCTTAATTGCATACTAAGCCATCAATTTTCATTATCACTTTTAAAACAAAGTTTTTTTTCTTTTGACTCGCAGTATATAATGGTAGGTTTTGGTATACCAAATTTGTTAGGTGTTGCCACAAATTGAAAAATGCTACTATAGTGTCAGTTTTTTTTAAAGATAGCAACATAACGTATTACAAATGTACTTATTACTTAGCTGTATATAATTTGTTAGTAACAATGTATTATTTTAAAGTCTATAGGGTAGACGCACCAATTGTCGTACGTAAAACAAATTTGTAAAGTGATGCTTTAAAGTAGTTAATATTCTGAAAGGCCGACAATCGGTGCGTTTACCCTCTTGTCTGTTATTAAATCATAAAGTTGTGATTCGTTTTTTATATTTCACTATTTTCACAGAAATATTGACGATTTTTTACATAATAATTTAGATATTTATGATACCGTCCTATGATATAATATGACGCTTAATATTGTTGTCATTTTTAAAACAATCTTCGTATATGACCCTAATGACAGGTGACGCTTGTCTCACTCAAACGACTCGGAACATCCATTGTTCCAGTAACGTTAAGTAATTATGAAAGGTATTATCTTAGTTATCTTGTTGATACTTGAAGCCTTGGTGTGGGGTCGCACTATGACTTGTCTTAAGCCTTTATTGTTCCGGTACCTTCGTCAGCGTGAAGTTCCCCCCCCCCCCTCCACTCCGTCGCATCAAATCACCTGCCCGTGCTATCACTTCGTTTTCGCTAAGCGTTCTGCGTTCTTCAGACTCCCCCCCCGACCCTTGCTCGACGAATTGCCAGCCCGCGCCGTAGCTGAGCCTGTAGCTTTAAATTCCCCCGATAATAATAATCATCCAAATCAGATCCAGCCTGTCCCTTCTTGCTCTCCTCCCTCCAGCGCCGCCCTAAGCCGAGGTCCGTACCCCACAAGGGGTGCCCTTAGCGAGCAGTCGCTTAGTAATGTAAGTAGTTCGCCCCTGGCTGGAGGCTTTGAGTTCGCTTAAGATAGCCATAGGATAGTCCGGTTAAGTTGTCACGACCTCTCAAGGTCAACTACGCGATGCCATACATAAAAAAAAACTTTCTTTCCATTTTTTTCTTTTAACTCGGATCCTTACGGGGCGTAGCGTAATGCTAAATAGCATACAGCCTTCCCAAAGAATTAGGCTATCAAATGTTTTTTTTTTTTAAATCACATTGTTAATTCCAGAGATTAGTGAGTTCAAACAAACTAAGAATCTCTTCAGATTTATTATTAGTCTATACTGGGTGGAAGGGACATCGACGCACAACCGGTTACCATGGACTCAGTACATGATTCTGAACCCCTGCGTTGAAATTTTTTGTCGGTTATTTAAAAAAAAAAAATTGCTGTGCCATACATTTTGACCGCGTAGGTATTGAACTTTTCTATTTAACAGCAGTTTTTTTTCAGTTCTTTTTTTTGGTTCAGAATCATGTACTGAGGTAGTGCGTCGATTTCCTTCCACCCTGTATATTTGACAACAATATGAAAAGCCTCGTTGGTGTAGTGGTCGCAAGAGCCACTGCTGAGCATGAGGTCCTGTGTTCCATTCCCAGGTCGGGCAAAGTGTTATTGGGTTTTTCTATCTAGAATTTACAGTAGCAGCCCCGAGTCTGGATTTGTGCCCGGTTGATGGCAATAGGCTCGCCCCCTATTACATGGGACTTGAGCATAACTGGCGAAATGTGGGTGTATCATAGGTACACCTCTGCCTAACCCTTCTGGGGTTACAGGCGTGATGATATGTAGATAGATGACAACAATATTAAAAGAAAAAAACTCGAAATTTTTCATTTTAATTTTTTCTGAGGTCATCAATATTTCTGTCGTAAGTTCTAATTGGTATATTTTTCAAAAATGGTGCGAAACACATAGGTATTGAATATAATTAATTAATAAAAATAGCATCCAAATACTGTTGCCTATTTATTAGAGTAAAGATTTACATGTTAAAGACGTCAATTATTTTTTATTGATATTAAAAACTTCTTTAGAGCACTGCGCTCTGTCTGAAAAATGAAGGAAACTGAGCAGTTACGCTCGGGTCGGGACGCTGACTGAATCGGATGTACTCGGCTCCAGTCTGTCGGTGACGCTGAATCGGGTTTACTCGGCTCCAGTCGGTTGATGGCGCTGAATCGGGTGTACTCGGCTCGAGTCGGTCGGTGACGCTGAATCGGGTGTACTCGGCTCCAGTCGGTCGGTGACGCTGAATCGGTTATAATCGGCTCCAGTCGCAGTCGGTGACGCTGATTCGGGCATACTCGGCTCCAGTCGGTCGGTGACGCTGAATCGGGTATACTCAGCTCCAGTCGGTCGGTGACGCTGAATCGGGACTACTCGGCTCCAGTCGGTCGGTGACGTTGAATGGGGATTTTGGTGAAAACCGTGACAAAATCCATTGTGTAGTTTAAAAGAACTAAGCGGTCAGACAGACATATGAAAACCGACTTTGTTTTATGCAATGTATATAATATAGAAAATGGTTATGTATAAAACCATTAAACGTCGATTAACATGTAAATCTTAACTCTATGAACAATTTAAGAACGTTATCATGCACAATAAGTAGAAAAAGTATTGTATAGAGTAATAAAAACAAACTTTAATTTATATATAAAGTGTCATGTACACAATGGTCCAGGCTGGCAAACCATATCCTATTACTGTTCCACAGCAGGACAAAGGCCTACAGAGAAGGCACTAGCATTGATCACCACGCTGGCACAAGAGGGGTTGGCGATTTCAGACTTACAGTATCTAAAAAGTCCAGGTTTCCTCACGATTTTTCCTTCTAAACTTGTGAACTAAGAATGTATAGGTTTTTTCGACGGCGATTTCGCAGTATCAGCCCGGAGTCTGGTGTGCCCGGTTGATGACAATAGGCTCGCTCCCTATTACACGGGACTTAAACATAACTGGCGGAATTTTGGTGTCACTATACATCTCTGCCTACCGTTCGGGGAATGTAGGCTCAATATTAATTAAGGCGTCGATTTAAGAAAAAACAACCTGAGTGAAAAGGACATTTCCTTCAACGATGGCCGAAGTTTGACCAGCATGGCCCATTGTGTAGACGACTCTCAAGAATTTGTACTACCTAGTCATTTTGTTGCTTGTGCTGAATATATAAAATACTTATATAAAAAAAAATTGACTTCAGCGCCCCCTAGCATTCTATGACAATAAACGCCTAAACGTTTTGAAAATCGCGCACTGGGTTTTCAACTCACGGTGTTGAGCCGAGCGTTGAGAATCAAATGTCCGATAAAAAAAAACTCGATTCACTTATTATTTTTACTAGTTATTATTATTGTTTTTCAATCAAAATGTCTTCTATTCGTCTTTAATGCTATATTTGCACTTCCAAACTGGATTTCATTGTAAAAAAGAACCTGTAATCTGAAAAACAGGCCTTTCATGTCTTCAGAAAATAATTGGGTTTATAAATGACACTTATGTTTTGTGTACTATAAACTTCTCTCGTATCGGCACGTACGTTGCCCGCGAAATTCAAATTTTCTTACGTTTTTCAATTTGCAGTTGAGTGTGAGGATGAATGTTGAACAAAATATGATTCGCGACCGTCTAAGTTGACAATTTCTTATTATGTAAGTAAAATTAAATTGTCAACTTGGGGCCAGTTTGACATTAATTTTGCGATAATAGGGATGATGTCATTTTTTTTATATTATAATGTAAAAAATTATTTGTTTCTAATTAGTGCAAAATATATTACAATGAAAATAAATGACTGCCTCGTTGGTCTAGTGGTCGCAATCGCTACTGCTGAGCATAAGGTCCTGGGTTCGATTCCCAGGTCGGGCAACGTGTTATTGGGTTTTTCTATCTGGAATTTCTCAGTAGCAGCCCGAAGTCTGGATTTGTGCCCGGTAGATGGCAATAGGCTCGCCCCCTATTACATGGGACTTAAACATAACTGGCGAAATGTGGGTGTACTATATGTACACCTCTGCTCAACCCTTCGGGGAAACAAGGCGTGATGTTATGTTTATTTTATATTACAAAAACTGTAAAACCTTAAAAAATTGGCAGGTTATAAACGTTTTAAAATAAGTGTTAGACAAGGACAACACAATCGTAGAAGTGACGTCACAACCATGTAACTTCATACTAGCGTCGTACATTGCCGTACCGCGCGACAAGGACGGAAACTCCTCTAAAAACTTAAAGCGTGTATCTTCTTCAAATGTACATTGATTTAACAGTTTTTTTTTCGATTTTCTCATTTTTATTTAGCCTTCTTTGAAATTACATTATTTTGCTGACATTTTAAATATTAGTCATTATCCCTATTTTCGTTTGAGAATTTGGCCTTTAGACTCGGGTTCTATAGCAATGGTTGTATAATAGAAATTGGCTCAAAGGTTTGAGCTGTGACGGAAGTTAAAACTCGTTTTGTAATGAGGCTGTATATGAGTATTTCGTTAACTAAAAAAAAAAAACTAAGCTCTATAGTCACGTGTACAGAACAAAAAAAGTCGGCAGGAATAGAGTATAAAGCAAAATATTCCTTGAAACTTCGGCTAGTGCGTAAAACATAGATGTCATTGAAACTTATTTAAAAAATATTATGTCTTACTGACAATCATTCTTGCTACTTCAACGTCAGATATAGATTCAAATACGGGTATTTGAACATGTGTTCCAATTTCGAATACGGAGGTATGTTGGGCTAAGACATTACGAATCATATTTAATTCGGTCGGACGGACGGGGCAGAATAAAATGGTGCAGGACACAATGTTGCCAGCATTAAAAAATATTGACAAATTAGCTGAGCATTTGATTCGAACGGTCTTATCTATTTTGCACTGTGCCATCCGGTTTTGCAAATTCTTCAAACGTTTGAAACTATGTCTGACAAAAGCCAGCAATTCGCATGTTACTAATTTGCACAGAACTATGCAAGTAGCTTGCATCTTTTCTGACTGGTGAATGTCACAATGACCTGCAAGTTTCTTGCACACAGATCGCCCGAGAAAAGTATGCGCTTCGGGAATAATCGTCATCTTCGATATTGGGCGATGATGAGATCTATTATAGAGCTTTTACAACCATAGCAGTACTATCCTAAAATTATAGAAAAAAATTTTTTTTTTTGAGTGAGAGGTATGCGACCGGAGTAGGTAACCCAACAAAAAAGAAAACATGGCACAAACGCGCAATGATAGGTGTCCTACAACAAACCGCGGCAGTACCTACCAAACTGAGAAGCTTTATTTATATATGAGGTTAACTCTGTGGCGCGACGTTCATAATTCGTCAGCCCATACTTTTTCTGGTTTACCTGTAGTTTTGTGCAAGTTACTGGCTGTATATACGATGGCTTTAAGATCCGCTTGCATTACAAATCACTAAATCCGTTTTGCGCTAAACGTTTAAAACGTCATTCTTTCTCTATATCTCTTCTTCAAACGATTGTATGAAATAGCAGGATGTTTTAAATTCGTTAAGCGTTAAGTGATCTGTGGTGCAAGCAGGCCCTAATATATGTAATCTCTTTCAAATCCTAAAATGTATTGATAACCAAAAATGCCCAAATGCCTTATTATAGGAAGTAACTGCACGACAAAGAGTACATTTTGTTTAAGCACAATTTTAAGTGAAAATTCCCAATAATTAGCGGACGAAAATATCCATTACGATAATATCCATTACGATACGACGATACGATCAGTTTGTTTTGATGTACCTATAGTCGACCTCGTAAATTCTTTGTCACCCGCCTCTGCTTCGCACAGTTTTACGCCTTTATGAAACATGGAGATTTCTCTAAATATAAGTTTAATAGGAGCTGTAGCCGACGGTAATAGGGTTCGGGCCTCTGAGTGAAAGTCCTTGCTAAGTGAACGCATACTTTAATCATCAAATACGCGTTTAAGGGAACAAGACAGAAATGACGGGGTAACTCAGACAAAACTATTAGAGATCTAAGCTGACCGGCACTTTACGGGTGCGGCTTTAGACGCGTCGCGCCGTCACTGTCGATGAGATTGGACTGCCCCTCGAAAAGCGGCTGCTCAACAGTGGGCTGAAAATTCAAATTCAAAGCATTTCAACCATTTACAGGCACTTTTGAATTGTCAAGGAGTCGGTCATTCAGAAATATGAAGCTAGTTGCCCATTCCAAAGCGTAGTAGGTACCTATGGAGAAGAAATGACTACGGCTACTGAGAAATTTTGTGTTATTAAATAAAAAATGTTATTGGGTTTCCATCTGGAATGTTTCAGTAGCAGCCCGGAGTCTGGATTTGTTCCCGGTCGATTAAAAATGACCGGCGAAATGTGGGTACACTTTAGGTTCACCTCTGCCTAACCCTTCAGGAATGAAGTCGAGACGATATGATATGTTGTGTTGCCAAAAGTGGAAAACAATTGCGAGTTCGACTATACCTACATTAAAAGCCCAATTCAGGGTTTCTTATGTATTAGAAAACCACAATAAAATGTAAATAAAATGCCCTGTTAAGCACAAATGATTTTGACAATACGTATTGTTAACGTAAGTGGATTGTGGATCGAAAGTACCTACAGCAAGGGAAATTAATTGTTAAACAAATTTATACTACGCCAATTTGCCATTTCGTACAAGCTGTCTCAGAGTGTCAGTTGTGATTATGCATAATCAGCCTATAACGTTCCCACTGCTGGGACACAGGCCTCCTTTTTATGAGAGGTAGTGAGCCGTAATCCACCACGCGGGCTCAGTGCGGGTTGGTAGATGTCACATGTCTTCGAATTTTTGGTTCTAGGACATGCCGGTTTCCTCACGATGTTTTCCTTCACCGTTTTGAGAGCAGTGGTGATTAACATATTTACACAAAGATTATATATACGGAGAATTTAAGTTTGTAGTCAATTTGATAAACAATTGATCGCCCTGATTTTACAATAGTCCTATTACATATTGTTATATTTTATGCAACATATTGTATCACACAAAGATATGAAAAAAATATTTAATATGAATAAATATAATGTATTAAGGCACGCTTGCACCACATAACACTAATTGCATTTCATCGTTCTATTTCCGTCAATCGTTTGAAGATGACAGTGAGAATTTTTCAAATACGTTGTATTGCCATAAATGAATATTTTCGATTCAAAATTCACTTCCGCTAAGGTAGCCCGCGAAATTCAAACATACTTAATTACTTTTTCAGCTTAAATGTTGATTAAAATGGTCATGAACTAGGGTAATAAAAGGAACATAGAGCGATGTATTGATGATTCTGATGATTAAAATTCCTTAAATAAATATATTTTACGACCGCAAATCATATATATTTAGATCAACATACAACCTGATTTGAAAATTTGAATTTCGCGTGTTACCCTGACCATTTCGCCTTTACCATTCCGAAAATCAAAATTTTTCGTGACGTTTTCACGGACGTGGAGTATTTAATTAATTATTATAAAATGTCCATCCATACATTTTGAGCAAGCAACGAAAAATAAAAAAGCTAGTTAATAATATAGTTAGCGTCATGTAAAAATGAATTTTAACTGTGGCATAAAATATTCTAAAAATGTATAATAAAAATAATTGTCATAATAAAGTGCAGTTCGTTTTGATATTGTTATTTTATTACTGTACCGAAGCGTAAATATGACGCATAGAGCATAGGACACGCACGAGATAACCCCCTGCTAAGCCGATTTTTTTCTAGAACTCGATGTCGCATTCCGCTGACTTTCAGTAAATAAATAACACTTTATTTACAGTGGCGTAAAGTACAAAGTTTTATTAACATCGATGGATGCAGACATCAAACCGTGCGAGTGCAACGCAGTGGATTTTCTGCCGACATTGAATAATACACATTATTTTCAGTGTCATTAAGTGCAAAGTTGTATCAACATCGATGCAGACATCAAACCGTTCGTTTGTCAAGTAGTTGCTTGTAGAACTGCTGAGCGTGGGTTTCGATCCCCTGGTCGATTAAGTGTTTTTGTGGCTTCCCATCTGGAATTTCTCAGAAGCAGCCCAAAGAGAATACCTAAGATTGCTCACTGTATAAAATAGGGAGACTTGACTGGCAAAATGTAAATGAACTATACAGTCAGGAGCGAATCCAGCCCTCAAAAACGGTTGTGGACACGTTGGTAGGAGTCGCTCACGATCGATACATTGCATTCATACAAAGGAGGCGTTAACAAAGGCGTGATCTGTAGACTAAAAGCAACAACAACAACAACAACGAAACATTATGTTGATTGAGTTGTGTTTATTTTTGTTCTCTACAGCAACATCTTTTTACTTGCCACACCTTATCTTACGAATGCAGTGAACTCGCTTCCAATTTTGTTAAAAGTGTTCGTACTTTATTTTTTACTTTTTGAGTTTCTTCTACCCGCACTGATGTAATATAATGGGGAAGGCAACTGTCAAAATGGCGCTGTCGTAGCTAGTTCCCAACACAAGCTAATAATACAAGGCGTGATGTGACTTTATTTTATTTTAGCGAAAATTGACGCTTTGTTGTGTTCCTAGATACTCCGAAATTGGAGTCTACAATATCCCGACAGCCCCTAAAATTAGAAGATTGTGGTCTAACGCTATTCGTAGAGATTTTTTTGAGTTCGAGTTTATGTCGAAAACATTTTGAAGAAAATGATTACGAGGAAATATTCAAGGTTTAAAATTCTGCCACTTTCCATGTCAAGTACTTGATTTGAAATACTGAAATCACCGAAAATAACGAAATAGTGAAATTTAATCGAACTCATGAATGAACATAAAATAAAATGAGTGAACGAAATGTCAAATTTATTGTAGGCCGTAGGGACCTAGCTATGGTCACGCCATCTACAATTAGCTTTGCCCGACCTTCCCCATTAGTAATAAGATTTAACGTTCTCATGTAAGTGACAATTGTCATAATGAGAATAAAGTTCATTAAACCGAATGCGAAATAATTTCGATTTGTGTAGGGATACCCTTGGGCAATGGGCAACAAAATCCGAATGATGAGAAAAATAATCTTTACACAAACATTAAAACCATATTGCTTTAGTCCACTTTGGCCAGTCTCCTTTAAGGTTTAATATGCTCGCTCAAAATGTGTGTCCTGTGTAAGTGCATCATTCAGCTTATCGACCTCAATTAGGGTTGTGGGAATGCCCACCATGCCCACAACGGTGGATCCGCGCTTGTTTACGCTTCAAGGATTGCAGGCGTGATGTATACATATTTATTTTTCCAAGAAACCCAACTAGTTACAGGTAATAAATTAGAATAGAATACTCTTTATTATGGCCACCATATTAAATGTGTGTGGGTGTCGCTTGTGCCGCGTTCCGATGCGGACGTGTTTGCATATTCTTAATATCGAATAGCGCGGCGCGAGCTGTCGCTTGTAGTTTACTCGACATGAGTAATGACCTTGTGGTGAATGAGCTGCTTCCGTTCCTGCAGCAGAAGCTGGATGTGATGGATGAAGTGTCCGCTGTCCAGATCTGCGCAACGAACTTCAGCGAGGATGACATCGCTGCTGGCAAGCCTGAACTGAACCATTACAGTGTGCTGAACAAGCGCGACCAGATGGTGTCCCGCCGGCGCACAGTGGTCTGAAAATGGAGTTCCATACTCATAGAAAATTAATATGGGATGTCAAAAAAAAATTGGAATGTCTCTGGTATACCTCCCTTTATATAATATTATAGTATGGAGGGTATGCACAGATCCGCGTGTGAGAAAAAAATGTTATGTATTTTTTGTATGGGAGAAAACACTTAAAGTTAATTATTTTTGAACTGAAAGGAACTGAAGGGCTGGAGCTCACATGAGCTATTTCACCTCACACAGTGATCAAGATAACATACAATTCATGCACCTTTCCGTGCCGCTTTGCTAGTAAGAAATTTTAGAAAATTATAATTTTCGGTATATGTGATTTTTCCAATCTTTGACGTAATTAAATGAAGTTGATGACCTCTTTTCATATGTTTTAGTAAGTAGCCTGTTAATGCCCTTTTTTTATTCTGTCAGACTTATGTGTGTTTGTTGAGAAATAAATGGATCTCGTGTAATCGCACGAGATATACATTCATAATGAAGTATGAGACATGGCTGCAGGAAAACATAAAATGGCCTGAAGTCATCAGGGAAAAGATGACACCATTAGTAGCAGTAGAGCAGCAACCTTGTTCTAGTTCTGACTTCGGTGTTAATGAGGATATATCAAAATCCCACAAACCAGAGGCGCGCAGTGTTGGAACAACATCAGTTGTGAGTCAAAGAAAACCGTTCATGGAGCTAAGCCCGCTACAGAAGAGAAGGAGAGTGGAACAGCTCCTAACGTATAGCACTGAAAGCCTAGCTTATGCGACTGGTTTAAAATCAGATAGTAAGAATGTAGCAGATATAATAAAATTGGTTACAGAGCATCCTGAAGAGGCTACAAAGATTAAGGAATTGTTGAAGACCAAGAAAACTACGCCCATATATTCGGCTGATAAAGCTTTAGGTCTTTTGACCTCGTTGAAGCTTTCGAAGTGGCAGTATATAACCTTAAGAACTTGTGCAAAAGATGAAGGAATACCACTATATCCTTCGTATACTGCCATCCTAGAGGCGAAGAAGGACTGCTACCCACCAAAAGATACCTTAGAAATCACGGAAAGAGGGGTAAGAGTTCAGCTCCAAGCAATTTTGAACAAAACTGTTGCCAGACTAGGAAAATTCCTACGTTTGGAGTCTTCGCTGGATGGCAAAGAGTTGACCCTGATATGCAAGTGAAGATTTGATAGTGCTTCAGGGCAAAGTTTGTATAAGCAAACTATGGCAGACGACGACGATTTCAGTATTTTTATGTGTTCCTTTGTGCCGCTGCGCTTAGTTTGTGGTGAAGAAAATATATGGGATAATCCAAAGCCATCTTCCACAATGTTCTGCAGACCTCTTTATTTCAAGTTTGCAAGCGAGAACAGCTTGAATATCATGGAAGAACAGAGTCTGATTGAAGCTGAGATCGCAGCACTGGAGCCGTCTATCATGGGAAATCATGCTGTGAAGCACTCAATGCTTATGACAATGATAGATGGCAAAATCACTTCGAAATTGTCAAAAACCTCAACGCAGACTTGTGATATCTGTAAGGCTACCCCTTCGGAAATGAATAAGTTAGAGAAGATCTTAGAGTGAGTTTAGTATAGTGTGATTAATTAATGACATCTTATTGTACTGTTACCTATCTTCTTCACTTCACTTTCTTTCCAGAAAACCGGTTTCGACAGAAATGTACCAGTATGTTTTATCTACTCTTCATGCTTGGATCAGATGTATGGAGTGTCTACTGCACATTTCATACAGTCTAGACTTTAAAACATGGCAAGCCAGAGATGCAAGCAGTAAAGAGTCATTGAAGAGTAGAAAACAAACCATACAACAGAAGTTCCGTGATGAAATGGGTCTCCTAGTAGACATCGTCAAACGAGGTGAGTTAAAGTAACAGTCGCTTTTCTCTAAAAAAAAATCTAATACGCTATTGTATACATCTTTTCGTTACAAAGTCGTTAAGTATTTTTTGTTTGTTTCAGGTTCTTGTACCACAAATGATGGGAACACAGTCAGGATTTTTTTTAGTGATTCTGCAAAAACTGCACTGCTATCACAGGATTGGATTTCCGTTTGATCCAAAGATTTGCATCCATTTTACGTGTGTTAGCCTGTGGGGAGCACAGGCTAACACACGTAAAATTGTTATAGATAAATGTTGACGCGTTTGCAAACTTAACGCGCGTCACTGCTGAAATGTATGTAGACCTCTATGGCTGGTATTATATGCCTTCAAGTGTCCACAAACTTTTACTGCATGGCGCTGAAATTATCAAACACTTCAACATTATGTCCATTGGTAAATTATCTGAAGAGGCATCGGAAGCCAGAAACAAAGACTTCAAGAAAATTCGAGAGCACCATCCGCGCAAATTTTGTCGTAAAGCGACAAACGAAGACATCTTCAATGGTCTCCTTGTATCGTCAGATCCTTATCTGTCCAGTATAAGACCTGTGCTAAGAAAATCCACAAAAATTGTTTCTGATGATATGAAACCTCTTCTCATCAGTGACGATGCAGGTGAGAACATTGAATTTGTCGATGTTAATGCGTCAATGATAGACTCGGATTTAGAGGACTTTGATGATGGCGAAGATACTTACTGTTAGTAGTAGTTTTTATGTTGTTTTACTATTAGTCGTAAATAGCTAAACTAAGTATAGTTGCTATAGATATAATAAATGTAATAGTTGTGATATTCACAAAGTAATACTATCTTCACTGTTTTTTATTGTGTTAAATATAATTATTTATTAAAAATAGTGTAGCATAGTTATTGACGTATTTTTGTTGTTATGTCTTGGTATTAGCATTCAAGATTAAAAATATTTGTATAAAACTTGATTTTATTGGACCTTATTTTTAATCATCTATAATAACAATAATTTAGGAATATTACTTTTCTATATAGGTATATCTTAATTGTTTTATGAATATCTATTGTTTCACTAGTATTTTCCCATTCAATGCGTTAAGTAACATCATTTAATTACGTTAAAGATTAGAAAAATCAATAGTGTAACTACCCTCATTAACGCTGAGTATGCATATGTTATTAGTATCTAATTAAAACTCAACGAAAATGACGGTGATTATCAAATGAATTCTTTAAATGCAATTAGTAAAAAAAAAACGTATGTAATCAATATAGTTTTCTATTATTGTCATTAAAAAGGTCCTTAGCAGGCTATTAACTAACTAAAATATATGAAAAGCGATCGGCAATTTCATTTTATTACGTAAAAGATTTAATAAATCACATAACCTAAACTCGCAATTTTTAAAAATTCCTATGCGCGAAGCGGCACCGAATGGTGCATGAATTGTATGTCATCACTGTATGAGGTACAATAACTCATGTGAGTACCAGTTCCTTTCAGTTCGAAAATAATCAACTTTAAGTGTTTTCTCCCATACAAAAAAACACAAAACATTTTTTTTCTCACGCGTGGAGCTGCGCATACCCTCCATAACATAAAATTATATAAAGAGAGTTATTCCAGACATTCCCTTTTTTTTTATCCCTGACATTTAGTTTCTATGAGTATGGAGCTCGATTTTCAGAACACTGTGCGGCGTGACGGGACTAAGAGAAGCCTGCAAGACATTATCACGCTGTTCAAGGAGTCAAAGACCGCGTCAGCAGTTTCATCGCCTGCGCATCCGTCGATTGCTGAGCTTGCAGTGCGCCCCGCCCGCGCGTCCCGCAGCCCCGCGTTCGTCATCGCGGCTCCACCGAGCAGCGCCGCCCGAGCCCCTCGTCCCGTCCCGCTGCCAGTGTCTGCAGCCTCGGCGAAAGGATTACGCTAGCGTCACCGCGAGTGCCGCTGGCGCTCCAAACACAAAGCCTATGCCAGAAAAGGCACCGAAAAGAGCTGATAATGATGAGGGTTTTGTGACGGTGCAAAAGAAGAAGCACCGATCGCAAACTAACAAGAACTGCTACGGCAAAGCACCTACGGGTCCCGAAGTAGGCCTGCGTGCCGCAAAGCCGAACACTCCGGTGTACATCTCCCGCCTGCACTACACTACTATGGCGGAGGACATCATTGAGTACGTGCGCCAGAAGATAAGGTACATGCCGAGGGTTTTTTTTTTTAATTTAGCAGTAGTGGGAAATCCTCATGGACGCCCAGACTGCCTCACTTATGAGCCAATCTGGGCAGTGCCGGGCTCTTACCGGTTAAAACCCACTCCTGACTTTGCTCACGTGTCCCTCTGACATGATCAGAGCCCTTATTATACAATGTGTTCTGATTGTAGTCCTTCTATTTTGTTTATTTTTATTTTTGGGCAGTCCTGTTGTAGGATGTGAACAATTCCTGGAAGCAGTCCATATACTGCGTCAAATTCTTACATGAATAATACCTTTATTTTGTTGTTGTTACTGAATTTCCTTTAAATGATAAATGATTTTATTTCTGTAAATAGGTTTGTACAAACACTTTTACACGTCAATCATATTTTAAAAACTAGGTGAGATCGGCATTTCCTATCTGACTACTCTGAGAAGAAACGCCGAAACAAACTCAGAGGTCACAGTCTCTTTTAAAGCCCAGACATAATCTTGGTCAGGTCATGTGAAGACCATGTGGATTGATATCTGAAATGGTCTTTCGAGGAAAGAACCACACAGAATGAGTGGACCTGTCCAGTCAGTGCACGCATTTGTCAGTTGTCATGCAGCTCAACACAGAACTAAAGGAGCTAAACGATTCGACGAACATTACCAAAGAAAGGAAATTTGGGTAGGCCGCATAAATTACTCAAACTGCCAGACCATGATTAAAACTAATAATTTAAAAAAAAAGTATGCTAACAACAAATCCACAATGTCTTCACATTCACAAAAATTAAAATAGTATAATCCTTTACAAAGTAAATGTCATTGCATATATAAAGTGCATCAATGTCAAAGTGTAAATAAAATATGAAAATAATCTTGGTCATATCATATGAGGACTATGTAGACTGGTGTCTGAAATGGTCTTTTGAGGAAAGAACCACACGGATTTGAGTGGACCTGTCCAGTCAGTGCACGCATTTGTCAATCATCGTGCAGCTCAACTCAGAACTAAGGAGCTCAACGATCCGACGAACAATACAAATGAAAGGACATTTGGGGAGGCCGCGTAAAGTACTCAAACAGCCAGACCATCATAATTAAAAGAAGAGAAAAAAAATGCAAAGACCCACATAGTCCGCACATTCACAAAAATTAAAACAATATTATACTTTATACAGTAAATATATACATGTCATTGTTTAGATAAAAGGTACGTATATAAAAAAACATACACTAAAAGAAAAAAGGAAAAATAGCAAATTACACATCAATTATGTCTTTGTAAACTTATTGGAGCAGCTCAATCCCATTAAAATCTAACAATATATAGAATATAATATAAAGAATAACTAATAAACTTATTTCTCTATATTATTTTTGTATTTGCTTTTTATGTTTTTTCTTGTTGTACTATTTTAATGCTATGGCTATCCTAATATATATATACAATATATCAAATAGACATATTTTATTTTTCTACTTTTATATTTAATCGATTAATTTTTACTTCTAATTTTAAACAATGATGTCTTTGTTGGCTTTTTATAATTCCTGGCAGTCTCACAGCTGTTTTTCTCAACCTAGCTATGACTGGTGATTTTTCCTGCTCCTTCCTGAGGCATTTCTGGCTCTTAACCTGTGCTTGTTTTTGTTTCAGGTACTGCTTGACTGGTGCAGCGCTTTGATTGCGGCGTCTCCTGGTGATAACCTTCCTATTTACATCACCGAGCTCGTTTGACCATGACATTATCATGGGTATGTAATTTACTAAGGTTGTTTTATCAATACTAATGTTTTCTGTTTTACTACTACCTAAATGCATTTTATTGTTAATTTTTTGTTGTACTATAAAATGTGCATACGTTTCTGCTATTAATTGGGCAAATTTCTTATGAAATTGACTGCAATTCGCTTTTTTTATGTTGTAAACTTCGATTCTAATAGTAAATGTCTTATTGGTTTTTTGAGTTTTAATTATGAAGGCGTGGTCCGAGCTCGTGTTTCCTTCCGCATTCATTTCATATACTGCACTGGCGTAAGGGCCGGTTATAGCCTTACTGCAATCGTTCCTATAACCGGGCGTGGCTAATTACACTTTAGCAATACGCCACTGACTGGCGCGCCAATGCGTCCCATTTCACGCGTACCTGGCACTCACTGTCGAAGGCGTTGTCGTCGGTCCTGTCGAGCTTCGACGATAAGCAGTTGTGACACTTAGGTGCCTCCGCCGCCAGCCGTGACGGGCAATCCGCTCTCATGTGAGGGTCACCGCAGTGGATGCAGAGGTCGGCGGGATGCGTGCACAATTTTCTGCTGTGGCCGAAGTGCAGACAGCGAGTACACTGCACCAGTGGAGACTGGTCCTGCACTCGTACTCGGTCAATGTGCACGCGACCTGCGATTGTGAGCCTCTGCCATACTGTAGGGGACACCTGCAGAATGACGTGGCACGTGTGGGGGTTCCTCGTCCTACGACGGTACTTCACCCCCAACCTCAAGTCCTCTGCAGGTAACATGCCGAGGGTGCAGTTACTGGAGTCGCGCCGCAACGTCAATTTTAAGTCGTTCGTGGTGCGCGTACCAAATTGTTACCTGCCCCTTGTCATGGTAGAAGGCTTTTGGCCGCAGGATGTGGTGTTCCGTCGCTTCCGCGGACAAGTACCACAAGACAGCACAAAGTCTAGCTAGTGCAAAGTGAAGTGCTACTAACATAGTCTTAAGTCTTTTTCATTAACACAAGTTTTGTATAAGATAAATATATGTATGTTTATGTTAAGGTTCTTCTATCTATGGGCCTGTGTCGCCTGAAAATTAGCGGTGGGTAACTCCGGAGGTACTGATCCAAAGGAGCCGGTACCGAACGCGGATACGTAAACCTTATTTATTCCTCACAATCCTTACCGGCACCGCGGTACCAAATGATCCCGGAGCGCGCGTTCACTGTTCACTCTCGTTCACTCGCTCAAGTCACTCGGAAGTACTCGGAACACGTCGTATCGCTCTAACTAACCAACTGTTCAATTCAAAATGTGCCAAATGATCCAGTGAACCAAATGAATAAAATGTTCTGCGAAACCGGGGAACCAAAATGAGCGAGTGAGTGCCGGTGCCAAACGGTGCCAAAGGAATAAATAAGGTGAACCGGTACCGGAACCGGAGTCGGAATAAGTGAATCAATTCACTTGCCGGAATAAAGATTACCCACCGCTACTGAAAATAAATTGATTATTTATTGATTTATTAATCACAGATCTAAGTAGAAATTTTGAACAATCTTTGGATGGATTAGTTAATAAATCAGTCAACAAATCGTAATAAAATAATATATTTATTCAGTATTATCAACCTCTAGGGAACACATTAATTTATTTATCGAAGAAACAATCAACATCTTCGATTTAGGGAGCTTACAACATCAAATAAAAGTTTTTAGGTCAATCATACTTGCAAAGAAGTGCTACAGTCCGTAACATAACTGAACTAATTGCACAAGGATCTTTGACGTTTGAATGACGTTGACAGGGGCGCTGTTGCATTTGTGAAATGTATTGGAAAAAATCAAGATGGCGGCATTAGTTCCGATTTTAGCCACGCGCCAAAGGATCCTTGCTTACCATCCGTTCAGTTACTTTATTGCTGACAGGTACAACCCAACCACAACCTTAACTCAACGTGAATAAAGATCACTTTGATTTTGACAGTGATTCAAATTCAGAGGTAAAATAACTGTCTACGGACTGTAGTATTTTTATCTCACGAAGCGATGCGCTCTTTACTTGGTGTGTACCAAGTGTGCAAAAACGCTGCGAATGTGTGTTTTCAATTCGGTAGAATACTTTTTATTCAATGTATGTTTAGCGATTCTTGACCGTGTGGACCGATTTCGATAAATATTTTTTATTGGACACGGGTGGTTCCATGGCCATGTTCTGATGAGTGGTTTTTTGAGTTAGCTTAAAAAATAAGTATTTAATCTACTTCGTATATGTTGATGATGTTATAATACTTTCAATCTAATAGAAAATATTATAATAATGAGAAAAAAAAAGGTTTTTTTGTTTATTTGTTTGTTACGCTTTCACGGTAAAACGGCTGAACGAAGTTCGATGAAATTGGCACATGGGCAGACCATGACCTGGAGAAGGACATAAACTACTGAATCGCAGATGAAGTCGCAAACAACAGCTAGGTTAAAACGAATACATGGCAAAAAATCTTATAAAAAAAACACCTCTGCGCAAAATAACTTTTTTTTCACTCAACAGTGCGATTTACCTACTAAAGAAAGACGTCCATTCGCACGTAAACGCGCCTTTCTTGCGAATGGGTGCGAAAGCGGCCTTCTCGCTCTAGCAAATGACACTTTTATAGGGCTGAAAGAGAGAGAAATTCTTCTATATTTTGTATGTTACTGTCAACATCGCATTTTGATCAACACAAAATGTAACAGTGCTACAATTAGCAAAAAATACTTTATGCTGAGTTTTTTTTTTTTTAGCAAACTACCAACACCAACTTCAGGGGGAAACGGCCTGGGTACCCACCTCGAAATTCTAATTCTCTTAAGTTTCTTGCTATTTGCAGGTTAGTGTCAGTGTGTGTGTGTCGAATGTTATGATATCAGAGGGACAATTCCCGTATTTTTAAGAACGTTTGCAATCTAATCTCAGTCTCAATATTATCAATGCAATCAAGCCTAAAATATGAGTACTTTGTACTATGGAGCTACCATTTACCGGGTAATGTCATAGATTGACTTGAATGTGCACTGGCGGCTGATAGTATGTCATGCTCACTCAAATGTCTCGCTGACGGTGGCGCGTGTGTTGGATCATTTAGCTCCCTTCAAAATGGTTGAGCTGAATGGTGCTAATCCATGCGTCATGTTCGTGAACGGGCGCCGTCTGTTGGGACTGGTCATCTCTTAGCCGCCACGGCTTATTTTTTTTTTTTTTTTTGCTGCACTCTGGACGCTTTTAACGTGTACGGTTTTTGTACATCGTTCTCACCTATAGGGTCAACATTAATTATGTAACTCATTTATTTGTAAGAACATTATATAAAGGATTTTCTATGGAGTTCCTTGCCCGTTCTTCTCCATGGGTACCTAATACGCTTTGGAATGGGCAACTAGCTTCATATTTCTGACTGACCGACTCCTTGACAATTCAAAAGTGCCTGTAAATGGTTTAATTGAAATAAATGCTTTGAGTTTGAGTACAAACAATTTAAATACATTTTTTACATTGATTGCCGCTGAGATAAGATCAAGACTTGAATTTGCACGTTTAAGCATTACGTGAATTGGCCTCCAGGAATCACAACATTTGAACTGAGTGTCAGGGTATGTACAAAATATGATTCGCGACCGTAACAAGTATGGTGTTTACAGAAATATATTAAAACAAGTCTCTAAGTTAGATACACACAAATGACACTGATCTGAAAATTGTTGAAAACATTTGAAATTGCTAATAGGTATGAAATGGCATAGTGACGTGTTCGTTTGCTTAACAAATAATTTGAAAATTGTCACATTATGGTTGTTTAAAAAAGCTTAACAAATCACTATTTAATTTTAAAGTTTAAATTAAATTTTTTGACAAATTTCAAATCAATATATATATATTACTAGCTGACCCCGCAAACGTTGTTTTGCAATTTTTTTTTTTTTTGAAAAATAGATGTTGGCCGATTCTCAGACCTACCCGATATGCACACAAAATTTCATCAAAATCGGTCAAGCCGTTTCGGAGGAGTATGGCAACGAAAACTGTGACACGAGAATTTTATATATTAGATTGATTGTTGTACTGTACTATATGTCACTGTTTTTTCCCGCGACGTATTTTATCGTGCACTGGTTTTTCAACTCTCGGTGTTGAGCCGAGCTATGAGTCACTAACAGAGTGCATCGCAGAGCGTCAAAAGAAAAGTGTTGGATTTTCAATTCTCAGCGGTAAGCAGTGCGTTGAAAATCCAGTGCGCGATAAAAAATCGCCCGTACAGCTATCATGAGATAACAGATTATCTGTTCAGAGACTTGATTAGCGAAGGAATTGCGGAACACACTAACTGTAGGAATGGCTTTCATTTTGACAGTTCAACAACATTCATTGCGTTATTATACGTTGTTGAGCGGACAATTTCTTTGAACATATTATTATGAAGCAATGGATTAGCAATATGCTTCAAAATGATTGAGATTGGGGTTGAATAGTGTTTCGCAATTAGGGATGACGACTAATATTAAAAAAATTCGAAAAAAAATTGTAATTTCATAGAAGGCGTAGTAAACATGAGATAATCGAAAAAATCTGTTAGATCGATATAAATAGGAAGAAGCTACACGCTTTAAAAGTTTTTGGAGGGGATTATTCCCGTCCTTGTCGCTCGGTCCTTGTCTAACACTTATTTTAAAACGTTTATAACTTTGCGGTTTTTTAAGCTTTTACATGTTTTTTTTAATATTCATTGCACTATTTAGAAACAAAAATTTTTTTCTGTTAAAAATAAAAAAACTTTTCAGCATCCCTATTAGGGCGCAGGTTTGCAGAAACTATGAGGGAAGAATTTTATGCACAATAGATTTTTACTAAAAGTACTTCTCATTGTTTTCATAGATTTTTATACTATTATTATTAAATTGGGCCTATGGAGGAGATATGGCGCTTAAGCTACAATTTAATATAAAAACGTTGGCCGCCACATAGCGGCCGCGCAGTGTCATCTGTCATGAAAATGATGCTCTTTAGAGAAACACCAACTTGCTTTCCCATATAATGTTTCAGTGACGTCATTCGACGATTGCGGACGCTATGTGACAGCGGCTGTCTCAGGAAACCTTAGCATTAAGAGCATGCTATACTCCAGCTAAATTCTTAGCTACAACAGGGCTGGAGGATGGTAACAATTAAATCTAATCGTCTTCAGGGTTAACCTTCCTTTTTCCTCGTTTATCAACAAGTGTCGGCTCCCACTGCCGAGCTACGCTGCAGTAGAGTTGCATAGCTGCCCTAGCATCTTCTACGGAACTGTGCTCTCCTGACTGGATATCAATACCGAGTATCTCTTTAGCCAAGCGTTTCAATGATGGTGTGCTACCTTTGGTGATCTGTAAAATAGAAAATAGTTTATGGTCTATTCAAATCATTGTTTCCAGTTGACGTTATTTGCACTTAAACAAATATCAACTTTATTCAAGACTTAATTACTTAAATTGTTTATGGAGTGACCAGTACTATTACAAATTTTCAAAAAATGTTGAATAGTATTTGTACAAAATTAACTTTATGTATAGGTTTTAAAGAAAACTTTCCAAAAACAGATATTCATTTAGATGATAGGAAATTAAATTGCAAATACAGGTTTTTTAAATTGTAAATATTTTGATAGTTTTATTGGTGCAGTGGCTGATGTGTGTCTTATGGGTGTGAAGTGAAATAGACAGGGCATATTATACTCCCCAAAACTTTAAGAACTATGTTGACCGTGTTTGAAACTAGAAGCTATCAGAAAAAAATAATTGTTTTGATTCCAGCATAGTTCTAACAACAATTTGCTTATAATTCCTATAATAATAAATTCTGACACGGTGAGAGAAAAATGTGAACCATAAAGCATATTAAATCTGAATGTTGATTGTCTTCATAATAATTACCTTCCTAAATGGTTTATATCTTGAAGTATCTCTAATATTTCGTTTAGGATGGGACAGGAACAGTACAGACAAATCATTCTTCAACGAATGACCAACTAAGATACGGCCTTTTATTAATTCAGAAACTTCCTTCTGAACTACAGTAAAATCTTCACCGTTGAGTAAATCCTCTTTTCTAACTCCGCTAATGTCAGTTCTATAGTCTTTGACCTCTTCCCGCGCTTTCACGAATTTGTCGTAAATACAATCACCGAATTTGTTGACTATAGACACTCGAGCTAACATGTGATCACTACCATCATATCCCACGCCCACCATTTCACAATCCATCGCTAAAAACTTGGTTATTCGGTTTTTATTATTATTTTTCACAACACCATTTACGTTTTTTGATTCACTATTTTTTTTTAAATCTACGTTATTGACTAAGTTATCCGCATTTGATGCCAAGTTTAGAGATTTCATATGTTGAATGTTTTCGTGGTCTTTTGCCTTTTTCTTTCTGGCGCGACGGAACGTGCCTGAAAATTGGGCTTTGTTGTTTTCCTGTGCTGGTTTTTCAGTTTTCTTCTCCATTATAAGGCTGCTTGATAAGAATTTCTGCCAGTTAGCATCTATAACACCCCGAAGTCCAACAGTTTGGTTATGTTGTTCATTTGAATGTCTCTTCCGCTTTTTCGTTGATTCTGTCATATTTACATTAAAAACGTAATGTAATAACAATTGTAGTATAAAAAATATACTGTTTATCACACTAAACACAATGCTAAGCACGAATTCATTAACTATCAATAGTAAATATAGTGCTTCGTGAATGAAGCCATTTGACATCTTTTTTGACAGAACGCCCGCATGGCGGCCAGAGACTAAATAAATTTCAATTTTCGAGTGTTCTGACGTCCGTTTGCAGCTCACAAGGACGTCGGCGGCATGCATGGGTACGGTACGGATTTGGGATTTCACATTTCACAACAAAAAAAACTCATCCCCCCTATCTGTGGGTGAACATGGGTGTTTATTTTTTTATTTTATTGTGTGAGTTCGGTGAGTTCCACAGCGGTAAAGCCCGTCACAGACGTAGCTATAATATTATTGGAATTATAGCAAGGCATATTACGACCTATTTTCTATATACATTTTCGAGTAACCGCAGCTATAATGTATATTTCTATGACGTCACAAAAATATGTTGAAATATATGTATATATTATGGCATATTATGGCTATATTTTACATTATGGCCGGTATATTTTGGCCTATTGATATTTATTTATTAATATATTTTTGAGTATACGGAATGTTCCATTTGTTCACTGAACGCCTCCCCGACAACCCCCGTGCTCGATGCGCAAGATCATTTCTCCCCTGCCCGCTTCACCTCAACGACGGACGCCTACAAAACCCAAAACAAAACGCCTTGTAGTTGTACCCACTACCCACCTATCATAGTCCGGTTAAGTAGTCACGACCTCTCAAGGTCAACTACGAGATGCCATACAAAAAAAAAAAGTACCCACCTATCGTTTGTATCTCAGCTGTGTGCGAGCCCGCATTTGCCCGCCACTACCTGTTATGTGTTCGTGGAAAGAGCGTGCACTTTATTTAAAATGGAATATTACAAATTAAATTCGTAACGAGTTCTCTTTAATTTTCTACGCGACTCTATCTCTGTCGAATTCGTTTAGGTTCCTAGATTGATTATAGTGTTATTTAAAAATTTGAACAGCAAATAAGCTTTAAAACCGTGAACTTGCAAGGACTACCTCAGACTGAGTGAGGACAAAATATATATTTTGGTATAGCTCCCGTGTGTGTCAGCTTGCTTTACCATAATAAATATCTCTAAATATTTATATATATTATAGCTACGTCTGTGACGGGCTTAAGTTCATAAAGTTTCTAGAACAATTTAAAAAAAAACCGGCAAAGTACGTGCCGGACTTCGCATGGTGAAGGGTTCCGTAGGTCAACAAATCTACCCAGCCTTTTTCTAATTATGTTGGGGTCGGCATCCAGTCTATCCGTAATCGGATACAGCTGAAGGGTTCCGTAGCTAGGTTGAATATTTACGCATACACAGCTATTTTATCGACAGCTAACACATCGACAGGAAAAAAAAGTTTGCTGGGTTTGTAACGAAACGTATCTAAAAAAATATTGACCTTATTAACAAAGTAACTTAGAAGTCTCTTAACATTCTTATTTATGGGATCCAACAATACTGCCGCGCTTATTAGAAACGCAGCTAGGAACGATTTTTGGCAAATTGAGTTCCTCATAGATTCGGAATCCTCTTAATGACATCCATTTACTCGAATCTACGAATAACCTTGCATTTCTAATTAAGAGAATACCCCTCAAGCATATTTGCCCGTCGATCCTTTGTGTCTCCTCGTTAATGGTAAGCGTATAGCTAAAGTAGTAGTAGGTATCTACTACTACTCTAAATTGTTTTGATCATAGTTTTTTTTCTTTTTACATGTAACAATGACATTCCAAAGTTATTTTGTAAACGCCTTCTAAGTCATTTTCTATGGATTTTTTACGAACATGTTTATGGTATGTAATATATTTATATATTTTAATTAAAATCTTCTATCGCAAGTACTATATGAATATATCCAGAAACAACGGTGTAGCTGGTCACCTAACAGCTACACCGTTGTTTTTGGGGAGACACTTGACTCCAGCAAAAATTACCACTTTAAAAGCATAATAATTAGCAAACGGAATCTTTATTCGAAAAAAGGTTCACTTCTAACCTGTAATATTTTTGTAATACTTACCAATCTGAAGACATCACACATTGAAATAGACGAGTGTAATAAGTGTAAGGGAGGCTACATAAATAAATAAAAATGATTTTATTTCATAACTTTGTAAAAGTGATTAATATGTATAACCATACAAAATTACAGATTTTTAGTACCAAGTAGGGGTCTATAGAGTTAAATTGCGGACAGGCAGACTGGACTTGGTGAACCTTGGGTTCCTTTTTTTATATGGAACCCTAAAAACTTAATACGTCAAAAATACCCATAGACAAAACTACGAGGTTTGTTCGTAAATAAAAATCTGGTTTTTAACAAGAAAAAAACTAATGAAAAACATAGATTACTCCAAAGTGAAAAAATGCTAATGAAAATAATTAAATGTTTCTTTGAAAATATTTTTATTTTAGTTGAAACACCACACACAGAAAAGTAAAGGCTGTCAAAAGATAAAACAATTGTTCCGTAAATTCAGTTTTAGAACACACCCAAAGGCTGGTAATAAAAGTAAATGACGTTTTCAAGTGCAATGTACACAATACAAAGTTGGTCTACTTCTACAGTTTCCAAAATAATTTGGACAAAGCCAGCAATGTACTCAGCAAATTCCAAACCATCGGTACTTCAGCATAGTGGTACAGCCACAAATGTAAATACAAGATTTGTATACAAAAATGTCTCGAGTGCAAATGTCAAAACGAGCCGACGTGTATGTTGAACACAAAACAACCGTGGTGGGAGAATTAGTGAAAATGTTATCTTGTTCGTAACGCAAGCGCAACCATGAGCCAGTGTTCGCTTTCTAATCGCGCCGGGCAGACATAGCACGATAAAAAAAATGTCTTACGATTATATTTTCGAAAACTTAAATTCCCATGGTCAAGGACATCTGCTAAAATACTGGCCAGAATTGACCGAAAAAGAGCGGGACCAACTATGCAGTGATTTAAAAAAAATTGACTTTGCCGAAGTGAATGAATTGTTTAGGCGCGCAAACGATACAAGCAAAGTTATTTCAGAAAAGGTTGAAGATTTAAAACCCATTCCTGATTCTCACTATGAAGCGGTTCCTAATTTGAGCAACGAAAAAATTGAGGAGTATGAAAGTATTGGTTTAAAAGAAATTAGTGATGGGAAAGTTGGAGTGTTACTGCTCGCTGGTGGACAAGCAACCAGACTTGGATTTGGTCATCCAAAAGGTATGTACGATGTTGGATTACCATCAAAAAAGACTTTATTCCAAATCCAGGCTGAAAGGATTGTGAGGGTGCAACAAATGGCTGCTGAAAAATATGGAAAAGAAGGAAAGATTACCTGGTATATTATGACTTCGGAACACACCAAGGGACCGACTGCTGACTACTTCAGAAGTCATTCTTACTTTGGTCTGAACGAGGAGGATATTGTTTACTTCGAACAGGGAACGCTGCCTTGTTTTGACTATGAAGGAAAAATATTCCTAGATGAAAAACACCATGTTTCATCAGCTCCAGATGGGAATGGAGGATTGTACAGAGCCTTGAAAGCTCAGGGCATACTAGCAGATATTGCAGAGCGAGGTGTGGAACACTTACATGCTCATTCCGTCGACAATATTCTTATTAAAGTTGCAGATCCCGTGTTTATTGGTTACTGTAAAAGCAAAAATGCTGATTGCGCTGCCAAAGTTGTTCAGAAATCAACCCCAAGTGAAGCAGTTGGTGTTGTGTGCCGTGTGAATGGACATTACAAGGTTGTAGAGTACTCAGAATTAACTGATGAGGCAGCAGAAAGTCGCACAGCAGATGGTAGACTAACATTCTCTGCTGGAAACATATGCAACCACTACTTCTCATCAGAATTTTTGTCAAAAATCTGCAATTTCGAATCTAAGCTTAAGCTCCATGTTGCCAAAAAGAAGATTCCATATGTAGACCACGAAGGTATTCGTCAAAAGCCAACAGAACCAAACGGTATAAAAATGGAGAAGTTCATTTTTGATGTTTTTGAGTTTGCCGAGAACTTCATTTGCTTGGAAGTTGCCAGAGATGTTGAATTCTCTGCGTTGAAGAACGGAGATGCTGCAATGAAAGACTGCCCGTCAACCGCAAGGGAGGATCTCTTAAGGCTGCACCGAAAATATGTTAGAGAAGCTGGTGGAATTGTGGAAGATCACATTGATGTAGAGATCTCACCGCTGCTCTCTTACGGAGGGGAGAATCTGCAAGACTTGGTTGGTGGAGAGGTGTTCACTATAAGTCCATATCATCTAAAAAGTATGCAGGAATCGGCTGTGAATGGGAATGGAGTGAATGGGACGAATCGAGCGAATGGGACGAATGGAGCGAATGGTAATCATTAGGTTTGTACAAAAGTTGTTAAAAATTTATACATGTTACAAAAAATTGCTGTTAAAAAAAATCTGGCAAGGTGACTTTTCTCGGACATTTGAATGAAAATTTAGTTTGTATTCAAAAAATTTATGATTTTTAGTCTAATGTTTTTTTTAAATTCTCTATTGAAAGGACTAAGTGATGTACAATTTAAGTCATTATTGATTAAGAAATGTAATTATTTCATAATATGCTTGCAATTAAAGCAATAATTAGCTTATTACGCATTATTTCTAATTAGTTTATGCAACTCATTTAATGTTAATACTCCATTATCAAAAAAAGTATTTATGTATATTAAAATTGGCAATAATTAATTTTATCATCTCTACGGCGACACTCTATCGATAATAACAAGGTAAATATGGAAATAAAATATAGAATAACTTTATTTAAGTTTTTCGCGCGCTTATTGCGTAACGTTTCGCGGGGAAAATCCAATATCTATCTATACATAGATTAAAATAAAGCTGATGAATTTGTTTGTTTCAACGTGCTAGTTTCTGGAACTTCCTGTTGGATTTGTAAAATATTTTTTTCATTTGATAGCAGAATTCTTGTCATTCTTGAGGCTACTTGACATCAGCCGAACAAAAAGAAATTCAGAAGTCAGAAAGAACGAGCGGAAACGTAGTATCAGCGGAACAAGAAATATCACGCGGACGAATGTCGCGGGCAGAACCTAGCATGTTTTAAAGTTGTCAATAGTTAATTTTATCATTTGTCACTATATCGATAATAATATGGTATCTAAGGAAATGAATTATAGGTTAACCGTAATAAAGTTTTTTTCGCGCGCTTATCACGTATTGTTACGCGGGAAAAATTCAAAATTATTTTTTAAATTGGAACATGTGGAACTTATTCCGAGTTGTTTTTACTTTTTAAATCTTCGGCAATTTTTTAAAAATCGAACTTGTAGTCGATACTAGTTTATGTTACCGATGGAATTTCGCTTTTATCTCAAGGTCGTTAGCGAATCCTGTTTTGGACTTTGTGAACCTGTTTCGTCGCTGACCCCCTTACGATCAGGCGCGATAATATTACGTACTCTCATAATCATGCCGAAATCAGTTTTGATTTTAAAATAACAACATGTGATATAATAATTATTAAATCTCTAAAGATATAATAGCTTGATTAAATTTGATTTAAATCAATGATTTATTTGATAAGCTAGATTATTGTTTCTTTAATAAAGTATTATGCTTTAGATTAATATATTCACCTAGAAAAGTACACAAATGCCCTCTAAAATATTAATTGCTTAGCTTACAGGTAGCCCGCGAAATTCGAAGGTCATTGTTAGTCAGGTTACATGTTGATCAAAATATGATTCGTAAACGTTAAAAATTACTAAGTACAAAGTTATATATTATATAGTTTATATATTTTTTCTTGGTGGAGTATTATTTGCATAAATTGTAAATATTTCGTTTTAGTCTTTAGTCAAGTTTGGTATCTTTTTAAGTTACTATTTTTATCCGCGCCTTACACGAGGTAGACGCACAAAAATATTTTGAAATGGCATCAAAATTATAAAGTTCTGCGCTATCTAAATAAGAAATATTGCAGATTAATTATTTGTTGTCGCGCAAAAGATATATCTACACTACGGCCGATGAATCTTGGCCGGTCTGAACATAGGATCTCCGAACTATTGCGCGTTTTCTCTCACTCACACTTACCTCATGTCACCATTTGGTTCCTATTTTATTTTCGCAGCCTTCTGCTCAAAGATCGGACCTTTCGGATTGGCAGTACTGTAAATCTGTAGTTAATTAACAAGATAGTTTTAGCAAAGTTTTATTTTTTGCTTCTACTGCTTCTTTTTATAAGTAAGTAGGTACATAATAAAATTAAAGAATTCATCACAATAATGAATTAGGTTTAAAAATCAAATTTAATATTGAAAATATCGTGTAAAGCATATATCAGAAGTGTGTGGTTAAATTGAATAATACAGGACCACTTTCTATAAGGGACCAATATCGTAATTACGAAAAATAATCAACCCTCCCATTTGGACATTTGGGTCTAGTAAGTATTAAAGTTTTGTATGGGACAGTTAATATTTTATTTCCCGACTACGATGTTGGTCCGATGATCAGTACCACACCTTTCTGATACACCTATAATATTATTATAAACAGGTATTTCTTTGTTTGTGTGCTTGTGTAGGGAGTAATTTCTGGAACCACAGCAGGCTTAGCATGGCGTTTTCTGTTTCTACTCTACTGTAGAATAGAAATCGCTTTCTACGCTCCTCGAAATCTCTTTTTCGCGAGCACGAGGACATACTTAGACTCAGGTTGCTTTATAGACAGTGATTTTCCATAGCAACGGGTTAGTTGCTAGTGACGTGTATAACTACCCATTTTTACCGTACAATTGCGTTTCGTTTCTGTGTAGACAGTAGAAAACTTTCTACTGTCTACACAGAAACGCCATTTTTGTCTACTCTTCCGTCGACAATACGCTTCTCTAGGGCGCTCGTGCTAAGCCTGCAGGTCGGATTTGAAAAATTCCTTTTGTTTTGGATAGTGCAATTCTTGAGGAATGCTGTAGCATATTTACCATCTCGCTATTATCCTTAGGTACCGCGCAAAAAGAAAAAAGACACAAAGAACGCTAAGTGAAAACGAAGTGATAGTGCGGGCAAGTGATGCGATGCGACGCAGTGGGTCGGGGGAATAAGAAATATCACGCGGACGCAGTCGCGGGCAGAAGCTAATACTGTATAATATTCGGGGAAGTCTGAGCCTAGGGGATGGCCTAGCATTAAAAAAGCTATATCTATTTATATTTCAAATATTTACAAAAGTATGTTATCATGTTCATAGTTCTATTATTTTATTTTCACATTATTTTAACATTATACTTTTACTCTTTTGTTAATTTAAATTGGTTATGTAATTTTCTGTTAACATTATATAATTGAGTTATTTTGTAAAAAAAACTCATAAAATAAGCATTCCTATTTTATGTTAATTTTAAAAGGAATGATTTCGGAGCGAAGGTAGCTTTAGCTAAGATTGTTATTAAAATTGATTCGACTAAATAGCAGGTACTCAGCACCTTATTTGCGTAACACACTTTCTCACAATCCGAGTGTTTTGAAGGATATTGATAAATGATAAATGATTTTATTTCTGTAAGTAGGTTTTTACAAACACTTTTACACGTCAATACTATTTTAAAAGTAGATGAGATCGGCGTTTCCTATCTGACTACTCTGAGAAGAAACGCCAAAACAAACTCAGAGGTCACAGTCTCTTTTAAAGTCCAGACATAATCTTGGTCAGGTCATGTGAAGACCATGTGGATTGATGTCTGAAATGGTCTTTTGAGGAAAGAACCAAACAGAATGAGTGGACCTGTCCAGTCAGTGCACGCATTTGTCAGTAATCATGCAGCTCAACACAACACATATGGAGCTCAACGATTCGACGAAGATTACCAAAGAAAGGACATTTGGGTAGGCCGCATAAATTGCTCAAACTGCCAGACCATGATTAAAACTAATTTTAAAAATTAAAAATAGATTGAGATAAAAAAAAAACAACAAATCCACACTGCCTTCACATTCACAATAATTAAAATATTATAATACTTTACAAAGCTTATTATTGCTAATCCATTGCTTCATAGGTAAGAAAAATTCGTTAGCTCAAATGACGGCAATAACGCAATGGACGTGGGTGAACTGTCAAAAGGAACCCCATGCGATCAATAATCGACATCGGATCAGTTGCCAAATAAGAAAAAAAAAAAAAAACATTTAATGTGCGTTACGCAATTATCGTGCTGGTACCTAATGGATTGCCAGTTTTACTAAAAACTCGGTCACGGTTTCCTAAAAGGCCAATATGGATTAAACTAAGTAAAATTCATGTTCAGGTGTGCCAGACACTTCGTGTTCGGTCGGCACATTCGATTCAGCTGTATTTGTTGAAAAACTAAGCCGAGCCGAAGCCATTACTGCACATATTCGGCTTTTATTCAGCTCGTACCGATCGGCAAACTCCATTTGGTAAACTCCGTTTGGCGTATAATCGCTTAATCAATCGTTAGAGTCGGCTAGCATGGCGTTGTAAAACTACAGACTCTGGCAATTAGTGAGTTACTGAGCTGCTATCTGTTGAAAAATTGGGACGAAGAAAAATAGCCTGCTCAATATCTGTGCGCTGTATTAGAAGATATGTGCCTAATCATAGCCTTTCAAAAACGAGTTTGGTGTTCAGGAAAGGTGGCAGCTTTTTAAAACAAGCAAAGGACAATGCCAGAAACTCTATACAACTTGGTCCCATTCAATAAAACGCATGTACAAGCATGCAATATGCAGCGTCTTATAGCTTATTTTCTACTGATAACTAAAAATTTGTCCTAATGCCTGTAGAACTTGCGGTTTCTGTTTATTTTATCATTAAATTTCGATTTTTGTAAATGGCTGGGACAATATCTGGCATTGTCCTTTTATTTTGAAATATGTTTGTTTTTAAACTAACAGTTGTAATCGTTTATTCGTAAACACCTTGTATTATAATGTGTACTTAAAATCTTAGTCTTAATAAAATAAATGAGATTTTATAAATTATTATTAAATCGTTCCTTTTAATGAAATTATTAAAGTACCTTTTTTAAACAATTTTTTCATTTTATTTCATGGAAGTCATCTTTGACCGCAGCCCAATATGTTTAATAACCACTTTTCATAATTTTCATGCCTTTTTTCTTATTTATTTGCGGTCGACGCAACATTGTTCTTCCATTATTCTCAATTAGTCGGTAGTCAACCACTTTGTAGCCATATCATCTTTCACACAGTCTATCCGTCGTTTCACGTCTTCCCCTATAACTTCCTCACGCCTCCGCACCAAATGCCCATAGTATGTTTAATTATAATAAAAATACAGCCCAATATTCGAGATTCAAATTTAGTATTACAAACTTATTAAATTTCAAAATGTTGCAAGACATTTTCGTAATTCGGCTGTGGTTTGAGCCGAGTTGAGAAACCTGTTTAACGAGTTTTGTAATAAAATACATTACGATTACCTACGACCCAAATGTCAATAGGTATGCAAGAGTTTATTTATTGTCTATTGAAGATTAAAGTTCAAACGATTAAATTTTAATGAAGCTACTAGGTTGGCGGGAAACGTTGTTTAAATCACGGCACTTTGCTTATGAATGGTGATCACCAATGACATAATAGGTAGTAATAAAAAAACGCCAATGGGTATGCATATGCCTTGTCCAATCTATAGGGGTTTATCGACCCTATCGTAACAAAAACTCTGGGATTCATTAGATTAATTAATCAAGGCTGGTCAAACCACGCTAGGGTCATTGCATTTTATTCATTCTGTCGTAAAAAAATTAAAAAAAAACACTAGAAAGTGAAAAATTACTCTAATTTTGGAAGACTCGGTCTTTGTATCTGTTTTAGTTCTTTGCCACCGACTTCCAAACATTAAGATATTTTTCACTTTGTACTTTTTTTTAAAATGTTTTTTACCTACTTTGTAGTAGTGGTACCCCACACACCAATTTGTATAATAGGTAAGCGCGAAGGCTACACGCGAAGTAAACGACCATTACTATCAAAGTTAGCTCTAAAAGTACCCAAGCAAAGTTAAGAAAAGTTAAATGACAATACCACACAAGCTTTCATCTACCAAATGAATACTTCCTCTACACAATTTACGAAAAAATCGATGAATATACGAGTACTTAACCGAACTATCCTGTGACTGCCTTAAGGGAACTCACACCCTCCAGCCAGGGGCGAAAAACTTACATTACTAAGCGACTGCTCGCTAAGGGATCTGGGCTTAGGGCGTCGCTGGAGGGAGGACAGCAAGATAGGACAGGCTGAATCAAGATTGGAGGATTATTATTAACTGGGGAATTAAGTCTCCCCCCCCCCCCCACCACGACAAAGCACCCAAGGTCGCACTTGCACTCAAATTTATTTATGTCCTGATGAAGGAAATGCCAAAACGGTTTATATATCTTCCAGGCAGTTTACCTGCGCTGTGTTTTAACATATTTCCGGTTTTTAAGGTTTTTAGATAAACTCTCAATAACTAGGACAAACAAATATCTATTTTGAAGAGTCTCTTATGTCTGTAAAACGGATAACAATCGCAATACTTACAAGTGATTTGATGTAACAACTTTGCATGAACTTAAGTAGCTATTTACAAAATTGTTTGACTTGAAACAATTGTGGGGGAATTTGTTTCATTTGTTTCAACTTACGTACGTAAGTAAGGACCTTTGGAAACTATGAAAGCATGATATACCTTATATGGTTGATATATACATACGTAAACTCACGTCTTCTTCCCATTGGGTCAGTGGCGTAGTGTAGGCTGTGCTGTCATGCTGTGGACCGTGACCGTGACCAGCAAACCTAAAACTGAATTTTCGAAAACAAAAAACACTTTCGGAGTATTTAAATGATTGCACATGTCAACTTGGTTGGAAGAAATTGTAGGGAATTCCCATAAATTATTTCAACTAAACTACAACTTGACGGATTCACAGTCAGTTTGCCCGCGAAATTCTAATTTTCTTAAGTTTTTTGGAATTTGAAGATCAGGGTGTGGTTGTATGTTGTTCAAAATATGATTCATAGAGAAGTATTTCATATTAAAATGTATACTTCATAAAACCTAACTAGTTTAGATAGGGCCCAATTTTGCTTTTGGTCCGGGCCTTTGGTCACCTAGATACGCCAGTGCATTGGGACAACGCACCTGGGACGCCTTGCAAAGATCCTTTAAGCTAGATAAATGTTATCCTATCTTTTCGATTTGGCCATACACCAGCGCAGGCGCAGGCCGAGGATTCATTGTATACATACCGGTCAAAATCATAAATTTACCCGACTTCGGCGAAGCTAAATGGAGGGTCCATTTAGCTTCGCCGCTGTCGGGTAGTAAATACTGCTACTAAAGTAGACATATTGACTAACCTAACTAATTCTTAAGAAATAGCGTGATAACTAGAAGTAGTACTTACCTAATTATAATTGTTTATTACATAAACCAGTTTGGTTTCGTGATTATTGGGATAAACATGAATCGGTTACTAGGCCGATAAGCAAGTAAGTACAAACAAAATAAGTATAAGTACATTTTTGTTTTGTTGCATTGAAGTTACTCCGGAAAAACTGACCACTTCTTCTCGTGACCGGTTTAAAACTGTCCCACAGGCTACAGCAAACGGGTTATGTTTTTCACGTATAGTAATAGTAGGTGTATACACCATATTGTAACTATCTATGTATATTTATTTGTGTGAGGTCAGTGTGATGCGTTGTTCGCATGTAGCGGTGTAGATCCCACAAGCTGAATAGATTTGAATAAATAAGGTGTCCCAAGCATTGTTTCTACATAAAAATGCAACTGCAATAAAAAAAGTTCACTTTCAAGCACCCTGATGCAGTTGCTGGCAGTTATTTCAGTTCAATAACAGCTTTCTTTTAATCGACTTCAAAAAACGAGGATGTTACGAGTATGGTCGCCTGTATTACTTTTATGTATATTACGAGTAGTTACGACCGCTCCAGCATGTCGATTCTGTAAAATCACACCGTGAACACTTGCGTGGAGTGAGCTGTCAGTGTCATCCCGGCTTGGTCAATCCCTAGCATCAGTGGCACTGACAGCTCACTCCACGCTCACTTCACCTAAGTTTTCACGGTGAGATGGTCACAGAATAGCTCTGCTGGTCAACTACGAGACGCCGTAAAAAAAAGGCAATAATCAACTGACATAAAGGGTTTTTCAACAAGAACTTTGTTTTCTTCAACAAAATTAAACAGAATTTAGAGGAAAATGTTTTTTTTTTATTGTGTTATAAAGAGAAAAGTTTGGCAATTATGAATGAAAAATTATTTTTGGCAAATGTCCACCACGACCACGCTGACAGATGTTGATTCATTCATCAAAATTTTAAATCACTTTTTGGTAAAATTGAGGGTCTATGTCGTTAATGACATCACGGATTTCGAGTTTTCAGGCTGCAATCGATTCGATTGGCTCCTTTAAAGACTCTGTTGTTACATAGCCCCACAAAAAATAATCCAGTGGTGTTAAATCACACGATCTGGCTGGCCACTTAACAGCTGACTTTCGCGAAATTTTGGTTTGCAATAAATTGATCGTTTCATTGGCTGTGTGACATGTGACACTGTCCTGTTGAAACCACATTTCAGTGATATCCATAGGCCAAAATTTAGTGGTTAACATCTCGTGATAGCGTCATCCATTGACTGTTTCCAGCCTCATCTTCGAATAAAAAACAGCCCAATCACGCCTCCAGACTACATAGCGCACCACACAGTGACACGTTGAGCATACAAAGGCTTCTCAATAATTGCTTTAGGATTTTCAGAAGCCCAAATGCGGCAATTTTGCTTGTTGACGTACCCTGACAAATGAAAATTTTACGAAATGTAACTTTAACAGAACGACCATTTTCATAGTGGATTTGAATTATTTTAATGCGATTTTGGAGCGAAATTGAATTCATTGTAACAATTGCCAAAGCACCAACTAAGAATACCGCCAAAAACTAAATGTCAGCACTATCACGTTCTTGGTGTTGCCCTAATTGAAAAACAAAGTTCTTGTTGAAATACCCTGTATAAATAAATAATGAATGAGATAAACACTATTACATAATAGAAGCAGAAAAACGAGTTGAGTGTCGCTCTCGAAGTCGAGTCCCAGCTCGGAGACGTGACAACCGACGTCATGATGTGATGGAATATCGGCCGAACCCAATAACGTATCTATCACCAATTTTGGCGTACTGGCGATAGAAAAACCTATCAATCTCTGGTTTTAAATCCCAATAAAGCCAAATTCCCTTAAATGAGGACAGCTATTTGCTTGACAGGGCAGATATTATTGTACCTACTGTCTATCATCAATCGTCTTAGGTCATTGTTTTCGGCCGTTAGAGGCCAGCATAGGCTGGTTTAGTTACCTCTGGCGTGCAGCCTACTAAACACTGCCTGTGAGAATTAAATCCTTTGACTTTTCAGTAGTCTTACACAACAATTACTTTCACTGCAAAGATGACATTGAGAGCTGTCTAAGTTCCAGTCATTCGACGAAATTAAGTAATTGTCTATCAAATTGATTGCCAATATTATTCGAGGAGTTTGTTGCGCCACTTCTTCTTCCCAGCTAAAGCACTAGGAAGTGGTGACGGGCGGGCGTTTTGGGGGACTGTCTTATGTAAATTTGACGTTCGAAAAGTGCTGATTATCAGCCTAATTTTGATTCAAATCACAACTGTCCATGACAACTGTCGTTCCTTGGCAGTTGTATGAAATTGCAAAAATATGTCAAATTGATAAAAATTTACAATAGCGGATCGCGGCAACAATTTTTTTAGTTTAAATTATTAGAAAATAAATGCACTTTTCAGTGGAATAAGGTTAAGTTATTTCTTTAGTTAATTGAATTCCCTCTATTATCATTACTTACATAAAATGTAATAAATTCTCAAAATTTTGATGATTATGATTTATTATTATGATTATGATTATGTATCACTACGCCTGTGCGACAAAAAACTGAGCATTTTACGGTGTCCTACGTTTAGGCAGCGTCTTTAGGGTGAAGAGCCAGGTTGCCCGCGAAGTTCAAATTTTACGATTTTTGTAATTTGCGGGTCAGTGTCAGGTCGTATGTTGAAAAAAATATGATTCGCAACCGTAACAAGTATATATTTACAGAGTTTTAATTAAATTCATCAATACAACTCCCAAAGTCAAAATGGACCTCAAATAGTGCTACTCCTCACGAAATAATCATTCAATAGGTTTATAAATATGAACTTAGAGGGGATTATTGATGGGTGGGAAATTGTTTATTTTTTTAAATATTGATTGTATTACTTTAACTCACACATTATTAGGTACTTGTTAAAAAATATGGAAATCATCTACATAATTGTGCAATATTTGTAAATATGTGAACAATTTCTTCTGTAAATATGTGAATTAATTTACCAGCCATTACTTTAATGCTTTTTACCTATTGTGATATAGTAATTTTATTCTAGGTGGTCTTCACATATTATTAAATAATTCATGTTTAAGTACAAAATATCGTAAAACATTTTAAAAGAGTAACGGTGGAGTTTCTTGGCCTTTCTTCTCCGTACGAAACTACCTTTTGGAAGGGGCAACTAGTTTTTTTTTTCTTGTAAATTTTGACGTTCAGAAGTGCAATTAATGTGCCTAGTTTTTCAACTAGGTACATTAATTGCACTTTATTTCTAAATGAAATTACTTTGCTTTGGGTAGCCCGCGAAATTAAAATGTTCTTACATTTGATTTTCGCGGGCTTTCAAGTGTCAAGTAGGGCTCGTATCCAGCCCGCTGAAGTGTAAACTCTTGGCACAATATAACATTACTTAACTTAGCTAAGTAGCGGCAGAAAGTGAAAGGAAACAGAAGGTCGTATCGTATTATTTTACCACCGACTTGTCGCTTAGGAGAAACCAGTTTGGACTGTTATTGAAAATATTTATTACATAGTGGTCATTTTTTTCTTTTAAGCCAGTTCAAGAATGTTCTTTGCGTCTTAGGTTATTGCGTTTGGACCCAGTAACTTAGGACAGATTGCTATTTATGGTATAGGCACAGATATTGTACAATTCAATTGTGTCTAGTCTTGTGCCTGCTCGGTCATTTCTAAGATCGCTCCGTACTAGTTCATTTCGGACAGTGAACTAGTTCATTCTATTAGTTCTAATAGCTCTATTCGGTCTTCGCTCTCGGTGGTCAGCATCTGATCTCATTCTTGCAGATTCGGTCGGTCGGGTTCGGTTAGCATCGTCATTCATCGGCTATTCTCTCTCGTTCTCATTCACAGACATCGAACGTATCTGTCAAACAATCAGTGACTGTTTATCATTTCTCGTTCTCGTTCGCACACACGATCGCGCGGTTTACAATGTCCGAGATCGAAAAGACCTATTAGACCTTAATAGACCGATTACGAGTCAGCGTTCGGAAACGTTTCTTTTAATACAGTGCGAAGAGACGTTTCCTATTCGTTCATCGTTCATGAACTACACAAGACTAATTGTGTCAATTCTATCTGTCCCTGTCAAACTAATAGCTGTCAACACCTAGGGTCGCATACTTTAGCTTTATTGGGTCGTTAAACCAGAGATTGATAGGTTTTTTTTATCTTTATCAGTACGGCAAAATTGGAGATAGATACGTTATCGGATTTGTCCGTTAATATGTTTTGATGACAAAGGGTGGAGTTTTAATACAACATAACATTCATCCCTAAGTGCTCCAGAGATTTTTTTCTCTCCTGCCATAATATTAATAAAGCTGAACAGTTTGTTGTTTGTTTGTTTGAACGCGCTAATCTCTGGAACTACAAGTTGAATTTTAAAATTCTTGAAGAAAGCTGTTGGCTTTTACAACACGCTAGGACTTTTTCAAACCTAGCAAAAGAATAATAGCTAAGCGCATAGAAGTATGAGCAACAGGGTGTTCAACATCCACCATCCATCCGACCAGCATGTCGATTCTGTAAAAATCTCACCGTAGTGAAGTGAGCGTGGGGTGAGCTGTCAGTGTCATCCCTTTTAGGTCAATCACTAACAACAGTGGCACTGACAGCTCACTCTACGCTCACTTCACCTAAGTTTCCAGTGATATGGTTACAGAATAGAATTACAGACGGTTGTCGTGTCTGGTGGGCAACTGCCCGACAATTGGTGTCGGGCTTGTCGGGACGATGTCTACATGCTAGTTGCGCGATGCAGGATTTTGCGTGACGTCAGTGTGATGCGTAGTTCACGAGTCACGACGATGTGAACTACTGCCGCTACAAATGTTACCCGTCTGCTCGGAGGATCCTTGCTTTTCTATTTAGGATCAGTGAACTTTACACCCTGTTCCTCAGTCCTCTATACAATATAGTTCCATGAATGGCCCTCGTAGTCTCAGTCCCAGTTCAGAAAATGTCAAACCACCACAGTAGTTCTTTTGTCGCAAACATGATCCAAAACATTGCACTGGCATCACCGCGGGCCCAAACAGAAAACCAGCGCTGCGTTTTATTTAAATATCACAACATTATGACCATTATGACCAACTGAGATAGGAGCCTTTTTGGATCACACAGGTCGTGGTCGTTTTTTTTCTTGTATTTTTTTGTTGTTTTTATGTTCATTTTAAATCTCCTTTTGATGTTTTTATTTTCAACGCGTGTCCCAATTAAAAGATTTTTTCTTTTTTGCATTGTTGATTTAAGGGTGTTGCAAGAACTAATACTGAGGCAATAAGGCAGCCCGTAGTCTGGATGGTGCCTGATTTAGGCAAAAGGCTCACCCCCCTTTTAAGTGGGATTTAAACACTACTAGCGAAATGAGTACGTACGAAAAACAACCTGGTGATATGCCAGTCATTTTCTCTTCAAAAGCCAAAGCGTAGTTTAACGCTTACGTGTAGCTGCAACAAGTTATTGCATAGTCTAAGGTTCAGTGCCCTAAGCGACGCGGTGAAGGTTGGATTGAATTCTAAACACGTTCCACACGTATGGCCAGTTACAAACAGATATGGCCAATGTTGGACACACTTTGATGTAGATTACAAACACCAGCTTGCGTAGCTTGACCACAATAGAAACGAGGTTTGTCGACGGATGAATAGACAATATTGACAATGATCTGGATGTTTGGAATACCATAGATCAACCATGGATAATTTAAAAACAAAACCGGCCAAGTGCGTGTCGGGTGACGCACAATGAAGGGTTCATATTTGGCATGAATTAATCCCAAGAAAAAACTAACATTGTAGTTGAAAAAACATGTTCTCCCTTATAAATCGGTTTACGTCACGGTCAATTATTTAACTGCAAATGTATCGCATAAATTGTCTTATTTTTTTTATTTTTTTTTTGAGTTAGCAAGGGACGTATTTTATATTTATTTCAACTTGATACCTCCACGCGTTCCGTAGAAAATGGTTTTGACAGACTAACAGACACAGACAGACAGACGGAAAACGAAGTGCTCTTATACGGGTTCAGTTTTTTTTCCTTTTGAGGTACAAAACCCTGAAAACCGGCCAAGTGCGTGTCGGACCACGAACAATGAAATGAACGGTTGCTTTGATATGTTATTTTTTTCAACAAAAGTTACATAAATGGGCACCTATAACACAAATCTTCTGCCAAACAGCAGGACAGTTTGTCGGCAGTATCTCAAGAATTAAGGACAATGCTAGAAACTCTATAGAACTTTGCCCCACTCAAATCAAAAAGTCATTTACAAGCCTTTACAAGCCTGCAATATGCAGCATCTTATAGCTTATTTATTACTGTTAACTAAATATTTGTCCTAATTCCTGTAGAAGCTGCGGTTTCTGTTAAAATCTTAAAATAATATTGAAATTGATTATAGGTTAGGGGCAGTTTATAAATGTTAAAAAGCGATTTAAACAATGTACTTTATGCATTGTCGTAATTATTATAATCGCAATACTCGTATGTGTTTTTGTGTTACAGGTATTTAAAACTTTTTTTTATTGTTTATCATGCGCAATATGTAACGCATTAAGAAATTCAGGTGTTGAATTCCTTAGAATTGATTTGTAATCGGCAAGTTCTACTGAAAAACAGTGTATTATGAAAAGGTCCTTTTTAATCATTACAATTATTTTCATTAATTGACATTTCCTGTAAATAGCTGGGGCAGGATCTGGGATTGTCATTCAACATTGTAGTTGAAAAACATGTAATCCCATACATCGATATACGTCACTGTCAATTCGCCAACTGCAAATGTAAGTTTGCAATCGCAAAAAGATTTTTTTAATGTTATTAAACTACAAATTAACGATGTTCGGACTTTTACCTTTACTTGCGCTGTAAGTAAGACCTTGTTTCTTGCCTTTCATTATTATACTTAGGTCAACGGGAAGTAGGCTATAAGTTGTGATTTCCTAGAGAGTGTCTAAATATGCGGCATAAACGACCTTAAATTTTGATTGCGAGGGATTTAAGACCTGAGTATTTGATTTTAATTTCAACTTGATACCTCTACGCGTCCCTGAGAAAAAGGGGCCTTGACAGACGGACGGAAAACGAAGTTATCCTATAAGTGTTACGTTTTTTCCTTTTGAGGTACGGAACTCTAAAAACAAGTTATGGGCAAGATTGGTTTATCGTTTGTGTCTAGAGATTTTTATTGGAGATGTTGGGTTTCGAATGGTTCTTATTTTATAATTGTTGTTTGTGGCGCAAATGCAAGCCAATCTAAGTAAAACAAAAAAAATAACGTTTATTGGCATTAAAACACAAAAAAATACACCTTAAAACTAAAAAAAAAAAACAGAAACCAAATAAAGCCACAAAAAAGAACAACACAAGGTGACATCTGACGCTCGTTTTCAGCTGCAACCCAAGAGTGCCATAAAGCCAGAATACTAAAACATCTGCCAAACCGGGACAAATGGTTTATTGACCCCGACACCGGGAGTAGGGACACAACGCTTCAAACCTAGACACGTCCCAGTGTACCGGAACGTATAGCAGTCCTATACAGTTCCAGTTGTTGCTGACCTCGCATTGGCGTTATGCTTTTCGTACAGTGAGAAGTCAACTACTGGAAATGTATAATTTGATATCTAGTCGTGCGGATAGTACGGGGCCGTTTATCGAGTTCTGGACAAAGATCAGCTTTGTAGAGCGTCCTTCTTGTAACTGGAACCTGAATATTTTCATTTTGAAGCACCTTTCTTTATTCCCCTTGCTGTAGGTTGTTAAAAAGTTTGCCATAGAGCGATGGAACGCAGCACTCTGGGTATTAAAAAAACAGGACAAAATTCGGAACACCACGCTGCGTTCCAAAATGGGTTTCATAGACGTAGACAAGAATACTGCCAGGCTCAAATAAGATTGAGTCACTTTAGCCGTACGCACGATGACCGCTGGGCAAGTCTCCACACAGTGGGGGCCTGGAGATGGACGGCGCCGCCAAGATCGACCCAGAAAGCGGTGGCGAAATGAACTGCACTGCTATTCTCTTAGGATACAACAGTGTGGTATTCATTTAGCTGCGAGTAGCTACTAGTCCACTGCATCCGTATGGATTCAGGAGCCAACTATATCAAATTCAGCCGTACAATACCCACTTTTTTGCAGATTACGTATTACCTCGTATTGTAACTAGTACTACTAAAACGTACCAAATTTAAAAAAATATCCATCGGCTAGTTTTCAATGTTTATGGCGGCTCCTCAATCTCAATCCAGGATCGGCTAATTAACTACTAAATATTGGTAGTGTTTGAGTTAAAATATGAGATAAATGTCGCCTCAATCCGTATCGTACACGCTACACTATCGCTCAAGGGTGCGACGATCCTTCAAATAATTCAGGTTGTGATTGATAGTGTGTTTTGTTGTGCAATTAGGGTAAAAGTAAAAGCGATCGCCGATACCCGGTGGCCGACCTAATGTAAACGCGATCGCCGATACCCGGTGGCCGACCTAATGTAAACGCGATCGCCGATACCCGGTGGCCGACCTAATATAAACGCGATCGCCGATACCCGGTGGCCGACCTAATGTAAACGCGATCGCCGATACCCGGTGGCCGACCTAATGTAAACGCGATCGCCGATACCCGGTGGCCGACCTAATGTAAACGCGCTATTAGGCTTTAGACAGCATTAAGGCTCCCACAAAAACGCGCGACGCGACAGAGCGACACAAAGGCACTCGTCGCGCGGAACGTGGTGCCTTTGTGACGCGCTGTCGCTCCGCGTCTCGTGTGGGAGCCTTTAGATTGCCTGAAACTGACAGGTCCGATAATAGGGATGATGACTAATAATTAGTTATTTAAGTTTGAAAAATAATGTGTTTTCCAAAGAAGGCATAGACAAAATGAGATATTTAATCGTAAAAATCTGTAAATGTATGGAAATAATTGAAGAAGCTACTAGCTTTTGAAATGTTTGGAGGGGATTATTCCCGTCCTTGTCGCGCGATACGGACAATGCATGGCGCTAGGAAGTTACAAAGTCGTGATGTCACTTCAACGATAGTGCTGTCCTTGTCTAACAGTTTTTTAAAACGTTTAGAATTTGAAAATGTTTGAAGCTTGTACAGTTTTTGTAATATTGTTTGCACTTTATATTATTATTGATTGGAAACAAATATTTATTGAGTTAAAAAATAAAATTAAATGTTGTCAAATAATAATTATATAATTGAGGAGGGATCGTACTCTTTTTAAATTATTATTTGACTCTTTTGGTCGCAACCGGTACTGCTGAGCATGATTTCCTGGATTTGATTCCCAGGTCGGGAAAAGTGTTATTGGGTTTTTCTTTCTACAATTTCTCAGTTGCAGCCCGGAGTCTGGATTTTTGCCCTGTTGATGGCAATAGGCTCGCCCCCTAATACATGGAACTTAAGCATAACTGGCGAAATGTGAGTGTTCTATTGGCACACCTCTGTCTAGCCTTTCGGGGAATATAGGCGTGATGTTATGTTTGTCTAAAATTAATAAAATTAAAAGGTTTAAGTTCAAGTATAGACCAAATCCAGATGTACACGACATTCACATAAGTTCTACCAGTGTTAGGTAATGTTCTGATTTATCATTTATATAAATTCATAAATATAATTATAATACACATGTACAGGTATCTAAAAATAATCTAAAACATTTAAGTACATTTTGCAGATATAATAATATAAAAATAATGGTAAAGCGTAATGTTAGTATCTTATTCGCGATCTCGATTAATTAAAACTTGCTCCCACAAAAACAACTTAATTATCTCCTAAAACAGGGCTTTCTCTCTCCTACCCTTTGAGTTTTGCTGTGCCTACAGTGTCCATAGAGATCTAAATAATATAGTACACACTATGGTAAAGCAATTAAAATATTGAATACTGAGTAATTCCATTTTGTACGTTTTTCTACCAGACAATACCTATAATCTAAAATCATTTAATAACTTTTCTTTGGGTGTAATATAGGTAATTAAATGTAGAAAGTAACAAAAACCCAATCCAGCCAACCAATCTTAAGACAATCACAAAATTAAAATCAAGCCAACAGAAAGGTATTGTAAAATCGTCTAAGTGCTGTCTCGAATTCTCGATAGATCGTGGATTCGTGAACAGAATTTTAAAGTTCACAATCAAATGCCAAATGCCGCAGAGCGACATTCTAATGTCATGGCCACTGCAGGGTAACGCGGAATAAAAGAAAAGGGAACTTCTTCAAATGTGCGTCAACGCTTGTACACACCAGTGGTGCCAACTTAGGGTAATTTACCCTAGATTTAGAGTAAAGTAAAATCAACAGGGTAATTTTTAGGGTAGAAACTCGGTGAGGGTAATTTTAGAGTATTTTTTTTTGTCAAGGGTTAAGTTGAATAAATATTCATGCAAACATTTATGTACCTCAAGTCATGAATGAGTGAGCTATTCTTTTTTAAATTTCTGTGAATGCACCTAACTATCATCGATTGGAGATTTCATGAACGCACTCATTTAATTTGTTTGTTACGACTCCCTCTCCGCCTGTCTTGTTCCTTCCTACTACATATTTTTCTGTGCCCGCTAACCGCTAGCAAACGCAAAGTACTTTGTATCCCACTCGCTCGACGCGTACCTACTAAAACTTCTTTCTCGTAACGCCCATCACAGACTCAATGAAGTATTCAAGTACTTGGGACAAATAGGATCTTTGGAAAACACCAGATTTATTCATGGTTTCAAATATCTATAACTATACAACTTGTCTATAATTAAGTATATTATAAGTAGATTGAAATGTCTAGTCTTGTTCATGATCTTTCATGAAATGTATCAAATATGGATAGTATCGTGCAGGAAAGAAATTTAAAAATCTTAGGGTAACTTTTTCATTTAACTTAAAATCTAGGGTAAATTGACATCAGACTTGGGGTAAAACAAAACCGAGACATGGCAACACTGGTACACACCTCCACACTCGAACACACACATGTTTGGTGTATTTTGTAAAGGTAAACCGTTAATAAATGTAAACTTATATACATTGGACTTGTATTGCGTAGGTACCAGCTGTAGCTATTTATGCATATATTCACACTTTAGTTGTTCTGTTATGTGGCAAGGTCAGCGACGAAAGTCGAATAACGCTACAGTTTTATTAATCTTAATGATTAAGATCAATGTATAATTAAAGTCCGAACAGAATCGAATTAAAAATAATATTAGTTAACTCTTCGCTGTATTAAATGCTGAAACACAATGTTTTACGAATAAAGGCTCCAACAAACAGGCGCGACGCCTGTTTGTTGTAACATTCATGAAGGTTTTTTTAAGTAAGTACCTGGTTTTTTGACGATAGGTATGATTTAGTAAATACATCATCATCATCATTCCTACACTCGCGAATCGCATTTTGATCTACATACGACGTAAAACAGAGCTGCAATTTGCAACAAAAAAAACTAAGAATTTTTTTTTGGCGGGCTCAGCTGCATCCACCTTACCACAGATAATATAATACAACGACCATAATGACGTGTACAAGTAACAGTGTACATTGATTTAGACCGTACTGCTAAGCAGTAGAACTCCTTGCTAGAATCTGTGTTCCCCATACCTTGCCAATTATAGCACTGTAGTCAGAAGTATCGTCTTCACTCGAACAAAGACTCCTTTGTTCGAGTGAAGACGATACTTCTGACTGAATTCTAGGCAAGCGTTCATGCACGGCACACCATTGTCGACCGCTTTACATCATCATGGCTACCCTCCAGAACGAATAGCATGCCCGGCACCCTTATTGAGTTACACACAATTAATCACAATCTGAATCATTTTGAAGGAAATTGCATGCTAATACTTCATAAGTTAGAAAAATTTGTTTCGTTTGAAAATTAGTTGTTGAACTGTCTAAATTAAAGCGATTATAACTGATAGTGTAAAAAGCAATTACCCCACGGGTTTTGTGGATGGAAGATAGGACAAAAATGACAATTATAGTATTTTATTCATTTGTCATTTTGTCTATTCAGCCGTAGAAAAAACTCGTTTCTATGGCAGTCATGCCACTCGTGCTGAGCTATAATACCTAACCGTCCCATAAGAGAAGGACTATCCACGATCTGTTACCAAAGGATTCTCGGTTACTTTGGTCACATTGGCCGTCGGGAACCAGATAACCTTGAAAAGTTGGTGGTAATGGGCAAGGTAGATGGGAAAAGACCTCGCGGCCGGTCACCTAATCGCTGCTCAGACCAAGTAACTGCCCTTTCGGGACTCTCTGTCTCGACCCCCTGAGAGAAGCCGAGAACCGAACGAAGTGGAAGAACATCGTACATAAAGCTACGAAGGCCTTTCAGGGACACGACCTTCAGTACCTAATGAAGTTAGCGACCAAGAAGAAGATCTCTATTTCTATTTGTCGCTGAAAAAAAAAACTGATACATGAGAAAGCTAATTAAATTGAAGAAAATGAAATTGCCATAAAGTAGGTAATAATCACATGCGCTTGCGATGACGTATCTTACGGTACTCCAGCATGCATGACCAACTTTTGTCAACGGAAGAAAATGACAAATAGAATAGACAAAACTCGTTTCTATGTTATGGTAAAAATCTCACAGTGAAGACTTGCGTGGAGTGAGATGTCAGTGTCATCCCAGGATCCAGGATTTATTTCTGAAGGGCACATGAGGCAGACGGATTGGATAAATTTTCTTTTGACCATACTGAAATAGAAGTTACTTTGTCACGGTGTTCTGAAAAGATTGAGAATTAAAATAAATAAAAAAGAGTTGTGAGCGAAGCCAGCTAAATATTTTTTGCATCCCGCTTCGTAGGATTTTTGGAGCTAAGCTGGTGGTTGCTGAGGCTAAAGGGTGGAGGAGTTACTTTGTCGACGTATTTATAAAAGTTTGAAAATTAAGAGAATGTTTACAAGAGCGAACGAAGCGAGCTCGAAAATTTAAGCCCCACAACTTGAAGGTTAGAATTTTTCGAGTCCTTTCGACCATTCATACTGAAATAGGAGTTTCGTGGTCGATTCATTATTTATGCAAAAAATTTGGAGGTATAAGAGAATGTTAGAGCGAGCTAGATTTTTTTTTGTACTTTAGATTTAAACAGGGCCTCCAACACTAAACCGCTTCTTACTGAACATATTTTGGCCTGGTTTACCAACCACGGGCCCGGGGCGGACCGCCCCTGCCTGCAAGAGCGAGTGAAGCGAGCTTAATGATCTTAGCACTCACTCGGATTGGTTTGATTAGTTTTTCTTTTTATTTTTCATAATACTCGTAGGTACTTCTAAGCATTTTTTTTTTGAGTTGCATAAACTTAGTACCTCACTATCTTTTTGCGCCGCAAATGCAGTGATGTAGCCGTAGGTTGTTAACCAGTTACAAAAAATCTGATAATCTCATACGAATTGAAGAAGAATAAGAAGCTACTAAGATGTCGAATTTGATTTCGTGAAATGAAAGGAAGGTCTGTTGATTTTCAGTTTGGCTTTCCTTGTTTGACTTGAACCGTCTATGGGGACCCGGCGCCTTTGGCCCTGGATCCGCCCTTGGGCCAATCCCTAGCATCAGTGGCAGCTCATTCAACGCTCACCTGACCTAAGTTTTCACGGTGAGATGCTAACAGAATATCACAGATGTGTGGTGACGGACATCGAGAGTAGACCCCCAGTTTTCTCGATGTTTGTTAGTTTTTTTTCTCTTTACCCCTTAAGTGACGTCACATCGTCAACGGCTAACTTAGCGCGAACGGGTAGTAGTTGGTGGTGGTACTTATACTAGATTTATGTAAATAAGTACTTACTTACTCATAACATCACGCCTGTAAGGCTCCCGCAATTAGGCGCAACGCCACAGCGCGACACAAAGGCACCGCTGTCGCGCTACACGCGGTGCCACTGCCAGTGTGTCGCGCTGTGGCGTCATGCCAGTGTGCAAGAGACTTAATTCTAATCCTGTAAGCCTAACCCTTCTGGGTTAGGCAGAGGTGTACCTATAGTACACCCACATTTCGCCAGTTATGTTTAAGTCCCATGTAATAGGGAGCGAGCCTATTGCCATCTACCGGGCACAAATCCAGACTCCGGGCTGCTACTGAGAAATTCCAGATGGAAAAACCCATCTCAGCTTATTGCCATCAACCTAATTAATACATATAGAAGGGAGTGATCGTATTTTCAGCCGTGCGAGTGCCTTTAACGGATTAACTCCTTAATCATCGCGAAGTCCAGTGTTTCATCATACTGCGACCACCTGTTTCTTGGAATCAATCAATCATTCTTTTTGAAGCCAAAGTGAATGACCCAAACAAAAAAAGAACTAGGCTGCAAAGCGACCAAGCAAATCGCCTCTTCACAATAAAATGAATACTTTCAATTTGTGCTCCATTTATTTACGAAGTGCAAACTGGTAGGTATTTTCCATTCCATTATATGACCTTCGCTAACACGACCTCATTTGCAAACGTGTCATCCTTTAGTCTATGCTCTTTAAAAAATGTAACTTTCGCGCGCTTAAATGTCAACGATAATGGCGGGAAATGTCAAGGACAATCGACGTTCTTTTATTACATATCGAGGATCGATTGGCGAACTCCAATGCTCGCAATGACGCGACAATATTATCATATTAATTTATTGTATTTAATTTTCCTTAAATCCTACCTGTATTTTACGTTTCCCGGTTACAGTTATTTAAAGCTGTTTTAACATACTGTAAAGCCTGTAACAAATTATAAAATCGGATGCATCACTGCATCAGCAAGCAACAGAAAACAGAAAGCAACTGATTCCCAGTGTTTTTTTTTTTTGTGAAGTGGCAAGTATGCGTTTGAAAATTCAAAACGCCCTTCTACAGCCAATTCATTTTAACGGAAATAAATGTGACAATAAGGACTTTAGCAGCGTGACAAAAAGTCACATTATTAATTAGAAACTGTGATTGTTGCTTGATGGCCCCTTAATAGACCATGTATTATTATGTAAGTAATACAGATTTCGTATTTGGTGTGGTAATTTCTAACGTGACGTACGTTTTCATATTATCATTGTCGTCAACGTCTACGTCACGGTTATCGTGAAAACACAGGGAATTAAAATATATGGAAAATTACATGGTGGCAAATAATATGAAATACTATGTGAAATAAACATGATTCTAGCGCCGAAATTTTTCGTCGGCTATAAAAAAAATCTGCTGTTTATAACGTTACTTAGAAACCTACCTTTTAAAATTTTCTATAAAACACCTGTATACACGGTCAAAATGTAAAACAGGCGCTTTACTTTGTGTAAATGATTTCATCACCACTGCTCTCAAAACGGTGAAGGAAAACATCGTGAGGAAACCGACATGTCTTAGAACCAAAAATTCGAAGATTTGTGACATCTACCCGCACTGGGCCCGCGTGGATTACGGCCCACTCCCTCTCACAGAGAGGAGGGCTGTGTCCCAGCAGTGGGGACATAATAGGCTGATTATAAAATAATTTCATAGATTGTTAGTTAACTACACTACAGAATTGAGACACTGTAATGGTAGCGTATGTACGTAAAAAAAAAAAAAAAACATAAATGGACTTCAAGCTGCAACCCTGCCTAACATTTACGTATAACGGTACTTAATTACGATACGATGCATCTATAAATGTCTATTAAAAAACTACAATTATTAAATAGCATCTTATCGGCTTTGGCAAAATTATGTATTATTGTTGCTCTGTCAAGGTCATTTGATTAAAATATTGGTACATAAAGTTATAATATATCCTGCTTGCGGAGTGTTGCGATTAAACGCCAAGAAAGACATTTTTGACAAAAAATTACTTTAAATATTATTATTATTATTTCGGTAAACAAATTTTGTTTCTTAGCTCTTTGGCTAGTTTAAGCTACATTAACGGGCCCAAGCCAAGTCAATGTAGCGTGTGTGGTGATTTTTGTGTTATTTACGTAGGATTAATGAGGACTAATTTAATTTTCCTCAATTTGCATGAACTTCCTAACAATTTACTATTATTTAAAGTTATTTTTTGTCAAAAATGTCTTTCTTGGCGTTTAGGAACGCGATGCTTTAATACTTATTAGCTTTTGGACTCAGTTCCGCCTGCTTGGATGTCGGAAATTATTTTAATCCTTCTTGTAGATGCAACGATAAAATCATAAAGCGTGGAGCGTTTTGTTTAAATTATGGAACTAATTAAAACTAGAAAAAAGCGCACACTAACAAAAAAAAACTGCTGTTTCATAGAAAACAGCAATACGTACGCGGTGAAAATGTATGAAACAGTTAATTTTATTTTCTAATAACCGACGAATTTTTTTAACTCAGGGGTGTCCAGAACCCAGCCAGAGTCGCGGGTTGTGCGAAAGAGATACCGTGGCCCTGGCACAGGCAACTGAAGTATCAAGGGTGGCCCTTTCGCTCCACCCGGAGCGGTAGAAATCATTTGATGATTTCCCACCCAAAAATATAATAATGGTTGTCCAGAACACAGGTTCAGAATCATGTACATAAATCCGTGGTTAATTTGAAAAAAAAAAAACAAACAAACACAAACAAACTGGTTATTTAGGCAATCCGGCGCAAAGTACCAATTTTTATCCAATGAAGAGCAGCAGGCAGTGACTTCTATAATGAGAGTAGTTATTTGACATTTTACTAGAATTACATTTAACCTCTCACGTCCCAGTGGGCAGATATGTAGTTTCCGAATAGTAAAGATCGTAACGTTATATAATTATACACACGTAAGAAGTTAATTGTACTGAAACTAGAGAATGCAATCCCGAGCATGTTTTTCAATCCCCGGATTACTGCATTCTTGATGCGTAATCCCGGGATACCGGGGTTACCCCGGGATTGGACTATGTGGTTTCTGATTGGTCTCAAATGTAAAAAAAGAGCAATTTCTTTAAATATCTTTTTAATTTTATTGCACGACACAAATTACAATTTAGTGAAAGAAGACAAAAAAAAACGTAAAATACAATAATAGAAATATCAATGCATCCAAGGTTTGACTTCCAAGCCTGCTTAATAGTTTATTGCCAAGAAAAGCAGCAGCTGAAACGCTCGTTCAGGTTCTACACTGGTTAGAGAAATAGTCATTAAATACTTATTAGTTTCTAAGTGATATCAACGAACTCCTCGATTTTCAAACAGGCTCATTTCACGTCTAATACTTTCAAAACAACAAAAACTTAATCGGTCGGGGGTTAAAAATATCAAGTAAATACTCTCATTGAAGAAGGGGATCAAGCATCCTCTTCTTTAATGAGAGTATTGATGTAACCCCAATCTTCTTTGCCAATATCTTAGTAGTCTATTATGCTTACAGATAGTTTTATACGAGTAGTAGATTATTGCATCGAGCACAAAGTAATCAGGCACGAGGGCAATATAAATTACTTAAGGCGAGGTGCATAATCTGCTTTTCTTTCAACTATTACCTATAGGAATAGTAGATAAAAGAAACTCATATCAAACAGTTAAAATAGAAGTTTAATTATTGAAATTAAAAGGTAGGCAGAAACTACAGAACGCCACCTGCACGCGTCGCATTACCAACTTTTGTCATCGAAAGAATAGACAAAAACACGAATAGAATTTTGTCTATTCTTCCATCGACAAAAATCGTTTCGTCGATGGCGCGATACTCATTTTGCTTCATGGGTTATACACGCACGCCGGTTGCGAGTACTACGCACCTGATTTTTCTGAAGAACATCACCAATAAGCCAATGTCCTCCTAAGGCGTCCCCTCCCCGCGTTTCCACTCACATCTGCCTTGTAAACATAGAAATTGATAACAAATGGAATGTAATTGCAATTAAACAACAATTGTGAAATTGTTAACCTTAATAACAAAGTGTTATCTTTCGATATCGAAACACTTCATATATAATTGATTTTAAATGTATTAGGTAATTGTTGTTAAGACTCTTGTCCTTACTTGAACAAGCAGTCATTAAACTCACAACTGATTAAAATGTAAAGATATCATCACGCCTCAATTTCTTATAAGGGATATCTAGTTAATAAGTAATGGTGTCCGCAACTCCACGTCAATGCGCGTATTTTGCGTACGGTAGGAAAATCGATCTTTCGATCCACCCCAGCTCTTCGAGGAAAGCCAGCAACGCTTTGCTGTTACTAACAATTTCAACAATAAAAAAATCTAAATACTTTATTTCACATAAACCTACATGGGCAAATAGGAAACATCAGAAGCTAGGAGCACAGTTCCAACTGGTCGTTTCCTATGGAGAAGAGCCGGCAAGGAAAACACGGTTACTCTTTTAAACATTATTGAATTTTAGATTGTTTTCAAATTACAGTGTTAATAGGTATGGGAGGACAGTGTAGGCCTGTCAACAAGTAGCATATGCACAAAGAGACAATGGTCTACAAATCTACAGTCCACAAGTCCTACAACGTTCTCACATTCACAAAATGTAAGATAATCTAATAAAAGAAACCAATTTAAACCAAATGACATCATTGCCATTTCAACTGTATCAAATCTGAATTAATATCCTGTTCACAAAAGTCACAAATAAAGAATTGAAATGTCAAATCATGATATGATTATTTGAAAGAGGTGTGTAAAAAATAATATATAAATGGTAAAAAATCAACTTAAAACACCGTAATTTGGGAAATTTACACAGTGATGCCATATGAGGTACCAGGGAATTCACATGTGCAGAAGGAATGATTGCAAAACTTTCTTTACTCTTTCTGTTCTTGAATCTTACGTAAAGTACCTGGTTTACCGAAGTACTTTGCCCTGTAAGTGGCGACCACCGGGCAGTTTAGATGCACATGATCTGCTGTCTTGAGGGGTTCTGTGTTGAGGGGTTCAGTTTTAAGTGCATCAACAATTGCCACCATCATCACCACCGTGATCTATTCCGAAATATGTTGTTATTGTCTTCCAGACTAACCAGCGACAAATATAAACAAGGGCTTATATACACCTTCATAAAGGTTACAGACTCTTAGGTGTGTTACATTTTGAATTGAAAACAGAATCATATGTAACACTTACATATGTGTTTTTCAATGTGTTAACCCAAAACACTTACAAACATGTAACAGTAATATATCTGTAACAGATATAAAAGTGTTAATGAGTGTAAACGCGGCGTTGCTAAAATAGCCCCAATCCCGACTGTATTGCGGCTATTTTGGATACGTGTCTGTCCGCCGCGCATTGTTACGGGGTACCTTGCAATTATACCTAAAACTGCTTGCTTTTGTTACTGATATTAACACTGTTCTGCGAGCATTGTGCCCTGCCCACTGCCACTTAAGTTTGGCAATTCTTCGGGCTATGTCGGTTACTTTGGTTATCCTGCGGATCTCTTCGTTTCTGATTCGATCACGTAGGGAAACTCCAAGCATAGCCCTCTCCACTGTCCTTTGGGTGACTTTAAGCTGGGAATATATATATTTCTATCCCGATGGGGCCGAAAGGTTCTGGAGTGGCGAACGCGTACCGGAAGACGTAGCGGTGGAAGGCCTCCCACAAGGTAGACCGATCAAAAACAAAGTCAAATATTTATTTGCAGATCAATATGGTTACAAAATTTCTTAAAATGGTAGTAGAATAGTAGCTTAGCATATTTAATCTCAAATTTTGGTACAGCTACAATTAGTTCATTTACATTTAAACTGAAAAAAAATCTAATTTAAAGTATAGAAGGGATTCTCAATAAGCCACCTGTGTAAAGCCCTTCTGAAGCGGACCATTGGAAGTTCTTTAATTTGGTTAGGAATCTTGTTATATATTTGAACACACATAGGATAGCTACTTCGCCTACATAGCTCCGTTCTCGTTCCAGGCATAATTAATCTTGATGACCTTGTGAAGGCCGCAGGAATCCGCTGGATGTGGGGAGCGCAGAAGCGTTCGAAGTGGCAGTGCTTGGTGCAGGCTTTTGTCCAGCAGTGGAAGTCTTTCGGCTGAAATGATGATGATGATGATGATATTAACACTTATTAACAAAGTCATATAAAAGATTACACTTGGATTCTGTAACTTTGTTGTAAGTACCTATCTGTTATATTTATAAATGTGTTTCTTTTACAACAGTTTAAAAAACTGTGTTATACACACTTATTACAATTACAGTTTGAGTCCCTGATCAGAAGTTTCCATTAATGACTTATCTGACCTCCAGAACCCAGAATTAACTTAAACTAATTATTAAAACAGTATACAGACCTGCACCCTAATTGCGTAATACACAATCAATCGGAATCTGAATCGTTTTGAAACAGATTGCTAATCCATTGCTTCTTAAGTTCGATAAAAATTCTGCTCAACAATATATAGAACGCAATGAATGTTCTTGAACCGTCAAAATCAAACAGATTAGTCGTAATCGTTTACGAAAACGTGTTACGCAATTAGGGTGCTGTACGAGGCCAAAAAGGGTCCTATCTCAGCATAATGTTGCGATATTTTAAAAATAAATAACGCAGCGCTGGTATTCTGATTGGGCCCGCTGTGATGTCACGGACACATACGGACATCAATAAATCACCATCAAGATCAACCCGTTCTGCTGTTATTATTTACGCAGATCCACACCCCCTCACCAAATATCTACCAGCTATTCATATCTTCTTCTCTTTATAATACAGCTCATATTCAAAACAGGTTTTAGAAAAGTATCTACTTACTCACTAGAAAATGCTAATTACTTATGCGCAATAACAATTGGCGTAATGAGACTCAATAACATTATTATTTAATTAAATTATCAACGGAAACGGATATGACATAACGAATAGATAGTGCACGTCGCAAATGTGAATTGTTTCATAGACAACAGTGCTTTTGTTTCTAGTGTGATCAAAATGTATGACTGACATCCTTTGACAGGAGCTGAGGTCATTGACCTCAGGGATATAGTACATACTAATTCCATGCCTCAGAAGCACCTCAGAGGTTGATCGGAGTCGTATTGGAAGGGCATAGAACATATCCGGCCCACTTACCTACCTTAAACTTATTTAAAACATTGTTCTGTTTCTGTCAATTAAATCAAAAGTCTTTTAATCCAACTAGGCCGAGAATCAGCACTTTTTGAACGTCAATCTAAGCCCATGGATTTGATTTTCTATATGTTAGTTAGTATTCAAATAAGACGAATGTCATGTTGTTTGAAACAGAAGAGGATGTATGGGTCTGTGATGAGAAAATAAATGATAAGAATGTGGAGCAAGTAAGTGAGTTAACGTTTATTTGGGGAGTCTGTTTACAAGGGATGGAAAGATTGACGGAGATGTGGAAATAGGAGTGAATTCGGGAAATAAAGTGAATGGTGCTACACATGAAATTGTGACCAACCAGTTGATGTCCAAAAAGGCACGACGGGTTGTTCACAATCGTGTGCTGGTGCCTACGCTTATGTATGGAAGTGAATGTTGGGTGTGGCAAAAGAAGCATGAAAGCAGAATAAATGCTGTGGAAATGCGTTCCTTGCGAAGCATGAGTGGAGTGACTGAATGATAAGCTGAGGAATAATGTAATAAGGCAACGGTGCGGTTTAAAAAATGTAGTGACAAAAATTGAAAAGAGTATGCTTATATGTTTTGGTCATGTTGAACGAATGAATGAAAGGGGACTAACAAAAGACCATCTACTCTTATGAGAACAGTGGTTGTGCCAATAGTGAAAAAGGTCACTGCTGATATATCTGATATAAGTAACTATAGGCTGATTTCTTTAGCTACTATAATCGCAAAAGTGTTTGATGGGTTAAGATAATAAACTTGATGGTTTTGTAACATTACAGGGTACACAGTTCGGTTTCAGAGAGGGGTTGTCAACTGAAAGTGCAATACTGTGTCTGAAACACACTGTTGATTATTATGTTAAAAGGCAAACTCCAGTATATGCATGCTTCTTGGATTTGTCCAAAGCTCTTTATCTGGTGTCATATAATAAGCTTTGGACAAAATTAAGAAGTGCAGGTGTCCCAGCCGATCTTGTCAACATCCTCGCCTACTGATACAGTCAGCAGCTTAATATAGTAAGGTGGGGAAATGTATACTCTGATGAACATTCTTTAGAGTGTGGCGTCAGGCAGGGTGGGCTGACTTCGCCACGACTCTCATGGATGTGAACCATTTGATTGAGGAACTCAGCAGCATGCATGTTGGATGCCATATTGATGACATATGTGTCAAAAATTTGAGTTATGCCGATGATATGGTGCTGCTGAGCCCCTCATTTGGTGGTCTCAGGCAGCTGGTAAAGGTGTGTGAGGTTTATGCTGTAGAGCATGGCCTGAGGTACAACGAAAGTAAAAGTGAGATCATGTTATTTAAATGTAAAAATAAAAGCATTAGATTTGAAGAGAAATGAGGAACAGGGTGTAAAGTTCACTCATACTCTTCGGAAAAGGGAGGCTCCTCCGACCAGATGGATGTCGTATCTGGTGAGGACAACAATCATTGGGCAGTTGCCCAATGATTGTTGTCGGGAAGTTGTATATATGCTATCTGCGCGGTAAACTTTGATTGCGCGATGCAGGATTTGTGTGATGCGTTGTTCGCATGTCGCGGTGTAGATGCTGCCACATCACTCCCCTCCGAAGACCGGAGGTCGATAGTGGACTAAGTCTGTCTAGGTGAACCTTGCTGGTCCTTTTTCTTGAATGCGCTAATCAGCGGCTTATGATCGGTGTATACCGTGAAGCATCGTGGTTCCATCATGTGGCGAAAATGCTTGATGGCCTCGTAAATTGCGAGGAGTTCACGGTCATAAGCGCTGTATTTCTGCTGCGTCGGGCTCATCTTCTTTGAATAAAAGCTAAGGGTTACATGGTAAACCTTAGCTTTTATTCAAATTACTAACACATTCGATGCATCTACTACGAGTGCCAGCTGCGCCTCGGCAACTGGGTGAACCAAAAGTACTGCATCTGAAAGGCTAAGCTTGCAACGCTCAAAAACCTCTAACAACTGTTAAGTCCAATTAACTGGTTTTGATCCTTTCATGTTTGTGCCTGCCAATAAATCGCTGAGTGGCGCTTGTAATTCAGCGGCATTCTTCAAGAAACGTCTGTAAAAATTGAGCATCCCTAAAAATCGTCTCAAGCATTTAACGGTCTGAGGCGGTGGGTATTTCTGAATAGCCTCCACCTTTTCCTCTAACGGGTGCACTCCTCTTTCTGTAACCGAATAAACAAGAAAAGTTACCTGCGGTAGTCCAAAGTTGCACTTAGCTACTCTAATGACCACCCCATATTCCTCGAGGCGAGCTGTCTTCTCGATATCAGCTGGATTTACTGGAATCAGGGGTAGATGGTGTGTCTAGTTTCTTTTTACTTTTAAATTACTAACATTAGTTATAATTAAAATTCTTGTTACTAACAAAACAACTTTGCCTTGCCTATGGACTTTTTCGGCCGAAATAAAATATTTTTATTTTTTAAAACAGACTACAGAAATTAGAAGCTTACGGAATAAGGGGAAACATACTAAATCTAATTCAGCCATACCTCACTGACAGGAAACAATACACAGAAATTGAGAGAATTAATTTTAAGACAAAAAAAGAGGAAATTTATGCATCAAGCGAACGCACGCCAACATACGGTGTTCCTCAAGGCAGAGTAGTCGGATCTTTATTATTCATAATATATATCAATGACCTGCCTAGTGCTATTGACCACCCCATGAATCTCTTTGCGGACGACAGCACTATGTCTATAGCATGTTAAAATAAATACAATTATGAAAGTGACATAAATTAATCTTTAACATCAATAATATCATGGTTAAACAGGAACAACCTAATAATAAATCTAGAGAAGACAACTATTATGCATTTTAGGCAACGGACCCAGGCTGTATTTGACCCTAATGCAATTTACAAGGACACTGTACTTAATAAAGTCAATGACACAAAATTTCTAGGTATTATGATTGACTCTAAATTGAACTGGTACATATTGAATACCTAAGTAAACGGCTGAGCTCCGCTTCGTACGCCTTATATAAATTAGCCCCAGAGCTAAACACAGATGCCTTAGTAACAGCTTATCATGGTCTAGTAGCATCGTTATTGCGCTACGGTATTATATTTTGGGAGAATTCCACAGACAAAGCAATAGCGTTTAAGGCGCAAAAGAGATGCATTCGTGCGATGTGCAATTTGAAGTCAACTGACAGCTGTATGCCATTATTAAAAAAACTCAAATTATTAACTCTACCATCTCTGTATATTTTTGAAATCGCGGCATTTGTTAGAGTAAATCAACATCTGTTTCCACGACTAGCTGACACCTTCCACCGGAACAGACGTGACAATAATCAACTGTGTTCGCACACGTCCAAGACTGTAATAATGGGAAAAAGCGTTTACTGTATGGCTCCTAAAATTTATAATAAAATACCACAGTCATGTAAAGGTAAATTTGTTTAAAAAAAAGGTTCGAGATTTAATAACAGACAAGTGTTATTATAATATAGGTAGATGACTTTTTGAATGACATTATCTGAAATTTTTTCAATTTAATTTTGTATTTTTGTTAATTTGTACGCCTTACGGGTGAAACATGTACATTCGAAATATTTATATTGTGTCATCCTGCATGCCTTATTTGCATGTAGGTATACGCATGTTTTGACAAATAAAATTATCTTTATCTTTAAAATATAATTATTTTAAAAGGTATATCCAAGGCAGATGTGAGTGGAAACGCCGGGAGGGGACGCCCTAGGAGGACATTAGTGACCTTATTGGTCATGTTGACATGTATAAACGTAAACGAGGCAAAAGGAGTACCTATGTAAGGATCGTAGCAGGTGGCGTTCTGTGGTTTCTGCCTACCGTCAGTGGGAAGGAAGGCGTGACTTTATGTTTTTATGTTGTTAGTTTGCTTGCTTGTTACGCTTAAACGGATTTGGATGATGTTTGGCATATGGTTAGACCATGGTTTTTTTATCCCGATAATTTCAGGATCTGAGGAAGTGGTGAAGGAAAGCATAAGTCATGCTTTCCTTCACCACTTCCTCAGTTGCTTTAGCTGGGAAGAAGTGGCGCAACAAACTCCCCAGCAGCACAGCTAACTTAAGTTAGAAGAATGCAAAGCAAAGCTACATTACAAAAAACAAAACATTAAATTCGATTATTTGCTTTATTATGTCAGCTAGCAAATCAACGCCAAATCGTTAATTTCTATAAGTAGCTGGTTTGAACTCAAACACTTTTACACATCAATCATATTTTTAAAAACTATATGAGGTCGGCGGCGTTTCCAAGTATATAACTCTGAGAAGAAAGGCCACAGCCGAAACAAACTCAGAGGCCTCTTTTTAAAGTCCAACATAATCTTGGTCAGATCACGTGAAGACCATGTAGATCGGTGTCTGAAATGGTATTTTGAAAAAAGAACCACACAGATTGAGTGGATCTGTCCAAAGATCCACTCAATCAGTGTGGTTCTTTCAAACTAATAAACATTACTGACAATTCTTTCAAACATTACTGACAAATGCATGAGTAATCGTGCAGCTCAACTCAAAACATAAGGAACTCAACGATTCAACGAACAATACCAAAGATTTGGGTAGGCCGGCAATCCGACACGAGCGGACAGAGATCAGGCGCAGGCTTCATGTGCGCACCGAGGCACGGGGGCATCACACCTTCCAATGAAAAGACCCGATGACACTTTGACCGGACTAGGAATAAAATCCCCGGAACCCCACGCTCAGTATTAGATAAGGATTTAAAGTTGAAATAACATTTCCATTATTTAAAAAAACAATTATTTTTCTCAGAACAAAGTCTTGTTGTTATTTGGTAGATGACGTAATATCAAAATTTGTTATCAAAATCTGTGTATTGATAAATACCGTCTTGCAGACGATAAATAAAAATCCATTTATTGCAACAAAAGATATGAAAGTTATAAAGATAACAATATGCCAATGGACATTTAACTTAAAACCTATACCTACCCATCTATTTTGAAGTACTAGGCTTACGAACCATGCTTGGGGCATATCTGATCTTGAAATACGAATAACGATAAATGAATGCCAAAATAAAAGTGCAATGTTGGATTGTCAATTTAATGCTCGGCTCTGCGCAGAGAGTTGAAAATACAACACAACAGAACACACGCTACAATTTTGCTTCTTAGAGCCAATTTCCCTCCCCCCTGGTACCACTCCCATGAAAAGGTAACGCACCGTTCTTGAGAAAAACTAATTATTGTAGAGGGCGTGTCAGACTTTTACTTACTAAAACCCACCCGTGTTCCTTCAGTTGCCTGTGCTAGGGCCACGGTATCTCTTTCGAACAACCCGCGACCCTGGCAGGCATCGGCACAAATGGACCACGTCAATCAGTGCTGATATCTCATAGTGGCGCGCGTGGAACACGACGCGCCGTCGACCCTGGCCTGGTCCTTACCGGACGGCGAGTTACCCATTACTCGCCGTCCGCAAGCCCGCGCCTATGGTTGCCGGGAATCTGCTGGCGATTCCTGACCCCCAGGGCGTCTCCTGCGGCGACTAGGGGCGTGAGGGCGCAAGGCTTTTTCCCTCACGCGCTCCGCCTCCTCCTTCTCGAGCATTACTGCTTCGCAGAAGGAGGTGACGGCTTCCCATTCATCGCGGAAGAGTTCTCCGACGCCGATCTCCTCCGCGAGGACAAGGTGCCGGTGCTGCAAGCTGTGCAGACCTCTACCGTGTCGCGGGAAACAGATAGTTACTTAGTACTATTAATACATCAACGGTAATAGTCGTGGACAAATTAGCAATTCAAATCGTAAGATTCGCCACGCCTAGTTGAAGAATGTACTGTAATGTGTTTTATTTGCTTAAAGGTACTAACATAAAAGTACTGCCTCGCAGCATGACCACCATAGCAACGAGTTTTGTCGACGTAAGAATAGACAAATTGACAGATGAACAAAATAAATCTGTAATCTTGTTTATTCTATGTGTCGTTTTGACTATACTATCTGTCATTGTTCTATTCGATCTGCCATTTTATCTATTATATCTGTCATTTTGTCTACTCTATGTCTCTATCTGCCATTTTGTCTATTATATCTGTCATTTTCTCTATTATTTTTTGACGTTTTGTCTATTCTTCAGTCGACAAAACCCGTTGCGTAACACACTACCAATCATAATCTGAATCATTTTAATGGCTATTGAAAACAAAGATAGAAATGCCAAAAGGGCCTCAGCTCAGCATAATGTCAGACGACAACACAAATTGTACCATCTGACGCTGATTCAGCAACAACCCACGAGTGCCATATGCTAGAATACTAGTGAACAGCATGTCGATTCAAGACTTGCGTGGTGTGAGCTGTCAGTGTCATCCCGTCTTGGTCAATCCCTAGCATCAGTGGCACTGACAGCTCACTCCACGCTCACTTCACTTCACTGTTTTCATGGTGAGATGGTTACAGAATAGCACTACAGTAAGGAACAGTAGGGTTTTAGTCGGTAGGGGTCTGATTTAACCTGCCGTTCTTCCCAGACTTCGGGTATCTCTAAGGACGGGAAGTCCACGGAGAAAAAATAAACCTTTTGACCTTTAAGTCCGTGGTCAATACTGAATATGAGGGACAGGGTGTAAAGTTTACTCATCCTCCATAGAAAAGGGAGGATCCTCTGACCAAACGGGTGTTGTCTGATGCCCCAACTGCCCGACGATTAATGTCGGGACGTTATTTATATGCTAGTTGCGCGGCCAACTTTGCTTGTGCGATGCTGCGATGCGCGGATTTTGTGTAATGCGCACTGCCCATGTGACGATGTAGATGCCGCCACAGTGTCAATCCCCTGGCATATGGTGGAATGACAGATCACTTCAAGATAACTTCTTTTAAGTTTTAAGGTTGATTAATTAAGCCCGATAATATAGGATTGAATCGCAGGCCGAAACAAAGTGACATTCTATCACCGATAAACGATGATAGAAAAGACAAAAATGTATTGAATTGTATAGTTACCGAAAACATCCATAAACTACGCCTTCTTCCCACGCAGAAACTACAGAACGCCACCTGCTACGATCCTCACATACTCCTTTTGCCGCGTTACGTTCATACATCAGTACGCTGGTTGCGAGTAGGTACTACGCGACTGACCTTTCTCAAGAACATCACGAACAAGAAAGGCATATGTCAATCCTGTTTAAAGTCGTTGTAGAAATACGAAAAGCTTTGAAAGCGATTGTCACTTCTCTCCCGTACGAAAGTAGTTAGCACAACCTACTTGTGTGCAATTATTGGGGGCGCTGTTTGTAAACAAAAATCAAAAAGTTAAATACACGACGATCATAAGTCCCATTCAAAATGTTAGTTCGAAAAACGGCCGTTGCACAGATAAGTTGGTCGAAATGTACATCGGAATGACGCGGACGGGCAGAAGCGCATCTGTAAGGACAACATTCAAATCGTGTTGTCATTATTTCTAAGTTCCACAGACTACTTAGAGAAACTACGTATCTAAGTTCGGACCCCGAATTAATCTTATGTCAGTAGAGTAATGGCTTTCATTTCGACAGTTTAACAACATTCAATTCGTTATTTACGTTGTTTAGCAGACAAATTTTTCGAGCGTACGATGAACCAATGGATTCATTCAAAATCAAAAGTCATTGGTTGAAACAATGCTGAGAATCAGCACTTTTTGAAGTCCGAATGACTTAAGAGAGTCCATCGCAAAGAGTATTATAATTAGACGGGGTCCATCGGCACGCCTTTCACCACTTCCTAGTGCTATATCTGGGAAGAAGTGGCGCAACTAACTGTCCAGCTGCACAGCTGTCTGTTCAGTTATAATTATAATTCAAATGAAAAATCATTTATTTCAATCCATTTGGATCATAAATTGGGAATAGGTATTATTAAAATCTAAATTGCAACAAATATAAAAAATAACTAAATAATTAAATCAAATTATAAAATTAAATTAAAACAAAATTAAATTAAAATTATTACATAATAATACGCCTGCCTCTGAGTAATTTGTTTTTTTGTCATTACATATAAACAGTGGATCAAACCTATTCGCAAATACGCTAAGGATGGTGTTGGAGGTGGTCCGGAGCCTGCACCGCTTCCGCATCGTCGTGTAGAAACAGTCGACAAGGGCGTCGGCGATCATCCCTGACGCGCTGCAGTGCCGGGGCAGCCTCAACAACACCTTAAACGCAACGTTATACTGAACACGGAGTGCGTTGTACTGCTTCTGGGTATATGACCCCCACAGGCTGGCTCTGTACACGGACGTACAAAACGCTCTGATAAGAGTTATTTTGACGGCCCCCGAGCAACGAACAAACCTGCGGCCCTCACACACAACGCCCTTCGCTCCCTATCGATGTCCGCATCGTCCCTCAGGTCAGAGGTCACAAAATACCAGAGGTATTTAAACTGATTAACTCTTTTTAGATTGACACCGTTTATTCTAACAGGAAGAACATAATCCGGGCAGCTCCGACCCCTGGCCCGAAAGACCATGCATTCACTCTTTTTTGAGTTATAGAGCAAAACGTGATCCTGCGCGTAACGCTCGCAGATACCCAGCAACCTGGACAGACCACACACCGAGACGCTCAACAGCACCATGTCGTCGGCATAAAAAAATTGTTGACACAAACCCGCCGTCAATACGGCAGCTGACACGAGTGCTGCGGAGCTCCTCTATCAGTGCATTCACGTGCAGGTTGAAGAGCTTCGGCGAGCTCAGCCCTCCCTGCCTCACCCCGCACTCCAATCTGTACGGCTACGACGGAATACTCGACCATCGAACGACGTTGACCTGGTTAAGATACCAGTAGTTGAAAATTTCTATAAGTTCGAGAGGCATTGAGATATTATTGAATTCGGAGATGTCATAGTTAACCAGGTCGAATGCCTTCGTGAGGTCGAGGGAACAGGCATAAATAGGTGGCTCCTATCGGAATATTACCTGACAGTTTGCTTTAAACACAAGATAGCTGACTCTGTAGACAGTACCGGTACGTATACGGTATACGAACTTGATTTTATACAATAGTCAGTCAATTAACATTACGTTTAACTACAAAACATAAAATTAAGCTATTTGCCATATGTCAGCTGGCACACGCCAATAACATTGAGCACAATAATCAAGTAGAAATCAATAATAAAAACGTAAACAGAACTAAATACCTAAATAAAAGCCTCTGGGCATAGAGGGCGGGCCCGTTTACAAAGACAATGCTGCATTTATGATTATTGTGTGTGATAGTGTGTTACAAGATTATTTATGTGTTTTTCAATACTGAATCAAACATAAAAAACTGGTAGCCCGCCCAGGCAGCTTGGAGTTCCGGGTGAACCCATTGTGTGGATCGCCCCGAGGACACGGTGGAGCATACGGTGGAGGTCTGCCCAGCTTGGGCGGAGCACCGCCGTGTTCTCGCGAGGTGATCGCCGACGGCGATCTCTAGCGTCCGGCGCTGGTCCGGGCCATGGTACGGAGCGAGAGGGAATGGGACGCCGTCACTTCCTTCTATAATGCTCGCGAAGGAGGAGGCGGAGCGCATGAGAAAGAGAGAGCCTTGCGCCCTCACGCCCCTAGTCGCCTGCAGATCCCCGGCCACCGTAGGCGCGGGCTTGCGGAAGGCGAGCAATGGGTAGCTCGCCGTCCGGTAAGGACCAGGCCCGAGTCGACGGCGCGTCGTGTTCCACGCGCACCTCAAAGAGATGTCAGCAAATAGTGACGAGGTCCGATACGGTCGATGACTGCCAGGGTCGCGGGTTGTTCGAAAGAGATACCGTGGCCCTGGCACAGGCAACAGAAGTAACACGGGTAGGTTTTAGTCTGACACGCCCTTCCGCTCCACCCATAGCGGGGGAAGTCATTTGTAGATTTCCCACCCAAAAAAAAACAGGGCAGCCTGGAGTTAGGTATGATTTGATCTCGTAATTAACTTGCATTTTACATGGGGCTTATTAATTGGGGACTGACTATTTGAAGGAAACTTATGATGATGAATATGATGATTATTGACTTAAACATTATTGGCGATACTTTTAGTGTTTTCTGTGCCAGGGACTTAAAACCACCTTCATAGAGGTTAGAGAATTATAAGTGTTGCATTTGAAACTTGTATTTTTATAGTTACTGAATAATAATCGTCGATTTCAATACCTATCAATTGTCAAACTTTGGTTTGTTCCGCCTAAGAATTTTAAATTCTTAGATCGTGGAACCAATTGCCAAATCGTTCCTACAGTCGCGAATCGCATTTTGATCAACGTACGACGTAAAACAGAGCTGCAATTTGCGAAAAAACAAAAGAAATTTAAATTTTGAAGACTACAGCTGATCACATACACAGGCGAAATGTTTACTATACGTATAGGTACCTACCGTCAACTTTGGCATCTTTACTTTCCATGAGCAACTTTACCTGAGACTAACCAGCTTATTCAGCCTATAATGTTCCCACTGCTAGGTCACAGGCATCCTGGCTGTCAGAGGGAATTTAATGGGCGTGATCCACCAAGCGGGTCCAATGCGGAATGGTAGATGTCGCTAGTCTTCGAATTTTTTGTTCTAGAACATGCTGGTTTTCTCACGGGGTTTTCCGTCACCGTTTGAGAGCAGTGGTGATGAAATTGTTTAAACAAAGTGAAGCGCCTGCCTGGGTTCGAACCTACGACCTACAACTCGTAAGTACCACTGGTATAACACTGTTCCTTACCATAACTATGAGTACTTAAATATCTCTCGATTAAATCAATATCAGTCCATTATCAATTTAAAAAAACATAAGCTTTTAACACTAACAAGTCTTCATATATTGCAAGCTGGGTGTATTTGTGAAAGAGTACTCAATTATTTTTTTGAAACATGTGACTGCCAAATATACCCGTGGAGACTCAACACGGTTAAGAATTTGTTCACATCAAAGCACATTATGCCATGAAAATAGCTCCACAGTAATTAAAACATTCAACAATATTCCAAAAGAAGGGAACACTCTAAATAAAACCTACATATCTAAATGACTAATTGGTAATTGTTTATTTATTGTGAAATAATTTATTGATAAAAAAGTATCAGATAAATATAATTACTAAGTTTTCGTTTGGTACATTACTTTAAGATTTTATTATTGTAAGGTTTATTATTGTACAAAAAAATATTATTTTAAGAGAAATTAATGTAATGTAAATTATTTGTAAGTATGCCAGTCCATGGCGAAACATGTAAGATCATAATGCTATTTCGTTTTCAAGCAAATATAATATATGTATTCTATTCTATTCTATTTAAAAAAATGATACAAATAGTCATTATTTCTAATTTTGAATGTCTTTGATATTAAATGGCGACAACAGTATTTTTTTTTAAATTGAGAGATACACAGGGTTAAATTGAATAGCTGCGCCAAAATAATTAATATAATTAGTGTTAAAAGGAAAATTTAAAGCATTTCATTCGGCCGAGAGAAAGGAAAGGGATGCACAATACGTGCGCGAGGCAAGCGATTTGGCAACGTCGTCGCGCGCCCTTTTTTCTTTTTTAAATGACCGCTAGTAGCCTTTGGACGCGCGCTAAAAGTAATTCTGGAACGTGGATAATTCGTTTGAAGACAATAACTTAGTTTGCACTATTTATGACGATAATTACGAGGTTTTTTTTCAAGAATTTCGATTTGAGAAATGATAATTTATAATGAATAAGTAACAAATGACGCTCCTATTTCGAGCTCGCGCAAGTTTTCCATTTCATCCTGTTTATATACAGGTACTCATGGGTAAAGTTGCTCATGGAAAGAAAAGATGGCCACAGTTGACTGTACAATCTGCCTTACCATTCGAATAATACAGGCTTGATGTTATATGTTAAGGTATACTATATTGTTCAAGTAGGTACAACAAGGAAAGGGTTGCAGCTCAAGCTGTCCGCATGCAGGCCGGTGACCTCGCGCCTCGAAAGTAAATGACCTTAGTCTGTGGTCAGTCGCTAAACATTCTCTTGACAAACCTCCTTTGTCTTTTTGTAACAATTTATTTTTTCAAGTTTATCGATGTTCAGACTTTCGACCGCAATTTATTACTATCATCTGAAAATACGTCTAAATAATTACACTAGGTTATAAATGATAAATGATTTTTATTTCTGTAAGTGGGTTTGTTACAAACACTTTTACACTTAAAAAATTTTTTTTTTAAACTAGATGAGGTTACTGTATAAAAGCTTTCTAGAACAACTTACGTTTGATAAATGATTTGAATTTATTTAGGCTTAGATCTTGAACGTGGCTTGGAAGTTTAATATAAAAGCGTATACATTGACATCTGAACGAGCCACCTATTTTCTTGAGCCTTGTTGTAGGCACAACAAATTTGTATTTGTTCCTAGTATTTATATTATGTATATCAGTGTTTTTTTTAAACAATTTTAGGTTTTTGTGGGCATATAAAAGATTTTCATAAATATACTGAGAAGGCACAGTCATTACATTAATTTCCTTAAATTTCTCTCTGAGAGAGTGTCTCGGACTTAATTTATAAATTGATCTAACAGCTCTTTTCTGCAAAACAAATATATAGTCTGAATGTCGGCGGCATTTACCCACAAAAGAATACCGTACGACATCACACTATGAAAATAACAAAAGTACACTAAACGGGCTGTCTCTAAATCAGTTAAATCAAGAATTTTTCTAACAGCGTATGCTGCGGAGCTTAACTTTTTTGACAATTTATCAATATGTGGGCCCCACTGAAGCTTAGCATCCAAAGTTAAGCCCAAGAATACTGTGCTGTCTTCAAGTTTCAATTCTTCGCCCTTTATCAACACATTCGTTTTCGCCTGCTTAACGTGAGGTAGCGTAAACTTAATGCATTTAGTATTTTTTTCATTAAGAAGTAAATTATTAACATTGAACCAGTGAACTATTTTTGAGACCGCGTTATTTACATCGTCAGTAACCAGCTGCTGACGTTTAAGTTTAAACAAAAGTGAAGTATCATCCGCAAACAACACTATATCATGATTATCCTTTATGAGGTAAGGCAAGTCATTAATATAAATAAGAAACAAGAAAGGACCAAGAATTGAGCCCTGTGGAACTCCCATTGTTAAGATAGATTGGGGAGAGCTTTCTCGATTAACGTCAACGCTCTGAATCCTTTTACTCAAGTATGAAGTAAGAAGATCCAGAGCGGTGTTCCGGATCCCGTAGTGGCGGAGTTTCCTGATCAAATCAAAATCAAATCATTTATTCGCATAGAATGCAGGTATTGTACAATAAAGTTGTTTTAATAAATATGGTGAGCCGGGTACATTCTGCCTGAGTGTTGGCATGCAAAATTTAAAAATGTCACTATCAATAAGCATACATGCATAAAATTATGAAATAGAGTGGTACCAATAAATTATTTAAACAAGTCAGAAGTGTATAAAACAATGGCAATAATATTAAACTGTTGAGATGTCACACATAGGGTCATTAAAAAAATCGCTTAACGTATAATAACATTTCTGAATCAAAAAAGCCTTAAGTTTGTTTTTAAATTGTTGAAGGGTGTCACTTTTTATGCTGTCCGGTAGTTTATTAAATATTATTGGACCCATGCAGAAAACACTTTTCCTAAGTAGTGCTGTTTTATAGCGACCGATAGTTAAGAGATTTTTGTATTGACTTCTCACAGGACCTTTCTTGGAGTCCGAGACTTTAGCAAACAATTCTATATTACTTTTAACAAAAATTGCCATTTCAAAAATATATAACGACGGAAAAGTAAGAATTTTCAAAGACTTGAATAGAGATTCACAACTATCTCTAGGTTTAAGATTACACATAGCTCTTATACAGCGTTTTTGGGCTTTAAATATGTTATCTCTTAGGCTGCAATTACCCCAAAAACGATTCCGAACCTCAATACCGATGCGACCAAACCATGGTATGCTACTAAACTAGTCTTTATGTCAACTTTTTTTGTCAGGTTAAAAAGAACATAATCTGCAGTGCTTAGCTTTTTGCACACCTCTTCTGCTTGCGGTTTCCAAGTTAATTGATCGTCTATAAGAATTCCTAAAAATTTCGCGACCTTTGTTTTATTGATCACTTGTCCATTGTACTGTACATTAACGTTCGGTGGTATTGTACGTTGATGAAAATGCATCACGTTAGTCTTTGGTAAGTTTATTACTAGGTTGTTCTTATCTAGCCATTCAATAATATTTCCAAGGCTAATGTTGATATCCTGTTCATATTTATGAATATTTGTACATTTTATAAGAACTGTACTGTCATCGGCAAATAGAACCATTGGATTTGGTATCTGACGGGGCAGATCATTTATATACAGCAAAAATAGTGGGGGGCCCAAGACACTACCTTGTGGTACACCGAATTTAACAATTTCTCCATCAGATTGATATTTTTGTTCACATTTTGATTTTAAACAAATTCTGGAAATCTCCGTATATTGTGTGCGGTTACTGAGGTAAGATTTCAAGAGATTCAGCACGTTTCCCCTTAGACCGTATCTATTAAGCTTGTTCAATAAAATATCGTGATTGACACAGTCAAAAGCTTTAGTCATGTCGGTAAAAATGGCACAGATAGGTGTTTTATTATCTACATTTATCATTATTTAACGTTTCATGAAGAACGCAATCGAATGCCTTGGACAAATTACAAAAGATGCCCAAGGCATCGCATTTATCTTCCCAAGCATTATAAATATGTCCTAAAAGTTCTACACCGGCCGATCGGTAGTTGAACGACCCCTTGTAAAACCGAACTGTTTGCTACATAATAATTTATGTCTTTCAAAAAATCTTTGCAGTTCGTCTAAAATTAATTTCTCAAAATTTTTACTAAATGTAGGTAGTACTGAAATAGGTCTATAATTTGTGGGGTCTGATGTACTACCTGATTTAAACAAAGGCATTATTTTACTTTTTCTCAATAGGTCAGGAAACTCCCCACAGTCGATACAATTAATAAAGATAAGAACTAGAGTAGGTGCTACAATGTCAAGTGTGAATTAAATGACTGACTAACTATTCATAACATAACAAAACATCACGCCTTGCGTCCCCGAAGGGTTGGGCAGAGGTGTACCTATAGTACACCCACATTTAAAAACAAATACCTACCAAACAATTAAACCAATAAATACAAAAACAAAAAGACACTCAGGCGTCGAAGTAATCGTCCACATCGCTGTCATGCGCAAACGTGCCCAGAAGACTGGCAGCATTGGCACGTTTAATGGTAATGCTAATTCTTTGGCTAAAGAACAACCCAGCTATCTGGTAACGTAAAGTGTCGACCAGTCGGCAAGAAATTTCCTTACAAAGGATACGCGTACTCGGGTCCCATAACCTTAGGGTTCCGACCCCAAATGACTCAAAACTGTAGTTACCGTTATGGTATTTGCAGCGCTAGAAGGTCTCAGCAACCGCAGCAGCGGCGCCACCACATCCCGCCGTGCTAGGAACATGAAATGGCGCAAGGGTATTGACACAGGTTGCGTCTCACACCAGAGGCCTACCCACCTTCCACGGCAACAACGTCATGCCGCCTGGTCTCTTCCCATCGTCGCGCACCAAGCAGTTTGGTTCATAATCATAATCATAATCATTTATTTGTCAGAATATGGTACATAATGGTCTTAAGATTAGTCAATTGTATCATCACATTCTGCCAAGTGTGGCATGCAAATATTGGGTACATATATTACAAAACAGATACAATTATTATGGTTAGTCTTCACATTAATAATAATGATCTACTAATTACGAGTTAGAATTACAATTAACATGTTTAAGATAAGTCGGTTAGAAATAATAACACATATAATTTTTAAGGATGTCAAAAATATGAATAAATGTCAGAGTTTCACTTGAAGTCACATTTCCATGATCATTATGTTGTCTTCTTTGGGTAATATTTTCAAAGTCATCCATTATTATTAGTGTAGTGCGATGGTTAAAGTTGTGTTTTAATTAAAACTTCTCGGTTTAAAGATTTGTAGAATTTTAAAATTCCAAAAAGACAATCAGTGGTGTGAGATTTGAACCAGAGTCGAGTGGCGTACGTAGGTAGCCTTCGTCTCGAACAGGCCACTGTGACGATTAAATGATTCTAAAACCGCTGGGTACGCAAACGTCCTTTTTATTGCTATGCAACTAATTACTTTTCAACGAAATCTTCAAAGGCCCGCACCCTAATTGTGTAATACACAATCAATCGGCATCTGAATCGTTTTGAAACAGATTGCTAATTCATTGCTTCATAAGTTCGATAAAAATTCTGCTCAACAATGTAAATAACGCAATGAATGTTGTTGAACTGTCAAAATCAAACAGTTTAGTCGTAATCGTTTACGAAAATGTGTTCCGCAATTAAGCTGCCGGTTGACACTTCCCGTGACCCAAGTAAGTAAAGCTTTTATTTGTTTAAACATGGTGTACATGATACATTGCATGCAAGATAAAAATGAGGTTCAGAATATTTCTAACATGTTTAGCCGCATATCAAGGCGAAGGCCAAGGGCCAAGGCCTGGCTTTTACCTTCGCCAGGCTAAGCTTTGCCATACAACGTGGCAATGCCGCCAGTCTCTTGGGTACCTACATAACTAGTCGACAGCGATGCGGAGGAATTTTTGGACAACCTATTTTAGTTTGTTATTAGTTTTAGTCGGTTAAGTTGTTATATTTTAATTTAGTTTCTGAGAGATAAAAAATTAAGCAGTATCTAGTGCTATTCTGTAACCATCTCACCGTGTGAAGTGAACTTGGAGTGAGCTGTCAGTGCCACTGGGCACTGATGCTTGATAAATGAACGAGGCAGGCCAAACATGTCACCTAATGCAACTCACAGTTCTAATCTGGCTAAAAAGGCTACATACCTTCTTTTTTTAAATAACCTTGATAAAATTGCATTTGTAAAAGTCTAACGACCTTGAAAATCATAAGTATAGACAGACAAGTCAAAAGCAATCTAGTCTAGACGCATTGTTGCAATTTATTAACTGTTCCGTGTCTGCAGCGCAATCAACATTCACTTATAACCTTCGCGCAGCATTCTACACATTCTTCAAGCATTCTTTTGTTTGTAAACATGAAACTTAACTTTGTGGACGCGTTCTTCTTGAGTTTTTATTTTAAATTTATGAAGCCTAAACTAAAAGTTACATTGGCTGAATGCACAAACCGTGACAAGCCAAAAAAAAACATTATTTATTTACCCGGTCCCGAGTGCAGCAATGATTATGTGTGGTTACCATGGATTCAGTATATGATGGGATGAAATTTTTGGACGGTTATTATTAAAAAAAACTCTACCATACATTTTGACCGCGTAGATTTCATCACTTTTCTACGAAACAGCAGTTGTTTTATAATACATAGGTACATCCTCATACATAAAACCACGCCTTCTTCCCATGGTGGTAGGCAGAAACTATAGAACGCCACCTGCTGCGATCCATACACACTCCTTTTGCTGCGTTTACGTTCATACATCTTGTCACGCACGCCTGTTGCGAGTACTACGCACCTGACTTTTCTGAAGAACATCACCAATAAGGACACCAAATGTCCTCCTAGAGCGTCCCCTCCCCGCGTTTCCTTCGTAAAGCAACGATGCGGCGTTGCTTTATCACATCATTCCTCACATGCTTCGCAAGGAACGCATTTCCACAAATTTTATTTCACTTCCATGCTTCTTTTGGCACACCCAACATTCACTTCTAAACATATTCGTAGGCAAGGCAAACCGGTTGCAATCGATTCCACAATTCTAAAACCAAATCCGTTATCGTACTCAAAGTTCATTTAGGCCAATTTACCTGTTCCGCAACTGTTTTATAATCAAATCAAATCAAAGTTATTAATTTAAATTAGGCTGAGAATCAGCACTTTTCGAACGTCAAAATTACATAAGGCAGTCCCCCAAAACGCCCGCCCGTCACCACTTCCTAGTGCTTCAGCTGTAAAGAAGAAGTGGAATATTTAATTTTAACATATTATATTTTATTTTGATGCGGTTTTTTATATTAAGGCGCTATGATACGCATGAGGCCGCACTTTGTAGGTTTTAAATCCATGGTAAACATAAAAAAAAACCTGTGTTTTAATGTTAAAAAAAGATATCTATCTTATTTAAAGATTTGGCAGACATGCAATTGCTTGCTGCGAGCAGTGGTGGCCCAGTGGTAACGGCGGCGACTTACGAGTAGGTCGTAGGTTCGAACCCAGATAGACGACGACAAGGAAAACATCGTGAGGAAACGTGTCTTAGACAAAAAAATGTGGACAACTAACAACCCGCACTGGGCCCGCATGATGGATTACTCCATCTCACAGAGAGGACGCCTGTGTCTCAGCAGTGGGAACATAATAGGCTGATTATGCAATTGCTTCGATTAGATTAACTTTGCTGAATATAAAAAATCTCGAAGTTACCCCCTTTTGTAATGTATAATCAATCTCATAGCTACAAAAGAGACGGTGGTAAGATGGCTTAGCACAATAAATTCACTGAGTTTGTCTTGGTAAAATGAATAAAATATTACTAAAATGCGCAAGTTATAGTAGGTACTATATATCTATATATCTTGCGACTATCGTGGTCTACAGTGGGTCACAACACAACTTCACAAGCGTGACTTTCCTGGGCTCAATGCCTAGGTCGAGCAAAGTCTTGTATGGTTTTCCATTCCGAATACATTCAAATTTATTTATAATACTTTCGCCTTGAATCACAGTCATGAATCCAACAAGTTGTAGTGCAAACTGTGCTGGGCTGATATTGATCTAAAACTTATGAATTACTAGTTTTATTTATGTTAGATGTTTGTACCTCTAATCTGGTTCAGTTTCCTATTACGGTAGAAAGGATATTTGACATAAAAACAAATAATCTAATAACGATCGATTTGAAATTACAAAAGAGCGGTATTTTGTATCATATAGAACGAGTGCTGCCATCTTTTGTCTATACAAAAAGTTACACGATTTCCATAAAACAATGAAAACCAATGAACAATATTTTACAGGAAAGTTTTAGTATTTTATGTTTATCGGGAACTTGTGTAATGTTTTATAAATACATAGTGCTAAAACTTTTCCTGCTGTATTTTATTATCTAAAAATAGCACCAAATACGGCGTTCGATAAACTTTTAAACACACATGCGCCATCTATTCATTTATTCAAACGACAAAATGTAGTAGGACATTCCGTACGTATTTCAATTGCGGACGCACCGACTTTTCACTTTATTCGCATTATGTTGCCATAGGTTTGCTTTCTCGTTCGCGCACGGTGCCTTCACATCTATTGTCTCTTTTCAAAAAAGCTCTCGCACTTGGGATGATGATAAATGGCGAACAGTCTTGACATTTCGTGCTACTATCAAAATGTTAAATTCTGTTATCGGTTGTTATTATTTACGTTTTATAAATAAAACAAGATGGTTTTCCGTGTAACTTAAATCTCTGTGTCTGGCAGCTGACCGTTTGAAGTGCTTGAACTGTAAAAACAATAAAGGAAAACACCTAGCCAAGTGGGTCAAATAATCACAAATAAAACCAAAAAATGTGTTTGAAACTGGCGATTATTAACATTTATTCGTTCTCTTGATCCGTTTAGATGCTTTAAGAATACTCTACTCCTCAGTTTTGATAGAGAAAAAGGTTTTTTTTGCGACTTGAACAGTGCTGATTTTTTCGTAAGATATGAAGTGAATTTTACGAGCATTAATAATGGTGCTAAGTGTAATTTCAACATAGTTTATCGTTTGTATAAATATCTATTTGAAGTGAACACTGTCTAAATAATTTCAAAATATTCTGTAGTAGATTTGTGGCGTTGTAAAATAGGCCACAGAATATGAAGCGTTCAATTTAGAGGCTTTAGAATACAGTATCGTTGCCAAAGAATCTTAAAAAAAGTTTAAAACCATTCAATTTGGCGCCAATCAAAAACAATTTCAAAAAGTTGAATATTTTATTGTGTGATGAATTTGTATTTTGAAAATTAAAATGGTGACGATGAATTCATCGGAAAAGGCGGCATCGAAGGCCTGTCAGCAAGGGCCATCCAGGTAAGTTTCACTTATTTAAAAAAGTAGAAACAAAATAGTCTAAGTTAACTGAAGTACATGCATTATAAATGGTGTTTATTTCCATAAATTGGTTTAAACAAACAGTTACATGGTAAAAACAAAAAGATATTTCAAAACTAGATGAGGTTGAAACAATGCAAGAAACTCAGAGATCGGTCTCATTTAGGCCTGATATTATCTTGGTCAGATCACATGTCGACCTTTTTACACCCGTAAAAAGGTCGACATGTGATCTGACCAAGATTAGTAGTAGTAAGCTCCTTCATTTTGGAAGGTACTTAATTTATGAATACAAAATTATTGAAAAATTTTAAGAATGAGTATTCCATAGTTAGACAGTACAGCTGATGAACATAGGCTCACAGAACTTTTGCGCATGTTCTCTCACTCACACTCGCAGTCATGCCACCATGTAGCAGGACCTGCATCATGTCTAGTACAAATATTTATTGTGCTAATTTGATTCACCTAGAAAACTCTTATCTTAACATCCTGGCATGATTCATTATAGGTCAACCGTAACATTACATAAAATCACACCTGTAATCCCAGATGGGTTAGGCAGAGGTGTACCTATAGTACACCCACATTTTGCCAGTTATGCTTAAGTCCCACATAATAGGGGGCGAGCCTATTGCCTTCAACTGGGAACAAATCCAGACTCGGGGCTGCTCATCAAGTAATATTAAGTTTTTATTCATTATGAAATGGTACAATTTACATTGATTAATAAAAAGTGATTGCCTGGTTGGTGTAGTGGTCAGAAGCGCTCCGTCTGAGCAAGAGGTCCTAGGTTTGATTACCGGGTTGGGCAGTTTTATTGGGTTTTTCCATCTAAAATTCAGTAGCAGCTCGGTGTCTAGATTTGTGCCTGGTTGATGGCAATAGGCTGGACCCCTATTACATGGCACTTAAAACAACTGGCGAAATGTGGTTGGAGCACCTCCTTATTTTGTTTATAATTAATAAAAGTTAAATATTTAAGTTATTATGTATAGACTAATTTCAGACGACATTCACATGAGTTCTACCAGTGAGGCAATTCCATTTTATGTTTTTCTAACAGACATCAAAATCTAAAATCGTTTCATAACTGTTCCAGAGACAATTCAAAATGTATAAAAGAAGAAAAAGAAAAGGACAGAGACAAGAAGGAGAACCCGACATCGAGTTTACCGCCCCAGGTACAAGCACTGATGTCCACCATTCCATCACCGGAGGAGTCACCTAACTACCTGGTGTATAAAAAGGTATTTTTATACTTGAAATTATTAGTACTTATTGGGTCAAGACAGAAATAGGGTGCAAAAGATTGGAATAGGGCGTAAATAGGGGTAATAAGAGACAGGGACAAAAACCAGAAACCATCATCAAGCTTACTGCCTCAGGTACAGGCTCTGTAGTGCTAATATGTAACCATCTCACTACGAAAACATAGGTGAAGTGAGCGTGTGCCACGAATGCTAGGGACTGACCAAGACCGGATGACACTGATATCTCACACCACGCAAGTCTTCACAGTGAGATTTTTACAGAATCGACAAGCTATTGTCCACCATTCCGTTGCCCGAGGAGTCACCTAACTACCTGGGGTATATAAGAAGGTACGCCGTACGTTGTTCAACTATTCTGCGGGAGATAGGGAGAGAGAGAGAGAAATAGGGTGCAAAATAGTGAAATAGGGCTCACTCGAGAAATATAAAAATAGGGTGTAAAAGTGATGAATAGGTCGAGAATTAGATAAATAGGAAATTACAGTGTAAAAGAGAGAAATGGGGTAAGACATAGAAATAGGGTGCGAAAAACAGAAAGAGAATCCAACATCGAGCTAACTGCCCCAGGTACAATGTCTATTATTCCATCGCCGAGTCACTTAATTCTGTCAAAATCTCACCGTGAACAACTCAGGTGAAGGGAGATGATGAAAAGGTATGTAGTTCGATTTGTATGTAAAATACATCGATCACTAAGTTCTTTATTAGTGATCGATGGTAAAATAGGAAGAGAAAGAGTAAAAATAGAGTAGAGAAAGAGCAAACTAGGGTGCGAAAGAGAAATATAGGGTGCAAAAGATAGAAATTGGGTTCAATAGAGGGAAATAGGGTGCAAAACCGGAACAGCGAGAGAAAGAATAAAGGACAGAGATAAGAAACAAAATTCAACATCGAGGTTACCGCCTTGGGTAGGTAGAGATAAATAAGGAGAGGGAGAGACGGCATATCTTATTAATGTAGTTTGTTCAGAATCGTTTACTGAATCGATTTCCGTAATTTTTAATATAGGTAATTGTTCCACACTTCCGCTGTACAGTCAAAACAAACCAAAATGGACGAAGTACCAGTTGGTGGGGCTTTGAAAATGCCCCTGTCCAGCTAATTTACGACAATGATGATGAGTTTCCAAGAACATAACATCTCATCACGGGCCAAAGTCGCGAGTTAAGTTCGCGTGATGAGCTCATGATGTCATGACTAAGGGCTGTGTTTCGAGTTCTAAATTAGGTGACACAGATTTAAAATCCTATGTTAAACCGCGAAGATTAGTCACCTATGGCTTGGCGCATACTAGTTCAAAAACGTTGTACTTAGTTAGTGCGTAAAAAGTTAATTCATTTTTTAATGCCAAGAAAATAAAAGAAAATATGACCTTAAGAGATACTTAAACTAAATTAAATCTATTCAAAAAGTTGAGTTGAGTTGGTGACTGCCTCGTTATTATATCAGTATGGATTATGCCTTCTATTGTTCGTAGGTACTGCCTCGTTGGTCTTGTGGTCGCAAGCGCTACTGCTGAACATGAGGCCATGGGTTTAATTCCCGGGTCGGACAGTGTTATTGGGTTTTCCATCAAATAATACTCAGTACTAGCCCGCAGTCTTGATTTGTGCCCGGTTGATGGCAACAGGCTCGCCCTTACCCATTTTTTTCATGCTACATAACTAATTCTTATTCTAATCTCTGTGTAACCCTTTGGGGTTAACAGGCGTGAATGTTTATACATATAAATATCAATTTTGAAAAATCTTGATTAGTGGCCTACGTCATGCCAATCATCATAAAACTTAAAATTGATTATTCTTAAGGAATGCACACTATCAATTCTACTCGTACCGCTATATAGCATAATATTGTTCTACACTTGAAATTCTCATTAACCATGCAACGGCGCACGCAATAGTATGCGCGCCGGAAGAAGCTGCTAAATTGGAATGTTTCATTTCCGATACAAAATAACTAGAGGTATGAAGAACAGGGTGTAAACTTCACTCATACTCTATTGAAAAGGGAGGATTCTCCGATCAGAAGGGTGTTGTGTCTGGTGGGCAACTGCCCCCCCAATTGATGTCGGTACGTTATATAATTATGTGCTAGTTGCACGGTAAACGCTGCTTGCTGATTTTGATTCAGGAGTTTACGGAAAATAGGTGCCGAATGTTTTCTTTTAAAAGCTTCACGGCTTGACAACTCCCTTTTTTTACTGTGGTTTAATATTTTTAAGGTTCAAAAACTTTGTTGTTTTTATTGATATTGAGTCAAGCTCTACCAAGTACATATAAAACATCGTGAGGAAACCGGCATGTCTAACAACCAAAAATTCGAAGACATGCGACATCTACCAACCCGCACTGGGCCCGCGTGATGTATTACGTACCACTCTCTCACAGAGAGGAGGCCTGTGCCCAGCAGTGGGAACAAAATAGGCTGATTATGCCTTATACCTACCTACCAAGTATAGAGGTATGAAGAACAGGGTGTAAAGTTCACTCATCTTCCTTAGAAACGGGAGGATCTTCCGACCAGACGGGTGTCGTGTCTGGTGGGTAATTGCCCGACGATTGATGTCAGGACGTTCTATTTTAAAAGTTGCGCGGTAAACTCTGCTTTAGCGATGCAGGATTTGGCGTCACGTCAGTGTGGCGCATGAGGCGGTGTAGATGCCGTCAAATAACTATGTCCGCAGAGTACTTATTTCTAGGGCTTCGTCCTTTGTAATGCAACATGCTCAAGGAGCAGTATAGTGGTCCAGTAGAAATGGACTAACGAGGTGTCGGTCGGTCTTCGAACCAAGTCAGGTACTTTACATTGTGCAAATTATTTCATCACCACTGCTCTCAAAACGGTGAAGGAAAAGATCGTAAGGAAACCGGCGTTTCTTCCAACCAACAACATCGACCAACCCGCACTGAGACCGCGTGGTGTAGTACGGCTCACTCTCTCACTGAGAGGAGGTCTGTTTCCCAGCAGTGGGAACATTATAGGCTGATTATTATTGTGATTGCGGGGCTGACTGTCCAGGTTACATTTAGACATCACCACTCTAAGAGTGGTGATTGTCATGGAAGGAACCAATAACCTTAGTCTTATTTCCGTCCTTCAATACTGTTTGCCCATAGTTTTAACAGCAAGTCGATTCGGAATATGTTATCCACTGTTGGGCTACAACTACACTTGTGCCTCTCCCCCCCTGTATCCGCTTCTGTGACTGGAAGCCGAACGAAAAATTTTCGGGAAACGGCAGGCAGTAACACCTGCAGATAATGCAGGTGTGCTTTTGTCTGACACTGTCTATAAATACAGTGTTATATAATAATATACACGCAGTACAACATCCTATTGTCTCAGTAATGCTTATCAAAACCTCTGCCTCATGTTTTTTAAACAAAAATGCATCACTTAAATTCAATATCTCGTGTTAAAAGGTGGTTCATTCATATTATGTATTACCTATGGAATTAATTTTTAAATCTTTGCAGTAGATTGGACAATCGGGTCAATAATAATCGGTATTTTATTTACGCATTTTGTTTACAGAATTAATTGTTCTATGTTAGTAATTTATATAGTTTCAAATGGAGTAATTCTAATTACGTATTAGTGATTATTTACGTACATATTATTTTAAGTCTGAATAAATGCAGTATTAATTATTTAATGGAGTCGAAATGAAATCGATAACAGCGCGGTTAGAACCAAAAATAATGATACAATAATTTTGCATAGGCCGCATGTCAGTGATAACTGGAGATCGGATATTCGGGCGCATATTTACCTAAAGTTGAGATGTTTGTTAATATGGAATGCGCTTCCTACCTAATATTGTAAAGAATCCCGGGGTTTTATTTTTTTAAGTCGCTTCCATACTGTACCACCCGACCAGTCTATACTAATATTTTAAGAAGCCGCTTCCATACTTTCATAGCCTAAAGTTAACTTTAGGTAAATATGCGCCCGCATATCCGATCTCTAATGATAACAAAACCAGCAACATAATTGCGAAACAAACTACCAATCATAATCTGAATAATTTTGAAGGATAATGCTAATCCATTGCTTCTTATGTTCGAAAAGTTTTATCTGCTCAACAACGTAATTAACGCAATGAGTGTTGTTCAACTGTCAAAATTAAAGCGATGGCAATACTCCGCTGCACCAGCTGGCCGCGCATTATATTGATATTCCTTACTTCGCTAACCAACAACGTACGGTCTATTGTAACGCCACATTTCGCTAGTTATGTGTCAAATTCTCATGTAAGCAAGGGCGGATCCAGGATTTATTTCTTGGATTTATATCTGGGGGGGGGGGGGGGCAGACGGATTGGATATATTTTCTTTTGACCATACATACATAGTTTGAGAATTTAAAATAAAAAAAAAGCCTCGTAGGTATAGGTTAAGTTTTCATTCGACTTTAAGTTAAGACTACTAAGACGTCGATTTCGTGTAACGAAAAGAAGTTCTAATGATTTTCAGTTTGGCGTTTTTTGTTTTACTTGAACCCGCTCGGGGAGGGGTGGCATATCCCCTTGCCCTCCCCCTGGATCTGCCCTTACATGTTAGTGTTGATATCGAGTTCAAAATGAACAAGTTATATTATTGGTTACAGATGGAAGCCATAATTGAGAAGATGCAGGATGAGAGCACTGGTGTACCAGTCAAGACTGTCAAGAGTTTCATGACGAAAATACCTTCGGTAAGTACTTAAAGATTCAGTGTCACTTTATCTAAGGTCCAGCACGATATAGGAAAGGAGTCCGCCAGCGAAGATACGGGATGTCCAAAAGTCGTTCAATACTTAGGTATTAGTGAACCCTCAATAAACTTCAATCAATCAACTCGGCCTTATCCCAGACCACTGCTGGACTTAGGACTCTCCCAGGCTGCGCCACAACACCCGGCCCTCGGCCTTCTGCATCCAGTCTGTCCCAGCCACCTTTTCAAGGTTGTCGGTCCATCGTCACTGGCATGCTTCCCACACTACGATTTCCGATACGCGGTCTCCACTCCAGGACACGTCTGCTCCACCTGCCATCGGTCCTTCGACTAACAAGGCCAGCCCACTGCCACATCGTGGAGTGAGCTGTCAGTGTCATCCCGTCTTGGTCACTCCACTGTCTGCGGTGGCACAGACAGCTCACTCCACGCTCACTTCACATAAGTTTTCATGGTGAGATGGTTACAGAATAGTACTAATATAGTGCTAGAGATTTTTAGAGAATCGACATGTGATGTGAACAGATCGTAAATACTATTTATTTTTCCACAGGTATTCACCGGCACAGACCTTATAGCCTGGATAAACCGCCACCTGAACCTGGACGAAGCCTGGGAACCAATCCACTTGGCTAATCTATTAGCTGCCCACGGATACTTGTTCCCAATAGACGACCACTGTCTCACTGTCAAGAACGACAACACTTACTACAGGTGAGAGTAGTGCGAGCGATGTCGCTGTCTCGCTCGCACACGCCTGTATTTCCAAAAGGGCTTAGCAGAGCGAGGGAGCGAGTCTATTCCCTTCAAATGCGTTTAAATATAAAGAAAATGAATGTAGGTACATCTGAGGCCCTAGTGCGAGTTTCTTTAAACCATTTCGACTTTACGCATCGACCGCGTTCGGCGCTCCGATTGGCCCTTCACCTTTCGAAAGTTGCGCTCCGATTGCCAAGGGCCAATCGGAGCGCCGAACGCGGTCGATGCGTAAATTCGAAACGGCTAAAATAAACTCACACTAGGGCCCTAGTGTGAGTTTATTTTAGCCGTAACTGACTGCTTTTCAAAAATTGCATTCGAGTAGAATGAATGTTTAACCGATCTGCTACTGAGAATTTCCGTATGCGAAACCCCCATAACAGTGACCAGTCTGGGGATCGAACCCACTTCATGGAGCATCTTTCACACAACTTTTAATATCTATGTTTTCTTTTTACAGATTCCAGACGCCGTATTTCTGGCCATCCAATCAATGGGAACCGGAAAACACCGACTATGGTTAGAACCTCTTTTTTTTTGTTTGCAAATGTGTAAATGTTGCCATTAGAAAACTCAAACGTACACACAATAAGACTTTGAAACAGTCACATTGAAACAGTGTGCGTCTAAAATTCTAAATATTTAAGACGCAGACTGTATCAATGGACTGTTGAGAAGGTTGAAACTGAATTGGTAACAAAAAAAAAAAAGACATATATAGGTTTCAAAATGGACACACAGCATAAAGTTTATTTCCATTGTTTATTTTGAAAAGTCTGTCTGGCCAGATATTTTTAACGGAGTTGTAACTCCCCGTGACACAACCAACTAGTGTTTTTTTATTAATAACGTGGTTCAACCAGCCTCTCAAAATCACAACAGAATAAAAAATTTCAAATATATTTTCAGCGGTATACCTATGCAAGCGTACAATGCAGAACAAAGCACGTTTGGAGCTAGCTGACTATGAAGCTGAATCTCTTGCGAGATTGCAGAAGATGTTCAGCAGGAAATGGGAGTTCATATTTATGCAGGCTGAGGCTCAGAGCAAGGTAAATTAAAATATCTAACATTTTGACTAGACTTACGTACACTCACGTCTTCTTCCCATGGGGCGTAGGCAGAAACCACAGAACGCCACCTGCTATGATCCTTACACACTCCATTTGCCTCGTTTACGTTCATACATCTGGTCATACACGCACGCCAGTTGCGAGTACTACGCACCTGAGCTTTCTGAAGAAAATCACCAATAAGGTCACTGTATGTCCTCCTAGGGAGTCCCCTCCTGGCGTTTCCCCATGACTATTGATGACTACAAATATTTGAAATGTTCAAACAAATAATGTTATTTCAAAGAAAGCGTAATAAAATGAGATAATCGAATAAATCTGTAAATCGATGGAAATATGAGAAGAAGCTCAACACTCTTGAAAAGTTTTTGGAGAGGATCCCCGTCCTTGTCGCGCGGTACGGACAATGTATGGCGTTAGTATGAAGTTACATAGTCGTGAGGTCACTTCTACCATAGTGCTTCCTTTTGTCAGACAGTTATTTGCCTCGTTGGTCTAGTGGTCGCAATCGCTACTGCTGAGCATGAGGTCCTGGGTTCGATTCCCAGGTCGGGCAACGTGTTATTGGGTTTTTCTATCTGGAATTTGTGAGTAGCAGCCCGGAGTCTGGATTAGTGCCCGGTAGATGGCAATAGGCTCGCCCCCTATTACATGGGACTTAAAAGCATAACTGGCGAAATGTGGGTGTGCTATAGGTACACCTCTGCCCAACCCTTCGGGGAAACAAGGCGTGATGTTATGTTATATTATTTTAAAACGTTTATACCTTGGCATTTTTTAAGCTTTTACTTTTTTTAAATAATATTGTTTGCACTATTTGGAAATAAATGTTATATAGAGTTAAAAATAACAAAAACTATAACCATCCCTATTTCTCAAACTAGTTTATAAACCTTTCCAGTAATGCTCAGTAGAGCTCTTTTGATATTATACACCTTCTTATTATTTGCGCAAACGACGATTCCATTTTATGTCCAGGCAAATAACTCCATCACAAGGTAGCAGAAGGCGATAAATGTTAGTGTTTTTTTTGTGTGTTGTAAAATAAAGTAAAAATTCCTTTATTATCATTTACAGGTGGACAAGAAACGCGATAAACTTGAGAGGAAAGTCCTGGATAGTCAAGAGCGGGCGTTCTGGGATGTTCACCGGCCTATGGTAACATACGAATATCTTATACTCTATGCAGGTTGGCAGGGACATGACGCAAGACATGCATTCAGTACATGTTATCTGAACACCGTGCGTTGAAAATTTTCGTCGACTATTAACAAAAAAAAAAAAAAACTGTTTCATAGAGCGCAAGCGTCAACGTCATCAATTGCAATGTGAGCATCATAGGAAATGTCCGGCGACACCGGCGAGAGGCCAGTCGTTCCGTGAGGGCCGCGCGGGGCAGTGTCATCCTGCATCGCGCAATCAGAGTTTACCGCGCAGCTAGCATATATACAACTTCCCGACATCAATCGTCGGTCCTCGCCCGACCTCGACTTACTTAGTTGAGAGCGACGACCAGAGCTCCTCCACCTCTTCCGACGAAGGCGTCTTCAAGACGGTCGGCTCGAAGAAGAGGAGTCTGAAGGAGAAACCGAGTCCTGACACAAGGACCAAGAAACCGGCTATCGAAGCCACCTCCGCTCCCGTGGCTCCATCCGCCACCGCCCCCTCTCAGGCCGCCTCGGCCTCAACCTCTTCCCTCAGCCACAGTGCTGCCAAGCCCGCTGCCCAGCCTTCTGCGGCAAAGAAGACCGCCCCCCCTCCCCCTGTGTACATCCAGGACAAGGGGAAATGGACAGATGTGTCCAAATGGTGCACCGATCTGCGAATCGGCTACACCAGAGCAAAATCTACCCAACAGGGTATTAAGGTTCTTGTCCCGTCATCAAACGACTACAGAGAGCTCACGAAGACTCTCCGTCTTAGAGGTGTGTCCTTCCACACCTACGCCCTCCCCGAAGACCGTCAAATCCAAGTCGTGATCCGTAGGAGGACATAAAAGCCGACCTTCTGTCGCAAAACGTCCCCGTTGCGGAGGTCCACCGCATGCACCGCGCCCGAGGCAGGGTACCATTCGATATGGTCCTCGTAGTCTGTCCTCCTACTGAGGGTCACCACCCCATATTTAACGTCCGTTCCATCTGCAACCTCACCGGCTTGCAGATTGAAAAACCGTTTAAGACCGGTGTCATAGGGCAGTGTCACCGCTGCCACGGTCATATATTCGGGCATTCGCAGATGCACTGCCATGCGAAACCCAGGTGCGTCAAGTGCCTGGGCGATCACGGCACTGCTGAATGCTCACGCCCAAAAGACCGCACCTTGTGCACAGAGCCGCCTAGCTGCGTGCTATGCGGCGACTCAGGCCATCCGGCCAATTATCGTGGGTGCCCCAAGGCCCCCAAAACCTCATCTCCCAAGCTGACGCAGCGTGCAGACGCCCGTCAGCAAAGGGAAAGCCCCCGCTACGCCCACGCGTGGCCTACCACACATCACCAGGAGCGACTCAGTCCTCAGAGGCCCTCGCCCTGGAATTACCTCCACCATCAGCAGGCTTTTCCAGCCTTAGCTCCCAGACCCGTTCCTGCGGCCATCCCTCCACTCATGGACCCCCGCATCCGCGTCAACGCGCCCCCAGGCATTCCTATGCCCATGAACAAAGCCGCTCCCGCCGCTTCAGCTCCACCCGCAGCCACCCGTGTTATCGGCCAGAACCCGATGGACGCGTTTAACGTCATCTCGAGTACTTTTACGGCCTTCCTAACCCCTCGCGCCAGGAAAATGGCCAGCGAAATTGTTGCCGCCAGAAATGCCGGCAACATATTCATGATCCAGAGTATCTATAATGCGTACCCGGACATTACGCAAGCCCTGATGTCCTTTTCCAACCAACCCAATCCTAATAATGGATAAAGGAATCCTCGCGCGAACCAAACCCCGATCCCTAAAGTTAGGTTATTTCAATGCCAATGGCATCCTGCGACAACGCGCTGAAATCAGCGAGTTCCTCCGCGACCACCACATCGACATCCTCCTTGTTCAGGAAACGTTCCTCAAACCGAGTTACCGAAATCCGTCAATTGCAAACTATCGTACAGTTCGCAATGACAGGACGCGTTGCCATAAGGGCGGTACCCTTATCTATTACAAAAAGGAGCTATACTGCATTCCCATAGACCCTCCCACACTCTCACGATTAGAAGTGTCTTGCTGTCGGCTTGGCATGACAGGTCATCAACCGATCACCATAGTTTCGGCCTACCTCCCCCCCATTAATACTTCGGAGAACTTCCAACTCCTTACTGAAGATCTTTCTGTACTTTTTAGCCTGAGTGACTCCGTTATCATAGCGGGTGATCTCAACGCAAAACATCCCTCCTGGAATAGCACCAGGACCTCCTCTAGAGGGAGACACTTGTTCAACCTCTCCTCCTCTCAGAATTTCGATGTCATCGCGCCGATGACTCCCACTCATTTTCCCCCCGATCCCAATCACACCGCCGATGTTCTCGACGTGGCGCTCCTACAGAACGTCAACCTACGGTTGGACTCTATAGAAGTGGTACAAGAGCTCGCTTCCGATCACCGTCCAGTAGTCATGAAACTGGTCCCCCGCAAAGTCTGCCCGATTCCACCCAACCCCTTCCCAACAAAGTGGTAACGGACTGGAGGAAAGTAAGCGATCGCTTAAAATCCACCACGTCCCCCCACTTGGACCCAATCCCCGATCATTTTGACTCTATCGCTGACACGACGGCCGCGATCGACTCATTCACAGCTCACGTACAATCAGTCCTGAACGATTGTTCAAGGGAAATTCCAGCGACGGTCCTCCGTCGCTGGAAGTTGCCGGACGATGTACGCGAACTGTTGAATGAGAAGAACGCGGCTGTCCGTGCCTAAAGCAACTTCCCCTGCGACGCGAACAAAGCCCATATGCGTTACTTACAGCGTACTGTAAGAACACGCATAGAGGAGCTGCGTACCGGCGGCTGGGACAAGATGTTGAGCGAACTAGAGCCCACCCACCTAGCCTTCTGGCAACTCCAGAGGAAGCTCAGATCCGGAGAAATAGTCTCCATGCCCCCCCTGATCCGTCCCGACAAGACCATCGCCTTCGATGATGTCGACAAGGCTGAGCTTCTAGCCGACAGTCTAGAAGCCCAATGCTCGCCTAGCTCTCAACCAGTAGACCAAGCTCACCTCTCTGAGGTCGACGCTGAAATCGAACATAGAGCCTCCCTCCCTCCCGTCGAAGACCCAGAGTATCCACTGCCCCCCGTCACGCCTGACGAAGTGCACGACCTCATCAAAGGTCTTAAGGCTCGTAAAGCCCCCGGCTCAGATGGAATCACCAATAGGGTATTCCAACTTTTCCCTGTCCTCCTGATATTGCTACTGACCACCATCTTCAATGGTGCTCTGAGCAACAACATCTTCCCACAGGCATTCAAAGAAGCCACCGTCATCGGTATCCCGAAGCTCGGCAAGCCAAAGTCGGAGCCTAGTAGTTACCGCCCCATCAGTCTGCTCAATGTCCTCGGCAAAATCTATGAGAGGCTTATTTATAAGCGCCTCAGAGACTAGGCCGAGACAAAGGGCCTCATCCCCAACGAACAGTTTGGTTTTAGAACTCGTGCGTACAACAGGTCCACCGTATAGTCGAACACATCAACTTCGGTTTCCAACGAGGTTTGATGACCGGTGCTGTCTTCTTCGACATAGCGAAAGCGTTCGACAAAGTCTGGCACAACGGCTTATTATATAAGCTGTACCAACTCGGTGTGCCAGATCGTCTCGTGCTCATCTTACGGGACTTTTTGTCGAACCGCACCTTCCGTTACCGCATCGAAGGAGCGCTATCCTCCCCCCACCCTATTCGCGCAGGAGTGCCTCAGGGCTCTGTTATCTCTCCTCTAGCATTCACGCTATTCACCAGCGATATGCCTTAGTGCAGCAAGGCGCAGTTGGCTCTGTTCGCAGACGACACGGCCTTTTATTACACCGGCCGCGATCCAGACTCGATATCTCGCATTCTCCAAACCCAAGTCAACAAGCTTGGCGCCTGGTTTAGGAAATGGAGAATTGAAGTAAATCCCGACAAAAGTCAAGCCGTTCTATTCTCGAAGCCGCGTCATACCCCCTCCCCCCCTAGACCGATCACCATGTTCGGCAAGCCGATCCCTTGGGAGAAGCGAGCCAAATATCTTGGTGTAGTTCTCGACGAACACCTCTCGTTTTCAGAGCACATTAAGGCGGCTCGTTCGCGCGCCGCTTTCGCTCTAGGTAGACTCCACTTCGTCCTCAATGCACGTAGCAAATTGTCACTAAAGTGCAAATTGCGTATCTACACAGCGTGCATTCGCCCGATCATGACCTATGCCAGTGCAGTCTTCGCACACGCCAAGCCCGTTCGCTTCAATAGAATGCAGACCCTCCAGAACAAGTTCCTCCGTAGGATAACAGGCTCCCCCTGGTACGTTCGCAACGAAATCCTCCACGTAGACCTCAGGATTCCCACTATCCGTCAGTTCATGAAACGCATTTCAAAGCGTTTCTTCGAGACCGCCGCGAATCACCGCAACCCTCTGGTTGTGAAAGCCGCTAGCTATATTCCCTCCTCCATTAGTCATGTCCGCCGTCCCAAGCATGTCCTCACCGATCCCGATGACCACATAACTCTCATTCCTCGCGAAGATCCCGACGTAATTGTCCCCCCCGACCCTTGCTCGATGAAGTGCCCGCCCGCGCCGTAGCTGAGCCAGTAGCTTTAAATTCCCCGAATAATAATAATCAAAAAAATCTGATCCAGCCTGTCCCATCTTGCTGTCCTCCCGTCAGCGACGCCCTAAGCCGAGGTCCTTACCCCACAGGGGGTGCCCTTAGCGAGCGTTCGCTTAGTAATGTAAGTAGTTTTACGCCCCCGGCTGGAGGCTTTGAGTCCGCTTAAGGCAGCCACAGGATAGTCCGGTTAAGTAGTCACAACCACTTAAGGTCAACTACGAGATGCCATACCAAAAAAAAAAAAAAAACAATCGTCGGACAGTTGCCCACCAGATACGACATCCATCTGGTCGGAGGATCCTCCCTTTTCCAAGAGTATGTGTGAACTTTACACCCTGTTCCTCATATCTCTTCATGTGTAACACGATCTCTCTTCCTGCTTGATCACGTCGGGGTCACCAATGTGGATATGGCGTGCCCTTAGGTGGCAGGATGAGTAAATAAACGATGGACAAGGGAATTCATTTATAGTTTTATTTGATTATCCAACAGTTACACAATGAGACTGACGAGTTGTAGGTCGTAGGTTCGAAGTCAGACCGGCGCTTTACTTTGTGTAAATTATTTCATTACCACTGCTCTCAAAACGGTGAAGGAAAACATCGTGAGGAAACCGGCATGTCTTAGAACCAAGAACTCGAAGACATGTGACATCTACCAACCCGCAGTGGGCCCGCGTGGTGGATTACGGTCCACTCCCTCTCACAGAGAGGAGACCGCCGTCCCAGAATATAATAGGCTGATTACGTGCACGATGAGACTTGATTATAACATAAATAGTTAACTCAATACACGATAATACTGACCCGAGCGGGTCTCCCGGAACAACTGGCCTCTCGCCGGTGTCGCAGTTACATTTCCTATGAAGATGCTTACCTACATTGCAATTGATGACGCTGTACGGTCGCTACATGCTGTTCTATACATTTTGACCACGTAGAGAATGCGCTTTTCTATGAAATAGTTTTTTTTTTTTAATAACCGATGAAAAACTTATCGAGCTCAACGATTCGACGAAAAATATCAAAGAAATGACATTTAGTTAGGCCGCATAAACTACTCAAACTGCCAGACCATGATTAAAACTGAAACAATGAGCCACATAGTCCTCAAATTCACAATCATTTAAATAATATTAATAATACTTCACAAATGGTATACTCATGGCATAGTATGTAGTTTTGCCATGCCCTATGGGTTTAATTACCTTGTAGACAAGACGTATGTGTTTTCTAAGGTAAAATTAATATATATTTCAGCCCGGCTGTGTGAATACAACAGAAATTGATCCAAAGAAGCTGTCTCGAATCAACGCGTTAAAAGCCAAACGTCTGCGACAATGCCAGGAGTTGATATTACAACACAATCTGAAGGTAAGCTAATAATTCTAATTTATTAAGGGTAACCCGTAAGTCGACGTCATGCGGGAATCGGGTGGTAGGTCAAGTCTTAATAGTTAAGAACAAGAAATTTATATATAAAATAAACTTGGTTCGGATTTCCTTCTGGACTGGAGCAGTTAGCTGTAAATTTTAAGCAACAGATTCTAGAAACATTATTCAGGATCAAAAAAAGGAAAAAAAAGGTTCGAGATTTAATAGCAGACAAGTGTTATTATAATGTACCTAGATGACTTTTTGAAAGACTATGTGAATTTTTTTCAATTTAATTTTGTATTTTTGTAAACTTTATAAATTTGTACGCCTTACGGGTGAAACATGTACGTACCAAAGATTTATAATGTGACATCCTGCATGCTTAATTTGCATGTATACGCATGTTTTGCCAAACAAAATAATCTTTATCTTAATAAAAATAAAAAAAGTTAAACTTTTCCGAAATGGGAGTTTAAAGACCGTCACATGCAGTAGATTTTGTCGTTTTTAGTGCCCGTAATTTTAAAAACAGACAACAATGATTTTTTATATTTTTCTGTTAACCATTATGTCTTATCACCCGATTCCGGCTCGACGTTGACTTACGGTACACCCTAAACAATATTATAGATGCGAAAGTAAGTTTGTTTGTTAGTTAACCTTTTCACTCCTAAAAACTGAACCGTTCATCATGAAGGTTTGCATATTCGTTGTCAGGGGTACAGAAAAGGACATAGGGTACCTTTCAGCATGAAAAAAAGTTCTGTTCCTGAGGTAAAGAACAATATCTTTAGGTCACAATAAAATTAAATTAAATTAAATCTTTCGGATCAGTCATAATAACTTTTTTGAACATTGGAAATACTTTAGCCAACTTCAACTGGTCCGGAAAAACCGACTCTTCGAACATTTATTTAAAAATAAAGAGGGAATGCCAAAGAGCCTATATTATTCTTTAAAATCTTTATCGGTAAATCATCAAAATCTCTAACTAAAGGTCTATAATAATCAGCCTGTAATGTTCCCACACACGCTGGGACACAGGGTTCCTCTCTTCGAGAAGGAGTGGGTTATAAGCCACCACGCGGGTGTGTCAATCAGTGCGGGTTTGTAGATGTGACATGTTTTGGGTATTTGCTCCTAGGAGATTTTCTTACGATGTTTCCTTCACCGTTTTGAGAGCAGTGGTGATGAAATTATTTACTCAAAGTAAAGTGTCTGTCTGGGTTTGAACCCACGACTCGACTCGTAAGTCGGGGCCGTTACCACTGGGCCACCACTGCTTTAGAAATGCATAGCGCAAGCATAATCAGCCTGAGATTTTTCCACTGCTGGTCTCTCTGTGCGAGAGAGAAATAGGAATCCAAAAATCGAATAGAAATTTTTACCTTTGCCACTCGAAAAACGGCACTTGATTCATCGATAACAGAGAATAAAACTCTCAATTAGGGTGGATTTCACCAATAAAACTGAACGCGATCAGCACATAAACTACGTTTAAAAGCTGTCTGTGTCATGATTTTCGATGGAATATTGACACTGACAGCTCTTGAACGCGTTTTAGATGCGCTGAACGTGTTCAGTTTCATTGGTGAAATCAGCACTTAGTCACATCTTAAACGCGTTCAAGAGCTGTCAGTGTCAATATTCCATATAAAATAATGACACTGACAGCTCTTAAACGTAGTTTATGTAGGTACTGATCGTGTTCAGTTTCATTGTTGTAATCCACCCTAAGTGAATAAAAACATTTTCAATTTGTAACAAGCACGAATTTGCGAATTATGTACAAAAAATAACTGGCTGGGTAAAAAAATAGCCCGCCAATTTTAGTTAGGTTCTTTTCTATTTTCTCGCAGTCTATGGTAAAAAGCAGAGAGACTTAAAAAAAAAACATCTCAGGATTCTTCTAATCTAGAATGCCTCGCTACGGTTGGGATTCCAGTCCAGAATCCTGCGCTGCTTACTTAGTCCCTCGAATTAAATTCCCTTTTTTCACTTTTTAAGTATGTATAATCTACTATTTACGTTCCATTCAATATTATACAGTGGTTTTACAGATGAGAAATAATATTGATTCTCATACTTTTCTACAAAATTGTACATTTAATTAAGTAACCGCCAAGCGCTATAATGTCTAAAACGAACTAGTTGTTATTCAATTACTTTGCAAAAAGTTCAGAATACAATCATTAGCAATTTGAAAAAATATAAAAACACAAGTTTCGAGAAGAATCCCATTCGCAGATTGGGCGGTTCCAAAATCAACCAATGTTCAAAATGTAGACAGTATACCAAAAAAATATCCTCTTTTACAGAACAACCCTATAGTGACGATCACAAATCCGCAGGAGAGTGAAGAAGAGATCCAGAAGAAGAATGAGATTACTATCAAGGAGAATGGTGAGAAAGTTATTGTAAAATATATATTATATAAATAAAATCAAAAAGGATGATGACAATTTTGCTATTTTTAATTTTTTTTTAAATTTTGTTACCAAATAGTGCAAACAATGATTAAAAAAGTTTAAATGCAAAAAAAAAAGTGCCAAGTTATAAACGTTTTAAAATAACTTTTACAGAAAGACAGCACTATCGTTGGAGTGACGTCTTGACTATGTAACTTAAAAGAGTGTCCGTGGAGTTTCTTGCCCGTTCTTCTCCATAGGTACCTACTGCACTTTGGAATGGGCAAACTAGCTTCATATTTCTGACTGACCGACTGCTTGACAATTCAAAAGTGCCAGTAAATGGTTTAATTGAAATAAATGATTTGAGTTTGAGTTTATACTAGCGCCATACGGTTTCCGTACCGCGCGAAAAAGACGGGAATGACACACATAAACTCACGCCTTCTTCCCATGGGGGTAGGCATAAGCAACAGAACGCCACCTGCTACTATCCTTACATACTCCTTTTGCCTCGTTTACATTCATACATCTGGTCATACACGAGCGCCGGTTGCGAGTACTACGCACCTGATCTTTCTGAAGAATATCACCAATAAGGTCACTGTATGTCCTACTAGGGCGTCCCCTCCCGTTGTTTCCACTCACATCTGCCTTGTAAATGTTAGTCGCTTTTCATTCATCCTCTCAACATAACCAAACCATCTAAACATACTCTTTTAAATTTTTGTCTCTACATCTTCTTTTAAACCGCACCGCTGCCTTATCACATCATTCCTCAGCGTATCATTCATAGTCCACACATGCTCCGCAAGGAACCCATTTCCACAGCATTTATTCTGCTTTCATACTTCTTTTGCCACACCCAACACATTCACTTCCATACATAATCGTAGGCACCAGCACACCTTTGTGAACAGCCAGTCGGAATAATAATACGGGAATAATCCCCTCCAAAAACTTTTGAAGCGTGTAGTTTCTTCATATTTCAGTAGATTTAACAGATTAATCGATTATCTCGTTTTACTATCCTTTCTTTGAAATTAGATTATTTTTTCGAACATTTCTGATATAAGTCATCATCCCTATTGACTACAATGTTATTTTCTTTTGTAAGTGGCATCTCGCAGGTAAACCTGTGGCGGCATCTACACTGCCACATGCGAACAAACGCATCACACTGAAGTCCGACGAATCCTGCATCGCGCAAGCAGAGTTTACCGCGCAGATAGCATATATACAACTTCCCGACAACAATCATCGGGCAGTTGCCCACCAGATACGACATCCAATCTGGTCGGACGATCCTCCCTTTTTCAAGAGTATGAGTGAACTTTACACCCTGTTCCTCATATCTCTAAAAACCTAGGAGGTTGACGACAACCTCCTAGGCTTAACCGGGCTTGCCTCCAGCCAGGACTTGAAATACTTAAAAACTTAGCGACTACACGCTAAGGGCACCTCCTGTGGGGTACGGACCTCGGCTTAGGGCGTCGCTGGAAGAAGGCAGCAATGGACCAGCTAGATCAGTCTTGGGCCTAAAATGTTTGTCCGCGCATCACTTTAAAGCGGTGATCTGCATACTGCATCTAATTGGCTAATTCTTTTGTTTTTGTGTCTGGACAAGGTTTGTATGAAAGAATAAATTTGGGAAGATCCATCGGGAAAGTCGGAGATTTGGATGCTATTTTGGATGAAATGTAGACGCTGGGCATTAAAATCTAGTTTTTAATTGAATATTAATTAGTACCGTCAATCTACCGTATCTTACCCCAACTGTGTTGGGGTCGGCTTCAAGTCTATCTGACCTCCACAGCACTGACTGGTTGTCAGACTTGGGCTTCTGGCTACCCGTAACGACAGTCACAGATAATATAATATTTCGTACATATACCCAATCCCATACAAACGAAATGACACCTCCGTAAGTCTGGCTATTGAGCTGGCTATTTTTCTTCGTCCAAATTTTCAACAGCTGGCAGCATCAGCGACTCACTAACAAAGTTTAAAAAATCATATATAGGGTGACTGGTAATTAGTGACCGATACTTAAACACATCATAACAAACAACTTTCCCAAAGAAGCATTTTTTATTATTATTATATAGCGGATGACCCCAATCACCCCAATAGAATAAGGATAATGAGTAAGTACCTAAGAAGAGTAATACACCATTAGCTGTGATTTTAAAGTGACTAATCCCTATTTACAAACAAAATTAATCAATCCACTTTTACCATGCATTTTTCTCTTTATTTAATTTATCGACTTCGTCGTCGCCTATCGCTTGACCCCGTCCGGTCACATGTTCATGAAGGTACTACTGTAAAACGCGCGGCAAAAAAAATTGTTTCTTTGGGAATATTTATTGTTATGCGTACAATTATGTGTTTAAGTATCGGTCACTAATTAGCAGTCAACCTATACAATATGTAACAAAAACCCTGTCCGATCCAAAAAAGGCGTATTCCTGGTTTAACATACGTACTAGAAAAAATAGTAAAAAAATCTAACTCATAAAAACCAAAAGGTATTGATTTATTATTTTTAGTTACCTTGCGAAATGTAACACTAAATATGGTAAATTTTCATAAGTTGACAACACTCCACCGGCCGGCGAAATCTTTTATTTTTTGCCTATTTTATTTCAAAGGACACCGCCCGCGTCATAACGAATCCTCGATCCTTTGATGTAGCCGACTGGTCGCTACTTGTTTGGACTAGCGGTGGGTAATCTTTATTCCGGCAAGTGAATTGATTCACTCATTCCGACTCCGGGTCCGGTACCGGTTCACCTTATTTATTCCTTTGGCACCATTTGGCACCGGCACTCACTCGCTCATTTTGGTTCCCCGGTTTCGCAGAACATTTTATTCATTTGCTTCACTGGATCATTTGGCACATTTTGAATAATCGAACAGTTGGTTATTTTATTGATATTAAGATTTAAATTTTGTACAGCTTATTATTTTTATTTTACTTCCTTCCCCGAAGTATTTTATTTAAATAAATAACAGTTTTTAGTTAAAAACTGTTATTAATTAATTTATTAAAATCTTCCTTACAACTATCATTACAAGTGCATACTTAATGCGATAGTATGGGCTGTTAAAGTTTGCAGAAGAATACAAACATTCTCTAAAAATAAATAAAATACATACATAATTTTGTTAATAAGCGTGGTCTGTTTTTGAGCGACTCTTCAATGACACAACAATCACGTTTTATGCGTGCCAGTCAATCCATATTTAACTCTAAGTCAATTGAAATAAGAGCGCACCGTACTTTTATTGTGTCCCTACTAATGTCATAGTGCCAAGGTACTATAGCGATACAACGTGTTCCGAGTACTTCCGAGTGACTTGAGCGAGTGAACAGTGAACGCGCGCTCCGGAATCATTTGGTACCGCGGTGCCGGTAAGGATAGTGAGGAATAAATAAGGTTTACGTATCCGCGTTCGGAACCGGCTCCTTTGGATCAGTACCTCCGGAGTTACCTACCTCTAGTTTGGACACTTCGCCAGTAGACATGCGCAAAACAGTGCGTTTTAAAGTGATGTCATATGACATTACATTTCGTACCGAGGAATATTGCATTACACCATGACTCCAAACATGACGCGAAATGACGCGCCACACGAGATGGCTATTGTAATGAAATGCTCGCGTTGTAGAAGATATACATCATTTCATGAGATACCGCATTAAATTATGATGTAATGTGACAACCGTCAAGCGCAATGCACCCTCGCGTCGCCGAATTGCACACTTGCTTTTGTTATCATATTCATAAAGTCGATTTTCCTTCATACTTAACCCCTTCTACGGAATAATTAAATCAAAAGGGCATTCCAGGCTGACTGGCAATAAACATGGATTGCGATATTGATTATTGACCATGGCTATGAATATTGGGTAACGTAAATCTATTTATTTAGAGTTTCTTAAAATATCGTTTAACACCTTATTAATTAATAATCACACAATCATATCAGTGTCCTACAGTAGTACAGTGCGAGTCATGTCATGATTTAAAACATCACGTAGGCCTAGGCAGTCCGCGGTGTCAATTAAACGTAAACCTTAATGCATCAATAATACGGTTCTATATAATAGTTCACTTATTTCGCAGCCAACCGACCGGCGCATGCTCCTTCTCACTTGCTCACACAGCGAAAATTACCGAGATAATACGAAGTTTACGAACACCGAACAGCGCGCCGCAGCCCGCGCGTCGTGCGTCATGTTTGAATGTCATGTGCCATGCTTAATTTGGTCGAGTCATGTGTAATGCTACATTACGCGGTCGGGATATATTACGCGCAATGCAACAATCGCATTACTTACACAAGTCTATTCGCCAGTCTCACGTGGAGATAGCTTGCGATCGGATGTCCGTACGTATCACGTGCCGCTATCGTATCGCGAACAATGTCGTATACCAATCAGGAATATTTGAATATGTTAATTTTTATTTGTGAGTGAATGTGTGATTCGGAAATCGAAGTAACAGCTCGGATTGTGGAAGCTTTCGAGTCACTCAAATCGTACACATGTGCGCTGCAAAGAGTACGTGCAAATTTAATAAAAAGGTGTCGAATGTGTACTAATGTTCTAGATAGATAGAGGTATGTAACAAGTAAATGTTTTAATAAACTGATACCTACAGTCGGTACATTTCCAAAAGCACATCACATTAACTCAATAATAATTGTTTCTTGATAAACAGAAGGTCAGAAATCGGGGTCATTGTGCGTAAGCCTACAATAAAATATCAGCTGATACCTACGCGTAGGCAAAACCTAGATTTCTTTAGTCCTACGTTTCTTTGGCGGCATGCCGCGCTCAGGCGGAAAGCCGCGCTCAGGCGGCTTCTTTGACACGAAACTGTAGGTGAACTCTGGTGAACCCTGTCGAGCGATCAGTGTTGCCTTTGGTATGATTATTTTTAATTTTTTAAATTAATTGTTTTCATTGGGGAAAAATAATTGTCTCGTATCCATTAAATGATTACGTATTTGTGTACGCACTACGATACCAAATAATACCCTTCAGGATCGGACAGGGTTTTCGTTACATGCTGTATATAATTTTAAACTTTGTTGAGAAACAAATTCAGTAAAGACAGAGAAAACCGAGTAGACTATGGCCTAGATTAGGACAAAGGATATCCCGATATTGTCAAGGCATCGAGACTTATGCGGATGAAACTGTGGGGCGCAGCTATATCTTACACTATTAATATTCCCCTTCACAGGAGAAACCTCCCAACCAGACGGCTCAATAATTTGCATCCCGGACCCCACAAAAGCCCCCAGCATCGAACAACAGATAGACACGGCCAAGCGACAAGTATCCATGCTGCGTGCGCGCCTCGAGCGACGCAACGTGCGACTGAGCAAAGTACAAGACATGTAAGTACCGTTCATATTACATTAACTAGCTAAACTGACCTCCACAACCCAGTTACTAAAAAAACACAATATAGTATTTTGATCTCAAGAAGCGACGCGCGCTTTACTTGTGGTAACCTAGTGTACGAATACGCTGTGAATGTGTGCGTGAACACGAGTAGCGTCAGCACATACACACACTTCCGACTTCGCCATTGTCTCGGTCCGTACCGAGAGCTCCTGCGCTTACACACACATTTACAGCGTGTTTGTACACTTTGTACCTAGAAGTAAAGCACGCGTCGCTAAATAACATAAAAAATACCACATGGTAAGACTGGTCGTCAGAGTTTCGAGCCAGTAATGACTGTCAAAGATCTAGCAACTGTGTAGGTAAAATAATGTGCATTGTATTATATTTCCTAAGTAGCTTAAATGAAGGTGTACTTTATGTAAACAACTGCCTAACCCTTCGGGAATACAGGTGTGATGTCATGATGTGTGTGTGTGTGTGTTGTGTGTGAGTGTGTTTCTAAAGTGTGTAAAAAGACACTTCACGAATCTTTTATTTTGCCTATTCTTCCCTCGACAAAACTTGTCATGCTTTGCGCGCTGGTTACGGAGAAATTGATAGTCAAAATCCCAACTATTAGTTTTTTGACGTTTTTTTTTTTTTTTTACGAAAAGAAGTTTTTAATGTCATACGACAACTTTTCAACACAGTTGCTCATAAAGTGGCTCTTTTCAATTGTTAATATTTAACTCGTTTCAATAGAAACATAATAATGTTCATACTACTGGTATGGAAATATTGGCTCTTTTCGGCAACTTTCATTTATAAAAAGATTTTTTCAACACAGTTCAGGGGCGTAGCTACCGCCGTATCTGCCGTATCGATTATAAGGGGCCACGGGGGCCCCCGACATGAACCCCTGTCAGAACTGACACTACTGTCCATAGAGACAGAAACTTCAGAAAAACTAAAGTCATCATCAGGTATAAATGATTTAATAAAACAGTTTGCCGAAATAAAAGGCAAAAAGAGTGTATATTTAATTTACATTGTTTGTAAAAATTTAGGAAAATGTGTCGGATAGATAATTATGATGAATAAATATTTCTTTTAATTTATAAAAATATTTTTTTTCTTTTGTGTGAAATCTTTACCCAACAACAGCATCCTAAATACATTATTGTATTGGATGCGTAGAACATCAGCGACCTTTTCGAGAAAAACGTCGTGTGACACGCGTGTGCATTGATCATCACCCACTCGGCTCCCTTATCGAATAAATCTGCCTCGGGGGTAATGACCAAAAGAGCACACTTGTATCACAATGTACTATTAAATAGCCCCACGACTTCTATACCGTTGCACCCATGAGCACAATGTTTTGCGCACTACCGCAAAATTTTCACAAATCAAAATCAAAATCTTTTATTTCACATAAACCTACATGGGCACTTATGAAACGTCAGATTCTAGGTGCACGGTTCCAATTGGTCGTTTCCTATGGAGAAAAGCCGGCAAGAAACTCCATACTCTTTTAAAAATATTTGTCTTTTACAATGTTTTCAAATTACAGTGTTAATAGGTATGGGAGGACAGTGTGGGCCTGTCACCAAGTACCATATGTTAAACAAATAGACTATGGTCTATAAATTTACAATCTACAAGGCCTACAACGCTCTCACATTTACAAAATATAAAATAATCAAATAAAGTTAAATAAAAAACTAATTTAAACCAAAAGCCAATAATGGAGAGTTGAAATTAAAATAGTACGTATGTAATGTCAAATAATGATAATGTACGTCTTTTAACATCCTGTATAAACTAACATCAACAATGCTTGTCCACAGGCTGATAGCGTACTGCGAACAGTACACCGAATACGACGCGTTCTTCACTGCGCCGGAGTGGCCCAACCCCTGGCTAAGTGACACCACCGACATGTGGGACCAGGAGAAACAGAGGTAATCCAAACTAATATACATTACCAAATACATGTGTTGCGGCATCTACGCCGCCACATGCGACCTCACAAAATCGTCACGCAAAATCCTGCATCGCGCAAGCAGAGTTTACCGCGTAACTCGCACACGTTTGCTCGACGAAGTGCAGACCGCGCCGTAACTGAGCCTGTAGCTTTAAATTCCCCCGATAATAATAATCATCAAAATCATATCCAGCCTGTCCCATCTTGCTGTCCTCCCTCCAGGGTACCCCACAGGGGCTGCCCTCAGCGAGCAGTCGCTTAGTAATGTAAGTAGTTCGCCCCTGGCTGGAGGCTTTGAGTCCGCTAAAGGCAGCCACAGGATAGTCCGGTTAAGTAGTCACGACCTCTCAAGGTCAACTACGAGATGCCATTCACAAAAAAAAAACAATCGTCGGGCAGTTGCCCACCAGACACGACACCCGTCTGCTCGGAGGATCCTCCCCTTGCCATGGAGGATGAGTGAACTTGTCACACTGTTCTATACTTGGAAGAGCTTGAATAGCAATAAAAACCACCATTTTGAAAAGTTCCAAGACCAATAGACTACTTTTGATTTAATATTTCTTTAGGAGTGTTTGAACCTAAAAATATATTAAGCCCAAAAAAAAGGGAGTTATCAAGCTTTTAAAAGAAAATATTCAGCACTTATTTTCCGTAAACTCATGAATTGATCCCATTTTCGAGGATGTGGATTCTATTTATCTATACCTTATTAATATACAGCTTAAAAAAAAAGTCTAATTTAGAGTTTTAGACTCGGTTTGATCGAAGTCCAGGGGAGGCAACTGCACTCCCCCCCCCCTGCCCTCCTCCTGTGCCAACCCGCAAGTTCATAGCGTAATAAACTTTTAATGTCCCCACAGCTGGGACACAGGCCTCCTGTGAGAGGGAGTGGGCCGTAATCCACCACGCGGGCCCAGTACGGGTTGGTAGTTCTAGGACATACCGGTTTCCTCACGATGTTTTCCTTCACCGTTTTGAGAGCAGTGGTAATGAAATAATTTACACAAAGTAAAGCGTAAGTGGCAGCCGTTACCACCGGACCACCACTGCTCTTAACGCGCAAGTTCACTTTTATGTATACTCGTATAGTTTCCCCTTCTAATGACATAATTATTGTCTTCTACCACAGCAAGGAACCGCTCCCGCTGCGCCGCGTACGTCGCTGGTCGTTCAGTCTGCGAGAGCTGCTCAAAGACAACGCCGGCAAAGAGCACTTCGCGAAGTTTCTATCTAAGGAGTTCAGTGGAGAGAATCTCAAGTGAGTAGTAGTACTTTTTAGAGGAGCTCCTGGCTAAGTGATAAATAGTTTTGTTTCTGTAAGTTTGTACGAACATTTTTACACGTCAATCATGTTTTTGAAACTAGATGAGATCGGCGTTTCCTATCTGACTACTCTGGGAAGAAAGGCCGAAACAAACTCAAGAGGTCACAGTCTCTTTTGTAGTCCAGGCATAATCTTGGTCAGATCATGTGAAGACCATGTAAATTGGTGTCTGAAATGGTCTTTTGAGGAAAGAACCACATAGATACGAACCTGTCCAGTCAGAGCTTAACGGACCGATGATCAACACCAAAGTCTTGTCTTCTGTCCTTTACATTCAGATAACAGCCACACGGCAAGATACATCATCATCATACAGACATGAATCCACATGGTGTGAAGACCATGTGGATTCATGTCTGAAATGGTCTTTTGAGGAAAAAACCACACATATTGAGCCAGTGCACGCATTTGTCAGTAATCGTGAGGCTCAACTCAGAATGTAAGTAGCTTAACGATTCGACGAACAACACCGAAGAAAGAACATTCAGATAACAGCCACACGGCAAGCTGATGTAGCTCTGTAATCCACATGGTGTGAAGACCATGTGGATTCATGTCTGAAATGGTCTTTTGAGGAAAAAACCACACATATTGAGCCAGTGCACGGATCAGTAATCGTGAGGCTCAACTCAGAATGTAAGTAGCTTAACGATTCGACGAACAACACCAAAGAAAGGACATTCAGATAACGGCAAGCTATTTCCGAGACACCGCAGTGCCTCGTTAAGTACTTAAAGTCGTTGGTCCCGGCTGTCATTCGTGGATCTTTGACAGTCGTTGCCAAAACTTTGCCAAGGGGTAGTGTAGTACCCTGTTACTGGGTTTTGGAGGATAAAGTCGCTCCATGTTAAAATACAGGTACTATTCGTCTGCATACGGTTAGACTAGGCAGAGTATTTGTAAATTATATCCGGCCAAGTTGTTGCCACAATTTTTACAACAATAGGGATGATGATTAGAATGTTCGAACAAATGATGTTATAACAAAGAAGGTTATAATATGAGGTAATCGAAAAAATCTGCAACCTCGTTTTTGGAGGGGATTATTCCCGTTCTTGTCGCGCGGTACGGACAATGTATGGCTGGTATGAAGTTAAGTAATCGTGACGTTACTTCTATGATTGTGCTTGTTGTTAAAACGTTTACAACTTGTCCAATTTTATAAGTTTTACAGATTCTTAAATATTGTTTGCACTATTTGCAAACAAATATTTTTTGAGCTAAAAAAAAAAAAATGTCATCATCGCTATTATGAAAAATTAGAAAACACAAACGTGAAGTGACATTTCACACAACTATAGACCTTACTCTACAACACTAGCGCCTCTAGCGGCGAATTCAAACGCGATAGCCCTTACGATCTTGCGAAATTGTTGTTACTTCTGTTTTGGATTGAGGCCGGTAGAAATAACTGGAAACTTTTTAGAGAAATACAGTGGTGCATTGGTAAAATTATAGGTTTTGAGTTTACAACAACAAGCGAACAAGCACGTTCTGTGTCGAGTTGGTTTGAATAAGTTCGTTAGTTTTAATAAGAGCAATTGTAGTGCCAGCCATATTCTAAGTCGCAACCTCGAAAGCCACTCGACTCCCAACTCTATCGAGGAGACCTCAAGACAAATCGTGCCTCGGAAGACCCTCAAATTCGGTATTCATACTCTTCAGATTAAGGAAATTATGAGGTCCCTCTAATGAGTCTGAGTCGAGGTGATACGAACACGTCAAAATACATGTGTTTTTTTGTTTAAACTTCCTTGAAAAATAACTTGAATCCTCAAGGTAGATAGAACCAAATAATTCAAACCTCTTATAAACGTTATAGAAACTACTGTAACAGTCTACTCAAAAAATTTAAAAGGTTACACGAACGTAATGAACTACGTAAAGCAAAAAACGACCCTAAAAGTTTGTGGAATAAAATCAAAGAAATCACAAACACCAATAAGCAAAGCAACCCCCCCTATGAGTTACTAAGTACAGTATCTAATGAACGCGATGCAACTAACCACGTCTGTGACTACTTTGCGAACATCGGTCAAAAGTTGGCATCCATGATAAATACCACAGCCCTACCTTCCCCATCATATCTCTCCCCAAGCACGTGTCATTCTAGCTCCTTTGTCCTTCTTGAAGTGGATAATGCTGAAGTGGACTCCATTATCTCAAGCCTAAAACAAGACTGTGCCACCGGCTGGGACGGTATTCCCGTCAAACTAATAAAAATATGTCGACATGTCTTCGTACCACTTATTACTCACATAATAAATTGCTCTATGGCCACAGGAATATTCCCCAATATGTGCAAAAAAGCCATAATCCACCCAATATATAAGAGTGGGAACAGAGATTGTGTAAATAACTATATACCCATAGCTGTACTACCTGTTATGTCGAAGATAATGGAGAAAATTATCAATAAACAACTTGTTAACTACCTACACAAATACAACATTTTAGCAAAAAATCAGTATGGCTTCAGAAAAGGAGTATCTACAGAAGACGCAGTGCTAGACCTAACTGATCTTGTAGCAAGAAAATTAGATAAAAAACACAAATGCTTGGGTCTATTCCTTGACCTGAAAAAAGCTTTTGACACCGTGTCTGTTCCCGTCCTTCTATCCAAGCTGCATAACATCGGCATACGAGGAATTTTTTATGATCTTTTCAAGAGTTACTTGACAGACCGAAAAATCTGTGTGAAGATTGGATCACATACTAGTGCTGATGAGATAATCTCGTACGGAGTCCCACAGGGCAGTGTCCTCGGCCCAACGCTCTTCCTTATCTACATCAATGACTTGTGCACCCTTACTCTTCCATGTGCTAATATATTTACCTATGCCGATGATACAGCCATTATAGTACATGGGAGGAACTGGGCTGAGATCAAAAATAATGCTGAAGAATCCCTGCAAATTGTGATGGAATGGCTTCGCAAAAATCTACTTACCCTGAACCTACAAAAAACAAACTACATCCCATTCTCTATTCATGCTAGTATGAAACCCCCAAGCACATACTCAATTTAGAGCGCACACCTGTCTGGACAACTCGACCTGCTCTTGCTTAATGCTCCCCACAGCAACATCTGTCAAATATTTGGGTGTGTTGATCGATGATGCTCTGAAATGGAACATGCATGTAGAGTTTACTGCCAGTAAAGTCAGGAAGACAATTCACCTCTTCAAGTCACTAAGGCATTCTGCAGACTTAGATACCCTTAAAATGGTATACAATGCTCTTTGCCAATCCATCATCGGCTATTGTATTCTAGCTTGGGGTGGATCGGCCAAAACTAAATTCCTTGAGTTGGAGCGTGCGCAAAGGGCAGTACTTAAGGTTATGTTGCAGAAGCCTTTTCGCTATCCGACTTATCAGCTCTACACCGAGCTCAAGTTCTTGACTGTTAGACAGCTATTTGTTCTTAGAACCACTCTCTGGAAACATAACCAAGTTCTGCCCCCAGACTCAAATAAACGTGGTCAAAGAATAGTTTGCCCAACTCCTTGTCATAGAACTTCGTTTGCCAGAAGACAGCTGTATGTGTTGAGTTCTCTTGTTTACAAAAATATAAATAAGATCACACAAATAGCAAGGCTAAGCAAACACGATGTTAAGGCTAAACTGAAAAACATGCTGTACCTCCTAGACTACACTCAAACTGAAGAACTACTTACCTCTCTGACATAACCAACATTCCTTACAAAAGCGGAATTCAGTCACCGACTTCTTTTAGTTAACAGAAGACACCGAGCTCTTACTACACTCTTTCGACGCCACTACATTCACATACTTAAGCTCCTCATATCACACACTCACACACACACACTCACTCACACAACACCAAATACACGTTTCCCATACACACACACAAACTTACACAACGCAAACGAAACACACGACTCCCAGTCACACATGCAGAATCAATATCACAGTCATTTTACTTTTTAACTTGTATTTGCTTTTTCACTTACTTTTTTTTTAGTTTTGTTTTGTTTTCAATCACTAGTTAATAATACGTTTTTTTTATTATTTTCTTTTGTATAATATCACGTTACCAGCTGTTATTTTCCTTAAGGGTTTATAGTGTCCAAGTAGCAGTAGAACACTGACGCCTAAGTCACAGGTTTCCCTAGTTTAGGTGTCAGGGTTTCATCTCTTGTGCCCCTTTAATTATTGTGAACTTAGCTAGACATTAAGCATATTGTATGGATTTCTATCAATAAACTATTTATTATTAATATTATTATTTGACAGTGAGGTTTTTTTTGAGATGAGGAGTATAATTGCAACTATAAATATCAAACAGCTTATGTGAGATTGAGTCAATTCGAGGGAATCATGAGTTTTTGACTTAAAATATGGGTGTAAAACTTTTGTTGTCTTCTGATTGGCCGTCGCGTCAAGCCAGCCTGACCAATCGCAGCGGTCGAAGAAACCGTAGCGAGCTTACAACTATTTTCTTAATGTGCCTCGGCAAACTTCATGTTTCGTCAGTCGTCTGGTTTCTATCAGTTTCCCTTTGCACTTGATGCAGACCGGACGCTCTCAATAGACTTGGAGGTATATAGAGTTGTTAATGCTCTTTAAAATTAATGTAATTTATTTTAAAAATGGGATGAAAGCTGCTAAAGTCGCAGGCACGACAGATTGCCCAGAGAGAAAATAGTTGTACTGTACCTATATGGATGTAATCATTTTAATATCCTTTTATTCTTTGTCCTCAGATTCTGGCTCGCAGTACAAGAGCTAAAGGCGCTGCCCATCCGGCGCGTGTCGGCTCGCGCCAAGGAGATCTGGAAGGAGTACCTCGCGAGCGACGCGGCCATGCCCATCAACATCGACGCGGCTAGCAGGTGACACTACACAAACACTATACACGGTGCTCCTTACGCTGCTTGTAATAAGGTTCAACATCGACGCGACTAGCAGGTGACACTACACAAACACTATACACGGTGCTCCTTACGCTGCTTGTAATAAGGTTCAACATCGACGCGGCTAGCAGGTGACACTACACAAACAATATACACGGTGCTCCTTACGCTGCTCTTAATAAGGTTCAATATCGTCGCGGCTAGCAGGTGACACTACACAAACACTATACACGGTGCTCCTTACGCTGCTTGTAATAAGGTTCAACATCGACGCGGCTAGCAGATGACACTACACAAACACTATACACGGTGCTCCTTACGCTGCTTGTAATAAGGTTCAACATCGACGCGGCTAGCAGGTGACACTACACAAACACTATACACGGTGCTCCTTACGCTGCTTGTAATAAGGTTCAACATCGACGCGGCTAGCAGGTGACACTACACAAACACTATACACGGTGCTCCTTACGCTGCTTGTAATAAGGTTCAACATCGACGCGGCTAGCAGGTGACACTACACAAACACTATACACGGTGCTCCTTACGCTGCTTGTAATAAGGTTCAACATCGACGCGGCTAGCAGGTGACACTACACAAACACTATACACAGTGCTCCTTACGCTGCTTGTAATAAGGTTCAACATCGACGCGGCTAGCAGGTGACACTACACAAACACTATACACGGTGCTCCTTACGCTGCTTGTAATAAGGTTCAACATCGACGCGGCTAGCAGGTGACACTACACAAACACTATACACGGTGCTCCTTACGCTGCTTGTAATAAGGTTCAACATCGACGCGGCTAGCAGGTGACACTACACAAACACTATACACAGTGCTCCTTACGCTGCTTGTAATAAGGTTCAACATCGACGCGGCTAGCAGGTGACACTACACAAACACTAAACACGGTGCTCCTTACGCTGCTTGTAATAAGGTTCAACATCGACGCGGCTAGCAGGTGACACTACACAAACACTATACACGGTGCTCCTTACGCTGCTTGTAATAAGGTTCAACATCGACGCGGCTAGCAGGTGACACTACACAAACACTATACACGGTGCTCCTTACGCTGCTTGTAATAAGGTTCAACATCGACGCGGCTAGCAGGTGACACTACACAAACACTATACACGGTGCTCCTTACGCTGCTTGTAATAAGGTTCAACATCGACGCGGCTAGCAGGTGACACTACACAAACAATATACACGGTGCTCCTTACGCTGCTTGTAATAAGGTTCAACATCGACGCGGCTAGCAGGTGACAATAATAAGTAGGTTAAAATCCCCTCCCAGCCCCCTCCATAGGCTCCCTCTCACAGAGAGGAGGCCTGTGTCCCAGCAGTGGGAACATAATAGGCTGATTATGTATGTATCTATATTATGTAAGTAGGTTAAAATTGATTTAAACTTTTGTACATTGTTTATTAGATAGTTAATTAGTTACAAGTGAAGCTAATGAAAGCGTGTTATAGTAAAATATTTTCTCTATAAAATAATAGTAGCTGTTACCGACCACTTCGTTTGCGAAAAGTAGCCTATATCTTTGTGCAGGACGTGGTCTATCTGTGTGCCAAATTTCATTCAAATCCGTTCAGCCGTTTTAGCGTGAAGGCATAATAAACAGACATAAAAAAAACACTACTGATTGCCTGCGACTGCGATCCAGGATGAAAAGTTGCTTATGTCCATACTTGGGGCATGGTCTATCTGTGTGCCAAATTTCATCCAAATTCGTTCAGCCGTTTTGGCGTCAAAGCGTAACAATATTTATAATATTAGTTCAGAGTACAAAAACAAAAAGGACAAACGTATTTAAAACAACATACATGTGGATTTAAAAAACTGACAAAAAAGTCCTCATATTTTGAGAATATAATTTGTACGCCAATATTTTATTGATAAAATTTCTTTTTGCAGGGAATTGACGCGTCAGAAAGTCGAATCTGGCACACCGGACAGATATTGCTTTGACCAAGCTCAGGTAACTATGTTTTTATTATACTTTTATTGTGAATACATAATACAGTAGTAATGCTCGTGAAGGAGGAGGCGGAGCGCGTGAGGGAGAGGAGACCCCCCCCCCCCCCACATGCGGCGCGGGCTTGCGGACGGCGAGCAATGGGTAGCTCGCCGTCCGCACGCGAGCAACGGGTAGCTCGCCGTCCGCACGCGAGCAACGGGTAGCTCGCCGTCCGCACGCGAGCAACGGGTAGCTCGCCGTCCGCACGCGAGCAACGGGTAGCTCGCCGTCCGCACGCGAGCAACGGGTAGCTCGCCGTCCGCACGCGAGCAACGGGTAGCTCGCCGTCCGCACGCGAGCAACGGGTAGCTCGCCGTCCGCACGCGAGCAACGGGTAGCTCGCCGTCCGCACGCGAGCAACGGGTAGCTCGCCGTCCGCACGCGAGCAACGGGTAGCTCGCCGTCCGCACGCGAGCAACGGGTAGCTCGCCGTCCGCACGCGAGCAACGGGTAGCTCGCCGTCCGCACGCGAGCAACGGGTAGCTCGCCGTCCGCACGCGAGCAACGGGTAGCTCGCCGTCCGCACGCGAGCAACGGGTAGCTCGCCGTCCGCACGCGAGCAACGGGTAGCTCGCCGTCCGCACGCGAGCAACGGGTAGCTCGCCGTCCGCACGCGAGCAACGGGTAGCTCGCCGTCCGCACGCGAGCAACGGGTAGCTCGCCGTCCGCACGCGAGCAACGGGTAGCTCGCCGTCCGCACGCGAGCAACGGGTAGCTCGCCGTCCGCACGCGAGCAACGGGTAGCTCGCCGTCCGCACGCGAGCAACGGGTAGCTCGCCGTCCGCACGCGAGCAACGGGTAGCTCGCCGTCCGCACGCGAGCAACGGGTAGCTCGCCGTCCGCACGCGAGCAACGGGTAGCTCGCCGTCCGCACGCGAGCAACGGGTAGCTCGCCGTCCGCACGCGAGCAACGGGTAGCTCGCCGTCCGCACGCGAGCAACGGGTAGCTCGCCGTCCGCACGCGAGCAACGGGTAGCTCGCCGTCCGCACGCGAGCAACGGGTAGCTAGCCGTCCGCACGCGAGCAATGGGTAGCTCGCCGACCGCACGCGAGCAATGGGTAGCTCGCCGTCCGCACGCGAGCAATGGGTAGCTCGCCGTCCGCACGCGAGCAATGGGTAGCTCGCCGTCCGCACGCGAGCAATGGGTAGCTCGCCGTCCGCACGCGAGCAATGGGTAGCTCGCCGTCCGCACGCGAGCAATGGGTAGCTCGCCGTCCGCACGCGAGCAATGGGTAGCTCGCCGTCCGCACGCGAGCAATGGGTAGCTCGCCGTCCGCACGCGAGCAATGGGTAGCTCGCCGTCCGCACGCGAGCAATGGGTAGCTCGCCGTCCGCACGCGAGCAATGGGTAGCTCGCCGTCCGCACGCGAGCAATGGGTAGCTCGCCGTCCGCACGCGAGCAATGGGTAGCTCGCCGTCCGCACGCGAGCAATGGGTAGCTCGCCGTCTGCACGCGAGCAATGGGTAGCTCGCCGTCCGCACGCGAGCAATGGGTAGCTCGCCGTCCGCACGCGAGCAATGGGTAGCTCGCCGTCCGCACGCGAGCAATGGGTAGCTCGCAGTCCGCACGCGAGCAATGGGTAGCTCGCCGTCCGCACGCGAGCTATGGGTAGCTCGCCGTCCGCACGCGAGCTATGGGTAGCTCGCCGTCCGCACGCGAGCTATGGGTAGCTCGCCGTCCGCACGCGAGCTATGGGTAGCTCGCCGTCCGCACGCGAGCTATGGGTAGCTCGCCGTCCGCACGCGAGCTATGGGTAGCTCGCCGTCCGCACGCGAGCTATGGGTAGCTCGCCGTCCGCACGCGAGCTATGGGTAGCTCGCCGTCCGCACGCGAGCAATGGGTAGCTCGCCGTCCGCACGCGAGCAATGGGTAGCTCGCCGTCCGCACGCGAGCAATGGGTAGCTCGCCGTCCGCACGCGAGCAATGGGTAGCTCGCCGTCCGCACGCGAGCAATGGGTAGCTCGCCGTCCGCACGCGAGCAATGGGTAGCTCGCCGTCCGCACGCGAGCAATGGGTAGCTCGCCGTCCGCACGCGAGCAATGGGTAGCTCGCCGTCCGCACGCGAGCAATGGGTAGCTCGCCGTCCGCACGCGAGCAATGGGTAGCTCGCCGTCCGCACGCGAGCAATGGGTAGCTCGCCGTCCGCACGCGAGCAATGGGTAGCTCGCCGTCCGCACGCGAGCAATGGGTAGCTCGCCGTCCGCACGCGAGCAATGGGTAGCTCGCCGTCCGCACGCGAGCAATGGGTAGCTCGCCGTCCGCACTCGAGCAATGGGTAGCTCGCAGTCCGCACGCGAGCAATGGGTAGCTCGCAGTCCGCACGCGAGCAATGGGTAGCTCGCAGTCCGCACGCGAGCAATGGGTAGCTCGCAGTCCGCACGCGAGCAATGGGTAGCTCGCCGTCCGCACGCGAGCAATGGGTAGCTCGCAGTCCGCACGCGAGCTATGGGTAGCTCGCCGTCCGCACGCGAGCTATGGGTAGCTCGCCGTCCGCACGCGAGCTATGGGTAGCTCGGCGTCCGCACGCGAGCTATGGGTAGCTCGCCGTCCGCACGCGAGCTATGGGTAGCTCGCCGTCCGCACGCGAGCAATGGGTAGCTCGCCGTCCGCACGCGAGCAATGGGTAGCTCGCCGTCCGCACGCGAGCAATGGGTAGCTCGCCGTCCGCACGCGAGCAATGGGTAGCTCGCCGTCCGCACGCGAGCAATGGGTAGCTCGCCGTCCGCACGCGAGCAATGGGTAGCTCGCCGTCCGCACGCGAGCAATGGGTAGCTCGCCGTCCGCACGCGAGCAATGGGTAGCTCGCCGTCCGCACGCGAGCAATGGGTAGCTCGCCGTCCGCACGCGAGCAATGGGTAGCTCGCCGTCCGCACGCGAGCAATGGGTAGCTCGCAGTCCGCACGCGAGCAATGGGTAGCTCGCAGTCCGCACGCGAGCTATGGGTAGCTCGCCGTCCGCACGCGAGCAATGGGTAGCTCGCCGTCCGCACGCGAGCTATGGGTAGCTCGCCGTCCGCACGCGAGCAATGGGTAGCTCGCCGTCCGCACGCGAGCAATGGGTAGCTCGCCGTCCGCACGCGAGCAATGGGTAGCTCGCCGTCCGCACGCGAGCAATGGGTAGCTCGCCGTCCGCACGCGAGCAATGGGTAGCTCGCCGTCCGCACGCGAGCAATGGGTAGCTCGCCGTCCGCACGCGAGCAATGGGTAGCTCGCCGTCCGCACGCGAGCAATGGGTAGCTCGCCGTCCGCACGCGGGAGAATTCATTTGATGATTACCCACCCTAATAAAAAACGGTAGAAGAGAACGCACAACCTTACAACATGGATTCAGTACATGATTCAGACCCGCTTTGCGTTGAAATTTATAAAAAAAAGAAAACAAAATTGCTGTTCAGTGCATTTTGACCGCGTATGAAACAACAGATTTATTTTTTGATTACCGACGAAAAATTTCGCTGTCTTGATAATTTTAATGATTATAATTCTTTAAATACATACTTGTTATGGTCGCGAATCTTATTTTATTCTAAATTCAAACTGACACTGACCTGCAAATTGCAAAAACTAAAGATATTTTTAATTTCGCGACCAACCTGGTGCTTCCCTCTTAAAGACAACTTTTGATAACAATATTAGGACGTCTCAATGACATTCACAATGCATTTATTCACAGGGGTGCGTTGTTTACCAACAACGCACCCCTGTGAATAAATGCATTTATGAAATAGGGATAATGAGATTTTTTTTTTAACTCAAATAAATATATCGTTTCCAAAAAGTGCAAACAACATTACAAACAGTGTAAACGCTTAAAAAATTGCACAGTTAAAATACAAGGACATCACTATCGTAGAAGTGACGTCACGACTATGTAACTTCCTACTAGCGCCATACATTGTACGTACCGCGCGAAAATGACGGGATTAATCCCCTCCAGAAACTTTTAAAGCGTGTAGCTTCTTCATATTTATTTCGAAGAAACAGATTTTTTCGACTATCTTTTTTAACTATTTTTCTTCGAACATTCCTAATATTAGTTATCATCCCAATTGTCACTGAAATTGAATTGGACAAAACAAGATAGTGGCGTTACTTCCGTCATGAAATAACATCAGACATTCAAACCAATGAAAGTTTTTTGAAATAACTTTCACTAGGTGGCAGCACTCGAGACGTCAGGTCCGGGCATCTGTCAAAAGTGTCAAAGCGCCTTTATTTTCTTTAATCGTGACTGAATGATGACCGTCGTAATATTTTTTGTATTCATCCGGTCGAAATAGAAGACCTCTTGTGAAAGTGGCGCTAACTAGTACGTGAACTTTCATGAACTCTTATTAACGTGAGTTAGACAGTCTGTTGATTTGGGCCAATTTCACCAAACTGTTAGTTCTAAAATGTCCTATCAAAATTGCATTTCGAATTCCAAATTTCAATAGTTCATACAAAAATCCCATAAATACCTAATTCGGACTGTTACAAAAATTTTAAAATAAAAACTGTAAAATCGGTCCAGGCGTTCTCAAGTCATGCGCTTACCAAAGAACCGCATTGAATTTTCATGTATTTATATATAGATAGATGCTTAACCGTCAAAACACATAATGAGACATGTGGCGACATCTACACCCCTGCTAACTTACCTGCTAGCTAACGCATCCCACTGACGTTACGCAAAATCCTGCATCGCGCAAGCAGAGTTAACTGCGCGACTAGCATATTTACAATATCGGACAGTTGCCCTCCAGACACGACACCCGTCTGCTCGGAGGATCCTCCTTATTCTTTAAAGGACGAGTGAAGTTTACTACCGTTCCTCATACCTCTAGACATTTAATTTGTAACGGAAGGGTGAGGTTTAATAAGTCCGCTTATTAAACCTTTCGGAAATTGGGTCTCAAAGTAGAATTGAGCTTTAAAAATGTTATACATATTTTCAGGCTCACGTATACCATCTGATGAAGTCAGACAGTTACTCAAGATACTTAAGATCTGAAATGTACAAAGATTATCTGAACGGATCTAAGAAAAAGGTACGTATGTTTTGAAAAGTTTAAAAATAGTTCTCTTCCGTAGACGTAGTTTAAAAAAAAAATACATACATTATTTAAAATATATTTTCATATTTCCTTCATACATATTTTTATTTTCTATCAAATACAACTTATATTCGTAACTTTTTAGTTTCATAACTTTTCAATTCCGTAACCTCTCAATTTCACAATAACTTTTCAGTTCTGTAAATTCGTATATAGGCATAACAATAAAACAAGTAATCAAATTGTAACTCTTCAATTTGACTACTTCAGAATGTCATAATCATAACTTTTGAATTCGTACTTCAGTTTTGTTACTTCTTGATTCATTAACTTTTCAGTTTTGTAACATCATTCAAACTTCTCATTAGAGTCTATAACTAGTGGATTTCGTAGCTTTTCGATTTCAACGCTTCTTTATTAGTTGTATAGCTCCTCGACTATATGCCTTACTACTTCCATAGCTTCTCTACTCTACGGCTTTTCCAAGTCGTAACTTCATTCATACATATCCTCTCATTAGAACACATAACTAACCAATTTCTGTATATTCTCATTTTCAGAATTTCTCATTTTTTTCTTTCAGACTTCAGTAAAAGGCATACGTTCAATAGTATCCTTTACAGCTCGCAAAGAGGCTTCAGCGAACTGATAAAGAAAAAATAGAAAAAAAAAACCACCGAGGCTTGAAACAACTCTATTAGTTATACTATTCGCCGCACCGTGGCGCCACTAGGGGAAGATAACATAGTTCTACTACTCGCCGCGACAAGTTTGCTTCAATACTAAGTAACAGTTAATGTTCCTGAGACAGTGAGCCATTAAAATGGCGGCCCGGTCGCAGATCAGGCAAGTTCAAAGTTCTTGTGAGAAACGATTAACTTTATACCCAAATTGACCGGTTACACGAGACTAGTTTTTCAAGCTAGGATATCAAGATAGAGCTAGTATAATATATAATAGCCAGCTGTTGTACTCTGGACTCGTCAGAACTATCCTCACTTTTAGGCTAGTAAGCTAGTGAGAAATATAGTAAGGTAGATTCTATACAGGGTTAGTTTTCAAAGACATGCCAAATTTTCAGAGATGATTCGACAAGTTTTTTTTTTTTCGCAAAAATATATCTGTCCGCTTCTAAAAACAAAACGTGTGGAAATCAATTCCGTTCAACAAGTTAGACCGCACGCGCTTATAAGTACTAGTAACGTAATTCGGCCACACACACACAAACACGAATCCGCATTATTGAATTGGGTCCCGTTAGTCGGCCGGCACACGGGTCGACTTCGCATCCCTACCGCTCACACCGCGTCCCTTACTTAAGGCGCATTCCAATATCATGATATATTATTGTTGATATTTTAATCGTTGCGAATTCCTACCTAATATATCACTGACACTTACAAAACATCGTAGAAGTTGTTATAAAAAAAAAAAAAACGATTCCAAATCGTCTATGAAAATTTAGCAGGTCTTTGAAAACTTTGGGTTTCTATTTTCGAGCTAGTAGCGCCACCCACTACAAATGGTATCCTGGTTTTTGTCCTAGCCTCTCAAAGCTATATAATAATATTATGCATCAGATAATTTTACACGGACTAAGTCACTAATACCGACTTAAAGTTTTCTAGCATCGAGTAAGCAGCTCTAGCATGTGGTAAGACAGGATATTGCTTGCTTCAAAAACTTGCCTCGTGTACCCCGGACATAATATTACTTATGCTAGGTACACATCGCTAGCGAGTCGCCGGCGATCAGTCACTGCGTGCGTTAAGTCCATTCAAAGTAATTTTACCTTTGACAGCAGCAACCCAATAGCAACCTTATTGAAACATTTATAAAGATCATTGTGAATTAGACAGACTTGTCAATGGAAGCAACCTAACATCAATCTTATTGCAACGGCAATAAAGATCACTATGATTTTTACAGTGATGCAAACTCAGGGGTAAAGTAACTGAGAACGGACTGTAGAGCGCTAGGAGGATTTTTTGCGCCTGAATGACATTGAAATTGTCACAGAAATTGTATTGTCAAAACAAGATTTTGCGGCGTTAGTTCCGATTTTGGCCGCGCGTCAATATACAGTACGGCTGATGAACCATGGCTGGTGTGAACTTTGTGCTGAAGGCTGCGTAGTAACACTTTTTAGGAACCAAATGGTAAAAATGACGCGAGTGTGTGTGATAAATGATTTGATTACTGTATGTAGGTTTGTACATTCACTTGTACACGTCAATCATATTGTAAAAACTAAATGCGTTTACCGAGCGCCTGTGTTCAGACCGGCCATGATTAATCGGCCGTACGTACTGCAAACGTAGCATTGTACCTGCCTAGCATAAATAAGTCTATAATTTAAATCTTCACTTATCCCCGCGGCACTAGTAGTAAGTTAATTTAGTTCCACTACTTGCCGCTGTGGCGCTAATGCGGTTAAGTCGGTTTGTGGCGCTAGTGTGCTACTTCTTTAGTTCCACTACACGCCACCATGGCGCTAGTGGTTTAAAATTGAAAATACTCGTTGTAAAATTAAGTTTTGATTCGTATGTTGATGAAATGTTGATAGGAATGTGTGACACTAAGTAATTTAAATTAAACTGACTTACATAAACAAAGACATTCCAAAGTAGCTTCTCAGAATCATATGCTCTCAGCAAGAATAATTATCGTTTTCACTAACACCAGCTGTTAGATTTTCAACTTTCGGTGCTGAGCCGAGCGTTGGAAATCTATTAGCGCATTTTTATTTTAGGCGAAGCCAAGTTTTAGTGAATTCGGGCGTAAAAGTCATCTCCGTTTTTTAACTCAGTATAACTTAATTCCTATCAACATACTCTTTTAAATAGACTTATAGCTTACTATATGTATTAGAAATGCCATTATTATGCATACTTACTTAAAGCAGTCAAATCTTTAAGGTATCACTTCCAATCTGAAAACTCGAAATTTCATTGTAACCGGTTCCTGAAAAACAACTTTTATGATTATCATACCGGCCTATTATTGTCTCACTGCAGAGGAAAAGCCTCTTCTCAAACAGAGAAGGCACGAGCATTGATCACCACGCTTGCTCAAGATGGGTTGACGATTTCAGACTTACATTGACTTAAATGAGTTTTTGCTGTTATTATTCAACCAAGTACTGCCTACCAGTGTACTGCCTGGTTGGTCTAGTGGTCGCAAGAGCTACTGCTGAGCATGAGGTCCTGGGTTCGATTCCCAGGTCGGGCAAAGTGTTATTGGGTTTTTCTGTCTAGAATTTCTCAGTAGCAGCCCGGAGTCTGGATTTGTGCCCGGTTGATGGCAATAGGCTCGCCCCCTATTACATGGGACTTAAGCATAACTGGCGAAATGTGGGTGTACTATAGGTACACCTCTGCCTAACCCTTCTGGGATTACAGGCGTGATGTTATGTTATGTTATTCAACCAACTGTACCATCTAACATGAGATTTGATTTGGGTCATCCTCTACATCTATACTGACTATAATATTATCGGTTGTAAAAAAAAAACAACGAAGCCGAGAGTCACTTTTACTCCCCGTACTGGGAACCTTCTGGTTATGGAGATATTGAAGGTCAAAAGTCCAACTTTTACTGAGTTTTTTTTTTCCGAAAACAAGTTTTTAATATTATAACACAACTTTAATTATTAAATAGCCCCACAATGTTTTGCGTGCGTTACGTTGCGCACTACCGAAAACATCGAGTTTTCACAACAAAAGTAAAAGTCGTTTCGCAGCAAGAATTTTTGTGCAATGTTACTTAGTTTGATGAACAGAATGCGTAGTTGACTGATGGGTCTGTTTACACCCTGTTTTATAAAGAAGTAAAATGATAATGCCAGATCCTGCCCCAGCTATTTACAGGAAATGTCGATTAATGAAAATACAAAAATACAAAATACAAATCAATGATAAAAGGAATTCAACCCCTGAATTTCCTATTGCGTTACTTATTGCGCATGATACACAACAAAAAAAAAAACTTTAAACGCCTGTAAAACAAAAACTCATATTACGATTATAAGAATAATGATAACGCGTAACGTATATGTTGTTTAAATCGCTTTTTAACATTTATAAACTGCACCTAACCTACTCGTATAATCAATGACGTTCTCGATTTTGACGTTCGAAAAGTGCTGACTCTCAGCCTAGTTTGAATAAATGACTTTTGATTTTGAATGTCAATATTGTTTTAAGATTTTAACAGAAACCGCAAGTTCTACAGGCATTAGGACAAATGTTAGGTTAACAGTAATAACAAGTAATCACTGGGAACTGTTGTTTAAAGTGGGCAAGCAATTTCGAGGTCTATTGTACACGTAAACATTTCGCTAGTTATGTTTAAGTCCCATGTAATAGGGGGCGGGACTGTTGCCATAAACCTGGAACAAATATAAACAGTCCGCAAGGGTGTTAGAGATATTGACTTGTACTATGAATTCAGAACATGAGAAGTTCTCAACGTGGGTGCCCTCTCGTGGGCGTTTGAAACATTCTTCTTTAAACTTAGCAATAGGATAGGGTTTATATCTTACGGCTTTGTACACTTTTAAATATAATCATGGCAATAGCTGTTTCAGATTCGCGACAGATGCTAAGTAAAAAATGGGGGGCTAAAAAAAAACCCCTAAAGTAGGCAAAATAAGGTTGAGAACCTATAAACCACACTGAGATGTTTTTTTCGCGAACAAAGGTTATTCAAAACAAATCAGCTGAACCATACATTTTGTACAGCAATAGACTCATATACCCCCATGTCTAGAATGATGTACTTACTGAGTTAACGGTAGCAATTTTGCGTCTTTGTCCCTTAGACCCTGTATGAAATCTTTCAAAGAAATAAGGGGGTAATGAAATATGATTAAAACTTTAATCATAATCATAACAAGTCTTTATTAGCTCTCTATAGACAAATATATATAACACTATTTAGAATACTACATAAATAAATATTTAAATAATATAAATAAATAAATGTGATTCTCACTACGGTTTTAACAATCGTAGTTGCAATTATAGTTGTCTGTCTAAATTACGAACTAGTATATCTATAGTGGAAGGACAAAAAATACATTCATACATAACGCCTGTATTCATCAAATGGTTAAGCAGAGGTGTGTCTGTATTGTACTCCCAAATTTTGTCAGTTACGTAATAAATCCCATTTGTAAAAGGAGGCGAGCCTATTGCCATCAACTGGGTCCTTATCGACACAGTGGTATGATTTCTAAAAGGATAATTCATGGCCAATAGAGTATTTGACTACTGTACAAAATATGCATTAATTAATACTTATTTTAAAGATTTTACTAGAAATATAATATTTGCAACAAAAAAAATTATGATGACATTTTTTTTATATTTTTTTACTCTAATAAATATTTGTTTCCAAATAGTACAAAAAGTGTAAAAGCTTAAAAATTTTCAAGTTTTTAAAATTGGTGTTAGTCAAGGACAGCACTATCGTAGAAGTGACGTCACGACTATGTAACTTCATACTAGCGCCGTACATTGTCCGTACCGCGCGACAAGGATGGGAATAAAAAACTTTTAAAGCGTGTATGTTCATATTTACATCGAAATTACAGATATTTTAGACTAACTAATTTTTACTATGCCTTCTTCTAAATTTCATTATTTTTACGAACATTTTTAAGATTTATCATTATCCCAATTGTACTGAACGGCAAGAAGTTACTACGGCATTCCTGTGTTGTGACGTCAGATTCTAATAATGCCGTCTCTGTCTAGCATCGACTTTAAAACACATAGAACTTTGGCCATGTTTTGAGATATTTTCACTTTATTTTTTACTGTGTCTTAATATTTTTGTAAGTTTCGAAAAATGTAATTTAAAAAAAATACAGTCAAATAGTCTATTGACTCAGATTGTCAAACTCCTGTCTTGCATCTTTATTTAGAGGTGTTAATAAGGACCAGAAAGGGCCAGAAAGTGATCGTTATTAAATGCCATGTTAAGCTTTTTGACGGACTGTTTTTTCAGGTAGGTATGTACGTACGTACTAGGTTCTGCCCGCGACTTTATCCACTGAAACTGAAATTTATTGTAGTCCCCCCCCCCCCCCCACCACGTCGCATCGCATCGCCGTCCGCGCGGTTACTTCCTTGCCTGCCTTTTTTTTCTTCCACTCGTCTGCTAAGGATCGCAACCTTCCTCAAGAATTTGGCAATCAATAGATTACTCGGTAACTGGGTCAGGCAGTCGCTCCATGTAAGATACTGGTATTCAGCTGCATCCGGTGAGACTAGCAGCCAACTCCAACAAATTGGGAAAAGCTCAGGCAGATGATGATGATACATGCATAAATAAACTCAAGCCTTCTTCCCATGGGGGTAGGCAAAAACCACAGAACGCCACCTTTTGCCTCGTTTACGTTCATACATCTAATGGTACACGCGTGCCGGTTGCGAGTACTACACCCACGGAATAGGAAAACCAAGTGGAAGTGCCCGTGAAAAATATGTAAATTAATGACAACTTTCGTCAGTTGTAATAAATTATAATTTTGTATGAACAACAAATAAGCTTTTCGTCAAACTTGAATTTCTTGTTCGAACAAAATTAAGTCTTATTACAACAGCCGAAGATTGATATTATTTTACATATTTTCCGCATAATTGTGAAACGCGCGTGATAGTTGCGTGGGCACTTCCACTTGTTTTTTTAATTCCGTGACTACACCTGACCTTTCTGAAGAACATAACCAATAACGTCAATACTATATGTTCTTCTAAAGCGTCCCCTCTTGCACGGGCAGCATGGCCACCATAGAACTAAGTATTATCGACGGAAGAATAGACAAAATTACTGATGATTAGAAGAAATCTGACATTTTGTCTATTCTCTGTCATTTTGTCTTTTCTCTCTGTCATTTATCTATTCTCTCTTTCATTTGATATTTTTTCTGTAATTTTGACCATTCTCTCTGTAATTTGTCTATTCTCTGTGTCATTTGTCTATTCTCTCTAAAACTATGTCTAATCTCTCTGCCATTTTGTCTATTCTTCCGTCGATAAATAACATAGCATGCTACGCGTACTACCGTTTCCATGATCTTAAATCCAAATCACTCCGTCAAAATGCTTGGCATGACATTTAATACCGAACAGAGCTTGGTGACATTGGCTCTAAGACATTCAGAAACCGGGAGCATTTCTCAAATGTAAGGAGGCTGTAGTCTTTTCGTTAGTATAATAATGATATTAGAAGGACAGACAATTGTAATTGCGTATGCTCTAAACAGCAATAATAAACATTATGTTAAGTAGATTTAAACAATTGTTTTTTGTAAAAAAAAAAAATAGGGATTGCAACTGATTGTCTTATAGGGGAAACGCGGTCACATGCTGGTTGGCGCAAATTCCATACTAACATATGCCTCTTTATTCTCCCTGGTTAATGAAAATAGTCCAAATATTATTTTTTGCTATAAAATATAACTCTGCCACTGCTGTGTCCCGTTTTGTTGGCGAAATTATATTTAAAAAAAACGACAAAAAACAAAAACCACGTGACCTCGTTTCTTCTTAAAGCACCAGCTATAAGGACTCTGAAAGCTGCTATACAGGGTCAAATTAAATTATCTGGCGAAACCTTATAGAGATAACAGGTATCGAAGTCAAATGTTCCTGTTGCTGGGACTCAGGCTATGTGAGAGTGGGCGGGCTGAAATCCACCACGCGGGCCCAGCGCGGGTTGGCTTCGAATGTTGGGCCGCACAATTCGCCTTTACCGTTTTGAGAGCAGAGGTGAATTGGTAAAATATATTTACACAAAAAATAAAGTGCCTGTGTGGGTTCAAACCTTACAACTATTAAGCCGCGGTCCGCCCGCAGCAGATTTAAATTATTGTTTATAAAACAATTTTTTTATTTTATTTTTATTTGATATCTGTTCAGTTTTGCCAGTCAATCGAATTTGGCCCTGTATATGAACAATCAGTTGCATCTCAAAAACTCCTTAAAAAAAACAAAAAGAAACATTTTTTTCTTTTAACTATCCCATAGAGACTTGCGCAGCCAAAGTTATTCTCAAAATAAAAAAAAGACTGTTTAAAAAGAGATACTGCCCGTTTTGTTTTTCGTTTTAAAAAGGAACCTCAAGTTTTTAAAATTGAATATAGAATACTGTTGTAAATATGTCTTCTATTATAGTTGTGTTTAGATTCTAGGCAATAATGGAATTGTATGTGAAAAGATTTAATACAAGAGAAGGTAATTTGATTCGTAAAATCTGACAGTCGTTACGGGTCGTCAGAAGCCCGAAAGTCTGACAAGCAGTCTTACCAAGGAGTATCGTGTTACCCAGTAACTGGGTTGTGACGGTCAGGTGCGCAGCTCCATGTAACTGGTAGCTGGTCCTCACATAGTTGAGCAAAGCAGGCAGATGATAAATTGGATCTCCTCTCGACCGCATAATGGCTTACCATTTGCTGAGAGGTCAAACGCGGACCAAAAAAAAAACCGTGTTTAGCGACATCTATACCTAATACAAAAAAAATACTACATGATTCGTGATTTACACCAATAGATGCCGCCACTTTAACGACCGACGACAGCACGCGTAGCGTAGCGTGACTGGGTTTTGTCGATAGAAGAATAGACAACATTACAAATGTAATAGACATTTTGTCTATTCCTCCTTAGACAAAACTCGTGAAGGTGGCTCTCTTTCCTCCAAAAAAAAAAGCATAAAAAAAAGAATGCATAGTCATTCATAAAATTATGCCTGTATTACACGAAGCGGTAGGCAGAGGTGTGTGAGATGAGCAACTTTTGTCTACGGTAGAATAGATAGGGATGATGACTTTTTTAAAATTTTTAACTTAAAAATATATTTGTGTCCAAATAGTGCAATCAATATAATAAAAAGTGTAAAAGCTTAATAAATTGCCAAGTTTTAAGCTATGTGTTAGACAAGGACAGCACTATCGTAGAAGTGACGTAACGATTATGTAACTTCGTACTAGCGCCATACATTGGTCCGTACCGCGCGACATGGACGCGAACAATCCCCTCTAAAACTTTTAAAGCGTGTAGCTTCTTCATAATTACATCGATTTAACAGATTTTTATCGATTATCTAATTTTTACTATGCCTTCTTTAAAACTACATTATTTTTTCAAACATTTATTATATTATTCATCATCCCTATTACAGATTTATTTTATTCATCTCGTATTTTGTCCATTCTTCCGATCTTGACCTCTACGCGTGCCTGTAATGGAAGCTGAAGGTATCAATCAAGATTTTCACGCAGAAAAAAAAGGAATGTCATACACATAATTAGTTTTATTCGTTAGGTTTTAAAATTCTACGGTATTATCTCCTCTTGTATGATATCTTATATATTAATAAATTAGGTAACACATCGCTTCCTTCAAACGTATTGTTTTATACTTGCGGTATATTAAGGTCTTAGCTTCAAAGGGGCGATACCGATACGATTATGACACGATATATCCCCTCTCGTATCGGCACGAATAAGATTGGAATAAATTTGCCGACGAAACTCCGCAGACGAGCCGGATTTTGATGTCTTAACATAATAAATAACATAATAAATAATAATAATAACGTTTTTTAGGGTTCAACACCGAACCGGGAGAAACGTAGGTTCCTTGAAATGTCAGTTACAAAATCCGTTTTTCTTTAAAGAAGACGTGACGTATTTACATACCGAAACCCGTCACGCAGTCGTTCACCCCAAAAAAGACCATCAAAACATTTTTTCTGCGGTCTGCGGAGTTTCGCTAGGTAATTCAATTTGACCCTGTATAAGAATAGTTCATGCCGTGGTAACAACATTACCCCGTGAGTAACCTTGTAGCGGGGCCCATCTCAAAAACAAGTGAAATCTGAAGGCCAATTCCCATTATTTAAAACAAAAATTTGACAGATTGTGATTGACGTTACAGTCCATTTGCAGTTATTTTTTCTTTGACAGCAACAGCAACCTTACTCTAACGAGAATAAAGATCCCTGTGGTTTTGACAAGCTTGCCAGTGGCAGCAAGCCAACAGCAACCTTATTACAAGGTGGACAAAGATCACTGTGATATTGACAGTGATGAAAACTCAGAGGTAAAATAACTGTGAACGAGCTGTAGAATGCGAATGTTCTTAAAAATATGGGATTTGCTCCTCAGTTGCGAAATTTTGTGAAAGAAAACAGTTTTGTGAAGAACATCCAAATCAAATCGTTATCGTCGTATTTAATAAATACTAAGCTAAGTAGAATCACACTGTCGGCGAAAACATTTGTATATTACTGTTATTTTAGTACAAAATAAAACGTAGAAAAATGTTGTGTGTGGCTAACTGCTCAGCATATGCCAGACGTAATTAAGTAACCAAGTTGGTTGTACCTATTTTGTTAAGCAACTTTAATTTATTATTAAAAATTTCCTTACCAAAGATTTTATTACAATCCCAAAAATTGCTACCCACCGTATTACAAAAAAGGACCAAATGCAACGTATTAAGACGTTTTAAAAAGTTGAATCACAAAAATTTTATCAAAACCGCCGTTCAGTCACGTCAAAAAATATAGTAACGTAGAAAGACGTTGGAACACGCTGTGTGAAGCCAACGTGCTTCTACGTAACTATATTTCTTGACGTGACTACGTAGCATTTTAATATCTGTGGCGTGACTGACGTGTGTGCATGATATTTTAGCAGAGTTTACACGGTAAAAAGTCATTTGCTGGAACTTGCGACGTGCAAATGGGGCTCAAGTCCACTGCTGGATGTAGGCCTCTCCCAATCCATTCATCATCATATTATAAATTAAAATCGCTTTCGGTGCCTCACTGTGACCGTATTGTTCTTCTAAACTAGGCATCGGATTTTGATGTGGAATTCTACATCAATTATAGAATTTATTCTGGAAGGTCCTATGTAGATGAAAAAAACGTATGAAGCACGGGCGAGTCGCTAGTCTCATATCTTATCTTAGTTCTTTGTCTTCCATCACATCTAGTCTCGTTTATTTTTAAGGTTCCGTACCTCGAAAGGAAAAAATGGAACCATTATAGGATCACTTTGTTGTCCGTCCGTCTGTCTGTCTGTCAAGACCCTTTTTGTCAGGAACGCGTGGAGGTATCAAGCTGGATTTTATGTCAAATACTCAGGTCTACCGTCCCTTGGAGCTGTGAAAAAATCAAACTTCTAAGCCAACGATCAAAAGATACAGCCGTTAATGTCGCAAATTTCCGTAAATTTTCGACACTCGCAAGGGAATCTTGAAATTTGGTACGAAGCAACGTCTTATAGCACATACAAAGGAAAAATGCGAAAACCGTAAATTTTTTGTTACATCATGTAATAAAAATATTTTTAATCATTTTAAACTTACTACCCACTTTCCTCATGAACGCGTGTGAAATTTTACATATATACCTACAGTTTTGTACGGAACAATCGGCGCGCGAGTTCGAATCGCACTTGGCCGGTTTTTTTTTTCAAATGTTTCGCCCTCAGTGTAAATCATTGATGTTAGCAAATTATATTTAATTAGGGAGATATAAGACATAAGTAATCTAGTACTGTGGTATAAGTAATAGTGATAACTTAACTTCAGGGTTTCGAAACTCCTAACGCAACTCAAAGCATTTGTTTAATTTATTCCAATAACAGGCACTTTTGAATCGTCAAGGGGTTGGTCAATCAGAAACATGTAGCTACATAGTTGCCCAGTCCAAAGCGCAGTAGGTACCTTTGGAGAAGAATGGGCAAGAAACTCCATGGACACTCTTTTAAATCAAAATATTGTTACAAAATATAAGTCCATCTTTAAAACCACTTATTCAAAATTTTGGGGTTTATAAAGTCAATCTCAAAAATCCTATATTTACATTAAACTTAATTCAGCCGGTACCCACGGAAGGATTAAGCGGATTTGTATAGTACCTGCGCCCACATTTCGTTAGTAATGAAATGAAATGTTGGAAACCAGCCTATTGACGTTAGACTGATGCATTTGTTGAAAACGTCATATGTTGTATGTGTATAACGATCCTCGCATAATCAGCCTTTAGTGTTCCCACTGCTGGGACTCAGGCTATGTGAGAGTGGGCGGGCCGTAATCCACCACGCGGACACAGTGCGGGTTGGTGGATGTTGACATGTCTTCGAATTTGAATTGAAAAACATCGTTGAAATGCTACCAAGCCACAGTACTAGTATATTTTGAATTAAGAATTCAGACTTCTCTCTATTTTAATGACTACGACAAAAAATACCAAAGTTTTTATTAGACATTTATTTTTGTATTTTATTTTTTCTTGTTAGCTCTTACTTTTGTTGTTAAGCCAGAGTGCACAATTTGCACGACTCTCAAAGTAATTTAATTAATAGTGCAATCTGCACGGTAAGTTGTTAAGGTACACACACAAACCCTGTGTTTAATTAAGATAGACTGTATTATTCTGTAAAAGTTTTTCAAATTGCACCGTTCGGGAAATGTATTGCACGAGTTCTAAATAAAACAAAAAATAATATCTATCTATGGTACCAAATATGACAAGAAAAAAAAAAAGGCATTTAAGTTTCAAGTTATTAAATGTGAAACATTATGGCAAATGACAAGTCGTAATTTTGCACATTTTTGCAACATATTTTTGATCAGTGCATTTTGAAACTACTAGTATTTTGTCATAAATTAATATTAAATCAATATAAAATGTATCTTGCATCAATGTTTAGAGTACCGATACTTAAGCCACTTTGCACAATTTTGCACAAAATTAAACTGAAATTGTCAAAATGCACAAAATTGTGTGCACTCATTATTACGCTTATGTGAATTTATTTAAAAATTCATAGTCTCAAAAAGCATTTTGTTTTCTTACTTTTAGACTATATTTTAGTCAAGTATAGTTTTTATGTAATTCAAGTTAATAATTGAATCATATCTTGGGATCGTTGGTTAAATATGGGTAGTTGTTTATCGAAGGCTTGTTAAAACTGCGCTAGAATGGTCTAAGTCACATTTCACTAAATAATTAAGGGGCCACGGCTAAGTTAGGCACGTGTACTCGCTTTGTATGAAAATGTAGGCGAGATCTTCCACTGCAATCCGTTTATTGTCGAGATTTGAGTTAGACCATTACACCGCTGTAATTTTCTAATAATGACTGTCTATGTATGTAATTAGTAGAGAATTGATAATATTGTAATTGTCAATACATGTAAAATTCAAGCGGAAAATAAAAAAATATATCACAAAAAAAACATTTGAGAAAACTATTTTTTAACCCTCTGCGGCCGAGCCCAACATGAGGGTAATGTTTTTGAACATAAATTGACAATTACGATAGAAAAACGTTAAAAGGTTGATATTTAATCAAAGATAAATAATTTTGAATACATAATGTGTACCTATAGACATGTACCAAAGTGTATTATAGAAATAAATTATTTTAAAATGTATGTCTTGATGTTTCTTTTAACACAATTTTCCTTTAATAACATTACGCTCAAAGACGAAATGTGACATCACCAACTAGCACTGTCCCTCTCACAGAGAAGAGGCCTGTATCCCAACAGTGGGAACATTATAAGCTGATTATGCTTATAATATAATACTCGACTCTTTCTGTCAAACTTGATTTTTTCTCGTTTAAAATCACCAGTTAATTCCCCAAACTTGGTGAGTAACAGCAATATTAGGGTTTTATGGTGATTGTTACAATATCAACCTTCGCTTTGTCGAATTGTGACCGTCGGCCGATTTATCAAGTGTGGTGATTATCTAGCGAGTATAATAAATAATAAGTGCTTAAGCAATATTTATATTTTAATTTTACCATGGTATAGAAAAATAGTCAAATAGTAATACGCTTGAGGGAGGGAGAGGACTTGCGTGGAGTCAGCTGTCAGTGTCATCCCGTCTTGGTCAATCCGTAGCATCAGTGTCACTGGCAGCTCACTCCGCGCTCACTTCACCTATGGTTTCACGGTGAGATGGTTACAGAATAGCACTATTCATGAGGCGAGCCGCGAGTGTGAGTGAGACAACATGCGGGAAAGTTCGGAAAGCCTATGTTCAGACCGGCCATTTTGAACTTACCAACACAAAATAACAAAAGACGCCCGACTTCATATAAAACAATAAAGTGATAATGCCGTAGTCATCTAATGTACCTAAATACGGTTGTTACATAATCATTTAATTGTATTTGCTGTACCTAATTATTGGTCAAATAAACATAAATATGCATTCACAACATCGAGATAAAAGGTCTACCACAGATTAATAACGAGAACTGTTCGAAATCATTGGCAAAATTGGCACCAAAACAGATTATCCCGTGTCGAAGGTCCAGATCGACTTTATAACGAGAGTACCAACCCGTGAGAGAGATAATACGAAACCTATCATAGTGAGTCTCTGCAACCGTTACGTGGAGGAGGACTTTATTGCCGCAGCGAGACTACTTGTTAAGACTGCTCCTCTAACTGCAGGGCAATTTGGCCTTACAGGAAACCAACGGATTTTATGTAAACAACCACCTGTCATTACTGTATAAGGCTTTGCTGTCGAAAACTAAAAGAGCAGACGCAGAAGTGGATTTTCGCTACGTGTGGATCAAGCATTCCAAAATACATGCAAAGAAGGACGACAGGTCTCCAACAATTGTGTTAAAATCCGAAAAAGATATATGAAAAATAAAAACAAGTCAATATCGATATAATGGACCTTTAACATACAAAATTTCCAAGTCTAGTTGTGCGAAATCAAATGGTGAAAATAAGATTGAGAACCATGCGCAGTCGAGTGCCACCAGCATATTCCAGTATGATATGATGCTCTGTGGCATATTCCATCAGTTACTGTGTCGCTCATTAGAATGTAAGCTTATCTCTAAATATCACTGTCATGGTGCTTGTCGCCATAATGCTAATGTAGTCCTTAGCTCCCTTATACTAAAGTGCAATCTTAATTACTTTGCCTCCACAGTTATGACTAATCGAGCCCGCATCGTTTCTTTTGTTCTATTATATGCGCCTGTTTCGAAGCTTCGTGCTTCTAGGCACTGTGCATTGCTGTACTTAAACTATTCCTACCATTTTTTGTGTTCTACCTCCATCATGCTTTACGTCTGTTTCCACTAGTTCGATCGTCGAACTAGTGAGAATATTTTTCTCATTTGTTCGACCGTCGAACCACGAAGTTTTTTTTTTTAATTTTGTCGACCGTCAAAATTATTTTGATCGAGACACAAAACATTAAAATAAAATTTAAAAATACGCTTGTTTAGTTAAAAAACGGTTTGTATTTATCTATACTTTTAATATGTTTGCACATCTGTAGTCTGTACCATATCCTTGATCAAATACATAATTTATTATTGATGGTCCTTTCTGTTCTCGATTATAAAAGTAATCTATTAAATACACTACTAGATTATTATCCGTATCTCGGGATTCGGTTGTGAGCCATCGTAGCGAGCGGTTGTCTCGGCTGTGTTCTGACAAAAAAAAAAAAAACTTGCGCGACACGTGCGCCAATCCTGCGCCTAGTTTCGGACAACGAAGGGATAAGTGTTTAAGAAACTGCTAGTGTGCCCTGTGTCGCGAAATTCAATTCTTTGGAACTGTACACCTACATACATGCGAGGAACTGCTTGCCTGCCTTCGAATTTGGGCTTCGAATTTGGGCACAACAGATCCAGACTGGATCTGTTGTGATCAAGTTTCATTGTCCAGCTTAACTGTTTTTGTTAATGCCAAAAGGCTAAATAAGCCAATCGAACTGAGTTTTGATGTTCAGCTTTAATCTAATTGTGGTTGGGCCTAGTGGGTCAGCAGGGTCGTGAACTTGAGGTTTTGGCGGTTCCCATTTCAAGAGATATTCTGGTGAAGGGTTTTTGTAGGATGTAATTAATTCAAAACAAAACGAACGCTGTCGATTTAGATTTCGTACAAGAACTTATTACCTTGACCTAGACACTAACCTATCATATGTTAACAATTGTAGCATTTAAACATAAGATGTAAACGTGTGTTCTAACTTGAAAAGGGCGGGAAGAGTTACTGAGAAACCTTCAACCGTAATTACTACAGAAACTATATCTAATGAGGTAGCTTCAACAACAGACGAAATAAACACAACTGAAGACGTAACAGCAGATAAAGAAACAACTGAACAATCAAGCTCTGAACGACCAGCAACTGAAGAAGACATAGACCTACCAGATACAAAAGAAAAAGATACATACGAATATGTTGAATGTGAGGAACAAGCTACTGAGCAATCAACCACTGAACAAACAGCAAACGAAGTAGTAATAATAGAATCTGATGAAGCAGGATCTTATGAATATGTTGATTCTCAACAAGAACAAGAAACAATTGGACAACCACAATCGCAGCAAGATTCAGAACCAGAGAAACCAGAAACTACTGAAGAACCAAAGTCTGATGAGGAATCTGTTGTATGTAATGAAGAGAAACCAGATATTGTTAGGGAAGAAACATCCTCAGAAGCTGTAAGTACTGAAAAGATAACCACAGAAGGTGATGTTACAAAAGAGATAACCACAGAAGGTGATGTTACAAAAGAGATAACCACAGAAGGTGATGATACGGAGGAAGTAGAATCAGAGCAAGTGGAAACTATTGAAGAACATAATAATGATGAAGAATCTGTAGAACAACCAGATACTGTTGAGGAAGAAACAACCACAGAAGCTGACAGTACTGAACAGACAACCACAGAAGGTGATGTTACGGAAGAGACAACCACAGAAGGTGACGATTCGGAAGAAGTAGAATCAAGGCAACCAGAATCTATTGAAAAGCCGAATGATATTAAAGAATCCGTCAATTTTTATAAAGAAGAACCAGAAAAAGTTGAAGAACAAGCTACGAATCAGACAATTACTGAAGCTGACGGTACTGAACAAAGAACTATAGATGCTGAAAGTTCTGAAGATGAAATATTCGAAGAGTATAATGACAAGCCAATAGATGATAATAAAGCAACTGAGAACTGCAAAGAAAAGGAAGTCTACGAGTATCAATATGATGATAAATCTTCTGATAAAGCAAAGGCTGATCAAACAACCAATGACTATGAATCAAAGAAAGATTTCTATCATGATGCTAGTGAGCAACCGAACACTATAGTTATTTATGAAGAGACTTCAACAACACTATCAACTGAACAGGAAACAACGACAGAAGAATTAACAACGGATAAACCAACAACAACCACTACTCAGGAAATAACAGCAGAGCAGAGTACCACTGAACTACAATCTTCAACTAAAAGGGAACAAATAGAAACAACGGAATTGCCAGCAATAGAGGAAGAAATAACTACTACAGAACAACAGTCGAGTACCAAAGATACAACAACAACAAAAGTGACAGCCACCGAGCAACAGTCATCTCCCGCTCTGGGTGTAGCGGGAGGGCGTGTCAGACTTTTACTGACTTAAACCCACCCGTGTTCCTTCAGTTGCCTGTGCCAGGGCCACGGTTATCTCTATCGAATTACCCGCGACCCAGAGGCGTCGGCCCTATCGGACCCCGTCATTTTGTGCTGACATCTCTTTGAGACGCGCGTGGAACACGACGCGCCGTCGACCCGGGCCTGGTCCCTACCGGACGACGAGCTACCCATGGCTCGCCGTCCGCAAGCCCGCGCCTACGGTGGCCGGGAATCTGCTTACGATTACCGACGCCCAGGGCATCTCCTGCGGCGACTAGGGGCGTGAGGGCGCAAGGCTCTCTCCCTCACGCGCTCCACCTCCTCCTTCGCGAGCATTACTGCTTCGCAGAAGGAGGTGACGGCTTTCCATTCTCTCTCGCTCCGTACCATGGCATGGACCAGGGCCGGACGCGAGAGATCGCCGCCGCCGATCGCCTCCGCGAGGACATTGCGGTGCTCCGCCCAAGCTAAGCATACCTCCACCGTATGCACCACCGTGTCCAACAAATATAAAATACTGGATCTACGTATTAGAGAGAGAGAGTCACTGAGTTTAAATATCTTGGGCACGTTCTTACCGACATGCCATGCCATGGTGACATTGAAAGGGAGCGTAGGGCTCTGGCGGTCAGGGGTAATATGTTGGCACGAAGATTTGCTCGGTGTACTGACCAAGTGAAGATATCACTTTTTAAAGCTTATTGTCAGGGTTTGTACACCGGTAATCTTTGGGTCAACTACTCGAAAAGGTCGCTGGATGTTCTACGCATCGAATACAATAATGTATTTAGGATGCTGTTGCGACTGCCTCACCGGTGGATTCCATTCCATCATCCGCAAAAAAACGGCCTCACTCCTGAGCAGAATAAGAGGCAGTCACAATAGCATCCTGAAAGCTGTGGCGGCAGACACTTCCTCATCAATAATAAGGCAATTTGTGAGAAGACTTATACCCTAGTCTCATATATATCTCGTTATGTCTAGTTTGGTGGGTGGTCTTCTCGTGAATTCGTCTTTAGTTTTAAGTTACTAACAATAGTGTTTTTAAGTGCAACTGTTACTAACAATTTATGGATCTTTTTTAGTTGTCCGAAATTAAATGATTTATTATTATTAAGAAGCAACAACTTAAGCCGCAGAGCCCAAGCCTCCAGGACTGCAAGCTGTCAAATTCGAAACTGAAGTTCTAATTCCGAAGGCGAGAGGGAAATATTGTATGACTCAAGTTCGTCAAGGTAAGTTTCTTCTTCACTTCTTTTGTAGGTTTTTTTATGTACGCTGGAGAACGAAAGGATTTAGCAAATTTTCAATTTATCTGGACTGACATTTTCATTCAAAATGTAGTTACGCAATCAGGGTACTGTACCCTAATTGCGTAATACGCGATCAATCGGAATCTGAATCGTTTTGAAAAAGATTGCTAATACATTGCTTCACAAGTTCGATAGAAAAATCTTCCATGGTCAGACAAAGCGTAATGGAATTTTTCATTCGAATAATGGATGACGTTGCGTGATACTAATGTCTGCGGAAGAAAAACTATATTCTTCCGCAGACATAATGAACGCTCTTGAAACGAATATGCGTCTAAAATTCGTGTAGCGGAGAGGAAATTTGAGCTGTGTGTAGCGGAGATGTGAGGTGTGAGAGCTCGATATTAGTCAAGTGCGTGAGGAGAAGGCAGCGGGGAAAGGGACTCGCGAGCGCGGACGCCGGCGCCGCGTTTCGCCGCAGCCCGGCCGCCCGACTACACAAATCTCCGCTTTGCCGAGCCGCTTGTCAGCTCACGGCACAAAATTCTATAGAAAGACGAGACATCTCTTCTCCTCTCCGCTTGATCCATTTCCCCCGAAGGTTAATCCGTTAAGCTTCGGTGGAAATAGATCAGTTGGTTTTTCAAAACACGTCTGTCGTCTCCGCTCCTCTCGTAAGTTGTTTCCTATCACTGAAATAGTTTTCTAGAAATCACTTATTTTGTTTCTTACAAATATCTAAAAAAAAATAGACGTCCTGGCGTCCTAGGGTAAACATAATAGTACATTATGATATAAGTGCGGTAAGTTGAAAATTACAGCCGAGGTGATATTGCTATTATATATTTCCTCGCAAATATGTAATAAAACGTCGCATGACTTACGTGCGCTTTGATAATTACAGCCTCTGCTTTCTTGTAGCCCTCGCCTACGGCTCGGGCTAGCAATATTGCCTCGGCTCTGATTTTCAACTTACAGCACTTATATCATAATGTACTATTTCAACACAGTTGCTCATAAAGCGGCTCTTATTACTGTACATTACCGCACTCGTGATTTATATTTTAGTTTTTTTTTCTTTCATCTCCGTAAAGAGTTTTTATGTCTAAATACAATGAATATTTTTATCATCTCCGACATATACCCAAGAAAATGAAAACAACATCACACAAACTGTAAAAATGCCAACAAAAACTGATGGGTATCATTTTGAGAATTGTTATTTCACGAATTGTTTCAATAATTATAGATAATTACAATAATTACAATACGAGTCTGTTTTTTTTTCTTCGTGTGTTGAAAAACGTCGTGTGACACGCGTGTGCATAGATCATTACCCACTCGGCTCCCTAATCGCCAATAGAGCCAAAGTATGCGTCCCTATAACGTGTTGACAACTATTTGTTTGTTATGGACAGATAGAATTGTACTATCTATCATCTGTAGCGACCTGTCTGTGTTGAACGTTAGAAGGCTGGTTACAAAAGGAGAATGTTCTCGTGCGTGTATTAGGCCCATCAAGTGTTAAATAACTGGCACACAGGTAGAGTATGTAGTAAAAAGAGACAATGATCTACAAAGCCGAGCTTTTTTCCAAAATTCATTATCATTATTTATCTAGCCTTTTCTAAACTGTCTTGAGGTCGGCTTCTGATCTAACCGAATGCAGCATATAAGTACTTTACGTAGTTGTAAATTGGGACTTGGTGCCTTAGTAAATAAATAAATAAAGGCGTCGTACAATCGACCGCACGTCGGTGGTGACTCTGGACTTTGAGCTGATCTAGCGAAGTGTGGAGTTTCATTAGAATAAAGGAGCAAACTTATACTGGTTTTTTTATCACTGCCGAGCGGCCAATTGTACGTAGTAGGTAGTCTATGGGCTAGCGGAGTAACACACCAACAGTAGACACAAACAAATTGTATATGATGTCCCAGGGGACATCAGGCACTGGACTGTTTTATTTTAATTTTATATTCTGAATACGAGGCCTTTAACTACTTTGTATGTACGTAATTTGTTTTTATTTTTTTATAATGAGCGTTTTGTTTGTGCAGCATTAACACATTTTCTTTCTTTCTTTTCTATGATTTGGAATGGACAACCTTTCTGAACGACCGACCTTGACAATTCAAAAGTTGCTTTTAGTTGGTTTATTTGAAAGCTTTGAGTTGTTTCATTTTGACAGTTCAACAACATTCATTGCGCTATTTACATTGTTGAGCTGACACATTTTTCGAACGTATGAAGCAATTAATTAGTAACATCCTTAAAAATAATTCAGTTTGTGATTGATAGTGTGTAACGCAATTAAGGTGCAGTTTCTCGAATGAAATTGATCGCAAAACTAATGTGACTAATTATCAAGTGCGCCTAAACTGCTGCGATTGGCTTTTGATAAACCATTCAACCAATCACGAGCAGTTTACGCGCTTGACAATTTATAAATAAAATACAAAAAAAATTCAGACAAAAAAGTCCATAGGCAAGGCAAGGTTGTTTTGTTAGTTACAAGAATTTTGCTTATAACTAATTTTAGTAGTTTAAAAGTAAAAAGAAACTAGACATACCATCTAAATGCTCAGTACGCTCATCGGTCTCGCAACACATGGAGTTCAGTGGACCCACTGAGCAGAACAGTATCGGTTCTCTCGCCAATCATCCTTAGGACACTATTCGAGCTCCCCAGTACTCGTCGCACTTTGTGACTTTTTTACGCATAATTGCGTAGTAATCATCTACGCTGGCGTCAGCAAAGATGCCAGATGCACTGCAATATCGAGAGAGCCGAAACAGAGCCCTGAATCCATTAAAATCAAAAGTCATTCATTCAAATTAGGCTGGCACTTTTCGAAAGTCAAAATTACATAAGACAGTCCCCCTTCACCACTTCCTGGTGCTTTAGCTGGAAAGAAAAAGTGGCGCAACAAACTCACCAGCAGCGGCAGCAGCGCAGCTGTCTGTTCGGCTAGAAGAACTGGATTTTATACAATTGTAAGTAATTACCAAAATATTAAATTAAATTAATTGCCATACAGCTAGCCACGCCAATACCAAAAACAAAAAGTAAATAAAATTTAATACATAAATAAAAGCCTCTAGGCCTAAAGGGCGTGGCAGCTTACATATGCAACACTGGACTATCAAAATAAAATAAATTAACAGAACAATTACTGTAACAATAATAAAACCATAGACAGCAAGACGACAGTCACCACAAGCAGCACCCGTTCAAGAGCATAACGCAAAGATTTGCCATTACCCCCCTCGCCATATTTGAGTGAAGGAGGAAACCCGACCCCCGACGCTACCGCAAGCAGTGACATCTAAGTGAGCATTGACGAACTTGCTGTCGGTTGCTCAGGCAAGAATAATATGATCAATTGTCGAGGTCGCTAGCTAACCTCATATTGCAATACAGCTCATTAAAAAACTGTAATGAGTAGATCATGTCAATAATAAATGAAGATAACAAAATAATTTACTTATACCGTCAAATAAAATAAAAAACAACATTTGAACTTATATACCCTGTCCGTAGGTAAGCTGATTCTGGAGAAAGAACACGAACATTGTCTTGAGTAAGGCACAGCGACTAACTGTTCTTATCGACGCGCAGGATTGATTATGGACGCGCAGGGCATTGCAGGCTTTTTGTGTAAAGTTTGCCCAAAGGCCGCTCGTGTAATTTATCCCATTAATTTTGCGATGATTTTCACTCCAGAAACTGGCCCTATATCTTTGTAGGGTTATTTTTTTTAAATAAAACAACGATGTAATAGTTATAAAATTAATTCATTTATTAAAATTTCATTGTAAAATGATTTCTCATTTGGAAATTACTCTTATATATCATGTTTCATTACACCACTTGTCAATCTTAAAACTTACACAATCGTTGGCAGACACGCAATACCTGTAACAGAATGAAATAAATATTACACACACATATCATCGAGGCTGTATTCTCCGAAGGGGGTAGGCAGACGTGGACAACTACACAAGGCTCTGAACCGGTCAATAAAATACCGGTTAGTATCGTTTGATTTTAGTTTTGCTCCGAACTATTCTTAGAAACGTGAACGTTTTAAGAACTTTATTTTCACCTAAATTAACCGAATATTTGATGAGTGCCGTGTCAATACTGACACGGCACTCATCAAATATTCGGTTAATTTAGGTGAAAATAAAGTTTAAAACTTTGCTTTGTAAAACGTCCGTCCCGAAACAAAAAATCTTACTACTGAATAAAAACTGAACGGCGTTAGTTTATCGTGCGTCCGTATTTTAAACCGGTTGATTCAGGTTGGTCTAAACCGTTTAAACATTTATGTAGACTCCTGCAAATACCGAATAAAAATACCGTATATTCGAACGAAACCTAATGTAAAGGTAGGCTCAGATACTGGATTCCGGTACCTGAACCTTGTACTACACCCACATTTCGACAGTTATGCTTAAGTCCCATGTAATAGGGGGCGAGCCTATTGCCATCAACCGGAAACAAATGTGGACACCACAGGCAGGCGAGGGCTACTGCATTATCAGCTTAAAATTTTCCAACTGCTAGGACACTTGTCTCTGTGATAGTGGGCAGTAATCCACCACGCAGGCACAGTGCGGGTTGGTCGACGTCTCAATTCTTTGAATTGTTGGTTCTAGAATGTCCTTAAGATGTTTTCTGATCTAAAATCGGTAAAGGCTATGACTGAGAAATTCGTAATGGAATATACCGATATTACGGCCTCATCTGGGGAGTACCCAGGACGCCACGCTCGTGCGATCGCGTGCGCCCCAGCGATCACTAGATCAAAGAGGGATTTGTTGTAAATACATTTACAATCTTGCCAACGAGAGAACTACAACTAAGAGGCATTGACGTTTTAAAAATTGCAACTAGTTCACTGCAAAGACCAAAAAGCATTGAAATATTTATGTGCAGGCAATTTCATATCAACGAAGTTCTTTTTTCTAGAGATAAATTATATAGCATGGTTTTGGCTTACTACAATTTCAAGCATTGAATCGGTGGGCTGATTCTTTGGAAGTCAACCAAACTAAAAGTAGGATAGTTGGAATTGCTGTCATCACTCTGTGGTTAGGCGATCAGTTTAGGTATTTTGTTGACAACAATACGAACAAGTAAGCAGCTTATTAAAATCACCGCGATCAATAAAATACAAAATTAAGGCCATGTTTTACCATATACGATTAACTTACTTGGAATTACTTTCTATTCCATTTTTCAATTTGATCGGTAAGTAGTGCCAATTCAGACATTAATGACATTAGTTTTTTTTATGTTCATCGATATTTTTATCAATTGTGGACCGATTTTTGATACTCTATTCAGAATCAGAATCAGAATCAGTATGCTTTATTTGTAAACATAGGTCAAATTACAACAGAGTGTGAGATGTTACAGACAGGTAGATCTTCTATGTTTTGCACAAAGGCGTACAAATCTAATGAATTATGTATAAATAACACTATTTACTATTTACCATACATTTAACATATAACATATCATTAAGTGGTAGAATTACGTAAACTTTCACATCAGTAAGAAAGTCAATATTAAAAGGCATAAAAATATAAAAATACAATCAATTAAAATAAATGTCAAATAGATTAATATAAGTGTCCTAATAATGTTAATGTCAAACAAGATTCAAGATCCTCAAAATAGGTGAGGTGTTGTACAATTTTCAGAGGCAGTAATTATAGAATCGTCGTCTAGATAGTCCTTTAGCGAGTAATAGCATTTATTTATCAAAATTCTTAATAGTTCTTTTTTGAAATTGTCCAGATTTAGCGTTTTTATTTTTTCAGGTAGTTTGTTAAATATTTTTTTGGCCATACAGAAGGTACTTTTATTCATAAGTGCCGTTTTGCCATGAGTCACTTCGAGTTCTGACTTATTTTTATCGCGTAATTTTCTGTATTAACTTTTAGTAGCTATTTTGTACAATGAGTTGTTAGATTTGACAAACACATTTGTTTCGTAAATGTACAATGATGGCAAGGTAAGAATTTTTAGACGTATAAAGAACGGTTGACAACTGTCTGTGCTGTTAAGGTCACACATAGCTCTGACACATCTTTTTTGGGCTCTAAATACGAGTTCTCTATCCACAGAATTGCCCCAGTATATCACGCCATATCTGAGAGTTGATGCAACATAGCCGTGATAGGCTGTTAGTACGGATTCTAGGCTCACGGTTTTTGATAAGTTGTAGAGAAAAACCAAAAAACAAACTGAATATGAATCAGTTGCAAATACCCCCCCCCCCCCCCATATCAAGCAGAAAACAGCGCTGGCGCTGCCCATACCATAATCAGCGTATAATGTTCGCACTGCTGTGATACAAGCCTCTTCTCTATTAGAGGGTGCTGAACATCATCATCGTTTCAGCCAAAATATGTCTACTGCTCGCCACAGACTTCCCCCAAAAGCCACCACAATTGGTGTAAGAACACAGAACGAGACGATGGAGGTTTTGTTGTCTTAAATCTGGGGGGCGAAAAGTGTCCGCAAAGGGTTAAAGTAACTCCCACTAACCTTATTCAACAGCCGACGCATCCAAACTAACATAACTGGCCCCCATATTTTCTCTATGACGCGTAGAAACTACATGTTTTTTCGCAGTCTCCCCCTCCTCGACATCAGAGTCACAAACACCACACTTCAGACACCCAAATTGATAATACACATATTTGTTCCGAAGCAACATATTTAAGTTATGCTTTAGCTCCAAATAGAAGCGGAAGATGCTCTCAATTGCCGGCTTCTCTTTGAAATGTCCAGCGTATACTAAGTGAGTTAAAAGGGACCGGATAGAGTTGAAAACTCCCTTGCAATCAACGCATGTGAAGCTAGAACCTTCGCTGTGTAGGATATGGTTCCCTTTCATGTACACGCTGATAATATCTCCCTTGTTCGCGTTGACTTTAGCATCAGCAACAGCAGTTTGGTGATCAATGCTGCTAAAGACATGTTTAACCGCTTCATTCGCATCTTGGAACGTTACATCACACACTTCGCATTTCAAGTCAACGTTCACTTTGTTTGCTGTCAGAAGTTCTCGATCAACATCATTGTATAACGCAGAACGGATCAATTTCGAGATAGTCTCGAAATGGGAAGCGCTTTCAAAGTGTTCAACCATCGCTGAGATTGATGGGACGGCCACGAAATCCGGGCAGATGGTGCAAACGTAAAAATTGCCGAAGCTAGCAAAATATTCAGAAGGGCGACAATGATTTTTGTAGAGCATCGACAGCTTCCGAGGCGCCGCGTTCCTCAAATGCTTCTTTTGACGAATATGATTGAAGAGCACCTGTCTAGGCCCCTTCAAAGTCATATCGCAGCAGGTACAATAGTTCCCGATCTTCCCCGAAGGCTTGATAAAGTTCTCTATTATGACATGGTCACGATTATTATGCGGCTTACCGACACTAGCTAAGTACTTTGTCCAGTTCAAATCTTTCGGTCCCCATTCTTCAGGGATTGAGCGATCGGGGTCAGTCTCCTTAGTACGAATGTAAAGCTCGTCCGAAAGTTTAGCAAGATGCTTCTCGTCAAGAATATGCAAAATGGATGCTTCGATGGAATCGATCGAAGTTTTGCACAGACGGCAATACAATCCGTTAGGAGTATAAGTTATATCATGGCTGAGAAGAAACTTATCATTCATCTCTTTGATTTTCTCTATGGAAGGTTCAGTCAATGAGAAAGAAATACTTTTATCAGATTGCAAGATGCAGGAAAGGTTGTGAATATGAGTTTCACTAAACACGTGGTTCAAAACACTATCATAATGGAATCGTAGAGTATAATACTCGCAAGCGATGCAAAAGAATGCTAATTTTCCAGTTCTGTCATCAATTAACGACAACAACTTATGGTTGACGAGTAACTTGACAATCAGGGCCTCAATAGGCCCGTAGTAACGATACTTCTTTGCCAGATTCTTCGGCTTTTCAGCTGCTTGTTCGGTCTCGTCGTTATCAATATTCTTGTTTGCATCGGCAGCGAAATTCTGGTAAACATTATCCTTAATACTCATAATAATAGGAGCTACAGAAGACGTTTGTGTTGAAAAGTCAATAGTTGAGACATCGGAACATAACTTGTCGTATAGCTCTTGATAGAATTTAAGCGCAGCATCGACGCTTGCTTCCGAAGCGTCCGGGAGATGCTTCATCAATGCAGAGCTGAGTTTAGACGAGAAATTTCGTTCCAATCTCTCGACCGGTTTGGTTAAGCTAAGTTCTTTGATCTTCGGCAGTGGAGTTTCTCCCATGGCGGAAAGACGTCGAGACATGTTTGGCAGAAGGATTGGCTCGGCAACATCAATACTAGCCCGTTTCAACTTAGGCAAGTGGGCGTCCGAGTTAAAGTGTTTCTGAAGCGATTCCATCAACGGCTCCTCATCGTTCAATTCAATCTCTATGTTACAATCGGTGCAAATGTGCACCTGCTTCGCGTCTTCAGAAGATAAATTAAATAACTCAGCTTTCAACAATTCAGGAACTTCGCTGACGGGAAGACTGTTGAACCTCTGTCTTTGGAGGTTGCTCTTCTTCTCCGTAGTAAATATATATTCAACTTCGACATAATCTCGTTTTTGTAAATAAATCTTTTTGTGCGTAGAGTCTAGGCTACGTAAATAGGCGAGAAGTGTTTTGTTTTGTTGCGTCAAAGGATGGTTGACGACGTTTTGGAAGTGTCTCGCAAGACGTTTTATGTCTTCGGATTTTCGAAAGGATAATACAGTGAGGTTTTCCATTGTTGTGATGAACTTACTGTCAACCCACTACTGAATGCCTAGTATCTTGAAACCAAGAATATTGGCCGCGCTTATAAAAGCTTATAATAACAGTTTTGAAGTAATTTGCTGTCGTGTTCTGCCCGTACTATTCCGAATAGTAATTTTGAGTACCCAAAATTAGTTTGTTAGGATTTGGACTTGAAAATAAAATGGTGAATTTTTGTTGATTTGAGTATCACTGCATTTCAAGATCTGGAAAGAGGAGAAAACAAAGAATTAAAACATAGATAAATTCTAAAATTATCATCGTCAACAACACATAATTATCAGTAGGGTATCGTAAACGATAGAGCTAAAACTGGGAGACTAATCTCAAAATACAATACGCAGTGTCCATGGAGTTTCTTGCCCGTTCTTCTCCACACCTACTACTCTATGGAATGGGCAACTAGCTTCATCTTTCTGACCGACCGACCTTGACAGTTTAAAGTTCCTGTAATTGGTCTATTTGAAATAAATGCTTTAAGTTTTGATTTTGGAAGCCACCATAAGGCAGGTGAAAGTTCGTTTCGGGTTCGTAGAGCGTTGTCTCGTAGTTTCCCTTATATGCCTTCTTAACGGACGCGTACTATCAAAATTCTTGACGGCTCACGTACACATCAAGCTTTTAGAAAGAGACGTAAGGGTATGAGCGACAAACACGACGCTCTACAAAGCCGAACGAGTTCTAGAACTTTGGATGCCATATAAGCAGCCATCAACTGTAACAATTTAAATTCATATATACATAAAGTCACGCCACGCCTTCTTCCCAGAAACTACAGACTTACATACTCCTTTTGTTTCGTTTACGTTCATGGATCATACACGTACGCCGGTTGCTAATCAGATATTACACATCAGACCTTTCTAAAGAATATCACCAATATTGCCAATGCGTCTCCTCCCGGCGTTTCCACTTACATCTGCCTTGTAAACACCTTTTGTTAGTCGCCTTTCATTAATCTTCTCAACATGGCCAGACCATCTGAGCGCTTTTCAATTTTTGTCACTACATCTTCTTTTAAACCGCAACGTTGCCTCACACAAATCACTCCTCAGTTTAAATTCACCATTTTATTTATTCATGTATGTCAAGCTCATGTTTGCTCAACGCGTTTGTGTAGATAAAACTGAAGTCTTGAACAACATTTATTCGTTTAAAATCATATTTATAAGGAAAACAACAGTTTCAATTCAAACAGATTTAAGGTAAAATAGTTTTCCTATAGTAAAAACATCGACATTTTAAATTATCATTGCAAATAACGCGATCGTGCCGAAGTAGGTAGCGTTATTTTAGAAAAACAGTACACGTGTCCGGAGATCGGATCAGTATTCGTAGATCTTCGACAGTCAGAATCCCCAAAAGTCTGACAACCAGTCTTACCAAGGAGTATCGTGTATAGCTGACAAAGTCAATATCAAAGTCGAAGTCAATGTCAAAGTCAATGTCAAAGCATTTATTTCAAATAGGCACTAAAAGGCACCGTTGAACGTCAACATTTTCATTTAAATAGAATTGATTCTAGGTCGCGGTGAACTCTGTTATACTGGAAGCTGACATAGTTGAGAAAGGGTTAGGCAGAAACTAAATAACGTTACGTAAGTACCTACATTAGATATTCCTTTAGCTTCGTCTGTCTCGCGCGTCAGTTGCGAATATGTTTTACGCAGCTTGCACCTTGTTAAAATACATAAAGAAACGATCGTTGTATATCTTTCTAGCGTCCCCCGCCGCTTGCAGGCTTATCTTAATCCTCTGCTATTATAAATGCGATGTTTGTTCATAACATTTTCACGCCCGATCATCATGAAGTTTTGTATATACGTGGTCAGGGGTACAGCAAAGGACATAGGGTACCTTTCATCCAGAAAAAAACATACTGTTCCTGATGGAAAGACCAATAGCTTTCGACGGACACAATAGGCATGATGACAATATTTTTTTCATTTCAACAAAATTTTGTTTCCAACTAGTGCAAACAATATTAGAGAAAGAGTAAAAGCTTAAAAAGTTTTAAAATTAACTGTTAGACAAGGACAGCACTATCGTAGAAGTGACGTCACGACTATGTAGCTTCTTAATAGCGGTATGCATTGTCCGTACCGCGCGACAAGGACGGGACATCCCTTCCAAAAACGTTTAAAGCGTGCAGCTTCTTCATATTTCCATAGATTTTGCCGATTTTTTCAATTATCTCATTTTTACTGCTATAATGATGCTGATATAATCCTCTTATTTGCATACTACAAATTAGAGGATTATATCCTAGATAAGAATGCTTGGAAACATGCTGTAGGCTTACTCTTGAAATCAATCTCATTCTCGATTCTATTCCAATCCGATTCCGATTTCAATTCCAATCTTCAGAAAATTGGTACTCTTGAACGAAGTCGAGATTGAGATCGGAATCGACTGCATGATCGACTACACTGACTGACATGGGGTGGCCATACAAATCGAAACGTTTATTACCAAATTTAAAATTATTGATTAGCTTGTTAAATCTATAAATAAATTTGTTTTAATATTTATTTTAAGATTTGCTATCATTTAAGAGTTCTTAGCTTGCAATTATATGTACTTTAACACTAAATATTAAGGCAGCAGTGGATCATTGTGTATATCATTGCCAACGTTACAGAGATTTAAAAAAAAACTTTCCTTGTATTTGTCAATGTCGTCCACTTTAGAAATCTCGTAAAAACTGTGAATTATTATTGTTGTGATAAACAAAAGTTTCTAAGCGATGTTATCTAAAAGTTTTCAAGTGCTAAACACTTTGGATCGTATCAAAGTATGTTTCTATGCACAAGTTCAAGTTATTTGTACTGCATTCAACCGAGCAAGACGAAAATATCAAGGTAACGCCACAATTGTATTTAATATTGTTTAAATTTTAATAATAAACAATTTGGATAATACAAAAATTCATTGTTCTTACAGGATGAGTAGGCCAACAAATCAACAGCTGGAGACTCTTGCAGATTTCCTGGTACAGAATCCCGGAATTGCGAAGGGGCTTTTGCGCACTGCTCATGGTAAGCAGCAGACTAAAAGGAAATGGGACGAGATAGCAGTAACCTTAAATGCACTAGGCGGTGCGCAGAAAGATGGCAAAGGCTGGGCTAAGGTACAATCTCACAGTAATAAAATTTTTTTTAACGTTTTTGTATGGCAAAGTTACAATAATTGGTACATTTATTTCCTTTTTAGACTTGGACGGACAAAAAGTTTGGTCTCAAGAAAACTTGTGCCCAGCATGCTCAGTCGATGAGGCGTACAGGTGGTGGGTCTGCGAAGAATTTACCTGCATTAACACCCATCGAGCAACGCCTAGTAGCAATAATGGGGGGCCATAAATTTGCTGCAGGAGACAGCCATGTTGCTGCCAATCCGTTTCCATCCACAGTAAGTGAGATTAATTAAATATTTTAGTATGTAATTGTAAACTTGATAAAAAAAAATCACCTTCATAATGAAATACTTATACTATAATATGTAAAATAATTGCAGAGCCAAAGCCAGAATGACATCTTATTAGAAATGGTTCTTCCAACCCAAGACATGGAAACAAATGAATTGGAGTATCATGCTTCTCCCGGCCAAAATGTGGAGACTGTGAGAGGTAATTTTTTTTCAAATTATGTATATCGTCTTTCATGATGATGTAACTTTCTTATAATTATTGTTATTTATTTTATTCGTCAGTTTCACCAACAAGAGAACGTAGTCCTAGAAGACCCAGCCTGCCCTCGGGACAGGGTGTCAGATCAAGGACTATGTTAGATCAAGACCGGGAGAGATTCACAGAGATAGAGAGAAAGAGGGTTGAAGCAGAAACTGTCACAGCGAGGGCCTTATCTCAAGCTGTAGAACAGATGGAGGGACTCTCAGCAGCCATAAGAGAAGGCTCTCAAACTGTGGCAAATGCCCTTAATAACATTGCTGATGCCCTGAGGCAAAATAGGCAGTAATTATATATAAGCTATTCTTATTTTAGGGTTTTAAGTAGGTACTAGTAAAGTTACATTGTATTATATAAATTTGTTTAATAAATAATAAAAGAGAGTACAAGTCTTGGTCACATAATGTATTTACATAGCTATATTAATTAATTTAAGCTATTCTCTTACTGTAGGGTTTCAAGTAGGTACTTGTAAAGTTTCGTTGTATTATATAATGTTTAATAAATAATAAGAGAGTACATTTCTTGGTCACATAATTTATTTACCTATCTATATTAAAATAATAATGAAATAAGCTATTCTTACTTTAGGGTTTTAAGTAAGTACTAGTACTGTTACATTGTATTATATAATATTGTTGAATAAATAATAAAAGAGAGTACAAGTCTTGGTAACTTAATGTATTAATCTATCTATATTTATACTTTGTTTACAAAAAAATATATAATTAATTAATTAACAAAATGAGTTTCATTGAATTCGGTTTTTAATTACATACTTAGTCAAAAATTTGTTCTTACATAACACTAATATTAATGAAGATGCCGAGCTGTCCACAGTTCTTGTACAAACTGTGCACGAGCCTCGCGACCCCTGCTCAGCTCAACAGAGACAGAACCTCGATCTACCTCTAAGTCAGGTAGTGCTAGTTGTATTTCACCCATGGGTGGTATGGCATCCACGTTATCATCTAGACCCAATCTTGCTCTGTTACAAATGTTGTGTAAAACACAGCATGCATTTATAATTTTAGCAGCTGTGTCTGGATGATAATGAAGTACTCTATGGCCCAGGAGACATCTCCATCTATTTTTTAAAACCCCAATTGTTCGCTCAACAGTATTGCGAGCCACACAATGCAGATTAGTGTAGTACTCTTCAGCTGAGCCTAGCGGTGCATCCACTATTGGGGTCATCATATATTCCCTTTAAGGATAGCCGGAATCACCTGTAATTATAAAATGATTAAGTTATTAAAATCTATACAAAACATAATGCAGACCTAGTACATTAATTTAAAACACTGTATGCAATGCTTACCAAGTAAAAAAACTCTTTCTCCTGTATTTATTAAATTGGATATGTGATTCTTAACAGGATGTTGGTTCCAAACAAAAGTATCATGTGAGGCTCCACCAAATGACGAATCTACACTCAGTATATTGAGATCCGCATCACAAATCTGTAAAAGAAATACTTTTTATAGAAAGTTACAGTTACTCTAATAGTTAATAACTAGATAAATAACCTACATTACTCACAATTAAAACATTTCTCGAGTGGAAACCTTTTCTGTTGTAAAACCGCTCCTCATTTTGTGATGGTCTTACAATAGCCACATGAGTACCATCAATACATCCTGTGACTGCAGGAATTTTAAATTTTTCATAAAACCTGAAATTAAGTTATTATTATCGTAATAATCATAACAAATAAGTTGAAAATAAACATCAAATATAAAAAGCAACATATCAAAAGTATTGAATGATAGGTACTATATAATATTTAGGTAAAAGAAGTACCTTTGTTTAATTAAGTCTCGTTGTAGTCGAGTCTGTGGAAACTTCAGCCATTTATTTAAAATATCATTTGAATTAAGAGCCTTTGTAACTTCTCTTATAGCTCTTGAGACTGATTGTTGGGACATCATTGTACCTTGTGTCCCAACTACTAATCTTTGGTAGCTGCCTGTGGCGTAAAATGAAAGAGCCACTAAAACCTAAAGAATAAAATTAGTATTAATATTGACATAAATAAAATACCATGTGAAAATGGAATTGCTAGTTTACAAACCTTATATTTTCTTGGTATGTCGCTACGGGGAGTAGGCTGGGGCATCAAAGGTTCTAAATCCTTATAGATCACTTCGAAAAGCTCCTTATCTACTCGGTAATTTTTCCTAAATTCATCGTCAGTCATGGCAAACGCGTTGTCTGCATAACGCGCCATTCGTCTCAAATTCCGCCTTTGTCTCATATCTAACTTATGAGCATTGTCCAAAATATCACAAATAAGTTCTAAACGTGCCATTATTCACAGTAAAAACTTCACAAATCAAGTCACAATAACAAACTCGATCCCGAAAAAGTAGACTTTTTGAAATCGTTCAACTTTGACACAAACACGATTTCAAACTCGATATGTCAACGTCAAAATCTCGTCAAGAGTACCGAAAAAGTGCATCCGATCGCGTCCAGTCGATTTCATTTAGTTCCGAAAAAATCCACCTAATACGATTTCAATCGTGCGCTAGTGTACCATTCAAGAGTGCCAAATGACAAGATCTCGATCCCAATTTCGATTTCAAATTGAGATCGAGTGTCGAGAGTAAGCCTGCTGGTCCTGCTCCATAGGACAATCTAGAGGCTAGACAATATCAAACTAGTTGATTATTAAATTGTATAATTTATTATTTTTACTTAACTCACACACTGACTTATTCCTAGTTAATATTGAAAGTCATTTACTTTTACATTGTTTGTAAATATGTGAGCACCATGTACCTATCACGTGATTGATTTTTACCAATTGTGGTACAGTATTTTTATTCTTGGTGCATCGCCTTCACATAAAAAAATATAATTAATGTATACAAAATATTGTAAAACATTTTAAAAGAGTAACGGTGGAGTTTCTTGTCCCTTCTTCTCCATACGAAACTACATTTTGGAATGGGCGCCTAGAATAAATTCTATTTTAATGTAAATGTTGACGTTCAAAAGTGCCTTTTATGATCCTATTTGAAATAAATGCTTTGATTTGACTATGCCTTCTTTGAAATCACAATAGTGTTTTGAACATTTTTAATAACATTTATCATACCTATTGCTTTAGGACGCTAGATGGCGCTACGTGTCTTTCGAATTATGATTGAATTATATCATTAGAAATTTAAGTAGTGAGTTAAGAGTAAAATTATAAATATAAGTAGATTTCGTTTTGTGAGTTTACAACCTAGATTAACTTATAGGATACTTCTTATCCCGTAGGTTTCCGTGGGATAGTTTCCGACCAAAAGCTAGTATTGTATAATACTATTTACCCGCCCTGCATGGCGCGGTTTTAGCGACATGGCAGAACACCGAGATTTCTTGTATTTCATGTAAGCTTAATAATACAGGGTGTTACAAGACCCATCACATAGCCTTCAACTACGCATTCTGAACATCAAACTAAGTACCTAACATTGTAATAAAACAACTGATGGGAACCGACTTTAACTTTTGCTGTAAAAATTGGCTGTTTGCGGTAGTGCGCAATGTAACACACGCAAGAGATTGTGCTTATGGGTGCATGCAATGGTACAGGGGTCGTGGGGATATTCAAAGTTGTGTTATAACATTAAAAACTTGTTCGTGAAAAACGGCAGTAAAAGTTGTACTTTCGACCTTCAATATCTCCTCCGTAACCAGAACGTTCCCAGAAATGGTCCAGTACAAAAAAAAATACCGTACGAGGAGTACAAGGACTCTCGGCTTCATGACACCCGTTTCAAGTAATAATAAACCTTCCGGAATTCATGATTATCAATTATCTTAATGATGATGAAGAACAAAATCCATTGTGCAATTTAGCAGAACTAAGCGGGTCAAACGTAGACACAAAAAGTGACTTTATTTTACACTATTTAAGAATATGGGTTTAACCACAGTTTCCTGCATGCAAGTATACCTATTTTCTCAATGCATTTCATAATACACGGCAATGAACGGTTTAGCTTGTTACTTTTAGGAGGAAGGCGCCGATGTCTGTCACACAGTTAATACTAGCACAGGCATCGTCAACACTCTGTAAATTGTTTGTTGTGTTTTGTTTAGGATAGATTAGTTGTACCCACATGTGTTTGTGTATTATAACATAATTAATTTGTGAGGGATGTTGTCGAACCTAATATTTGTATTTAATTAAGTAACCGTTATTGTTCTCAAGTAAGCGACATGTTATGTTTTATTGAGAATAAAGTTTCTTTAAACCTGAATTTAGCGTAGTTTTCAGGGAATCTGTGACTCAGGGAGGAGATTTTAACGAGGAAAATAACGCAGGCAAATGCAGCGAGAACTCATAACATGTCTGTATACTATGTTTGTTTAGTTTGTAGGTAAGTCGTAGACACTATTATTACCGTTCAAGCTGCGGGTCGCAGCGCAGAGCATCGAATTTCAATACAAAAAAGACAGTGCGCAAAAACTTCACGATGGTAATGAAAATTTGTTTCGAGGACTGGAGCCGAGTATACCCGATTCAGCGTCACCGAACCGAGCTGACTGTTCAGTTTCGTTCAGAAAGAGCGCAAAGTTTTCACTTCGAAAAGGGCCCGCAGTGTGCGATAATTTAAACAAAATGTACCGTGACATAGGAGCAGTTTGGAATGCTTTGCAGGCCGCTCAAATCCACGTAAGCCGTCATGTTCCACTTTGCTTTGAATGTTGACTTTACTCAAATATTTTGTAATTTTAAACTATTTTAGAAAGTCACTTTGTCAGGTCTCCAAATCGATTTTCGGAGTGTGTCATAACGGTTGCATAATCAGCCTACAATGTTCCCACTGCTCGAACACAGCCTCCGTGAGAGGGTGTGGGCCGTAATCCACCACGCGGGCCCAGTGCGGATTGGTAGATGTCACATATCTAAAATTCAAAGACATGTGACATCTACCAACCCGCACTCTTAGGTTCTTGGACATGCCGGTTTCCGCATGATGTTTTCCTCCACCGTTTTGCACACAATAATTAAAAGTAAAGCGCCTGTCAATGTTCGAGCCACCATGGGCGTAGGTGGCATTTATTTATTTAGTAACATTGTAAAAACCATTTTTTTTTTTAAATTATTCAATACTGTTATTTTTACGTAATTAATATTAAAAACCATAAGGTAAGTTACTAACTGGACGCTTTATATTTTTTATTTTTAAAGGAAATTATTAATCAGATTTTGGTTGTTATTCGAGACCAACGCTGCAGTCAAGATGTTCATAAATATTCTACCATAAATATTCTAACTATACTAAAGGGGGAAAAATTCTTTGAAAGCAAGCTCTGTTACGTAAACAAGAGCTTTAAAGTCTTGAAGCCTGTACAATGCAAAGTTGTGGGCGGCCACCCACATTGTGACATCGTGAGAGGGAAGCCCGCATTGCTGCCCGTGGGGCTTTTCCGACGCTCATATTGATATTCAGTAGGTACTATTAGTTTGGCCGTTTCGAACTCAGTTTAAGGTCCTAATCTGTAGCCCGCCAAATTCAAATTCACGATTGTTCATCCTAACAATTTACATATGAAATATTCTGAAAAATTCTTAGAAGGAATTTTCCCAAGTTTGACGATTGATATGAAATTCAAGATTATTTAGTAAAAATATTATTCCTACAGTCACGAATCGCATTTTTATAAACGCAAAAAAACAGAGCTGGAATTTTCAAAAAAGAGTTTTGCGGGCTACACTTTTGCATGCACCTTAAAACGTCGGGTCAAATACGGACGATATTTAACTGATCCTCAAAAAACTTATTGACCTTTTGATGATGTAAGTTTTCTAGGGTTCCGTAACTCAAAAAAACAGAACCCCTATGCGATCACTTCGTTGTAAGTCCTTCTGAACAGTCTGTCAGAAGAAGATCCTTTCTCAGGAACGCGAGTAGCTATCAAGTTGAAATTAATATCAAATACGTACGTTAATCCTACTAATATTATAAACGCGAAAGTTTCTGAGTGTGGATGGATGTTTGTTACTCTTTCACGGAAAAACTACTTAACGGATTTGGATGAAATTTGGCACATGAAATTTGGGATAGTTTATTATCTGGATTAACACATAGAGTACTTTTTATCCCGATACTCTCACGGGATCAAGATTTATGCGGGTGAAACCGCAGGGAGCAGCTAGTTTGATTCTAAGTCAACGCAATACAAAAATACGACCATCTAAGCATGCGACATATTTTGATACTCGCAGATAAATCAAAAACCTATCCATACACTTCCCGCTGACCTAGAATCATACATTTTTGGCAAGAAGCAAGGTCTCACAACACAAGCAAAGAAAAAAGTCAAAAAAAATTAAATTGTAGTTTTATCACTTTTTTGCGTTAACGAACTTACATTTGTAGCTGGAAAAATGACCGTGACGTATATCGATGTATGGCAGAACATGTTTTTCAAATACAACGTTAAGTTTGTTCTTGGAATAAATTTATCCCTTTCATCGTGCGTGGATGGTCACCGCACTTAACCGCTTTCTTAAATTAAAAAGTCGACTTTTATTAACTGGATGCAGCTGAATACCAGAACTTTACATAGAGCGACTGCCTATCTGTGGTGGCTCCATGGTAACGGTCGCGACTTACGGTTTGTGATGTCATAGGTTCGAACCCAGACAGGCGCTTTACTTAGTGTAAATTATATCATCACCATTGCTCTCAAAACGGTGAAGGAAAACATTTTGAGGAAACCGGCATGTCCTAGAACCAAAAAGTTCGAAGACATGTGACATCTGCCAACCCGACCTGGGCCCTCGTGATGGATTACAGAGAGAAGGCCTCTGTCCAAGCAGTGGGAACGTTATGTGCTGATTATGACTGCTTGTCTGACCAGCACAACCCAGAGAGAGTATCTATGATAAATGATTTTATTTCTGTAAGTAGGTTTGTACAAACACTTTTACACGTCAAACATTTTCTTTAAAACTTCGAGTAGATGAGGTCGGCGTTTCCTATCTGACTACTCTGAGAAGAAAGGCCGAAACAAACTCAGAGGTAACAGTATCTTTTAAAGTCTTCACATAATCTTGGTCAGATCATGTGAAGACCATGTGGATTGATGTCTGAAATGGTCTTTTGAGGAAAGAACCACACAGATTGAGTGGACCTGTCGAGTCAGTGCACGCATTTGTCAGTAATCGTGCAGCTTAAATCATAACATAAGGAGCTCAACAATACCAAGAAAAGACCAATATTAGGTAGGTCGCATAATTACACAAACCGCCAGACCACGATTAAGATTTAAACTAACTGAGATAATAAAAACAACACAAAAGTAAAAAACAATGACCCACATAGTATTAACATTCAGTATAATAACAATCAAATAATACTTAAGTAAGTAAATATTCATGTCATTGTTTATTTTACAGATCATAATTACACACATCAACAGAATCTAGGGATACCTTAATCCTAAATTATTTACGAATTAATAGTTTTAAATCTGTTTAGTTTCTATAAAAAGTTAATATACAGATTGAAACCTCATTTGTTCTATTTTCTAAATTTAGTAAAGTAAATAAAAAAAATAAAAAATTAAAATGCGGCAAAATTGTTAGTATTTCGTTACGCTAAGGTAAATCAAAATTGTTTCATTAACATTAATTAATGAAAAGGGATCAGATTGTTTTTATTTTTTAATTTAACGTGTTGTGTGAGCTTTAATAGTCATGTCACGTCGTCATTTGAGTCAATTTGAAATGTTACGAGCCGTGGGCCGTGGGTTATGTTAGAAAATGGTGCTATTCAACGCGTCGTTGCTGTGGCCCTATACACCAGCCAAAACGTGATATCAAGGTAGTGGTCACGATATCGCAGTACTGGGGATGTGACTGAACGGCACACTGGTAGATATCGTGTTACTACGCAGAGACAGGATCGATATCTCCAAATGACCGCCAGAAGACCACCCAATATCACAGCGATGCAACTAGTACAAAGGCTCTAGGAGAACCACCAGCTGCTGGTAAGCGACCAAACCGTGCGAAGGAGGTTGCATGGTATTGCATGGTTGGTATTCATGCTCGAAGACCGCTCCGTGTTCCAGCATTGCGACGTGGCAATCGCGGTCGGCGGCTTTCGTGGGCTCGGAGCATTTACCATGAAGTGACAAACAATGGTCTTTGGTGCTGTTCACCGATGAGTCCCGGTTTGGGTTTCATCCGGATTCACTAAGAACACACGTTTGGAGATCTCCAGGGAGAGTTAGCTGTCTACGGCACCCTCAGGAGGTCCACTCATACCAAGGCGGGACAATCATGGTGTAGGCAGGAATTCGTCTTGGCGGACGAACCCAGCTCGTTTGAATCCAAGGCAACATGACTGCACAAAAATACCACGAGGAGAGGCACTCATGCACGATAATGCTCCTTCCCATACGGCGCGTCTCGTGTCGGCCGGTCTCCGAGACCACAACATTCATGTTTTGGATTGGCCTGCACAGTCGCCCGACTTAAATCCTATCGAGCATGCCTGGGACATGTTGCAACGAAAAGATTTGAGAGATTTCCCGCCAAATTTGACGACGGAACAACAACTTTACGAACACTTGCAAAGAACATGGGACCTCATAACGCAGCAAGACATTGACAATTTAATTTTAAGTATGAACAATCGATGCCGATGTGCAATTAATGTAAGAGGTGGCAACACTGATTATTAATAATTAGATTTTATAAGTTTTTAAATTTTAATTAAAATTAATAGTTTGATAAGAAGAAAAGAAGTTTTTTATCGTAATAATTTTCTACGGCGATTTAAAAAAAATGTATTTTTATTTAAAACAATAGAATCACGAAACAGTTTTTATTTTTTATTAAAGACCTTAAAATAACCTATCATTCTTCCATTTACTTTAACAAAGAATTCTTCATAGATTTATAGATATTTGATAAAATGTAAAATATCCCTAGATTCTGTTGATGTGTGTATATGAGGACCATGTAGGTAGGTGTCTGAAATAGTCCTTTGAGGAAAGAACCTGTCACTGTCCAGTCAGTGCACGCATTTGTCATTAATCTTGTAGCTCAGAACTGAAGGAGCTCAATGATTCGACGAACAATACCAAAGAAAGGACATTTGGGTAGGCCGCATTGAGTACTCAAACTGCCAGATAATAAATAAAAAAACTAAGATAGAGAAAATATATATAGTGGTCAATGGAAGGTCTTTTATATGGAGATTGTGAGTGCCTACACTGAACACAATCCCACTACTGCACGCGTTGACCCACAGAGTTTTGTTGACTGAAGAATAGACAAATAGCCAGATAGAACAGACAAAATAACTGAGGCCAAGGGAAGCCGAGGGCCAGGAGAAGGACAAAGGCTCTTTGCAGCCTGGAATATTTGTATAAAAAATATGAACTGCAAAATAGCATAACTGACGAAGTTGTTGTCAACATCTTTTTTTAACTTTCCATAAAACAATGGATAGACTAAATTAATGTCGTAGTCAATAATTCTATAACTTAACCTAGAGAGAAAACTGGGTGGGTTATAGCCTTGCTGCCTATTTAATGAAGCTGCACTGGGTACCGCATGGTGGATTGTGGAGTCTTTTTAACAGAGAGGAGGCCTGTGTCCCAGCAGTGGGAATAATCTATGTTCTGTTTGGTTTCCGCACTTAGTCCTTCATGTGGACCATTGTGTGTAGTGGAAATATTATAGGCTGTGTATCGCATATTTACTGTGTTAGGCCCTGTATTTGTCATAAATACAGTGTAGATTGTGGGTTGATGCTAGGGTTGCCAACCCTAATATATAAAATAGTATCCTGCTACATTATAGGCCTAAATACTATCCGTTCCCCGTTGGTCTTGTGGTTGCAAGAGCTACCCTGAGCATGAGGTCCTGGGTTCTTTTCCCAGGTCGGGCAACATGTTACTGGGTTTTTCTATCTAGCATTTCTCAGTAGCAGCCCAGAATCTGGATTCGTGCTTGGTTAAACATTAACATAACTGGCGAAATGTGGGTGTTCGTATAGGTACACCTCTGCCCAAAACTTCGGGGTACAAGGCCTGATTTTGTGTTTTGTACTATCTGTCTTATTCATTAAAAAGTCATGTTTTCTCAAAAACAGTTTGATTGCTAAAATCGGTTAACAAAGTGAATGGCTATAATATGAATAAGACAGTATATTTCTAAGAAAAAAATTTAGTAAGCATAACTACTATTTCATTTCAAAATGGCAAGATGACCGCAATAGGGGCAAGTATTAATCTCTACGGCATTCTGTTTAGAGTGTTATAATTAATAGTTTTGAGACATTAAAAAAACCTACTATAATAGGTTTTAAAAAACCTATTATAGGTTCACAGTAGAAAAAAGGTTATGCATTTCAAAAATAAAATATTTTTGCAACATCCCTATAATTTTTTTATTTTTTTTCTTTGACATCTACTATATTTTTGCAGGCAATGGATATAAAAAAGTTGGCAACCCTAGATGTTTCATCATTTGAGAAAATTTAGGATACAAATAGGGTCATCATTCTCTTGTACAAACATCCCACTTGATTTGGAGTTGGCACAACATATCTTTATCTGTCACATGTTTATATTAGTTGTAATTTTGGTAGTCAACTCTCTTTAGCCACATCGTCTTTCACACAGAGCATCCATTGTTTCTTTGGTCTTCCCCTACTTTAAGAGTAGGGCACATTCATACTCAAAACTTTCCTCAAATCATTGGATACTAATAGGGTGTGCACCCAAAATATTTTGAGGGAGTTAACCAAGGATTGTCTAATTTTGGTCAGATTGTTATATATAACCAATGTGTTGACAGGATGTTTCAAATTGATGGCGGCAGCCATAGATAATGTCAATGAAGTTCTGTATACATAAAAATGAACATGTGGGCCAGTAACATGAAAATCTCTATAAAAATATAATAAAATATGAGTGGTTAACACTTATCTCCTTGTAATAAAAAATAAAATAAATGAACTGAACTGTACCAGATCAAATTTTGAATTTGGAAGGCTAAACATAGACTAAAGATAGACCACATTGTACAGGATAGGCTAAGGCAACATTTCATTCGGCCTGAAGCAATCCTCTTTTATTTCGATTCAAAAAACATAGAACATTGTAAATCCAATATCATAAATTATTTACAATGTGGTCTTTATAAATATGCTAATTTCAACAAAACCATCACAATATCACTTTCAGTGGCGTCTATGTCAGAATTCTTGACTGATAATGCCCATACATCTAAATAAAAATCTATTTATGCAAATGAAACAAATGGACAGAGATAAATCTAGAAAAATGAGGATAAAATGGTTAAATGTTGTTTTTGTATGCGGATAAAAAACAACCACAGATATTATACACTAGATTATATGCATAACAAAGTAATGATTGAGAGTACATACCTACACCCACATAAAATATTCAAAACCTATACAATAGATATATAAAACGAGTCAAATTAATAAGTAATAATAACAAATACCGTTACTCAAACCTCTTTGTTTAACAAATAAAATAAATCACTTTTAAAAAACACGTAAAAATTTAAGGTTATAATGATGAGGCAAATATCATACAAAATATGTTTTTATGTTTAAAAAAAAACGAGAATGTGGAAAATATGTTATTTTTTACCTGAAAGTCTTGATTTTGTGCATGGCAGCGTGTTGCAGCCTAATTCTTTTTTATTTAGTACGGGCAAAAACTGACAGCCTGTGGTGACATGACAGACTAGAAGGTTTTGACGTTTCGAACGTGATCCGATGCAAGGGTTCACAGGGTGGTCAGGTTATTGAGATTTGCCATAATAACGGGTAAAGTGGTATAAATGTTACAATAGTACGTGTAAAACATTTTTGGTACCGAAAAAGAAATATAACTGTTTTCATTCATATCTTTCTTAAATCTTAAGGCATTTTGGTACATAATAATGTGGTTCGTTTTTTAAAAAATGGAGTAGATCACTTCATTTTTTTAAAAAACCAACCAGAAATGGTGTTATTTGCACTTAGTTATACATCGTTCTCTTATTGTAGCATAAATTGCTACATTCAAACCTTATTTATTTTTATTGGAACATGTTTGCGCACATTGGCTGTCATTTTTTTTTGTTTTTAAAAATTAATTTTGTCAAACTTGTGTCTTATTTTTCACTCTGTGAGCGTTTCATTGCAGAATTTATCTTTTTACGATGGAAGTATTTAATTTTAAATTTGATCATTGACAATCGCCTAGAATCAATTCTATTTAAATGTAAATGTTGACGTTCAAAAGAGCCTTTTAGTGCCTATTTCAAATAAATGCTTTGACTTAACTTTAAAAAAATGTCTTCGTATTTTAATAACCTCTGACTTGCTATGTCTATGTGGTGTTGTGTAATAATATCTCAGCTGTAAATTATATATTTTATTTTGAAGGCTGGGCATATTTCATTAATTTCCTTATTATTGTTTTGTCTGATTCGACTATTGATCCTCACTCACTCTATCAAAGATTCTGCTTATATCTTTTGTCTGATTCTATATTTACTTATCTATAGATGACGACTGCCTAAATGCAAGCCGGATTTCGGCTCACCCCACGGGCTGAAACGTAGTAATAGCTCGTGACCCATTGCAAAGAAAACAGAAAAAAAACAAGAGCAATTTGTTTATTTTAATAGGTAATACTTCGTAAATAAAACAATCTACCACTTAGTTTTACTTGGTTATTCTCTTTAGTCAAAGAATAGTTTAAAACTGCAATCATTTCTACTGTTTTATTGTACAATTTTGATTGAGTATCTTTTGTACCTTTTATATTTTCGGTGTGTTTTATACATTTACTTACAAAAATTATACGTGTCATGTGGCGAAGTACTTTTTTTTTTGTTTCTTAAAAACATTTATACACTAATTTCAACATAAACGATGTAACCAATTTTTGTAAGTACTTTTATTTTACTTAAAATACTTTCTGTGGAGTTTCAAGCCCGTGCTTCTCCATAGGTCCCTACTACTTTGGAATGGCGTCAGCGTCATCTTTCTGACTGATCGACCCTTGACAATTCAAAAGTGCTTGTAACTGGTTAATTTGAAATAAACGTTTTGAGTTTGAAATCACAAATATGTTTTTTGTAAACAATTTATTATTTGGAATATTTAATTACCAGATAATATAAGCATAGAAAAGGAACTTTCAACATATTATCACTTCAAGGCTGGCAAGGCTTCAAGGCTCTTAAAGCATAACGGAATCTATATACAAATCAGACAATTCCTCCTTTGACATAAAATATTATCGCTATGAAAGGAAATGTGAGCTCTACTTCCGTTTTACTAAGCGAGTCCTCACGCGATCATTTTTTTTTAATAATTTCAAGTAACTTCTCTTTTTCACCACATTCACTATGATCCATGTTTTCATGAAAACAAAAACATGATTATATTCTAATGCACCCCAAAACAAAAACCATCTATAAAATGTACTCTGTGACAAAAACTCTAAAAATGACCAGCCACACACCAAAATTGCCCCACAATTCTTAGGCACAGATAATAATCACTTCGTCACTTATAACTACGTGTCGTGATACGAAGCAAAGTAAACATTAAGAAAAACAATCACCAAGTTAGTTACGTCATTACTTAGTCATGGTATTTATAATGGATGACCTTGTTATCAGAAGATGGTTTATTTTCCGATGATTCATTAGTTAACACATGTATTAACAATATTGTTTTTCTTTTTTGCTTGCGTTTGTGGGACATAGTAACAACAGAATTTGCTGTATGTCATTTTACGGCATTGTTTTCATTTCGTTCGGCTCGTCAGAAATGATTTCCGTTATTATTCAAAATCAAAATCAAAAGTCATTTATTCAAACTAGGCTGATAGTCAGCACTTTTCGAACGTCAAAATTACATAAGACAGTCCCCCAAAATGCCCGCCCTTCACCACTTCCTAGTGCTTTAGCTGGGAAGAAGAAGTGGCGCAACAAACTCCCCAGCAGCACAGCTGTCTGTTCAGTTAGAAAAACCATTGAACTATACAATTATAAGGTAATCAAAGAAGAAAAACCGTTAAACACAAAAAATTATATTAAATTATCTGCCATATGTAAGCTAGCTACGCCAATATACCCAAAACAGAAACCAATAAAAATCTATGAAAAAAACAACAACATAACTTAATACACAAATAAAAGCCTCCAGGCTTAAGGGGCGTGACACCTAACATTTGCATTTTTGGATTATTTTTTAAGTACATACAAATGATAAACTAGGACCATTGAAATAAAATAAAATAACAGAACAATTACTTTAACAATAACAAAACCATAAACAGCAAGACGACCAGTCACAACAAGCAGCACCCGTTCACGAGCATAACTCAAAGATCAGCCATTGCCCCCCTCGCCATATTTGAGGGAAGGAGGCAACCCGATCCCCGACGCTACCACAAGCAGTGACATCTAAGGGAGCATAACGAACTCGCTGCCGGTTGCTCAGGCATGAATAATTTAAGATCAATTGTGGAGGTCGCTAGCTAACCACTTATTGCAATACAACTCGTTAAAAAAAACATCGTAATCTACATGTCAATAATAAATGAAGATAACTAAAAATAATAGACTTATATAGTCAAATAAAATTAAAATAAATATACGAACTCGTATACCCTGGCAGTAGGTAAGCTGATTCTGGAGCAAGAACATAATATTGTTGTACATTGGTATACATTGTATTGTTGTGGGCCGTTTACCAAGCATCAACGTTGCTGTCACAGAGTTTCACATTTGTTAGAAATGACTCGGTTGATCTCGTTGCCACAAAGAGAAGTTTTGAGCAATGTTTATAGAATGATGCGGCTCGTTTATTTTAAACCTTTTTTATTGATATAGGTGCCGATTATCTTGTCATAAATGCCTCTACACTAGAATAAAAGTTATTAAAATTTGGTTTAATCCTGTCAAACCACGATTTCCCATTCTGAAATTGACTAAAGTAGCACAACTTAACTATATTTTAGTCTGACAACACTAAGATGGCACTGAGTTATTGATTTATTGACATTGGCAATTTTGCTATTCGGAATTTGACGATGAATCTGACTATCAAAGAATATAACTACTCTCTACCGAGAGTATTTTTACTGCTGACTATTTTTATTCTCGATTAAAAAGGTGTGGAATAAAATTAGTTGTCGTGAACTAAAACTCACGCTAACACCTAGACTTCAGACGTGCAAAAATGCTGTTTTTTTTTCTTCTTTTTCTTTTGCATAAATCTCGAAAACGGTGTGTCCTATCGCAAAAATAATGAAAATTTCGAACCCTTCAGTATACCCTTAACCCCTAAAACACTACATGTAGGTTTTTTAGTGTTTCCCTACAAAAAGTAAAAACTGCAAAAAAAAACACGTCGAGCCTGGCTTGTTGCGAAAAGCTTAGGCAGGTGATGAATGAATACATTATACCTACCTAACAATACGTCTTTCTAACAAACTAACAATCGACAAACAAACAAAAAAAAATTACAAACTTTTTTCTTTAGCAAACGTTGTAACGATCGTGGTTAAGATGATTGATCACTACGAACTACCAACAAGTATGGGAAAAGTTTTTTAACGATTTCCGACTTTTCTAGAAAGGTGTTCCAAAAGTGTCTTTGAGTTGCAATCCATAAACGAAATTGCATCGATTGGCAACAAATAAAAATAAAATCTAAGAATTAACCTGTGAATACAGTCAGCAATCATTTAAGAAATTACGTTACGTTTTTTGCTTAGCTAAATGATTGGTCTCGCTGCGCTCGGCTGAATACTGCTGGCGTACTTGTCAAATGCAGCAACAAATACTAAGCCGAAGTCGGCGTACCCGAGCCAGTCACACTGCAAGCTATCTGTGACGTGCACGTGCTGATTTTTTTTTATTAAGTTTTGGTCATAATCCCAAGTAAAATGCCAGTTTGCGTAGTGAAACTGTGTAACAATAATACTACAAGAAATAAGAAGGACACTGGGATTACATACAATCAGTAAGTATCGTATAATTGCGAAATTTCAATATAAAATAACATAAACCCTAAACACCATTCAGTGTTGCCGCGTATACAAAAGTTCTCCGTGGATGAGATTTTTGTAATGTGAAGTTATTGTTTTTGTATTTTATTATAAATTTCATTTATCTTACCTAGTTATTGTATACTTAACCTAGTTCTATAAATTATTTTATGTAATTTGTAATATATACACATAAGGTGTAAAAATGTTAGCTGACACTATTTCAATGGGTGAAACTTCCCATGAAACTGAACAACTTTCCCCAGCGAACCTGGATCTAAAAATGAAAAAAAAAATCATCGTATGTAAAAAAAAGTATAAAAATGAGGCCTAATCATTGATATACATACCTTCCTTTTTTCTAAAGAACCTACACCTAACCTATTCACAAAAATATTTATTCATTCGCTTTTAAAGTATTGTTTAAGTATTTTCAGAGCTTTATTTATAACCTAACTTATAGACCACCGCAGAAAATGTTTTTCCCATTAGTCCGGGTAACAGTTGAGCAGCTGGTAACACATTATGGATGATGACTAATATTCAAACGGTTCGAAAAATAATGTAATGTAAAAACTGACAGAAGGCATAGTAAAACTGAGATAATCCAACGAATCTGTTAAATCGATGGAAATTTAAAGATACACGCTTTAAAAATTTGTGGAGGGGATTATTCCCGTCCTTGTCGCGCGGTACGCACAATGTATGGCGCTAAGTCTGTGGTATGGCGCTAGTATGAAGTTACACAGCCGTGACGTCACTTCTTCGTTTGTAACTTGGCAATTTACCTCTCACGCCCCGGCGGCTCCCATTGGTTCCAGTAATTTGCCAATACCGTAAAGGCCCGCTGGTCCCATTTGGGACCAGCACCGTTTCGCGCGTTAAAAAGTCTAATATTATCTATATTTAGATGTTAAAATTGTTTCTGGTTATTTCACTGTGTAGCCAGTTAAATTTGCTAGTGCCATACACCATTCAACGACTAAAATATATTGTGGTAACACTACAATAAAAGTGTAAACAAACGCGTCATAAAGTTCCCGACGCCATTACGCGATCCCGTTACAAATGTTTTTGTTTTAGTGAAAAAGTGTAATAATAACTTGGAAATACAACGGTAAGTGGGTGAATATTCATTTATAAGTAGTTATTACATCGTTGTACACAATATTTTCACTAAATAACATCATAAATACTTCTATTCGGGCGAAGAAATGTTACGTGTAAAAACCGTTACGCCAAAGTCGGAATTATTATGATGAATTACGAGTGTTTTACAATGAATTGAGTGTTTCTGAAACATTTGTAGAGCTCTAAAACTAATAATATCAATAGATTTGTGTAATTCGAGGTGTATTTCGTACTATAATATTCATATTTCAATCATTTGCAAACTGAGTACCATAATGGTGCAATGACCTTTACAAGTTGACAGTTGGTTTGACGTTTGTTCTACACGAAAAGCCGACCATCGTATCGATAGATGCTATCGATAAATTCGATGTTTTTGTGAATAATTGTATTATAACCCCCGAGGCGTCGAATCGATCCGAATCGATCCATTTTCCCGGAGCGTCAGATCGATCCTAAATCGATCCTAGCGAAACGACTAATTTGAATTGATTTTTAGATGTCTTGGTATCTTGGCGACGGAGACATCCTGCACGAGAACGACACGGAGACGTTCGACTCGGCTGAAATGCTGGAGGATGAGTACATTGAGAATTTGCCCAATGACAATGAGGTGGCTGGCGCAGAGGAGCATGTTATCGGTGTAAGTTTATATGTATCTATGTTTATTTATTTATTTATTTATTTGGTTCACCAACAATTGTATACACTGGTTTAAGCAAATTAAACAGAAGCACCAGATCAGAATAAAGTGTAACAATCACTTATAGGTAAACTCTGCATGCACACAAAACTTTGTTGTAACTTACAAAACAATAATAGAAATAAAGACTATATTATAAGGTTGCACTGAAACTTAATAAATTAATTAATTTAAATGAAAATAAAAATGAACTAAACTGAATAAAACTAGGTAATACAAAAAAAAAGTAATATTAAGTTAATATTATTAACCTAAATTCATCCACCCAGTGAGATAACGCAGGGCTAAGAAACTCAATGTTCGTGGAGATACTTATAAAAACTGGCTTTTAGTTTGCCTAAACTGTCAAAATGGAGGTCGATCCGATCACTGCAATCGTTTACAACTCTGCAAAATCTCGCGTAGGGAGAATTAGCACCCAGAACCGTTCTTCTCTGCGGAGGGCAGAGTGGCGTTATAAGATTGCGAGGAATTCTGGAGGGGGCGCGGAAGTTAAAATTATTTAATATTTGCGGACAGTCAATTTTATGGGCCATAACTTTGCACACAAACATCGCGTCATTCAGTCGGCGACGTTTGTCAAGAGAAACCATATTAAAATATTTAAGCCTATCACAATATGAACGTATTTTCTTGGACAAACCGCTAGCATATGCCAGATGCCCCAGAAAACGTTTTTGTACACGCTCAAGACGCAATGAGTGAGTGGCATAGTGTGGCCGCCACACCACGCTACAATACTCTAACATGCTTCGACACAAACAATTAAAAAGGATAATTTTTGTTCTAAAGTTTTTCAATTGTTTTGTGTTTCTGATAACAAAACCCAGCATTTTGGAAGAATTTTTCACTATGTTATCTATGTGAGGGACAAAAGTTAATTTCTTATCAAATATAACACCAAGGTCTTTTATTGTGTCTAATTCCTTTATTTTATCCCCATCAATGTAATAATCCTGGTCAATGAGATGATGTTTCCTAGTAAATTTCATATGGTAACACTTGCTAGGATTTAGGAGCATCTGGTTTATTTGGCACCATGACACCAATTCATCCAAGTCGCTTTGTAATTCAGATGCGTCATGCTTAGATTTAACAATTTTGACGAATTTCAAGTCATCGGCAAACATAAAAAATGTACAGTGGCGAAAGCAGTTCGGAATATCATTGATGAAAAAGTTAAACAAAACCGGCCCCAAATGAGACCCTTGTGGCACGCCCGAGGATATGTGTCTCACGGTTGATCGAAAGCCATTAACTACTACAAAGAAAGTTCTGTTCTCAAGATACGAACTCAACCATGAGAGTAAAGATCCAGCGATACCATAAATTCTTAATTTGTCAATGAGAATTTGATGCGAGACCCGATCAAACGCTTTGCTGAAATCTGTATAAAGGACATTAGCCTGGTGGCCAGAATCTATTGCTGTAGTCAATAACTCGGTAAATAGCGTCAGATTGGTATTTGTTGATCGAGCCTCCACGAAACCATGTTGTCCCTCACTTAAGTGGATTTTAAGATGATTTTGAATGTGAGGGCAGATCATAGACTCAAAGATTTTACCTAGGGTTGATAAAATTGAAATAGGTCTATAATTCGAAACTAAATCCTCTTTGTCGGATTTATGGATAGGAACGACCTTTGCCTCCTTCCATTTTGAAGGGAAGACTCCACTAAGCAAAGATTTATTAAAAATAAGCAAAAGAGGCGTGACCAGCTCATTCGCACACTCAACTATGAATATTGGCGGTATGCCATCTGGGCCAGCACCTTTGTTGCAGTCTAAACTTTTTAGCTTTTTGTATAAGGCTTCACTATCAATAACTGTGCTGTTTAAAGATATGCTACTCTCTTGAACATTATAAATATTAGTTTTTTTATCCGTTCTGTTATCGTTTACAGTAGGGCTGTATCCAGAAGAAAAGTAAGAAGCAAAGAACTCACATATCTCCGTGCCATCTGACGATGCATCTGTGCCATACGTCATTGATAAAGGATACGAGCTGGATCCGCCTCGTTTAGTTTTAACATAGGTCCAAAATGATTTAGGGTTATTGGATAGAGTGTGTTCGAGATTTTTTAAATAATTGTTATAGCAAACTGTAGCAAGTGCATCACAGCGTTTACAAATTATTTTCAACTCAATTTTGTCCAACGGGTTTTGATAAGTATTGTAACGTTTCCTAATCTTATTTTTTGTGTTTAATATTTTAATTAGAGTTTTGTTAAACCACGGGGGATACTTACTTTTTTTGGGAATTTTAATAGGAATATATTTTTGAATAGCACCATTGACGATGTCATAAAAAACCTGTACCATATCATTAACGTCGTATTGTCCTTCAAATAATTCCTCCCAGTCATGTTCTTTTAGGTATTTTTTAATTGGTATATAGCTTGTTTTATGGAAGTTACGTAGCTCATTAGTAATGTTGTATGAAAGTTTGACTTCCTTTTTAAGACAAATGTTTATATCTAAGGGTGGATGATACTGATCGATATTACATAAGGAGCCAACACTTTGACTTACATTACACAGCGGATGATCAGTTAACACAAGATCTAGTATGCGAGAGGAGGCATTATATACGTGATTACTTTGAATGAGCTTATTAACATATGTGAAATCCAACAAAGCTTCACAGGTATCAGACAATTTGAGGTTTTTATTAACATTACTATCTAGGTTCCAGTCTATGCACCCCAAATTGAAGTCTCCTATGATACATGTAGATGTTTCATTATGTTGTTCAAAAACAGCGTTACAATTATCCAAGAAATTATCCAAGTGAGAGAGGCGTACTGGTGGCGGCAAGTACACAGCGCAGAAAGTTATTCTATGAAAACATTTATTGTTAGGAAGGTTCAAAGTTACCCAGAGATCTTCACATCCACTCTCAAAATGTTCAGCACGTTTAGGATTGAATTTCTTTTTGGCAGCTATTAAAACTCCCCCACCCTCTTTACCGGCTAGTTGACTGGTTTCTCTATCTCTCCTATGGACCGTATATCTGTCATCAAATAGCTCACTGCTCTGGATTGAATTATTAAGCCAGGTCTCCGAGAAAATTATAACATCATAGTTATTAATACAAACATTGCGGAAAATCATGTGCGTTTTTGTTCGCAGTCCTCTGCAGTTCTGATAATATACATTTAAGTTATCGAATTATGGACATTATGAATTTCACGGGAGCATGCATTTTGTAGGCTCTTTAAAACTATACTAACTTATTTAAGGTATCCAAATTCTTTATCAAAATATGTTCGTCATCGGTAGTTTTCCTAACAAAAATTCTGCTGTTTCTGACCCAGACAAATTTGTATCCCTTGTCCTTTGCCTTTTGTCTAGTGGCTGCATGCAGCGCTTTATTAGCAGGTGATAGATGTTCAAGCACGAACACAGGCATTTTATCGCCAGCAATACCCAGATCTGCAGTATTCAGTTTCTCTGAGTTAACCTTCTTATTTTTGTTATGATTTATAACTGACGCCAGGAGGGTATCACGAATTTTAGGGGACGCGAGCTGAACAACGATGGATCGGGGACGGGTATTAGTGGCTTGCTGTTTGGCAACACGGGTACTATGAAGAATGTCATTGTCACTCAGGTTGCATCCCACCGCAGATCCCAGCTGCTTGACGATAGTGTAAAGATTTTCCTGTTTGTATTCGGGCAGACACTGAATTTCGAGGTTGTTGGAGCGAGTCTGTTGTTCCAAGTAGTTTATGCGTTGACTTTGGTCCGTCATTACTATTTTTAAATTGGAATTTTGTTCAGTTAAGTCCTTCACAGTTTTTTCTAGAAATTTATGTTCTGCCAGGTACTCTTCGAATTCATTCGTGTGAAAGGATAATGATGCTGTCAACTCACTGATTTCATGTTTAATAGGTGCCAGTTCCCTGTTAACAACGCTGAGTATGGTACTGTTGAGTTGTTGAAGCATGGAAGTGAACTCAGTTTTAACAACCTCTTGGACTATGATACGAACATCCTCAGCAGTAATAGCTGCAGTCTGAGGTGGCGAGTTCAATGCAGGCCTTTTGCTTCCTCTTGTAGTTGAGACATTCGGGGTAGGGGTCTTAGAAGCGCTTGCAATGACAGTCGTGCAGCCCGAACAATTCCATTTACAGTAATCTTCCCTCTCAGAAGAGATTACCGGGATAGACAGACAGACGAAATGAAAAGATCGTTTGCATTTAATGCAATTAACATATGCTTTGCTATCCTCCACATAACAATGATCCTTGGTACAACAACCCCACGATTGCGTTGAAGTCGCCATGTCTTTTATTAATTTATTAAATGTGTATGTAGTTTAATGTCTTTTACTTCCCTACTGAGTCCCTAAGATGTTTATATATATATTTATGCATCTATATGTATTTATATGTATGTATTTGTATTTTGTTTTATGAGATTGTGATACTTGTGTCTTATTTATTTTCTGCAGGTCCCCATCCCCCAAGTACTTCTCCCTGCTCTCCCGGCTCCAGTTGCTGCCGACCCTGTCAGTGTGGTGGTAAGTAGGTACTGCTTATTTATTCTATCTTTCTTTGTATTTTGTTCTAAAAGATTGTGATATTATTTTATGTGTATTTTCAGGTCAAACTACACCATATCCCAGTCGTGGTTGAGTGCTTGGGCGCCGCGCCGAGCTGCAGTGCCGCGCCGGGCTGCAGCGCCGCGCCGTGCTGTGCAGCATGACGCAGCGCGTTGGTGCATACTGTACTTTATTTATTAGGCCTTTTTTCACCACGCCTCATCGTGCTGCAGCGCCGCGCCGAGCTGCAACAGCGCGCCGTGCTGCTGCAGCACGCCATGCTGCAGCGCCGCGCCGTGCTGTGCAGCATGGCGCAGCGCGTTGGTGCGTACTGTACTTTATTTATTAGGCCTTTTTTCACCACGCCTCATCGTGCTGCAGCGCCGCGCCGAGCTGCAACAGCGCGCCGTGCTGCTGCAGCACGCCATGCTGCAGCAGCGCGCCGTGCTGTGCAGCATGGCGCAGCGCGGTGGTGCATAACTGTACTTTATATTTTTATAGGCATATTTACACCGCGCCGCGTCGTGCTGCACCGGTCCGCTGCAGCGCCGCGGCGTGCTGTGTACGTACTGCGCGCTGCGGCAGCGCGCCCAGCTACAGCGCCGCGTCGTGGTGCACCGCTACGCTGCAGCGCCGCGCCGTGCTGTGTACGTACGGCGCGCTACTGATGCAGCGTACAATAGCAATTATAAATGAGTGAGGAGAATACAGGCATCATGTAATATGTCGCGTGACGAGGAATATGTTATATTTTGACAGTTCAACAACATTCATTGCGTTATATTCATTGTTGAGCAGATTTTGTTTTCGTACTTCTGAAGCAATGTACAGTGGAATCTCTATAACTATATATATGACTAACTGTGAAATTTCGACTTACAGAGGCGCTATTTCTAAGTTATTACTGTTATTGCTATTATTTCGGGGAATTCCAAGTAAGACGTCATTATATTTTACTAACTACGACTTACGGAGTCTCCTTTTTGAAATTCGAGTTATAGAGTATATATAAATATGTATCATTTTACTAACTACGACTTACGGAGTCTCCTTTTTGAAATTCGAGTTATAGAGTATATATAAATATGTATCATCAATACTTCGTAGGGAAATAACATTTTGTTCGAGTTATAAAGTCTAAATAATTCGAGATACCGCGTATTTAGGTGTTCAGCGGAAGGGAATGGCAATTTTTTTCGACTTACTGAGGATTTCGACGTTCGAGTTATAGAGACCACTGTATTAGCAATCAGTTTCAAAACGGTTCAGATTCCGATTGATTGTGTATTACGTTTTTAGGGATACTGATGTAAAACAAAATGAAACTTGATTCAAGAATAATGTTTATTATTTTTCTTCATACACATAACACAAACATAAACATAGTAAACATATTTTTATAATAAATTATATAAAATAATGTAACTCAAATTTGGTATTATTTTCCATGAAATCCTTTTCCAAAACCAAACTTATCGATATTTTCGTAGTGTGACTGAGACCCGCCACTACGAAATTTTTCGAAATACCTACCATATTTTACGTAATTCAGAGGTTGATATCTTATTATCTTTTCATTACATGTAGTTAGTATTTATAGTAACTGGATAACGTAGTTCATTGTTGTGTAGTTTTGACTACTAATCAAATTCTAAAACATAAACTACCATGTGAAATTAGCTGTCACAAGAAAGTTGCCGATTTGTTCCCTCTTCTAGGAAATCTTATCATTACACAATTTTACTGGCATATTTTTACGACAATTAGGTAGATATCGATCAATAAGGGTCTAAGTAGTATCCTAGTAACATTTTTTTATTGAAACAACCCAATATTACTGAGATGAACGTTTACAAAGTCATGCGTTTTATTACGCAAATTCAGAAAAATGGCTCCGCGCGTTATGAAGTTTGAGTTTCAATATTATGAAAGTGGAATGTAGGACTGTCAAACAAACGCTGTAGATTACTTGTCTATTCATAATGTAACTAGCAAAAGAGTTCGTGTATATTGGTATAGTAGTTTTATCACACTACCGTAAAGCCCCGGGAACAAACACACTTTCAAGCTAGCTCTCTGTTTTACCATTTGTTTAGATATACAAATCTCGTTATGCGAGCATTGTTTATATGTAATAAGATGCTCTGTTTATTCAAGAACCCAAAACAGTTTACGTTACGTGAATAAAGGCAACAGAAACACGAGGAGACCATTTTTAGTGAGCAAGGTCAAAATCCTCACCGGACCCGTATGGTTCCAGCGGGGCTTGACGGAACATTTCTGACACAGGGGCGGGGGTCGAGAGAGGGCTTTTACACTTTGAATAATATTGTTAGCACTGTTTGGAAACAAAAATTTTTTGAGTTAAAAAATAAAAAATTACACACTAGGTGTCAATGTCAACTGACAAAATGTCAAGTGACGATGTCTTACACACACACTACAATAATGAGTAGCCGCATTCACGGTGCTATTGTTTTTAGAGAGTGCGTTATCTAGTCGAGCGCAGCGAGACCAATCATTTTTTTTTTCTTCCTTTAATGGCAATTGAGCCGGTGTCGACTATTCTGCCCGCGTCACGTTGAGACGGCAGCGTATAGACAAGCCGTCGACTATGTACTTTGTGGTAGAACTACCGATGTTAGTCGCTGAAAAGACGAGGACAGGGGTTAGTATTACATAAATATTGTTCTAAATTATTATCTTATAAACAGCACAAAAAACATACAGTATGTATATATTTACATAATTATTACGCCACCATTACAATTTTATATCATTTTCGTTTAAAAACTTTGTTAAAATGTTAATAATTTTGGGAGAGAAGTGGGATAGAAGAGAACGGAAGTTAGTAGGCAGAGGAATATTACATTTGGAAAATTTTCGATAGAGATCGAAAGATTTGGTGTTCAAAGTGCAGGAGAATAATATGTTCAATGTTGAGATATGGCGTTATGTTTTGGGGGAACTCAGCCAATAAGGAACTAATATTTAAATCCCAAAAAAAGTGTATTAGGGTAATGTTCGGTCTGAAATGCACAGACACTTGTAAACCATTTTTTAACCAGTATAAAATACTGACACTGCCCTCCCTGTACATATTTGTGGTTGCGGTATTTGTGAAAACCAACCCAAAACTGTTTCCCAAGCTATCGGACTCAAACATCCGGAGTCGACGACACGTCAATATGTTATGTGCAAGACAGTCCAAGACAGCTCTGATGCATAAAAGTGTTTTCTGCATGGCACCAATTATATACGATCACATCCCAGAATCGATCAAAATTTTAAATGTTAGTTTGTTTAAAAGACATTTAACCCTTAAGGTAGATTTGTATAGTATACTATACATTTAAATAAAAAAAATATTCATCGAAAACAAACACTTAAAAATTAAATGTTCTTACCAAAAAGTGATTTCAGAACGCACCTCTTCAATCAAATAAATAAATGAAAGTGTTACCTATGGTAAATTTGACAGTTGTGACGTAAATGCGAAACCATGCGGAGGAATCTTGTTCACGTCAAGGTAAAATTTATTTTAATTTCTTATTCACTTTAAAAATCTAATATAATTGTTGTGGATGTAAAACACCGATGTATTTATCTCATGCTGATGCTAAATTATTTACGTAATTCACTAACTTTCATCGCTTTTTACGAACACAATCTTGGGTGTATAGGATACCATACATTGCGACTGTTTGCTAAAAAAAAAGCGTGTTTGTAATGTATATTATTCTATACACTGCTAACTAATGGGTGATGGGAATGTCTGTACTAAAATTTGACTTGTTTACGTTTTTTACTTTTTTGCAATTGTTTTTTTTTTCTTGCATGGTGTGGGCCTTGCTTTCATGCTTGCTTTTAAGAACTTTGTTCTAGCCTGGACAGCGAGATCGGTGTAGACGCATACTAGCACTCGTTCCTAAATTCAATGCTACTTCCGACGACAGTGATGCCACAAGCAATGAAGAAGAAGTGAACAGTCGCGGCTCATCGCCTGCTCCATCTATAAATTCATCGTTAGAAAGACTAGATTTCAATAGCCCAGATCCATCCAGTAATAATTCGTTTATAGAAAACTCAGATGTAGATTCTGTATCGATTCTCCATGCCGACTTGGAATCCATAGATCCTCGAAGCCCCAAAATTGTGGCCGATGCCTGTGAAGATCCACCACTCACACCGGTTCTTTCAACAGTATTTCCTTCCGATACGCAATGCAATTATAATGCTATACCTTCAATCGCATCGCTACCCTCCTTGCCATCAGTTCAACCGTCGCAGTCGCCGCCACCATCTTCATCAATACGCGTCCATAGAAAACGCAGAATTCCTATAGTTGCTGCTAACAAGGTCAAAAGACGAAACATACAGAAATTAAAACTTTCTTTTCAGTGGACCAAGAGAAGATTTCAACATTCAGCTGAAATATCTGATCAAGGCTTTAAGGAAACTGTTCCATCTAATTGGTCGGCGGTAGACTACTCCTATCGATTTTTCCCTGAAGACCTTATTGTTGAAATAGCAAACAACACTAATTTATACAGCGTTCAAGAAACTGGAAAGTCAATAAAGGCAACTAAAGAAGATATAATTGACTTTTTGGCCATCAATATATTGATGGGAGTTGTTGTTATGCCATCTTACAAGGATTATTGGAAGACCAGTTATCGGTACGGCAAGATTGCAGACGTTATGCCTATCAAAAGGTTTCAACAAATAAGGCGGTATTTACATTTTGCAGACAACACGCAAGCTGAAGAGTCGGATCGTTACTACAAACTACGTCCTCTCCTTGAGCGAGTCAGAGCCCAATGTATATCTATTGAAGAGGAGAATGCTTTCAGCGTAGATGAAATGATCATTCCGTACAAGGGCAAAAAAGCGGGTTCTCGACGGCAGTATAACCCAAACAAACCATGTAAATGGGGTTTTAAAAATTTGGTACGGGCAGGGGTCTCTGGAATCGTATACGATTTTATGTTATATGCAGGCGACGATACGTTTAGGGGCATCCAGTTTGAACCAGATGAGGAAAATCTCGGTATTGGAGCTAAGACGGTGTTGGCTTTATGTAAGACCATAAAAAATCGAGCTTGTGTCGTCTACTTTGACAATTGGTTTACGTCTCTCGAACTAGTTTACTTGTTGAGGCATAATTATGGCATATTTAGTTTAGGCACTGCCAGAAAGAATAGGCTTCAAGACGCCAATACCTTATTGTTGTCAGACAAAGCTCTGAAGAAAAAAGGGCGGGGGGCTTTTTGTCAAGCAACATGCAATAAAAATAAAATTGCTATTGTGAAGTGGTTTGACAATAAGCCCGTTACCTTGGTTAGCTCATATGTAGATGCTTACCCCGTCGACAAAGTAAAGAGATTCCATAAGGAGTCAAAAGGACGCATAGATGTACCTTGCCCACAAATTGTGAGACACTATAATAGGCATATGGGTGGAGTCGATCTGGCTGACATGCTTATAGCCTTGTATCGGACTAGCATGAAGACACATCGGTGGTACCTAAACATATTTTCTCAAATATTGGACATATGTATCAACAACGGCTGGCTTCTTCGCCGCCGCCATTACCGATCAAGCAACACGAAGAAAACAGATGACCATCTCAAGCAGTTCCGATATGAGGTGTATGCTGGTCTTATAAGAAGCAACCGACAAATGGCGACAACTTCAGTGCAGGATTCGGTGGCTGAGGAGAAAAAAATAAAGAAGCCAGCAACTGAAAGGCCCATAGATGCCATCAGATATGACGCTGTTGATCACTGGCCGGAACACACCGAGTATCAGAGGTGCAAATATTGCAAAAAGGGCCAAGCAAGTACTCGTTGTACCAAGTGCAATGTCCATCTTTGTTACGTGGCTAAAAGAAATTGTTTTGTAGCTTATCATAAGCACTGATGTAATTTTTTTATTAAATTATGAAGCATATTTTGTCGTTGTATTATTTGACCAAGCTATGTCAATAGTGAATTTTGTATATTATGCTATACGCCCCTTACATATGAGATATACTAACGTCGGGAGCAGTGTATAGTATAATATACACTTATTATCTCACGTTTTCAGCTAATTAGATTTTTTTCCCTATTTTTCCTACCCTTTATATAGGTCTAATAATCATAATCAGCCATTATTTTAATGTTATATTTCGATGAAATGTCGTGCGACCTTAAGGGTTAAAAAAGTTTCTCATAAGTAGGTAAATCATATTATAATATCTCAGAGTTCCTTTCGGAAAAAAACCTTGGGACCTAGGTATAGATAGAAGTTGTAATTTTTAATGACTTTATGATTGATTTCCTGGTACTCATCTTCATTCAGTTCATGACATGCTCTTTGGAAATAATAATTAAAATAATGTAATTGTTCAATATTGACATTTTGGGAAAAATAAAAAAACTTTAATTAATAATACTTAAATTGACATGCTTGCACATATTATCTCTTATTACTTATCCATTTACATATTTAACAGCCAGTGACATTTCATGTAATATGTAAGACATTTCCTATTATTGTGATTCAAATGATTTGACATTTGAAAATGGGATTTAATGATATTTTCTAATGTTATTTAATATTATATTAAAATTATATTTATTGCTTATGATTTGCATGCCCATGTGACGGCAGAACATGGAGAACTAATTTTATATTATCACCTATGTACAAATTAACCCATGTTTGCAAAGAAATAAATGACTTAATGACTTAAACACTGGGCTACAACAATGTCCGAGTCTTAGCCTGCAAAGCGTCGATACAGTTCTTTTTGACAACTTTGGATATTTAATATACCAAGGTTTCCGCTGGATAATAGGCTGTATAGCTGCGTAGTAGGCACCCTTGGCTTTTGAGGTCTCATTCCACGTTTTTGTCCATGAGTCGAACAATTTGAGTTTGGCACCATTTCGCAAATCGTAGTTGTGAGCTACGTAGTGCTTTCGATCAGCCGGATTCGATGTGGCATACTTTGCTAACGAATCGGCGCACTCATTGCCAACGATACCCGAGTGACCGGGGATCCAGGCTATCTCGATGTCCAAGCCGTTTTAGGAACACTCAAATAACAAACTCTTAATTTCTACTACGATTTTACTATAAATTTTACTGTGAAGTTGATTTTGTTTTAAGGCCTGAATACTACTACGGGAATCTGAAAAAATTACAGATTTTTTTATTTGATGTGATTTGATATAGTGTATGGCTTCTAAAATGCCAATACACTCTCCTGTAAAGACTGATGCTTCAGGTGGACATTGAAAGAGTAAGGCAATTTTTGAATTTTGAAAGTATACTCCTACTCCGGTACTTTCTGTTTGTGATAACTTTGATGCATCAGTATAGAAAAAATTCCATCCTTCCCAGTGACGTTGGACGGCTAACTCGAAGTCGCGTCTTGCATTTTGGGAATTCTTTGATATACCTAGTCCCAAAACGGCTTTTGGTTCGAAGTTCAGATGAAAGAGAGAATACTTTAGTTAGGAAACGATCTGCCAAATACTGTCTTCTCAGATATAGGGGCGGTTCTGCACATCCAACTTGAAGCGCATTTATGGGAGACGATTTCATGGCTCCAATAATAATTCTCAGGCATTTGGCCTGGATGCTGTCTAATTTCTTGAGCGCTTCTTTTTTGCAAGGCTCAATAAGGAAGCAACAGTAATCCAGAGCGCTCCTGGTCAACGCATTATAGACCAGTTTGAGGGTGTATGGGTGAGCTCCCCACCACACCCCGGCCAAAGCCTTAAGGACCGCCACGGAGCGTTCACATTTTTTTACAGTGTTGTTGATATGATCAATCCCAGACAATCTCGAGTCCAACGTTACTCCCAGAAACCTAGCCTTATCCTTGACAGGAATGATTTGTCCATCAATATTTATATCTACTTGGGGAACAGAACGCTTGCGGGTAAAAATGACCGCTGTACTCTTTGGTGCACTTAGAGATAACCCGTGATCAAGGAGCCATTGGTTTAGTGAAGACAAAGAGACATTCATCGAAAGAGCGGCATCCTGAATGGAATTGCCGGTTACCAGTAATGCAATATCGTCAGCGTACTGAAGGATTTTGCAATCAATATTTAAAGAAGAGGACAAACTCGCTGTGTATAAATTGTATAATGGGGGACTAAGAACAGATCCTTGAGGTAAACCTCTCCAAACCGTTCTTTGTTCAGAATCAACCCCAGGGTTTCTTAACAGAATGCAGCGATTGGTAAAAATGCTACCAATGATACGACAAATCCTAGCCGGGATTCTCAGCTCTTGCAGCTTTTGCCTGAGAACAGGGAGGAGGACCGAATCATAAGCAGCTGATATGTCCAGGAAAGCTGCCACCACAGACTCATTCCTGCTGAGGGCCAGCCGGACCGCTGATGTGAGGATACCTACACTATCAGCAGTGCCTAGACCTTTCCTGAAGCCGAACTGAGTCGTCGGAAGCAGTCTCCTGCCCTCCACCAACCACTCTAAACGGTTTTTGATTAGATGTTCTAAGAGTTTAATTAGTACGGACGATAGAGCGATAGGTCTATATGAGCAATGATCGTTAGGATCTTTGCCAGGTTTCAATATCGGAATGACTACTTGAACCTTCCAGTCTGTGGGAATATATCCAGAAGTGAAGCAATAATTAGCCAAGTCTAGGTAGTATTGGTGGGTTTTTGGACCAGCTTTGACAATAAGAGAGTAAGGGAATCCATCAACCCCTGGTGCGGAGTCCTTGACCCGGGATAGCACAGTTTTTAACTCTTCCAAGCTGAATGGCATGTTCTTTGGATCATTTGTGTTGTCTATATCATCGATGCCAACACAACTGTCCTCTACACTTAGAACATAAGCTGGAGCGATTTTTGAGAAAAACTGGTATCCCAGTTCTTCTGATAAGTTGTTCGAAGAGGTAGGTGCTAAACTACTCCTAAAACGCTTGACTTTCTGCCATACCACCGAAATCGGAGTGGATGGACTCAGAGAACTGCAATACTTTGACCAACCTTCTCGTTTCTTCTTTTTAAGTACTTTCCTGGACTTGGCTAATATTCGCTTGAAGGCGATGAGGTTATCCAGGTTCATATCACAGTTGACAGTCTCTTCAGCCTCATTCCTGGCCCTGACCATGTCAGTGCATTCCCTATCCCACCATGGCGGAGAAGGAATTTTTTCAGATTGGGGTTTTTTGGAAGGGAAACAGTCATCTGCTGTAGAAGTAGTGGTGGATGAAAAGGACAAAAAACATTCCTGGGCATTCATCTCATTGACTTTTGGAAGGGATGATATTCTTAAATCTAAAATTTTTGAATATGAATTCCAATCCCCTGAGTTTAGCCGGTATTTTAAAAGGGGAGGGGAGACTTTAGTGGTAACATTTTTAGAAGGGAATTCAATCATGATGGGGTAGTGGTCACTTCCATAAGTCTTATCCAAGCGACGCCAAATGAGGAGGCTAGATATATTGGATGAACAGAATGTCAAATCAACACAACTATTACTCTGCCCTGGTGCAGACCTGCGGGTGGCACTGCCATCGTTGATGACGCAGAGATCCAGATCATCCAATATTTCCAGCAAGCCAATGCCAAAGTTATCACAAGTATCTGATCCCCAACGATAATAGTGACAATTAAAATCACCCATAACAAGTATTGGACAGTTAACACTGCATAACAAATTCTTAATCACCGAAAGATATTCAAGTTGTGGGTGCGCAATATAAAAAGATAAAACATTTATATCCTCAGCCTTAGAAGCAACAACATTTATGCTATCGCCAACAGAGGGTAGAGGAATTGGGGAAAATGATACTTTGCTATTATTTGTCAGAACAGTCATTAACATGTTTGTGATTAATTCCAGTATGTTCTTCGAACTGTCCTCCTTTCTATAGAGCATTGGTTCGGCGGCTCCCGATGGGAAGGCGCAGCCATTTTTGGAGGGGGAAAAAGAATAGTTATGGGTAAGGTCTTGATGAGCTTGCTTATTATAGCCAGGAAAAAGGGGGGTACGGGGTTTAGGGTTAAGGAAGACTGTTTTACGGTACGACCTTTGGGTATTAGGGATTGGGCTTGAGGACTGGGATTGGTATTTGTTTATTGTAGCCTTGTTACTAGGGGATGATTTTGAAACATCGGCATATGATCTGGAAACAGGGGGGAAAACCCTACTTGCTTCCACATATGAAATAGATTTTTCCGCCATCAGAGCTTTTATGCTCTTCTGCCGACCCAATTCAAGACAAGCACTGTTATTTGCAAAATGGTTCCCAGAACATGATACACAGAATCCTAACTCAGGGGTGATTTCACATCCATCACCTGGATGATCTTCACCACATTTGAAACAACGAGGTTTCGACCTACAAAGTGTACGGGTATGGCCAAAGCGACAACAAAGGTAGCACTGGATTGGGTATGTGTACCTCTCAACTGGAAGAGCTGAGTAGAAACAATACACCCGTTTAGGCAAAACTTGTCCATCAAAAGTAATTACAACGGTCTGCGTAGGCTTCCATTCAGCTACACCAGAAAAGGTCACCTTGCGGCTCATCCTCCTGGCCTTCACAATAGCACCACATCCTTCAGGTACCTTAATATTTTTTATGATTTCCTCTTCCGACCATTCAATAGGGATATCCCTAACAATACCCATTCTTGTAATATTGAATTGTGGGATGGAGGCAGTATAATTATGTTGAACTAATAATTTGTTAATTAAAAAACTGTTTGCGTCCTGATGTGTCTTAAATTCAACCGACACTTTATTTCTACCTATGCGTTTGACCCCATCGAGGTGTATGTTATTGATGTTATTTGTCGTCAAAAACATACCAAACTTGACCGGTTGTAGCACAGTGCCTGAAGTCTGAACATCTTTAAGGGAAACATGGACAATATACGGCGGATTATCTCTGGCTGTATAAGTAAGCCTGCCAATTGTGATTTTTGAAATCTTTGGTGGAATAATTGGAGGAGTAGTGGGTGTCACAGCGACTCTCTTTCGATTTATAGTTTCGGTATCAATTTTGGGGTCTTGAGTGAGTATTTGGGTGTCATGGGGGAGGGTGATGGTCAAGGCAGGGGAAAGATCAAAAAGTTCATCAGGGGGGTCGGGATCAGGAGGCTTTTTGGAGTTCATTTTGACGGCGAATTTTGTTAAAAACGGGACAAAAACAAATAAAAACTAACCTTACACAATTAACACAAACACTAGGAAAAGTCTCGATCAAGTTTCACAATAAGATTCACTAGAAATCGAAAAAATTCGTAGAACTGACAAAAGCACGTTTTTAGCCTTCACCACTACCAACGAAAGTCCGACCAATCATTTATCTAAGCTTATTTGCAATTTGCAGGGCAGTGTCAGGTTGTAGTGGTAACCCAGTGGTAACGGCCGCGACTTACGAGTTGTAGGCGCTTTACTTTGAGTAAATTATTTCGTCACTGCTGCTCTCAAAACGGTGAAGGAAAACATCGTGAGGAAACCGGCATGTCTTAGAAGCAAAAAAGTTCGAAGACATGTGACATCTACCAACCCGCACTGGGCCTGCGTTGTACATTACTGCCCAGTCCCTCTCACAGAGAGGAGGCCTGTGTCCCAGCAGTGGGAACATAATAGGCTGATTATGCTATGCTATGTGAGGTTGTGTGTTGAACAAAATATGATTCGCGACCTTAACAAGTCTTCCAGAATTATGTTCCTTTAATTCTATATGAATGACAAGTTCATAAAATATCAATCAATGCGATTTTAAGAACTTAGAGGTTTGTATTGATGATTATAATTGATAATGATTCTGTAAATACATTCTCATCAGCATCATACTATCATCAGCAAAAACTTTAAGAAAAAACATTTAAACAGCTTGAGTCGCGTATGAATTATACAATTTTCTTATTTTATAATTCAGTAAGTTTATATCTAAGCGATTCAGCGACACCGACCAGCTGAAGCCGAGTATACCCGATTCATTTTCAGCGACCCGAGCGTGATTATTTTCTTTTTAGTTTCGGAACTGAATAATCTATGGAGATTATTCAGTTCCGATCACTGTTCTGAATGAGCGCATAGTGTGCATAAAGAAGTTTCCACTTCAAAAAAGATAGGATAAGAGAACAAAGTTTGTTGTTGGGGGTAAGAATCAAGAGATTCTTTTGCTGTACCAACCGGTTCAACTTTGACTCCTAAATTGAAAGTGTAAATTTTTCTTCATTGAGAAAACACAAAATAATGAAACAGTGGGAAGCGAACAAGTGATCGCGCTAGTTCGTGTCCAGAATATTTCACAGGTTTCACGTCAGTGTGAGCTCGGCTTCGTAGTTGTGAAAGCGTTTTCGCTCAAGTTATAATTTATAACTTCATACCAACATTCCAATAGATTTGCAAAAAAACTGCGTGTAGTAGTATGATATTCCAGTGCACACCTGGCATATTTATTTAAAAAAAAAATGATTACCAGTGAATACCCAAGAAATCGACTACTACTTTTGTTTGTAAATTTCTCACCTGTATCCTCTATTTTCGTGCTTTGCTTGTCAAAATTATGACATAAATGTCATGTCAGATTGTCTTGTCTTTCGATGGTGGCAAAAACTGAAATAAAATTGAAAAAAATTACATGTTATGGTGACATCAACGCAACAATAATGTCTACGGAAGAACAGCACGAGGATGTAGTGGAAGTGTTGGACGAGGAATTCATAAATAATTACGGCGCGGATGTCGATACGACTTGTACGATTTGTCAAGCAGAATTCTTGGATCCTGACGATTTAACAGTACATTTACACCAAATACATAAAATAACAAGCGCTGGTTCGAAGCTGTGTTTGTTTTGTACACACATATACACGGATTTGATGGATTACGCCGAACATTTTCGTGACAACCACTTAACAAGTTTGTCTTATTGTCTCCACTGCATACGAGCGTTTTCTGATGACAATGAGCATAGAATACACGAATCAAAGCACAAGCGTAGCTTGAATTCTGCATATTATTGCTCGCAGTGCTCTGAAAAATATGGTAACATCCGTGACTTGAAAAAACATGATTTAGAAAATCATAATGACAATGAGGACGGGGTTATGCTGCAGCCTCTTCTTCCATACCTATCAGCCGTTTTAAATGTAAAAGCTGAGACTGTCTTACTCTCACTACTTACTGATACCGTCTACATCTGCGTTTACTGCAGTTATTCTACATCGGACATAAAACATTTCATTGAGCATTCAAAATCCAGTAAAAATTGTAAGACGTTCATTTGCAATACATGCTCAAATGTGTACAAGAAGAGATACTCATTACAGCAGCACATATTAAAGTACTGTGGGAATCACTACAATTTTTTGAGGAAACAGTGCCCTGATTGTAAGCTAGTTTTCAATAAGCTTTCATTCAAAGAACATAAGAAAGTTTGCAAGGTTATAAAATGTTACACCTGTGACACTTACTACAACTCTATGTACGAGCTGTCTGAACATCAGTCGACAAAGCACCCGCTGTCCGTAGAACTAAAAGCCTGCACTTTTTGTTGGAAGCAGTGTGTTGGGAGTGTTGCATTGCAGAAGCATATGAACAGGTCACATAAAAGTGAGCTACACTTGTATAAATACATGTGTGTTTATTGCAGGACCCCATATAAACACCCACAGAAGTTGTTTGGACATTTCTTCACAAAACACAAGGACATTGAGCCTTATACCTGCAGGATTTGTACCAGCAAGTTCAGATTACGCAAGAGGTTTACTCTCCACATCAAGATAGAGCACAAGAGTGTGGGTTTCGTTGAATTTGATGAGAATTACAATGTATTTTTCACTGATAAGAAATCTGAGAATCCGTTCATTCCGAAAAGCTTGTATGATGATAAACAAAAGGAAGACACAGTTCTTGGTAGGAATGAGGACTCCAACATCAGCTTATTGAATATGAACTCCGAGATGAGTGTTACGGAGACTGAGGGGAACCAAACAGAAGTGGAGACGGCTCCAAAGCCCACATTGAAACGTAAAAGAGGTCCAAAGGTCCGTAAAAAGGAACTTGACGAGACTATCATTGTGGAGTCTTCTGATGATGAAACTCTTTTAGTTGTTAAGAAAAGGGCCTTGAAGCAGCAGAAGCTAATGACAAAACAATCAGTAGTAAGAGCCAAGTGGAAAAAAAGACAATTAGATAATAATAGAAAGAGGTTCACTTGCAATGTATGCAATAAATATTGCTATACGTACCAGAACTACAATCACCATATAACCTTACATTCAAGGAGTGACTACAAAAAATGTATCAAATGTTCCAAGCTTTTCCGAAGCAAGGAAAAGTTGAATCAACACATAGCGTTACTGCATTCATCGTCAAAATTAACAGACACACTGAAATACATGTTAGAAAAACGTAAAAAAGGCGAAAAAATTGCTGATGATCGTCCAACGTCAGAAAAATTTAGGAAGACTATCAGAAAAGTTAAATGTGAGGCAAGTGAATCCTCAGCAAAGATAGAGGAAGTTGACAACCGTCTCTCCGTCCAGAAGTTCATTGAGAACTTTACTCCTGAATCGGAGAATAAGGTTGAAGTTGTAATCACTAATGCGGTGACTTTAAAAGTAGTAGATGGAGTTCAGAGATCACCGGTAATAAAAATGACTAAATTCGAAGAACAACCTGTGCCAATAAGTACAAAATTGTCAATGCCTGTTAAATTCAAAGCAGGCCAGTTTCAAAAAGCTCGTGCAAGCATTAAATTGGTACAACCAGTACCCATAATTCAAGAAGATAGTCAAGACAATGATAACCACAACTACGATGCTGACAATTACAATTTCATGGACAGAAACGACTCAATCCCAGAAGTCGCAGAAGAGGTAATGTTAGAAGGAACAGAAGAAATGCCTAGAGTATCTCAAATTCCTCATAAAATTGTTATACCAAAACTACCAGCGGAGTACAAAGACTTGAGAATCGCTCATTTGCTACCGCAAGCACCTTATTATAAAATTGTCAAAGTGAATGAAGTTTTGAAGAAGCATAATGATAGTGTAAAAGTTGAAAATAATAGAAGTATTGATATAAAATTACCGGATGGTACAAAATTAGTAAATACCAATCCATTAGCACATTTGTTGGGTAAAACCCCTATTGAAAAAGTTTTGGAACCAATGAAAAATAAGTATTATAAGTCTAAGGTGAGGGATTTTCAAGGGATGCTGGCAGAAGCGCTTAGTAACTTGGACAAGCCAAATGTTAAGAAGAAAAAGGAGATGAAAGTTGAACTAACTGAGACAGAAGTAGGGACTATGCTAGAGGATTAGCAAGTTAATGTTAACAAAAGGTGTTTACCAGGCATACGTGATTGGTAACGCCGAACATACACTGACCGACGACCGACGTGCGTGTATGATCGTAAATGAAGCAAGGAGTATGAAAGGATCGTAGCAGGTGTTCTGTAGATTCTGCATACTCCCATTGGCTAAAGGTGTGAGTTTGTGTATGTATTATTGGTTGTACATAAGTTATGTGTGAAAAATCTTTGCCGAAATATAGGAGGAATATTAGGGTCTATCTTTCTCGCTTGAGGAAATGACAACCCTGAGCGATAGAGGGATAGAGCATGGAAAAAGCCGATTCTGTGCTGTCAGACGTGATTCAACCCTCAGGTATCGTCCTAATAGAACACGAATGCGCGATCATCGCGAGTAAGCGATGGGTCCATCTGGTGTACGCACGATGGCAAATACTGGTGTCCTATTGATCATCGCGCGCTTCGACGACGCGAGCAAGAGACCGTGCATTAAGGCAGTGTATGGTCGATGCCAACGCCGTGTCGACGTGATTCGCGCCAATTTCAATTAGGACACCTATTCGAATTCAAGATGCTTGATCGCGCGTTCGTACGAACTCAGTTCGCCCGAATAGATTTACAAACATTTTGAGTCGCGCGATAGCGTCGTGCGTCAGTTACGACACCTATTCGAGTTCAATATGTTTGATCGCGCGTTCGTACGAGTAAAATTCGCGCGAACTTACGATGATCGCGCATTCGCGTTCTATTAGGCCGGTGCCTTACAAGTCAGCCTTGCCCTGTGGGGAATAGAGGCGTGATGTTGTTTTGTTATTATTGTTATTTTGGTTAGTAACACTCACTTTCGTGCAAGAGGTAAAAATTACCAGTTGGGTGGATTCGCGATAGTGACTCATAGCGTACGAACAGACGCTTCTCCTCGGCCGTCCTCGCGCTCGCACTGTCCCTATCTTGCACTTTATGGAACTTGAAATAAAGTTTATAATTCAATGTCATCGGAAAATCTGTTTTGCCGAGTCTGATTTGAACTACTTATCATTGTAACCTACTAACTTCAGAATTAGTACAAATACTATTTGTCGAAAACAAAATAATGGTGCCGATTCTCTTGTCACAAATGCCTCTAAACTAGACAAAAATTCACTAAAATTTGGTTTAATCCTCGCAAAAAACGATTTTCTATTCTGAAATTGACTAAAGTGACACAACTTAACTATATTTTAGTTTGACAGCACTAAGATCGCACTGAGTTATTAGTTTAGTGAAAATGGCAATTTTGCTATTCTGAATTTTATGTTTTTCATCAAAAAATTTGATTGTTTATCTAAATCTGAACATAAATCTGACTATTTTTTAAAATTAGTTGGCGTGAACTTAAATTTACACCAACACCTCGACTTCAGAAGTGCAAAAACGGTACTTTATCTAAAAATTTTTTTCTTATAACTCGAAAACGGTGTGTCCTATCACAAAAATAATGAAAATTTCGACCCCCTTTGAAAACTCGAAACTTTCAAAACTCTGCTTATAGATATTTTTATTTTATATTTTCCATACAAAAAGTAAAAAGTTTCATATAAAACACGTTGAGGCTGCCCCAGGCTGCCTCCGGCTCTAACAAAGACAATGTGAAACCCAAAGAAAAAAAAAACACGTGGACTCGCGATTGTCAAATTCGATTATAATTGTGTCAAAATTATTTTTAAATTTAGAGATTTTTTTCACAGAATGTCTTCAAGATTCGCTTAATAAAAAGTAAGGAATTTTAGTGATAGTTTAGTTAGTTTAGTTCGGTGAACAAGAGAATCGGCACCAATAACGTTCTTTAAAAAAATACAGTTTTGTTTGAACGTATATGTTTGACTTAATAAGTATATCCTTCAGACAGTACGATTGGATGAATCATGACCGGTCTGAACATATGCGGAGAGAACTATCGCGCATCTTCTCTCACTCACACCCGCCTCAAGTAACCATTTGGTTTAAAAAAAATGTTATTGCGCAGCCTTGTGCGCGAAGTTCGGGCCGGCCATGATTCGGTCCTATGTAGTAAACCATCAACAGACTCCTGCTTCCTTTGTTCGACTTTTGCAATAGGGATGATGGCTAATATTAAAAATAATCGAAGGAATAATTTAATCTTAAAGAAAGAAGGCATCGTAAATACGAGTTAATCGAAAAAAAAACTGTTAAATTAGAAAGAAGCTACACGCTTTAAAAGTTTCTGGAGGGGATTATTCCCGTCCCTGTAGCGCGGTACAGACAATGTTTGGCGCTAGTATGAAGTTACATAGTCGTGACGTCACTTCTACGATAGTTCTGTGTTTATCTAACACTTATTTTAAAACGCGTAGACCTTGGCATTTTTTTAGCTTTTAAAATTTGTCATCATCCCTATTACTGATGCGGTGATATTTAAAAGATACAGCCTTGAGAGCGACCAAGCATGGAACGCTGATTCAAACGGTATTCCCTAACGCAGTATGTGGTCGTCGAAGAACTCTAGGTTGTAAGCTTCCGTCGCTTTTTCGTAGACGAAATAGGCCTTGCAACAACTTTCTTTAAATCATAATCGATAAATCTCGACGGAGGAGTTCAGAGGCAATCCGTTGAGTAGTTCTAACTTACGACCGTCGCAGCCTTGAGCGCTAGTGTAGCTACTCGCATCTTAGTGACTGCCACACTGTTGTTTCGCCGCTGCGGTAGCGCTGAGCGCGAGGCTATATCCTTAGAGAATGCACCGCTGGGTTCGATTCCCAGGTGGGGTAAAAAGTGAAATTTGCTTTTTCCAAGTGGAATTTCTCAGTAGCAGTCCGGAGTCTGGATCAGTGCCCGGTTGATGGCATTAGGCTCGCCCCCTATTACATGGGACTTAAGTTATGTTATTACTGCTAATACGAAGACCATTAAATGTATTGCTACGAAATCAATTAATGAAAAATAAACTTAATTTATAGCATGCCATTGGACATAAATATAACATAACATCAAGCTTGTTATCCCCGAAGGGTTAGACAGAGGTGCACCTATAGTACACCCACATTCCGCCAATTATGCGTAAGTCCCATGTAATAGGGGGCAAGCCTATTGCCGTTTGCCATTGACCGGGCACAAATCCAGACTCCGGGCTGCTAAAAAATATAAATAATAAATATTATATTATATGTATTGAAATGTTGTTATGTTTTGCATGTCAAATGTCTGACTATGTATTAGGCAACTTAATAACTAACTTTAAGACCAACACTTTGCACTATGCCAATACCTACTGCAAATAAATGATTATGATTATGAATCTCATGCTATTTCATTTATTTTGTCCCGACTGTGTCAAAACAGGTTGTTGCATCCCAAATACCTAAGAACGTAGCTGAACCGGCAGACGTCTTTTAAAAACAAAAAAAGAGGACGTTCGGTTATTCCGATTTTGTAAATTTTTCGGGAATATTATTTAATTTTACTTTTGTACATTAATCGGTCCAGCTGTTCTCAATTGATGCGCTTACAACGGATAGCATTGAATTTTTATTAATAAAGAAGTTTTATAGAAGTGTCATTCGATTTTGAACCCTGTTAACTGTCACCTTTACCTGCCCTGATGTGATCTGGGGCCTTACAAAGAAAATAATTCCATATGAATTACAGATTAACTATTTATATAAGTTAACATGCACAACATTAAAGAATATGATTCCAAAGCGTTTAGAGCAATGCAAACTAAAAAGTAACACTTTACTTACGTGGGTTTTGTAAATTTCAATTAAAAATAACAAAATTATTAACAAAACAGAATTCAATCACGTGAAATAAAACAAAAACGTTTTTAATTATACACAAATAAAATAATTATCTTTCATCCATCTTCTCACAAAATCTAAAACATTCACGACACAAATCTTTCCATCTCCCAGCAAACAGGTCACAAGCCGGTGTTGATGTTAGAAGAACATTGAGCATAGTGAAGGCCCGAACGAGGGGCGAGTGAGCTCGTGATACTGTGCGTGCTGACGGTACTGCTAGTAGCCGATGACTTCGCGGCCTGAGTTGTTGTTTGGTCACAACAGGGACAAAAAGCCTTACTAACTGCGCCACCAGTTCCTGGCAATCGGGCTCACCCAGCATAATGCGGCAGGCAGAGGGGTCTGTCAGACTCTTACTGACAAAAAACCACCCCTGTGTTCCATTTCACACCTACTTGATTTTGACACCTGATTCTTCCGCAACCCCGACTGGTGCTGGCCTGCCTCGACTGGCCTCCTCATGTTGGTGGGGGAGTGAGGTGTTTGACTCCCCCCGCAACGTCTAAGAGGGGCGCGCGTGGAACACTACGCGCCGCCACCTCGGGTCCTGGTGTCTGGAGGGCGGTGAACGTCCCCGAGTCCGCCGTCCCTGGACCCATTGGGGGGGGCTGGGCGTAGTACGCCCTTCGCCTACGACCAACCCCTTGCGACGGGTCTGATAAATGGCTCCGTCGCCTACAATTTTTCGGCCGCAGAGGATATAGAGCGGCCAACGACATACCGGCACTCCTCTTCCCCTGCGGCCCCACCGCGTTCGCCATCATACGGTGGCGTCCCCGTTAAGGCCGCGGAAGGTAGGGAGAGCAGCGCACCGCAATACCGGCACTCCTCTCCCGCCGCGGCCCCACCACAGATGCGATGTCGCCCAACAACACCGCAACCTTGGCTGCTACGTGGACGGCTTGTCAGCAAAAGCCCTGACGAGCGGCCCCTCCTCGGGTTCCTCTTAGCTTCACCGTGGGGCCCAAACCACGGCTACTGAGCCCCCAGCCTCGTCAATGCGGGGACCCATTGGGGGGGATGACTAAAGAAACCTACGTTATGCCTACGCGTAGATGGTCAGCTGATATTTTATTGTAGGCTTAGACGCATAGTGACCCTGATTTCTGACCTGATTCTGTTTATCAAGAAACAATTATTATTATTGAGTTAATGTGATGTGCTTTTGGCAATGTCCCGACTGTAGGTATCAGTTTATTAAAACATTTACTTGTTGCATACCTCGGTGATCGTGTTCCACTTGTGAACGATTTGAGTGAGTCGAAAGCTTCCACAATCCGAGCTCTTACTTCGATTTCCGAATCACACTCACTCACAAATAAAAATCAACATATTCAAATATTCTTGATTGGAATACGACATTGATGGCGATACGATAGCGGCACGCGATACGTACGGACATCCGATCGTAAGCTAGCGGTGGGTAACTCCGGAGGTACTGATCCAAAGGAGCCGGTACCGAACGCGGATACGTAAACCTTATTTATTCCTCACAATCCTTACCGGCACCGCGGTACCAAATGATTCCGGAGCATAGATAATACACTATATAATTCCGGAGCGCGCGTTCACTGTTCACTCTCGTTCACTCGCTCAAGTCACTCGGAAGTACTCGGAACACGTCGTATCGCTCTAACTAACCAACTGTTCAATTCAAAATGTGCCAAATGATCCAGTGAACCAAATGAATAAAATGTTCTGCGAAACCGGGGAACCAAAATGAGCGAGTGAGTGCCGGTGCCAAAGGAATAAATAAGGTGAACCGGTACCGGACCCGGAGTCGGAATAAGTGAATCAATTCACTTGCCGGAATAAAGATTACCCACCGCTATCGTAAGCTATCTCCACGTGAGACTGGCGACTAACAAGTAGCGTGCCAGTAGGCAACCAGTCGGCTACATCATAGGGCCGAGGACTCGTTAAAAGAGTGACTACAGCGCGGCTAGTGCAGGGCCTTTGAAATAGAATACGTAAAAATGAAAAGATTGTGCCGGCCGGTGGAGTGTTGTCAACTTATGAAAATTTACCATATCTAGTGTAAAATTTCGCTTGGTTCATTAAAGTAAAAATCAATAACATTTGGTTCTTATAAGTTTCATTTTTTTAATATTTTTTCTAGTACGTATGTTAAACCAGGAATACGCCTTTATTGGATCGGACAGCATGTAGAATAGTTTGTTGTGAAACGTCGCCAAGTCACATCGGCGTGTCATCGTGATACCGGGTCGTGCAGCGAGCAGTACGCCGCCGCCGACACCGGTGCTGCAGTCCCGACGTAACACGCTCCATCCGTGGCTTGGAAACTCCAAGTCAGGTACAGAATTAGTGAGGAACGATTCTGTTACAGCTATGAAGTCACTGTCGAGAGGTTATGGTTGAAGAAATTAAGCTTATATACAGTTTCAATCCATGACCTACCATAACCTGAATACTCCCTGTAGCGAAGTAGCGTAATGTTATTAGCAACATTATTTCCGGTGCAAATGGCAATCCTCTCATCCTCTCATCCTCCTTGGTTCCCTGAGGTCGGATGCCAGCAACGGTAATATTACACTTTTTCCAGATTCAGGTGTAAATCTCGTAAATACCGCCTCGGTCCTACTTCTCTATATCTTCTAGCACCCATCTTCTAGTCCACAAATTCAATAAAGTCTATCAAATCAGACATTATTGCGAAAGCGAAATCACTTGTAAATTTAGAAGCCCAAACGTAAATGTCAAAATCAATCGTTAAAAAGTTAAGTAAAGGTTTTGCTGTACTTAACTTTAATTGTCATTAAGGGTCGCTAATGACCCGTTTGCTGTCTCTGAGGGTGTTTTTTTTTTTAATTTTACTAAGGATCCCTTTAAGCAACCATTAGGTGACTCTGAGTGTGGCAGTTAGTGTTCAATCCTCTAACGTTTCGTTGCCATACTCCTCCTAAACGGCTTGACCGATTTAGATGAAATTTTGTGTGCATATCGGGTAGGTCTGAGAATCGGCCAACATCTATTTTTCAAAAAAAAAAAAAAAACGAAAATTTTTTTTTTTGCAAAACAACGTTTGCGGGGTCAGCTAGTAAATTATATAAATGTAGAAGGGTGACGTACCGTACATAGGTTAAATTAACATTTCATGGTCTTCCTTTTATTTTACAAACTATGTTATTTGGAAGAAATAAATATGATTATATGCTACATGATTGAGCCTTTCGATCGGTACAGTAAAATTACAGGTTTTTCCTTCACATTTAGCGGGTATTGTCCCTGTCCAGACAGGCGGTTATCAAACATAATTATAATTTAAAAAAAAAAGTGGTTCATATGTGGCGGCATCTACACCGCTACATGCGAACAACGCATCACAATGACGTCACACAAATCCTGCATCGCGCAATCAGAGTTTATCGCGCATCTAGCATATGTATACATCATCCCTTTTCTAAAGAGTATGAGTGAACTTTACACCCTGTTCCTTATATCTCTTCAAATACATTTTGACCGCTTAAGTATTGCACTTTTCTACTAGGAAGGAGATTTTTTTTTGTTGAAAACCGACGAATAATACGTTACGTCTAGAATCATGTGCTGAATTTATGATTTCAGTTTTCGCGCCTATGACCCTGACAGCCTGTATACAAAATAATTCTAAAACGAGCCAAAGAATAAAACGTTTAATTAAGGGGCCGGCGAACAACGCACGTAATAGGAATTCGAGGCTGGATTCGGAATATTGCTATCTCTGTTTGACAAAAGAAGGGAGCAAGGGACGCGGTGCGCAGCCGTGTGTGTGTGTGTGACTGTGTGAGTAGAGAGATAGCTATTATAAGCTGTACTTTTCTAACTGTACCTTCCATTCATTCATAACGACTGAAGATATTTGTATCTATTAGTAATTGGTTATGTTCATGATTTGCTTTATTTTTGTTGACTACTTTGGAGAATCGTTTGTAAATCTACTGACTAGTAATGCCTTTTTTGGAAATTACTTTACAATGCCGGTATCTCAACATATAAGAATATTTCGAGATCTAGGCCTTGTAGAGAAAATCTAGCAGATATGACATCCATACCTTTCCTAAATGTACCTATAAGCTGTCGGTGTTCATGAATAAATTACTTGTGGCACCTATACATCGTCATCGCGCGCGGTCTTTGAGGGGAACCGGCCGACGACGTGTAAATATAAATTATAGGGATATTTATTATTATTGTCTTTATTCATTTTAAGCCGGTATAACATTATTTATTCCCATGGTCCTCACTTTAAAAAACTAAGGCTTCTTATGTCTCTCTGATGTTTTCCTTTACCGTTTTGAGAGCAGTGGTGATGAAATAAATTACACAAAGTAAATGGCCTGTCTGGGTTCGAACCTACGACCTACAACTCGTAAGTCGCGGCCGTTACCACTGGGCCACCACTGCTCTCTAATTATTAATAAATACAGGACAAATAATAAAGTGGTATGCAAAATAAAACATAAATGTTCTAGGCACATATAAATAAATAAGCGTACGTGCGTATAAATAGTAGCATTCTGTGCTAAGAATATTAAAAATAAATAACAAGGATTTTGTATAAACATTTATTTTGATGTGTTCTTACTTCATAAATGTCATTGTTATTATTGATTTATATATACAAATAAAAAATATTAATTGAAACTTGATAAAGGTGACCATACATTATCGACTAAACGAATACTTAATACAATTATGGTAGTAGGAGTGTCAAAGATCCACACTAAACACTCTGATGTATATGATTTGGCTTTTTATCTGTAGTACCGTGCATGAGATGATAATCAACCGTACTCTAGCGGCATGAAGTTTTATTATACAATTAAAATAACAATAAAACCCTTGCAAGCAAAGTAAATGCGACACAATATGAAATGTTTTAGTACTGAGCTCGATACAGAATGGTTATGTATGTGCTACAGCTAATTTAATGAATATGAATATCATTTATACTATTCAGCCATTATGATATAATACTCGTATAGGTAATATCTACTCAATTTAGACAAAACTGATTATTGAGGCATCAATATTCATCATATCAGGGGTATTGTAAACCTGCAGCCTAATTGTGTAACACATTTTCGTTAACGATTACGACTAATCTGTTTGATTTTGACAGTTCAACAACATTCACTGCGTTATTTACATTGTTGAGCAGAATTTTTATCGAACTTATGAAGCAATGGATTAGCAATCTGTTTCAAAACGATTCAGATTCCGATTGATTGTGTATTACGCAATTAGGGTACTGGTTAAGTACAGCAAAAATATAATAATAATATTGTCTTCCTGCACCCTAATTGCGTAATACACAATCAATCGGAATGTGAATAGTTTTGAAACAGGTTGCTAATCCATTGCTTCTTGAGTTCGATAAAAATTCTGCTCAACAATTTAAAGAACGCAATGAATGTTCTTGAACCGTCAAAATCAAACAGATTAATCGTAATCGCTTACGAAAATGTGTTACGCAATTAGGGTGCTGGTCCTTACCGATTTCGGTCACAATATAGTAAAGCGCACAAGTGTGTGCGCAGACACAGGTGCACTCCATATAGGGCCTATACCCTCACTCTCAAAGTCATGTTATGCGTAAACAAACTTTCAAAAAAACGTTCAACAGTTACGTATGATACTGACTTATTTTAAAGCAAGCAACAAGCATAACTATAGATACTGTTGTAATCACAAAACGATTGTCCATTTATTTCAAACTCAAACTCAAAGCATTTATTTCAAATAAACCAATTACAGGCACTTTTGAATTGTCAAGGTCGGTCGGTCAGAAAAATGAAGCTAGTTGCCCATTCCAAAGCGTAGTAGGTACCTATGGAGAAGAACGGGCAAGAAACTCCACGGACACTCTTTTAAATCAAATTATGTTTACAATAGATTGGTTACATCATTCATGTTGAAATTATGCATGTGAGAACGATGCAGAACGTTAAAAGCGTCCGTTATTTTAAATATGAAAACAATTCGAAAATAAAATTTAATTAAAATACGCCGTGGCAGCTAAGAGATGACCAGTCTCAACTGACGGCGCCCGTTCACGAACATGACGCATGGATTAGCACCATTCAACTCAACCATTTTGAAGGGAGCTAAATGATCCAACACACGCGCCACCATCAGCGAAACATTAAAGTGAGCATGACATACTCTCAGCCGCCAGGACACATTCAAGTCAATGAAAGACGTACCCTGTAAATGGTAGCTTTAAAGCATGTACATAGTACTCACATAAGGCATATAGCAATTATACAGTACTAAAAAAGTTGAGTTTATACAATGCAAAGATTCTTGTTTTTAATCTTCAGCAGCTCCAACAGTATTTTTAAATGCTAATCAATTAGTTGATGCGTCCTTGAGGAGCAGGACCAGCGATTAGCCAAGCATTTTTATCAGCAATGTAATCCCCTAACTTATAATATGCTTTTATTGTAACATTTTAAACAGTACCCCATGAAAGATGATTCTACTGTAGCCAGCCTGAAACCTGGTTGAACTAATTGGTCCCTATTTCTAGTGATATAATTGTGTCTTTCACCTCTTTTACTAAAAAGATGTAGATTTTTCCTTACGGACATGATGTTTTCATAGATATATTGACAACGTACCGTCATGATGTTAATATCTTTGAACAATTCCCTTAGAGAGTCGCGCCTTCGGAGGCCATATATGGCTCTGATGGCTCTTTTCTGCACAATGAAAATGGACTCGATGTCTGCAGCCCGTCCCCATAGTAAAATACCGTACGACATAATACTATGAAAGTAACTAAAATAGACTAGTCTCGCGGTATCTACATCAGTAAATTGACGGATTTTTCTCACAGCATATGCTGCTGAACTTAGCCGTCCTGCAAGGGATGTTAAATGAGGACCCCATTGAAGCTTTGAATCGAGTGTGATCCCCAGGAAAACAGTTTTATCGACGAATTCTAGTTTCTCTTGATTCAATACTATCTCACAATTAGTACTTTTGACATTTGGTAAAGAAAATCTTATGCACTTTATTTTGTTTCCCATTTAATTCCAAATTATTAGCAATTTTGGATCTGCAGTAAGGCGTTATTCACGTCGTCAAGATTTAATGCACGCCTATTAATTTTAAAAATTAACGAAGTATCGTCAGCAAATAACACCACATGTGGTTGGGTTTTAAACAAATGAGGTAGATCATTAATATAAACTAAAAAGAGGAAAGGACCCAATATCGAGCCTTGTGGTACACCCATTTTTACTTTTAGACCGAGTGAATTGACACCGTTTATTTGGACTTTCTGTTGTCTATCATTCAAATAAGATTTTACTAAACTGAGCGCAAGTTTTCAAGTTTTCAAGTTTTAAGAGCAAGGTTTCGTGGTCGACGCAATCAAATGCCTTGGAGAGGTCACAAAAGCTTCCTATGGCGTCTTGAGTCTCTTCTCACGCTGTAAATATGTGTTTTAATAAGGTGACACCGGCGTCAGTCGTACAACGTCTCTTTGTGAAAACATACTGTTGACCGTGTAAGATATTATTGGTGTCGAAATGATTTTACATTTGATTCAGCATTACCTTTTCAAACACCTTGCTGAAAACCGGCAACACGGATACGGGTCTATAATTATTGGTATCTTTACTGTCCCCGGATTTGAAAAGTGGTATTACCTTACTGTATTTCATTAGATCCGGGAATACTCCTTGATCCACACACAAATTAAATATTAAAGCCAAGTATGGCGCTATAGTCTCAATAATGGAGGTACAAACTTTAACAGACATTCCCCATAGATCTTCTGTTAGTTTGATCTTGATTTGCTTGAAAGCTTTCACTACTATTATGGGGTTTATATGCTTGAATTTAAATTCAATCTGGCAAAATGAAATATTTGCTTTTAATAAGTCAATAGAACGCAGGGGCGAGGAGTTTAAGGTTTCAGTCGTTTTAAGTGGGATACTGGTAAAGAAATTAACAAATTCTTGAGCAACTTCTTTGTTAGTGCTTACGAGACCACTTGAAGTCTGAAGTGTGAAATCATTATTGTGTCTTTTATTCCTGTTGGTTTCGTCATTGATAATTTTCCAAACCATCTTTATTTTATTATCGGCTGTTTTGATCTTGTTGCTAATGTACAAGGCTTTAGCTACCTTGCAGGTCTTTTTAAAAGTTTTAGAGTAATTAGCAACGTATTTATTAAACGTTTCAGATTTAATATAAAGCTTAAGGCCATACAGCTCAAACAATTTTTCCCTACTTTTCCTAATACCCTTAGTTGCCCAGTCACTGAACAAAAAATTAGGGCAAATTGTTTTTGTTTTTTTCTTTAAAGTATTATTGAACTCGGTGCTCACTACCGAAAAAAATTCCTCATATAATACGCTTACGTTGTTTCTAATATGGCCCGGTATACTTAACTTACAAATTAAGTTATTACTTAATCTATTTAGATTGCTGGGCGTTATTTGTCTAGATTGTATCTGAATTGTTTTTAAAGGTGTGTTTGACCTGAAAGCAACGGGTTGACCACTGTGATCAGAAGGGAGATAATTTACAATGGCTTTATGTAAGTAGTCGCAGCAATAAAAAATATTATCAATGCATGTAGCAGAATTTGTAGTTATGTGGGTGGGTTCTGAAAACACATTTGACAAATTGAATGATTTAAAGAGACTTAATAATCGACTGCTATTTGAACTATTCTCTAAGATATTAATATTGAAGTCACCACAGATAATTAGCGATTTTTTACCAGTTGCCAGTTTTGCTAGAACATCTTCCATTACTGACTCAAATACGGAGTAGTTTTGATAATTTGGGGGTCTGTAAACGCACACTATAACATGTTTATCTAGCTCAACACATGACAGTTCAATGCTATGTTCAACCGAAAGATCAACTATATCTTTACGAGTCTTAGATTTAATAGACTTTTTAACTAAGATTAGTGAACCCCCACGCAGCATAGATTTTCGGTTAAAACAACTGCCCACATTATAATTTTCATAATTAATTAGCATTTCATAATCTTTCAACCAATGTTCAGTTAAACAAATAATTTCAAACATGGTATTTTCTAAAAATAGTTCTATTTCTAACTGTTTCGAAGAAAAACCTTGAATATTTTGATGAAATATTGTCAAGGAATTCTCTTTAGTACCTTTTTTGCACTTAACTAATTGCGAGCAAGAAGACACCTTGTTGTTGGTAGGTATAACTGTATTGTTACTGGTATCTTCTGTTGTCTTACTATCTAGTTTAAAGTAACATCCAGAGTGAGCTCCTATACTCCCATGCCATCACCAGGCAATGAGATCCTACTACTTGTGGGCCCCACATTTGGACAAGAATTTGCCATAGTGACACATGGATCCTCCTTCGTACAATTATTGTAAACAGTTATAGCATTAGTGCTACAGTTACTTGAGGTGACCACCTGTACATTAGAATTACTACTAATATTTGCGGTGTTAATAATATAATTAGACTTCGCCATACTGTTTATGCCTGAGTTTAGAATATTAGCTAATAGCCTCGCTATTTTATGTCTAAACCTAATGGGCAGATACACTGTATTCTTTGTCGATTTTAACTTTTCAACAAAAATGTTGGTGTCAAAAAATATAAGTTTGTCACTGTAGTGACTTACCAAGAACTGAATATGCTTATTAAGCATATGTATATAATTGTTTTTTCCTTTTGATAACCTCTCAAAATATGGGAAAGCACACAAAATAATTTTATTACAATTTAAAATCTCAGTAACACTGTCAGTGATATCTTCTTTTCTGACCTGAGAACTATTACCTACAAATACAGTAATACAGTAAAATTTTTATCCGCTATCGCTTCAATAAGATACTACGCTATGACCTTTGATTATATGTTTAGTGACAATAAATAATCCCCATACATTTTTGGTTTTTATACTAGCGTCATCGCTAATAGAATGTTACGAATGTTACTTTTTCTAGAACCTCAGTCTCCTTGAGATACTTACCTATACCGTAAAAAATCGCGGCAGGATTGTTTCGCGCACTGGATCTTCAACGCACAGCTTAGCACCGAGAGTTGAAAATCCAACAGTGTTTAGTCGACGTGTTAGATTCTCAATGCTCGGTTCAACACAAAGAGTTGAAAATACAGTGCGCGATAAAATCCCGGAACAGACGGAAATAACGACGCTTTTTAGGTAGGTAGATAGGTAGGTAAATACTAATTTATGCAAAATATACTTAGTTAATTTTTTTCTTGGTCTGAGTTTCACACTAGTAGGTACCTACTAGTGTGAAACTCAGACCAAGAATTTTTTTTATTTATTTTCTTGGGCCGAGTCGATGCCCTCAAGCAATAAGTCAGTAAAATCAGTATTTTTTATTGTTATGTCGAATTCGCCATTCGGGTTGGGATAAATCTTAGTAATTTGTTTTTAAATTTTTCGTAGTGTGATTTACAAAGATATCATGAATAATACTTTATTTTAGGGAAATCAAAACAAAAATTATGACAAGAAAAGTATCTTTACGTATCAATACAAAACTGTTTTGCGTAAAGTATAGAATTTTCGTAAGTCGCTATTACCGACATATTGGCGTAAATGAATCGTGCAGTTCTTAGTAAATGTTAGAACGTGGTTATTGTCGAATTGTTTTGAGTCAGCTGAAACCGGTATGGGAACTTACAAGCTTTTAAAAGTAAATAATTGATTAATAAATAATTATGTGTCCCCCGTTCTCGTTTTTGACTACAACGGTTTGTAACGATACTGAGACTGTATCAAACTAAAAACCACAAAAAAAAGTATCGTCTTTGAAATCCTACTAATCTTTCTATCCTACGTAATATACTACTTCTAACATGAAAGTTTGTGAGGATGGATGGATGTTTGTTACTCTTTCACGAAAAAACTACTGAACGGATTTTGATGAAACTAAACAGTAATACAGCTATAGTCTATGTGTTATTCTGAATAAAAGTTCTCGACCTTTTATGTGGAAGCTATTATAGCCAAATAGTGAGCCCATAAATGAATTGTTTTATTGTTTTTACAATACATATTTTAGAGTATTTAGTTAACATAAACATAACATAACATCGGTTGGGCAGAGGTATAGCTATAGTACACCAACATTTCGCCAGTTAGTCAGTTTATTTAGTTATTTCTCATCAAAATGAATACCTTTATCGCCTTTGGCGTTTGATGCAGGTAAACTTTGTTTATTACACTTATTCATTTGGACGGATGGTTCAAAAGTTACTGAAGTCGAAAGTCAAAAGTATATTGCGAACTACGTAAACACCGCGGACACCGCGAGTGGTGCGCACAGTGTGTGTGTGAAATAACTGTGTTTGAAGCCTGGGGAAGAACATAGGCTATTTTTCATCAACACTCCACATGGGCGAAGCCGCGGGTGGAAGCTAGTAAGATATAACGTTAGATAATAGTTAGTTATAACGTTAGTATTGTGATGTTACGTATCAACTTACTGCATTATGTGTATATTACTGAAACAATTTACTTGTCTTATTTTTGCAATATTTATTTTCTTAAACTGCAAAGTATTTCCCACTTATAAATTAATGTTGACATCGTAATTGAATTACACAAAGAAAATGCTTTCAGTTGATGTATCAATGAACGCAATACTTGGACTTCTTGAAAAGATACATATTCAATATAAACAAAAATACATTTTTCCTGTTAAACTTGAGTTTTACAATAATCGACTTATGTCTGATTTCACCAATGAAATTGAACGCGATCAGTACATACACTCCGTTTAAGAGCTGTCAGTGTCATTATTTTCTATGGAATATTGACACTGACAGCTCTTGAACGCGTTTTAGATGTGTTGAACGCGTTTTAGATGTGTTGAACGCGATCAGTAACATTGTTGAAATCGGCACTTATTGCTAGGGGGTGTCTATCTATGCAAAACACTTAGGGCGGATTTCACCGTTCGTATTACAAAACACGTTTAAGAAAACTAAGTTCTTCATAATCGAGTTCAGATGTCGATACTGATCTCGCTTTACGTCAAACCGATTTCACCAGCTACATTTTGATCGCGTTCATGAAAACCAAATTTCCGTCACATAGAATGTAAATGTTGTGACTTAGACGCAATGCGTTTTGCATTTGCAAGATGTGATAGCGACCTACTACTAATAAAGCAACAAAATATATCAGTAAACTAGTACCGAGTTGTCAAACTGTGTTGTCAAAACCAAAGAGTGTTTAGTTTATCTTTGGTCAAAACTGTCCTCCAAAGAGTACTATAATTAGACGGGCTGCCCTCTTCTCTTTGGATGCGCGTCAATTTCGAAATTCGTTTCGGGGTAATATTATTGTGTGGATTTCTCTATATTTTTTCAAAAGTAATGTCGGTGAAACGAAAAAGGGATCCAACTTTCGTAACCAGCGAAAAGGAAGCCCTTTCAGTTGGTGGGTCAACATTTTCAAGTGCTTGAATAAAAAAAAAACTGATGCTGTGAGCACTAAACAAAAAATTGAAAATGGGAAGAAGATTTCGCATGAATTTAACGCGATTTCTAGCATCCACCCACGAGACTGGATGGTCCTTAAAAACGGCTGGGAATTTTTTAAAAAAAGAGCCAAACAGGAACAAACTTTGCGCAACCAGGAGTTTTTCAAAACAGGTATGTACTACTTATGGGCACATTTTAGTTTATTGCGAATTAACGCCTACCCAACACGGTCGATGCGCGGCTGCTGTGCGGCTCCGCTTTGTCCGCGCTGTGTTTGCAAAGTGTTCTCTGTTTATTGAGCAATTACATTAAGTAATTCCTATTTTACGATTTTCCATATTGTAGAAAGTCTGTTCTTCCTTACGTCCTACTGTTAATCTAATCATTTTTAATCACATTTCTCATTTTAGGAGGAGGACCACCTAAAAAAAGTAACAATGACCCAATCATTGAGAAAGTGCTGGCACTCATACACAAAAGGGTAATAGGCTATCTTAATAGCAATGATGTGGATGGGTATAATGTTTTAAGTAAGGATTCACTTAATTTACTTAGATGTATAAAAATTCTTGTTAGAATACTTTAAAAACATTTTAGTAAACGAAATTGAAAAATTTCAGCTTTTGGTGGTAATACCGAATTGGTAGAGACAAGACATCCGGAAGTTTCGTTGTGTCTAACCGGTATGTATTTTATAGAACTGTTTTCGTAACAGCCTATTAATTGAATTGTTCTCACTGCTGGGACACAAGCCTCCTCTCTGGTGGGAAGAAGAGAATCTTGATTTTATAAGCCTATAATTGAGATATGAACAAAAATACAAAATTACAAATAAGAAGCCTACCTAGTGTTCAAAATCTATAATTTTATTTAGATAACTTTTTTTTCAGGTGCCAATATAAGTGAGTCAGGTGATCAGATGCAAGTAAATGTTGTAGAAGATGAACCCGCCGCAACCACCATGACGGCTGTAAGTACACTGGACTCTACCTAAATGAGAATTATACATAATTTATTTGTGTGTTGTTAGATTAATTTCAATTTGTAATAATTATAATTTCATCATATTTCTCACAGGACTGGTCCGATTACAATGCAACTATGCTCTGGGATGAAATAAACCCAATTCTGGCTAGATCAGCAAGCCAATCAGCAACAAGTACGCCACTAAGGTATGTATTTTGCAAAAACCGTCAGAACAAGAACTAGGAATGACTAACATTATACCAAAATCGTTAAAAATAAAATGACTAGACTAGATGCTTGTATATGACACAAACCAGAATAGGTAAAAACTTGTTTTAAATAAATAAATAAACAAATTTTTCAGGGATCATGCAGCACCAGTAGCTGTGGCTACGGTTACCACGCTACCGGCTCGTACCACTACGAGTCGCAGGCGGCGTACAGTAAGACGGACAAGGGAATCCTCCCTGAACACGGAAAGGGTTAATCTCCTATTAAAATCTGATTTGCGTGCTGAGGAGGAGCATGAAGTAGAAATCGCAATAAGAAAATAAATTTTGGAACAAGAAAAGTTAAAAACCAGACAGGAGCACTTAAAATTTTAGAGATCCAATTAAATAATTTACAAAAGTATACTTTTAAAAGTTTTATTTTTTATATTATTATGGATGTGTACAGTCTTTTAAATCATTCATCGACTTCAATACAGACAGAACTGTTGGTTTCGTGAGACGAAATCTTTTCACAATGTCTTTGACATCCAGGGAGTCGAAGTGTTCTTCTCTCTCGCGTATCCATTTTGGACGTCGAACAATGAACTCATCCTCATCCGAACTTTCGTCATATCATAGTCTTAATAATCTTTTCATTTTAATTAGACAAATACCAATAAAATTAATATTAATAATAAAAGACAGCAAACAATTTTTTCTCAACAACACGACACTGACGGCGTGCTGACAGCTTTTGAACACGTTTATAGACTTGAACGCCGAAAATCGGGCGTTCAGAATTTAAACTTGTTTAAGCTTGAACTGCGTTTTCTTTATGCTGGTGAAATCAAAAGTGGAGATCTGAAATCAGTTAAACGCTTGATTTGAGTTTAGAGTGAATTGATCGCGTTTAATTTCATTGGTGAAATCCAGCCTTAGTAACTAAGAACGCAGTACTCGTAGGTAGGTAACTTAATATATCATTGGATAATACTAACTATAAAATACATCCCAACGTTCGGAGTCCATGTCTGCAACCAAACCAAATCGTAAATAAAATATCGTAAATAATAAGTCTTACGGACTTGTAATAAGTCCGCAAGCAAAGCTTAAGTTCGTAAGAATGGTTAGTTTAGTCGATACCAAATAACAAGGCAAATCTAAATCCAAGTTCACAGCGTAAGTCAATTGTGTCAGAAATATTACAATACAATTTAAAAAGCAAACAAATACGCACGCACAGGACAATAAAGTAATCGTCTAACACTGACAATAAACACGGAACACCCCGGCGGGCATAACGTTGCGGTAACGTGTGTGCTTTTCCGAGCGATACACACCTACTACCGTGAGCAGTATGACCACGCACACATTGATATTTGCTTGACGCGATAGCACTACTAGCTATTGAAACTTTATGATAAATTTTGATGTATTCCGTAATACCAAAAATGATGAATGAAAACTTAACATTTTTCCTGTTTTTTTCAGCTATTTGTAACTTGATAATATGAGCTATGTTTCTAATACAACAACATTACAGATATTGTTGTTTATAATACTGTTGAATACAATTAGCTTAAACTTCATTTTCGGTAAGTATTTAAAAAAAAAAAGATGTAGGAACCTAGATAAATACTGTTTAAATCCGAATATAAGCATAATGTGAAAGAAATATGCTTCAATTGCAAATGGTTTTGGTATCGTTTGTATGGACAATTCGAGCGTCGCCCTGCTCTTAAGTAGAAAGGAAATGTTTCTTGACCATAATTTTCAAATAAGACAGCCTCAGATTACATAAATAAAACAACAAAAAAATAATTAAAAATAATCTTTATTTAATTGAAAACCGTTTACTTAATGTCTTAAAAATATTAACAATTAGATTCTACAAATATTTGGAGTCCGAACGATGTTCGCATTCAATATCGACGAAAACAAAACATAAAAGATACTGACTCGGGAAAATTCGTTTGAACTCTTACAAAAATGTCTTATTATTTTTAACTTTTCTAATTTTTTATACCAATTAAAAGTAATTTTCTGTAGGTATTGTTATCTTTTACTTACATACAGGTGCTAGAAAGAGATGGTGACAGTTATGCCCGAGATACACGAGGCTACTTTCTCAAGCTAGTGTTGTTAAGCTAGCAAGCTAGTAACTCTGACATTGTGTATACAGAACCAGAGACTTAAAAACACCTTCATCAATGTGACAAAATTACAAGTGTAACATTTTTAATTGATAACAGAATCAAATATGTAACAATTACAAAAGTGTAACAGTAATATATCTGTAACAATTACAAAAGTGTAACAGTAATATATCTGTAACAGATTTAAAAGTGTTCACAGTGTTTATAAGTGTGATAGGTAAACGCGGCGCTGCCAATATAGCCGTTACCCAGTCGGGATTGCGGCTATTTTGGCAGCGCCGCGTCTGTATGTCCGCCGCGCGTGGTTGCGGTACCGTGCAACCTAATAAAACTGCTCATTTCTGTTACACATACTAACACTTATTAACACATATAAAAGGTTACACTTTGATACTTTAACATTATTATATGTTACACTTATAAATGTTTCTTTTAAAACAGTGTTAATAACACTTTTTACGGTTACAGGTTGAGTCCCTATACCGAACTAGCTTCATTTCTAGGGTAGTAAGCTAGTACAGTTTATTATATAAATTAATTTTGCCCACATTTCGACTTTTTTTTTTTCGAAAGCCATCCAATTTTTTTTACTTATCTGTCGCAAATCTGAAACAGCTAGTGTCACGATTATATTTTAACGTGTAATATTACAGTCGTAAGATCCCATACCAACGCCCCCTGATTTTATCTAGATCTTCTACTGCCCCCCCCCTGGCAGTGTCAAACGCCTACGTTGAGAACCTAAGGTTTAATAGGATGGGGTTCAATTTTTTCGTTAGTAGCACCCCCACCATTGATTTTAGTATCCTGGCTTGTGTACTAGCTTCATGTGAGCGGCGAAAATAGAATTAGATTTACTAGTGTGCAGTGAGTTTGCGCTTTTCTTAAAATTAGCTGGCAGACTAGCATCATGTAAACAGCACTAGAATATGCCAAGCCAGCACACTAATTGACACACGTCCTTCAAAATGATTGCTAACCCATTGATTCATATGTTCAAAAAAATTGTCTGCTCAACAACGTAAAAAACGCAACGAATGTTGTTGAACTGTCAAAATTAAAGCCATTCCTACTGTTAGTGTTACGTAATCACCTCGTAAGATAGTATACCGAGGTTCTAGCTTTGAAAAACTCGTGTTTCTCGGTCATAAGAACTCCTACACCTCCACGACTGGGTTTTGTCGACGGAAGAATATACCAAAATGATATATAGAATAGACAAAATGACATAGAATAACCAAAATGACATAAAGTAGAAAAAATGAAATAAATAATACACAAAATGACAGATAGATTAGAAAAAATGACAGATAGATTAGACAAAATGACATGGAATAGACAAAATGACAGATATCTTTTATCCATCTGTCATTTTGTGTATTCTTTCATCGACAAAAGTAGTTTCTATGATGGTCATGCCATGCGAGCTGTTCCGAAAGCGTTTAAAATCACGACTTTACTCGACAGATTTGGGGCGTACCAAACGCTTATTTTCAGATCAATAGGAAGTATTATATCTTATCCTGATACTGGCGAAATGTGGCTGTATTACATATCTCTGCCCACCCCTTTTGGGGAATACAGGCGTGTGCATGTTTGTTTTTATTTATTTTCTAAATTCGTCAGGCTTACATTTCAGCCGGAAGAGGTCCACTCTGGACACATATGCCACCTCCAAGCGTTGGCGCACAGCCTGTACAGTCCGCGAGGCCTAAGCTGAGCGAGACCATATAGCGACGCGTCCTTTGCTTGGTTTACACCGGTTCATACAAATAGCCTGTGCGTCACTCGCGCGATCTCCTTGGTGCGATTGGTAATCACTCACACAAACGCAAAGCTCAGCTTAGGCCTCGCGGACTGTCTCTACTTTATTTAAATTTCATTGATTGCGATAGTCGGTTCCATTCCATACTTATATTAATGTATGCAGTCAGCAATTTGAGTGTCCAATAACTTTTCATCTAATTCGATTATCTACTTTTTAGGGTTCCGTAAATCCGTAACCAAAGGCTGCCGACATGACCCAATTACTAACGCTCCACTATCCGTTCGTCCGTATGTCACAGGGCTGTCTTTTGAATTATAATAGTAAGAATACTTGAAATGTTGCCAGTGTGTACTAACTACTACAGCTGCCATAATAACAAAAAAAAAAAAAAGTTATAAATGAAAAGTGTTAAATGTTACACGGTCGCACGGAATTCCTTCGTGAGCGAATCTGACTCGTACTTGGCCGCTATTAAGCATTTACCTAATATAATAATCAATAGATCGTGAATTTTATTTCAGATTTTTTTAATATACAATATACGGATAACTTTTTTTTACTATTGAGGGTCTAGAATCCTGTTCTGAACGAATGGTTACAATTTGCGCACTGGTTAAAATTGTATCCTGTATGATAATAAAACTGGACAAAAACTTTCGTTGCTGACTGTACACATACAATATATAGATAGTGCAATTCACGAAGACGCGCCCCACCAATTTTTTAAATTTCAATTTATTTAAATTTTGACGCTCTCTCCTGATTAGTCTATTCATTGTAGTGTGCGTGTGCACTCATAGGTAATTAGTGTGTACTGATAACATTCAAACATTGACGGAAGCTTGCACACATATACTATAAACGTTTAGGAGGAATAGTGGGGCGCGTCTTCGTGGATTGCACTATCTATATTTTAGATTCATTAACTGATTTTCGACAGAGGTTGTCATATTATGACACAAATAAATTAATATAATCCTAAATATTTGCCTGCATTAAAATTTGTAATATACAACTCTTAGTTTTGCAAAAATTACAATGTATATTTTTTTAACCAACTTAAACATCTAAACTCACAAACATTCGAACTTTGATATTGATTACTTATTTGAAATTGTCTAACAGATAAATTACCCGGGAATTATCCGGAGGAAATATACCAACATTATCTTACTTACTTCAAATTTTCAAAAACACTGCTTGCATTTATATACAATTTTCCACTAAAACATATCAGTTTGGTCTTGAAAATGTAAAGAAGCAATGTCAGTGGTAAAGTATTGTTATTTACGAAGCGACGAGCGCTTTACTTTTGATAAGCAAGTGTTCAACCAAGCTGTGAATGTGCGTGAAGACGAGTAGCGTCAGCACATAACAAACACACACACACACACACTTACACACACTTCCGACTTGGCCATTGTCTCGGATGTTACCGAGAGCTCCTGCGCTTACACACACATTCACAGCGTGGTTGTACACTTGGTGACCACAAGTAAAGCGCGCGTCGCTTCGTGATATAAAAATACTATATCAAAACCAACATAAGCTGGCCCCGTATTCTATGGAACTCCGTACGTCGCTTGGCCTGCGCAAAATCAAGGTCAAAATGTTACCACCGATGTTCGGTTGATTCTTCTAACATAATAGGGTATGGGAAAGTCTTACATAAATTAATAAACTTAGACATAATTACCTACTTACCCGATTTTTTTGTGGAACGTCTGCGTTAATTAAGGTGGATGGTAAATAGTAAATAGCCCACGAAATTTAAAGTTTCTTACGTTTTTTTGTAATTTGCAGATCACATGACCAGAGGGCGGGCCCATTTTATGACCAAAGAATTAGCATCACCATACAACGTGGCAATTGCTGCCAGCCTTATGGGCACATTTCGTGTTGACAGTGATGTGGACGAACTTTTCGATGCCCTATGATTAATTTACTATATTTTTTATTAAGCTTGTATTTTATGTGCCAGCAGGTTGTAATATAATTCGAGACCGCAACAAATATGTATTTACAGATTAATAATCATTTGAATGATCGTTACCTACTACTTTTTAAGTTCTAATTACACCATTAAATGTTATTATTCCATGAAATCATGACATTTGAGGTCAATTCTTACTTAGTTAAGTTGATAATTCAAATGATTATAATTGTGTAAATACATTTATATACATACATACATATAAATTATCGCTAAAACTTTTAAAACGGAGTTAGATATGTTTTCTTTTGTTCGCTGTTATTTAGGAGTGGTTTGAAAAAAAAAAAAAAGGCATTGCAACGCATTCTGGTAATTAGTGACCAATACTTAAAGAACAATGCCCACTTCCCATACATTTCAAAACCTGATAATAAAAGTTTATGTATAGTTATAAGGTATAGTAGAAACACTACCTGTAAGATTAGAAAATAACGTCATATGGTCATTTTCACAATTGAAACGCTACGAAGTCCAAAAATATTAATGTTACTTTTTAGGTTAGGATAATAATACATATCTATGTTCCAAAACGTCTTTTTTACTTTGTGAGTTCCTTAAAACCAGCTGCCCATAAGTCACTGCTTGCCACTCTCGATGATCGATGTTTGAGTGTCGAGCATTAAATGTCAAACGTCAAAAAATACGTTTCAATCGTCCTAACTCAATTACATATTGCATGATTCATTAATTTAATTATTCATTTATTTTTAAATAATCTGTATTATACATTGACAATAAAAAGAAATACTTACTGAGTAAATAAAACGTAAAATAATGGAGTTGAATAAAGTCAAGTAGCAGTGCGTAAAATGGAACATTGTAAAAAATGGTGGTTGAGATGCGTTCAAAACATGCTAATATAATTCGCTTCTACTCTTGAAGTAGAATAAGCATTACAACAAAACAAAATTTAAAAAAATCTTGCGTTTCTTTTAATATAAAATTTAATTTGTGTTTTTTAAGATTTATTTCATTTCTATACAAAGTCAGGTGAAAAATGGGCATTCCTCTTTGTGTGATTGTACTCATCATAACAAAACTTTCCCAATAAACGATTTGTTTTATTTACCAAGCGCATGGAGTCACATCATCAGTCAAAAATTTGCAAAAGAACTTTAACAAAGAATCCAGCTCATGATTCAAGATCCCCAAGCGTAGAAATTTTTCTGTTATCAACAACAAGTCTCATAGAAAAGTGCAAAACATACGCGGTAAAAATGTATGGAAATCATTGCTTTTTTACCGGTTCAGAATTATGTACTGAATCCATAGAAACACGTTGCGCGTCGAATATCCCTGCCACCCTTAATATTATTTGTTACGGTCGCGAATCATTCTTTCAACAACATACAACCTGACTCTGTACTACCGATTGCAAATAAATGTAAAAAAAATAACGAATTTCGCGAGCTACTCTAGCGCTTTCGCTTTAAGTCATAATATTACGTTCTATTCTATTTATAATCGACTTTTGTCGGAGCAACGTACAACCCGTACGCGCTAAGTTAGCCGTCGACCGCCAGCAGAACTAAAATCACAATCCCTGCCAGTAGAAGTGAACGGAGGGCAGACGCAACGACCCTGTACCTGTGTAATTTTATGAACTAAACTTTTTACTGTTTTTGTCATCATTGTTACTGTTGTTGCTGGTCATGTTGTGAAATTAAGCTTTGGGTGATAATCAGGTCGAAACCTATAACGTGAACCTAGTGATTAAACCTCGTGAATAAATAAATATCGATAAAACTGAACAATATTAAGGTGCCTAATAAGTAATAATCAAACACAGGCGAATGCGATGACGTTGGTTTCGGTACTGAGGGCTAAGTGGTGCAGTAGGCGGTTTTGGGACGCGCGGCAAACTTCAGAGCGAACAGGAAGTAAGTTGGTTGCGTTGATCCTCACAGGCCACTTGCAGCATGTTTACATCCGGTTGTAGTATGTCTATTTCTATACCCCATTTATTAAAACATTAGACAAAAAACATCTTTATTCTTATTTTTTTCCTTATTTCTGATGTTTTAATAAATGGAGTACCGGTTACTTGTTTACAATGTTTACAGTGTCTATAAGAAGTGTGTGCACTAGCTGGCAACAGCGCGCGCCGAGGTAGGACTTCCCGCCGATACACCGCAGCTCTCTGCTGCGCGGGATGCTAGTAGGGAACTAATCTGTAAAAGGAAGATAGAACACTTTGAGAGGAGTTTTGACCGAGGAAACCAGGTCACGTGGTCTTTGGCGTTCAGTCATAGTGCACTTAATACTCTTTTCTAATTGTGTAATGCATGACACTAGAGCATATATTTTATTACGAAACAGTCTAAAACTTGGCTTGGAATGGCCGTTGTTTCTTTGGTTTCATACTAATCTTAACTTAAGTTTATTAGTTTGTTGCCTTTTCACGCTTATGCCACTGAACCGATTATAATGAAATTTTGCATATGCGTTGTCAGGGGTACAGAAAAAGACATAGGGTACCTTTCATCCAGAAAAAAAGTACTGTTGCTGAGGGTAAGATCAATAACTTTAGACGGTCACAATTGGGATGATGACTACTATTCAAAATGTTCGTACAAATAATGTAATTTCAATGAAGGTATAGTAAAAATGAGATAATTGAAAAAAACTGTTAAATCGATGTAAATATGAAGAAGATACACGCTTTAAATGTTTTTGGGGGGAAATATTCCTGTCCTTGTCGCGCGGTACGGATAATGTACGGCACTAGTATGAAGTTACGTAGTCGTGACGTCACTTCTACCATAGTGCTGTCCTAGTCTAACACTTATTCTATAACGTTTATAACTTGGCAGTTTTTAACCTTTTACAGTGTTTGTAATACTATTTGCACTATTTGAATAAAAAAAATTTTTTGATGAAAAAAATGTCTTAGGACGCTAGATGACGCTACAAGTCTTTCGAATCGTGATTGCATTATGTTATTAGAAACTTTAGTGGTGTTAAGAGTTATAAAAATAAGTAATAGGTACATTTTGTAAGACGATAGACCGTGTTTTCATACTCTTAAGATTAATTTAAGCCGCTAGATGCGCGGGCGGCTCTTGTGTCAGTACGTTACCTTATGGCTAGCCGCGTGGGTAGTGTCGGGCGGCAGTTTCAGTGCACGTAACAAAGCTGCTAGATGCGCGGGCGGCTCTTGTGCGGCCAGCGTGCACTGCACCAGGCGCGCGCCCATCTCTGTGCGGGCGAAGCGGACGCCGATACTCCTGGAAAGAGTAGTAGTATACAAGAGTTAGGAGCGTATTCATTAAAGAGCTGTACAGGGTGGATTTACGAAGAACCAATATGTTTTGCCCCTTTGCACGGAACAATACAAAGAAAAGAAAGAAAGAAGTGTTCATTTTGCACACACACGCACGAGACGCAGTTGAGAGCAACTGCCAGGGCGCATTCAAGTCAATGAAAGACGTACTCAGTAAATGGTAGCTTTATAGTACATAGTATTCACACAAATATGCTATTAAATTAGACATATTTAATCATAAATGATTGAATCTTATCTACAGAAGCTCCAACAGTATTTCCGAATGCCAATCAATTAACCCTTGTGGCTGCAAGACCAGCATTGAGCCACGCCTTTTTGTCAGCGATGTAATGATTCAACTTATAATATGCTTGGTGCGCCTGCGCAGTGTATGTTTAACTGAATTTAGACATCTAAAATAACTCATAAGGACACGCTCAGACTCGATCGTGGAGGTTTTAATACATCTTGGCTGAACACACAGGCTGGTTTTATGACTGGCAGATGAGATGTCAGAATGAAGGAAAAAACATAATTTCGAAACTTCAAAAATCGTCTACAATAAATTCTGGAAAAGGAATATTTTGCCTATAAAAGAAAAGGCTTTAATAAAATATTTAAATTTCGCATAATTTAATAAGCACTAATTTTGTTGTAACATTTACACACTGCACATGAAAGCTGAGTCTACTTTAGCCAGTGTAAGCCTGGTTAAACTAATTGGTCCTTATTTCTAGTGGTGTAGTTTTTCCTAACACACGAAGTTTTCTTAGATATATTGACAAGGTACCATCACGATATCTTTAAACAGTTCGCTTAGCGAATCGCTCCTGCGGAGATATATGACTCTGATGGCTCTTTTCTGCAGAATGAAAATAGAGTCAATGTCTGCAGTCCATCTCTATTGTAAAATACGGTAAGTCATGATGCTATGAAAAAAACTAAAATAGACTGACGTAAGTCAGACAGCATATGCTGCTGAACCCAGCTGCCGTACAAGCGTGTGTTAAATAAGGACCATCCCATTGTAACCTTGAAAAACATTTTTATCAAGAATTCCACGAGTTTCTTTTTTTTTCAATATTATGCCACAATCACTACTCTTGATATTCGTTAAAGCATATATCTTACTTCTTTTTTTTCCACTTTAATACAAAATTATTAGCAGTGATCCAATTTTGGACCTGCAATAAGACGATACTAACATCGTCAATATTTGAATCGTCTATTTATCTTAAAGATCAAGGAAGTGTCGATAGCAAATAACACCATTTGTGGTAGGTTTTAATAAATGGAGTAGGGGTTTTATAATAAAAAGAGGAGGGGCCCCAATATAGAGCCATGTGGAACACCCCATTTTTACTTTTTAGCCACGAGAATTTCCGCCAGTTATTTAAACTTGCTGCTGACTATCATTTAAATAAGATTTCACTAAACTTAGCGCATGTTTACCTAGTCCGTAATGCTCAAGTTTCATTAGTAAGGTTTCGTGATTTACGCAGTCAAATGCCTTAGAGAGGTCACAAAAATTCCTATGGCATCTTGGGCCTCTTCCAATTATAACTAAACATTTCAAGTAAATATTGATAAGTTTGGTTTGTATGGAAAGTGTTGACAATGCCGCAGCGTCCGGCGTGATGTCACAGACAAGACCGAGCTGTGAATTTAAAGGCTAAACACAATAACCAAAGACAGATCACTGCTGATGATAGACAGTACAATTCTATCTGTCCCTGTTAAACAAATAGCTGTCAACACGTTATAGGGTCGCATACTTTGGCTTTATTGGAACGTTAAAACCAGAGATTAATAAGTTTGTATTTCTCCAGTACGCCAAAATTAGAGACAGACACGTTATTTGGTTCGGCCGTAAAATAAATACTCACTTAGGTTGCAGCCCGCCTAATGCACGACACGCGGCTGCGACTTTCGGTCGCAACGCTTCCAGTCGCGCGTGTACGCTCGACCTGTCGCGCTGTGCTTCGGCTGACGATACTAGGCCACGGATCTGTAGAAATTAAAAGAAGAAAAAAAAACATGAATATAATTAAATTGACTCCTTTCGGGTATGCTGGAGACATCATAATCTGCCTAGCATTGGACATGACCACTTCGACCGGTTCTGTGCTTCTCGCATCACCATTCGCATCGACCTACACCAGGTCATCGGTCCACCTTGTGAGAGACCTTCCAATGCTATGTGTTTCGGTACGTGGCCGACACTCCGGAACCTTTCGGCCTCATTGGACATCGATGCGCAGGGTGCGGGCTAGCTCCAATACTGTCCTGGCGATGATTGCTCAGTGACTGGATTGCACTTACATTGGGCATTGTTATAGCAGGCATATTACTGGTGCTTGATTTGTCTTTTTATTTATGTAATGATGGGTATAATTTGGATATTTTAATTTTAATTTTTGTTTCTGACATAATCTTATTTAATTCATTTGGCTGTTTTATTATTTAAATTTTTTATTTCGGACATTAATTGATTTGATCTGACATTTATCTGTTGTTTAATTTTAAGTCATTTAATTAATTATATCATGTTTTCATCAGCCATTTAATTATTAATCACTAATATTTATTCACATTTACCTTATAAAATTGTCAAAATTGAATTTTGTATTATTTTTTTGTATCTTATATGGGTCAAGGACCTGAAGTAAATTAATTTTATTTTATTTATTTATTACACCTGTTCTACGAACAGTTACCAACACAGCCTGAACAATTGTCATTGGCTTGAAGATTTGATCAATGCTTGATCATCATCTGCCAAACCTTTTCTGTTGTCGGCTTCCTTACTGTATTTAGCTGAATATCAGTATTTTCGAGCGGAGCGACTGCCTCTCTGACCACTATGACCCAGTTAAAATTCGCGCAAAATTTTATGAGCCCTCTGACCGTAGGGCTCAGCATGAAACCGCGCATGGCACGGTTTGTGCTCTGCATTATCTGACCCCTTTTACAAAGAAGAAGAGGTTACGCAGGGCACTGACTGTACGGTTGCGTGACAATCATTTTTGTAAACGTAAAACATTTTTATAGTGCCTATATGCCTACCTACAGCATTGATTTGTTCATCACAAAAATTTAGGTACTTTTGCAACCAATCGCGTGTAACTTCCGAGAGCTCATAAAGTTTTGCAAGAACTGCACTAGGTAATACGATACTCCAAACCAAAACAACTGTCAAGGATCTACGAATGGCGGCCGGGACCAACAGCTTCGTGCTTTCCGAGACATTGAACGGTCTCGGTAGGTACATAAAGTGTGTCTTTTTAATGGATAAGTATTGCCTTTTATCTCCCGAAAATAAAGATGTCTGGATTTATAAATAAAGTGAATAGAGTAAAGGAAAGTGATTGACACGAGTGAAATAGGTAGTTATAGGCGGTTCATGAATCAGGAAACGGTAGGTACGCTTGTGTTAAAACCTCGGGCATGTGTGTTTTGTTTTGTTAGTTTGTATTATTCAAAGTAAAGACGTTATTATTAATAATAGTACTTGTTTATTGTACTGTGTGTATGAATAATACTAGAAAAAATAATTTGACCGTCTGCCTCACACTAGATAGTTGAAATTTTCTCAGATTAAGTATTTCTGCTGCTGCTATATCAACATATACCTACTACTGAAACCGTTTTTTTTCTCGGTATTAATAACAACAACAATAGCTAGACTCATGAAATATTCACAGGATATTTAGATGTTTGAGAGGGTTGTGATTTTAAAACATTCGTAGCCAGCTGTTCAGATTGGCATTGGTGACCAAAGAATTTTTGTTTTGAGTTGTTGCGAGTTGTAGGTACCTAATTTATAGAGACGTTCATTAGCTGAGATAAAAAGTTATTAAAATTACTCGTCAGCTGTTTTTTGCATTTTAGTTGAATAGGTAGGTGTTGTTGTTTGTAAGGATTGGAGTCCATGATTCCCAAAACAATTTTTAATTAAGCTTTATATTAAAATGCGGATTTTTTATACTTTAAAATTTAATAATAAAGCATTTCGTACGTCTCAGTCGAGGCGCAAATATTTATCGATCGCAAAGGACAATGCCAGAAACTCTATAGAACTTTGCCCCACTCAAATCAAAAAGTCATTTACAAGCCTACAATATGCAGCATCTTAAAGCTATTACTGTTAACTAAACATTTGTTCTTATGCCTGTAGAACTTGCGGTTTCTGTTAAAATCTTAAAACAATAAATACATTGATTTTAGGTTAGGTGCAGTTTATAATGGTTAAAAAGCGATTTAAACAACATATACGTTACGCATTATCATAGTTAATATAATTGTAATATGAGTTTTTGTTTTACAGGTATTTAAAACTTTTTTTGTTGTGTATCATGGGCAATAAGTAACGCAATAGGAAATTCAGGGGTTGAATTCCTTTTATCATTGATTTGTAATCGGCAAGTTCTACTGAAAAACTATGTATTATGAAAAGGTCCTATTATCATTACAACTATTTTCACTAATTGATGTTTCCTGTAAATAGCTGGGGCAGGATCTGGCATTATCATTTATAAGACCGATTTGTTATTCAAACATAAACATGTTTTTTTAAATTAATTTAACAATAAAAAAACATCACGCATTATTATTGAACACTTCCTATTAAATTCACAAAGTATTTTATTTGTTTATATACAAAAGTATATAACAATCACAAAAGTAAATCGAAACACAAAGTAGGCAAATGTAATTAAAATGCTGGAGGCAGGCAGCCCTATCGCATGTTTACGTACCGCGCGGCTGTAGGCATTTATTTTAAAGATACGGCCGAGTTACAATACTGTATGATATTATTACCGTGGCTTAACCTTCATTCGACCTGCGCGGCTGTTATAATAGGGATGATGACAACTTTTTTATTTTTATCTCAATAAATTGTTTGTTTCCAAATAGTGCAAACAAAATTACAAAAAGTGAAAAAAGATTAAAAAATTGCCAAGTTATAAACCTTTTAAGATAAGTGTTAGACAAGGACAGCACTATCGTAGAAGTGACGTCACCACTATGTAACTTCATACAAACGCCGTACATTGTCCGTACCGTGCGACAAGGACGGGAACAATCCCCTCCAAAAACTTTAAAAGCGTGTATCTCCTTCATATTTACACTCATTTAAAATATTTTTTCAATCATCTCATTTTTACTATGCCTACTTTGAAATTACATTATTTTTATAAACATTTCTAATATCAGTCATCATCCCTACTTAGCCACGAGCTCCGCACTGCAGTTGGAAGAAGTAGAAAGTTAATCATGTGATCGGAATATAATTGGCCTCTTTAGACGCCAGAAACTGCATTCGACAGTAACTCGTGTCTGTATCCTTCAGTGGTTTAGAACTGAAAAAGTACATACTTTTTCAGGTCTAAACCACTGAAAGGATTTTGAAAAAAAAAATACAAGGATATAGATGGAATCGTGGGGAAGGACATATGCTACTTTTTGTCCGGGTAGCAGGATCCCGACATCCAAGCGGGCGAAGCCATGGGCAGAAGTTAGTCTGATATAAAAAATATCGTTGAGTATTTTTTTTAATGATAGATACAGTTTTGTGGATACTAGTGAGCTCTTTAAGTTCTGAGATGAGCTGCACGATTACTGACAAATACATGCACTGACTCGACCACTGAAATCTGTGTGGTTCTTTCCTCAAAATACCATCTCAGGTATTAACCAGCATGGTCCTCATATGGCCCGACCAAGATTAAGTGTAATGTGTGGACTTTAAAAGAGACTGTGGCCTCTGTTTTTGTTTTAGGTAATTTTTCTCAGAGTAATCAGTTAAGAATCACCAACATTTAGTTTTAAAAATAAGTTATTTTTGTTAGCCTTCACTGTAGCACTGCTGATCAAAGGCCTCCCCAAAATCCTTCCAGGCAATCCTTTCCAGAGTCACTTGATCCCATTATTGCAGTACGCGTTAGTTACAGAAATAAATAACATTTATTATTTAGTGTCGTACCTCATCGCAGACGTGCAGGTAGAGATATAACGCCTGCCCTCCGTTCTCCCAGCCGCTGACCTCATGTCGTAGCGCGGCTTCGTTCATTTTCTCTAAGATTGGTGCTATGCTTTGTAGGTCATCTGTGAAAGAGAATTATATATATTAATTTATACTATCGCACTCGTAGTATGACCAACATTTGTCGACGTAAGAATAGACATAGAATAAACAAAACGCCAGATTTATTTTATTTTATCTTTCTTTTTGTCTATTCTCGTTTCTATGGTGTTTATGCTACACGTGCTGCTCGGAAACTATCTTAAAGAAAAGAAAGTAAGAAAAATTGTAAATGATCAAAATTGACATAAATTACACACGTACAAAGTAGCCAAAGGCCTCGTATTCAGAAAACAAAAAGTTTTACCATTTCGTCCATTGCTTGATGTCACTCAGGACCGGAGACAATTCACATTGCTCTGTGTGTGTTATATACAAGATAGGAATGCTTGGAAACATGATGGTCCAGCTCCATAGGACAATCCAATCACGACAAAATCATTCTGTTTGCTAATGTAATTGTCTAATTTGTTGTTTTTACTCAAATCACACACTGACTTATTCCTAGTTAATATATTAGGAAAATCATATACTTTTACTGTTTGTAAACATGTGAGCACCATGTACCTATCACGTGACTAATTTATATGTCTTTGCTTTATTATAAGTTTTTGCCAATTGTGGTATAGTATTTTTATTCTTGGTGCATCGTCTTCACATATAGAAATTTAATGAATGTATAAAAAACAAAAAAGGGTAACGGTGGAGTTTCTTGCCCCTTCATCTCCATACGAAACTAACTTCAACAGGGCTAACATGTCAGACGCGACAATTACTCGCTCTCGTATTTTCTCGTCGGGTCTATACCGTCACTTTACTCGTTTTCTGACAGCACTGTCATACAAAATACTTGACTTGTTCTGTCAAACTTGATGTTTTCTCGTTAAACCCTAACATGCAGGGCTAACATGGAACTAAACAAAAATTAAAAGAGGTGGACGTTAAATCAATACAGAACATACTTATTGCATGCGTAAAATCGACCGATGTTTCAGTAATAAAATGATTTGTTTTTAATAACTTGCTACATCGGTTTCTCGTCGCGAGATACAGAAGTGTCAAAGTGCCTTTTTCGAGTTTACTCGAGCTTGGCGGTCATGTAACGTGTAAGGATGACGTCAAAATCGTAGACAAATCGAGATATCGAGCGTTCTCGCGCTTGTCATGTTATCCCTGGGAAGAGGCGCCTAGAATCAATCCTATTTTTTATGTTAAATTTGACGTTCAAAAGTGCCGTTTTATGTGCCTATTTGAAATAAATGCTTTGACTAATGTGTTGCGACACAAAGGAATGACAATAAAACTAACAATTCAAACAAAAACAAAACCCTGATTGCAAAGTGGAAGAATAACTACTTTTGTAGTCAACAAACAACATTAATAAGAACAACTGAGACGTGCGAAAACAGGTCGTTTCTCAGGAAAATGCTGTGACTTCGGACGAACTTATCGTCAACAGCGCTGATTTTCAGCAACTACTTTTTACTCTTATTTTTTATGAGGCAGAATGTACGTCACTACTGTTGCATAAATGTGCGGGTCGAGTTAGTGTATTGAAACCCATTGTTAACGTCCCGTGCTTCTTTATTTTATTTCGGCCAGTTAAGAGCAGTGGTGGCCCAGTGGTAAAGGCCGCGACTTGCAAGTTGTAGTTCGAACCCAGACAGGCGCTTTACTTTGTGTAAATTATTTCATCACCACCACTCTCAAAACGGTGAAAGAAAACATCGTGAGGAAACCGGCATGTCTTAGAACCAAAATTCGAAGACGTGTGACATCTACAAACCCTTGTAAATACCTTACTTGTTAGTCGCCTTTCATTCATCCTCTCAACATGACCAAACCATCTTAGCATGCTCTTTTCAAATTTTGTCATCACATCTTCTTTTATACCACACCATTGCCTTATCACATCATTCCTGAGCGTATCATTCATAGTCACTCCACACATGCTTCGCACGGAACGCATTTATTCTACTTCCATGCTTTTATCATGCAGAGAGACAATAATAGTACAATGTTTTAATAGGACCTGCTAACACAGCTTCAGGTAGTAATTCTTCTAACAATACTTTGTGTGCGGCGTTCCATTGTCTCGCACCGACTAGATGTTCAGCTTCCACGGCAGGTAAGCGCTGAAACAAAGAAATATTATTGTGAAAACATGTTCTACTATCTGCGCCCCACGATTTCATCCGCATAATTATTGATCCCGCGGGAATATCAGAATAAAAAGTATTGTATGTGCCAAATTTCATCCAAATCTGTTTGTGAAAGCGGAACAAACAAACATACAAAAAATCAAATCTTTTCTCTTTATAATATATTATGTATACTCTTCCAAGGGGTTTTATTTATTATATAACTATAAACTAGCTTCTGCCTGCGGCATTACCCGCCTTGATGTCTGTAATTAGGCCACGAGAACGTGCTACCGGGACATAAAACCTATGTTACTCCTTATAACATCAGCTATCTGCCAGAGAAAGTCCAGTCCAAATCGTTCCAGCCGTTTCGAAGATTAGTCGGAACAAACAAACAGACAGACAAATAAATAAAAATATTGATTTATTTTTATAAGTACCGGTCCATACTTTCAAAATTATGTATCTACACTCGCGTGCAGCCTAATCGACTCAACCCCCAAGCAAGAATACATGGCCGGTTTTCTCAAATATGGCGAAACTGATATTAAAAAAGCGTATATCACTTTAAAGCTTATAAGCTTTAAAATGAGACCTTAATCATACATTGTCCGTACCGCGCGACAAGAACGGGAAAAATCCCCTCCAAAAACTTTAAAGCTTGTAATTTCTTCATTATTCTATCGATTTTACCGATTTTTCGATTGTTTGAAATAACATTATTTACATTTTATATTTTATTCGAACATTTTATATTTTATTCGAACATTTATAATATTAGTCATCATCCCTATTAAAAGGTTTCTCACCTCATACTTCGCCCTGTGCGCCTGCGCTAACAGTAACCACTGTTCAGGAACTTTCAGTCTTCTAATGAGTTCTAGTCTGGCCTTCAAGTCTGCTGTGTCCGCTTTGGCGGGCGCGTGGCGTGATAATACACCGCGGATTAGGTGGCCGCGGCTGTGGAAGAAAGAACAATGATAAATTAAATAGATAAAATCGAATCTATATTGTTAGTGAAACCATTTTAGCAAGTCACTTTGACAGGTCTTCAAATCGATTTTCGGAGTAAAGTGACATTACGGTTAAGAAGAGACGGCTGAGAATCTGAAATTTTCGTACGTCAAAATGACATAAGACAGTCCACCGGCACGCGCGCCTTTCACCACTTCTTAGTGCCTTCGCTGTGGAGAAGAAGTGGAGCAACAAACTCCTCAGCAGCACAACTGTCTGTTCAGTAAGGAAAAACCCAAATCTATACAATCGCTATGCAAAGTAATAAAAATTTCGAGACACAGAATATCATATTAAATGATCTGCCTTAGGTTAGCTAGCCACGTGAATATACCCAAAAAAATAAAAAACAACATAACATAAAATAACATAACATCACGCCTTGTTTCCCCGAAGGGTTGGGCAGAGGTGTACCTATAGTACACCCACATTTCGCCAGTTATGTTTAAGTCCCATGTAATTGGGGGCGAGCCCATTGCCATCTACCGGGCACAAATCCAGACTTCGGGCTGCTACTGAGAAAATCCAGATAGAAAAACCCAATAACACGTTGCCCGACCTGGGGATCGAACCCAGGACCTCTTGCTCAGCAGTAGCGATTGCGACCACTAGACCAACGAGGCAGCATAATACATAATAATAGCCGCCAGGCATAAAGAGCGTGACAGATTACATAATAATATGCAATACTGGATTAATTGTTCTCGGTTAATCGAAGTAAAATAAATTAACAGAACAATTACTTTAACCAAAACAAAACCATGGACAGCAAGACGACCAGACGAGACAAAGAAGAAGAAATCACTTAATACGATTTAAATGAGACGTCATGTTATAAATTCAAAGACAAGAAAGTTTTATGTTTCGTTATGTAGTGTAAAAGAGATGGGTATATAATTGTACCCATTGTTTGTAAATTCATTTTTGGTAGGCTTATATATCAGGGCATAAACATTGCATTCTATTTTATGTTTCGTCAATTGAACTGCAATGTTCCCAAATCAGAAAACAGATATATCAGGTTTACTATTCCGGTGTTACTTTTTAGTGGCGCAACGCGTAATATGAGTGAAAATGTTTATTACATAACTATGAGTTTACAAACTCAATTTTTAATTAATTTAACCCGATTAAACGTGCATGTGGGCATAATAAGCCAAGCAATTGTAAATTAATTCAAGGCTTACGCTACAAGCAAAAATGAAATAAAATCGTAAAGTGGATACTGACTAGCAAAGCTTGTTTGCAATGTATCATTCGAGGCGGGCTTGGTTACAAAACGGCGATACAAAAGACGCGGCGAACGCTCGCTTTGAGCACTTGACTCAAGCGCACTCCATTTTTATTCAGAATGTCGGACAGAGAGGTTGTGTGAGCTTCATTAATTTTATTTAGTTATTATTATTGGAAGAAATAAACAAAACGATATTGGATGTCCAATTTGTACCAAAGAAGAAACGAAGACTGTGGTGAGCACACATTGCTCGCACCGATTGGCAGACTATTTACAAACAAACGTTGCAAGTCTTCGCGAGAACTTGGCGTTTAGTTTTAAATGATAAACGATTTTATTTCTGTTAGTAGGTTTATACAAACACTTTTACACGTCAATCAAATTTATAAAACTAGATGAGGTCGGCGTTTCCTATCTGACTACTCTGAGAAGAAAGGCCGATTCAAACTCAGAGGTCACAGTTTTTCCATCTATTATCATTATCAGTCATTATCTTTACCACACAGAATGAGTGGACCTGTCAAGTCAGTGCACGCATTTGTCAGTAAGCATGCAGCTCAACACAGAACATATGGAGCTCAACGATTCGACGGATATTACCAAAAAAAGGACATTTGGATAGGCCGCATAAATTAATCATTATAAAACTAAAAATAAACATTAAAAAAACAACAAATCCACACTGTCTTCACATTCACAATAATTTTGTAATGTATACTCACGCTACGTCATCGGGGTGGTAGGACAGAGCTTGTACCGCTAAGTGCCACGCGCCGCTCGCTTCCAACTGGTCAGCTGTGCCCGTGATGCTTTCTATCGTGGGGTTGCCGAACCAAGTGCCGAGGAGGAAACTGTTGGAAAAATATATAATTATGTTTTTTTTTGTGAAGGCATCTCGTAATTGACCTTGAGAGGCAGTGATTACTTAACCGGACTATCATGTGGCTGCCTTAAGCGAACTCAAAGCCTCCACCCAGGGGCGAACTACTTACATTACTAAGCGACTGCTCGCTAAGGGCACCCCCTGTGGGGTACGGACCTCGGCTTAGGGCGTCGCTGGAGGGAGGATAGCAAGATGGGACAGGTTGGATTAAATATGGTTAGGTTACATAATATCATATTTGTATAGGAAAGTATATCCAGAGGTGTGGCGAAGATCTACATTTCGCCAGTTATGTTTAAGGATTTTTAAGGCACGTAATAGGAGTCTATTGCTGTTTACTGGGCATACATCCAAAGCAGCAGCAAAGCATGGCTGCTCCTGAGATTTTCTTGTTAGAAACACCCGGGTTTTTTATTTAAAGATTAAGAAAGAGAGAGACAATACAACATATCCATGAATACCTTATCCTGGTCCAAGTAGTCTCTTTCCAGGCGAGACAAGATAAAAAAATCACAAGACGAACGGAAAACGCCTGGAAGAGCTACTGGTCCATGAAGGAACTATTCAAGGGTGAGTTACCTGTGACACTAAAACCCAATCTCATGGACAAGTGTATGCTTCCTATCTTAACCTATGGTGCACGGACTTGGTCTTTGACTAACATCCAGAAGTCCAAACTCAAGGTTTGCCAACGAGCAATGGAGCGCAGTATACTATGCGTTAAATTGAAGGATCGTATTCGAAACACAATACCGCGCTCCAAAACAAACATAGCTGACGTGGTTCAAAAGGCTGCCCAACTTAAATGGGACTGGGCAGGACCTGTTTGCCGTATGCCGACCTAAATGTGGGCCCAAGTAACGCAGAACTGGTGCCCTAGGACAGTGAGGCGGGTCGCGGCAGACCACGTAAGAGAGGACGGAACGAGCTGGACAGGTTCCGTGACAACTGGAAAGAGGAGCGCGGGGAGTATAGGTAAAATAAATAAACACAATCACAATTCTTGTGAATCGGGCTCATCTTATAAGAGGTACGGTTTGTTTCGTTTATGAATTCTCTCTTCTATCCTTATGGAATCTAAGGAAATTGGAACATATGTGGAAATAGGTTAGGGAAAGGAAGAGAAATAGTAACTTACCATAAGCTATAATCCAGGGGGTCGGGCGTGTATGCGGCCGGTCGTAACTTCGGCCGCGAGTTGAAGGCGCGCGCTCGGATCAACTCGTATCGCAGGTCTAATATGCGACGTTGTTTGCCGTTCTGTTGAAAATAAGAACAATACTTTATTTGATATTAGCTGACCTGGCGAACTTCCTACCGCTTCAGAATATCACGTCGGCGAAGCCAGAAGTGGATTTTCAGTCACAATTTCCTTTAGTTTTGCGATGTTAACTTCAGTTGAGACGTTGACGGCCTACCAGAGCGAGGCAAATCTTCCATAACATTTCGACCGCTTTTGAACGCTTTGTACCACTCAAGTACGTGTTTTTGATAAAGTCGTTTCACCGTAAGCCTTCTGTAACATTTTCAGTGACTGACCGAAATTCATTGGCGATGCAAAATTTAAGACAAACTCTTTGTTCGATGCTTTTGTCCATTGTGGAATTTGAAACACACACTAGATAAGATGTAACTAAAAACAGCACTGTATTTAATCTAAATAACAGATGTAACTCAAATTTCGCGACAAAATGAAAAACAGTTGTGCCACTCTAACGACAAAAAAAACCTTAAACACAATTAATCATCCATTTCCAATACTTTTTTGAAAGAATGTAGTAATAAATGTATAAAATCCACACGCTGAAATTTTGTAGGTTGTTTTCCCGCTTCGAAATGATTTGGTCTTGGTTTTTACAAAAGATTTATAATAAAAATATTCAGTCCGCACGGATAAATAGGCAGTCTTGTTATTGTAAAAAACAAAGCTTATTTTACTATTATTATTTCGTAAGACACATGATACTTGTGTTTCAAATAGCTTGGAGATATTTTATCTATCCAGTCGGTTCTTGAAACAGTTCAAGGTGGGAACCGTCACAACATTTTCCTTTGCTCTGAACATTTACGAATCGCTGTTCACTTTTTTTTTTTAAACGTTGCCCCAGACTAGGAATTACTCCTGTATAGTGAGTGCGTTCACAAACATGAAAACTCACATACACAAGACACCCAGACCCGGAACAACTATTCGTAAGTCATACAAATATTTGTTCCGTGCGGGAATCGAACCCGCGACACGCAGCGCAGCAGCCGATCGCTCAACCACTGCGCCAACCGTGTCGTCAAACTTTATCAGCAGCGCGCGTCGGCGCGTGCGCTTCAAGTAGTAACGACGTTACGTCTAGTGGATTACTATTGTTCCTCACGCTTTGGAGTTGATGCATATTTTTAATTATTTGAAAACCAAAAATGGAATTTTAAAAAAATCCATGATTCGATAGTACTGAGGGCAAACCGTTCAGCCGCGGGAATAAACCATAAAATTTTCACCTTGTATATATGGATTATGAATCCAAGTATTGATGCGGTAACGCATTACATCCTCAAAATGACACTCCAGCTAGTGGGTATAAAAACTAATTTTTAGTTTTTTTTTCAAACCTGTAATACTTACATTAACTACGGTGATGTCATAGTGCGTGACGTAGGGCGGCAGAGGCAGTTTCATGTTCATCTCGTCGTTTTCTATTAGAGATAGATCTACGTCATCGTCGCCATCTTGGTTCGAGTTCGTGAAGAAGCCTTCGTATGTGCGCGTCACTTGTTCGAGCGAGGGTATGTGGGGGCAGAGGTATCTGTGGAGAAAAAGTTATTTAAAAACATTCAAAATTTAAACGACGGAAATCCACCCAAGCAATTTTCACTAAGGAACCAAATCTCTACGACCGTTCCTTCAGCTGTTTTCTTAAGTCTATTTTACGTACGCTAAGTTTATCCAAGGCCGGTACCCCACAGGGAAAGACGCATCAATTTTGTACCTTCGCTGGAGGCCTAAGCCGCCCAGAACTTCTTTGGTTGCCATGCGAGACGCAAGTAAAGAACAAAAAAATATTGGGGACGTGTACGAGGCGCACGTACACCATTAATAAAACTAGATTTCTCAACTTTAAAAACAATTGATAGAATGGAGATTCGGCGCCAATTAAAAATAAAACACATGTTTTGTTTTCGAAGTTTTGGGCCCATCTTCGTAAGAAACGTGGCTGCTGTCATTTGCCCGAAGATGGAAAAAACAATGGCCGCTCGAAATTGTCTATGGTTTAGAAAATAATGAAAGTTTACTAAAAATTAGTATATTGTCAATAGGGATGATGACTAATATTAATAATGTTCGAAAAAAATGTGTAATTTCAAAGAAGTCATAATTAAAATGAGATAATCGAAACAAATCTGTTATTTCAATGTAAATATGACGAAGCTGAGCAGTGGTGACCCAGTGGTTACGGCCGCGACTTACGAGGTGTAGGTTCGAACCCAGACAGGCGCTTTACTTTGTGTAAATTATTTCATCACCACTGCTCTCAAAACGGTGAAGGAAAACATCGTGAGGAAACCGGCACGTCTAAGAACCAAAAACTCGAAGACATGTGACATCTACCAACCCGCACTGGGCCCGCGTGGTGGATTACGGCCCACTCCCTCTCACAGAGAGGAGTCCTGTGTCCCAGCAGTGGGAACAAATTAGGCTGATTATGTATGACGAAGCTACACGCTTTAAAAGTTTCTTTTCTTGTCACGCGGTACGGACAAAGTATGGCGCTAGTATGAGGTTATATAGTCGTGACGTCACTTCTACCAGCGCTGTCCTTGTCTAACACTTATTTTAAAACTTTTATAACATGTCAGAGTTTTAAGCTTTTACACTTTTTACAATATTGATTGCACTATTCGGAAACGATTTTTTTTTGAGATTAAAAATATAGTATCACCCCTATTTTATAACTTCAATTTTCGTCGATGATTTTGAATAACTATTTAATAATAGTATTCGACAGCAATTCTTGGAAAAATTGGTGAGATATAAAGTTGACAACTTCTAAATACAGATACAAGAACGAGCAAGAAACTCCAAGGACACTCTAGGGCCACAATCCGAGTTAGACAATAATCGGTGACAGCGCTCACATCGATAACTTGCGTTCCGATTTAGATTATCATGATTATGACAGCTGAGAGCTGTCAACGATTCGCTCACAGTGATATTATTTATGGGCATGGTCGGCGTTATCGCATGATGACGCATGTCGTGACGTCATCTATGACGATTCATGGGACATCGTAATCGCGCTCACGCTGATTCGGTACGGACGTGAGCCCGCTCAAATCGATTACAGCCCAATTCGGAATGCGGCCTAGATATTACAAAATCCTGCGTACATTATTCTTGTCTTTCGTTGAAAATATACGATTAAAATTAAAATAACTCGACCTTGACTATGTTTCATCCATCAGCCGAAAGACGTCCACTGCTGGACATAGGCCTCCCCCAAGCATCGGCACTTCGAACGGTTCTGCGCTTCCCGCATCCAGCGGATTCCTGCGGCCTTGCAAGGTCATCGGTCCACCTTGTGGGAGGCCTTCCAACGCTACGTCCGTTGACCATGTTTAGGTAAAAGTAAGTATCGTAGCAGGTGACGTTCTGTAGTTTCTGCCTTCCCTCATGAGAAACGCGTAAGTGTATGTATGTAGAACTATCATTTTTCCTTTCTTGGAAAGAAAAATATTCAATTTACCTAGCAGTAGCGTGCAACGCCCTCAACCAATCAGTCTCCAGCAGCTTGTCCCGGGGCGAGCTCTGTCCCGCGATGAGCTGCAACGTGGCCCAGCGGTGTGACGACATCAGGCTGTCGGCGCCACACTCGCGCCACAGCGACAGCTGGCGGGTGATCAGGGAACGGAATGTTGGGTCGCCTGTGGACAAAATAAACTTAGTTTTTTTTTACTATAATTGTTTTGTGCCAAAAAACTTGATGACAAAGCGGGCCAGTGTAAAGCCCGCTTTACCATCAAGTTTTGGAGAGGAACAAAAAAAACTATTTTAAATATAAAAAAAACGACTTAAAAATAACACTACAAGTTTTTGCCACAGAGATTCGAAATTAAAGTTATTTTTCCGTTTGTAGTGGTTTTTTTTTCAGTTGTGGTACCTACAACACACAAAATGGTACACCACTACTTGCTATATAAGTTACAGTGATAGGAAGTTATTATAATTTCATTGATATGTACACTAAGTGGCAAAAAATACGTATTATTGAAGCTAACTGAAAAACTACCCAAGCAAAGTTGCCTCTGAGGCATACCCTATCCATTAAAAGAAGAATTATAAAAATCAATGGACAATTGCCGGAGTAATCGCGTACCTTACATACTACACAAAAAACAGACTAATTGAGAAACTTCTCCTTGTTATGAAGTCTGTAAAAACGAGTTAAATATTACAGAGAGCTCATATAAGTCAGTTACTATTTGTATTTTTTTTATGCAACAGCTGTTTATTCTAGTTAACATTTGAAACCAATTCAGTCAGTCAATGAACTGATTCAAATACTGAACTCGTCTCTAGTGCTTATCGTTGTAAAATTCATTTTTATGACTATTATCATCACTTTAAATATTTACCACTATTCTTAAAAAGCCCCGGGATAAGATTTTGACTTGTTGTTAAGCAACACTGCAACATCGCATGTTGCCAGCATGTTTACCACAAAACAAGGACATGATGCGTAAAATTAGTTGTGCAACTTTGTTGAATGGGGCTTTAGACATTATAACAAGTGTGCAAAGATCATGTTATTGTTAGTGCAACTCACCAGCAGCCTGAGCAATAAGTATAGCCATGTTGAGATCGCCGTGTTCCTTGGCAACTTTGCACGCTTCCAATATACGTCCGCCGAGAAGGAGTGTCCAGATTCTTGCGCTGTGACCGTCTGCCTCTGTGGAACAAATACATTACATATTCAGCCTTTTGTCCCCACTGCTGGGATACAGGCCGCCTCTCTGTGAGGGCCCAGTGCGGGATGGTTAGCTAGTTGTCAGGTAGAGGAAAAACAACTCTTAATATACATAAGTTGTACAAACAGCCAAAACTGCGGAAGAGCTTCCTAACACAGGCGTCATGATGCTTATAAGGAAGCCCCAATGACAAACTAATGTTAACTATTTGATACAGAAATAAACATTTTGTATTTGTATCAGAATATCAGCGCTGAGTTTTTTATATTTAAATATCTATTTATTTTTTTGGTTGTTTTAGTGTTCATTTTAATGATATATAATTTTACTTCTGTAAGTAGGTTTGTACAAACAGGTCAGTCATATTTTACAATCTAGATGAGGTCGGCGTTTCCTGTCTGACTACTCTGAGAAGAAAGATCGAATCAAACTCAGAGGTCACAGTCTTAAGTCCAGACATAATCTTGGTCAGATCATGTGTGTATACTATATGCATGTCTTTTGAGGAAAGAACCACACAGATTGAGTGGACCTGTACAGTTAGTGCACGCATTTGTCTTGTAATCGTGCAGCTCAACTCAAAGGCGCTCAACGTTAAATGCTCCTTTGTAGGGACAACTTGCAGAACGCAAGCAAGAAGTATCGTATTACCCAGTCGCTCCATGTAAATTTCTGGCACTCAGCTGCATCCAGTAAGACAGGAATCCGACCTCAATTCAGTTGGGAATAGCCTAGGCAAATTGATTGACTTGTGTAAATTGTGAACAAAGTGTTGTGTTTCTTACCAGACAAACTTCAACATATAGTGTTAGATTGCATAATTAATATTTTTTGTTTTTTGTTTAGAACGTAGTAAATTGTTAGCTGTATAATAATACTATAGATCGAATGAATATTATTGATTCATATTATTTAACTAAAGTTAATTTATGCTATGAAGCTAATCGGGTCGGGTCGGGTAAGCGACTTCAAAAAAATAAAAACCTCGAGATTCTTTACAATATTAGGTAGGTATGCATCCGATTCTATTGTCAGAAAAAAATAAACAAAATTGGTTGATTCCGGAACACCGCGGGATTTTTCCATTTCAAACACAACTTTAGGTGAATATGCATCCGAATATCCGATCTCTAAATAAGACACTAATGAAATAAAATAATTTATTTTAATCAAAGAAAATTTAAATTTACTACTGTGCAAATAAAGTTGATTTCAGATTGTGTGAGCAAAACTGTGTAAGGTTTACCATCTTCTTTCTCTCCTTGTGTCCGTTTAGACAGGTCTTTATCTGTAGCCTCTGCGACGGCAGCCTTAAGCCAGTCCAGCAACTTCCTGTGTCGGTTCACTATTGATAGTGGATCTGTGCCAGGTACACCTGTTATGGGAATGATATCGGTAAAATATGAAAGAGAATAGATCATTTCTAAATAGAGTAACAATGTATACACCATTTGAAATAAGTTAGACATTTAAATAAACCTTGTTACAGTCCCGTTCAACCGATTTCGACTTCTATTCCGTAGGTATACGGATGATATTAAAAGCAAAAACGTGGGTATAGTACCAACTGTTTACCGCAGCTGACGTTTCTCATGCCACCAACGGAATAGAAGTCAAAATGGGTTGAACGGACGGTAATTTTTATTTATTTAAAGGTCTAATCTTATTACAAATAGAGTATAGTTGCATATCTAGCTGCCACTCTCTCATAGTCTCTTTTTTTTGTTTTATCTATAATATTACGGACGGTTTTAACGTGCACGTTTTTCAACTTAATCCTCACATGTATAATTTCAACATGAATGATGTAACCAATATTTTGATTTAAAAGAGTGCCCGTAGAGTTTCTTGCCCGTTCTTCTCCATAGGTCCTACTACGCTTTAGAATGAAAAATATAAACTGAAAAACTATAAGTGAAGCAACTATTACTTTTGTGACGTTCTGAAGTCTATTACAAAAAACGAATGAAGGAAAAGACAATTTATTTCACAACTTCTAAAATAAAACTCGTCTAATACATAACCACCTCCGGGTAATGTTTTAGACGAGTTTTATTTTTTGATTTGTTTGAATAAACTGAGAAGGCGTCACGTAGTTTATTTACTCTTACTCTGCAATTAAATAAAAAAAATTAGGTGTATCAGATCCTAATGGATAGTGTTAATAGAGGGTATTGTAACTAATATATTTGTAACGAGATTATTTAAAAGAGTGTCCACGGAGTTTCTTGCGCTTTCTTCACCATAGGTACCTACTACACATTGGAATTGGCAACTAGCTTAATATTTAATGGCTTTGAGTGTGAAACTTACCGTCGTTTTCTAGATCTGCTCCCCACAGAGCGTCACACAGACGCCATACTTCGTAGCAATAAGCACCCGATACGCCAAACTGTGGACAAACAGCTGTGTTTATTTCTGAGGAAATACAGAAACAAAACATCACGCCTGTGTTCCACAAAGAGGTAGGCAAAAGTTTATCTTTACTTATATTTTAAAGACACAAAATTTTGTTTGGTTGTTTGTATGTAGCCTATGTAGGGGTAATCTCTGGAACTGGAGCGGTGGAATTTGATAAATTCTTTGTACATTTTTGACAACCCAATGCTTGAGGATAACCATAAGCCAGAGAGTTTCTAGTTAGAAAAGCAGAACTTTGCGTTTGTTTGAGTGCACATAGATAGTGTAGGTGTGACGTCGGTCTAGAGCGCGACGTGCCTTTTGCTTGGTTTATACAATCGGCCTGAGGCGCGGTGCGTCCCTCGCGCGACCCAACTCTGCCTCCTCACCTCTTTGATTGGTAGCAGCGAGACGTGTTTAATTCTTATTAGTTTTGTTTTGTGTTCGATTTATTGGTGAAAACATTTAAATAGCCATGAAAAAAATGTATGACTCTTTGTAATCACTCACACAAACGCAAAGCTCATCTTAGGCCTCGCGGACTGTACCTTATATCTCGTCTGGTTGTTGGCCGCGTCTCGTAGATAGTGCGTCAGTACTTCTCGTCTGTCTCGAGGACTTTGTGATAGGCTCAATCGAGCGCACTGATTTTCTTCTGTCTCAGTAAATATCGAGTGTTCTAGTAGAGTTGCTAGGTGTTTTTTCAGGACTTCCTGTAAAAAGAAATAAGGTTTTATTAATAATTAAGGGTGTACTTTAAATAACTAAAACCCTCTAAAGGACAATGACCTTGTGCTATACATTTTGAACAGCCATTTAGTATAGGATCAACTGCGAAATCGCGCAAAAAAAAAAAACACGAACTTAAGGCGCTGACCTCGGCAAATATTCCAAGAAGGATTCTTGTAAAAAGGATGCCAAATCTATACTAGTTTGTGGCAGCGGAAAAAATATATATTTATGTAGATCTTAAACATATTGTCGTATACCTCTGTCTTAACCCTTTACGGAAAACAGGCTTGATATTAAATATGTTGTATTTATTGTTTCACATCTACACAGAACAAAGTGCGCAAACTGTAGGATTCAGCACACGATTCTTGACTCAATAGCATAGACGAGAAACACGCCGAGGGTGCAGTTACTGGAGTCGCACCGCAACGTCAACTTCAAGGCGTTCGTGGTACCGAATTGCTATCTGCCCGTCGTCATGGAAAAAGACTTTTGGCCTCAGGACGTGGTATTCCGTGGCTTCCACGGACAAGTACCACAGGACAGCACAAGGACAAGCTAGGGAAGTGCTACTAACAAAGTTTTAAGTTATTTTTTTGTTTGTTTTATACTTTATTTATGTTAGTTGGTAAGATGTCTATGGGCCATTGTAGCCTGAAATAAATGTTTGTAAAAATAAAAACAGCTGTTTTGTTGAAAAGTTCAATATCTACGCGGTCAAAATGTACTGAACAGCTATTTTGTTTTTTTTGTAATACTCGACGAGAAATGTCTATGCTAGAGAGTCTAGAATCATGTGCTGAAGTCTAGATTCATGGTTATAGTTTGCGCACTGATTAAAAACTTATCCTGTATAAATAAAAATGAAATTCTGTTCGTTAGCAAGCGCATCACTTTTGGTTGAACCGGTACCGTAAAACGGGGTGAATAGGGATGCAGGGGTGAATCGAAACGAAACTTTAAAAGGGATTTTAATATTATAATGATAATGGTTGTTGCCAGAAATGTCTCGTATCTGTTGACTGTATTATAATTAACGATTAAGTGCCCCTGTTGGCAACAAACTATATTATTTCAATGTTAAAATCCTTTTTAAAGTTTCGTTTCGATTCACCCCTGCATCCCTATTCACCCCGTTTTACCGTTATTGCTTTTTGTTGTTAAAAAAAAGTTCGTAATAGGTTTTAAGGGGCTGACAACAGCTACAGCGCGTAGACTGCTTAGAAAAGAAAGAGAAGCGCGATGACACAACGCTGGTAATTTATTGCAAAATAATGAAGCAAGTAGCAATTATTGATTTACAAAAACTATTGATTGGACAAAAAAGTTAAACACTATTACGTTATTATGTTGCTTGTAGAATAATCTGACAAAAAATCAGAATGTTTGCATGTATATTACTATGGTTTTTAATCGTTAAAATAAATGTTTAGAGGAATCGTATAAAATTTGTTAATTTGTTGTATTATGTCTTCAACAAAGAGAGAAAGAAAATTGACTTATTTGTCACAGAAACACGTGCATACAAAAAGATAAGAAAACTCGATTACACAACATAAAAACAGGAGATTTATTTACGAACACAAAACATAAATAATACTAACACATAGTGTGTTATTATTATTAATATAAAATGCTTTTGACAAGCATATATCCTGAAGAATATCATATATTTTTCTGATTTTGTTTACTGCAGTGGATCATATACTTTTAGGCATTATAAACTTTCGTTTACGTCCTGTACCCCTAAGCGATAGAAAAATCAGTAAAGTTTCCCGGCAAAATTTTCAAATTCGTCTAAAAGTGAACGTCCTTTTCTATCGGATTTTTGCATGAACTATTGAAATTTTGACAGGACAATGTCAGGCGGGTCAGCTCGTTAATAAAACTATAATAACACACCACTGCGAATATCTCTTTAAAAAAAACTAATGACTTAAAACCCATTTTTCAACAGATGGCAGCATCAGCGACTCACTAATAGCCAGAGACTAGTTTTCCAACGCCAGTCGACATACTTTTAAAAGGTTTCGTGCAATCTTTTTATACAAGTTTTATAATTCAAATTAATTGACTACAAAAGTTGTTTGATTTCAATTTCTAACAATATAGGAAACATTGTTACATATTTAAATCAAATGATGACAGGACCAATTGAGTATAACGCCATCTATTGCAAAAATCTCTTAACAAAATGATTAACAGATGGCTACTTTTGTTCGAATTAAAGGCTTCATTATTATTTTATTTTTAAAATACGTGCATTATGAGTGGAAATAGATAAAGCACTAAACAAGGAAGTTTTGACATTTACCAATCATAATTCAGCCAAAAGTCTTCCGTTTAACGATTTTTAAAGATTATTAAATAACGGTTACCTATGCTGCCATCTATGATTCTATTTCAAGACAAATTATATTTGGTTCGAGTTGAGACCCCATGGTGCAGCTACAAATGGTAAGAAGGGATGGTAAGTGGGGAGAAAAGGCCACATGCGCCTCGCTCGTGCTCTAACTCGAAACCAGTTATCCATGCGCCAGTGCTTCTTTTGTGACATCGGACGCTGTTATACATAAATAGTCATCAGATTTAATTTGTACAGCTATTGCCCGCGTAGATGTCGCACAATATCCCACGGGAACGTACTAACGGAAACAAAAATTAAAGTACCCTATGCAAGATATTAAACTATTTAACAGTGCGCCAAATTTTATACAAATCCGTTCAGACGTGATTGAGTAACGCGGAAACAGGAGAGCCTAAACTCGGACTTCAGCTAAAAGTGACTCAATCAAAACTGTGCAAGTGAAATCGGCATGACTGATAACGATACCAGTAAACGGGGCTCAACAGAGTGTTGTAATTTCACGTCACTACGGTGTCTGCAGGAAACTAAACAGACATCACGAATCGACCGCTGCGATTGGCCGGGCTGCGATGACGACGCGACGGCTAGTGGGCCAATCAGAGGCCAAACAAAAGTTAAGTGTTGGACGCCATGACACTTGACAGTGACGCTTACGAACTGAATCTAAAGTCACAATAGACCGTAATCATTCTAAATTTTTGGAAACACAAATCCTGCAATTTTAGTATACATCTGTTATTTCACCGGCCCCAACCCTCTAACAGTGGCAGCTGGATTATTTCCAAAGACACCCGAGAAGGAGCAGTCGGCAAACCGCTCATCGATTTGGCGTAAGCCAGTATGTGGAGTGGAAGCTACTCCATTCAATGGTCATGTATCCATACCATTTTTAACGAGTGCAAGCTTTACATGCACCGGACCCCGGACTCCGCATGGAGTTTTATCACTGGCTACAGAACCATGCGACGGCTAACACTTGTGGAGCGACGAGTCCATAGGTATTTACCCGCGTTAGTATTTACAACGAGCACTGGTAGAGCTTCCAAAACCCACACATAGAACAAAGAAAGAACATGCACATCAAGTTCGCTTCAGTGTCAACGTTTGAGCAAATATAATTCACGATCGCATAATTTGTCCAGTTTGGACCAAAGGTCGTTTGACGGGAAAAACTTATTAACGTATCATATCGGAACGTATCATTCGTTGATACGTTAGTATCAACGAATGATACGTTCCGTCATTGCGAGACATATAATTCCAGCACGGCGAATGTCCAGCTCACTACGAACGATCTGTACGCGCGTATCTCGATAGCGAATTCAGTGATAAGTGGATAGGTCGTGGTGGACCTGTGAACTGGCTGCCGAGGTCACCAGACTTAACAACCCAAGACTTTTAATTGTGTACATAGACACGGTGGACATTTAGAACAATATTTGCGATATCGCTAAAAAAGAAACCTAAATTTTTTGTAAATAATATGAATTTTGTGTAATTTGTAAATAAATTGATTTCGATCTTATAAATACGCCTATAATGTTGTAGTATACGTTTGATATTAAGCATACTATCAATTTACTATGAGAAGGTATTTTTTTCCTCTGGTAAGTGATTCAATAAAAACTGTGCAAGTGAAATTCGCCATGATTTTATAACGAGTATCTGACTCCACAGAAAGTGATTTGATTGATGATTAAAAATATTTGAACTGGAGGAATGTTGTTAAAAAAATATGTACGCAAAATTGCTAACGTTGTTTTAGGCTTTTAGGATAAGTATTTCGTAATTCTGTTACTTAAGCGTCATTTTAGATACCTATTTTATTGATATTTGTAAGAGTCAACGGCAAAACATGGTGTGCTATTACATATTTTATTTACAACACCTGTTTTTACACACCACCTATGTATCACAAATAAAAAGGTTGACCTAGACTTTGATTTGTAAATGTCTTTTCGTACCGCCTCAGAACATAATCTTCGTTTTTTTTTGTGAATTTTCCCGATATTTTATTCCAATAGCTATTCCAACAAAATCACAAATATCGGTCCAGCTGTTCTTGAGAAACGTAATGGCGTAACGAACCCGACTTTGTTTTATTTTTTTTGTATAGATGTAAACTAACATAATCTAATTAATATTGAACACCTCTTTTCATTAACTAACATGTATGATTAAAATAATTTAAATTATTTTAATAAGACTGTTTTTTTTTCGATTTTTAATTATTGTAGAATCACATAATAACATGATACATAATATCACACCTGTAATCCCGGAAGGGTTAGGCAGACGTGTACCTATAGTACACCCACATTTCGCCAGTTTTGCTTAAATCCCATGAAATAAGAGGCGAGCCCTTTTGCCATCAACCGGGCACAAATCCAGACTACATGCTGCTACTGAAAAATTCTAGATAGAAAAACCCAATAACCCTTTGCCCGACCTGAGAATCGAACCCAGGACCTCATGCTCAGAAGTAGCTCTTGCGACCACTAGACCAACGAGGCAGTAAGTTTTTGAATCAATTATAAAAAAAAGCAAAAAAAACGTATGTTTGACATAATGTAAATGATTCAGGTGACAGCAATCATGGTCAGGTGATAAGTCAATTAATACTCCGTCAAAAATTAGTTGAATTTTTTTTTTAAATTAGATATACATTATGTCTGTGCTGACACTAGCTGTTTTGGTATACTGAGTGCATAATGGTGAGCCTTTAAGAAGTTTCGTAATTAAATAAATTCTTTATTGCCATTAAAACAGTTTAGAGAAAAATGTGAGATCCTGGCTCCAGAGCAAAATTACCTGTATTTCAGGAGCCAAAAATACATTATACTATTATTATTGTTGTAATTTCAGAAACTATGTATATCTTAATAAAACACTACCAAATTAGTTAATTGTGTATTCTACCACAATAGGATACACGTCATAATAATATTTATAATTATGATATGGAAAATAACATTATCAGCCTATTATGGTCCCTGCTGGGACACAGGCCTCCTCTCTGTGAGAGGGAGTGGGCCGTAATCCACCACGCGGGCCCAGTGCGGGTTGGAAGATGTCGCATGTCTTCGAATTTTTGGTTCTAAGACATGCCGGTTTCCTCACGATGTTTTCCTTCACCGTTTAGAAGAACAGTGGTGATGAAATAATTTACACACAGTAAAGCACCTGTCTGGGTTCGAACCTCCGACCAACAACTTGAAAGTCGCGGCCGTTACCACTGGGCCAGCACTGCTCTCTGGGCCACCAGTGCTCTCCATATGGAATATGGAAAATAAATAAACACAAATAATATTTTATCTTTTTAATGGTAACGTTCGGCTCTTACAATTTGAACATGAAAAGAAGACTATGGTTTCAAGTTCAACAGATAATGCTCTATCTATTTTTGTACTTAAAGGGAAAAAAAGAAAGAAAAGTTTTCTACTTCTGCTCTTTGTAGTAGCAGACCTTCTGTTTGGTAATCTACTCGTCTCAGATCGCAATTTAACGCTCAAAAGGTTTGAAAAGTTTTTAGAATTTGCATAGAGCTGTATACAAAATAGTCAAATACATCCATGGCTACAACATCTCTATATTAGATCTCACAATCGCGCGTTCGCATTTCCGAAGATATACGATTAACTTTTCTTGGGATGTTACTCGTATTATAGTTAACTATAGCTCAGGTTTATTGTTTATTAGTTGATCTATCTCTGATATTAAAAAAAATGAGATGTGCAGATTGAATCGCCGCCATAAGTCAGGCACTATGTCATCACCATCGAAAATGTAAGTGTTACGAGTTTGAATAAAACTAAAAAGCAGTTATTTTACCCAGTTCCTGGAGTTTCGTTTTGAAGATCCAATGTTGTCACGGATCAATAGAATAGAATAGAATACTCTTTATTATGTACACCTTAAAAATTACAGACATTGATGTAGAAATATTACATTGGGTGACACAATGGGCGGTCTTATCGCTAAAAGCGATCTTTTACAGACAACCTTTGGATGGATTACAGGGCGAAGGAGAGACAATACTGCAGGTAGTCAGTGGTGTACCATATACATATTCATTAAATACATACATACATTTATCTACAGATATATATACAATAATAAACACGAAACAAGGCTCAGGAAACTACATACCCGAAATCCGCTGTATATGTAATAATTATTAAGGAGTGAGGAAGTGTTTTTTTACTAGAAATTTAAAAGTGGACAGTGATTGAGCACGCCTTATCGACATAGGCAGGGCATTCCATAACCGTACTGCTTGAACCGTAAAAGACTTGTCATAAAAACTGGTGGAATGCAATACTTGGATTCTTAATCGTACAATTTACCGTTCATTACCCCTAAGGCTCTCTGTACACGTCACGGTTTCTTAACGGTACGGCATATAAACAGCGCCGAAGCTTCCATAGTGATCAACACTGACGACTGTGCCTACACACTTTTACACGCAAAAGTGTTCGCAGGTAAAGTAATAAGTAGCTGAACTTACCAGCATGCCATCGTGCTTCTCATGCTGGCCGAGCGCCATTCTCACAAGCAGCGGTTCCGACCAGTCGTTCAGCGACCTGCCGCGCACATATTCACCGAGCTCCGACAGTTCTGCGGCTGTTACAAACAATAATTAATTATAAGATTAGTTATTATGAAAGTGTACAGGAACAAAACAAATTAGATGGCCAAACTTCATGGACGTGAAGTGATGCTGTTTATTAGGGATGATGACATTTTATTTTATTTTTATCTCATAAATATAAAAACATAAATAAATAGCAAGATATAAACGTTTTAAAATAAGTGTTTTTCTATCTAGAAGTGACGTCACGGCTATGTAACTTCATACTAGCGCCGTACATCCGTAACGCGCGACAAGTACAGGAATATTCCCCTTCAAAAACTTTTAAAGCGTGTTTCTTATTCTCATTTGCATCAATTTAACAGATGATTTCAATTGTCTAATTTTAAAGAATAAGGCCTCCAGCCAGGGCTTAAAATAACTTCGAAACTAAGCGACTATACGCCAAGGGCACCCCCTGTGGAGTACGGACCTCGGCTTAGGGAGAGGGCAGCAAGGGACGAGCTGGATCAGGCTTGGTGTTATTTTGGGACGATATTAAAGCTACAGGCTCAGCAAGACGGGCTGGCTCGAGTAAGGGTCGGGGGTAACTATAAAATGCACAGACGTGCTTTTATACCTTTCTACATTTAAACACGGCTAAGAGGTGGCGTGCTTAAACTACTTCCGGAAATAAATGATAAAATATTACTTTAATCCAGTTTGCATTGACTTCCGTTTGCTAACTGGAGATGGCATTTTTAGCACTTAAAGTCGGTTGCAGAAAGTCTCAAATAATTAAATCAAACATTTACAAAATAATTTGCGCCCAATCAACAAGATTTAGCTACTTTATAACAAAAAGCTAAGTAAAGTGTTAAGTGTTCTTCTGGTAAGACAAGAAGCCGACCACAATTTAGTTGTGAACTGTCTAGGCCACTAATAATAACCTTCGTCCGTTGTAATAAGACTTAATTTTGTATGAACAACAAATTCAAAATTGACGAAAAGCTTACTTGTTGTTCATGCAAAATTAAGACTTATTACAACAGACGAAGGTCGTTATTAATTTACATATTTTCCGCGAAATTGTGACAAGCTCGTGATAACTGACGGGCACTTCCACTTGTTTTTTCTATACTCACATCTAGGAAGATCATTGACAGAGTCGTATGACGTGGCGAAGGTAAGAGCTCCGGCCGGACCGAAGCCGACGCGCGAGTGTCGCGCACGACACACTGACATGTCCGATATGTAGGCTGCGTCCAGGCGACCTGTGGGGAACAAATTATTTCGTTTCATTAGTTTTGATTCCTTGGGAATATCGAGATAAAAAGTATCTTATGTCCTAATGCAGGTCATGGTCTACCTATGTGCCAAAGGAGATGTTCCAAAATGTATGAAGCCTGGCCCAGGTCCTTGTACACTATACTTTAAAATAGGGAAAAACATTAAAATCAGTTCTTAGTTCCTGTTCAACTACTCTAACATGGATTTGTTTGCTGGTTAAACACAAGAAATTACACTTGAAATTTCAACACGCAACAAAAACCCAAATTAATTGATTAATGACGTTTGACATGACGAAAGTGACTGAAGTGACACTGTTGTGACAGCTGACAGTTCTCTCTCCATGTTCTATACTCGATCTATGATTTACTGTCCATTTTGAAACATCTCCTTTTATCCAAATTCGTTCAGCCGTTTTAGAGTGAAAACGTACAAAACAAACACACAAAAAATCTAATAAATAACTCTTCATAATATTAAGTTTAAATTCGGTTTGCGTATCAAAGTTACACCAAATACCAGCAACGCAGTCAAAAATTCATCATCACCTTTAGAAAACATTATTTATAGTACTGTTTTTATCTCACAAGCGACGTGCGCTTTACATGTGATAACCAAGTGTACAAACACGATGTGAATGTGTGCGTAAACACGAGTAGCGTCAGCACTTATCACACACACACTTCCGACTTCGCTATTGACTCTGACTATACTGAGAGCCCCTGCATTTACACACACATTCACAGTGTGTTTGTACACAAGGTAACCACTAGTAAAAAGCGCACGTCGCTTCGTGAGAAGAAAAAATACTATGAAACAGTTGAACTCATAGAACTTACCAGCAATAGTCTGTTTGAAGGGCGGAACTTTCCTGTGGTACTTCAGCACTATAGTGTGTGGCCGGACAATTAATGGCCTCATCGGTATTTCTGTGGACAAAAGTAACATAATAGAAATGACGACTAATATAAGAAATGTTAGAATAAATAATGTAATTTCAAAAATCTGTAAAATGAGAAAATGACGTACAAGTTATAAGCGACAAGAGCACAAAAAAATATATTAAAAAATAATAAGCCATGGCAGCTAAGAGATGACCAGTCCCAACAGACGGCGCCCGTTCACGAACATGACGCATGGATCAGCAATATTCAGCTCAACCATGACGAAGGGAGCTAAATGACCCAACACACGCGCCACCGTCTGCGAGACATTTGAGTGAGCGTACATACTCTCAGCCGCCGGCACATTCAAGTTAATGAAAGACGTACCCAGTAAATGGTAGCTCCATAGTATAAAGTACTAACGCGCGCAAGTCCTTCACCTTCACCGCTTGAAGTATGTGAGCGGTGAGACGCGGGAGGACGTGTTTACGTGATTGGCAGACTAAATTAGCTTGGCCACAGTGGACCTCCCCGATCCCACGTGTTACGATCACAACAATCAGGCGGTCACCGCACTTGGTTGCGGGCTATATTTCCAAGTACGTTAATGTGTTTCGGGTGTATCGTGCTACCCAGTTCCTGTGTTGTTCCAGGTGAAACACTATTGCAGTACAGTTGCATCCCGGTTAGCCGTAGTTACAAACCGGCTAGGAGGCTGTTAAATCTTACCTGTGAGCGGTGCCTCTATCTCAGATATTTGCTGATCCTCTCTCATCATAGACGGAGGGTGTGATGGTACTGACAACAATGGTACTGATACTGGAACGAGCTGGTCTCCTGTTGATACTGATACGTCGTCTTCCATTTCTATAGGAAGAATTGTTTAATATTAGACACAAAAACATTTTGCAAAAAAAAAAAAAAAAAGGGAAATTGTTTGAGTTTCGGAAGACGCTAGTTTTGGTTTTGTTTGTTTATTGTTGCCAAATTCTCTGCCACAGAATAGAAAAATAAAGGGGAAATACTCACGCAGATAACACACGCGGGTCACGATTATGCGGAAAATGTGTAAAAATAACAACCTTCGTCCGTTGCAATAAGACTTAATTTTGTAAGAACAACAAATTCAACATTGACGAAAAGCTTATTTGTTGGACAAATCGTTCTGCCGCGGGAAAACAACCATTTAAATTTCACCGTGTATTATAATGTAGATTTAACAACGGAACATTAAGACAACATTTGTTTTTCCCTCTGCCGTACACCCAGGCCGAGGGAAAAAATATAATAATAATAATAGTATTTATATTTAAATACCAATAAGTGTTTACAATGAAGGACCTATCAACAATTGTTCTTTCAAACAAAAACCTATATTTCATATGAGAGCTTGTTCTAAACAAGCTTGAACGTTAGAATAATAACCATAGTTAATTTATTAGCAGCCTAGGCAGCAAGAGCAGTGGTGGACCAGTGGTAACGACCGCGACTTACGAGTTGTAGGTCGTAGGTTCGAACTCAGACAGGCGCTTTACTTTGTGTAAATTATTTCATCACCACTGCTCTCAAAAAGGTGAAGGAAAACATCGTGAGGAAACCGGCATGTACTAGAACCAAAAATTCGAAAACATGTGACATCTACCAACCCGCACTGTGACCGTGTTTTGGATTACGGCCCACTCCCTCTCACAGAGAGGAGGCCTGTGTCTCAGCTGTGGGAACAGTATAGGCTGATTACGCATTATGCTATGTAGCATAAGGACGGCTATTGCAGGCAACTTTTACAATATATACATACCGGTATCAGCGTACAGCGAAGCCTTCATGAGTTGCACATTGTGGCTCTGACGATTTTCTAGACGAGCCAACTCGCTGGTCGGACTCTTTACACCGTAAGCTGTAACAAAAATCAACAATAACATACATGGGACTCAAACATAACTGACGAAATGTGGGTGTACTATTAGATGCAAATCTGCCTCACCATTTGGGGATAGGGATGATGTAATTTTTTTATCTAATCATAATTATTTTTTTTTGTAAGTAGTGCAAAACAATATAACAAAAAGTGTAAAAGCTTAAAATATTAACAAGTTATAAACGTTTCAAAATAACTGTTAGATAAAGACAGCACTGTCGTAGAAGTGACGTCACGACTACTGTAACTTCATACTAGCGCCAGACATTACCCATTTCGCGCGACAAGGACGGGAATAATCCCCTCCAAAAACTTCTAAAGCGTGTAGCTTGTTTGTATTAACACCGATCTTAGAACAACAAAAAAAACTTTATTTCTTCTTTTCTTTGAAATTACATTATTTGTTCCAACATTTCTAATATTACTCATCATCCCTATTACAGGCGTGATGTTCTGTGTTTATAACAGACAAGACTTTTTTTTTTCTTCTATGGTACAGTCCCCGGCACGTAACTTGGCAAGATTCGTTGGATGCGCAGAAGTAGATTTTTAGGTCTCTTGGGTGGTCAAGCGGGACGCGGGGTATGAGGTAGCACCGATCCAAGCGCGCGATTGGTGCGTCAGTCGACCCTTGCCTCCCGCACCGCGTCTACATTCCGTTCGCTCCCGATTACACTTGCTTGCACGAAAGTTGTACCCTTTTTTTTTTGTTGAGTTTTTGTTAAGAGTTGTTGTTATTGTTTTAACTTTACTTTTTGTTACGTTGATTACAATGCCAAGACCAAATACCGTTTTACGCAGACATGCCAAAATATTTTTTTTAAAGTAAACTTTAATTACTTTTAAATGCATATATTTCATTTATAACAACCTAATAAATGTCACGAATTCCTCTCTTTTCTTTAACTTCATGATTAAAAACAAATGATGGCAATAACCATTGAAAAATGACAAGCATATTATAAGTGCCCACTTCTTTGTTCCATTAAGTGCACGATGCGCGAACTTACCGCCACTACGCTAAAACCTTGCCAAGTTACGTGCCGGGGACTGTGCTAGAAGGAGGTCTCTGCATTATTTTAGAAAGCCATGTCGTGATGGCGCATAGGTTAAGACTTAAAGAGGTTTCAATGACCTTGCGCATGTGGGCGCACTACTCCCGCGCACACGTAATGCGCGGCGGTGGCGCGCTACAACAAAACAACGAGCAGAGAATAGGCACGGGAGCAGAAATGCGCATGTACATAGGTACGCGCAAGAGTATTAACCATTCGAAAAAAAAAAAACTAATTTAATAATGATGTACATTAAATCTCTTCTCAAATCATCCAACCTAGCCTTTAATGAGAAGGTTTTCTAAAGCGAACGTGTTACGATACTAAACGGTAGTAAGGGCCTTAAGGCACCCACTTCTGATATAAGAGGATGCGGGTTTGAAAGTACGGTCAGCGACAAGGATGTAAATCATAGCCCTAAGTTTTAGTAGAGATTTTGAATAATTATTACGTACTAGTGAAAATTCTTGTTCCCCGACCCACACCATCGCAACGCGTTTCTTTTTATTTTAGCTCGGCTCCTAGAGTTAAGGTAAATAGCCCAGAAACAGGTCAACTTTTTTGTGATATGCAATAAAGATTTAAATTCAGTTGAAAATAACATACCTTTGTTATCTAAATACAGGCTCTGCGATTCGTTGTTATCTTCTGTGGTGTCCATTTCAAAAGCTGCAACAAATGAGTTTGGTTGAATACATGAAATTATTGCCATCAACCAGCCACACACGGATGAGCAGAAGTGGCCCAGTCGTATCGGCGACTTACGAGTTGTAAGGTCGTGAATTCGATCTCATACCATTTTTCTGGACAGGTATTACTGAGACAGTTCTAGTATATTTATTTATTTACTAGTTTTTTTTTTTTAAGTATATTGGAACTGTTTATCATCCCCGTCACGTGTCCCTAAAGTTTCATTATAAAACCAGCGTCAGACAGCATCTGTCTGGCATTGATGCTGAAGTGAACCTTTTTGGCGCAGCCGTGAGGCACACACTATTGTTATTGTTATTTACATATTTTTATTTGTATTTTGTGTTTCATGAAATGTGTTGTGTTTCATGAAAATAAACATAATTCTTTTTTTTTTTCACCACAGCTCCAAAAAGTTGAGGGTATGAATCGGTTGCAAACCGGCATGACCTACAACCATAGATTCGAACAAATGTGACATCTACCAACCCGCACTGGGCCCGCGAGTTGGATTACGACCCCCTCTCTCTCACAGAGAGGAGGCCTGTGTCCCAGCAGTGGGAACGTTATAGGGAGACTAACTGTTACCCTCGACTTCGTATGCGATGCAGGATGAAAAGTAGCCATGTCCTTACCCAGGTCATGGTGTATCTGTGTGCCCTATTGCCAAGGGCCAATCGGAGCGCCGAACGCGGTCGATGCGTAAAATCGAGACGTTTAAAATAAACTCACACTAGGCCCACTGTTCACGCTTTCGCCCCAGACGACGCCACTACCCTCCTCCAAGAGAGCAGTAAGGCCACCAGCACCTTACACAAGCGCAAAACCCGATCGCCGTCCTACCGTCCTCGCCGCCGAGGCCCGCCGCGACACCCAAATCCACGCCCCTCCAGACCCTTGCTCGAGCCAGCCCGCGCCGCTGAGCCTGTAGCTTTAAATTCTTCCCTAAATCACTCCAATCCTGTTCCAGCTAGTCCCTTGCTGCCCTCTTCCAGCGACGCCCTGAGCCGAGGTCCGTACCCCACAGGGGGTGCCCTTAGCGTTGTCGCTTAGTTTTTAGTTAGTATTTAAGTTTAAGTCCTGGCTGGAGGCCTTAATTTATTAAGGCACCACAGGCAAGTCCGCTTAAGCAGACGACAACCTTACAGGTTGACCAGCGAGATGCCATACACAAAAAAAAAACCCACTGTTCACTCTTGATTTCAGTTTCGCTGGTCGTACAACTGACAAGCAATGGTGGAACTACTTCGCTTTCGCTGCGATGGTTTCGCAGCGGGGGGTGTGATACCTGTCTAAATCTGTACAGTTAGACTCGCTACTATTTGCCTGTCTTTCCTGCTTGTGTATTAGCAATATGGCTTTTACTGACTGTCTTTGAAGATTGAAAGAGAAAGGCTTGCCATCTTGAATGTGATTTATGCAGCTTACCAACCCGTACTGGGTCCGCGTGGTGGATTACGACCCACTACCTCTCACAGAGAGTAGTCCTGTGTCCCAGCAGTGGGAACGTTATACACTGATTCTGCTATTCATGGTATTTGACAATATAATAAATTATTCAATAAAAATATTTATTTTGTTATATTCTTTACTCGACATTTTATTCGTAATCTCGATACAAATCCTAATTTATCCTAGGTATAATAAGACTAAATTAAAATAGGCAGTAATAAAGTAAAATATGTACTTTTAAAACCTACAACAGTACCTTGTAGTAAGTGTACTTTTGTTTCATATATTTGTAAGTACAATCTATAGTAAACTATTTAGATTTAACAAAGTATAATATTAATTTATTATTTAAGTAACAATACATAAATCTACTTATAAAAATAATTACTTACATGGATAAAATTAGGATAGGATTTTTGGAAAGGTATAGAAAGACATAAACTATAATAAAATAAACAAATAGGATGAAATAATTATTATATGATACAATAATAGAAAATGTTCTCTTAGAGTCTATTTTTCAATAAATCCTTAATATTTTAAGCAGAGTGATTAAATTAATTATGGTATTATTTTTGAGTGAATTAAAGTATTGTATCACTTATTAGAACATTTTCAACATTTCCTATTAGTTTAAGCACTATTATAATAGTACATTGTGATACCAGTGTGCTCTTTTGTTCAGCGACCCTGAGGCGGTTTTATAATTTAATGAATAATGGGCACACGCGTGTCACACGCCGTTTTTCAACACATTTGCGAGGAAAAAAAACAGACTCGTATTGTTATTATCTTTAATTATTGAAACAATTAGTGAAAGTACAATTCTCAAAGTGATACCGAACAGTTTTTGTTAGCATTTTTACTTGTGTTATGGTATTGGTATTATTAATAATTCAGTATTTAGACATAAAAACTCTTTACGGAGATGAAAGAAAAAATCAAGTTAAATATAAAACACGATTGCGCTAATGTAAAGTAAAAAGCACGCGTGTTTAATACACTGCATTATGAACCAAAAAGCGGTGTAATAAGAGGCACTTTATGAGCAACTGTGTTGAAAAAGATATTATATCAGCCTAGCATTTTCCAAACAATGTTGGGATACCAGCATTTTACATGAAGCGCCTCTCTTACGTCCACAACCCAGTTTCTGGGTAACACAATACCCCTTGATAAGACTGGTTGTCAGACATTCGGGCTTCCGGACACCGGTAACGACTGTCAAAGATCTACGAATGACAGCCAGGACCAACAGCTTAACGTACTTTCCGAGACGGAATGGCATAAAAGTTGTGATACAAAAGAGTGGAGAACCTTCACTTAGCAGTGAGTGGAACGTTGAACAAGGTTGCCACTAATGATGAAGTTACATAAAAAAACAAAAACACAAAAACTAAAGAGACTACAAATACAATTAAAAGTACAATAGGGATGATGACTAATATTAAAATGTTAATAAAAACAATGTAATTTCAAACAAGGCATAGTTAAAATGAGATAATCGAAAAAATCCGTAAAATCGGTGTAAATGTTTTTTGGAGGGGATTATTCCCGTCTTTCTCGCACGGTACGGACAAAGTACGGCGCTAGTATGAAGGAAGTTACATAGTCGTGACGTCACTTCTACGATAGTGCTGTCCTAGTCTAATACTTATCTTAAAACATTTATAACTTGGCAATTTTTTAAGCTTTTACACTTTTTGTAATATTGTTTGCGCTATTTGTAAACCAACAATTTTTTGAGATAAAAATTAAAAATTTGTCATCATCCCTACTAGCAAACACATATTGGTACAAAGCATAGCCTGAGTCAATTGTTTTTGTAGAACATACTCTAAGTTGTACGGCGCTGACGGCATCTCGGGGTCGTTTGTTACCCCATTGGAAACATGAGGGACCACATTGGGGACGTGAGGTACCACATAAGGGGTGTGAGGTACCACATAAGAGGTGTCAGGTACTCCATTAGGGGCTTGAGTTAACCTTGCGGGGTGATATTGTACCCCACGATGGGGTTCGTATGTCGGGTTAAAACGGTACATCGTTGTTTGATTGCCTGTTTGGTTGAGGGAATCAAACTGTTTAAATTAGTATTATTGTATGGCAAATCAGCCACCTTAGGTTTTAAAAAATGGTCGTCATCCACTATGGACATTTGCAGTATCATCATAATAGGCATCGCACACGCAATCAGAAAATGGCATGACAATACACTTTTCGTCTTATATGACCTTCTTGAGTGAGAGTGTATGGTAAGTCTTATAATCATTATTACGTTAACTCTTAACTCATCTCTTGAAAATCCGTCCCGTGTACATTACGGCCGAACTTTCGCGCTTGATCCCTCACTCACACTCGCCTTTCATCATTTGATTCTTAAAAACAGTTACCATTTGTTTCTGCGTAAAGTTCGGACCGTTCGTGATTCATAGGCTGTTTTGTATGGATTTTAAAGCCCTAAAGCTTGGGCGCATTCGGCTGCCATAGCTACCTGAACTAAATAGTTACTTATTCATATCTTTGTCCGATGGTTCTTTACTATGACCGGGTTCTCATTAGGTCGTGCCGACACATTTTTTGTCCCAAGTGTCGGATAGACAGGGTGGATTTTTGCTTTATATTGGCGTATATATTTAAATAAGACAATTCACATTAAGCAGATCCGATTCAACTGTCGGTCAGTTAAATTGCAAGCATTCAAAACCTCCTGTTAGGTTTTCATTATGAAAACAGAATTTAAAATTGAAGCATGGGTGTCATTTTTCGCTAGCACCTGAATCTAACCACAAAGACTTGAAAATAATAATCCATTCTGTATACAGCACCCGTCTGGTCAGAGGATACTTTTTCAATGGAGGACGAGGAACTGCATATCGATTCTGTAAACATCTCACCGTGAAGACTGGCTTGGAGTGAGCTGATCCAATATCTAGCATCAGTGTTAGGCTCACTCGCCCTAAGTTTTCACGGTGATATGGTACTGAATAGCAGTAATGATCACATTGTTCCGCTTTCCTAGAAAAGATGTTACATACCTTTAGCAGCGCCATTGAGTAGGTTGAGCGAAGTCTGCTGCATCGCGAATAGGTTGTCTTCTGGTACTAAGCCCGCAGAGGGTCCGAGTCCGCCCAGACCCGCAGATGGTACGGCTACGGGTTGTTTGGGGGCTGCGGAATGAGAAAGGTTTTGTTAGAAGCTGTATGTGTGGTCGGTCTTCTTGTCGCCAATTTGAACTTTTATCACGGAGCCCAAGATTACAGGATGCGCGGAGTTTGGGACCAATTGTAACTTAATCGTTGAAATAAACGATATCTTACTCAAAGAATTATGCCGAAGGCGAAATAAAAAAACTTCAGACTAGAGTGCGCGCTAAATAAGTCTGAACGCGACTGAAATCGGAAATAATCGTTTGCCGCCATCTTGAAGTTTATATCAAGTGTCTAGAGAGTATGCTGTGTTCGTGTTTTCCAAAGCAAATAATCGCCATCATTATGCCGAAAGTTGTTAGAAGTGCTGTCAGGGTCTTCAAGGTCAAACACGCGCGCAGACTTATCTTGAGCTTACTTTACCCGTAACGGCTGTCAAAGATCTAAGAATGACAGCCAGGACCAATGGCTTAACGTACCTTCCGAGGCTCGGGAGGATATTTGGTATGTGAAGACTCCAGCAAGCGTAGGTTAAACCAATCAATTATCCTACGCAGCTGTTTTAACTTAGCTACGAGCCCATGGCTGCTAATTCAGTAGTCACCACGTTAAAGCAGAAGCGCCAGGTTGCCCGCAAAATTGAAATTTTCTTACGTTTTTTACTCATCTGGAGGATTTAAAGACTCACCAGGAGCAGCAGTCCCCTGCAAGGCCTGCGAGACGAGCTGTCTCTTCATCAGCTGCGGCACGTCGTCCTCTTCATCAGAGTCAGTGAGGCCGTATTTACTGAAGTGCTCGACTCTGAACACCCAGCTACCGGTCTGAGGGCGGTACTCGATGAATTTCGTGTTGTGCTTGTCGCATACGCGGCGCAGTTTGCTTTCGTATTCCATTTTGAGGAGTCTGTGGACAAACGAAACGTGTTGTTAGTAAAATAGTTCTTTTTTTTTATCCCTTAACTCTAGGGTATGATTGAGACTATATCAAAGAATCAACTCAGATATGAATTATGTTTAAAAATTCCTTAAAAAAAATAAAAAAACATACAAAATAATTCGACTTTATTAATGTAAAACACCCTTACGGGAAATATGACAACATCGCATTTTCATAGCTTTAAATATGAATGATTGGTTTGAATAAAATTAATGACTCGTATTTATCAATGAAACTTAGTTAAATAGATTCATCGAGGGTCTATTTTGGTAACGGTACGGTAAGCAAACAAAATTGGCAACCTCGTAAAGATTCGTCATACTGGTGACAATTTTTGACCTTATTTAATTATGATTCTCCGAAACTATGCATTTTTGGCCACCAGTAGCAGTTTTAGTATTATTTTTACCTACAGAATATAACCCTAGAGTTATGGGATATCACAACAATCTGGTTGTATAAGTTAGAACTTGTAAACTGCGTTAAATTTCAAAGTTTTTAAGTATACTGTTTATGTAAGCTGTAAATTTCCGGTTGTGTTTTTTGTTATTGTATTTTCTCATTTAGTTTTAATCTTAATCTTGGTCTCTTGTGTAGTTTGAGTAATTTGTGCGGCGTACTCAAATGTCCTTCCTATCTTTGGTATTGTTCGACGAATCGTTTGAACTCCTGAAGTTTTGAGTTGAGTTTACTGACAAAAGTATGCACTAACTGGGACTAAATCGGTGTGGTTATTTTCTCAAAAGAACATTTCAGACACCAATCTACATGGTCTTCACAAGATTATGTCTGGACTTTAAAAGAGACTGTGACCTCCGAGTTTGGTTCGGCCTTTCTTCTCAGAGTAGTCGGATAGGAAACACCGACTTCATCTAGTTTTTAAAATATGATAGACGTGTGAAAGTGTTTGTACAAACCTATGTACTTATAGAAAAAAACATCATATTATTTATCATCCTTGGAGTGTAAATATTATCATTTTGACCAGACAACTAAATCTATTATTTCATAAAACTGTATTTGAAAAATTCATCTGCTGTTCTATTATTATTTCGTTGTTAGTTCCTATCAAACGAGTTACCTGTCCGGTGAGGTGATGGGTCTCTTCTCGCTCTTGTCTCTCGGCCAAACTCTGTCCAGAGTGACTATCGCGCGCCTGTTCAGATCTGTGCCCAAGGGAGGCTTCTCTGACTCTTCTGGGTAGACTATTACTTCTTTGTTGAGGAAGTGGACTGGAAAAAACGTAAAATAAATTAAAAAGCACGTCACGAATATTATACATAACTTTTTATGTAGGAGAAAGTATAAAATAAAGCAAAAAAAAAATAGAGATGATGACTACTATGAGAAATGTTCCAACTTGATGTGATTTCAAAGAAGGCATGAAGAAATGGGATTATATAAAAAATGAAGAAGCTACACGCTTTAAAAGTTTTTGGACAGGATTATTCCCGTCCTTGTCGCGCGGTTCGGACAACGTATCTCCCTAGAGCCATTTACAGTTTCCACAATTTAAAAACTAATCTACTTGTACTATGTAAAACTAGACTTTTTACTGTACCGTAAAAAAAAATTAGGGCAACATTGCGCTATACGGAGGCAGATTATATTTATTATTGATTTTGTGGCGGGATCTACACCGCCACAATCGAACGACGCATCACACTGACGTCACGCCAAATCCTGCATCGCGCAAGCAGAGTATATCGCGCAACTAGTACACATACAACGTCCCGGCATCAATCGTCGGGCAGTTGCCCACCAGACACGACACCCGTCGGCTAAGAGGTTCCTCCCATTTCTATGGAGAACGAGCTAACTCTATAAATTATTATAGCCATAGCCAAAATTAAACTCACCCAAACTATCCAAATCCATGCCAGCGACATCAATCTCGCAATCGTAGTAAACATTGCCGTAGTTCTTGCGACCGATGGTTAGGTGAGGTACCACGCACGAGCCATCCGGACGTATGTAGGCTGGGGGAGGGAGGTTATTTATTAGTACAATGTATTGTAATGCCAGAGCGAGCAGTGAGAGAGCAGTGGTGGCCGGTGGTTCGAACCCAGACAGGCGCTTTACTTTGAGTAAATAATTTCATCACCACTGCCCTCAAAACGGTGAAGGAAAACATTGTGAGGAAACCGGCATGTACTAGAACCAAAAATTCGAAGACACGCGTGGTGGATTAGTGAAATTGAGAAGTTTTATATGGTAATGTCCAATGACACGTATGACTAAGTGCCGATTGCAACAATGAAACTGAAAGCGATCAGCACTTTTAAAACCAGTTCAAAAGCTGTCTGTCTGTCAGCTGTCTCTTAAGATACAAGTCTCCTGGTTTAAGAGACAGGGTTTATAATTTTTGTTTAAATAGATTTTGTTAAATAATTTATTTATATGACGTACCACCTTATGTCTAATCTGTGTATTCAAAATCAAAATCAAAATATTTTATTTCACATTAACCTACATGGACACTTATGAAACGTCAGATTCTAGGTGCACGGTTCCAATTGGTCGTTTCCCATGGAGAAGAGCCGGCAAGAAACTCCATGGTTACTCTTTTAAAAATATGTCTTTTACAATGTTTTCAAATTACAGTGTTAACAGGTATGGGAGGACAGTGTAGGCATTACTTTTGGATGAATAAACATTTTATTATATATATTATTATTATTATATTGTCAGTGTCAATATTCCATTTGGGTGATTAACAGGTCAATCAGAAACCTATAACGTGAACCTAGTGATATATTGTTATTATCACCCCATATATTGTTGCAGTTGCCTTGTGAATAAATAAATAAATAACAATTTTGACACTGGTAGCACTTGAACGCGTTTTAGATTTGCTGTAAGCGTTCAGTTTCATTGGTGAAATCGGCACTTAGGAATTGAAACCCTACAATTCAATAATATCTAATGCGTTATTTTTCGGCGAACATGAAGTTATGTTTTTTTTTTTTGTATTATCAAAATGTATGGAATAATAATTTTCAGTAAGTTACACAATTCGGTTGCAGGTTCCATGTTCAATTTGCCAATTTATTTATTGCATTCCACATTGTCAAATTTGGTGATTTTAAAACTGGTGATTGTGCTCGCAAAGACATCTGTGGCGGCATCTACACCGCTACATGCGAACAACGCATTACACTGACGTCACACAAATCCTATATACAACTAGCATGTATACAACTTCCCGACATCAATCGTCGGGCAGTTGCCCACCAGATACGACATCCATCTGGTCGGAGGATCCTCCCTTTTCCAAGAGTATTTAGTGAACTTTACACCCTGTTCCTAATCTCTACACATCTAGGGATTTCACATATTTAACAGTTCCCGACCGTTATTATGGCACATCGAATTACAGAAGAAGTCTGCCTTTAAAGAGTGTCGTCTCTGTCACTCATACCTTTATAGAAAGAGACTGTCACAGGACAGTCACTTTCTAAAGCTCGACGTGTCATATTAACGCCCGGGTACTGTAAGTTTCACGTCCACTTAACGCACGCGTATACGTCAAAAATGGCACTTACTATATAGTCAAACCAAAAAAAAAGCGTTAAAAATAACTATAACAGTAAACGGTGCCATACCCACTGATTTACGTCATTTTATTATCTCTTTTATATGCAGTGAAACAACGCTTTGTATTTAAACGAACGTTAAACATCTTACGCAATTATTATTTGTTTACGTTATTATTTGACGTACGTATGAAAAAAAAGGAAATGCTTAGTGTTTATTTGTCCCAATACAGTTGCATGGATTACAAATAAGACATCCCCAGCAAGTAATTTATAATACGTGTTGGGTCTACTTGTATGATGAAATGTTTCAAAAGAGGCCAGTTACCCTATTTCAAAGAAAAAGAGAAAAATTCGTAGAATTCGGGGCAAATACAGATATTAAATTTCTATGTATAAAGTTGTGGTAGTTAATTGATATTTATCAATTACTTTTATCGACGTTCAACATGGCGTCGTGGCGGATTTAGTTACGCTGTTAGCTGTCACAAGTGTCACTTCACTCTATTATATTTTTTACAATTTCGTCATGTCAAATGTCCTTAATCAATCACAATGACAGCTTATCTCCATGACGGGTTTTTGTTGCGTGTTGCAATTTCAAGTGTCATTTCTAGTGTTTTACCAGCAAGCAAAGCCATTATATAGTTGACCAGGTGAGAACTGTTTTAAATGTGATTCCCTTTTTTTTCAAGTATAGTGTACAAGGACCAGGCCCAGTCTTCATACATTTTGGAACATCTCCTTTAGGAAGAAAATAAGTCATTCAGAATAAACAAATTTGCAGGTCTTTGTGCGTATGTTACGTTAACCAACTGTTTGTAACAACCGGCTTAGAATGTTATTCACGTCAATAGTTTTCAAACGATATACAGTTAGACAGTGTACTCACCAATCATCTCGTCTAAGCTGGGTATAGTGTAGTATCCCGGACGCGTCAGCTTCACGCCCGTCGGGTGTGGCGGCGCCTCGCGAGGAGACACGTGCTCTTCTTCCGACACTGTTAAAAAGTTAGCATTTATTTGATTAAAATGTATGTCATTGTGTCAGCCAGACAGTCAAAACAGTCGCAAGACGTACACTATCTAAGTTAATGTTTTAAAGAAAAAAGATTTGATTGTTTGAGTGGACCATGATCTGTAGTGCTATTCCTTAACCATCTCACCGTGAAAACTTAGGTGAAGTGAGCATGGAGTGAGCTGTCAGTGCCACTGGTGCTAGGGATTGACCAAGACGGGATGACACTGACAGCTCACTCCACGCAAGTCTTCACGGTGAGTTTTACAGAATCGACATGCCCAATCGGTATTCCCACGAGAACGAGATGTATTTTATAAATATCTATAATAAATATGTATTCTGTAATTTAGGTGCAACTGTTAAATACATAAACTAAAATGAGCCAAACCACAGGTTCTCAACGTGAGCGATAACGCCCCCTCGTGGCCGTTAGAGACTTTCAGGGGGGCAGTATAAGACCCAGAGAAAATTAGGGAGCGTTGAGATGGGATCTTACGACTATATTATGTTACACGTTTAAATATAATCATGGCAATAGTTGTTTCAGATTCACGACAGATAGCGCGTAAAAAAACGGGAGGGGGCTCTGGAAAAAAAAGGGGGTATTGATAACCTATGAGCTATAGGATACTGGACCAACATAGTCTATCAACCAATAGTCCCCCAGATACCCTTGGCTTATCTTTTACTATGGCATGAGCATATTCTTGTATACAGTGGTGCCGATTCTCTTGTACACCGAACTAAACTAACTAAACTATCACTAAAATTCCTTACTTTTTACTATGAAAATCTTGAAGCTATTCTGCGAAAAATAATCTCTAAATTTAAAAATAATGTTGACACAACTATAATCGAATTTGACAATCGCGAGTGCACGTGTTTTTTGTTTTCTTTTGGTTTCGCAACGTCTTTGTTAGGGCCGGAGGCAGCCTCGACGTGTAATTTAAGGAAGTTTTGACTTTTTGTGTGGAAAATATAAAATAAAAATATCTAAATGTAGAGATTTGGTGGTTTCAGGATTACAAAGGGGGTCGAAATTTTCACTATTTTTGTGATAGGACACACCGTTTTCGAGATATGAGCAAAAAAAGAAAAAGAAAGTTAAAGTACCGTTTTTGCACGTCTGAAGTCGAGGTGTTGGTGTGAATTTTAGTCCACGCCACCTAATTTTATTCCACACCTTTTTAATCGCGATTAAAAATAGTCAGATTCATGTTCAGATTTAGTTGGACAATCAAATATTTAGTTAAAAAACGTAAAATTCAGAATAGCAAAATTGCTATTTTCACTAAATTAATAACTCAGTGCAATCTTAGTGCTGTCAAACTAAAATATAGTTAAGTTGTGTCACTATAGTCAATTTCAGAATGGAAAATCGTCATTTGACAGAATTAAACAAAATTTTAGTGATTTTTAGTCTAGTTTAGAGGCATTTGTGACAAGAGAATCGGCACCAGTGTCTGACACTATAGGTAGTTAAATAAAAGTAAACAATCTTGATGTGTCTTTATATATAATAATTCACTCAGTTTAAAAATAAAATGCTATTCAAAACCAATGTAAATACAACCAAATCTATTGAACAATTCGTTTAAGCAGTAGTTTATTTGTTTAATAGGTGTTTGTGTAAAAAGTCACATCAAGTTTGTTTATCTTTATTTAACTACCTAAACCTTTCTATTATAGAAATGAAGATATAACAAAAAAATAAATTAAGACTACAAAATAAAGGCGAGCGCACATTAAAGCGAGCAAACATATTGCAATAAAACTCAACATCACTTTGATACATTTTATATGCACGATCCTACACTATACCCAAAAAAAACCCAGGGTGGGTCCATCTAATGCAAAGGGCTTTAAAAAGGCCCTATGGTGTGGTGGACCACACCGGGTTTTCTTTTTGTGTTGCAGTGCCTTTCAGTACACTTGCCTTTAGACAAACATCTACATAGATCTGTGAAAGATAACCATATAGTCCTCCAATCTGATGCGCTATCTTTTCACATCGCGAGCATCCCGCTTGCTCTCCCGAGCGGTGTCGGCAGAACTGTAGGCGGTCTCCGCTGCCCGTGCATAGCGATGTTACTGGGAGGAAGGGAGGGAATCAGGAGTTAGGGAGCAATAGGATTAAAATTAACCTTAAGATTTTATGAAAATTTTACGCAGTTTTTGGCAAATAATCCCTCACACTGTTTGCAGTATTCCCCGGATTAATTTGTCAATTTTATTCGGCGGTTCTTGCAGTATTTCCCACATGCTTTTAGTAATATTCCCTAAAACTACCCGGCGAGTCTTGGCAATATTCCCTACATGTTTTAACAATATTCTGGGCGCAAATAAAGGAATCAGGAGTCAAAAGGATTAGGATTTAAAATACCTGTTACATACCATTCTCTAGATGGTGGGTTTTACCTACTGCATTAAATATTAGGGATTTTTAGGATAGTTTATTTTCACCCCACTTCGAGTAATTAAGCTTTTATGTGTAATGAATAAGGGTTTGATTTGATTAAGTGGTCGGCATTTCTCATCGTCCATTCGCTGAGCAATCTGATTGGTCTACGCATGAGCACAGTAGCGCCATGATTCCGTGTGTAGTTTTTCGCGAAACTAACTGTTCTTAACTCGAAATACGTGCGTACACAGTGGACTATAAACATTTTCTAAAATAAAAAGGTCCTTCGGTGTATTCGTGATACCGCCCCCTCAAGATACGAACAATTATACGAACACAGCGCCTATGGAGTACATGTGTAGTGAAGTGTACAAGGTTCCTGGACGCGCCGCTAAGCCATCATCAGCGCGAAGTGTGTGCAGGAGTCTGCGTAAAGCTTTTTCGAATCCTCACTCTTTCTACTACACAATTCCTTTGAGGTTAGTTGACAACGCGATGTTCATACGTACATATTTTGGGCAATTTTCCATAGTTTAAGGCAATATTCCCCTCGCACACTTGTAAATATTCACTAATATGTTTTAGTAATATCTCCTAACAGACCTGGCAATATTCCCCACATGTTTAAGCTATATTCCCTCACACATTTAACTAAATAATCTACCAAACTGATGCGCTATCTTTTCACAGCGAAAAGCATCCTACTTGTTCTCCCCAGCGGTGTCGGCAGAACTGTACCCTGTCGCCGCTGGCCGTACCTAGAGATGTTACTGGGATAAGGAAGGGTAGTAGGGGTAGGAGTAAGGAAGGTTTGACCAGTAAAAAGTGTCTTCTGGAGTGGTTAATTGGGGCAGTCGAACATATCGTTGTTATTGATACGAGGAGAGAGGAATAGGAGTTAAATAGGTATTCTTAACCCTTAACCCAGGTACTACGGGCGTTTATTTACGCGACGATTTTTTTTTCGTTCACTCGATTTTCTACTCTCTGTATTGAACCGAGCATTGAAAATCCAACAGAGAACATCCCAAAAACACTCTTTTGGATTTAAAACTCTCGGCGTTGAACAGAGCGTTGAAAACTAAGTGTGCCAAAAAAAAAACGACCGTGCGTACCCGGGTTTAAGGCGGTTATTTCGTTCATTGAACCGGCGAATAAAAAACAGGGCGTGTCGTGTATGGGCTGTTCGTGGATTACGAAGAAAAGCGTGTCCGAATAAGCCTAAAGACCTAACACCTAATTTTAAAAAGCGCTTATTATTTACTTTGCCCTAAAAGTTTACAAGTAAGAGCGAGCAAAGCGAACTCAGGCTATCGAGAATCCCCACTTGGATAAGTTTGGTTAGAAGGGGCTAGTCAGCAAGCAAAGCTAGTGATCAAAGCTCCTTCACCCGACAGGATGAATTTCTTTAGACGTTTATTTGGAAATGTAATTCCTGCACGCGTATCATGACCATCATAGAAACGGGTTCAGAAGAATATACATAATGACCTGATTTCTGTAGGATACTGTCTAGAATTTGTCATTTTGATACTCACTTGTCACTTTTCACAAATATTTTATTTCACTTAAACCTACATGGGCACTTATGAAACGTCAGAAGCTAGGTGCACGGTTCAAATTGGTTGTTTCTATGGAGAAGAGCCGGCAAGAAACTCAACAGTTCCTTTTTTTTATAATTGGGGATGGAGTTTCTTAGCCTTTCTTCTCCATAGGTACCTCCTACACTTTGAAATGGGCAACTAGCTTCATATTTCTGACTGACCGACTCCTTGACAATTCAAAAGTGCCTGTAAATGGTTTAATTAAAATAAACGATTTGAGTTTTGAATGGACTAATTAGTGTTAATAGGTATGGGAGGACAGTGTAGGCTTGTCAACAAGTACCATATGCTTAACAAATAAACAATGTTCTACAAATCTACAGTCTACAAGGCCTACAACGTTCTTACATCACAAAATATAAAAGAATCAAATAAAAGAAACAAAAAAAAACTAAAATCTTTTTTAAACCAAATGACATGACATTCCATTAAAAAAAAACGGTTTCTACGGTGATCATGATACGCGTGCTACGAAGGACTTCATCCACAGAATAGAAAAAACAAGTGGAAGTGCCCAAGCAGCTATCACGCGCGGGTCACAATTATGCGGAAAATATGGAAACTTTCGTCAGTTGTAATAAATCTTAATTTTGTTTGAACAACAAATAAGCTTTTCGTCAAAGTTGAATTATTTGTTCATACAAAATTAAGTCTTTGTGTAGTCACGCGGATTATCTGACGGGCACTTCCACTTGTTTTTTCTGTTACGAAGCTTCATCCACTTTGTAAATTGTCTATTTCTGCATACTTAAAAAGAGGTACTTACTGGACAACGTATCAATATTCTCCTTGTCGTGAGAGCGGTCGGATCTCACAGCTAGTTCCCTGACAGAGTTCTCAGCAGAATCCGGATTGTTCACTAATGGCGGCCGTAGAGGCTTCGTCGTGAGCCAGCTGGCGCGACGCTCAGACACTTGCGTTTGAATGTCTTTGTCTGAAAGAGAGGATATTGTTAAAATAGTTGTTGGTTACAGTTGTGAGTAAGGTAAGTGTCGTGATGGCTCAGTGGTTAAGGCCTCGCCTCAAAAGAGTAACGGTGGAGTTTCTTGCCCATTCTTCTCCATACAAAACTAGCTTTTGGAAGAGGCAACTAGAATCAATACTTTTTTGTAAATGTTGACGTTTTAAACTGCCTTTTATGTGCCCATTCGAAACAAATGATTTGAATTGACTTGCCGAAATCCGGGAAGGTACATGACTTTTCCGAAAGTCTTACAACCAGTCTTACCAAGGGGTTGTATGGGTCAGATAGGCAGTCGCTCCATGTAAAGTACTGCTATTCATATCCAACCGGTTAGACTGGAAGCTGACTTCGACTTTGTTGGGAACTGGTTGGGCAGATGATAATGATGTACTTTTTTTTTAAAGAAACATTTATGAATGTAACAGATTTAATAATGTTACAGGATCAAAGTGTAACCTTTTATATGTGTTGATAGGTGTAACAGAATTAAGCAGTTTTTGGTATAATCGCACGTTGCCGCAACAGCGCACCACGTTTGTCTGCTACACTTATTAACACTTAACTATCGATTCTATAAATATCGTTTACAGATACATATATTACTAATACACTTTTGTTGTTGTTTTGGGTTAACACATTGAAAAACACATTTGTAAGTGTTACATATTATTTAGGGGAGGCCTATGTCCAGCAGTGGACTAAAATAGGCTGATGATGATGATGATGATGATGATGATGATGATGATGATGATGATGATGACATATTATTTATGTTATCAATTGAAATGTAACACTTTTCTTCTACTTGGTCTTTACCTATGAAGTTGCTGTTTTACAGTATTGGCCATGGATTGAAACGTAATTTATGTTTGGCTGGCAATAAATTGTAAATTTAAATGAATTTTATTTAAATATATGGATTTCTATTTTCAGAGTCCGTCATTTGTTTATTGATAAGAGTTTTGTTTTCACTACATTTGTATCTTTTTCATCAATATGGACACGATAAAAATACGAGTAATTATGGAATTCGAGTTCCGTCGAGGTAGCAATGCCGCACAAACGGCTCGCAACATTAATAACGTGTACGGAGCGAACACTACAAACGAACGCACGACTCGTTATTGGCTAATCGCTCGTGCCCGCTGCTCCTACAAGACAACGCCTGACCTCATACGGCACAACAGACGGTCTCAAAGCTACAAGAGCCTAGGGTTGGAAGTTTTGCGTCATCCACCGTACTCACCAGACCTAGCGCAAAATGCCTTTGAAGAGTTGGTTGGCTCCCGTAAAAATGAATTCTTCAAGAAGGGCATTGAAAATTACAACTGCTGGCAGAGATGCATCCATATCATGGGTGGATATTTTGATACATAAATGACTTTCTTCTGTAAGATTTATGAAGGTGTTTTAAGTCCCTGCAAAAAAGAAACAGTATTTGATTAAAAATACTTACCTAAATTAGGATAAAGCCGCGGTGTTGGCTCTCCATCTACTGGTTTCTCCTTGTCGTTCCACGGCAGTTTAGAAGAGCTGAGCCTGAAAGAGACACAATATGTTTTTTTTATTTTATTGATTGAGTCATTATCGCTAGTAAGATTTAACATTTAGGCGATTTTAGTAGCGTGACAGTCGCTCAGAATTTCAATAGACACGCGCGCCAGCCGCAAGATGGATCGCTGGTGCCGAAGGAGTACTATAAAAAGTAGCGGCAGCGACGACAGAATAGACAAAACGACACATAGAATACACCAAATTACAGATTTCTTTCATTCATTTGTTATTTTGTCTATTCTACCGTCGACAAAACTCGTTTCTATGGTGGTAATGTTACGCGTGCAGGAGTAAGATTACATTTTTTCAATGAATTGCGCCATAGGGTTCTTTAACTGCGGCGCGGCTGTTCTTATAATGTTAATTGTGCTTTTGCCGCGCTGTAAACGTCCTAAAGTAAAAGCGACCTTATTTACCCTTTCAAGATAGAACGAATTCCGTAAGTATTAATAAGTGTACAAGGTACAGTGAGCTTCAAACTTCATGGCGGTTCAGAAGTGCGATCCTCATTGCGCAGTTCCGCGCCCATCACCCCATTTTTATTTTTTAATAATCAAATGATTTCCTCTGCCGCTCTGGGTGGAGCGGGCGTGTCAGACTTTTACCGACTAAAACCCACTCGTGTTCCTTCAGTTGCCTGTGCCAGGGTCACGGTATCTCTTTCGAACATTCCGCGACCCTGGCTGGCATCGGCCCTATCGGACCCCGTCACTGAGTGCTGACATCTCTTTGAGGCGCGCGTGCAACACGGACGGCGAGCTACCCATTGCTCGCCGTCCGCACGCCCGCGCCTACGGGCTCCTTCGCATTACTGCTTCGCAGAAGGAGGTGACGGCTTTCCATTCCCTCTCGCTCCGTACCATGGCCTGGACCAGGGCCGGACGCGAGAGATCGCCTTCACTCAAGCCGGGCAGACCTCCACACCCCTCCCGCCCGCTGACACGGGAATCAGTTACTGCGCAACTACTCACTTCGTGTGCAAAGCCACCATAAAGTTTGCATCGGGTGGTAAAAGTAAACGAGTGATAAAAAACTCACCAACTGCCATGTCTATCGGAGCTAGAGCTAATATCAGCTTCTGTAAAGAAAACAATAGTTATCTATGTTACAAGTGCGGAATTAGGTGATTTCGGAAATCATCTCACGCACGTGTAACGTATAACGTTTTACTACGAACGTGCGAGGAAACTTAAAAAAAAAACAGTATCTAATTCTAGAGTAATAAATGAAGCGTTTAATAAAGTATTAGTTTTATTGTACCTTTTATATGAATAATAATCTATACTAAACTAATTTGTAAAACTTTTCTCAAATAATAAAAAAACTCTTTGCGTCGAACTGCCGACGGAGTTAAAAGTTCAGAAAAACTGAGAAAAAGTGGCACTTGCACAACTTGGTTACTTGGAAAACACAAGTTAACAGCATTTACGTCATTCATTATTCATTGTAAAATAATATTAGACTAATTTGGCAAAGTTCGAACCTACAACTCGTAAGTCGCAGTCGTTTCTACTAGCCCACCACCATAATTGACATTAAAAAAAAAACACTTACGCCTCCCAGCAGAAGCGTTCTTCAACGAAACATATTCGTCCTGTCTTCGGTCAACTTCGTCCATGTTCGGCTGTTCGGACGCCGTCTCTCTTGAAGGCAGTCCCCCATTTGATTCTCGATGTTCTTCTAAAGATCTGCAAATCAATAATAAGATATATTTAATTGGGGTTCGTGGCTACACAACAGACGCAAAGGTCGGTCGGTCCGTCTATGAATGATCACTTTGTACAGTCTTAATTTTGTATGAATAACAAATAAGCTTGTCGTCAAAGTTGAATTTGTTGTTCATACAAAATTAAGTTTTATTACAACATACGAAGGTTGTTATTATTTTACATTTTTTTGCCTACTAACATGACGGTATCTTTGTATGATCGACAGAGTCGTGATGGCTGTCGCAAGCTGTAGGTCGCAGCACGAGACGTCTTCAGACATAGCTTGTCTTCTAGACTTGCTACTTATAACTATCCTGACTTAAACTGTGAAGAGTGTCATGTCTCGACTGACGAGGGAGACAAGTATTCATATTCTACGACATGGTTTGACAATATTACTTGGTTCAAGTGGCAACATTTCCCTTCACTATTCTGGCAATATTCCCTTCACAATTTTACTAAATCCCTTCCCACATTTGGTTTGGTTCATGTGGCAATATTTGCCAAATAGTCTAACAGTATTCCCCCACACTATTTGGCAATATTTCTTCAGACTATTTGTGACTATTACACTACTCATTCTGGCATTATTCCTCCGGCAATATTTCCAAAAAAGTGTCTAAACTATTCTGGCAATATTCCCCACACTTTTTGGCCATATTCCCTTCATAATTTGGTAAAGTACCTCCCACATTTGGCAATATTCCCTCAAAATAACTAACCTTCTGGCAATAATCCCCACACTTTTTGGCAATATTCCCTTCACAATCTGGACACAATCCCTTACACATTTGGCAATATTGCCTCAAAATAACTAACCTGCCGGTGTCATTAGTATGATCAACAGAGTCGTGATGGCTGTCGTTGGCTCTCTGATTAGGTCGCAGCACAAGACGTTTGCGAGACGGCTTCAGACACAGCTTGTCTTCTAGACTCGCGTCTGATTCTTCTAAACCGTCGAAGAGAGATTTCTGTGGAAGAAAATTGTCCTTTAATGTTTGTTAAATTAGTAGTCGCCAGTGCACTTCCTGGGTTCAATTCTCAGTTCAAATTACTTTGCCCGGCTTTGCGGGAAAAGTGTTTATGGGCATGTAATTTCAAAGTACGCAACATGTAAGCCCACATTATTTCATCTACATATATTTTGTAATGTGGAAAAACTGTTGCTGACAACATCTTATACAATTTGTGTGTGACACATGTTACAAACGAAACAAATGTGTGTTATTTTTGTTTTCGCTGTGCCCATTAGGTGCCATAATGATCTCATTAAATTGTCAGTTTCAACCTAAGTACACATTGTGAAAAGCATTAAATGATTGTCAACGGTTGACGTCATTACGTCAACGTCAGCTGGCGCTAGAAACTAGCGCTGTGGCTCTGTGTCGCATAGGGTCGTAGCATTATTATTCCTTTCCCCTTTTCATCAAGGCGATTATGCATTTTTTTATTTTTGGGTGGGAAATCACCAAATGACTTGAAATGAGGGACGCAGAGAACGATCTCTGCATCCTGTTTACTACAACATACCTGAAGAAATGTGGGTGACCTATACACTTCTGCTTACTTCTGCGAGGATTACAAGCGTGTTGATAGTCTATGCTTTACCTTATCATCCCGCGTGGCCCTGGGAGTGACGGTGAGACGTAGCCCATTGGGCGACGACACGCGGTAGGCCGCGCTGCTAGAACTGTCCAGTACTGCCTTCACAGCCGCGGGGTTTGTTGGCTTGAGCACGTCTTGTGCTGTTGTTGCTGTGGAAAGAAGAGTAGATGAGTATTTTATGGTTTAAACATAAATCATCATTTGCCTAGTTTGTGGTATAATTAGTAATATTATTCTAGGTGCATCGTCTTCACGTATAATTAAATAATCTAAGTTGTTAAGTACAAAATATTGTAAAACATTTTAAAGTAGTAACGGTGGAGTTTCTTGCCAATTCTTCTCAGAATTCTAGAAGTAGAGAGCAGTGGTGGTGGTAACAGCCGCGAGTTACGAGTTGTAGGTCGTAGGTTCGAAGCCAACAGGCACTTTACTTTGAGTCAATTATTTCATCGCCACTGCTTTCAAAACGGTGAAGGAAAACATCGTGAGGAAACCGGCATGTCTTAGAATGGCGCACTGGGCCCGCGTGGTGGATTACGGCACACTCTCACAGAGAGGAGGCCTGTGTCCCAGCAGTGGGAACATAATAGGCTGATTATGTATGTGAATCAATTAGTTTTTTTTTTTAATGTCGACGTTCAAAAGTGCAATTTTTGTGCCTATTTGAAATAATGATTTAACTTTGACTAGCCGGTTGTCAACTATGTTGAAGTCGTCTTCAAATGTAACCGGATGCAGTTGTCCGCTGAAGTCCGGGCGATCCCGTACGGGACTCTAAATTTGCCAATGAAACTCTTAACTGAAGGAGCTGGCAGTATATTTTATACGGGCATTGAGTAGTGAATCTCAGTATTTTAAATGGAGCGTCGGCCTGTATGACCTACACAACCCAGTTACTGGGTAACACGATACCTCTTGATAAGACCGGTTGTCGGACTTTTGGGCAAATATAAATAAAAGGTGTAAAATAGGTAGTTAAAAAAAAACAGCCCGAACTCAAGTGGTTCCAAGCCACTTAAGAGTTCCATTACCCATCACCTGGCTCCGACATCAGATCAGCTCCAAGATACCAAATTATAGTATTGTCATCCGAACTACATAAACATACAAAGTTTCTTCTGGATACGACACTTAGAAGTAGGTTAAAATTTACTTTTAAGATTTTATTACATTGTTTGTTAGTTGCAACCGCAAGTGAAGCTAAAAATGCAGGCTGCAAGAAATGTAGTTTAAAAAAAATAACTTCCCGAAATGCAAGTGGAGAGCCGTTCAAATATTACGTAAGCAGATTTATTACAATCATTTACCCCCCCCCCCCATCCCCCTTGTCAGCAAAAGTAAGCAAAGCTCTTACCCCCTCCTCCCATGCTTACGTAAACATTTTTCAATTATAAATGATTTTTTTTTATATTGTAATTATAAATTATAATTTAAAAAATAAGAAAATAGATTTAGGATAAAGATTAGATTTTTGAAAATGCGTTTCGTTTTCAAGCATAGACAATGTGAGGGTTGCCATTTGTGTAAAAAAGTAAATAACTACCGATTACGTAATCATCATCTAGACTCCCCTACCCCCCATGTCATCCAAAATAAGCAAAACAAAGACCCCCCCACCCCCCCATAGTGCTTACGTAATACTTGAACGGCCCCTGGTTTACTAGAAGCCACTGAAGAGTTCCACTATCCATCACCTGGCTCCGACATCAGATCAGGGGGCTAACTCTTGAAACTAATTTTAATTCCAATCTAAGACCAATACGATTCCAATGTTAATTTTGCAGTCACGTGATTCGGTACTCTTGAAAACAATTTGTCGACATTGGATTGAAATTGGGATTGCCCTGAGATCGTTTTGTTACATGTGAAGTTGGCTACGCTACGGGCCGCAATAGTGTTGTTCAACTCATTACGATAAACCGGTGATAGGGCTTTAAAATCCTTTATCCTTTGAATAACAAGGCTAATAAATAAATAATTGTATAAATAGTTGTTTAATTGACAAATTGTAACGTATTACATTCATTTGGGCGTAAGAAAATGATTAAAATCATACAATTAACCATGACATTGTCTGCAAGCGGTAGGATCGTTGCCTACACTTCAAAAAAAAAAAAGTCGGCGTAGGAGTTCTCCAATTTCAAAACTAAAGTTAAGTGGTTTTAGAAGTGAACTCGAAATGCAAGTTTGACTAAACATTAGAGATATTGTTCGCGTTTGGTTTGTTTGTAATAAGAAATAATAATTGTTCGTTAATTAACTAATAGTTCTTTAAAAATGGTAAGTACAATCATACTTTCTTGATTAATGTTTTACGTAATTATATTTTGTATTACTGAAATATTTTTGTTTTGTTATTCTAGTTATTTTCTTGGCCTATATTTTATAATTATAGTTGTACATAATCAAAGTTTTTCAATTTCAGTAACCTACAATGACAAATTGTCCTAGTTACGCTCAATTATAAGGTTTGGTGGAATTCTCGGAGCAAAACCCAGGCATAGCTAAAGGTTTTCATCGGACCGCCCAAGGCAAATTAGAAACGAAGAGGAAATGGGCAAATTTGACAACAACTATAAATTCTCTTGGAGGAGCAAATAAAAGTGGGGACGACGCTGGACTAAGGTAATAATCATTATATACCTAAAGCAATTTCATTAAAATTACACAATAGATAGATTGGTGGCGGTGTTGGGTGGACAAGAGTTTGCGACTTGAGATTCAAGAGTTACAGTAAACCCATTTCCTCAATCAGTAATTTATTTTAATATTTTCATTTTAGTTAGGTACCTGCGATATTTATTTTATACTTACAATATATTTTATTGATCTAACATAATCATTTCAATGTTTCAGATTAGACCTACTGGGTCACCAGTTGTGGCAGAGGAATCATACTTTGCACAGGTACAAGAAGACTCATAAATGCATGAAATATAAATATCCCCTATTCCTGGCACGTCACACAATGATGCAATACCGGCATCATCCACAAGTAAGTCTTTGTTCGTTTTGTTTAGGAATGTTTAAACATTTTAATAAGCCATCCATCAGTCATACAACCCAACATAAGTGTGTAACATTGAAGTGTTTTGGACCACATCATCAATTTTGGGCTACAGCTAAATATAACTTCAGCATTATTTATTGACTTGTTTTTTGTTACAACTCAGAAGTTTAAAACTAGGGTTTGGTGAAATGCCGATTTTACATTATGATTTTTTGATATTTCAGTACCTGCGCCTCCCACGCCACTTCAGAGTACCATACCACCACGACTGGAATGGTTTGCGAGTACGAAACGCGGCGGGTTGAAGCGGAATTGACTACAGCGCAAGCATTTGCTCAATTGTTCGAACACATTGGCAGTATCGCAAGTGCTTTGATGTCTATTGCTAATGCAATTTCGGATGCAATTAGAAATGTGCCAAATCCTTAACAAATTTGCAATTTTTTTGCCACCTATTATTTAAAATGCATAAGCGATGAATGTCAAAGCTTTATTTATTGCTAATGTTTTCGGTAAGTCTTGAAATGTTTGCGTCGCAATTCAAATACTTTTTTGTTGTTTTATAAGATTTGATATTTTATTGTTAATTTTTGTCATAGTTTTATTAGTAAGTAAATAAAAGTACATTTAAGTAAAAAAACTATGTATTTAGTTCTCCATTTTTCAAGAAATATGTAGATAGTAAGGGTCTATAATTAATCCCTTTTGTAATATTGTTATAACAATTAGGAATAATTATTTATAAACATAAACTGTAGAAATACAATGTCACAAAAAGCACGAAATACATTATCAAAGAAAAAAGGTAAAATGTTTTAACTAAAAACACAATTTTTATCTAAAAAAGTCTTTAAATTCGTCTTCATTCATAGAAAACGTTTTGTCCGTATACCGCTCTATCCACCGCTCATCTCGTCTTAGTTTCAATAGTTTTTTATGGGAATTACGTAAAACACTGTATATTACTGCTAATCGTGCCATATTATGCACTTATTACTCACTGAAGACCACTAAAAACGCAAAACAATTTCTAAAAGGTTACACTTTTGTTATTGGAAAAATCACGATCAACAAACAATCCCAACGCAATACACAGCTGTCAAAATAAACTCAAGAGTAGCGTCCAAAGCCCGATCCCGATTCCAGTTAGTTCCTCAAATGGACACTCAATTTCAAAACAATTTGGCGCTAGCGTCGAACTCAAGAGTACGAAACGTCAAAATTCCAATGTCGATCGATCGGAATTGAATTCAAGAGTAAGCACCCAGCTCCAAGATAACAAATTATAGTATTGTCATCCGAACTACATGTACACACAAATTTTCATTTCGATACGACACTTAGAAGAAGGTTAAAATTTACTTTTAAGATTTTATTACATTGTTTGTTAGTTGGCTACAAGTGAAGCTAAAAATAAAGGGTGATAAATTTGTAGTAAGAAAAAAAAACTGCCCGAAATGCAAGGGGTTTACTAGAAGCCGCTGAAGAGTTCCACTATCCACCACCTGGCTCCATCATCAGAACAGTTCTAAGATACCAAATTATAGTTTTGTCATCTGGACTATATGTACATACAATTTTTCATGTCGATACGACACGGAGTAGGTTAGGAGACCCCTATTATTTTCTAGACTGTAAATAAATTAAGTACTCACATGAATCCGGTAACAAATCTTTGAACAGTGGCGAGTCTCCGTACGGTCTGGCTGCCAACGTTAATATTTGTTCGTGAACATTGCCGCCGGCTGAAGAACCCGAAAGGCTGTTGCTGAAAATGAATATTGTGTTAGTTTGCTATGTTGAAAGTGTAACTAATAATAATATTAACCATAACTATTATTTACTCATTGTTTTATTAGCATTAATTTCTTTTCGTTTTAAAATGTAAACAAGTAGTTTAAGTTTTTTTTTTATGAAAAACACATTGACAGCTACAGCCGGCTGCGCCCGCGTCTCATAGTTTGACATAGACTAAATATTGTTTCTTTGAATAGTCTGTCCCACAGACAAGTGATGTTGGAGCGTCAGGCGTGGTGGGTCTATACGTATACATATTTTTTAAATTGTACACAAAATAGTACGGTATTATATTTATTTTTGTTGCCGTATATAATAACTTATTTATTTATTTACTTATTATTGTTTTTTTTATACCATATTAGGATTTATTGATGTCCATATATGTGTCCGTGGCATCATAACGGGCCCTGTCAGAATATCAGCGCTGCGTTATTTTTTTTTTTAAATATCGCAGCATTATGCTGAGATAGGAGCCTTTTTGGCCTCGCACAGGTCTTTTTACTGTTTTTTGTTGTAATTCTGTTGGTTTATACATTGTTTGTAATTTTTTTACTATTTTTATTCCCTGTGCGTGTCCCAAATAAAATATTTTTCTTTCTTTCTTTATATACAACCTGTTTTTATTTTATATCCCATAACTCTAGGGTTATATTCTGTAGGCGTAAAAAAAAACTCCTAGAATAGGTGGTCCGAAAATGCATAGTTTCGGTGATATCAACAATCATAATTAAAATATTTCAAAAATTGTCACCAGTATGACGAATCTTTACTTTTGCGAGGTTGCCAATTTTGTTTGCCTACCGTACAAAATAAACCCTGGATGTGTCTAGGTATCTAAGTTTCATTGATAAATACGAGTAATTCATTTTTATTCAAACGTATTTAAAAATAAGAAAATGCGACGAAAAAAAAAGAGGATAATTGAAACATAATTCATATGCCAGTTGATTCTTTGATATGGTCTCAATCATAGCCTAGAGTTATGGGATATAAAAAAAACAAGTTGTATAGCTCACAAACACTCCCCCTCCCCCCCCCCCCTTAAAGACATATTCAAACATTCATATTTTAAATCAGGTCATTATGGGTTTACTAACACTCATAAATAAAGGTTTCTTTTGCACACGAAGTTACAGTAGAACACTGACTCGTAGGTCACAGGGCTAGTTTAAAGAGGCAGGGTTTTTCACTATTTGTGCAGCATTGTACCAAAATCCTATGTTAGACGTATTGGTATTGTACACAAAGGTATCGTGTCAATAAATTTATTTGATTAAACAGAGATCGGATAATCGGTTGCATATTTACTTAAAGTAATTTTTACGCATTGAAAGTATGGAAGCAGCTTGTTCAACTATATTTTTGGTTAAAAAAAACAGTATCCAGGAACACCGGAATGCATAACTAATCGAAAAACCTGGGGCAATGACAATGTTGAATAGACAGAAACTCGCGTCAGTCATAACACTGGCGCAGCGTCTTGACGCATGCTCTTGTTAGGTGTCGTGAGCGCACACCCCGCACAATCGGTAAAGTCGCACACGCACCGTGACAGTTCCGCGAAGCTAACGTGACAGTGTTGTGGAAACGGAAATACTACACGACTCTCCGGAGCAAACGGGGCGACTGTGAATACGCAGTGGAATTACGTACGAGACGTGGTAAACATCGTCCACGACGATATTTCGCGACCCGTCGCATAGATGCAGAACGTAAGTATGTAACGAAGTTTAAAAGTTGACCCGTTCCGTCAACCATGTCGATTCTGTTAAAATCTCATCGTGTAGACTTGGGTGAAGTGAGCTGTCCGTGTCATCCTGTCTTGGTCAATCCCTAGCATCAGTGACACTGACAGCTTACTCCACGCTCACTTCACCTTAGTTTTCACGATGAGGTTGTTGCAGAATAGCACTACAGGACTAGTAAAATCACGTTACATATGCAGCGACCTTAAGTCTGTACTCACTTCATCCCCGCAGAAGGGTTGTTGAGCATATTGCTCATACCCATACCCATGCCGCCCAAAGAACTGTTGTTCCCGAACATACCACCGCCGAGGCCGCTGTCGAGACCTGTCAACAAGAATATATAGAATCAGCACTTTTTGAACGTCAAAATGTCATAAGACAGTCCCCCGGCACGCCCGCCCTTCACCACTTCCTAGTGCTTCAGCTGGGGAGAAGTACTGCAACTAACTGTCTAGTAACACAGCTTTATGTTCAGTTATTAAGAACTTGATGCTATACAATAGTAAGCAATTAACATTACGAAACACAAAACATTAAAATAAATTATTTGCCATAAGTCAGCTAGCACTTATTACGTGTCCGTAATAAGATGTTTTTCTTTTATATCAAAAAAATGTTTGTTTTCAAACATGAACAGTTTTATTTCGCGGCACACCGACCCTTGCTCGAGCAAGCCCGCGCCGTTAAGACTGTAGCTTTAATATCGTCCCAAAATAACACCAAGCCTGATCCAGCTCGTCCCTTGCTGCCCTCTCCCTAAGCCGAGGTCCGTACTCCACAGGGGGTGCCCTTGGCGTATAGTCGCTTAGTTTCGAAGTTATTTTAAGCCCTGGCTTAACAGGCAAGTCCAGTTAAACAGACCTACTAGGTTGACGCTTTCACTTTTCTGATCTAAATCTCCATAGTGAAACACCAACAAATGAAATAACTATGAGACAAAAAACCGGAATGGCACGATCCAATAAATTATCTATAATCCTCAAATATTCTAGCAACGTCGAATAAGCATTTTACTCTTTGGCGCGACGTTCGTGCTAATTCGGCAACACGAAGATTGCCGAAGCGCAGACTTTCTCTGGTCTAACTGTACTTACCAGTCTTGAAGGTATTCTGCGCTTGTTGTGGAAACATGGTGGAACCTAATTGGCCGAAGGCTGACGCTGCAGGCTTGGCTTGGAACTGGTTTGAACCTAAACCGCCGCCTAGACCTGTACCTGTGGATGAGAACCTTATGTAGTAAAAGTCAATATCGAGTTTCGTGAAAAACTGATGATGATTCCAATTATTTATTTATTTTATTACTAGCTTCGAGACCCGGCTTTACACGTCTGTAGTTTGAAAAAAGAAATACCAAGAAACTATTGTCTTCACAAACATATTTTTTCTTTAGAGAAGTTCAAACTCAAATTATTCAAATATATTCTTTTATACAAACCTTGTCCTGACAATTACAAACACAACAAAAATAGAAATAGCCATTTAGGTGCAGCCGCTTAGAGGTTATGAGCGGACAATCATTTTTGGCAATTGATTTTTATTTACAAAGATGTGTGCACACAGTAAAATAGATACAGGTACGACATATTAGTATTGAGTTTAAAGGCACTGCTTATTTCCTAAGAAATTTCTTCCGGCAGACCTGCGAAAGGAGAAAGCAAAGAGAAACAAGCAACAATAAGCCCTTACAAACTTCAACAACCCCTAAATCCACTTTGAGTGGAAGTTACGAAGTAATAATAATAAGCTTAAATTTTTTGGTTCTAAGACATGCGGGTTTCCTCACGATGTTTTCCTTCACCGTTTTGAGAGCAGTGAACCTAGACAGGCGCTTTACATTTACATTGTGTAAATTATTTCATGACCACTGCTCTCAAAACGGTGAATGAAAACATCGTGAGGAAAGTGCCATGTCTTAGAACCAATAATTCGAAGACATGTGACATCTACCAACCCGCATTGCCTCTCACAGAGAGGAGGCCTGTGTCCCAGCACTGGGAACATAATAGGCTGATTATGTATTATGCATACAAACTTTATCACCGTACATCTCAACTCTCCATAGATTTATGGGGTTACAACCTATAAGTCTATTTCTTCCCTTATAAGATATCTATTGACAGTATGTTCGTAGGGGTATCGTGTTGTGGAGGTCGGATTGGGAGAAGGCCCGGAAGATGTTGATAACTTACCCATACCAGGTTGTTGTGTATTAAACCCGAAGGTAGGAGCTGTGGTCGGCTTGCCGAAGCTCTGATGACCTCCGAACAGACCGCCGGCACTCGATGTCGTGGTGCCGAAAGCTCCCGTCGTCATTGAGCCGAAAGCTGGAAAGATATGGAATGTTCATTAACTTGTAAAGAAGGAGATCCTGAAATTAAGTTTACTAGGTGGCAGCACTGAGACGGCAGGTCCGCGCACCTGTCAAAAGTGTCAAAGCACCGTTATTTTCTTTAGTCGTGACTGAATGATGAACGTCATCATAATTATATTTTGTATTCATTGTAGAAATGGAAGACCTTTTGTCAAAGTGGCGTCACCAGATGGCGTGAAATTCCAAGAAAACTCTCATTTTGTCGTGCTTAAAAACGTTCAAATTAAGAAATTTGGCACAGCCATGTCAATATTTCCACAGGAGATCCCGTGGCTCCCGCGCAGCGTTTTCTTCACTGATTTACCTTACATTTTTCAGCTGCCATGAGCACGAACTATTAAATGCGCGTGAGCATTCGATGCCCGGAATGTTACCATTTTATAAATATTGTTCATTGTATTTATTTTGTTGAACACTTATCTAGTTATTATGTGTATGTATTTTAGTTTAATCTTAGCGTTTGCTGCACCGGTTGACGTCATTCAACGCCGGCTGTCACTGAAAACCAGCGCTGGGGCTCTGTCTCGCACAGGGTCGTAGCATTAAGCTGAGCGATGGGTTTTTTTGCGTGTTTGTGACTCATATTTCCCCCCAACTTGTTCTTTTTGGTGTTTGTATTCGTTGACTGCGTCAAGTTTACATTTATTTCTTTCTTCTTTCAAAATTATCTATGATCTACTCACCCGGAGCCTGTGTCCCGAAGGTAGGCGCCTGTGTCTTGGCCCCGAACACGCCGCTGGAGCCGAAGGCTCCGAAGCCCGAGCTGGCCGGGGGGGCTCCGAAGCCTGTAGTGGCTGGCTTCGCGCCGCCGAATAGAAGCCCACCTGATTGTTGCTGTGGAACGGTAATAAGGAGAATAACGCATGTTATTTAGTGTTACATCACGTATGTATTCCACAAAGGGGTAGGCAGAGCAGCAAGAGTTCATTGAAGGCAAGACGCTTCTTCAAACTTAAAGTCAAGCCTTCCTCCCATGAGAGTAAGCACAAACTACAGAACGCCACCTGCTACGATCCTTACATAATCCTTTGATTACGTTCATACATCTGGTCATACACGTACGCCGGTTACGGGTACTGCGCATTTGACCTTTCTGAAGAACATCTCGTGCGGTCGTGTCTTCGCCTCCTTGGGGGCAACGCATCAGTATGGGGGCTTTTTGGCCCCTTGCCCGAGGGTACGGTATCTCGGTCCCCAAACATGGAGAACCGTGGGGGTTCTTATTGCACATCTAGTAGCTGAGGGGTTTGCCTCGCGTCAGAGTTCTGTCCTGGGGTGTGACTGTAGGAGCGCCCGAAGTGTTTCACGACACCCGTGCGACCAGGCCCTGCCGGGTGAGATCCCTAGTTTCCTAGAGAAGGTGCAGCAAGAGCCGATCAAGCAACGAGAGCGTCGGTTTTGGTTGTTAAAAATAAAATAAGACACTCAAAGTAAAAAGAAACAGCTCGATTGCTACCGCACAGTCGGGAATTAAGTGAAGGGGCACTCACCTGGTTCTGTGTGGTAGCACCGAACCCAAATGTGGAGGTGTTGGTGCCAAAAGTGGGCGCTTGAGTGGTAGTGGCACCAAATAATCCTGTACCACCTAAAACAACAAAAAAACCGTTATATAATTTTATAAATGCGATTACCTTTTCACGTCTAAACCAGTGAACCGATCATCACGAAATTTTGCTTTTACAGGGGTGTCCAGTAAATAGCACGACATACTGCAGGGGGTGATAGCTTGCGTCAATACCTACAAGAACAACACAATATGATTTGTTCAGCAAAATCTAACTTTTTTTATTCACCACTGTAGGATAAAGTTAAAATTGGAAACGTTCTTGTTTTTGATAGAAAAAGACTTATTAATAAGTAAAGTAACTATTCACTAGAAAAAAATTGAATTGGAATTTTTCATTACGAGATGTTGAAAAATCTGTTTCAGTGTAGAGATTTTTTGATATTTTGGAAATTTTTGTAAAACTGTAAATCCGTAAGATTATCCTGAACATAACTATTGTGCAGTAAGTCCCCCTGCAGTAAGTCGTGCTAATTACTGGACACCCTGTATGTAGTCAGGGTTGTACAGACAAGGACATAGGGTACCTTTCATACCGAAAAATGTACTGAGGAATAAAACATTAACTTTCGATGGTTACAATTGCTTCAGGACGCTAGATGGCGCTACGATTGAATTATAATATTGGAAATTTAGTAGTGTGCTAAGAGTTATTTCTTTTAAAAATAAGTAATATGTATATTGCGTGAGTTTATAACCTGGATTAAAACATAGGATATTTTTTATACCAGCATGAACGGCCACCCATCCATAATATGACCGGAAGAAACTGGCTTAACTTAAATTTTCTGAGGTCAGTTTTAGGATGGGTTCGAAAGTGGCATAACCTTAGAAAGTTGCGGCAACATACCGGTGGTAGGTGTAGCGCCGAAGGCCGGTTTATTAGCTCCGAACAGTCCCGTAGTGTTGGTAGTCTGCGCGTTGTTGGCGAACGAGAAGGACGACGGTTGTTGTGCGAAGCCCGCGCCGCCGAGGGTGCCGCCGCCGAACACGGACGGCGCGCTGGTCGTGGCGGGCTGACCGAACGCTAAGGGGGGAGATTATATACTGATTATGGTGGTTTTTTGCTATTCGGAGATCAGTGTCAGGCAGTACGTTGAACAAAATACGATTCGCGCCCGTAACAAGTATGTCTTTTAAGAAATATAATCATTAAAATCATCAATAAGTAATTTAGTTCTATTAAATCAGAATAGGGATGATGACTAATAATAAAAATGTTCGTAAAAATAATGAAATTTCAAAGAAGGCATAGTAAAAACGAGATAATTGAAAACATCTTTTAAACCGATGTAAATGTGAAGAAGCTACACGCTTTTAAAGTTTACGGTTTAGGGAACATGTATGGCGCTACGTATGAAGTAACATAGTCGTGACGTCACTTCTACGTGGCATTTTTTTACACTTTTTTTTAAATATTGTTTGCACTATTTGGAAACAACAACTTTTTTTAATTGAAAAAAAATGTTCATCATCCCTATTTCATAAAATATCAATCAAATTGAAAGCATTTATTTCAATTAAACCATTTACAGGCACTTTTGAATTGTCAAGGTGTCAATCAATAGGATTATACGATTTATTTAATTCAAATAACGTAATCTATAATTTTGGCGTTCTGGAGATAGAAAAACCTATCCATAAGTATGTGGACCCTATAACGTGTTGACTGCTATTTATTTGACAGAGAAAGATAGAATTGCGCTATCTATCATCAGTAGCGATCTGCCTTTAATAACGAATACGGATAAAAAGGTATAGCATAAGCATAGCATAATCAGCCTATTATGTTCCCACTGCTGGGACACGGGCCTCCTCTCTGTGAGAGGGAGTGGGCCGTAATCCACCACGCGGGCCCAGTGCGGGTTGGTAGATGTCGCATGTCCTCGAATTTTTGGTTCTAAGACATGCCGGTTTCCTCACGATGTTTTCCTTCACCGTTTTGAGAGCAGTGGTGATGAAATAATTTACACAAAGTAAAGCGCCTGGCTGGGTTCGAACCTACGACCTACAACACGTAAGTCGCGGCCGTTACCACTGGGCCACCACTGCTCTCTCTGGGCCACCACTGCTCTCACTGGGCCACCTAAATATCATAAAAAGGTATACTCACAAGTATTCCCGAACAGTGGTTTATTCTCCGTCTGCTGCTGAAACCCTCCGAACACGCCGCTGGTGTTGCCTTTCCTGCCAGCGACGTAATCTTCAAGACGAAGCTCCTCTAACGACTTGTTCTCATATTCCTATAAACAAGAATATAAAGTAAATTACAATGTAGTAAAATTTACAGAATATTACATTTTAAAAAAACGTGCGCTTTTGAACCATATGTGCTGAAACTGTCAGGTTGTAGGTTTATTAAAGTATGAATCGCGACCGTAACCAATACTGCTTTACAGAATTTTAATCATTGGAATCAGTAATACTTCTTAAGGGGGACTACAGGACCTAAGCACAAGTTTTGTAATGCCTAAAAGTATATGATCCACTGCAGTAAAACAAAATCAGAACAATATATGATATTCTTCAGGGTATATGCTAGTTAGATAGTGGTGCCGATTCTCTTGTCACAAATGCCTCTAAACTAGACAAAAAATCACTAAAATTTGGTTTAATTCTGTCAAATGACGATTATCCATTCTGAAATTGACTATAGTGACACAACTTAACTATATTTTAGTTTGACAGCACTAAGATTGCACTGAGTTATTAATTTAGTGAAAATGGCAATTTTGCTATTCTGAATTTTACGTTTTTCAACAAAAAATTTAATTGTCTAACTAAATCTAAACATGAATCTGACTATTTTTAATCGCGATTAAAAAGGTGTGGAATAAAATTAGGTGGCGTGGACTATTCACACCAACACCTCGAGACTTCAGACGTGCAAAAACGGTACTTTAACTTTCTTTTTCTTTTTTTGCTCATATCTCGAAAACGGTGTCATATCACAAAAATAATGAAGATTTCGACCCCCTTTGTAATCCTGAAACCACCAAATCTCTACATTTAGATATTTTTATTTTATATTTTCCACACAAAAAGTCAAAACTTCCATATAAAACACGTCGAGGCTGCCCCAGTACCCTAATTGCGTAATACACAATCAATCGGAATCTGAATCGTTTTGAAACAGATTGCTAAACCATTGCTTCTTAAGTTCGATAAAAATTCTGCTCAACAATATATAGAACGCAATGAATGTTCTTGAACCGTCAAAATCAAACAGAATAGTCGTAATCGTTTACGAAAATGTGTTACGCAATTAGGGTGCAGGCTGCCTCCGGCTCTAACAAAGACGTTGCGAAACCAAAAGAAAAAAAAACACGTGGACTCGCGATTGTCAAATTAGATTATAGAATAGAAATAGAATAGAAAACTTTTATTTCAGACAGGAGTCCATAGGGTTAGAAACAATTTAACTTAACTTCTAGTGTTAGTAGGTTACAGACACAACTTAACGAAATACAATTAAAATTCATCGTGAAGCTGCATCCATCTACGCAACATCGGGGAATCCCACCGATCTGCGAATACACTGAGAATACTATTGGTGCTGCCGCGAACCCGCATCATCAGGGATGCGCATCTATTCCTAATAATCGCAGTAAAACCATTAATATTATTGTCCGCAAATATCCCTGACGCACTACAACGCCACGGCATCCTCAGCAGTACTCTCAGTGCATTATTATATTGAATGCGTAGATCGCTGTATGCCCGCTGAGTGAAGTTGACCCACAAGCTGCACGTGTAGAAGGACTGACAGTACGCTTTGAAAAGCGTTACCTTAACTGGCTTCGTACATCGAGCAAACCTGCGAGCCAGCATGTTACAACGGACAGCCAGCGACCTATGTTCCCTTTCAATGTCACAATTATCCTTGAGATCTTCAGAAACCCAGTGACCCAGATATTTAAATTTGTCCACTCTTCGCAGTGGTTCTCCACAAAGTGCGACACGTGGAATACACGAGTATGTCACACTGCCTGCCTTAAAAACCACTAACTCGCTTTTTGTGACGTTATATTTGAGCCCATGACTTAACGCATAACATTCGCATATAGCGATCAGTCGCCTCAGAGCACCTATCGATGGGCTCAGCAACACCATATCGTCAGCATAACTAATATTGTTAATGCACACCCCATCAATATGACATCCGACATTGGTGCTGCTGAGCTCCTTAGCTCCTTATAGTTGTGTCAAAGTTATTTTTAAATTTAGAGATTATTTTTCGCAGAATAGCTTCAAGATTTTCATAGTAAAAAGTAAGGAATTTTAGTGATAGTTTAGTTAGTTTAGTTCGGTGTACAAGAGAATCGGCACCAGTGTCTTGAAAACATAATACAACTAATTTGATACGATTGAGAAATAAAACACGAAGATACCTCAAAAAACTATATTAAAGGTTATAAACCATACTAATATACATGCAGTCATTCAGATTTTTTAACTGTTATAATTCTATAAATTGATATTTTTACGGCCGCGAATCATAACGGTCCCGAAAATGTGGATTGCACATTTGACACTTTCGTCTTGACTTGCCCTGCAAATGATCATGGAGGGGTCCATAACTCCTTATCTATTTTAAATATTAACTAATAGGTATGTACCTATGAAATTGACGTTTAGTAATAGAAAGTTAAAAGTATGTTTTATTTTCTATCAATCAAAATCAACCATGCTATCGATGCATCTCTGCCAGCGCAGAGGTATTTTTTCAATGACCTTCTTGAAGAAAACAGGTGTTTCTCACAGGTGTTTTGGTGGATCCAACCAACTCTTCAAAGGCATATTCTACTGCCTCTCGGGTATTGAATTTTTCCCTGCCAAGAAGCTGTGCAAATTTCGGAAAAACTAGAAGTCTGGCGTCACAAGGTCTGAACGCCGAGAACGGTGAATGACGTAAAACTCTAGCTCTTGTATCTTAGAGACCCTCTGTTCTGCCGTATGAGGTCGAGCGTTGCCGTGTAAGAACAGCGGGGACGAGCGATTAACCAATAACGAGTCGTTCGTTCGTTTGTAGTGTTCACTCCGTACACGTAATTAATGTTGCGAGCTGTTTGTGCGGCATTGCAACGTCGATGGAAATCGTATTTCATAATTACTCGTATTTTTGTCGTGTCATTTTTATATTGATGAAAAAGATACAAATGTAGTGAAAACAAAACATTCATCAGTGAAAAACTGACTGAATTTGAAAACAGAATTCCATATATTTTAAATAAAAACATTCAGAGGTGAAGACCTAATATTACAAGGTTCTCATGTAAAAAAACAACGTTTACTTGAGCTGTTGTGATTGGATGAAATTTTTGTATGAAACATACACTTTTTTCGATAAGTCTGTTTGTCGTGAGATAGCTGAATCAAGGGCCTGATTCAGAAAGCAGTATTTTTGTAGGAGTTTCCTCTCGCTGGAGCCTTGACCGTCGCACCGAAAGCTTTGTACTCCGTCCCTGTCCAGCACGCGTAGCTCGACCAAAACAGAAACAAAGCAATACGTAATTTTGTCTATTCTATCTATCTTTTGTCTATTCTTCCGTCGACAAACCCGGTCAACGCGTGCTGGTCCCCGTACAAAACGTTTGTTACATTTAATATAAAAAAAGATCATCTAACCTTCATGCAAGTAATACAATGGTGTTTGATGTTCACGCTCTGCGAGGTGCCCGACTTGACGACCACATCTGTGCCGACCACGGGGTTGTATTTCGCGTGCGCTGTGCCTGATTGCTGCTGTTGTTGTTGACCGAATGCACCAGCTAGAAATATAAGAAATATATTTAAATAACATTTCATTTACAATCACGGAATAGAAAAAAAAGTGGAAGTGCCAACTCAGATCATTCCCAGGTCGGGCAATGTGTTATTGGGTCTGTGCTATCTGGAATTTCTCAGTAGCAGCCCGAAGTCTGGATTTGTGCCCGGTAGATGGCAATAGGCTCGCCCCCTATTACATGGGACATAACTGGCGAAATGTGGGTGTACTATATATAGCCAACCCTTCGGGGAAACAAGGCGTGATGTTATGTTATGTAAATGCCGGTAATAACAACTTTCGTCGTAATAAATCTTAATTTTGTATGAACAAAAGATAAGCTTTTCGTCGAAGTTGAATTTGTTATTCATACAAAATTAAGTCTTATAACAACGGACGAAGGTAGTTATTATCATTACAATAACATAACATAACATCACGCCTTGTTTCCCCGAAGGGTTGGGCAGAGGTGTACCTATAGTACACCCACATTTCGCCAGTTATGTTTAAGTCCCATGTAATAGGGGGCGAGCCTATTGTCATCTACCGCGCACAAATCCAGACTTCGGGCAGCCACTGAGAAATTCCAGATAGAAAAACCCAATAACACGTTGCCCGACCTGGGAATCGAACCCAGGACCTCATGCTCAGCAGTAGCAATAGCTGGGGCAGGATCTGGCATTGTCCTTTAATTCGTTTGCCAGCAATTATTTTTGTGCAATGTTACTTAGTTAGATGTAATGTGTAGTTGACAGCTATGTGATGGGTCCTTCTACACCCTGGATGTTGGTTGTGTTAGTCAAACACCCAGTCGCTACAGGGAAAAGGCTTTGCAGATGAGAGTATCTGATCCCAAAAATGATGATGATGAATCTCTCCACTTACCAGTATTAGTGGAGAACAGTCCTCCACCCCCGAGGGCGTTGGTCTGCTGGCCGAACAGGCCGGTGCCCGTGGATGGAGTGGATCCGAAGAGACTGCCGGTCGTAGCGCCTGTTGTGGTGGTACCGCCGAAACCGAAACCTGGTAATGGGGATTTTAAATGAGTTCTTTGCCAAAGATTTCAATAGCCGTCAAAAAATGCAGGTTAGGAAGGACAGATATTTAACCGTTACTTCTGTGAGTTTATCAAAAGACGTTAACCATTTCGTACCAAAACTTAAAGCGCATAAATTTTCAATAATTACAGTTTTAATACATACATCTTGTTTTTTTTCTATTATTATTAACCCGCGGATTGCTATTTGTTACTGTACTCCAAATATTGTCAAATGTATCGCTGACGGTGGCGTGTGTTGGATCATTTAGCTCCCTTCGTCATGGTTGAGCTACGCTTAGGAATGGGCAACTAGCTTCATATATCTGACTGACCGACTCCTTGACAATTCAAAAGTTCACCTCTTCCTAGGGCTTCAGCTGGGGAGAAGTACCGCAACTAACTGTTTAGCAGCACAGCTGTCTGTTCAGTTATGAGAACTTGATGCTATACAATAGTAAGCAATTAACATTACGAAACACAAAACATTGCATTAAATTATTTGCCATATGTCAGCTAGCACTTTTTGCGTGTCCGTAATACGATGTCTTTTTTTTTTTTTTGTTAGATATGGTTGTTACCAAATAATGCAATCAATTTTACAAAAAATGTAAAAGCAGTAAAAATTGCCAAGTTATAAACGATTCAATATAAGTATTATATGAGAACAGCACTATTGTAGAAATGACGTCACAACTATGTTACTTCTTACTAGCGCCGTACATTGTCCGTACCGCGTGACAAGGACGGGAATAACCCCCTCCAAAAACTTTTCAAGCGTGTAGCTTCTTCATATTTCAATCGATTTTACAGATTTATTCGACTATCTCACTATACTATGCATTCTTTGAAATACATTATTTGTTCGTACATTTTCTCTGTTCTAATATTAGCCATCATCCATATTGGAGAGACCTATGACCAGCAGTGGACTGCTTTAATCTAATGATGATGAATCAAAACTCACCAGTAGGCTTAGCTCCAAAAGCAGTCTGATTATGCGTAGCCCCGAACAGCCCTCCACCAACTGTCGAAGTATTTCCAAACAGGCCTCCCGTGGCCGGCTGCGCAGCCCCGAAGCCGAAGCCCGAGGTGCTGGCGCCGAAGCCTGAGGTTGATGTTGAGGCTGTGGAGCCGCCGAATAAGCCTCCGGTTGTGTTGGTGGTGCCGAATAATCCTGAGGGTGGGAAGAATTGGTTTAGGATTCTGTACTCAAAAGTTGACAGGACCATAATAATGAGCGTAGCGTATGCTGTTTGTCTCTCTGTTAGAGGTTTTTTTTTTGTAATTGACATTGATACTGTACCAGTGAATTTTTGTTAATTGTTTTTAGTTGCCAGTTTTCAGTAGCCAATCCATCATAAAAAAAGTATTGCCTATGAAATGTTTGTTGCGATTTCCATCTTTACTTGTACTGAAACCTCAGTTGGTCTGATGGTGTTTATTGATTTTTTAAACTGGATTGTATGAATCAGAAATTTGACAAAATGGCCTATTTTCTCGCAGACTTTTTTTTTTTGTCTGTGAATGGGGATCAATGTTTTTTCTCAAAAAAATAAGGACTGTCTCCTAAGATCGTTTTACAGTAGCTACAACGGCTAAACTACCTTTACAGCCCCATCTCAATCATCCAACCGTAGTGCTATTCCGTAACTGTCTCACCGTGAAAACGTAGGTCAAGTGAGCGTGGAATGTGCTGTCAGTGCCACTGATGCTAGGGATTGACCAAGACGGGATGACACTGACAGCTCACTCCACGCAAGTCTTCAATGGTGAGATTTTTACAGAATAGACATGCAACATAATATACTTTTAAAAAGGTCATAAAACACACAAGTTGCAGAGTGTTTTAATCTTTATGTCTACGAATGATTTAAGTAACTTTTTCGAAATCACATAGATTGTGAATGTATTATAGATTTATAGACTACATACCTCCACCAGTTGCAGGTTGCGTCGAGGTAGCAGCCCCAAACGCGGGCGGAGCGCCGAAAGCACTCGTACCGGTTGTCGGTTTGAACCCACCGAAAGGCGAAGCTGCGGTTGTCCCCGAATTGAAGGAACCTGAGAAAATAGAAGGAAGTTTTAAAGCATCATTATTCGTATTCTTATTGGTGTTGTGCTGTTGTTTTGGTATATTTTTTTGTACTATTTTAAAATATGCAGGTACGTTATCATATTATACGAGAGAATCCGTTATAAACAGTTTAGGTGCCATAGACGCATCGCGTTATAAATCAGTAAATTCAATACTATTGTTTCGTTTACATTATAATCAATTATACATCGATGAATATTGATTTAGTAAATAATAATCTATACACTTGACATACCAGGACACTCAGAAAGTATTGAGAAAAAAGTTTTTATGTATCAGAGACTGGCCGGTTATAGTCTATTTTGAAAATATGATTATTTGTAAGTAAAATAGGTATGTTCCAATTTCAGAATCATGTACCTCCTTTTTTAACTGTAGGTCGCGTAGATACGAGAAAAGACCAAATATAAAATGGAAGAATATATCATTACTTACCAAAGTTGGCTGTGGTGGACCCAAAGGCCGGCTTTTGAAACATTTTGACGAGTTTTCCTTACTATTTTTGCTTAAAATTCACTTTTCACTTCGCTTATTAACTATGTTAGACTGGCACTATCATTTTCTGCAACAAAGTAATATAACAATTAGTATTAATAAGAGTCAATAATACTAACCCATACTAATATTATTACATTTTTATTTTTACTCGTTGGTCTACTGGTCGCAAGAGCGTAAGATCCTGGGTTCGATTTCCAGGTCGGACAAAGTGTTATTGGGTTTTTCTAGCTAGAATTTCTCAGTAGCAACACGGAGTCTGGATTTGTGCCCGGTTGATGGCAATAGGCTCGCCCCGAATTAAATGGAACTTAAACATAACTGGCGAAATGTGGGAGTACTATAGGTACACCTCTGCCTAACGGTTCTGGGATTACAGGCGTGGATGTTATGTTATGGACTAATATTATGAAGAGGTAAAATTTGTTTGTTTATAAGTTCGTCGGATTTAAAAAAATCTTTTCGCCGTTGATAGCCGAATTCTTGAGAAAAGCTATGAGCTATTTTACATCACGATGGCAAAAAGAAGCCGAGCAAAAATTTTAAAGTAAAAAAATAAAGCTAAGCGAAAACGAAGTTATAAAGCGGGTGAGTAATGATGAGACTGGGTGGGAAGCTAGTATGAATTATAAACGCGAAAGTAGGTCTGTCTAGAGAGACAATCCAACCGGATGCAGCTGAATACCAGTAGTTTACATGGAGCGACTGCCTGATCTGACCACCATCACACTGTTACTGGGTAACACGAGCGATACCCCTTGGCAAGACTGGCAATGTATGTGCCATTGAAAAGCACATATTACTCTACAGCAGCCTAATAGAGATGATGACATTTATTTTTATTTTTATCTCAATAAATTGTTTGTTTCAAAATAGTGCAAACAAAATTACAAAAAGTGAAAAAGCTTATAAAATTGCCAAGTTATAAACGTTTTAAGAAAGTGTTAGACAAGGACAGCACTGTTGTAGAAGTGACGTCACGACAATGTAACTTCATACTAGCGCCGTACATTGTCCGTACCGTGCGACAAGGATGGGAATAATCCCCTCCAACTTTAAAAGCGTGTAGCTTCTTCATGTTTACACCGATTTAACAGATTTTTTCGATTTTCTCATTTTTACTATGCCTTCTTTGAAATTACATTATTTTTATGAACATTTCTAATATCAGTCATCATCCATATTGCGTAAGAGTTTTTCGTAAACGATTTCGCCTAATCTGTTGCATTTTGACAGTTCAACAATATTCGTTGCGTTATTTACATTGATAAGCAGATTTTTTTTATCGAACATAGGACGCAATGTATTAGCAATCTGCTTCAAAACGAGTCAGATTCCGATTGATTGTGTATTACGCAATTAGGGTACAGATCTGATTGGATGGCATTGTTTGCAGTAACTCCATGCATTGATGACGTGGATACGTCATGGCACGTATGCACTCTTTGTTCTTTCATAATGACGTCACATCGACGCAGCGCAACATCATCGATGTATTTTCTTTTTTTGGGTTTATTATTGAATGTAATATGCACGCTTGCTATTGAATGTAATTTGCGCTTTAAAATCTGATCTTAACTTGTTGAACAATGTATTTTCTGCCAAATAAATATTTTGAATTTGAATTTTAGTATTTTGTTAACAGTTCTTTGAAACAGAACATACTAAATAAACTTAATAAGTAAGTTAAATGATGTATGTTTCTGTTATTTGTCAGTGCTCGGGATTCGAAGTCAATAACACTGCCCAACTTGGGGTTCGACCTCAGACTCCCACGCTAAGAAGTCGTGCATGCAGCCACGACACTAGAAAGACAATCGCACTTTTAGTTGTTTTATAAACATAACATCACGCCTTGTTTCCCCGAAGGGTTGGACATAGGTGTACCTATAGTACGCCCACATTTCGCCAGTTATGTTTAAGTCCCATGTAATAGGGGGCGAGCCTATTGCCATCAACCGGTCACAAATTCAGACTTCGGGCTGCTACTGAGAAATTCCAGATAGAAAAACCCAGTAACACGTTGCCCGACCTGGGAATCGAACCCAGGACCTCATGCTCACTCAAAATTGCTATATTTATGAACTGGTGACCATTTTTGTAAAATAACTAGGTTATTTTGTAAAGCTTTGGTTGCAAGAAAACTAATAGGTATCCTTAAAAACAACTCCTTTACTCGGTTCTAAAAAGGATTTTAAATATCCGAAATGATCCGATTTGTAACGGGCAATAGACTCGCCCCCTATTACATGGGACTTAAACATAACTGGCTAGCCGTATCGGAGATTATAGGCTTACACGCCTATAATCTCCGATACGGCTAGCCAGTCATAACCAAAAATCCCGATTATTCTAATAATTCTTGTTCAAAGCTGGTCAATTAGGGTTGAAAGGAACTTTAGCAGTCACAAAATCTTTCACATAATGATGACTCAAGTTTTGCAAAGGAAATTGACCCTGCGTAAACATGATTCACAGAAATTTATACACAGAAACGAAGGACTGTGTGAATGATATGACTAGAAAGAACCCCCCTTTTTAGACTCATGTTCTGAATTTGTGGTAACACTGTCGATGCCACCTTGTCACCCTGCTTAAGTGAAAGTCTAAAAGTGACTCCGGTGACTAAAAAGTTGTGTGGAAATCGGTTGTAACAGTATGAGCAAGTGGTGCGGAGGATTGAGGAAAATGTTGTGAGAAAAGTTTTGAGTCTTAATGTAGATGGCTATAAGAGTTGAGGAAGACCAAAGAAAAGATGGATGGACTGTGTGACAGATGATATGGTTAGAAGGGGGGACTACCGAGTTGACGACTAATATAGAGAAGTATGGAAGATATTAAACGATGCGCCGACCTCAAATAAATTGGAATAAGGTCAGGACATTATGATGATAAATATGTACAGAAAATATGATACACATTAAATAATTATTACACTATTATAAATAAAATAAAATATGTTTGCAATGAAGAGTGAAGAATATGACTTACTTGTAGATTACATAACAATTTAATCATGTCTGTTTGTTTTTTGTATTAGAACTGATATTTTTTTTAAGAGCGTTGACTCGTATTTGTCGAAATATTGTGTGTATAATTTCAACCTCATACAACGAATTTTGTTAAACCAACCAGCATCACAGAGTAATTTGGTCGCACTGAACAAAATTTGCGTCAGGCAGATTATTTATACCGTCCAGTTTTTCCTTATAACGAAATATTTTGTAACGCAAGTGGTGGTGTGCAAAATGATAAAACATGAGGCAAAGACTATACGTTGTTATAAAAAGAAATAAACTTTACTAACAAAACATCTTTTTTTGATAATAATGAATGCATAGACTTAGGATTGTAGGTTTTAAAAGAGAGAAACAGAGTTCGAAATTTGAAAGGCATTGTTACGCAATGTTATGTAAACATAGTGCAATAATTCATGAGAATTTTACATTCTTATAATGCTATACGATTACAATCATTCTATGTTTACAAACAGTGCTGGTAGGTATATAGCTCAAGGTTATTTTTTTGTTTTAGTATGTCTAAAATTAGGCAACCTGACTATGCCTCAAAGTGTTTCAAGGCTACTCGCAAAATTCAAGTTCTCTTACTGTTTTTGCAATTTTAAACACTAATAAGTAAAAATATGCAACCACCACGTCTGTATTTCTCGACGGATAGGTAGAGGTGTATATCCACGTTTAACCGGTATTTCTAAGTGCGGATTTCACCAATGAAACTGGAGGCGATCAGCACTTTTCGCCAGTTATGTCTAAGTCCCATGTAATAGAGGGCGAGCCTATTGCCATCAACCGGGCACAAATCCGGACTCCTTGGTGAAATCCACCCTTAGTGCCAATTTCACCAATGAAACAGAACGCGATTAGCACTATTAAAATCAGTTCAATATTTCATAACAATTTAACCACATAAACAGCTATTGAACACATTTTTAATGTGATCTAAATGTAAACTCAGGTGAACTTTTCATGGCGCGGGCTTGCGGACGGCGAGCAATGGGCAGCTCGCCGTCCGGTAAGGACCGGACCCGGGTCGACGGCGCGTCGTCGTGTTGCGCGCGCGCCTCAAAGAGATGTCAGCACAAAATGACGGCGGACCCCGTCTAGGGCCGACGCACAGACTGGTATTGGAGTCGAAAAGCTGGCCAATAATATTTATTGCTTTTTATGTGCTTTTGATGTGTCTATTTGAGGAGTTCGTTGGCCTAGTGGCGTTTTCTGACATTTTTACGATCGTACGGGTTAAGCAACATCTGGCACTGTCATTATTTAGATGGGTGACTGATTATTATGTGTTCAAAATTGAATTCTCAAACTTCTCCGTGCTTTGGAAGGGGCGTTATGCCGTCAGTCTCGGCTGCTATCCCTGGAAGCAGTCGTTAGGTCAAGTTAGAGGCCCGCGCGGCGAGCCTGAAAACTCTAACACCAGATATATTTTCAATATAATGCTATTACTTCTAAAAATACACTCGGTAACAGTTATTGCACACACAGTTAACTATTTAATCAAAGTTAGGACACTATAAAATCTCACCCCTACTTATAGGTATAAAAAAACATCTTTTACAATATTGAGGTATTTATTAACAAAATTTAACATTCATTAAAAAAAGATCTAAAAACAAAAGTTACACATAGAAATAAGCCTACTACCTATTAAAATATTCTTCCTCACCCTCCTCAGGCTCGCCAGAATTTAAAAACTCTAAGGCTTCCTTAGAAATTGCCATTCTGCTTCTTTTAACATTGTGTCTACTCAGGCTACTCAAATATGGATCAGAAGTTAGCAAGAGCCTGTTAAGAACGTCCTCATTGCATTCTGTTCTAGAAAATTTTCTGGCAAAGTTTTCCCTGTATTGTCTAAAGTGTTTGTTCCTGGCTTCTGCAGCTTCTTCCGACAATTGGCCAATTGGTAATAAGGCATGCGATATGACACTCGGAGCATGAATTAATATTTTATGGACAGTTGGTGACATTGGTTGCCAGGCATACAATTGAACGTAATGTTTGGCTGCGTCCATGGTGTATATACCAAATTTTTCGACAATTATTTCAAAACCTGAAGAGATCACCTTTAATATTATTTTAAATCGTTGAATTAACTCGATATCGATTCCTGTGATGGTAGCTGCTACGTTAATGTCATTAAAAAACCTACGGGATGTGTTGCCATCATTTGTATTACCATATCCGGCTTTGGGTATGTCAACCAGCAATCCCATTTTCTCTCTAAATTCTTTTTGAATATGTTCTTTGGCTGACTTTATTTTATCTTTATCATTTTTCAGTGTGACGCGACTTTTATGTACTTCTGCCTTTATTTTGTAAGACAAATGTAAAAGAAATTCGAAGAATCTGATTCTCGCATGTAAAATCGATAATCCAAATTTGAATGTCTCTGGATCTTCCGTGTTTTGCAAAATTAAATCATTAAAATCTTTTGATGTTTTATTGCATATATAGCAGCGCATTGTGGATGTTGTGTAAGTGGCTGCATTGCACACTTTTCCATCCACCATTGTTGGTAGTAGTTTGTGTTTTATTTCAATTCTTTCACTGATAATAGTTGGTTGCAAATTCCTAGATTGATTTTCTATGTGTTCAATTTCTTCATTTGTGACGTCCTTGTTTTCTTTGATGAACCTCATTCTAATCGGCCTACAAAATCTAGGCGAAGATGGGCAAGGATTTTGCCAAATAACTCTCTTATCAAATGTCAGTCTTAGAGGAACAAGGGAACTAAGAAACATGCTGGCATCACTGTCTGTTTCGTTTTGAAACTTTTGTTTATATTGGCTTTGTTGCGATCCATCGCATCCCCACTTAAAAATTAGTATGATTTCCGCGGTATACATGTAATACTTGCTCTAAATATTTACACAATCTTCTAGTTGTATGATCCACCAAGTCTTGTAGTTTAATTTCAGCATAAATTTCATGAAAAATACGTGCTGGATAACAATCTCGTTTAGCAATTTGAATATATTTATAACATGGATACACATCTTTGTTGGCCTGATGAATAACTTCGTACTGGGTCATGGTTAAGTTGGCTTCCACAAATATTGCCAAAGCTTCTTCGGGGGAGTGTTTTTTCGTATTAGTACGTTGACTACTAACAGCAACTGCTTTGCGAATCTTTGTTGCTCTAGTTGGAGACATGGTTATCTCTTGAATCATTTTAGCCGTGTCTTTATTACCTACAGCCCGGTGACTCATTTGCGCAGCATATGTCAGCTCATCAACAGGCACATTCTTCCTAAGCTCCTTTGTTTTTCGCCGCTTTGAACGGTCACTTGATTCCCGGAATTCTTTTGTCGGTCGCCCTTTTATATTTGTTGAAGTTTCTCTAGCAGGTAAAATAATTTCTTTACTTAACCAGTCTTCATTGTTTTCGAAAAACCGGCTCTCGGTACTGTGACACGTGAGCCATTTTCGCTTATAAACAGCCTTGAAATTACGAATGACCTGCTTGAGCTCGGCCAACTTTTCAGCGGGACACTTTGTTATTTCCAATAATTTGACTTCAAAATCTTTGAGTTTTTCACTAAAAAGCCTTTTTGGGCTTCTTCTTATTAGCTCGTGCAGTTCTTTTCTAGTCATTGTTATGACTGAAGGCTGAGATACTGGGGAAATAATAAAAAAGAAAATAAGCAAAATTTTTATGGCGGCTCTACATTTACCTTTATTTTTTTTTGGGGAAAACTCGGGAAAACTTTGGAAGTGGAATGTGAAAATAGACATTCTAATTTATCATATGACATAACTTTGATGCAGTACTAATGAGTATAATGTATTTAAAATATCTATTTAAGTTAAAACTTATGAAAAAGTGCACTTATTTTTAGATGTATTTTTAGGAAGGCAAAAATACAGTAAAGTAACAATATTTAACAAGTAAAAAAGGTGCAATATAAAGTACATACCTTGCTCAGACACTTCCATAATAACAATTTCAACTAAAATCACTTAAAGTATAAGAAAGTGCAACGCGACTGTGTTGAAGTACGGTAACGCAGTGAACAAAGTCCGATCGTATCGAGCGAGTGCTACGTACTGAATGTTGTTACACCCAACTGGTATAGCCGATTGCAGTGGGGATGGAGCCAAATGACGTCACATTTATCAACTTGTTTTGGGACCAAGTGCCATCGTTATGCTTAAATGTTTGGATTTTCGATTAATGGCCAGCTTTTCGGCTCCAATACCAGTCTGTGCGACGCCTCAGGGTCGCGGGTACTTAGAAAGAGTAACCGTGGCCCTAGCTTAGGCAATTGAAGGAATACGGGTGGGTTTCAGTCAAAAAAAGTCTCCCTCCACGCCCTCCTGCTCCACCCAGAGCGGGAGAAGGCATTTGATGATTTCCCACCAAAACAACAAAAAAAAAGGTGAACTTTTCATGAAAAGAGGGTTTAGCCTTAGATTCCACACGAATGGGTGGACGATAATGTTAGCATAACTGGTAGAACCTGGATGAGGCTAGGACAGCAGCATCTTGGCACAAGAAAAGAGAGACCTCTGCTCAGCGTTGGGTGAAATCTGGCTGTGGATGATGAAACTCGAGAGGCACCAATTCGAAGCTCATTGTATTGGATCGCCTCAGGGTCGCGGGTAATTCGAAAGAGTAACCGTGGCCCCGGCACAGGCAACTGAAGGAACACGGGTGGGTTTTATTAAGTCTGACACGCCCTCCCGCTCCGCCCAGAGTGGAAGAAGTCATTTGATGATTCCCCAACCAAAGAAAAAAAAATGTGTTGGATGTGTTTTGGCAATGGAATCTTTACACATTAAAAACAGAGGTTGGAATCATTAACTTTAATTAAACAAAAATATTTCAAGAAATTATGATTATGTAAGAAGTATTAGTATAGTTTAAGTGTATTTTGCAGGAAGTTCTAATATTTATAATAATGAATTCTGTGTTATTTTAAGATTCTGAACAAAGCCAATCCATAGTAGTCCTCCCCCACTGCCACAACCACAATACATTTTAAAAACGAGGGCACCAATCACGGAATAGAAAAAACCAGCCGAAGTCCCCGTCAGTTAACCCGCGCGCAAAATTAATAACTGTAAATTAATAACAATTTTCGTCAGTTGTAATAAGTCTTAATTTTGAATGAACAACCAATAAGATTTTAGTCAAAGTTGAATTTGTTGTTCTGAATACAAAATTAGGTCTTAATAGAAGGGACGAAGGATGTTATTATTTTACATATTTGCCGCATAATTGTGACACGCGCGTGATACCAGCTGCGTGGGCACTTCCACTTGATTTTTCTATTCCCTGGCACCAATCATATCACTTGCGGACCTGGAAAGACCAGCAGATTCCAACCTCTGATTATAAATCATTTTGGCTTCCAGTCTAACTAAATGCAGCTGCATACTAGTATTTTTACATGGAGCAACTTCTGACCTGAAACCAGTCAAAGGGTAACAAAATATCCCTTGAAAAGACTTGTTGATAACCAACTCGAGACAGTGTTTTATTTGATTTATTAATAAACATCTGGCGATCTGCTTAACAAGCCCTTGACAGATTTGTTCTAGGAGTTTATTGACAGGTGAGAACTAATCCTCCAGTCAGGAAGCTGTCTTATTTTTTTTTTGTGAACAAAGTCCCGTAAGTGGACTTTTGAGACTCCTGGCCATTTATTGGTTCACATAAAAGACAGACAATTGACTGACACAAAAGAATATGCAATCCATAGCTGAACACAGGTCTATCGCAAAGTGTGCCTCAATGCATGAAGAAACAATGACTGTGTGGAAGACGATATGCCTAGGAAGGGGGTGAGAACAAATAGAGAAGTAGAATATGTAGAAGAATAAGACATGTTGCTCCAACCCCAAATAAATTTGACAAAGGCAAAAGAAAGATAATGATCTGATTATGATCTTATTTTATGAGGCTGTACAGTACAGGTTTGGTCATTGAGACGATGAATGAAAGGAAACTAACAAAAGGTATTTACAAGGCAGATGTGAGTGGAAACACCGGGAGGGGACACCCTAGTTGGACATTTAGTGACCTTATTGGTGATGTTCTTCAGAAGGGTGAGTAGTACTCGCATCCAGAGCAGCCAGATGCAGCAAATGTACAACCAGATGTTTGAATGTAAATGAAGCTATCAGAGTAAGGATAGTAGCAGGTGGCGTTCTGTGGTTTCTGCCTACACCCATGGGAAGAAGGTGTGAGATATGTAGAGTAGCTGTGCAGTACCTCTCCTCTCACCCCTGCTGACATGTTTTGTATGTTACTGTTTACCAACTCACATTGTGTTTCGATTCTAAATAAAATTGCATCAGGCTGTATCAATTCTGGTTCAGGGCATGGTGTTATTTTTAGCTTATATTTTGTAATGTGTGTCTAGCTTGATCACTTGACTAGAGCTTGACACTTTAATTTTGTCTATTCTATCTGTCATTTTGTCTATTCTACCGTCGTAAAACCCTGTCATGTTACTGTGCAGTTGCTAAAGTGAGTTCACATCAGTATAGTATTTTTTCAACTATAATGGGGTCAGTTTCCAGTTAAACCAGATGCAGCTGAATACTAGTATTTTACAGGAGCGACTGCCTGGGTTAAGTATGCTGTATGATAGTAATATACATATTGTTATTATTCTTCGAGATTTTAAACAAGCAGGGTAGTTTTAGCGCGAAAACGAACTACACTGTATTAAAAGAATTTGAGTTTCTTATTAGGCCAAGGACTAATATTAAGCAAACTTTATTATAACCTTATTTACGAAGTATGATCAAAGAAATATTTATAAACTTTTCCAATTTTTACAAACTTAAAATCGAAGAAAATATCACTGCAATTTGATTTGCCAACTTGTTTATATTTATTTCATTTTGATAAAATAGTAATAAATAACAAGAATTTATTCAGACATTCCAAAATATGACATATTATGCGACCAAATTCAACACAGCGGAGGTCGGACGAATAGTAGAGAGAATCGTAAAGAGTCGCATTTTCAAGGTGTAAGGTTATAAAAATATTTTGTATCCCAGAAATATATGTAGGAAGTAAACTTTTTTGTAGTACCCACAAGATCTTTGAAAAGAAAGTAAATAGTCATGACAAGAAAGTGTGTGCAAACCGAAAGGCGGTTACACCGTTCAAATCGGTAGGTTTATGCAAACAGACGCAGTTTTCAGTTCAAAAACGCTATACTTACAAGAAATAATGCACTGAAAAACGTGGAATCGGCACACGCCGACACTTTCTTGATAAAATAATACAGAAACGCGGTTATTTTAGCACTTTTCTGCTAAATTCAGCGGATAAACACCACGCAAAACCACTGGTGCACATTGACAAACCACCCACAGATAATGTAGTTGTAGAATAATTTAGAAGTTAAGTTTTACTGAAGTTATGGTTATGGTCTATCTCTATGAAAGAAACAATGGTGGGACATTAACAGTCGCCTATTTACAAAGGTCACGGTTTCACCACTATTTCCATGAAAAATGCTTTTACGAAAGGAATTTCAAAAAGGGCAAATTCAGTAACTTTGTGACAAAGAAGTGAAGTGGGCTATGTTTGAGTACTCTCTACTTTTTTTTACAAGCTTCTTGGCAACAAGCGTATATCGTATTTGACTCGGTGCCTGAAAGTAGAACTAATAAAATTACAATGAAACACCGACTATGTGCGTGTCAGACCACACACATTGGTGATAAATAAAAATTATAAATGATTTTATTTCTGTAGGTAGGTTTGTACAATCACTTTCACAAGTCAATCATATTTTAAAAACTAGGTGAGATCGGCGTTTCCTATCTGACTACTCTGAGAATGAACTCAGACTTCAGTGACTGGGCTACCATAGGTATACATAAAAGTAGAAAACGACTTTATGAGTTGTATAATGAACGGACTTGTATAAACACTGCTGAATTTAATTTTTATGTTAGAAATTATTCGAAATTATTTAAAAAAGTTTGTTGCATAGCCAAGTCACGTTACTTGAGTTCAAAGATTTAAAAAAGCAGTAATGTAATTAAAATGACATAGAATATCATTAATAGCGAAACGGGAAGATCATGCAACCGAAGTAGCGACTACAGCCTTGCAATTGATGGCAATTTAATTCAATCGGATTCTCAAGTCGCCGCGACCTTCGATAATTTCTTTGCAGAGATTCCCGTTTTGACTACTAAATCTCATAAATCATCGCCCACTGCTGCAGAGTCTTTACTTAAAGAAAACGTTCTAGCTTGTGATTCTGAATTTAATTTCCAATATGTCACTTGTAGAGATATAATTAAAACCTTTCACACATAAATGTTAAAAAAACCGCAGATCTGTGGGGTAACTCTGTGGATGTTGCGAAGTCTATTATAAATATTGTAGCACCTACTTTAGCTGTTATTTTTAACAATTGTATTGACCGTGGTGAGTTTCCTGATCGTATGAAAAACATTAAAATAATACCATTGTTTAAATCTGGTAGCACATCAGACCCTACTAATTATAGACCTATTTCAGTGCTACCTACCTTTAGTAAAATTGTTGAAAAACTTATTTTAGATCTTAAGCAAAGATTTTTTAATAAACACAAATTACTGCATAACAAACAGTTCGGTTTTACAAGGGGTCGTTCGACTACTGATGCCGGAGTTGAACTTTTAGGACATGTTTATAAGGCATGGGAGGACAAATGCGATGCTTTGGGAATCTTTTGCAATTTGTCCAAGGCATTCGATTGTGTTCTTCATTAAACATTGATTAGGAAACTGCACCAATACGGAATCCGGAACGCCTCTCTGGATCTTCTTACTTCTTACTTAAGTGATAGGATTCAGAGAGTTGATGTTAACGGAAAAAGATCACCTGGATCTGTAGTAAGAATGGGGGTCCCTCAGGGTTCAATTCTTGGTCCATTTTTGTTTCTTATTTATATTAATGACTTGCCTTACCTCATAAAGGATAATCATGATATAGTGTTGTTCGCAGACAATTCACTTTTATTTAAACTCAAACGTCAGCAGCTGGTTACTGACAATGTTAATAGCGCCCTCGCTAAGGTAGTTAACTGGTTTAATGTTAATAACCTACTTCTAAACGAGAAAAAAACTAAATGCATTAAGTTTACGATACCTCATGTCAGACAAGTAGAAACTAGTGTTCTTATTAAGGGTGAAGAGTTGAAACCCGAAAACACCACAGTATTCTTAGGCATAACTTTGGATGCCAAGCTTCAATGGGGCCCCCATATAGATAAATTGTCAAAAAAACTAAGCTCTGCAGCATACGCCGTTAGAAAAATTCGTAATTTAACTGATTTAGAGACAGCGCGTTTAGTATACTTAAGTTATTTTCATAGTGTGATGTCGTACGGTATTCTTTTGTGAGGAAATGCCGCCGATATTCTGACAATTTTTGTTTTACAAAAAAGGGCGATTCGTTCAATTTATAAACTAAGTCCCAGACACTAACTCAGAGACAAATTTAAAGAGACTGACTGTGCCTATAATGACTGTGCCTTCTCAGTATATTTATGAAAATCTTTTGTATGCACATAAAAATATTAATCTGTTTAAAAAATACATTGATATCCATAATATAAATACTAGGAACAAACACAAATTTGTTGTTCCCACTACCAGGCTCAAGAAAATAGGTAGCTCATTTAAATGTCAATGTATACGTTTTTATAATAAACTTCCTAGCCACATTCAAGGACTAAGCCTTAATAAATTCAAATCTTTTATTCAGCGGAAATTATGCCAGAAAGCCTATTATACTGTCAAAGACTATATTGAGGACAGGAAGGCTTGGGATTGAGCTGCTCCAATAAATTTACACAGACAATCTTGATGTTTATTATTATTTTGCTTTTTTTTTTTAAAATATTTTTATAATTATGATTTTTTTAAATATTTTGTTCCTTTTTACATACAAAATGACATGTATATATTTACTGTATAGAAAGTATAATATAATTTTAATTTTGTGAATGTGAGGACTGTGTGGGTCATTGTATTTTTCTTTATTTATTTTTCTTTCAGTTGTTTTAATCATGTTCTGGCTGTTTGAGTACTTTATGCGGCCTACCCAAATGTCCTTTCTTTTGTATTGTTCGTCGAATCGTTGAGCTCCTTAGTTCTGAGTTGAGCTGCACCATGATTGACCAATGCGTGCACTGACTGGACAGGTCCACTCAAATCAGTGTGGTTCTTTTCTCAAAAGACCATTTCAGACACCAATCTACAGGGTCCTCATATGATCTGACCAAGTTTATTCTCGGATTTTTACACTTTGACATACTATACAATGACATGAAAGTTTACTTTGTAAAGTATTATAACATTTTAATTATTGTGAATGTGAAGGCAGTGTGGATTTGTTGTTTTTTTTATATCTCAGTCTATTTTTAATTTTTAAAATTAGTTTTAATCATGCTCTGGCAGTTTGAGTAATTTATGCGGCCTACCCAAATGTCCTTTCTTTGGTAATGTTCGTCGAATCGTTGAGCTCCATAAGTGTTGTGTTGAGCTGCATGATTACTGACAAATGCGTGCACTGACTGGACAGGTCCACTCATTTTGTGTGGTTCTTTCCTCAAAAGACCATTTCAGACATCAATCTACATGGTCTTCACATGATCTGACCAAGATTATGTCTGGACTTTTTAAAAGAGACAGATGTCACATCTGAGTTTGTTTCGGCCTTTCTTCTCAGAGTAGTCAGATAGGAAACGCCGATCTCATCTAGTTTTTAAAATATGTTTGACGTTTAAAAGTGTTTTTAAAAACCTACTTACAGAAATAAAATCATTTATCATTTATCAGAGGTCACAGTGTCTTCTGACAAAGTCCAGACATAATCTTGGTCAGAATAATGTGAAAATCATATAAATTAGTGTCTGAAATTGTCTTTTGAGGAAAGAACCACACAGATTTGAGTGGACCTGTCCAGTCAGTGCACGCATTTGTCAACCATCGTGCAGCTCGACTTAGAACTAAGGAGTTCAACGATTCGACGAACATTACCAAAAAAAGGACATTTGGGCAGGCCGCATAAATTACTCAAACTGCCAGACCATTATTTAAACGAACAAAAAAAAAACTTATAAAAAACAACAAATCCACATTGTCTTCACAATAGTTAAAATATTATAATGCTTTACAAAGTTAATTTTCATGTCATTTTAGGGATAAAGTCCACCAATGTCAAATGGATTACGGAACCTTCTTTATATTATATTTACTTGCTTTACTTTTAAATTATATTTTATGGACAGCAAACTTTTTTTTATGCGAAAAGTAATATGAAAAACACGCAGACCAGACCGCCGTGACTAGAGATGGGATTCTACCCGTAAATTCGCGGATAAATTCAAATTTGAGTAAATTCCCAAATGATGGGGATTCATTTTTTTTGGAACAAAGTTTTTTAAACATATCTGTAATAACTTTTTAGGCGGATGAGGTAAGCAAAGCGCACAAATTTCAATATTTTGGTAATTATTATATTCCATTTGAAATAAGATTAGACATTTATAAACGTTTTACAGTCCGTTCTACCGGTTTTAATTACTATTGCGTTTTGGCACGACAAATAGCAGCTGCTGTAAACAGTTGGTATTGTAACTACGTTTTCGCTTTAACGGCCGAACCCAATAACGTATCTTTCTCCAATTTTGCTGTACTGGAGATAGAAAACCCTATCAATATCTGAGTTTTAACGTTCCAATAAAGCCAAAGTATGCGACACTATAACGTGTTGACAGCTATTTGTTTGAGAGGGACAGATAGAATTGTACTGTCGATTATCAGTAGTGCTCTGTCTTAGGTTATTGGGTTTCACCGTTAGACTTGAGTGCAGCACCTGGTCTTAGTTAGACCAGCATCTCTTCCATTGTGACAATGTTTTTGGCAAAGTGGAGGTTTGAGATGTACTCGTTCACGTTGAATTGTAGTGGACATGGTATATCCAGTTTAGTCCAGCGTCTTAATCACATCCTCCAACGCATTGATGCACAGTTTCGGAGATATCACATGCCCATGTCTTACCCCTCTGACCTGTTGGATGGGTCAGGTTTTCTTATCCCGAATCTAGACAGTCATCGTGGAAGCGTGATAAGTGCCAGTTGATTCGACATCGATGTAGAGAGTCCAGAACTGCCCATATTTAGATGGAGTCGAAGGCAAGGTTTCTCGTAGTCACGGTAGTTCTACGAAGAAGCCTTCAGTTAGTTAATTCTAATATGATTATGATGTGTATGACTAACTACTACTGTCATTGATGTAATTTCATGATGTATTTATGAATGTACTACAAACATTTGCACGAATGTTAAGTCGAATATAGTGAGACTAAAATAACTATATTCTTGCAAATAATGTCAGTTCACAGCAGCGTGTGGTACTCTTCGCTCGTCTGTACAAATTGCCGAACAGTATGAATGTCGTTTTGGCCTTTTCGAAAACTGACTAGCGATACGGTTTGCGACGAACCTCGACAACAGCTTGTATACGTTGCTCTGAACTGTGATGGATCTATAGTTTTTAGAAAGGTTTTGTCACCTTTTTTGAAGCACTGAACCTCCTCACCGAAACGCCTTGGGCATTGTACCTTCCTGTTTTAGGGAGTTGAAGAGACTCGCTAGCACTTTTGAGACTGGAGCTCCGCCCGTCTTTAGTCCTCAGTATGGAACACGTTAACTTCGAAAAATTTGAATTTCAAATCTGATGTCATCGAATTTCATAGAGATCTGTCAGAATAGTCAAGTATCAAAGTCAGCCTACTTCTAAGTGGCACCAACCAGTACCCTAATTGCGTAATACACATTCAATCGTAATCTGAATCGTTTTGAAACAGATTGCTAATCCATTGCTTCATAAGTACGAAAAAAATATGCTCAACAATTTAAATGACGCAATGCATGTTGTTGAACTGTCAAAATCAAACAGAGTATTCGTAATCGTTTACGAAAATGTGTTACGCAATTAGGGTGCTGGTGGCAAATAAACTTCTGGATGCCGTTCATTGGTACAATTAAGTAACAAATGTTATCGTAGTCCAACCTATAAACCATTTGGAATAAGATTTAAATAAAACTTCTAACAGTCCGTTAAAAAAAAAAACTTGTATTCCGTAGGCATAAGGTTGACATTAAAAGAGCCTCTCTTCGGGTTGGCCTCGGCATGAATTAGGACCAGACGAAAGTCGTGTACTATTCACACGTCTTGCCGAGTCACTCCTCATCGAAGGGTTGCTTCTCGAATTTGAATGACAATGTCTACCGTGGAGAAATTCATTAAACTCGGTAAACACATTTGAGGCAAAAGCCCACTGAATGATCCAGTTGGGTTTGTCAGCGTTAGAAAGCTTCATAAAATCTTCTCGTCTCGGAGGTCGCCATGTTGTAGCGCAATCTGGTGGTATGTCCAGCAGTGGTCTGCGATAGGCTGAGTTGCTAATGAAGACTATTCTGATATGATGATAAGGCTTAATCAGCAAACCCTGTAAGAATGCAATTCATGACCTAATGTTATATCATAATTACCAACGTGCTCCCTATGGAATTTCCCATCGGCAAAATTTCGAACTTCCAAACAATCTGTCATACCCTATTTAACCCTCTTAGAGGATTCATTTTCAGAAGTCCCCAATACTTAGAGCAAATTTCCATGCGCGCAGACTAAGGAATTTAAGCTGAGCGTTGTCTGTCAGTGAATTTAAGATTTTTATTGAGTACATAAAATCAATATTCATATGTATATATAGTCGAAGATCGAAAAATACGAGTACTGTAAGTAGTTTTACGCCCCTGGCTGGAGGCTTTGAGTCCGCTTAAGGCAGCCACAGGATAGTCCGCACATTACCTATATAAGGTGTATCTATTCATACACGAAATATTTTAAGAGGGACCTCTATAGGTCGTTTAGAAGCTATAGAAACGAAAAATATTTTTTTTATGTAAATGTTTTTTTATTTTACGTAATTATCATAATTTAAAACTGCTTGAGATGTTTTGAATAAAACCGGCCTGCTCTATGAATCAAAGACGCGGCGGCGGGGAGAGGCGCGGGCGCGGTGCCTTGCCGCGGGGCGCGTGCCGTCTCTCTGTTTAACATATCACTGGTGAACTGTAATGAACATTCGACAATACATCTCTGCCTATCTCTACGGGGAATGCAGGCGTGATGATGTTCACAATAAACCAACTCAGGTAGACTTCGTAACTCGACCTCGTCTTATTTTGATAACAGAGTTATCGCTTACAATAAAAATAAATGTGAATTTAAAATACAAAACGACCTAAATCTAAGTAGGTACAATATTGAATTCCCTGCTCGCAGTTTTACAAAAACAGTACCTTCTGTAAACCAGGTACTTACATCTAAATAAGCAGCTAATGACCTCTGTGGGGTTACGACTTTTACGAGCGAGCATCGAAACGTTTCAATCATTTTCTTATTTTTTTTACGAAAAGGATCCTAGATTTGATTAAAACATTCATATTCTACAGTGTTACACATCTTTTAGATAATAATAATAGAAAAATAAACAGCTGACGCAACGCGGATTCGCGTAAGGTAATGACTTCTGTCTAAGTTACGAACTGTGCGTCGAGTCGTATCTGTCAGCCGATTGATAGGTTGTGTACCTACCTATTTGTACAGATGTAAACTGTAAGAAGTGCATAGCGCGAACAATTTAAAATGTACATACCTCATGGCGACGTAGTTTTTATTTACACTATTTACACCAAAATTGCTGTACATATTCACCCTGCAGTTGCACGTTAAATAATGTGTCGTTGCACTTTTAACAATGTCTCTCTAGCTATCACTGCGTAAACAAGCGTTCACGATTCACGTTTTGTTGTTCCGCACTAGAAATGGTCTGGCCGTCATTTTCATAAATCAGGTCTATCCCTACCCCACACATGGAAATCCAACGGCGTAAGATCAGGCCTGCCTCCGTCTGCAGCTGGGGGCATGTAGACCCCGTAGTCCTCTAGTAGGATCTCTAGGATCACAAGCCCCCTTGGCTTGTGCTGTGAGAAAAATAAGACCACCCTCATTGTAGCAGTCCACCATGTATGGTACTCCTAGTTGGAATATTTCGGCATTGTTACGTTTGTTGCGCGAAGCGTTCCACGTTAGTTAAGCCGCGTACAGTGCAACATGCAGTTCGCGCGAGACTGAACACAACACGGCGGCGGACGGCGCGGCAGGCGCCGCGAGTCGGGTCTCTTTTGATCATTCATAATAGCCACGCGCAGGGACCGAATTACCGTTATTTTATTTATAACGATACCAATTACCGTTATGTTAACGATAAAAAAGTAACGATATTAATAACGAAACCCATGAGTCAGTTAACGTTATCTAACTACCAGTATTAGTATCGGTAAAAGTTACTATTCTTTTACCGGTAATTTTTACGCCTATCTCTTTCTAACAATGACGGCCGAGAGACAAGCATCTTTCGGTGTTAACGTTTAAGGGTCGACTATAGCTACCTTTATTTTCTGTCAAAATGCAGTTGTGTATGTTGATATCGGAATCATTGATACGACATTACGCCCATATCTAGTCTATCCACTAGCAACTGCTAACTCTAACACTTAAACGAAGGACATTCATTCGGAGTAGCAATATTTTTGACAGAATTAAAAAGGTATCTATAGCTGACACAGAATAAATACGACAAAGTACGTTAGAGAGTAAAAAAATCTTTTAAAATCAACGCGAGTTAAACTAACCACCGTCTATCTTTTCTTTGGTGAACAACCACAGATAACGAACTATGGCGATTTTTGCTTAAGCTTCGTTTTAGGATAAAAAAAAGTGATATGTGAAAAAAATACGATTTAAAATTTATTTGAAAACATTCATTAAAATGATCACTAAAATATATTTTATTTTTTTATGAGCACTAGTTAAACACTAACTAATCAAAAAAAAGTACAGTTTTTATACTAAAGGATTTATATTTTAAAATTCTAATTGTCTAATTATAATCATACGCCATGATTATTAGTATGAGTATTTGAATTCAAAATTGCACCTAAAATCACAGTCCATATTTTTTTAGGAAATGTTGTTTATTTTTTCAAAGTATTTTTTTAAGGTAAATTTAATCATGGACTGGCAGTTTGAGTAATTTATGCGGACTACCCAAATATCCTGTCTTTTGTATTGTTCGTCGAATCATTGAGCTCCTTAGTTCTGGGTTGAGCTGCATAATGATTGGCTAATGTGTGCACTGACTGGACAGGTCCACTTAAATCTGTGTGGATCTGTCCTCAAAAGACCTTATATGTAAAAACATTATTATATGTAAAAACATTATTATTTAAAAGAGTGTCCATGGAGTTTCTTGCCCGTTCTTCTCCATAGGTACCTACTACGCTTTGGAATGGGCAACTAGCTTCATATTTCTGACTGACCGACTCCTTGACAATTCAAAAGTGCCTGTAAATGGTTTAATTGAAATAAATGATTTGAGTTTGAGTTTGAGTTTGACCATTTCAGGCACCAGTCTACAGGATCCTCATATGATCTGACTGATTATTTTCGGATTGTTATATACACTTTGACATTGATGGACAATTTATGTATACTATGACATGAAAATTTACTTTGTGAAGTATTATAATATTTAAATTATTGTGAATAACAAATAATAAAAAAGTTTATTTAAATAAAAAGGGACACATTTATCATAACAATTAAAAAGAGCAAAGTTGCTAATTTGCCTGAACTAGGTTGAACCTGTGTTTCAGGCTAGAGAATGTAAAGATAATGTGAATATGTTGTTTATTTTTTCAAAGTATTTAAAAATATGTTAAATTAAATCAGGGTCTGGCAGTTTGAGTAATTTATGCGGCCTACACAAATGTCTTTTCTTAGGTAATGTTCGTCGAATCGTTGAGCTCCTTAAGTTCTGTGTTGAGCTGCATGACTACTAATAAATGCGTGCACTGTCTGGACAGGTCCACTCATTCTGTGTGGTTATTTCCTCTAAAGACCGTTTCAGACACCAATCTACGGTCTTCACATGATCTGACCAAGATTATGTCTGGACTTTAAAAGAGACTGTGACCTCTGAGTTTGTTTCGGCCTTTCTACTCAGAGTAGTCAGATAGGAAACGCCGATCTCATCTAGGTTTTAAAATATGATTGACGTCTAAAAGTGTAACCTACTTACAGAAATAAAATAATTGATAATTTATGATTCACATTAAAATAGAAACTTACGTTTTTGGTTTCCCAGTAATCAAAAATTTTTGTTAGTAGAATGAAGTAACGGTTTTATTTTAAAAGTATCTATTTCGTCTATATATTTATTAAAGTAAAACTATTGTTTTCTCTGACCAAGCGGACTGGTAAATCATCATCATCCTTTTCTAAATATTTGTTGTTTATGAAATCTTTCCTAATTGTGCTTTTTTGTTCCCGGACCTGGGTGCCACTGCCAATTCACTAAAGCTTTCTTTTTGTAGCTCTTATTGAGCTACAAAACGTATTATTAGTATTATTCCAGGCCACTCAGAAGTATTGCAAAAAATGTTTTTATGTATGACAGACTGGCCAGTTATAGTCATATCAAAATTTCCCTCCACATTGTTTGCGAGTTAATTTAAAATATCTTGTTTAATAAAAAAAATGGATCTGCGCCGGTAACATTTTCGCGCTATGATTTTTTACGATTTCAAGTGTTGCCTGAAACAGGAAGAATCGTACGATATACTTCAAATGACATTCATGGATGAAGGCCCTTCTAAGGCAACCGTGTATCGTTGGTATAACGAATTCAAGCGGCTAACTTTGGGGGATGAAGAAAGAACTGGTCGCCTTTTTACGGCTGTTACGGAACAAAACGTGCTAGCAGTGAAAATTTTAATTCAAGACAATAGGCAAGTAACGTATCAAGAGATTCAGCACATACGGCAGGTTCGATCGGGAAGCCTTCACGAAATACAACATGTGCGTCTTCGCGTGAGGAGGATAGTTTCACGCTGGTTGCCGCACAACCGCACCGATGCTCAGAAGCAGGCCCGGGCGGAATGGTGCCGTGATATGATAAACAAATTTGCAGCAGGCTCGTCTCGGCGTGTTTACGAAATTATTACAGAGCTGCGGTTTGGGTGTAGCGTCAAAGTGAAGCGATCTAGAAGCGCGGGGTAACATTTTGTTTTTTTTTTTTAATTTGACTGGCAACTTGGTGTCAATTCCTTTACGGAACCAATGAAGCATCAACGCTGAATGCTTGGCAGAAGTTTCCTCTGTTGTGCCCAACAAGCGACCAAACAGAGCTCCGCGGGCTACTGCTCCACCATGAAACACGCCTTCGCACACCGCACTCAAAACGAGGGACTTGCTGGACAGCACGCTAGTCAAACTCCTAGGTCACCCTCCTTACAGTTCTGACCTAGCACCGTAGGACTTCGTTTTATTTCCGAAAATAAAACATCCGCTCAAAGGGATATACAATTTTCATCTCCGGAAAATGCGGTGTCAGCGTTCGAATAGGCTGTAAACGAGGCGTCTACTTCGGACTGCAAAAAGTGGTTCGAAAACTGGTTCAGACGCATGAAACTTTGTAAAGAGGCTAGTGTAGAAAGTACTTTGAAAATATTCAAAAAAAAACTTAAAGAACCCCATAGTCCCACGTATTTGTAAGTTTCGTTTGTTTTCAGTAAGTTTTGGTAAACTGTTGTGAAGTTGAATCAAGTTATTTTATGTATTAATTCGCTGAACTGTGGGAAGTGTGGAATTGACTCTGGAATCTAGAAATACAGCGTTAACAAAACAGTAATTCTGAAACAGTACTTCCTCCCTTTCTGTCATATATTTAGCAACAAGGTGGCTCAGATTAAAGTTAATTACATTTAAATTTATTGTTCACAACAACCAATGCAAGTAAACATCACGTTTAATGTTTTATTGCACAATGTGCAAGTAAATGTTAAATGATTTTATTTCTGTAAGTAGGTTTGTACAAACACTTACACGTCAATACTATTTTAAAAGCTAGATGAGATCGGCGTTTCCTGTCTGACTACTCTGAGAAGAGAGGCCGAAACAAACTCAAAGGTCACTTTCAAAGTCCAGACATAATCTTGGTCAGATCATGTAGATTGGTGTCTGAAATGGTATTTTGCGAAAAGAACCAAGCAGATCGAGTGGACCTGTCCAGTCAGTGCACGCATTTGTCAGTCATCATGCGGGTCAACTTAGAACTAAGGAGCTCAACGTTTCGACGAACATTACCAAAGAAAGTACATTTAGGTAGGCCGCCTGAGTTACTTAAACTGCCAGACTATGATTAAAACTAACAGAGAAAAAAAGACGTAAATGTATTTAAAAAAAAACACATTGTATTCACATTCACAATAATAATAATAACATTACAAAGTAAGCTTTCATATCATTGTATATAATATATGTTTAGTCATCAATGTCAATGTGTATATAATAAATAATCTCGGTCAGATCATTTGAGGACCATGTTGACTGGTGTCTGAAATTTTGATGAAAGTACGAAACAGATCGAGTGGACCTGTCCAGTCAGTGCACGCATTTGTCAATTATCGTGCAGCTCAACTCAGAACTAAAGGAGCGCAACGATTTGACGAACAATACAAAAGAAAGGACATTTGGGTAGGCCTCATGAAGTACTAAAACTGCCAGACCATTAGTAAAACTAACTGAAAAAAAAAAACGATGACCCATACAGTCCTCACATTCGCAAAATTTAAATAATATAATACTTTAAACAGTAAATACTCATGTTATTGTTTATGTCAAAATATATAAAGGTATAGAAAAAAAAAACCTGTATATTAGTTGATTCATTGTTTTCTTTGAAAACCTTGAGATATCGGTACACTTTGTTGTACTTCTTTCGGCCCATAATAATATTTTTACTAAAGCAGTTGCATTAGGAAAAATATTATTAGTTGAAAATTACAGGCAATAGACGTATCGGCGTACGCGATGCTTATGTGCCGTATGATTATGAAATGAAACACGCGGGAGCGCGTGACGTCTCGTATTCGTATCTTTCCGATCGTCGCAAGCGTAACAATAACGATAAATGCTAGTGGTTGCCGCTCCGCTTACAATACAAGAACCGAACGCATAGCACGCGGCGTCCGTTTCGGTTTGGCAACGTCGCATCACATCTTGCTAGATTTTAGCGAAATAACGCTATTAGTACCGCTATTTTGATACCGTTAAATCCAATGACTTAACGTTATTTGTAACGTTAAGTATTTAACGTAACAGAACGAAATGTTTTGGTAATTATACCGGTATTTTTTTGGTAACGGTAACTGTCCCTGGCCACGCGACATCTAAGGACGCCGCCATGACCTCGGCCGCTTCAATGATAGTAGTTTCTACGTAGTATTTTCGTAGAAACTAGCGTAATGGATGTTACAAAATATGAAAGAGCCAGTATTTTTATGTGTGTTTAAGTAATATTATTTTTTTTTAAATTAGAAGCTTAGATAAAAAACTCTTTTTCATTTCTATGGCCCAAGTTCGACCTATAGATGCACCCTGTGGATGCACCTCTTCAAATATTTCGTGTATGAATAGAACCTTATATAGTAAAAGTACTCTGTGATAGTCCGGATAAGTAGTCACGACCTCTCAAGGTCAACTACGAGATGTCATACACAAAAAAAATAAAAAAAATACGAGTACTCACACACGTTCACACATCTTGAATTAACATTACTGATAAATATTTTTACCTATGGATTGGGAATTTACCCGGGTAAATACCCGGTATTTATTAGAGACTTTTCCCTTTTGGTTTTTACCCGACGCCCATCTCTAGCCGTGACTGCCCACTGCAAAGCATTGGCCTCTCCTTTTCTTTTATGAAATAAAAAAGATTATAGAAAAGTCTTGATAGATATAATAGAAACGAAGCGGAGTCAGGAATTCGAAGGGATAAGGTCAACCCAGATTTAAAAACTGCATCGTTTTATAATACTTATGTGCTAAAATGAGCTTAAGCTTTTCTGCATAAGTCGACAAAGTAAGCTCTTCTATTTTGTATTATCAAAAGAAATCGAAACTCTCCGAGGCAACTCTTGAAACCTTGGGCTGGAAGCACTTTTTTCCTTGTGTTCTCGGTTGAGTACATTGCGTTGTATATAATTAAAGTACTCTGTGGTTGTACTTTGTTGCACACATTTGGACAGAGGTGTGAACAGAGCACAGAGTACATTATACTATACTGAAAGAACAGAGGTAACAATGCTATAATACAGTTTTTTTGCAACAGTAGTATCTGTGATAGTGTTCTGTGCTGTTGCTGAGTGCAGAGTGCAGTGCTGGTTGTTTTGTTTGGCTTCAACTATTTAGTCGATTATCATAAATGAACAGTTTTTTAAATTGATTTTTAACACAGTGATTTTCAGGTTTTTCGTTGGTGGTATCATTTCTAATGGCGGAAAAGCGGCAATCGTCGTCATAGTTGTTAGATTACAGAAATGCTACAATGTCGAAAATGGATCGCCAGTTGAATTCGAAAAAGGACAAGGAAACGATTTATGAGATATACAGAGCATGTCGCCTGTGTGGAGCTGGTGCCGGCTACAAAATGCCGATAATTCAGAATGTAGTAGACATGGATGACTCCGATGTGGAACTGAGGCAAAAAGTTCGCGATTGTGTACAAATAGAGGTAATTAAAACAAAAATACTTCATCAATAATAAATATGCTCATATTTGGAGCGTCAGTCCAGCTTTCCCTACTATATTTTCTTATAAAAATGGCATTGGAAAATATATTGTTTGTTGTCAAACAAATGAGTGAAAATAGGATTAAATTGGATAAAAAACATTCGAAATAATATTTAACTACACTAAAATACTATTAGGGTGTTCAGATAACCCACCCACCCATACCAAACCCATTAAAATATACTTTGAATATAGGTTATCTGAGGCTTGTATATTCTTTTTTTAAACAACAATTTGGCTGTGAACAACAGCCAGCTATATTATAGTTGTAAATGGTGCTTTTATGTTAAAATCCAATTCTGACACTGTTCATCCATCTTTTCTTTGGTCTTACCTTCCGCTTCTCCAAGGAGTATGAGTTGAGACTCATCTTCAAATTAGTCACATGGGCTTTATGACATGCCCATACCAAGATAAACGATTCTATTTTATCTTAACAGTCAGTTTCAAACTTCTTATTAACTATAATTTATTTGTATAGCTGATTTGAATTTTGTCTAGGGGCCAAGCACCCGTCCCTCTAAAACATTTCATGTAAAGTACGTTTAAAAGTTATCACAGCTATTGAGAGCCAAGCCTTAATTTCAACTCAATACCTCCTCTTTATGGGTTCGGTTTTCACTTTTTGAGGTATGGGGCCCTAATAAAAAGCGATTAAACAGTTTGTAATACGGGCCTTTTTCTAGGCTGTGGAAAGATATTTCTAGGGCAGGCATTATCCACCCTTGCTCCCTAGCTACCCCCATGCTATTAATTAACTGGTTGCGTTCTGACTGACTGGATACAGCTGAATCTGGTATTCATTAATTCTAGTTTATTATTTGTGGAATTAGCGAAGAGATAGAAAAGAACACCCGTGGGAGGATGACTTGGTCAGGAAGAATGGAAACAAAAGGACTAGAGTGAGGAAAAGGGTGAATTGGAAGGGTCAAAGTCAAAGCATTTATTTCAAAGAGGGCTTAAAAGGCACTTTCGAGCTTCAACATTTACATCTAACTGATTCTAGTTGCTCCTTTCATAAGGTAGTTTTGTTAATATTGGAGAAGATTGTGCAAGAAAGTCCACCGTTACTGTTAAAAAAAGTTTTGAGAATGGTTGGTTTGAATAAAAATGAATTACTCGTATTTATCAATTAAACTTAGATACACACATATTATGATTGATAATATCTCCGAAACTATGCATTTTTCGACCACCTATTCTAGGAGTTTTAGTATTATTTTTACATACCGAATATAACCCTTTTTTTTTTTTTTTTTGGGTGGGAAATCGTCAAATGACTTCTCCCGTTCTGGGTGGAGCGGGAGGGCGTGTCATACTTTTACTGACTAAAACCCACCCGTGTTCCTTCAGTTGCCTGTGCCAGGGCCACGGTTTTCTCTGTAGAATAACCCGCGACCCTGAAAGATGATTCACCTAAAATAAAAAAGGAGGAAAAGTTGTTGGCGGAGTTCTTTGCCCAAAGGCACACGAAATTAAACATGTTTTAAACTTGTAACTAAGTGCCCTTTTCACCAATGTTACTGAACGCATTCAGCACATCTAAAGCACATTCAAGAGCTGTCAGTGTCTGTTTTCCCTATCACTAAGTCATAGTGCTGATCGTGTACAATTTCATTGGTGAAATCCACTCTTAAACTCTGAAATAAGGCTGTAAATAAATATTTGTGTGAGGACTGCTTATCTGACCTTCACCATCGCGAAACTGGGTAACATGATACCAACCAGGCAGCATTATGTGGCTATTTTATGAAACTTATTTAATAAATATTTATAATTTCTTTTTTCAGGTACACCAAGACGATAAGATGCCTCCTCTCATCTGTGAGCTATGTGTGGATAAGGTGAACGACTTCTATGAGTTTCTGGAGATGTGCCGACAGACCAACAAGCGGACGCGACTGCGTCTCGGCCTTCCGCCGCAATCCATGCCTAGGGGAGCGGTAAGCATAAAACATATAAACAAACTTGTTGTTGGCCTGCCTCATTGGTCTAGTGGTCGCAAGTGCTACTGCTGAGCATGAGGTCGGGCAAAGTGTTATTGGGTTTTCTATCTAGAATTTCTCAGTAGCAGCCTGGAGTCTGCTCTGTTGATGGCAATAGGCTTGCCCCATATTACATGGGACTTAAGCATAACTGGCGAAATGTGGGTGTACTAAAGGTACACCTCGGCCTAACTCTTCTGGGATAACAGGTGTGATGTTATGTTATGTTATATGTAGTTGGCATACCTATTTTAAATAATAATTATATATATTTCAACGCATTGCCGGCCCACGCTATTCCTTCGTTTTCACTAATCGTTCTTTCTCCTTTTTAATTTTTGCTCTGCTTCTAAGGGTCGTAGCCTTATGTTAAATAGCTCAACCTTCCTCAAGAGTTGGGCTATCGAAAGTTTTTTTTTTTCAAATCTGACTGGCATCTTCAGAGATTTGCGCATTCAAACAAAAAGGCAAACATACTCTTCAGCGCTAATTAGTAGGATTTATCTAGATTTGATCATGTTAATGAGACATCGTCTTTGACGCAAGCCATGCATTGTTTCTTTTGTTTTCCTCTTGTGCCATCTTACCATAAAACCAATAGGAAACCGGCATGTGGTAGAACCGAAGACATGTGACATCTACCAACTCGCACTGGGCCCGCGTGGTGGATTACGGCCCACTCCCTCTCACAGAGAGGAGCCCTGTGTCCCAGCAGTGGGAACATTATAGGCTGATCATAGTGGCTAAGAGCATGAGAGATAAGTTGTAGTTTATTAACTTTACAAATTGGAATAATTAATTTACTTGAATGTTTCAGCCGGACGCCGGTGAATGTATCCTCGGTCTTACGGAGCCGGTGTACGTGAATGAAGACTCTGATGGGGAGCCGCTGTCCAAGCAGAAGAAACTGAATCCCAAGGTCAAAGTCAAAAGGGAGCCAGAGTTAAAAGTCAAGGTATGGTGTGGTGCATGACTGGAAACTTCTTTAGAATAAAATGAACCATTTTCATAATAAAGACGAAGAACGACGATATTTATTTTGCTGAATTTCGATAGTTATTTGGAATTTAAACTTATTTCTTGGTAAGTTTATTTAGTTAGGTATTCTGACTTGTACTGAAAGGTTCCCGGAGACAAACGCACCACAACTGTTGTAGAACTTTTACTTGGAAATTTCGGCGCCCTCGTAAGGAGGTGTGGCGAGCGGTCCCGGGGCTTCGCCCCACTGGCCGCTGATTGCTTTGCGTTGGTCCGTAAATACGGGCCCTTCCTTGGGTTCGCAAAACGGGCTTATGGCCTATTTGAGCGTTTTGTTTGTTTGGCAACTCGCAGGTCAACCTATGAGGTTGTTGTCTGCTTAAGCTCTGCTTAAGCAGACAACAACCTCATAGGGACTTGAAAGGCCTATTTGAGCGCGCGTTGTTACTCTCGCCCATGTGAGTGTTTGCTATGACAGTTTCTCACGAAATCTCGGCGGTCTGTCACCTGGCGGTGAGACCCCAAGTTACCGAGGGGAGGCGGCGACGACCTGCGACAGAGATGTGACATCTCGACGGTCTGTCACCTGGCGGTGAGACACCTAGTTAGCTAGGGGAGGCGGCGACGACCTGCGACAGAGATGTGACATCTCGACGGTCTGTCACCTGGCGGTGAGACACCTAGTTAGCTAGGGGAGGCGGCGACGACCTGCGACAGAGATGTGACATCTCGACGGTCTGTCACCTGGCGGTGAGACACCTAGTTAGCTAGGGGAGGCGGCGACGACCTGCGACAGAGATGTGACATCTCGACGGTCTGTCACCTGGCGGTGAGACACCTAGTTAGCTAGGGGAGGCGGCGACGACCTGCGACAGAGATGTGACATCTCGACGGTCTGTCACCTGGCGGTGAGACACCTAGTTAGCTAGGGGAGGCGGCGACGACCTGCGACAGAGATGTGACATCTCGACGGTCTGTCACCTGGCGGTGAGACACCTAGTTAGCTAGGGGAGGCGGCGACGACCTGCGACAGAGATGTGACATCTCGACGGTCTGTCACCTGGCGGTGAGACACCTAGTTAGCTAGGGGAGGCGGCGACGACCTGCGACAGAGATGTGACATCTCGACGGTCTGTCACCTGGCGGTGAGACACCTAGTTAGCTAGGGGAGGCGGCGACGACCTGCGACAGAGATGTGACATCTCGACGGTCTGTCACCTGGCGGTGAGACACCTAGTTAGCTAGGGGAGGCGGCGACGACCTGCGACAGAGATGTGACATCTCGACGGTCTGTCACCTGGCGGTGAGACACCTAGTTAGCTAGGGGAGGCGGCGACGACCTGCGACAGAGATGTGACATCTCGACGGTCTGTCACCTGGCGGTGAGACACCTAGTTAGCTAGGGGAGGCGGCGACGACCTGCGACAGAGATGTGACATCTCGACGGTCTGTCACCTGGCGGTGAGACACCTAGTTAGCTAGGGGAGGCGGCGACGACCTGCGACAGAGATGTGACATCTCGACGGTCTGTCACCTGGCGGTGAGACACCTAGTTAGCTAGGGGAGGCGGCGACGACCTGCGACAGAGATGTGACATCTCGACGGTCTGTCACCTGGCGGTGAGACCCCTAGTTAGCTAGGGGAGGTGGCGACGACCTGCGACAAAGATGTGACATCTCGGCGGTCTGTCACCTGGCGGTGAGACACCTAGTTAGCTAGGGGAGGCGGCGACGACCTGCGACAGAGATGTGACATCTCGACGGTCTGTCACCTGGCGGTGAGACACCTAGTTAGCTAGGGGAGGCGGCGACGACCTGCGACAGAGATGTGACATCTCGACGGTCTGTCACCTGGCGGTGAGACACCTAGTTAGCTAGGGGAGGCGGCGACGACCTGCGACAGAGATGTGACATCTCGACGGTCTGTCACCTGGCGGTGAGACACCTAGTTAGCTAGGGGAGGCGGCGACGACCTGCGACAGAGATGTGACATCTCGACGGTCTGTCACCTGGCGGTGAGACACCTAGTTAGCTAGGGGAGGCGGCGACGACCTGCGACAGAGATGTGACATCTCGACGGTCTGTCACCTGGCGGTGAGACACCTAGTTAGCTAGGGGAGGCGGCGACGACCTGCGACAGAGATGTGACATCTCGACGGTCTGTCACCTGGCGGTGAGACACCTAGTTAGCTAGGGGAGGCGGCGACGACCTGCGACAGAGATGTGACATCTCGACGGTCTGTCACCTGGCGGTGAGACACCTAGTTAGCTAGGGGAGGCGGCGACGACCTGCGACAGAGATGTGACATCTCGACGGTCTGTCACCTGGCGGTGAGACACCTAGTTAGCTAGGGGAGGCGGCGACGACCTGCGACAGAGATGTGACATCTCGACGGTCTGTCACCTGGCGGTGAGACACCTAGTTAGCTAGGGGAGGCGGCGACGACCTGCGACAGAGATGTGACATCTCGACGGTCTGTCACCTGGCGGTGAGACACCTAGTTAGCTAGGGGAGGCGGCGACGACCTGCGACAGAGATGTGACATCTCGACGGTCTGTCACCTGGCGGTGAGACACCTAGTTAGCTAGGGGAGGCGGCGACGACCTGCGACAGAGATGTGACATCTCGACGGTCTGTCACCTGGCGGTGAGACCCCTAGTTAGCTAGGGGAGGTGGCGACGACCTGCGACAAAGATGTGACATCTCGGCGGTCTGTCACCTGGCGGTGAGAGAGATGTCGACTCGACGCGCCTACAGAGTAGGTGAATGGTCCCCGCCCGTCCAGATCACAGAGCTAGCCGTTCACTGTCCGGGCTAAGGGGCCGTCATGAGTGTGTGAGCGGTATTGTAGTATGTAACACCGCTCAGTGTCTACGTAAATCGCAGCCCAAACCACTTTTTTTATATGGCTTCTCGCAGGTCAACCTAAGAAGTTGTCGTCTCCTTAACCGGACTTGAGACCGCACCGCGCATTCACGTGTGGATTTAGTTGCCTGTATAGTGGCGGATGTAGTGTGCTTTGGAATGGGCAACTAGCTTCATATTTCTGACTGACAGACAATTCAAAAGTGCCTGTAAATGATTACACTGCAATAAATGCTTTGAGTTTGATTTTTATTTTGTCCTGGAAGGAACTGATTCATGCCTTCTTTTGTTTTCTACAACAGCTGGAAAACAGAATTCTCACAGAGTCTCGGCCGAGCCGCTTCAGCAAGCGAGACCCCACTCCTCCACGAATAACGCGCCATCGTAATAGCTCGAAAGATGACAATATGTCTCTCAGTCGCTTGAAGGTAAGAAATAAAAAATACTGGTTCAAATTATATTAGCTAGCGAAACTCCGCAGACGAGATAGTTACAGATATCTTAACATGATAGAACAACAAAAAAAAGGTATGGTTGTGTCTACAACATCACTTTCTAACTACGCATCACACTAACGTCACGCAAAAATCTTGCATCGCGCAAGCAGAGTTTACCGCGCAACTACCATAGCTAAAAAAAAATGTAGCAACAGGAGTTAAAAGACCGTCACAGGCAGTAAATTTTCTCGTTTTTTTTTAAATATTTATAAATGTCAACACGACACTTAACTCTACACGCTAACAGTATACACTCTCATATACACACACATACACGCAGATACAGGCGCCCTGATTAACGTTTTGTTTGTTTATTTTTAACTTCTACCCCTAAAATTATTAACTCTACCGAAAAAATTACTCCAAATTAGAAGTTTTATTAATAGATCACTTTTTAATAAGAATATTTCACAATTACAAGCCTACTGGCTTCTGCTCCGCCCTTCTCTTTTAGCCTATTTTTTTTCAGACGCTAATATAGTCATTCGCTATTTATTCATTTGGGAAAAACAAAACAATTGTACAATAATTATTTGTTTTACAATAAAATATGTTATGACCTACGGGTAAATTTACAATCCACAACGTTTCCACAGATTACATAATAAAAACTACTTACTTTCTTTGTACCGTAAAACGGGGTGAATAGGGATGCAGGGGTGAATCGAAACGATACTTTAAAGGGGATTTTAACATTGAAATAATTATGTTTATTGCCAAAAATGTCTCTTATGTGTTGACTGTATTATATATAATTAACGATTGAGTGACCTTGTTGGCAACAAACTTTATTAATGTTAAAATCCCCTTTAAAGTTTCGTTTCTATTCACCCCTGCATCCCTATTCACCCCGTTTTACCCGATACATATTTTGATACTTATTAATGTCACATCACACGATTCAACGAGAAAAGTAAACTTCGACGAGACAAAAAGGACAGGCGTTTGATGTTTTACCTTTCCTGTCCCCGGACCCGGCGAACGAAATGTACCGTTAGGCCCCGCGAGATTTCGCGATATCGCGGAAATTCGCGGTTTACGCGGTTGCGATAAAAAAAAACCTTTTTCTTAACTTCTTGTTAGATTCCACCCACTATATGTAAATTATTTTGGGTTCTTGAATAAACATACCATATTATAAAATAAAAACAGTATTCGTAATACGAGAGTTGAATATTGTAAATAAATGACGAAATAATACTTACAATTTTCAAAAACGGTTTGTTTACGTAAAAAAATTCTGAACACATTTTTTTTTAAATGATTTTTCGCACAAATAACTATCCACAACAATGAAAAAACTAGTCAAAAGTAAATATTAATCCACTCACAATCAATTTAAACACAAAAACACTTAGTTAAGTTCACTAAAAACGAACATGAGTCACTGACAGACCACCCACGACGACGAACTACGCGACTTTAATTTTTTTTTAAATATTCCGACAAATTTATGGTTTCGAACGACTGATTTGAATAGAGTAACTATCTGGCTCGACCCTGACACAAACCACAGACTATTATAACCTTTATTTATTTTACTGTTAGAGATAAAACAGCGCGAAACGGTTGGAACCCAAATGGGACCAGCGGGGCTTGACGTTATTTTCAATTACCGAACCCAACGGGGATGGACGGGACGTGAGCGGTTTATATGAATAAAAAAATATCGTAGGACAGGGAAAGGCGAACCTCTATACATCTACGTGCCTTTTTTTCCAAATAAATATTGAATGTGGCCATGACGTGACATCAAACAATCTTGACTTAGTGACTACTGGAAAAAACTCTATTGTGTTTTTATGGAGGTAATAGAAATACACACTCTCCTATTATAGTTCATTAGATACATACCGCTTACATACAGACGGACGGACGAACAGCGGAGGTTTAGTAAAAGAGTTCCGTTGGCACCCTTTGGGTACGAAACCCATAAAACTGTAAACCTCCTTTCAAAACAGTAGGTACTCTTTATTTGCAACTATATTGTACTTCCACAATAGCTATGTTATTGTACGGTAATGTTACAATTAATAATTTTATATTTACGAAATAACAATTCAGTGCAACTTTTGCTGTGGCAAATTATATGACTTAGGTATCTAAATTCCTGAAACGATGCCGTGCCCAAGTTATTTTGTAACGTGCCACCAATGGCACACGTGCCATTTGGTTCGCCTTCCCTGACCTAGGAGGTTGTCATCTGCTTAACCGGGCTTGTTCGTAGGTGACGCTATTACTGATGAATATATAGTACCAGCTTCTGCTTGTGACTACGTCAGCGTAAAATTTCTTGTTCGCCCGCCCACCCCGTCGCATTCGTATCACTTTCCCGCGCTGTCACTACGTTTTCGCGGCGTTCTTTTTAGCCTATAGTCTTCCCCAAGAATTGGGCTATGAACTGAAAAAATAAATTTTCAAATCCGACTAAATTGTAGAGATTGGCGCGTTTAAACAAACAAACTCACTTCAGCTTTATTATTAGTACGCGCTGACCCGGCGAACTTCGTACCGCCTAATAGTCGATTCTTTAATTTTTTTTTAAGTTACCCCGCAGTTCTAACATTACGAAACACGACGAGCTTTTGTCGCTTTAGACCTTTTCAATTTACCTATCTGCTGTGCCAAAAGTGGCTTTTAGATTTAGTAATATTATAGATGCACATTCAATTGACATTTTACCACAGACAATTTACATTTTACCATAGACAATTTGTGTTTGACTAATGTTACCATCGTAAATATTGACATACAATATTTATACGATTCTAACGTTACTAAATTTTTTTGACTTCCCGGAACCTCTCGACTAACACTTGAACTTTATGGTATGGTATTAAAGTTCAAATTGACTTTTAAGTATTATTACGAATCGTTTGTATGGGTGTATAGTTTTTTTTTAATTTTTTCTCTCCGTAAGAACCATCCTCGTACTTCAAGGCATATTCTAAAAAAAATAAGCTAAATCGGTTTAGCTGCTCTCGAGATTTGCGCATAGCAACACATTCAGCGATTCATTTTTATATTATAGATAGGATGAAAATAGGGATTGTGATAATATGTGTGTGCTATTCGGTGCGTTATTAATCAGCGACGCGCAGATATCACGTTCAATTCCTAGGGAAGTTCAATGTTATTATTTGTTTGGGTTCCTTAGCACCACCTCTTGTACTACGGGTTGGCTCTAAGTTTGCCGGTCCGTGCAATACGCGTCCCCTTTTTAGTACTGTAAGCAACGTCTTCGCAACCGCGTGTGATTATCACTTATTCGGCACCTTAATATTCTTCAGTTTTCTCGATATTTGTTAGTTTTGCTGACGGTCAGCGGCAAACTTAGAGCGAACAGTATAAACCTAAGTCCTGAAAGTAGTTTGTTCATAATTGACTTAAAAAAAAATGCCATACTAGCAGTCGACTGCGCCAAAGAAAATTAAATAGTATTTCAAGGTTATAAGACTCAAATTTAAATTTATGAAGTAGTGCTAGGGTCAACAATACGGAACAGAAAAAAACAAGTGGAAGTGCCCACGTAGCTATCACGCGCGTGTCACAATTATGCAGAAAATATGTAAAATAATAACCTTCGTCCGTTGTAATAAGATTTAATTTTGCATGAACAACAAATTCAACTTTGTCGAATAGTTGTAATTGTGACACACGCGGGTTAACTGACGGGCACTTCCACTTGTTTTGACTATTCCGTAGTCAACAGATTAAAAAAAAAAAAATAGATAGCTTTAAAAAGTTTTGGTCAGTGTTTTATGCTTTTAACTCAATATTCTAATCGGGGTGTATGAGGTCTTGCGTTAATTATGCTACGCATTGTATAGTGTACCTAGTTACTTGAAATATCTGTTTAAAAAATGTGATTTTTTAAAACACAATATTTCTTACAGGATAAACCGAAATCACCGAAGGTAACTCCAAAATCGATTTTGAAGAAGGAAACAAGGGCTAGTATTATTTAATTACTACTAGTTTTTTTATCGAAAGAGATACCGTGGCCCAGGCACAGGCAACTGAAGGAACACGGGTGGGTTTTAGTCAGTAAAAGTCTGACACGCCCTACGCCGGAGAAGTCAAATGATGAAGTCAGACCTAAAAAAAAACCTGAGATAACATATCAGCATCACGCCTGTATTCCTGCAGAGATAGGCAGAGGTGTTAAATACTCCACACACCACGTTTCAGCATTAATGACAGTATTTTAATCTCACGAAGCGGCGCGCGCGCACGTTCGTGCATTCCACGTGTCGCACTTTTTGGAGAACCACTGCGAAGAGTGGACAAATTTAAATATCTGGGTCACTGGGTTTCAGAAGATCTTAAGGATAATTGTGACATTGAAAGGTAACGTAGGTCGCAGGTTTGCTGGATGTACGAAGCCAAAGTAACGCTTTTCAAAGCTTACTGTCAGTCCTTCTACACGTGCAGCTTGTGGGTCAACTTCACTCAGGGGGCATACAGCGACCTACGCGTTCAATTTAGAATGCACTGAGAGTACTGCTGAGGCTGCCGTGGCGATGTAGTGCGTCGGGGATATTTGCGGATAATAATATTAAAGGATTTGCCGCGTTTATTGGGAATAGATGTGCGTCCCTGATGGCGCGTGTTCGCGGCAGCACCAATAAATAAAAGTTTCTCTATTATATTCTAGTCTTTACTTGTGGTAACCAAGTGTTCACACACACACACACACACACACACACTGTGAATGAAGACGCCTAGCGTCAGCTCATAAGAATCACTCACACTTTCGACTTTCCCATTATTTAGGACGGTACCGAGAGTTCCTGCTCTTACACACACATTCACAGCGTGTCTGTACACTTGGTAACCACAAGTAAAGCGCGCGTCGCTTCGTGAGATAAATAAACTGTAGTAATTTTACGATAATTGCCAACAGACTGAAGAGAATTCGTTGCTAGCGACGCGACTGAAGCGCTCCAGAGATAAGGAGCCTGTCAAATTGGAGACACCGAAAAGAGTCAAGTATGTACTATTTACCCAACTACGGCGAAGCAAAGAGGAGGGTTATGATTTTTACTGGGGTGTATGTATGAAAGGATAGGTGGGTATGTATGTGCGTTCTTCGGTTCCCTCAGATTTTTTAAACTACTTATCATAATTTACCAAATGAGTTACTGTTGGAACCGTCTTGGTCGTCCGCTAGGTTGAATGTGGCGCCCTCTAGAGGACGTAAAGTCGTGAACATTTTTTTTTTTACCACGACCTTACCATGACCATTTATGTACCTATGTCTTGATTTCTGTCTGAAATATTTTCTTCTTTCGCACTGTTTAGAGCGTGATTTTTCAGTCGTCGGGTTTTGGTTTTTGAACTTAATTTTTATATGTTTTGTGTTCGGGCGCAGTAAGAAGCAATGTTTTAGGTTTAATTATTAATAGCGCATCGCGGCAACAAATAAGGTTAAAACAGCAGTGCGTTTGATGTAAGTTGAATAGAATTACCTCCAAAATAAAAGTAATTATGTTGTTTTAATTAAATTAAGATTTAAATGCACGGCTCAGTTCAATAATTTTTAGGAATTTCTTAATTTATTGAATCCCCTTTATTATCATTAAATAAAATATGATAGTTAACGCTCGCTTTGAGAATTATGCGACAAAAATACTTTTTGAGGTTTGTTTACGTTTTTAAAATTATGATGATACATGAAATACTAGCTAATGCCTTTGCGTGGCACTGTCTTTTTTTTCACACCACCCTTGTATTAGAACGAACAAAAACAAAAATATATTCAAATCGGTTAAGCCGTTTTTTGAGTTTTGGCGATACTAACAAACAGCAGTTGATTTTTATAAGTCTTTTCTTTGAACATTTGACAATACACTTACTGGCTTTTAATATGTATGTCTTTGAATATACCCTCTTCCAAATTGGTTTCTAAATCATTTCGACGAACAATTTACTTCCAAGCTAAAGCACTAGGAAGTGATGAAGGACGGACGTTCCGGGGGAATGGCATAAGTTATTTTGACATTCGAAAAGTGCTGATTCTTAGCCTAATTTGAATAAACGACTTGATTTTGGATTGCTACTTCCCCTCGTCAGTTAAAGTAAGCAAAGCTCTTACCCCGCCCCCCCCATACTTACGAAAACATTAGTACAATTGATTGATTTATGAGCAGCAGTTATAAGTCAAATCGTTAATCGTATCTAAACAAAACAGCGCATAGCAGACAAGTGAATAGCGCGCGGTAATTGCCCTACTCAGTTCTAAGCGAGTACCTAAACGTATTTATTATTTGTAGGAATCCCCGAAATTACATTTCGTTTTCAGCATAGACAATGTTTGGGTTGCCACATGTGTAAAAATTTCATAATTACTGCTGACGTAATCACCATCTAGATCCCCCCACCCCCCATGTAATAAAATAAGAAAAGCAAAGAACCCCGCCCCCCTATAGTGCTTACGTAATACTTTAACGACCCCTTGACGCCAAATACAAAACTGTTATCTGACATTTCGTAAATCGGTCACAAAATGTCAGTTATCAGTCTGACATTTAAAATATAACACGGACAATACGATACAAGTGTTATTTTTGTTTACAGGATTCAAACAAAAACACCATCACCACAAATTCCAAAGTCACCGCCGAAATCTTCGCCACGTGTCGCCACAACGCAGTCGAAATCACCAAAATTATCACCGAAGCTCGCGCCCTCACCGCCGCGCGGGTACAAGTGTGCGGTGTGCGGGCAGGTCAGCAAGACCTCGCAAGGGATTATGAGTCATATGAAAGTGCATTGCGTTGGGTTCACCAGTCCGAGGTTTGTAATGAAAAGAAAGAATAAAAAATGGTTTATTCTACACAAAAAATGCATTTAAGTATCCAAAAGCCTCGTATTCAAGCAATAAATTCTGTCCATTGCTTGAGGCCAAGCCCAAAGACCAAATTCAGTCCATTCTTCTTTGGAATGCGCTTCCTCTTGATATCAGGACGGCTACCAGTCGGTATGCATTTAAGCGGAAATTGCAGAGTTATTTTCACCCTTAATATTGTATATATGTGTAATATATTGTAAGTATACATTATTTTAATATGTATGTGTGTATTAGAAGTTTGTTACCTTGTTATGTACACAATATCTATTTTGCATCACACATCATAATCTAAACAACCTGTTTTTTTTATCCTAGGGTTTAGATATACCGAATATAACTCCAGGGTTATATTCGGTTGGGCACGCCACAATAGCGGCGGTAAGTCCCCTCTTTGAGGAGTGGTTGGAATGGCGCCACGGCGTGCTCACCTTCCGCCTGACACAGGTCCTCACCGGACACGGTTGTTTCGGGAGGTTCCTGTTTCGTATAAGGCGGGAGGAAACGCCCGCGTGTCACCATTGTGTGGATCGCCCGGAGGACACGGTGGAGCATACGGTGGAGGTATGCCCAGCTTGGGCGGAGCACCGCAGTGTCCTCGCGGAGGCGATTGGCGGCGGCGATCTCTCGCGTCCGGCCCTGGTCCAGGCCATGGTACGGAGCGAGAGGGAATGGAAAGCCGTCACCTCCTTCTGCGAAGCAGTAATGCGAAGGAGGAGGCGGAGCGGGTGAGGGAGAGAGCCTTGCGCCCTCACGCCCCCACTAGCCGCCGCAACAGACGCCCCCCCCCCCCTCCCCCTCCGGGCGTCGGGAGTCGCCTGCAGATTCCCGGCCACCGTAGGCGCGGGCTTGCGGACGGCGAGCAATGGGTAGCTCGCCGCCGGTAAGGACCAGGCCCGGGTCGACGGCGCGTTGTGTTCCACGCGCGCCTCAAAGAGATGTCAGCACGAAGTGACGGGGTCCGATAGGGCCGACGCCTCAGGGTCGCGGGTTATTCTACAGAGAAAACCGTGGCCCTGGCACAGGCAACTGAAGGAACAGGGGTGGGTTTTAGTCAGTAAAAGTCTGACACGCCCTCCCGCTCCACCCAGAGCGGGAGAAGTCATTTGATGATTTCCCACCCAAAAAAAAAAAAAAAAAGAAAAAAAAAGGGTTATATTCGGTATGTAAAAATAATACTAAAACTCCTAGAATAGGTGGTCCAAAAATGCATAGTTTCGGAGATATCATCAATCATAATATGTGTGTATCTAAGTTTAATTGATAAATACGAGTAATTCATTTTTATTCAAACCAACCATTCTCAAAACTCAAAACTCAAATCATTTATTTCAATTAAACCATTTACAGGCACTTTTGAATTGTCAACGAAAAAAAAAACGAAGCGTTTTGCTTTTTTTTTCCAAACTAAGCATTTAAAGAGATTTTTAAGCTTATTTTACCTGTGATAGCTACTTCCATATGGGAGGGTCTACTATGCGAAGCTATGAGTTCTTCGCTTCATTATTGGTAAAGATACAATAAGAGTTAATTTTAACCCATAACGGTCCGTAAATTATAGGAAAACAAACAATCAATTGGCCTACCCTATAATTTCTAACTTTGTTGCAGTCGGCTTCCAATCTAACCGCATGCAACTGAATAAAAGTATTTTGTATGTCACGACTGCCTCGTTGGTCTAGTGCTCGCAAGAGCTACTGCTGAGCATGAGGCAGGACCTCATATTATGATTGATAATATCTCCGAAACTATGCATTTTTGGACCACCTATTCTAGGAGTTTTAGTGTTATTTTTACCTACCGAATATAACCCTGGAGTTATAATCGCTGTCCATTCTAAGGTTGCCTGGAAGAGATCGTAGAAAGCGATAAGGCCGCCCATTGTATGTTTTTTTTTTGTTATGTCTTTTTGTGGTGTACAATAAAGTATACATAAATCCTCGTTGGTTTAGTGGTCGCAATCGCTACTGCTGAGCATGAGGTCCTGGGTTCGATTCCAAGGTCGGGCAACGTGTTATTGAGTTTTTCTATGTGGAATTTCTCATTTGTGCCCGGTAGATGGCGATAGGCGTCCCCCTATTACATGGGACTTAAACGTAACCGGCGATATGTGGGTGTACTATAGGTACACTTCTGCCCAACCCTTCGGAGAAACAAGGTGTGATGTTATGATGATGTTCACGTCTAAACTACATAACCGATTTCGATAGATGGCATCCTTGGTAGAACATTGGCTACTTTTAGTCTCGGTAGCACGTTCCTGTGGGATAATGTCCGACATTCACGTGTTCGATTGGTTGGTTCGTTCGGTTTTTCAATCTAGAATTTCTCAGTGGCAGCCCGGAGTCTGGGTTTGTGCCCGGTTGATGGCAATAGACTCACTCTATTACATGGGACTTAAGCATAACTGGCGAATAGTGGGTGTGCTATAGGTACACCTCTGCCTAAAGCTGGAGATACACATGCCCGTAGCTTGCACACTAGCATACCAGCTCCTTGCACGTGCCAGCTACGGTCATGTCGTGGCATGCCTGTAACTGGCCTACAAGCATCTACAAGTAGCCAGCACAACATTTGATTTACTTGCATGCCCGTAGAGGGAGGGGACACGGGGCGTGGCCAAACTGGCACGTGTGAACAGACGCGACACCTACAGGTATGCCAGTAGCTGACTCGTTGTGGCCGTAGGCACACTTCTTCTTTTTTCTTTTTATCTCTCATTAATTTAGCTACACATTCAATTGCTAGTAACAACACGATTTTGTTTAATTCACTTCGATTGTTATCTATTTTTGGCGCGCAAGAATAAGTACGAGTGACTCACGAACTGTACTGTGTATACGCGATGGTAATACTGGCCTGCAAGGGCACAACTTGCTTGCCAGTTGTACTTGCAAATGTATCCGCAGTGTGCCAGTTACTTGTACATGCCACACACAGTTCTTAATTAAAAATACGGGAATAGGGATGGTAACAAAAAAATGCTTGTGTCCAAATAGTGCAAACAATATTGAATAAGTGTAAAAACTAAAAAAATAGCCAAGTGTAAGGGATATTCAAGTTAAACATCCTTTTAAACAATACAATGTCCTTTAATTAACTGATCACAATAAATCACTGACGTACACTTTTGGCACTCGCTCACCAACAATGGGCTAACTCGAATCAGAAAAAAGGGACCTAGAACATTTTTTTTTTTTTGGAATGGCATCTCGCAGGTCAACCTATGAGGTTGTCGTCTGCTTAAACGGACTTGCCTGTGGTTGCCCTAATAAATTAAGGCGTCCAACCAGGACTTAAACTTATGTACTAACTTAAAAACTAAGCGACTATACGCTAAGGGCTGGCTGGCGTGTAGGCACTTCGGGGCACCCCGGCCGGTGGTGGCAGTGTTACACAAGCTATAAACCTTTTTTAAATAAGTGTTAGACAAGGACATTACTATCGTAGAAGCGACGTCACGACTAAGTTACTTCATACTAGCGCCAGACGTCCGTACCGAACGACAAGAACGGGAAATATCCCCTCCCAAAACGTTCAAAGCTTGTAGCCTCTTTATATTTACATCGATTTAACAGATTATTTCGATTATCTAATTTTTACTAGGTAATGTGTTCTTTAAAATTACATAATTTTTTCGAACATTTTTAAATATTAGTCATCAACCCTATTGTCTCTCTGACCTTTACAAACCTGTTACTGCCCAGACTGGAAACTTCCTTGGTACTCACCAAGGAAGTTTAAAGTCTGGGCAGTAACAGGTTTGTAAAGGTCATTTTGTCATTGAAGAACATTTAAAAATATTGTTTTTCTTCATTGCAGGATGGCGTGCAACCCATGTGGCTTATGGTTCGCGTCGGCGGACGAAACCTCGACGCATCACAGACATCACAGAAACAAATCTAATCCCTACACCTGCAGAAGATGTGAGGCTGACTTCATACATCTTTCAGCTTATGATGAGTAAGTGGAGTTTGTGATAATTCAATACTGCTGGCTGCTGCAGATGCCGAAAACCTCAAATGGCTTGGTTTTTCGAGAGATTGCTAAGCGGTTGGTCGACTCATCACGTGACCAGAGGGCTGGCCTAGTTTTTGGCCAAAGAATTAGCATCGCCATACAACGTGGCAATGCTGCCAGCCTTTTGGGCACATTTCCTGTTGGCAGCGAGCCGGACGAATTTTTCGATGCCATACGATTCTTTACCTTTATTATATTATTTATTATTTAGCTTGTATATTCAATAATGTTGTAAGTCTTAGGCCGAATTTCACCAATGAAGCTGAACGCGATCAGCACATAAACTACGTTTATGAGCATAACATAGTGCTGATTTTACCAATGAAACAACGCGCTCGGCACTTTTAAACCCAGTTCAAGAGCCAATCAAGTGTTCAAGCGTCAATAATCCATAACATTTTCGAAACTGACAGCTCTTGAACGCGTTCTTGATGTTCTGAAGGCGTTCAGTTTTATTAGTGAAATCGGCACAGGACCAATTGAGTAAAGCGCCATCTAATGCAAAAAGCACATACAAAATATTAACAGATGGCTACTTATATTAAAGTGTTCGAATTGAAGTAAAAGGCTTAATTTTTTTATTTTATTTTAAAATACGTGCATAACTCCACTAGTACAATAAGCCCTCCATTAGACTCACTACTACCTATCATCCTCCGTTTGTTGCAACAACCCCCGCAAGTATCTCGACACAAGCTCTAAGAGTGGAAATAGATAAATCAGCACTAAAGTTTTGACTTTTACCAATCATAATTTTGCCAAAATTCGCTTTTTATATAATCAGCCTTTTATATTCCCACTTTTGGGACACAGGCCACCTCTCTGTGAGAGGGAGTGGGCCGTAATCCACCACGCGGGCCCAGTGCGGGTTGGAAGATGTCACATGTCTTCGATTTTTTGGTTCTAAGACATACCGGTTTCCTCACGATGTTTTCCTTCACCGTTTTGAGAGCAGTGGTAATGAAATAATTTACACAAAGTAAAGCGCCTGACTGGGTTCGAACCTACGACTTACAACTCGGTAAGTCGCGGCCGTTACCACTGGGCCACCACTGCTCTTCGCTATCGCTTTTTTATGATTGTTAATTTCATAATGGTTACCTGTGCTACCATCTATGATTTCTTAAAGACAAATTATGATTTGTTCGAGTTGAGACTCCATGTTTATGTTATTTTCAGGCACTTCGACAACAATACATGCAAACCATTGGAAGAGGTGCCCGACGTTAAATGCGACGTGTGCTGGCATTTGTTCGCGACGAACAAACTACTCGAGGAACACAAGTGTCTTGGAGAAGACCATAGACCTGGAGGTGAGTTCTGTTCTGTCTCTCTCTCTAAAAGGTTTTATTATAAATAAACCAACTAAAGGCACTTGTGAATTTTCAAGGGTCTGTCAGTTTGATCACTAGTTACAGTCCGCGAGGCCTAAGCTGAGCTTTGCATTTGTGTGAGTGGTCACCAATCGTGCCAATGGAGGGACGTACAGTGCCTCAGGTCGATTGTATAAACCGCTTTAAACCAATCGCGCTCTAGGCCGACGTCACACCTACACTATCTATATGTGCACTCACAAAAGTGCTAAGTTCAGCTTAGGCCTCGCGGACTGTACCCGAAGGCAAGAATTTCCAGAGACTCTTATAAATTTTTAAAATTGTTACAAAAAATCATTCATGTTGAAATTATACATGTGAGAACCATGTACAAAGACATGCACGTTAAAAGCGTCCGGAATAAAAACAAAAACAACAAAAAAACAATGCAGAAATTAAAGTACTCTCTACTCACGCATTCGCGCGATTCTTAAATGTTCAGAGGTGGGTTTTTCAAAATTATAAATCTGCAATTATTGATTCCTTTTTAATTTTATTTTTATTAATCGATTGTACTATCAAGACCGAACCATTGCGCTACGGGACAACAACCACTATAATTTCAGCGTGTATGTGTACATAAATGGTTAAATAAGTACATAATAGGGTCGCTATATGTCCTCCTAGGGCGTCCACGTCGCGTTTGTTAATATTGTTCTTTTTTTTGGTGCAGGCAAATGCGGTAAATGCAAAAGAAGTTACGCGTTGCTGAAAAATTTGAAGAAGCATGAACAAAGCTGCACTGCAAAGAAAAAAGGTAATATCACATATTTAGAGATATGAGGAACAGGGTGTAAAGTTCACTCATACTCTTGGAAAAGGGAGGATCCTCCGACCAGATGGATGTCGTATCTGGTGGGCAACTGCACGATGATTGTTGTCGGGAAGTTGTATATATGTTAGCTGCGCGGTAAACTATGATTGCGCGATGCAGGATTAGTGTGTTGCGTTGTTCGCATGTGGCGGTGTAGATGCCGCCACACATTTATTATAAAACAAAGTCCTCCCACCGCGTCTATCTGAACGCGATAAACTCAAAAACCACCGAACGGATTTTCGTTTCATATTTTTTCTTTTTAATTGTATTTTACCTAACCTACTTACAGTACAATTATTTATTATTTTCTTAATGTACCTCCTCAATCATTGCATTTCCGAATACAAACGAATGCCAATTTCCGTGTCCATCAATTATTAGATTTATTGTGTGTGTAATCATTTGAATTCAGAACTAATTACTTTATGGTTGTTTTGTTTTGAGAAATCAAAACAAACAACAATAAATTACCAATGCTGCCGCCGTTTCGTTCTAAAATAATAAGCCCCCCGTTAAACTATTTACTTTTAACATTATATTTTTACAGCGGGGTTATAAATGCCTGAAGACACTTTTTAGGCACCTAAGAGAATAAGAATTAAAATACCAACTTCTCAAAAAATCTTAATTATTTTATTACAAATCCTGCCATGATTCTTTATATGAATAAAGTAACTGACCACGCAAACGTTGTTTTGCTTCTTTTTTTTGGAAAATAGATGTTGGCCGATTCTCAGACCTACCCGATGTGCACACAAAATTTTATACAAGTCCTACCGTTTCGGAGGAGTTTCGTAACAAACATTGCGATTTTATACATTAGATAAATCTCTCTTTCAGGCGAATTTATAGTGGATCCGGTGCTACTAAGCAAGGTAAAGCCGATACAGATCCGTGTGTCCCGCTGCGACCGGTTGCTGTCGAACCTCGGCAAAGAACACTATGACGTGTCCAATGTCACAGCGGTAAGTTCTACTATAAATACTATGTATGGTCATATTTTTTATTGCTATTATTGTGAATGTTAAGACTATGTGGGTAATTTTTTTTTAAACTTTTGTTTTTTATTTTATTATCTCAGTTAAGTTAGTTTTATTTAGTTTTAATCTTGATCTTGCGGTTTGAGTAATTATGCGGCCCACCCACGGAATAGTAAAAAAGAGTGGAAGTGCCCTTAAACTACCTTAGTACGGGAACCAGTGTCGCCACACTCACACATGTATAAATTAAAATGTACATTGCAATACACAGATAACGATTATATAATTGGCTAGAAATCATAAACGCAACTTTGGCGAAAATATAATTTATTGTTGTTTAAAATTAAGTCTTATTACAACCCCTGACTGTTGATATTATTTTACATGTCAAAATCAATAAGGACATTTTTCCAACTCACAATAAAATTCGAGCAATCCACAACTAGTTCAACTACTCAACGCTAGAGGACGCTGTAACCAAATTACACAATTTAGCACGCTAATGTCTTTGAAATAGAAGTCATATTCACATACAACTGTCATCTATGTTTCCACTCAGATAGAGATGTGGACAAGATGTCGATAATTTAATGTCGATGTTTGTACAATTTATAATCTTCAAAAATATTTAAAAAAAAAAGTATCTGTAGCCTTCTTTTGTCATTTTAAAATTTTCTGCATCAAAATGTTCTGAGCATAGGGAACTTGATTTAGTAGGCATCCAGTTTTGTCTTCCAGTAGCTTCTATACATTTCTTCTTGGCAAAAAGATCTTAGGGAAAACTGAAATATTTAAATACTTTATTATTATTAAATACTTATTTTGAGGCCTACGTCCAACCGCGAATGAATGAATTATTGATTTATTTGCCAGAATATAGGTACAGGCATACATACATTTGTCATGAAGTTATGGTTTCACTCAATTTGACTTTGGACCTCTTTTAAATGTATTATTTCTACATGTAATAATTATATGTCGTTTTCAACACTATTTTAATTGTTAATGAATTAAAAAATTAAATGAAATGAAAAAACACGTTTATAAATGCATGTATTTTTTTAACGTTAACCTAGCAAAAAGAGTATGAAAGAATCTTAGCAGGTGTGTTTGCGTTCTATAATTACTGCCTATCCCCATGGGAAGATGGCGTGGGTTTATTTATGTTTAAATTGCATAAAAATATAAAGTCACAAATGTTACCAATATTTCTTTTATTTAAGTAATTGAAATAAATATATACCTACAGTGCATTTTTAAATAATAGAATAAAAAATATAAAAACATTGAAAAATATGAAAAGTATTAATAACATCTAATAAAATTCCCTTTTCTACAGGATTTCGGCCTGGACAAAAATTGCGTATACCCGTATATATCTTCAGTCTCGAGACTCCGAATAAAATCCGATCCTGACGAGCTCGACCGTATGGTGGACATTCAAGATGAAATTAAAGATGAGTTCTATATCGAGGAAGACTACGTACACTGGGACTCAGAAGATAGTGAATCTGACGGAGTAGCAACCTGCAGTTCAGTTCTCAATCCCAAGAAGAAGATTGATACTCTAGCAAATCTCACTCTAAAAACTCTCTTCTCTAAAAAATGCTTGGGGAAGGTTCCTAAGAAGAAAAGAAGAGTAAAACAAGAGAAGAGTATGTTTGATTCACTTCTGGCTGAGACTGAAGATGATGTGACGAGAGATATTAATAATATCATCGATAATTTGGGTGATGATGAGTTTGATGGGGAAAGTCAGAAGGTTGGTGATGGAAGTCAGAAGAATGATGATAAAGGCAAAAGTATAGATGTCAGTGATGACAAAGATGCTAATGTTAATGATGGCAGTGTTCACAAAAGTGATGTTGATATAGAGAATATCACCGAGAAAAATAATGATGATATCAGTAAAGTCGCTGATGATGATAGTTTAGAGAAAAATGATCAAAAAACACAGAATGATGTAACATTAAGTGATGTGATTGTCAGTACTGAAGAGAAAAATGAAAAAAATTACACGTTTGATGATGAGGTGTCAAAAAAAGACATTAATAGTGCTTCTAAAAACGTTAAACGGGTTTGCAATGATACAGAAGGTTCAAATAATAGTTTATGTAGTAATAATAATGACGATTTATCGCGAACAGATAATGTTAATAATGGTAGTCTTAATAGTTTTAGCTTTGATTACGATGATGCGTCGGTTCTAAGTAAAAACGATAGTGGGTCTAAAGTAAATGATGACTCGTCATCTGTTAGTAGAGATGTGAATCAAAATGATGGTATCGATGCTTCCGAATCGAAAAATGATGATAATAACTTCAAAATAGATTATGAAAATAATCAAGATTCTAATTCTGTCGGCGGTGGCAGCGAAAGCTTACTCTTCGATAAAACACTGAGTGATGTAGACGAAAGCGATAAAAAAAATATCGATAAAGTTAATACCGATAATGTGACATCACTTTCAGCACAGAATACTGATATCGATGAAAATAAATCTCAGTCAACTGAATTCTCAGCCGATAATTTAAATAAAGACTCTCAAAATTCACAATTAAAAATTAATGACAGTAGCCAGGATGTTAATGAAAATGATTATACAAACGCCATTAGTGTTATTGTAAATAGTGGGAAAGGTAAAATTTCTACAGAATCTGAAGAAATTGAGGATTCTAGGCTCATGGAGGCCTTGGACGCTCAGATCGGAGACGGTAATGAGACTTCTCGGGAACAAAATGATAATTCTCGAGAACAGATGAAGGATTCTAGAGAACAGATGAAGGATAATTTTAACGATAAAATTGCATTAGACGATATAATTTCGGCTAAAGGTAGCGACATGGGTATCATTTCTGAGGAATTTAATTTTGATGCTTGAGTAAGTAGAAAGAGTTTATAAGTAAGTAGAAAATGAGTATATGTTGTCCATTATTTGGCTATTCCCAGAAAATGAGAGCACGATTGTAGTTCTAAACTAGTATTTTTTTTGTTTTGAGCTTAAAAATAATATTAGAAAAAATTCAATAAATTTTGAATTTGCGCTCCAAATAAGTAGTGAACGTTTGAAAATTACATATTTCTGTTTTTGTGGAAGTAGTCGAAAAGCTAATCATTTTTTTTTGTCTCCTTACCATTTATATCATTCTCCTTTCCTTTCCAATTTATATGAGGTCGGGGCAAAATTTCTTTTTACTCCCATAACTCTCTATTAGGGTGTTCGCACATCTAACGAAAGAGGTGTCGGTCGTAACTTCGTTGCACGTGTGGCATAACCACCATTTCCATGAAGAATAGACAAAATGACAGATTGGAGACCAAGGGACAATCCCCGTATTTCTAAGAACGTTCGCATTCTAATCTCAGTCGCAATTAGAGAATATTACCCTAGCATGTTTTTCGATCCCGGGATTACGGGATTCTTGATGCGTTATCCCGGGATAGGACTATGTGGTTTCTAATTGGTGTTTTTTTTTTATTGGTAAAAAAAGTGTAATTTCTTGTAATATATTTTAAATTTTATTGCACGACACAAATCACATTAAAGTAAGAAAAAAAAAAGACAGAAATAAAAAGACAAAAAAAGTTATTTAGAATTTTGAAAATACAATCGTAGAAATATCAATCCATCCAAGGCTCGACTTCCAACTTGTAAGTCAAAATTGGATGAAGACGTCCCTTCTAAGTTCTGCGATAAACATATTATTAGGGCTTACCTACCTATGTAGTACGTATATCAAAGGGTTGTTTTTTTTGGCTATATGTAATAAATGCTATAATCTAGGCAAGGTCATTGTCAAGGCGCAACGGACTACGGAGTGCAAACTAGACCTGTTAGCCAAGTACAGTCCCGGGATTTTCGGAGTCAGAAACCGGCCGGGATCCCGGGATTGTATTCTCTAGTCGCAATCTGTCAAAAAACCTACTAATTTACCTACATTTTTGACGAGTTTTGGATATTTGTTTCTCGCTGAGGTGAGACTGTGGCTTGAATTTGAACGCTTTTGATTATGTGAATACTTCAGATTTCTAAAGAAAACTGTCATTTTGTGTCAGATTGTAGACAGATTTGTAGAAATCTGTAATTTTGTTCATACCATCTGTCATAAACTACGTTTAATATGAGCTTTCAGTGTCATTAGTTTCTATAGAATATTGATACTGACAGTTCTTGAACACGGGTTTAAAAGTGCTGATCACGTTCAATTTCATTGGTGAAATTCGCCCTTAGACGGCGATTCGATAATTGTGAGTGAAATTTTGAGGACGCATCACGTTTAGGCATATTTCCTTACTTGAGAGAGAAAGATGTAACTCTCTGTCTCCCACGAAATCTCTTTTATTTATTTTTTAAGAAGTTTCGCTTCTATCACATGCATGGTGCTGCACGCGCAATATTTTTTATCGATTCAATTCACTGTGTTTCTCAGAAACCGTTCACATGTATTGTCTAGTATAATCAGGCTATATTGCGCCCACTGCTGGGACACAGGCCTAATCTCTGTAAGACGGAGTGGGCCGTAATCCGGGTCGGTAGATGTCACATGTCTTCGAATTTATGGTTCTAAAACATGGAGGTTTCCTCACAATGTTTTACTTCACCGTTTTGAGAGCAGTGGTGATGAAATAATTTACACAAAGTAAAGCGCCTGCTTGGGTTCGAACTCACGACCTACAACTCGTAAGTAAAACTCGGAAGTCGCGGCCGTTAGCACTGGGCCACCACTGCTCCTTTGTTATCCTATATTATATAAGTATTGTCAAATATACAATAGTTTTGTTTTAACCTAAATCGACAACTATTATCAATTTCCGTCTATTTCTCGTTTTATGTGCGAGAAAAAGATAGAAATAGCCTAATTTCGGTTTATTTGACATGGCAGAATCAGCGCAATATAAGTTTATCTTATATTATTATTCTGTCATTTTGTTGAAAAAAGCTATTGTATGGTATAATACGGCCGATGAATCGTGCCTGGTCTGAACTTTCTGCAAAAGGCTGTAAATTTTTTTTGTGAACAAAATGGTGACCCCCAATATTCTAAGTCGTAACTTCGAAAGCTACTGGATTAATAATTCTGTCGAGGAGAACTCAAGGCGTGCCTCGGAAGACCTTCAAAATCGGTATCCACAGTCGTCCGATTAAGGAAGTTATTAGGTCTGTCGAATGAGTGTGAGTCGAGGTGATACGTCACGAATACGTCATTTTTTTTAGAAACTCTTCAAAAGACATTATGAAAATCGGATAAAATACGTGTGTTTTAGTTAAAACTTCCTTGAAGACTATCTCAAGATAGATGCTGACGTTCCTTATATTTAACAGTTGCTTCTTCAACTGAAACTCACCTCGATTGAGGAAACTGTTTGAGATGAGGAGTAAAATTGCCAACCCACCTAAGTGAGGTTGAGTCAAGTCAAGGAAATCATGAATAGAATAGAATAATCTTAGATTATGTTTGCAGAGCTATGTTTAAACCGGCCATGATATATCGACCGTAAATAAACTACAAAAAATACCATGTAATCTAAGTATGAGTTTAAGTAAGTAGGTCTAACGCAAATGATTTTAACAAAATAAGCATGTCACTTAGAATTAAACCAAAACGCAATACTTCCTACGCAATATGATTTGTCAAATATTTACAATATAACATTAAATTAAGCGTTTAAGTTATCCGGATATTTCTGAACGAAATTCCATATCATGACAGTTTTGTTTGTCCATTTTATTACTCACAAACGTTGTTAGATTATTTCATTTTGCCTGTCATTTAAATAATTTAATACATAATATTCTGTGAAAAGAACTTCGTTCCAACCGGGCGTCCCGCGACAACTCTCGACTTTTTGTTTCACAACGAAGAAATCAGAATTCATTTCCTCATATGAAAAATAAATAAATATACTAGCGTTTTAGTAGAATGTGTTAAAAACAACTTCAAAAAGCATGTCAATAGGGATGATGACAATTTCTTTTATTTTTAACTCATTAATATATTTGATTCCAAATAGTGGTTTTTTTTAATATAAAAATTTAAAAGCTTAAAAACGTCCAAGTTACAAACGTTGGACGGGAATAACCCTCTCCAAAAACTTTTGAAGCGTGTATCTTCTTCATATTTACATCGATTTAACAGATTTTTTCGACTTTCTAATTTTTACCATGCCTTCTTTGAAATTACGTTATTTTTTCAAACATTTTTATTATTAGTCATCATCCCAATTCGTGTAAATACCTCTTGGAGTTTAACCTAGAAAAAAATAGTCATTAAAATGATGGCCGCTATGATTTTAATTTTTTTTATGTTCAGAATTGTGAGAGAGACGAATTATTGCTATTTGTCCCAAATATACGATTACAGCGTGCATTAGAATAATGTATGGTCATGTTTAAGGGACTATCAAAGATCTTCACAGATCATCAAACTGAAGAAGTCAACATTATGAACAAATTCGTAATCTATACAAAACTTCAATACCTACTCGCCCCAACTGTATCAAATGGGAAGGTTGATAATCTTCGCTATTATGTTGTTTTTTTAAGTACTTGTTCAGTTTTCTGGTCTGTTCTCATAATGATTATTAAGCTGTAACATATGTTACATTGTATTATTGTTAAACCTCTTCATATCTGTTGTGATTGGTTCATTAAAACTACAACGACCAATAATTAAAGTTGAAATGGGATTTGAAAATAGAATACAGTTTAATAGGCTTTTTAGAAAACTAGAGTTTATTATATATTATAGTTTACCTAGAAAAATAAATTCAAAGATGCGGCTTTATGTTCCGTCTCTTTCTTGAGATATGTCTGTAATTGCTTTTCGTGGGAACTAAATGAGAATATGTAAGTCTATATAGTCTGTAATTTTAAGAATTCTGTCGGCCGGCGAAGACTTGGCGAAGCGCAGTAGAGCGAGGTTTTCTCTGCCATACAAATATCAATCTTGTGTCTCTTAACATAAAGTTGAAAATAAATAACCTTACTATCTGTATTGATGCTGTTGAATGTTTTTATTTTATTTATATTTTCAACTTTGTTTCCAATGAAGCAAGGTTGAAATTGCGCTGCGCTTCACCAGGTTTACCTCGGCCCTATCGGCTTAGGGACTCGTAAGCTAATATTAAGTAAGTTAGCTTAAGTCTATAATAGTGTACTATTTTTTGTAAATATGAAAATAATTATGATGTTTCGTAAAAAAATAGTTTTATTTTATACCAAAAAAACTTCGAACTGTAGTAAGACTCGCGAGAAATTCCTTATGTAAAAACTCTTACACTTCAACCCAGGATCTCGTGCTTAGCAGAAGTGCTTGCGACTTTTCTCAACAAAGAGGTTGCCTTAATTATTAGGAGTAGGCTGCATCCGGTTAGACTGGAAATTGACCGCAACATAGTTGAGAAAGGGTCAAAGTCAAAGCATTTATTTAAAATAGGCACTTTTGAAGGGTAGATGTTGAGCGCCGTAAAATGGTTGAATATCTTCTTTGCAGTCAAAGAGTAGACGCGAGCATGCGTGATCACGCCACAGGGAATCAGGAACATTTCCCCCGTTTTCATTAAACGTTCAAAACATATTTTCAGTGATCCTCTTTGTCACATCTTACATATCCCTCTCAGTGGAAAAGAGTTAACACCTATACCTAAAACCCAAAACGTTGAAGCCCAACCCAGCCCTATTGCAATTTTATCTTCCTCGACGAGGTCTTTGAGAACATCCTCCATAATGCCGGATACGAGTAAGTAAACTAATATGGAATGAGCAGCATGGTTTTGGAAACAAGATGTCAGTTGACACGAATCTCCAGACACTTGTTCAATTCATGTCCTTCAGCTTGGACCGCGGGTGTAAGGTAGACGTACTTTATTTCGACTTTTGGAAGGCGTTTGATAGTGTTAAAACGACACGTTGCTGATGAAACTTAGCATGGGTACTATTTCTTCTCCGTTTCTTCGCAGACTACCTACGCAATCGTCAGCAGTTTTGTAGGCTCGGTAAGTACGAATCAAGCACCTACCACACGCATTCCGGAGTAAGTCAGGGCTCAATTTTAGGGCCTTTATTATTTTAAGTCATGGTTTATGATCTTCCCCTAGTTCTACGTCATGTCCTTTGCCATGTCTGTTGTATGCTGATGACTTGAAATAAACTCTGAGCGTGACTGTTTGGCACTGCAGCAAGACATTGATGCGATATACAACTCAACTAGCAAAAACGTATAATCCCAGTTTAATAAGACTGCATGATGATGATGATGATGATGATGAAGACTGCATGTTATATAACGGTTACATAGTGGTATTTACCTAGTGAAGATGATAAACAGCACAAAAACCTTGTCCGATCCAATAAAGGCGTATTCCTGGTTTAACATACGTACTAGACAAAATAGTAAAAAAAATGAAAGTCATAAAAACCAAAACTTATAGAATTTTTTATTTTTATAAACCATGCGAAATTTAACACTCAATATTTAAGTTAAATTTTTATAAGTTGACAACACTCCACCGACCGGCGAAATCTTTTCATTTTTACCTATTTTTATTTCAAAGGACACCGCCCTGCACTAGCCGCGCTGTAGGCACTCTTTAACGAGTCATCGACCCTTTGATGTAGCCGACTGGTTGCCTACTGGCACGCTACTTGTTTGTTGCCAGTCTCACGTGGAGATAGCTTTCGGTCGGATGTCCGTACGTATCACGTGCCGCTCTCGTATCGCGAGCAATCTCGTATACCAATCAGGAATATTTTAATACGTTGATTTTTATTTATGGGGTCATGCTAAAGAAATGGTTTTTAAAAGTGAGTGTGATTCGGAAATCGAAGTAAGAACTTGGATTGTGGAAGCTTTCGTCTCACTCAAATCTTACACAAGTGCGCTGCGAAGAGTACGTGAAAATTTGCGGCATGCGATAAAGCACCACCTCGCTCAGGCGGCTTCTTTGACAGGAAACTGTGAACTTTGTCGAGCGATCAGGGTTGCCTTTGGTATGATTATTTTTAATTAATTAAATTAATTAATTGGGGAAAAATAATAATCTCGTATCCATTCAATGATTACTTATTTGTGTACGCAGTACGATACCAAATAATACCCTTCAGGACCGGACAGGGTTTTTGTTACATGCTGTATAGACGTTTATCTTACAACGCTTCAGTCGCGTGACTGTAATGTCTTATTATAAAAGTTGAGTAAACGTTTTCAGGGCTAACTTATACGAGTCAACCATGACGTTTATTGGACAATGTATTGGCCCTATAAAAGTTTCGGTTAAACAAAAGTTTATCGTAAGACAACGACGGTTGAGTTTCTTCTTGCATTTACTTACAATATACTTTCCGGTGATAAAGTGATGCTGTGCTGTGGACGTGGACGCTCACAATAATATTGCCACCAGAATAAATATAAGTACTCATCGGCAAACAGTATTGATCACTGCTCCTCCATGTAAAATGATCCTTTTCACATAGCTTACAGAATACTAATGTATACATTTCTTTGTTCAGATATTTATCAGAATCATGATCACAACTATTCTCGGAAAAGGAAACATGCTGACCATACATATGCCCTTCTGCTTGGTAAGACTAATATTTTTAGTAACTATAGTATAAAATATATTCATGTTGTAGTGGTATGTAACCCACACATGCACAACCTTGTGGACTCAAGTGCCTATGACGTCACACGTCTGCCCGCCTTACTTGCGTCACATATAATTAACCTAATTTTAGTCATTGTATATAAGTTCTGTTGGTCGTAGGAACTATATTATTAAATCATTTCATGATACTGAAGAAACATTTAATTTCACCTCACTATAGAACATAAATCACGGCCCAACAAAAGTTCTATAATGTGAAGCTGCTGATTATTATAATAAAACAAAACTAGACTTTTTTCATTTTGATATACAACGACATTTAATAAATTTTACTTAAGTACCTACTTACTTTATTTTAGAAACCTCCCTTGTTATCAGAAAAATTATTAATCTCGTCATCGTGAATTTTCATACTTCTGACATATTTTCCTGAATCTCGAACTAAAAAAAAGAAATCAAAGTAAATTTATTTCAATTAACTAACCGTATGTTCATTTAAGTGTCATTCGTTCCAGCTCAACATGCTGTTAAGAGAGGAGTTAACCACTCCACCCTTCAAAACACTGACAGCCTGTTAGAAGTTCATGTAAAAAGAAATGCTGTTTACGAAAACGAGTGGGTTGTAATGGAATATACTCATTTTACAAGACTAGCAGATTAATTACGTACGAACGTTCGTCAACTTCTCTGGGTATTCCCAAGGTAATTTCATCGGCCGAAAACAATGATGGATAAGAATCAAGTTTGAGCAGATACTTCTCACTGACAAACCTTTTCAAAGTGTTTCTGGCACACAACATTTTGCACTACCAATTAAAAATGTTAACGAAAATATTAATGTAACGGAGACTTCATTCGATCAGCAACAAAAACAAAACTCATCAAAACTGTAATGGCGGAAGCGGAAAAGTGAAAACTTTGTCGAGAACCGCCTAAACTTGACAGTGACATTTGTTAAATTGTCTATGGTTTTAGCACAGGACATATGAGCGGTGATGAATGACAGAAGGGGGCGAGGAGATCTGTCATGTTCGTTTCTTTCAACCATAAAGTATACGGTTGACATTTTTGTTCTAAGTTTCCGTGCCGTGCTGCGACCCACGGCCACCCTAAGCAAGGATGCGTGTCTTGCAAACAAATGAACCGCGCAGTTTTGCCTCGGTAAGCGCAGTACGGGGGTAATTCGTAGTTTCGAGTGATTGGCGCCCAATATATAGAGCTCATTACGAGGATTCCGAATCTATAAGTAACTCAATTTTCCAAAAATCTTTCCTTACTGCTCTTCAGGTCAACGTGACAAACCTCTACACATTTTTCGTAGCAGTAAACGGCCGACTTTAATGTGACACAAGATTGATGTTTTTTAAAACTGGTTGCAATAAAATAAACAATAAAAATATTATATTAGCCTTTCAAAGTGTAACAATAAGGATATGGAATGTACTGTATACTGAAGATCTGTTCGATATTATGTGAGTGAATTTATTTTTCAACAAAAATAACATAAGATCAGACACGAGGCAGGGGAAAATATAAAAAAAACTCGTATATTATAATGACATACATGTGATGACTTATGTGTGTTTTCTATAGCGAATGATGCAAGTAATTCCTGTAGAACAACTTAAGAATGTAAGAGGGTAAAAGTAGTTCCGAACCCATGATCTAAATAAAAGTGCGCTGTTGGATTTTCAACGTTCGGCTAAGCGCCGAAGTTAAACTTCCAACAGGGAGTTTATTGATGTAATATTTTCCAGGTACCCTTCCCTTAATTAAAGCAGTAAGCCTACAGATTGATGGCTTGATAAACTTTGGCGAAAACTGGAGCTATGAGTACCGCGTCCTTAGATCCGGAGCAAAAGACTCACGTCACCAGAATGATAACGAAGCGGGTCGGCAAAGAGATGAAGAGCAACTGCGCATGCTTGAAAAGAGGCTGCGCAAAGAGGCGGCTGTACACCGCAAAGAAGTACATCAGAAATATGTAAAACATTCCAATGAACTAAACAAAAGACAAAAGGACAAAGGTTCTAAAAATGCTGTCAATCATAACACAAAACATGTCGAAAAATACAAATCACAGGATAGTGACAGCTCCAGTAGTGAAGTTAGTTCATCGGATAGGGACTCAGCAAAACAAAAAAAGGTCACCGTAATGATTTACGACGAAACAACGAAAAAGACGAAGAAAGTACTTAGATTTATTCCAATAGAACGAGATTATTCAGACACACAAGAACCCTCATACACAAGTGATTCTTCAGAACGATCAGCAAGTTGGATAGATAAAACAAGATTTGCTACTGAAGATGATGCTGCGTCCAGTCATGACTCCAATATAAATATTATAAATCATTATGTAAATCCCAGAGCCCCGAGAGGACTACTAAGTAAAACACTGGAAATGACCGTTAATAAGACTACAGAAAGTTTCAGTAGTATGATTAATAAAAGCGTATCTACAATATCTAGGTCTTCGCAAGTAACGACGGTTAGAACCTTAAACATTTTCACAGACCCACACAAAGTCAAAGACGACGCAAAGATAATTGAATTCACCAATCATCTGTACAAACAAACATTAAACATTTTCGATGTTGTCAAACAAAAGACTAATCAGGACCATTTGAAGATGCAAATCGATCGTCTCAAGAGAAGCTACGAAGAAAAATTCAAAGAATTCCTCAGAGATACTAGTAGTCAGAAAATCAAGACAAGGTTGGGAACACAAAAAGTAATTCTGAACACCATTGATATGTCGAATAGAATTCTTGGAAGACTCATGAACTTTATGGTCGGTGATTTGGATAAAAAGGGAATACTCAGACACAATGCAGCGAGCGCTAACATATTCCAAAAGTCTATAGAAACGGAGCAAAAGCTGCAATTGGTCCATGCTTGCAAGCAGTTTGGTATATGTCGCAGTGGACCGGGCTTTTCAGCATTCCTAACTGATATTTTGACCACTTTACTCAAATGTGACGACAAGAAATTCAAGCAAAGCATAGATGCTTTCACAGAAGTAGTAAAAAACATGAACTTCTCTAACGTATTAGAGCCGCATACTGAGAAAAAATTTAAAAAAATCATCGAAAAAATTGAAATGCAGGACAATCTTATCCTGAGGGCGATAGTTCTGATATTAAAAAATACATTAACTGATCAAAATAAGCCCATGATTGTGAATAATTTTAGCGCACGTCAAGGTATCGTTAACTCGACGCTGGCACTTTTAGAAATCATCGATTTGTTGGACTCAAAGTTCCCGAGAAACGAAACAAATGCTTTGGAATGGGCTGATATGAAGAATAGCTTCGAAGAGTTCGCAGCTGGTAAAAGATATGACATCTTAGAAATAATGACAGCTATGGTGAAACATATTAAGGCTAATCTTAAGAGCTTTGACGAGAAGAGTCAGAGAAATGTCTCTAAAAATCTGGATATGTTTCTATGATAGTCAGAGCTTAGTTGATTAAATTTCATTCAATTCTTGGATTTTTATTTCCCGAGGGACATTCTTATTCATCATCCACAGCCCGAATTCCATCAACCACTGATGATCATAGGCCGGTCCAGGTGCGGATCTAGGTTTTCGTTCAAGGGGGGGCAAATATTTCCCTCTGATGTAGGTTTTACACAAGCCGTGACGACAGCCTTTTAAAAATAAACCTTCAACACCTACCTATTTTCCCTAAACTCAATAACGTGCCCCCCTTTTTGAGGTTGACTACGAAATATCTATTTAACATAGTTTATTGTATACCGGATGTTTTTTATCCGTCTTGGAAAAATTGGGTTTAATAGGTGAACACGGAGTGGAAGTCTATGGTATAGTTTTTATTTTTCAATTACAAACAAAGAAATTGATTTAGCAATAAATACTACACGCTGATTATGTATATTTTATTGTAACGCAAATTGTACAATGGTTTGTTTTTCCCAAATAAATAAAATGAAATAGTTATTTTATTAAGTTTTTGTGACTATTACTAAATGGATTGGAAAATATTTATTTCAATCCATTTAATAATATCGTCCGTCTGTATAACCCGCCGGGACGACCGACACTTCGTCTTCAGTCCTTGGACGCCACTCGGGAACTGCCTTACTCCACCTGCCATCACTGCGCCTTGTCAGGTGCCCTGCTCAACTTGAGTTCCACGATATTGAAGACCGGGAAACAGTAGGTAACCCTAATTGCGAATTTCGTATCCGTTGCTCATAATTTTGTTTATTGTTAATTAAAACGGCAACACCAAAATTACATTAATTAACTTAGAGATTGAATAACTATTAAACAAATCCTCATTTAGAGCATCAATGTCCCCTTGTAAGCAATAAAAAAAGCTGAGTAAGCAATCCGCGACCGTATCAATTTGAACTACTAATTTTAGGTCTTCAGCGTAGAGCAAGCATTTTGCGAACTTAACTTTATTGATAAGATCATTGATCATTATAAGTAAAAGCAGTGGACCAAGTACAGATCCCTGACTCACGCCTGAGCGGATATTGCCTGCGGCCTCGCAGGTAGTACGCAATGAAGGTTAGAAACTCAGACGAGAAACCTAATGCCTCCAATTTCTCAACATAATAAACGTTGCAGTTGAGAATAAGAAAAAATACTTTTTTTTATATCATAAATTCGAAAGTAACTCTGGCTATATGTTACCTTTTAACGTCTACGTCGTTTTGACTACCTCGTTGGTCTAGTGGTCGCAATCGCTACTGCTGAGCATGAGGTCCTGGGTTCGATTCCAAGGTCGGGCAACGTGTTATTGGGTTTTTCTATGTGGAATTTCTCATTTGTGCCCGGTAGATGGCATAGGCTCGCCCCCTATTACATGGGACTTAAGCATAACTGTCGAAATGTGGGTATACTATAGGTACACTTCTGCCCAACCCTTCGGGGAAACAAGGCGTGACGTTATGATGATGATGTTCACGTCTAAACTACGTAACCGATTTCGATAGATGGCATCCTTGGTAGAACATTGGCTACTTTTAGTCTCGGTAGCACGTTCCTGTGGGATAATGTCCGACATTCACGTGGGCAGAAGATTTTATAATATTATAAATGCGAAAGTAAGTTTGTTTGCTTTTTATGCTTTCACGCCAAAACTGTTGAACGGATTTTGGTGAAATTTGGCACACAGATAGACCATGACCTGGGCAAGGATATAGGCTACTTTTCATCCTGAATCGCAGACGAATTCGGGGGCAACAGCTAGTTTGATATAAGTAGTTTCCCAATTTTACAAATAAGTACTTACATTATGTTCTACGTTGTAGAAAGACCTTTCAAAAAATTGTTTTGGACCACAGTGTATGCCAGGACACCCTTTTCTTATAAAGATACGTCAGGAACCCGATAATCTGACAACCAGTCTTGCACGACAACACGATACCTGGTAATGTGTTTCTCGGTAACTGATCTGAAGGCCATTATTCAAATTCGCTATCTCATCTAGATGAGATTTGTTGGCGAATTGAATTTTAACGCAATCAATGTTAAAAACTTGTCAACATTTTCTGTAAAATGATTGTATTTTTGATGATTTAGACTGAGATTATAATGACATGACAACTTTGTTATAAAAATAATTAAATGTACCTCTGGTCTGGTCTTGAATTTGTATGTTGAGGTGTAGGATGAAGCAGGCATCCTCTCTGTGAGAGGGAGTGGACCGTAATCCACCACGCGGGTCCAGTGTGGGTGTGTCTTAGAGATTTAGGTTCTAAGACATGCTGGTTTCCTCGCTATGTTTTCTTTCACTTGCGAAATTGTTATACCTGCCGTTAAGTTATTCGGCGATAAGAAACCTCGTGTCTCAATGTTCAATCAAAATACCGTGTTTATTTGTAAAAGGTAATTTGTATTCGAAGGAAAATTCCACGTTCATTGTTAAACAAGGTATGTGCGTCATAATACACCGAGTTCCGAATTGCTAAAGTTGTTCGCAAATCGTGGATAATTGTATATTTTTTATCAATTAATACAAATAATTTACAAGGTTAAAAGATAAGTTAGATTAAAAATTGCTCATCATGTTATTAATTATTATTTTATATTTGCGTTACTCGCTTTCCATCACAATCTGAATAATTTTGAAGGATATTGCTTCATAATAAGGCTCGTACTGGATATCCTTCCGAGACTAGCTAAATATATATCTCTGGAACTACCGTACGGATTTGAAAAAATATTTTTGTATTTGATAGCCCTATTATTGAGGAAGGCCTATAGTTTATTTAACGTGACGCTATGACCCTTAGGAGCCGAGCGAAAAGTCAGAAAGAACGCTAAGCGAAAACATTGTGATAGGGGTGGCGATGCGATGCGACGGGGTGGCGATGCGATGCGACGAGGAACAAGAAATTTCACGCGGCCGAAGTCGCGGGCAGAAGCTAGTTTCCAATAAACAGCCTTTCTAAGACCGCGTGTTAACAAGCAGTCGCTACAGTCGGTAGACATTATTTTTTACGTTGTACAAAAGTTTTACTAACTCCAAATCAGTTTTGGATAAAATCCGAATCGAAACAAATGTTTTTAAATTAACTACTCGAAAATCTGTGTACGAGATTGTACTTCATCACGTTCAATTTGATTACTTTATGTTTTTCTAAATAGGCAACATTTCCTACTTACAAAATGCATTTTCTTTCATTCAGTTTTTGTAAATACTCATGGATAGTTTTAGAAAATTTATAGAGAGAATGCTGCAGCTGTTTGTATTCTGTAAGTTGAATTTCTACATATTTAATTAAATTCATTTATTCAATCACTGGAAACAAATGCACAGCTTAAACCGCGGCTGTGGGTCTGGCTAGAAACAAGCACGGGTCAATTAAAGAAAATATGTACATTTGGAGATTATAATATCAGATGAATTCATAACCAGTTCTAAAACATAATAGAATTGCAAACTTTTGAATTTTTATCGTACTATTGAGGGTTATCCTACTAATATTATAAACGCGAAAGTTTGTGAGGATGGATGGATGTTTGTTACACTTTCACGCAAAAACTACTGAACGGACTTGGATGAAATTTGGCACACAGATAGTTTTTAACCTGGATTAACACATAGAGTACTTTTTATCCCGATAATCCCACGGGATCAAGATTTATGAACGGGTGAAACCGCGGGGAGCAGCTAGTAGACTATAATACTACTTGGACTCGAGTCTGACTCGGTCTGTTATTACGACGGGCGCATGGCACGTTCTTTCGCGAGTTGTTCCTCGATGGTTTAGAGTTTCGCGAGTTCTAAACTTGCGTTGTGATTTGCGAATCCAAACTAATTCTTCGAACAATCGAAAACTAGGGGTCGATTCCGTTGACTCGAAACAATCGAAAAACATCTCCATTGTTTTGTAGAACGGCGAGACGATGGTTGACTCGAATGTTTATTTTAACGACTCCGATTCTTTCGATTGTTAAAACATGTCGGAATCGCCCATCGCTAAGCTATAGTACTACGTAATGATAACTGCCCGGGGGTTTCAGTAACGTAGCATGCGAAAATCGTATTCTCTTCCCAATTACTTCCCAAGTATTCGCGTGTTAACGTAGCTAGCCGGCTAGAACAACGTGTAACCGCACTTCGGCCTTTAGCCGTAACTTCGCTAGATATACCAAGCAGAGCGTCGCTGTGTTCCGGTTTTAAGGAAACCGGTCTAATTACTGGCTCATGAGACATTTCATCATCACACACATCATCTGGTCAGTCTGGGGTCAATACAAATGTTTTGTACCATTCATATTTTTCCCTATTTGTTTGGTTGGTGTTGGTTTTAATTGTAGCTAGACTATCAAACAAATTAATTTAACTAATGCCCGTAAAATAGGTAGAAACTATTCAATAACCTTCAGAAAATGTCCTGAGTCGGGTTCAGAGGCGTTCCGACTTGCAAGACGCTCCCTTCGCCCCTCGGGACCCCGTTCGTATGGCTAACCGTCTGCAGATTATTCAACTTGTTCAAATTGACCCCAACCTATCCTATTGTAGGCGTCGTCATGCAGCAGTGACCACTTACCGTCGGGTGGACCAAGCGGCTTGCTTGCTATGTAATACAAGATTTAAAAAAAAAAAAATGCTTTAACCTCGATATTTTTCAGACATCCTCTTGCATGCAGCCACCAGTGCCATGGACTATGGTTACGAACGACATTTGGACGACCAAGAATTCATGAATTACGGCAGACAGTCAAAACAGCAGAGGTACGATCAAATTCTATCCAACCTCCATTCTTTATTCATAGAAAGATCTGCGGACAACAAAGACAACAGTAAAGACGTTGATGACTATAACGATTTCAATTATAAACATAATAAAGACGACAAAAAAGGAATTGATGAAGTATTAGCCGAAGTCACAAGTTCTTTAGACAATATTAAAGAAGAACTCATAAAGTTCAACAAGGATGGCGTGTTGACTGTCGTCGCTGCTAAAAATGAAAGACGGTACAAAAGAGATGTTATCAACGATACAGTTACAAACGCAACGGTCACGGAAATAAACGTCACATTAACCACTACTTCTACGGAAAACCCTGTAACATTTATTGATGAAGTTGAAGTGTTACCAGCTAAAAACGATACTGTGGAAACTGAAGATCTGCTGCGTGCAAGTAACGACACTGACACAGCTCTAAGTGGTCGACGAATGATTCCTGTGATGGCACCGCCACCAGAATATGTGACTACTACTTCAAGAGTCAAAGGCAAACTACTTTCGTATCTTGAGGATACTTTCAACGAAGTTGAAAGAAAAATAAAACCGTTAACCAATATCAAAATTGCTTTATCAAACGATGATCATTACAAAATCGGTTACATTATAGCAACTATTGATACTTTAGAAGTTAATTTGAAGAAGGTGAAAGACGATATGAATTTGCATCAACATTTTTGGGAAGATGAGAAGATTTTGAATTTAATTGATAGAATCAAAGCTACTAATACTGTAGCTACAACTTTGATACAATCATTGAAGAAGTATTTACCTAAGAATTAAGTTAGGTTTTGAATTATAATGAGTAATAAAGCTTATTATGAAGAAACTGTCTTTTTTCGGATGGAAAGATTGATGGAGATGTGGAAAGGAATGCGGGAAATAAAGGCCTGCAATATTGACCAACCAGCTGATAAAAGGCACAATAGCGTGCTGGCGCCTACGCTTATATATGGAAGTGAATGTTGGGTGTGGCAAAAGAAGCATGAAAGCAGAAGAAATGCTTTGGAAATGCATTCCTTGCAAAGCATGTGTGGAGTGAATATGAATGATAGGCTGGGTGCGGTTTAAAAAAAGATGTAGTGACAGAAATTGGAAAAAGTATGCTTAGATGGTTATGTCATGTCGAGAGGATGAATGAAAGGAGACTAACAAAGAAATCTACAAGGCAGATGTGTGGACATATATAGAACCTATTTGTGATGTTCTTCTGAAAGGTCAGGTGCGTAGTACTCGCAACCGGCGTGCGTGGATGCAGCAACCTAATTGCGTAACACATTTTCGTAAACCATTACGACTAATCCGTTTCATTTTGACAGTTCAACAACATTCATTGCGTTATTTACATTGTTGAGCAGATTTTTTAGTGGTCGCAAGAGCTACGACTGATGATGGCAACAGGCTCGCGCCCTATTACATGGGACTTAAGCACAACTGGCGAAATGTTGGTGTACTATAGGTTCAGCTCTGCCTTACCCTTCTGGGGTTAGAGGCGTGATGTTATGTTTCTATGAGGAACTGACTGACTGACATTCAACGCACAGCCGGAACAACTGGGACTAGAATCGTGAAATTTTGCACACCGCTTCCTTTTATAATGTAGGGCAGCACTTATAAGGGGTTTTTAGAATTTCGACCTCTAAGGGGGTGAAAAGATAACGCGGGGTACGATAGACTAGAAACTCAGTATTAATATTTTTGACAGAAAATAAACAACATAATGTTTGGGTTTTTTGAAAATGGAACCCTGAAGGGGCTAAAGGCTTAGTAAATTTTTAAGGAGAGTTTTACTTATCGTAAATAATAAACTTCGGCATATTTTTTTTTTTAACTACCTCTCAAAGGCGGTTTGGAGGGTTATTATTATGTAATAACTCGGAACTGGGTATTAATACTTAAGACCGAAAATAAAGTATACCGTGTATCAGGGTTTTTCGAAAATCTATCCAGTAAAGGATGAAAAAGGGGGACAGTTTCTATGAAAAATATCATATTCTTTTAAACTACAACCCAGAAACTATGCCAGTATATTTATGTACTTAAATAAATAATCGAAATCATAATCATTAACAGGGGTGGTGAAATTCGTAGGAGAAAGTGTGGAATCCACGCAAAAGAAGGCTCAGGCGAAGTGTTGGCTGACTGACACATCAGAACTTTTGCACATTTCAACAAACTACTATGTGGCTTTAAACGGGTTGCGGGGTGTTGAACTTTGTAGGGGAAAATACGAAATGCACGAGAACGAAGTGCTAGTCACTACCTAAATATTATAAACATAGGCCGTATCTTCTTCTGACTGTCTGTCTGAACGCGTTAAACTCAAAAACTACCGAACGGTTTCCAACAACGGACACAAAAATGTTATGTCACCTCAGTACATTACACCCCATTTCTATTTTTCTTCTCCCGCTCTGGGTGGAGCGGGAGAAGTCATTTGATGATTTTCCAACCAAAAAAAAATAAAAAATAGGTAAAAATGAAATAAAAAGCAAACACATTTTAAATCAAAGTCGTTATTTTTAAATTATCAGTCTATCATTTAACAACTTGAAGCCTCAAAAAAAAAAGCCTTAATAAAATAATAACCTAATGTTTGTACTTAATATTAATTTAAGTAAATCTGTACCTACTTTTAAAAATTACGAAGTTTTTTCAGTTTTAATATTTTAAACTAGGTACTTAACTAGGTCCCGGTTTTTTCCAATAAGATTTTTCAGTTTCAGCCCCTTGATTTGAGCATTAATAAGAAATTATCATTTTTTAAAGAAAATTTCTTAAGAATGACGAGAAAATTAACTTAAAACTAATAAATAGAATTAAAAAGTAATAACTAAAAATTAAAATCTTAAAACTTAACAATTACATACCAACATAACGATGCTAACAAAAATGTTGCTAGTCTAATAAAAGTTCTACTAATTTAGTAGTTTTATGTAACAACACTTCATTCGGGATATGTCGTTATATTACTGGCTTAGTTTACTGGGAAATTCGTTCATTAAACTGGGTTTTTAACTTATGAAACTTATTCAATTTTACTAATTCTGCGACTTCCTATTATCATCCTCTGTTAGACGCTGAAGGTTTTCGGTGCGATTGAAGAATTGTGTCAATAACTACCGTGGCAGCATTCACCTTACTGCATCTGTGGAAATATTTTTGTAAAATTAAATGTTTAAAATGAAGATGACATATTATTCAAATAAATTATGAACTCCTTCAAGTACTACTCGTAACATCAGGGATAAACTTAATTTAGACTTTTGCCATCTTTTTATCTCTGATTAAAACAGAAAGAGGCGAAAGTAAATAAGTGCTGTTAAATGCCACGTTTTCTCGCTTCGTCTGTTAGTAAAATATAGTACAGTCCACGAAGCCTAAGCTAAGCTTTGCATTTCCAGTCTAATAGATAAGACTTACCTAGGAAACATTTCATTGCACTTAAGCTCAGTCCAGCCAGTCAGTACTTCGTATAGCATTGTATCAAGCGCCTTGTTGGCTGCAAGCTCACCTGTCAGCATTCGTAGAGCCACGCTGAAATAGCAGGAGAAATGTTAATTTCAAATAAGTCGTAAAAGGTGTATGAACGGGTCCACCGACTCGTTGGTCCAGTGTTCGCAAAATTACAACTACGACTACAGAGCTATAGTAGAAAGGTTTAGGTAGTTAATCTTGATGTGAATTTTTAGTTTTTACACAAGCACATATTAAACAAATAAACTACTGCTTAATCTTTTGGTTCAATTGATTAAGTAATCATTATTGTTGTATTTACATTGGTTCTTAATAGCATTTTTTTTAAGAGGTAGACACACCAAGATTGTTTTCCTTTATTTAACTTTCTAAACTTTTCTAGTATAGGTCTAATATATTTGGGTTCTTCCATCAGGAAATACTTTCTCCGTAACAGCTCGGAGTCTGGTATTCATGCACAGTTCACTATCTTTTACATAGGGCTTAAACATAACTGGCCGATGAGGGTGTACCATGCTAGCCAAGCACGCAGGAGAAACTACAATGCCCAAGTGCGTGCAAACACAGATACACTTCCTGCATGTCAATTCTGTAAAAATCTCACCGTGAAGACTTGCGTGGAGTGAGCTGTCAGTGTCATCCCGGCTTGGTCAATCCTTAGCATCAGTGGCTCTGACAGCTCACTTTACGCTCACTTCACCTAAGTTTTCACTGTGAGATGGCTACAGAATAGCACTACTGTTCCCTCACTCTCATAGTCCGATGGGTCGGCAATCCGACAAGACCTTTGGATGGCTTTACGAACTTTCTGAGGCATCTTTCTGCTAACCCTTTCGAGGGAATACAGGCGTTACGTTGTGTTTAGGTATCTAACAGAATATAAATGGCACAGCGGCACTTACCAAGCCGAGATGTTGGGCAATGAATTACAATACTTGACTAATGGGGTTGTCGCAATACAGCTGCCAGATAAAACAGCCGTAAAATCGAATCATGCTTGGACACTGATGTTTACTATGAAATAAATAAAATACCTACCCATTAATTCTTGCCATTGTACCATAAGGTGGGTTTAACTTAGTAGTAGCTACGAGATTTCTACAATACAGCAACCAGACACAATCCAACTCTGTGTAAAAACTACCATTGTTGGCAACACCATGCGTGCTATCAAATGACGTTTGTAAGTGATTTAGTGCGTGTGTGTTGGCATCAAGATTGCGGGACAGTTGGTTCTGTATGTTGGCAGCTTGCACTTCTTTATTTGAGATTTGATTGAGGATGTTTCTGTAAAATAAATCAATTATTATTTATGTTAAGTGTTATAAATTTGAGGATCATTAATTCGCAGGCCTCGGCCATCGGTTTCCAACAGGCGAGACCGACGTCTAGAGCGGTCTAGAGCTACATTTATTAATTTTTAGTTAAATTAATAAAATAAATGGAAAATGAAACTTACTTAGTATTCTTGTAAGCCCTTCCAAGATGTATGGCAGCGCGCGCAGTACTCATGCCGACTTCCATAATGTTTTCTAGTAGATTCTTCCCGAGATCTATATCATCTTGGCGAGGGTTTAAGCGTTTTCTGAAAGGATATTAAAAACTATACTGAAAATGTCTAAGGGGCGTTAGACATGTACAGTTTTGCTTCAGCACAAAATTACTAATTTTTTTTTTCTGTATAGATTGTTCGCAATAGCGATTTCTGAGTTTTTTCAATCAGGATTTTAACATTTGCAGCTTGGACTCTAGTTTGATGTTATGTGGAATAAAACACATATACTGGGTGTCCCGTAAATCGACGTCAAGCCAGAATCGGCTGATAGGTTTGTCGTATTAACTAATAGAAAAATAAAAAAAAACACCGGGTTGCACTCCGGGAGTGCCGGCAGAAGTGAAAACTTGAATTTTAAAGTTGTGCATTTTTGATATTTTGGTATGGTTAGGGAATAATTTCGCACGAATTGCTTTACTTATCAGTATAAAAGTACTATCATTTATGTGGTAGAATACAATATTTATTTATTACGCTATCGTACACAAACATGACATATAATATTACATTAAAAAGATTATCTCTCAGAAAAATCAATCAATAAAAATTAAAAACCAACAATCATCCGTTTTACGAATTTTCAATTAGGTCACGTGTCCTGACGCGAGTTTAACATTTTTTACCCATTACAAAAAAAGTGTACAACGCCGCTTAAGAAGTTTTCACTTCAAAAAGGACGGGCGTTTATTGAAAAAAAAAAAAAAAATCTACTGCCTGTGACAGTCTTTTAACTCATGTTGGTACAAATTTTAACTTGATTTATTAAATTATTAAAAAAGTTTTTTTTTTAATATTTGTCTGTTAACTAATGTAATAATTAATGTATGTTTAATGTATGTGACCTATCATCACCCGACTTCGGCTTGAATTCGACTCACTGGACACCCTGTTTACCGGATTATTATATTACGATCTTGAAAATATTAGATTACAATAGGTGAACGGAGTAGAAGCATATTATGACATAGTATTTTTTTATTTTTCCAATAACAAGCAAAGCAATTGACCTAGCAATAAACACTTGAAAGGAAAGTACTGAAATGGGGATAATGACAATTTTTCTTTTTTTCTTTAAAATATATTTGTTTATAAACAATGCAAACAATATTATGAGAAGTGTAAAAGCTAAAAAAATTGCGAAGTTATAGACGTTTTAAATAACTGTTAGAAAAAGACAGCACTATCCTAGAAGTGACGTCACAACAGTGTAACTCCATACTAGCGCCACATATTGCCCGTATCGTGCGACAAGGACGGGAATATTCCCCCCCAAAAACTTTGAAAGCGTGTCGCCTCTTCATATTTCCATCGATTTTACAGATTTTTTCGGTAGCCTCATTTCAGTATTGCCTTCTTTGAAATTACGTTATTTGTTGGAACATTTCTAACATTAGTCATCAGTAATATTTTATTACATGGAAATAAAATATTACTGATGAAATGTGGGAGTACTATTATAATTCATCTCTTGGAACCTTCAAAGATTACAGTCGTGATGTTATGATATATGTAACTACATTACAACTATTTACTTAAGTGTCCGTCGGCAATCATGTCGTGCCTGCGACTTTAGCAGCTTTCCTCCCATTTTTGAAATAAATAGTATTAACAACTCTATATACTTTTTCAGTCGATTGAGTGCGTCCGGTCTGAAGCCAGTGCAAAGGGCTACTGATGGAAATCTGACGACTAAAGAAACACGAAGTTTGCCGAAGGACATTATGTAAATAGCTGTACAGGTTGTATGTACTGTACATAAGAGTGTTTCTAAGGGTGGACTTCACCAATGAAACTGAACGCGATCAACACATAAACTACGTTTAAGAACTATTACTGTTTTTTTTTCTATGTAATATTGACACTGACAGCTCTTGAAAACGTTTAGATGTTCGAACGCTTGGTGAAATCGGCACTTACAAGAACAGGGATCCATCGTGTGCTACTTCATTTTGTTTTGTCTCCACCTTGCTAGGGTTCAGGAAAAGCGCGTTGAACGCAAACACATCCGGGTCTTTCATCATTTTTGTTCTGGCTAACTCCTGCAAAATCAATCACAGAATTATTACAGGGTGGGTAAAATGGCGTCGGCAACAATCTGTAACTCGCGCATAATTATCATATCTTGCCTAGCTTTTTTTATAAAAAATCGAGGTCAGCTTCCTGTCTTACTAGAAGCAGCTGAACACCTATTTATTTTAGATGTCTGACCTTAACACGATAACATTTCCCTTACTCTAAAGGGGAGGATACATTGATACATTCATACAATACCAAAGAACAGATTTTATCTAATCTGTGTCTAAAACAATAGACATGCGGGTTGTCTTGAATGAATCAGAAGTTTGGGATGCAAAAAGTATTAATGAGTGATAATGCTAAGAGGAATGTGTGCTGGTGTGAGTATAGAATGAGAAAAGAGTAAGTATATTATCAAATGCTACAGATCGTGAAGTTGGAAATCGGTTGTCATGTTATGAGCATATGAAGCAGAGAAATGAGGTACATGTCGTGAGGAATGATTTGAGTAGAACAATGTGGATGATTATAGAAACAGGGGCAGACCCTCGAAACTATGGATACATTGTGTGAATGATGAAATGGCTACAAAAGAGTTGATTACTAAGATGACGCCGAAAAGAGATGTATTAACGAAGACATTCTGCACCGAAAATTTGTTTATTTGTAAGTTTAAATGTAGGGTGTAATCTCCGAATCTGCAGGTCGGATTGGAAAAATAATTTTTGCTGTTGGTAGCCCAATTCTTGAGGATGGCTATAGGCTATTTAACATCGGCACGGGGTGAATGGAAGAAGAAAAATCTAGTAAATTGGTATACGGGCAGGGAGGATGATAATCTAACTGAGGTCCGAGTCCCGGTAGTGAAAACTTTATAGGCTGAATATTAGTCTTGTGTAGTTCATGAACGATGAACGAATAGGAAACGTATCTTCGGACATTGTAAACCGCGCGATCGTTTATGCGAACGAGAACGAGAAATGATAAACAGTCACTGATTGTTCGACAGATACGTTCGATGTCTGTGAATGAGAATGATAGAGAATAGCCGACGAATGACAATGCTTACCGAACCCGACCGACCGAATCTGCAAGAATGAGATGAGATGCTGACCACCGAGAGCGAAGACCGAATAGAGCTATTAGAACTAATAGAATGAACTAGTTCACTGTCCGAAATGAACTAGTACGGAGCGATCTTAAAAATCACCGAGCAGGCACAAGACTACTGAATATTGCATAAGTGCCTCGGAAGGTCCCGGCTGTCATTCGTGGATCTTTGACAGTCGTTACGGGTCGTCAGAAACCCGAAAGTCTGACAACCAGTCATACCAAGAAGTATGGTACTCAGTTACAGTCCGCGAGGCCTAAGCTGAGCTTTGTATTTGTGTGTACGGACTGTAGTACTAAATTGTATAGGTCAGGTAGGCAGTCGCTGCATGTAAAATACCAGTATTCAGAATGGAAGCAAACCCAAAAAATTGTTGGAAAAAGTTCATGTCTTATAAGAGCTTTAAGCCACATACCTGATTCTCCCACGCCATCAACTGAATGTTATGCAACAACATCACATCTAGCGTCAAGATACCAAACGACAACAAATCAGTGCTATTTGTGACTATAACCTTCCTACTGCTGTTAAAATGCGTATAATTATCTCCGAAGTACATATCTCTAAGCTTATGCATCACTATGGTCACATTGCCTTCGACTAGGCTGTCGTTGAGTGCTTTCAGAAGGCTTCCGAAGTCGTTGTCGCTTTTAGTTTCATTGATTGAAAGATCAGGGTCGGATGAGACCCATTCGTGTAGCTCTTGGACTTTTTCAATGAGGTAACTCGTCATTGTGTTGCTTTGCATGTAATCGTCGTAGAGGTTCTCGTCGTTGTAGAAATAGTCGTCTTTAGCTGTGAGAAATAAAGTTGTGGTTATTGGTTTAATTAGTAATAATGTTATGATGTTAACATTGATCAGGCAGGGGACATAGTTCTTCCATTGTTGGTAACCAATCCACTATAGCCACCCAAACCCATGGCCCATTATGTTTTGTTCCCGTTGTAGGCGAACGAACATTCCGGCTTTCATTCATCTCCCGTACGTACCCACTTCTCCATGTCCTGCAATAGTCCGGCACCAACCGCGGGTTGAACTTGGGTGCATTTGCATAATCTCGCAGAAGGAGGCTGCGGAAAGGGAAAGAGAGATCTCGTCCACTCTAACTATCCGCAGCAGGCGCACCAGGCAGAGGGCGTTCCTTCTTCCAGCCCCCCTAAATGGGTCCAGAGAGCGGACTCGGGGACGTCCGCCGCCCCCCATACATGAGGACCCGAGGTGGCGGCGCGCAGTGTTCCACGCGCACCCCTAGCAGACGTTGCGGGGGGAGTCAAACACCTCACTCCCCCACAACTGCCTGCCGAGGCGGGCCGGCACCAGTCGGGGTTGCGGAAGAATCATATGTTCCCGCGACCCCGACGTAGGTGTGAGATGGAACACCGGGGTGGTTTTTAGTCAGTAAGAGTCTGAAAGACCCTTCCGCCCGCGGACATCCATGAGGATTTTCCCCTCCGGAACAAATAAAAAAATGGGTGCACTTGCATAGTGCATAGAGGGATAACAGTCGGTTGGTGCCTCAACACTTTAAATTGTCTAATGGACCTCTGCTAGATGGCTGCGGCAACACGTACGCCTTCCAAAGGTCCAGGACCTTTGGAAGGCGTACGGTCCCGAGATATGTCAAAATAAATGTTATTTTTAAGTTGCAAGGGGTTCTGAGTCAGGTAGGGAAAGGTTTTCGTAAAGGTTGGTTGCCAAAGCTTGTCTGAAAATAACGCTTTTGGATATAAAACCTCTTTTTGTGACGCCCTATTTAACTCGCAGAAACACAATGATAGAATACTCTTATAATAATAAATGACTGAGTAAGTATTGTAATGGAGAGTATTCTATAATTACTACGGTATCTAGGAGGGTTTTCAATTTATCATATTTCTCAGTATCAGTTACGACTTTATACCCGGTTGATGATATTATACCTATAAGCCACCACCATTATAAGTGTCGAGCACAAATTCGGACTCCTCCGGCGTACCACTGAGAAATTCCTATTGGCTATCCAATCCAAAAGTGCACTTTTCCCGACCTAGGAATTGAACCCAGACCCTACGGCTACTTGGGACCACTAAACCAACCAGGAAGTCTCTTAAAACTCATACGCACCATCCATATATCCGTAAGGAATTTCCAAATCCATGTTCTTCCCAAATCCGGGCAAAATTGGCTTAAAATTCGGAACGTAATCTTCAACTATTTCCATCTTACTATCATTTGCTTCAACTTTTTCTACCACAGCGTCTTCATGGGGAGTTTCTTTTGTGTTAAAACCTCTTTTTTCCTGAACAATTTCAATGACAGCTTTATCTTTTTTCTTAATATTCCTCTCCTCATGTGGTATTTCGTCGTGTACTGGATGTATTTGCGTTTTAGAGATCAAATTCTTGTGTTCTCTGTTTGCGACAATGTTTTTGAAGATGGATAGTTTTTCTAGAATTGCGTTTTCTTCCGTTTCGTCTGAGTCTGGGGTGAATTCTGTGGTTTTTGGATACTGTGGTGAGTGGATGGGTTCCTGGAAAGAAAAAATAATATATATCATCAGCATAATCAAGCATTCATAAAGAGAAATAATTATTTGGTTTTATATGAAAAAATGGGTAGTTTTAATTGGGTTGTAACAAGATGCTTCAATTATCAATTGAGATATTCAATTCAGGCCCGATTTAAGCCTCTCTCTTTCTGAACGAATCACGTCCATGTGTCTCTAGGTTTGTTTTATATTTTACTCCAGCCTGCCAAGATGGGACAAAGGCCGGTTTTTATTAATTATAGGTCACGTGGCCAGCAGATAGAAAAACAACTGAACATTTGGAACAAAACTATTGAAACATTTTCATAACGCCAATAACGCGTCTATGCGCAATGCAATCCTGGCAATGATCACGGGCAAGTTGGGCTGCCCTTATGTTCGGCATGGATGTGGCAGGCAGGCATGTTGCTGTTCCAATGCCGGTTAGAAAATTGTAATTATTGTTTTATTTTTTCTATTTTGATAACCCGTAATGTAATATTTTTCTGTATTTGCCCGGGTATGATATTTGAAATTGTGTGCCTATAATTGTGTAGTATTGTTTCTTGATGATTAATAAATACTAATAATAATAACGTCACTCGTGGACACTATTTGTTATAACCGTATCACGATGTAGATTCTGCAAAAATCTCACCGTGAAGACTTGCGTGGAGTGAGCAGTCAGTGTCATCCCGTCTTGGTCAATCCCTAGCATCAGTGGCACTGACAGCTCACTCCACACTCACTTCATCTACGTATTCACGGTGAGATGGTTACAGAATAGCACTACTGACTGTAGGTCATAGAATAACAAATCAATAATCACCGGTGATTGATACATTTCTCGCGTGGTGAAGGCGTCAGAGGTTCCCCACTTGGTGATGACGACGGTGGCAAGCACCAGAGCGGCGCAGACGGCGAAGCACGAGGCGCTGGCTATGATCCACACCTTTAGAGGTACCTGGAAATTTAATTTAAACCGTTTTACATTTATGTTGCACCCAATAAAAACACCCATTCTAATATCTCGTGTCGTTTTTAATTTTAACTTTTTAGTTTTGGTACCTTTCCCACACAAATTCGTTTAAATGATAATTATATGATAAATGATTTATTTTCTGTAAATAACATAACATATCATCACGCCTTGCTTCCCCGAAGGGTTGGGCAGAGGTGTACCTATGGTACACTCACATTTCGCCAGATATGTTTTCAGTAGTATTTTCTGTAAATAGGTTTGTACAAACACTTTTACACGACAATAATATTTTAAAAACTAGATGAGACTGAGAAGAAAGGCCGAAACAAACTCAGAGGTCACAGTCTCTTTTAAAGTCCAGACATAATCTTGGTCAGGTCATGTGAAGACCATGTAGATTGATGTCTGAAATGGTCTTTTGAGGAAAGAACCACACAGAATGAGTGGACCCGTCCAGTCAGTGCACGCATTTGTCAATCATCGTGCAGCTCAACTCAGAACTAAGGAGCTCAACGATTCGACGAACAATACAAAAGAAAGGACATTTGGGTAGGCCGCGTAAAGTACTCAAACAGCCAGACCATCCTTAAAAGAAAAAAAGAAAAATACAATGACCCACATAGTCCTCACATACAAAAAATTAAAACAATATTATACTTTAAACAGTAAATATATTTATGTCGTTTATCTAAAAAGGTACGAATATATAAAAATCAAAAATTCAAGTAAAATAGCAAATTAAACATCAACAATATCTGTGTAAACTTATTGGAGCAGCTCAATCCCAAGCCTTCTTGTCCTCAATATAGCCTTTGACAGTATAATAGGCATTCTGGCCTGGTTTACCTTCACTTGCTATGTAAATGTGACAGGAAGTTATTATAACATCATCAACATAGGTACAGTAAGTGGAAAAAAAATACGCATTATTGAAGCTAACTCAAAAACCACAACATATCAGAACTTGATCAAAATTATATGGGGCGTTTCGATAGAAGGTGTACCCTTCCAAATAAAAGAAGATCTTTTCAAATCGGTTTTTAAATGGCGAAGTTCTGATGGAACAAACATTTAAAAAAAATACAACCATATTGAGAACGGACCAACGAATTGAAGTCGGTTTATTAAAACAGACAACGCACCGCCTAACCCATTAGGTATATTATATTTGAAAATTATAAAATACACGCTGACGAAATCGCGGGCAACAGCCAGTTATTTTACAAAGAGAAGGATTACAGCGTCCAGCATGACTGTAAAAATATCACCGTGAAGACTTGCGTGAAGTGAGCTGCCAGTGTCATCCCGGATTGGTCAATCCCTAGCATCAGTGACACTGACAGCTCACTCCACTCAATGCACCTAAGGTTTCACGGTGAGATGGTTACAGAATAGCACTACTGGTTTCGAGCCCCAGGTCGGGCAAATTGTTGTTGGGTTTGTTCATCAGAAATTTCTCAGTAGGCCCGGAGACTGGATTAGTCTCGGTTGATGGCAATAATAGGCTCGCCTCCTATTACATGGGACTTTAACATAACTGGCGAAATGTGGTGCATAATCAGCCTATAATACGAGTATCCCCACTGCTGAGTCACAGGTCTCCTTTCGTTGAAAGGGAGTGGGTCCAGGGCGGGTTGGTAGATGTCAAATGTCTTCGATATTTGGTTCTAGAACACGCCGGTTTCCTCGCGCTGTTTTCATTCACCGTTTTGAGAGCAGTGGTGATGAAATAACTTACAAAAATTAAGCGCATGCCTGGGTTCGCTCCTCTGTCTGACACTTATTTATTTATTTAAATTTAAACTTTTCGAACCCAAAGGCGGATTTAATGCCTTAGACATTCTCTACCAGTCAACGCAGATGGCAGGTGCTTTAGTTGAAGGGAACAATGATGGAGAAAAAACACTCAAAAAAATAAATATAAATTGTGATGTAAAATAGATATTTGTGTAACCTAAAATACACACACATAAATATAAAAAAAATATACTTACAATATATTTATAAATATACACAAATTTAATGGTGAAAGGTGTTGAGACGACTCTACGCCATTTGTTATGAAAATAACGCTGCAACTTCCGCTTAAATGCATACCGACTGGTGACCGTCCTGATATCAAGAGGAAGAGCATCCCAAAGAAGAAAGGACTGAATATGAAAGGAAGAATGAACAAAGTCTGAAGTATGAGAAGGACAGAGCAGGAGAAGATTGTTGGAAGAACGCAGTTTCTTAGCGTGACACTTCAGCGTTTTCTAAAGAAATGTTTACGTGCAATGGCCTGTTCCGTGCATACGTTTCGATTGCCACAAATTTGCATGATCACTATCGTGTTGTAAGATTTGTGTCTGCACGCGATGTACAGGAGAAATTGTTAATGTATGGCAAAATTAACTTAAGAAAGAGTTCTAGAAGTTTACCACACTCTGATAAACGCAAACATAAAGCAATTATTATATTATAGTACACCCATACTGTGTAGAGAACAGTGGTGGCCTAGTGGTAACAGCCCCGACTTACGAGTTGTAAGTAGTGGGTTCAAACGCAGGCAGGCACTTTACTTTGTGTAAATAATTTCATCACCACTGCTTTCAAAGCGGTGAAGGAAAATATCCAAGGGCCCACGTGGTGGATTATGGCCCTCTCCCTCTCACAGAGAGGAGGCCTGTGTCCAGCAGTGGGAACATTATAGGCTGGTTAAGACTTTAATAGTCTTAATACCAACAATGTAGATGAAAACCGGCCAAGTGCGTGGCACCAACACAATCAAACCAGAACACAGTGTAATGGTTAGCGAGACAAGTCCCATATTTATAAGCTTATTTACCTACATTTTAAACATTGATTGTCACTGAGATGTGGTTGAGACTTGGATTCCAACGTTTTTATTAGACCGCGCAACAGCAAAGACAGAGTTATGTTTTTTCATGCAAATCTAAATCTTTGATACCTCGAAGTATCCCAAAGAGTACTATAATTATACGGGTAATGTATCCGAACGGCTGGATGGATTTAAATAAAATGGTTTACACTGGCAACAATGGCTAAGGCCGCTTGCCACAATCAAAAAGAAGAAGAAGAGGTGTCAATGAACTCGTCTGGCTCGCCGATGCGCGATGGTTCTATGGTTTAGTTTATATAAAATCTAAATGACGGATTTAAGACATCAATAAGTAGTTTCTTGAAAAAAGTGAGCTTGTATTGAGCAGATTGAGCTTCGTATTTGCAGTTGGGTTTATAGTACCCCGCGAAATTCAAATTTTCTTAAGTTGCGGAGTTTCCAATTTGCAGGCCAGGTTTTATGTTGATCAAAATATAATTCGCGACCGTAACAAATTAATACGTATTTACAAAATGACTATTTAATTAAGTCATGCATGACATTTGAGGTCATATCTAAATTTCGCTTTTTAAACGCGTACCTTGAAGAGATGCCATCATGAAACCACGTAAAAGTTACAAGATAGTCAAAAGATAAATAAGGCTTATTGGTTTTTAGGGCATTTTGAGAACACATTATAATATTTCGTTATTATATTTAATATATATATGTTACAATTAAAACCCGTTTTTAGATTGAACGCGTTTTCCTATATCTTTTAAATAAATATTTTTAAAGTATATCTTGTTTTCAATACCAAATTAGTTTCTCTAGTGCTAGTTTTAACTGAAGCTCGGAGTTACAACTAGTTTTATCTGAAAATCAAATATTTCAGTGGTAAATTCTAGTTTTGACTAAGTATTTCTTGTTTTAACAAAGGTGTAATTTAGGTAAAACTAGTTTTAACTAGGGAAAACGCGTTCTAGCTAAAAACGGGTTTTAACTGTAACATATACCTACAAAATCTAGCAGAGGCCCTAGTGTGAGTTTACCGTACCATCTCGACTTTACGCTTCGACCGCGTTCGGCGCTCCGAATGGCCCTTGGCAATCAAAGCGCCACCTTCGATTGGTGAAAGGCCAATCGGAGCGCTGAACGTGGTCGATGCTTAAAGTCGAGATGGTTTAAAAAAACTCACACTAGGGTCTCAGTTTCTTTAAGCGCTTGCACCGGTCGGCCAGTGCCCGCCGCGACGCACACGCTAAGGCCTTCTTGAAGTGCGGTGTGCCGTGTGTCTTGCACATCGCACCACAAGAAGGCACTCTAAAATCATTTCCACCCAAGCTCCGCTACGTGCTAAACAAACGCACATTTATTACTGATGCGTTCGCATCAGTATCCCACTGCATGACTCCTCTTTGGGTCTGACTGTTCGTGCGACGACACTGCCCCAATTTCGCCGCTCGATTTTATGGCTAGAAGTGCGCGCAAAATAAGTTTGCGCGCGGCCGAAATAATAGTTTTATATATAGTACAATATATATACAGTACAATATCAACAGTGTGCTGTGTTCCGTGTTTTCCAAAGTAATCGCCCCAATTATGCCGCAGCCGAAAGTGATTAAAAGTCTTGAAGGTCGAACACGCGCGCAGACATATCTTGCCCGCACTCTACTCTAGAAACCATTGGAATTCAAATCACATTCTAGCATTCTAGTTTTGAGTGTTCTATTGAATTTGAAATTTTGATTAAATTGAATTTTCTTTTACGGGCTTACTAATAAGAGACAGATATTGGCCGGAAAGTCGCTTTGTCTCTTTCTAGAGAGTGATCACTTTTGTGAGGCTAACGCTCAGTCCATTCTCTGTCTACGGGCACAACCACTGGCACAACTCATCAGCAATTAACTTTTTCTCAACTCACGGTAGTTTTATCCGGAACTCGGTGTATGACGGTTGGTCTCGGCGGCAGCGGTCGGCGCGCATTCGGAATGCGCTCGGGCACGCTCGGGTACGTTCGGCTCCAGTCGGTAGTCATCGTGGCACGACTGTCACACGATGTTGATGATGGCGGCCGCTTCTCGAATTCGTATTGAAACATTTTCTGCAACAAAAGACGAAAATTTATTTTTGAAAAACTGGGTTCTTGGGGTTCGACAGCTGGTCAAGCAAGGTGTTAAGATTGGGTTGTTTACCAGGAATTACTCAGTCCGGAGTCTACATTTGAACTCTGGTTGAGCGAAGGTTTGTATACACCTCTGTTTGTTTCAACCCTACTCTTTCGGCGGTAGAATGGGAGGCAATCCATCATGGAAGTGGTCACCGCCACCTATATACGTCTACAACACCAGAGGAATCGCAATGTGAGCCTTTAAGAGTGCGTTTCAATGCGGAGATGAGCAAAAATGAGCGGGCAGAGCTGCAAAAAAGAGGTGTGTCTCTCTACTGAGGTGGATATGAGTGGTTGGAATGTATCATGTGTCTGTAATTACTACGGTATCTATACCGTTCAAACTGGTGGAGTAAATGCGTAACACACAAGCGGAGACGGATTTATTACGCAAGGACAGGAACGACCTGCGCCTGGTGACGGGGACTAGTCTTGTGCCTGCTCGGTCATTTTTAAGATCGCTCCGTACTAGTTCATTTCGGACAGTGAACTAGTTCATTCTATTAGTTCTAATAGCTCTATTCGGTCTTCGCTCTCGGTGGTCAGCATGTGATCTCATTCTTGCAGATTCGGTCGGTCGGGTTCGGTTAGCATCGTCATTTATCGGCTAGTCTCTCTCGTTCTCATTCACAGACGTCGAACGTATCTGTCAAAAAATCAGTGACTGTTTATCATTTCTCGTTCTCGTTCGCACAAACGATCGCGAGGTTTACAATGTCCGAGATCGAAAAGACCTATTAGACCTAATAGACCGATTACGAGTCAGCGTTCGGAAACGTTTCATTTAGTACAGTGCGAAGATACGTTTCCTATTCGTTCATCGTTCATGAACTACACAAGACTAACGGGGACCATCACGGCTCGGTTAACAAACACTTCCACACAATAGGCATAACGGACAGTCTTCTATGCAGGGCTTGCATGGAGGCTGAGGCAACCGTTACGTATGTGCTCTTTGAATGACCAGGCGTCACCCAGATTAGGACAGAAACTCTCGGGGCACCCAGATCTTACACTTGACGAAGCCGATAGTCACATGTACTCCCCGCCATTGGAATGGTTTTTTTTTGTACTGGACTATAACTGGAAACCTTCTGATTTCAGAGATATTGAATGACTTAATTCCAACTTACTTAATATAACACAATATAATACCACCATGACCCCTGTACAGTTGCATGCACCCATAGGCACAATCTTTTGCGTGCGTTATGTTGCGCACTACCGCAAACAGCAAACTTACAACAGTTTTTTTTTTTTTTTATTCTTTTCGGGAAACTTACAGCTTACTTATAGAGTGCCCTTAGATGATACAAAATTGAAGGTAAACAATTGCTTTTCCGACAGATGCTTAAGCTGAGATTATTGAATATATCCAAATCATGTTCACCGGACAGTTTATAAAAAATCCGCTCGCCCGGAGTAGAAACGAATTCTGCTTGTACGCGGACTTGGAATGAGGGATATGTAACAAGCTAGGTTTACGAAACATTTGCAGTGTGTAACTAATCCTATACTGCCTAACAATCTATATAATATCAATGTGTTAAATGTTACTTAGATGGCGTACAGATGGCGTAGTTGATGGCTATGTGATGGGTATTTTCGCATCCTATATACTCTTAACAGACCAGAGGGCCTAGACAAATGGCATTCGCTTCGGAGCGACTCTATTTCTACAATCGCTATCGCTTCACTATGATACTACGCTATGACCTATGATCACGTGACATTTCTATAGCTTATGTCAACCCCGTAACCCCGTAAAGTTCCACCTGAAGCCTAATCTCACTAAGTGCGGAAACAAAACCCTCTAATATAACATAACATAAAACTGCGTAATGGCTCCCACAAACAGGAGATACACAACAGCGCGACACAAAGGCACCGCTCGTCGCGCGACAAGAGGTGCCTTTGTGTTGCGCTGTCGCATTGCGCCTGTGTGTATGACCCTTAACACAGTAACAGTAGCAACGGCTTTCATTTTGACAGTTCAACAACATTCATTGCGTTATTTACTTTGGTGAGCAAGAGTGAGAAATTTTTCGAACATACAAAGCAATGAAAGAAATTAAGAATAATGTTTATTTGGACACAGTTCGTGAGACACAAAATATCAATTACAAAATAAAAGTGAAAATAACAACAACAACAGTGTACAATGGATTAGTAATATCCTTCAAAATGATTCAACTTGTGATTGATAGTGTGCTGAACAAGGCTGTTTTACGGTAAAAATAGACGTATGTCAGGTGGCAGGTAATTAGTAGCCAACGTGGTTTATTAGTTTGTAGTTTTATTTACGCTTACTTGTTTGTCACTCTTTTATAACATTAGATTCTTTTACTTTTTAACCGAGTTCAAAAAAAAGAAGAGGTTCTTAACTCCGTTGTATTTTTTTAAATGTTTGTTATCTCAGCTCCGTAATTTATAAACCGATTTGAAAAAATCATCTTTTGGTTGAAAGGTTCTACTTATCGATTGGTCCCATATAAATGGCTAGAAATTCGCCCGCGACTTCGTCCGCGTGGAGTTCGAAAAAAAAAAATTTTTGCCTATTTTATTTATTTATTCAAGTAACAATAGACTCATACAAATTATTATTTAAACACAATTTCAATTACAATTTCATACAGACACACAAAACATTAAATGCAACTCATTCATTCACAAAATATTATTATTATTGGTCAGTAAAATTAAATCAAATTAATCAATAATTATAATTTCCTAACCGGCATTGGAACAGCAACATGCCTGCCACAGCAATGCCGGACATAAGGTCAGTCCAGCCTGTCGGCGATCATTGCCGGGCTAGCATCGGGGCTGGCCCGCACCCGCCGCACCAGGGACGCACTCCGCTTGCGCATAGAAGCTTGGAAACAATCAGTGCGTGCCATTGCGAACATCCCTGATGCGCTACAGAAACGGGGCAGCCCAAACACCGCCCGGAACGCGTTATTGTACTGTATGTTCATCAGACATAATTTCGGCTTCTAAAGGTAAAACAATTTTTCAAATCGGTCCAGTAGTTTCGGAGCCCATTCAATACAAACAAAAAATCTAATATTTCTTCTTTATAATTTTAGTATTGACAATGCCCAGAAACTCTATAGAATGTTGCCCCACTCAAATCAAAAAGTAATTTACAAGCCTGCACTGCGCAGCATCATATAGCTTATTTATTACTGTTAACGAAACATCTTAAAACAATTATGACATTGAATATTAGGCAGTTTATAATCCATTAAAGCGATTTAAACAACACGTTACGTTACGTATTATCATAATTATTATAATCGTAATAAGAGTTTTTATTTTACAGGTATTTAAAACTTTTTTTCTTTTACAAACAAAAAGTGAAACATAAAAACTACATTACAAAAAAAAAAAACAACCGACTTCCGAAATTAAAGTTATATTTCACCTGCATGTTTTTTTTTTGGAATCAAACTTTAGTGCATGTGAGAACGTTGTAATAGGCCTTGCAGACTAGATTTTTAGACCATTTTCAACTTTATTAGGTACTTGTTGACAGGCCTACACTATCCTCCATAGGAAACGACAACTTGCAACCGTGCACCTAGCTTCTCATTCATCTTAAAAATATTTCACAAAAACCTACAAATGCACTTAGGAACATATTTCAGTGCGTATGTGAAATAAAATTATTTTAGTTTTGATTGACTCAACTCTATGGGACCGTAATTTGTCACAGATACTTTGTCTGTGCTCATCTTACCATGAAACCTTATCTACCTCCGTGAGAAACGGTAAAGACGGAATGGAATGCCTCTTGATGCTATGGGATTTTAAACTTTATTTTTGTACAAACTAAGGCAAAATGCATGTTATTACCAACACTTATATGACAATTGCGAAAGGCATATTATAATTAATCGAACGTCTTTTAATTTTGACGTTCGAAAAGTGCTGATTCTCTGCCTAATTTGAATAAATAACTTTTTCACCACACTACCTATTATTTGCAATTTTTACCCATCGATTTCCGTGGGTAAAAGCCTTTTTTGTTATCTAGAGTGTAAAAGTGTTTTAAAATTCGAAGGCTTCCGATTCAACATTTACTCGAAGTTTTAAATAAAACCAAAGAATTAGGAACAAAAAAGTTTTTAAGACAAAAGTTAGAAACGTTCAAAACCTGTCAACCGAAAATACCTGGTTATTCAGAACCGAAAATATCCGCTTTTTAATTTCTTTTTATTGCTAACACTATGAAATTATGTAATTTTTAATGTTTAATGTTAATAAAAGTAATGGTTAACTATACTTAATGTATCGAAATAAATAAATAAAGTATATGAAGCATTTGTTTTGAACGTACCTTCTCACTAAGAAATGACAAAAAAGACAAGGCTTTATGGCTCACTTCCTTTGCCTGCATGAGCGAATTATAAAACAACAGGCACTTGAAAGAAGCTTTTGAAAGAATCCCGTTGTGGCCTGCCTATGTCCCACGCTAACATTCAAAAACTTTTACAACGACAAGTTTTTACAAATTTCTCAAAATGCGATGAAAATTTGACTCCGTCAGAATTAGTTGAAAAGACGGTTTTCTTTTACTGGTTTTCTTTCTTTTTTGCAAGTTCCTCGTAGTGTGGTGAAAATTGTTGTGTTTCACCTACGGGTAAAAGTTTATAGCGTTTCGTGATTTGAAACCTTCGCGACGCTCAGGGTTCTTCTTTTAAACCACTCGCTTCGCTCGTGCTTTAATTCTAGAACCCTTCGCTAGCTCAGGTTTCAATCCAAGCACTCACAGCAAAAAACACTTTTACCCACATGTAAAACAAATACCTGTTGATATTGATTCACATTTTTTTATTTTATTGAACATTCTAATATAATGATTGCGCCTCTTTTTGTGAACCTCAAATTATTTCTATTTTAAGGACCTAAAAATACTAAATAGCTTAACTGCGAACAATTTGGACGTAGGTTGGTTACAGTTCTAGCTAGCTTAACCTTTACCCTAATTGCGTAATACACAATCAATCGGAATCTGAATCGTCTTGAAACAGATTACTAATACATTGCTTCATAAGTTCGATAAAAAAATCTGCTCATCAATGTAAATAACGCAATTAATGTTGTTGAACTGTCAAAACAAAACAGATTAGTCGTAATCGTTTACGAAATTTTTTTACGCAATTAGGCTGCTGAGCTTGGTTACTGCTACTAATTATTCTGCTCGCGCATTGGTCACGGGTCCAACTTAACCTTCTGCGACCAATTATGAGAAAAGGACAGAAAGTTAAAAAGAGGCTCAATTGTTAAAAAGCATCATTATACTTTTTTTTTAGAGCCTTCATTTTCTCACAGAAGCGCTAAGAGTTTTTACAGGTTGATTACTATTAAAAAGTGTCCATCATAAGAAGGACAATTATTATTTTGAGGATCAGCCAAATGTTTCCTATTTTCAATTTAAGGCAATTAAAAAAAATTAAAAAAACCCGTTGGATACACATACATTTAATTACATTAAGTTGGGGCCAACTTAAACTCATTAGAGTTTTACCGTGCACCAACGACATCATTTAAAGAATAACAACCACTCAAGAAAAAAAAATTTAAGCAACCTGTGTAGTTGCTTAATTTTTTTTTAAAGTAAGCATTGAATGTAGTCTATATTATAGAGCTCGAAGCTAAGCAAAAAAAAACAGCCGCACTGGTTGATCGATCTGATTAAGCTACCCTTGTCCATGTTTTTTTTTTGTGTATGGCATCGTGTAGTTGACCTTGAGAGGTCGTGACTACTTAACCGGACTATCCTGTGGCTACCTTAAGCGAACTCAAAGCCTCCAGCCAGGGGCGAACAACTTACATTACTAAGCGACTGCTCGCTTAGGGCACCCCCTGTGGGGTACGGACCTCGGCTTAGGGCGTCGCTGGTCGGAGGACAGCAAGATCTGATTGAGATGATTATTATTATCTGGGGAATTTAAAGCTACAGGCTCAGCTACGGCGCGGGCTGGCACTTCGTCGAGCAAGATTGTCCATGGATGGGTGACCATTTGTAAATACCAACACCAGTCAATGTCTCGGAAAGCACGTAAAGCCGTTGGTCCCGGCTGTCATTCGTGGATCTTTGACAGTCGTTACGGGTCGTCAAGTCTGACTGACAGCTAGTCTTACCACACACGGTATCGTGTTACTTAGTAACTAGGTTGTGGAGCAGTCGCTCTATGTACAATACAAAGAGGCAATTCCCGCATTTTTTAAATCAATTTACATACATTCATGACAAGTCTTTGACATTGATTGTCGCTGAGATGAGATTCCGACTTGAATTTGAACGTTTATTATGTACGAGAAATGTACGAAAATAAGCCTTCCTATAAGGTATTCAGATGCATCACACTGGAAGCCAACCCGTTAGTCGGAAAATAGCTTCAGATGATTTAATAAGGAAGTGGTATTTTCAAACTACAGAACGCGTAGCCATCATAGAAACGAATTATCGACGGAGGAAAGACAAAATTACAGATGAATAAAAGAAATCTAGAAACAAAGAAATAAAGACATATTTATTTGCACATAGTTCGTGTAGCACAAAATACAAATGACAAAAAAAAATTACAACAACAATGGTGTGTGCCTTAAAAATCTGTAATTTTGTGTACCTACCTATTCTACACGTGCAGCCTGTGGGCCGACTATACTTAAAAGTCTTACAGTGCCCTCCGAGTCAGGGATCGCGTTCAGGGTGCTGATGGGGCTGCGGCGATTCCGTAGTGCATCAGGGATGTTTACTGAACATCGCGTAGACTGCTTTTACGCTACGATGCGTAAAAGGTGCGCACCCTTGTATTTATATATAACATAACATAACATCACGCCTTGTTTCCCCGAAGGGTTGGGCAGAGGTGTACCTATACACCCACATTTCGCCAGTTATGTTTAAGTCCATGTAATAGGGGGCCAGCCTATTGCCATCTACCGGGCACAAATCCAGACTTCGGGCTGCTACTGAGAAATTCCAGATAGAAAAACCCAATAACACGTTGCCCGACCTGGGGATCGAACCCAGGACCTCATGCTCAGCAGTAGCGATTGCGACCACTAGACCAACGAGGATTTATATATACTTTATTGTACACCACAAAAGACATAACAAAAACAAAACATACAATGGGCGGCCTTATCGCTTTCTGCGATCTCTTCCAGGCAACCTTAGAATGGACAGCGATTTGTCTGGACATAAAATGGGGCTGTCAGTGGTGCAAGAAATAAATATTCATAAAACTAAAATAGATACACAGATATATACATATGAACATATCCTGAGGAATAGATACATAAATACATACATACGAAATATATAAGAAACGAAAATAAATGATAATCACAGTTTACGAGAGCAAGATCATAACGACAAGTAATGATCCTTCACGAGTCTTTTAAACACAAATAACGACTTCGCACGTTTTATTTCGACAGGCAGTGCATTCCACAAACGGACAGTAAAAAAATTGTCGAGGAAAGTTGTGGAGTGCTTAGGCATTCTAAGCTTTAAGTCATCCGATGAGATAACCACTTGAGCTTCTCACGAAATTCGGAAACATGGTCATATTTGCGCAAACCAAAAATAAACCTTAAACAAACATTTTGAAGCCGCTCAAGTTTATCGAGTTGGTCTTGGGTAAGGTCAAGATAGATGGCATCAGCAAAGTCAAGGATGGGTAAAAGAAGCGATTGTGCAAGCGCAATCTTGGTGGCAGTCGGCAGAAAATTACGCAATCTCTTCAAAGATGCAGCGGATGCAAATAACTTGCGGCTAACTTCCTGTATCTGGGCAGTCCCTAAGTTTTTAACTTTCTCACTGAAGGGAACAACTGAGTTGTCATATGAAACTTGAGGAAGAGTCGTCCAGTCGATCCTTGAGACCGTCCTTGAACTGCCTACTACCACAACCTGCGTCTTTATGGGGTTAACCATAAGTCCGTATCAATTAGCCTAGTCGCATAATCGGGCTAGATCACGATTAATCGATACGATAGCCTCGGATAGATTTCCGAGAGGAGCTCGCGAGTAAATTTGTAGATCATCAGCATAAAGATGGTAGGAAGAAATTAGTTCGTCGGAGATGGAGTTAATAAAACTGCGAAAAGTAAAGGGGATAGAACGCCACCCTGAGGTACACCGGCAGAAGTATTACACCAGGAAGACATGGTCTCTCCAATGCAAATACGTTGCCGCCTACCAAACAGGTAACTACGAAACCAGTCAATTACCGATGGAGATATGTTAAGAGAGCAAAGAATGACAAGCAAAACATCAAAATCAACAGTATTAAAAGCGTTACTGAAATCTAGCAAAGCTAAGACCTTTAGATTACCGTCTTCCATGGCTAAACTTATACCATCCGTAATGTTCAGAAGCGCTGTGGTGGTGCTATGACCAGGACGGAAGCCAGACTGGAAGGGGTTGAGGAGATTATTTTCAGAGAGGAAAGTGCTTATTTGATTGTGAATATTGGACGGATATTGGACGGTATTCAGAAAAAGATGTTTTTACTTAAAAGTAACCTTAAAAGGTAAAGGAATTATTTGAGCATCTTTCCATGAGCATGGAAAGACACCACTAGATACAGAAAAATTTAGGATGTGACTAATGGCAGGAAGGATAAGATCTAGCACAGGGACTAACATATTACAGCTGATACAGTCACTTCCTACGGCATTGGAAGTAATCGAAAGTATGCTCTTCTTAACATCACATGCGGAGAACTGACCAAAAACAAATGGGGAATAACTGGGAGTCGGAAGAGAAGAAAGATAATTTAGTGTATTATGTCCTTGGTGCGTAGAGTACGTGGCAGCGCGAACAGCATCCTTAGCATGAACTCTAGTCGGCTGGACTGTAGTTACATGCGCCATTTGTCTTGGAATGGCGCAGTAATGGTTGGTTGAGATTACTTTCTTTTAATTTTTGTTGTGGGTAGTTATAGGTATTACTAACACTAGTTTAAATGAACATTGTTTCTAACAAAATGGACACCATGGTCTGAAATAAAATATTTTATTTATTTATTTATATGCCATTTTGTGTACTCTTACGTCAACAAAACCTTGCTACACTAAAGCATGTTTTTTTTTTCTGAATAGTGTTGAGTGGGTCACAGAAGAGGCGTACACGACGTCAAAATGTAACAGAGGCTCGACATTTTAAAGTGTACTTACTACTTCAAATTTTATATCGCGGTAGTCGCGTCACTCGTCACTCTCCGTATGTAAACTATAGGGTGAGAGAAAGAGGGAGTGAGACACATACTACAATAGTACGTCATTCTACAATGAACATTAATAAGTCCGCGAATAGAGAGAGATGTAATGATGTCATCAATCAGACTAAAGTGACATCAAATGTCAGATTCGTACTTGTTAATTCAAACGTATCGTCCAGCTTCAGCACGCCTCGCCTCATTTGAAGTAGGACATTGTACTAGCTCAGTGCAAAAAAACGAGGCTACTCTTACAAACTCTTTTTCAAGTCGTACCCTATCCAACCCAACTACTCATGCTGCACGAGTAGTTTGACTTTGACTACTATAGAAACTTGATTTGTCGATGGAAGAATAGACAACACCACAGAAGAATAAAAGAAGACAAAAATCGTTTCTGTGATGGTCATGCTATTATTTATTCTGTGGGAAAAAGGCTACGCGGATGCGAAGAGAATTTTCTTGAAATGTACCTTCGAGTCAACGAACTCTTCCGGATTCAAGACCACAGATAATATCATTAAAGTATGCATGCCAAACAGAGCGTGTGGAAGATCGCTCAAGTTACTTGCAACGTAAGTGGCACGTGAGATCGTGAAGTTAGTGAATTACATATGACAACTGTAGCTAATGTTATGAGTATAGTTCGACCAACGTATCTGTGCAACGGCCGTTTTTGGAACCAATAATTAGCGCAGCGCCACCAATAATTGCACAAATAAGTTGGTCGTACTATAGGTAGGCCTGGCACAAATTCTATAGTTTTGACGAATGACGGTAGGATGTAAGTTTGTACTAATGTTTAAACGAAAATATGAATATAATATGCATGTTTGTTTGATACGCTTTTACGCTAAAACGGCTGAACGAATTTGGATGAAATTTGGCACACAGACAGATCATGACCTGGGTAAGGACATAGGCTACTTTTCATCCTGAATTGCAGACGAAGTCGCGGGTAACAGCTGGTATCTTCCTAAATAAAACTGTAAGTAATTTTAATTCGGAGTACGTACCTACTGATAATTACTTCGTTATTTAAATTGAAGAATTAAAAAAGTTTACACACAACTCGACTCTGACTTTTTACAAGTAGACTGGAGTCATGATTGCTGATGAGCTGTTCCTTCTCGCAAAGGACAAGAAGAAATATTCAACGTTTTGAATGTAGGTCATAAACTCACGCCGTCATCCCAAGGGGGGTAGGCAGAAACTACAGAACGCCACCTGCTATGATCTCTATAATACATACCTCGTTTACCGTCATACACGCACGCCGGTTGCGAGTACTACGCTTCTGACCTTTCTCAAGAACATCACCACTAAGGCTACTATAATTATGTCCTCCTAGGGCGTCCCCTTCCGGTTTCCACTCACATCTGCCTTGTAAATAACTTTTGTTAGTCGTCTTTCATTCATCCTCTCAACATTTCCAAATCCATCAAATCATACTGTTTTAAAAGATAGACAATTCGAAGCAGAAGCCAGTCGGCTGTCCGCTCCAATGTCAAACGAAATTCAAAATGGCTTCCGTTCTCAAGAAATGGGAAACAATGAAGTTTAGATACTATTTGTGAATAATTATATTTAATTGTAATTTACGTTATCTTTGCCAAATCTCAGGGTTTTTATTTTGTGAACTTTCTGGTTATCATTCAATACTGCGGAAGTTATGTATCTATTTACCTTTTATCTAATAAAGCTGAGTCTGTTTGTTTGAACGTGTTAATATCTAGAACTACCAGTCGGATTTAAATAATTATTTTTGTATTTGATAGTACAATTCTTGAGGAAGGTCTATCTACGACTATCGCTTACTGAGCGAGTTCGCAAGGATAACGTTACAAGTGTGGCATGGATGGATAATATCTTGTAAATAGTTTTTTTTATGAATGGTGAATTAACTACACTACCAAATTGGGAGACTGTAATGGTAGCGTATATATGTGTGTAAAAAAAAAAACATAGGACGACGAAATGGACCATATCTTTTCAATGGGGCGTCACTCCAAGCTGAACCCCGGCAGACCAAAATTTTGTTACCTTAGGTCGACTTTAGTAAGGCAGTATTTTCCTATAACTCGATGGGGTACTTTTAAGATTTATCAAGATCTAGTGAAAAGTCCTTTCTATCCATGTTCTATACAGTGTGCACACAGGAACAACAATTCCGCAGGGTAATGGCGATAAACACTATCTTTTTGACAGTTCAACAACATTCATTGCGATATTTTTCAACAGCGTGCACAACATCAGTCATCCTGGTACGCAAACTTGCAACTCAAAGATACTTCTGGCCATCATTGAACGCAGACATCAGCCGTGGGACTCGAACCTGTATACACTGTCAGAAAAGCAAGATACAGCGTCACACATTCTCGAACATTTACGTTGTTGCGCAGACAAAATTTTCGAACATAAGAAGCAATCTAGAATTCTATTAGCAATATCATTCAAAATCATTTGGATTGTGATAGATCGTGTGTTACATTCTGTCTTGACCTTGATTGATAAAAAAATACCAAATAAATAAAGTAATAACCAACGCACGCTAGATTTGGCAAATTATTTCAAATATTTATTGTATTAGGAAGTATGTAGTTAGATTTTAATAGCGCTCTATCTGCCGAAGTAGATAAGTAATTACTACCACCATGTTTTTCTACCACCAAGTGTTGCCGAGTTCAAATATGAAAGGAATCTACCTATTCCGTTGATTTTAAAACGAATCGAGTGTCAATAGAATAGAATAGAATAGAATTTCTTTATTTCGGACACAACATATCCATATAGTGTTAGTATACATACAAAAATAACTTATTGTCTAGTGTTAGTAACAATCAACCTCCGCACAAACTGTCGTATAATCGGAGAACCGAGACTCTCGGCTACAGTTTTCAGAATGCTGTTTTGACTTCCCCTCACTCTCCTCAGTAGCGACGCAGTTCTTTTGCGTATAATTGCAAAGAAGCCGTCGGTTCGGGCTTGCGCAAACATTTCCGACGCGCTACAGTAACGAGGCAGCCTCAACAACATCCTGAATGCATTATTATATTGGACTCGCAGGGCATCAATCTGCAGCCTAATTGCGGTGTTACGCAATTAGGCTGCAGATGATCTTCGTATATAAACGATTACGACTAATCTGTTGTATTTTGATAGTTCAACAAGATTCAATGCGTTATTTACATTGTTGAGCATATTTTTTTATCGAACTTGTGAAGCAATGTATTAGCAATTTGTTCCAAAACGATTCAGATTCCGATTGATTGTGCATTACGCAATAAGGGTACTGGTTATCAATACATTTCCCTGATACAAAGTATCAGGGAAATATAATACATAACTTCGTATTTATTGATGTTGCCAGTCTGTATAGCATAAATATTCAGCCTATAATGTTCCCACTGCTGGGCTGTGACTCAGGCCTCCTCTGTGTGAGAGGCCGTGAGCTACAACACGAGTCCCGTGCGGGTTGGTAGAAATCTTCGAATTTTTGGTTCTAGGACATGTCGGTTTCCTCACGATGTTTTCCTTCACCGTTTTGAGAGCAGTGGTGATGAAACAATTTGCACAAAGTAAAGCGCAATCAATTATATCCAATATTTGAGTCACTATTGTTAGTGAAAGATTGGCAAAACCCGTATTCGGCCATCACTACTATTAATATAATATAATATTTTGTTATTTTTTTTGTGTTTCGGTTTTTATTCTTTGTTTACCTTATAATTATATAATTCAATGGTTTTCTAACTAAACAGACAGCTGTGCTGCTGGGGAGTTTGTTGCGCCACTTCTTCTTCCCAGCTAAAGCACTAGGAAGTGGTGAAGGGCGGGCGTTTTGGGGGACTGTCTTATGTAATTTTGACGTTCGAAAAGTGCTGACTCTCAGCCTAGTTTGAATAAATGACTTTTGATTTTGATTTTGATTTATGTAGTTTGTTTCAAAAATATATTTTTAAATGTTCTCTTGTTTCTGTATAGTTAGTTCGTGATTGTGTAAACATTCTATGCCAATAAATATATACACTATTAAACACATGCATTACATTACAGATTTACATCGATGGCTTACGACATTTTAAACATTATTTAAAAATTATTTAAGTTAAGCATAATAAACATTATGCTTAATTTAAATAATACAGCGTTGAAATTGTAATGGGTTCCAGCGCATGCTGATTTAGGTAAGGGGAAACTAGGAAGCGGGTCGTTTATCTTAGAAGATCTTTTTCCTGATTACGTATAACATAATTTAAAAAACCGGCCAATAGTCGGAGTCGCGCACCAAGGGTTCCGTACAAACCTGTAGGTATATAAGTAAAAGTTCACACGCGTTCATGAGTTATGGGGTAGTAAGTTTAAAATTATTAAAAATATTTTTATTATATGATGTAACTAAAAATTTACTGTTTTCGCAATTTTTCCTTTATCTGTGCTATAAGACGTTGCTTCGTACCAAATTTCAAGATTCTGAGTTCACGGGAAGTACCCTGTAGGTTTTGATTCCCTTGCGAGTGTCGCAAAATTTGCGGCATAAACGGCTGTAGGTTTTCATTGCGTTGCCTTAAAAAAAAACACAGCTCCTAGGGACAGTAGACCTGAGTATTTAATATACATTCCAGCTTGATACCTCCACGCGTTCTTGAGAAAAAGGGTCTTGACAGTCAGACAGACGGAAGGACGGACAACAAAGTGATCATATAAGGGTTCCGTTTTTTCCTTTCGAGGTACGGAACCCTAAAAAAACTATAATAGTTGGAAAGAATATTTTAACGTTACGACTAAAGAGAAGGGAATATGGTATAAGACAACACAAGACCAACTTCACCGTTTGCCCTGGTTTGTCTGTATTAGGTTATGTAGAAACTGTCAAGTTAGCTGTAATATTGCGGCGAAATTTGCATTTCTAAAGAAAAAAGCAAATTCACCTAATGGTAACAATTGCAATGTGATTGAGGATGTACATCACTACGTGGGACACTCAGAAAGTTAAGCGAAAATAAATAAATCTTTTCAAACTGCTCTTCACTAGCTTCTATACAAAGTTTCATGCGTCTGAACCAGTTTCCGAAACACTTTTTCCAGTCCGCCGTGGACACCTCGTTTACAGCCTGCTCGAACGCTGACAGTGCATCTTCCTTTCATTTACTTTTCTCGGTATTTGTGAGTTTTGCTGGCAAACTTAGAGCGAACGGGATATAGGTGATGCCCCTCACAAATTCATGTAACTCTACTTAAGTAGTTAGGTACTATTTGAAGAAAAACATCATCAACATTATCGATCTGGAATAAAACCCTTGAAGCTGACTGAACAACTACAAACAATGTGAATAAAATTAATATACGATCACTGCGCAGGCTTCCTATATTCTTTCAAATGAAAAAAAAAATCTGGCTGAATTCCTAAGTAACATCCACCATATATTTGAGTCTGTTAAAATGATTTAAAATAGTTATTATGTACTTAAATAAGTCAAAAGTCGACTACCTCAAAACGTGTTTTCGACCGTAACAACAAAAGCAATCATTTGACTCATTTCTTACTTTAAAATTAGTAATTCGCTTATTTGATTAACAAATGACGATCGATTAAAATTCGAAATAGCACTACGTTTGAACCTTTCTCACCTACATGCATTTATTTAACGCTTCGACGTAACCTCACGCGTTTATTTCGCGGAAGGCGAGGCAGGTTTGGGTTTATGAACTACGAGTAGCATGACCAGCACCCTGATTGCGTAAAGGCTGGTGCACAGAAGCGCGACACTAAACTAATGCACCCCCGTGTCGAGCGACAATCACAATCTAAATCACTTTGAAGGAAATTGCCAATCCTTGCTTCTTCTATGTTCGAAAAATTTGTCTGCTCAAAAACGTAAATATCTCAATCAATGTTGTTGAACTGTCAAAATAAAAGCGGTTACTATTGGTAATGTGGTACGCACATACCTCGCGGGTTTTGTCGACGGATGAATAGACAAAGTGACAGATAGAATAGACGAAAAGACAATATTTAATTTTGATAAATTTTAATTTTGTCTATTCTTTCGTCGACATATCTCCTTTCTAGTTGGCCATTCTACGTGTGCTCATGTATGGACGTAAACGAGGTAAAAGGAGTACCTATGAATGGATCTTAGCAGGTGGCGTTCTCTAGTTTCTGCCTACCCCCATGGGAAGAAGGCGTGTGTTGCCTGTTCCAGTAGTAGCTGATGAAATTGTAAACAGAATTAAACAGATCCTGTTCAGCATAACTATTCACAACCATACAAGAGACCAGACACATCGTTAATCGAAAAAACATAGTTCTGAGTCGAGCTGCACGATGATTGAAAAATGCGGCACTGACTGGACAGGTCCACTCAAATCTGTGTGGTTCTTTTAAAACTGACAAAATTTTAGGGTTTTGGATTTTTGAACAACATCCTTAAAAAAAAAAACACCAAATTTAAATTTATTGTCTGTGTACTGTTTTAGAACGTCATCGCATCGGTGCCGAATCGAACATCAATAAATAAATGATTTAGATTTTTTTATCTGTTTTTATCCTATTTTTAAATTTCAAGGGGAATAGGTATCACATTCGTCTGTAGAAGGTTTTTTAGAAGGTCTTTTAGAAAGTTTTCATCACACCATTTTTCCAAAATTTAATGTTTCATAAAAATATCGCAGCGGCATGTTTGGCGCACTCGATCTTCAACGCAATGCTTAGCGCGGACAGTTGAATTACCAACAACGTGTTTTTTCGCCGCGTTGTTGATGCTACGCCATGCACTCTATTGGATTCTCAATGCTAGGTTGAACACCGAGAGTTGAATATCCAGTGAATTTGTGAAATTTTTACGTACGTGCGAAGGTGGTGATTCCAAGAATTTCCGGACGGCAAAACTCTATATCACTTTGCCCGATATAGTGATGGAATCCATGACTTGAAGCTCAGTAGTAGCGGTTCCGAACTCAAAACCAACAAGGCAGTTCAGTCAGTCGAGATTATGAACATGTAATAGGTAATCATGACATAATAACTAAGACTATGAGGAAGTATTGCAATCGTAACCAACGAAATGGTGTTGCAACTAATAAAATAATTTTAACATAGCAGCACAGAAGAAAATGGTATTGTGTGCCTCACGGCTGGGCCCAGTAAGCCCAGTTCAGCATATATACCAGACAACTGAATGCCTGGCGCTGGTTTTTCAACTGGATCCAATGTTACGAGAACGTCTTACGGATTTAAATCAGTTTTTTCGAGTGTGTAAATATTTAAATAAAATTTATTTAGATACTAGCTGCTCCCCGCGGTTTCACCCGCATATATCTTGATTCCATGGGAGTATCGGGATAAAAAAAAGTACTCTATGTGTTATAAACTATCTGTGTGCCAAATTTCATCCAAATCCGTTCCGTAGTTTTTGCGTGAAAGAGAAACAAACATCCATCCATACTCACAAACTTTCGCGTTTATAATATTACGAGTAGTAGGATGTGTAAGCAAATAGTAATAAAACCGAATTAATAATTTTATATAAATAGTTATACATCATTTTTGTCCATTCAAAGTATTCAAGTTCGGTCATGCTAAGCGTGTACTGAAGTTAACACAGATATTTCAAGTGAATACACTAATTGCGGTCGATGACCCAACAAAAAAAACGTAATTTTATTCACTTTTATATATCCTTACCCATCACGTCTGCGGAGTTTCGCTAGATAATTTAATTTAAACCTGTATAGAAATTACAGAAAAGTAATTGTGAGTAATGAAAATGACGTTGTCCATTGTTTGAATACTGACCTTTGCAGTTCATGGTCGGCTGATATTTTACACGTTTATTCTACTACAGTCAAAGGCAAAATATACATATGGAACGACCAATTTATCAGTGCAGTTATTGGTGGCGCTGGTTGTAAACGAAAATCATAAAGAACAAAAGCTGATCATAAGTCCCATTCAAAATGTTAGTTCGAAAAATGGCCGTTTCTTGCACAGATAAGATAGTCGAAATGTATGCATTTAGAAAATATCATAAGTTTTCTTCACAGCACCTATCCTTGCCTTGCCTCATGCCTTGGACCATTCCACTCCATCGTAGACTTTGTCTATGTCACTTCTGACCTAGACTAGAGTCAAGAGCAAACCCATCACAAATTAAAAATTTAAAAAAATTGCTCTCAATCACGAAATGGTCCAAGACAGGTGCTAAGTATTATCATTTTCGACAATAGTTTATAGGTACGTAAAGCTAAAATGTTTCTAGTAAAGGGTATATACAAAAACAATTGTTTCCAACCTTCTTCAATATAAACTTTGCTTTTTTACCACGCAAACTTCGCGTTCGTTTCGCGCGATTTCGATCATGTGTCATGGAATACGTTACTAGCAGATGTCGTGTCACGCTAAGGAATTTACGTGGTTTTGAAGCAAGGAATCATTAAGTGGTCATAGTGAATTAGGGCTCTATAGTGCTATTCTGCAACCATCTCACCGTGAAAACATAGATTAAGTGAGCGTAGAGTGAGCTGTTAGTGCCACTGATGCTAGGGATTGACCAAGACGGGATGACACTGACAGCTCACCCCACGCATGTCTTCACGGTGAGGTTTTTACAGTATCGACTCACAGATCCCAATTTATTTTGAACTACATGTGTTTTTCTTCCATACTTTTGTATCAGTCGTCATCTCGATACTCACCCAATTTCTAACCAGATTATTTTAACACAGTCTATCCATTGTTTCTTTGGTCTCAAAGAGAGAAACAAAAAACGTTTATTTCTGGTAAACATGACGCAGAGAACGAAAACAAAAATAACAAGTGTGTGTGTCTGGTGTCTTCCCCTACTATTTTAGTTATCCACATTCATATCCAAAACTTCACACCTCACACCATGACAACCGATTTCCGCACAACTTTTCAGTTACCGCCGCAGCCGCCGCCGGTGCCACTTTTGAACTCCCTCTTATGTACTCATTTCTTATTCTGTACATTCGCGAAACAATACTCATTTCAGCTGCATGCAATTACTTTTCATTCATTTCTTTTGTGCCCCAACATTCTGATCATACAAGGCAGCAGGTCTATCCGTTGTTTTATAAATCTTCCCCTTAAGTTTAAAAAGGGAATGCGAATTATTCCACTTCTTGTAATGTTATACAGAGTGTCAACCCACCTGTGTTCCTTCAGTTGACTGGGCCAGGGCCACTGTATCGCCTTCGTACAACCCGCGACCCAGGCTGAGAGTGTCATCTCTGACAGTAGAACATTACAAGAAGTGGACTGATGCGCAATACTGTAACCATGAATGCAGCACATGATTTTAAACACGGAATAGAAAAAACAAGTGGAAGTGCCCTCGCAGCTATCACGCGCATGTCACAATTATGTGGATAATATGTAAAATAATAACAACCTTCGTCCGTTGTTGTAAGACTTAATTTTGTATGAAAAAAAATGGAACTTTGACGAAAAGCTTATTTGTTGACGGGCACTTCCACTTGTTTTTTCTATTCCGTGATTCTAAACATCCTAGCGTAGAAAATTTACGTCGGTTATCCACAAAAAAAATGCTGTTTCATAGAAAAGTGCAATACACACGCGGTCAAAATGTATGGATTTATGGAACAGTATTTTTGTTTATTAAATGACTGACGAAAATTTTCATCATTCCCTGCGTTCTAAATCATAAACTGAATCCATGCTAACAGGTCGCGTCGATGGCCACCCTGTATTAGTTAATTCACAAGAGTATCTAATTATAATACAGATTGCAAACAAAAGACCGCATCATTTCAATCAATACTTTACAAGAACTAATCTAATAATAAAAGGTGTCGTTTTGCATCCTCGTCAAATTCAAGGAGGTTACTATGCTAATGATTCTCGACACGAAATAATGAATTATGTAAGTATTTTTTTGTTTTTCAAATTTTCGGAAATCGACTTGTGTGGAACGCGCATGTTAAAACGCGGCCCGTGTGATACCGCACTGTAACTACCCTTTTATGGGGCATAGCCGTGGGACATTGCCTACCGCATACGCAGCGAGGCGATTATGTTCTTTGAAAGTAGTTTATTCGGAAAAACTAAAAAAACAAGTAGGTATGTATTAATTATTGCGCAAGTATCGTAATTTTATTTGATTATTTATGTCTTTCATAACAGCCTCTTCAAATTTGACGAGGATGCAAAACGACACGTTGTATAAAAGGAGAAACTGTCTGACTGACATATCAACGCACAGCCGAAACTACTGTGACTAGGAACGTAAAATTTTGCACACGGCTTCCTTTTTATAGTGCAACGGAGCACTAAGGGTTTTTTTGGAAATTCGACCTTTAAGAGGGTGGGTTTTTATACAAACAAAATCCCCCGGATTTAGTTTGTACAAAAAACTTACTCCTTGAGTTACTAAACTTGCCACGTATGTAAATTATAAAGTATGTCATTTTGACCCATTTAGGAGGTCCTGTAGGAGAATTGGGGGTGTGGGAACTTTACATGGAAGCATTTAAAAGCGCGGTCAGATTTTTTTTTTTTTTTTTTTTTAAAGTATGGCATCTCGTAGTTGACCTTGAGAGGTCGTGACTACTTAACCGGGCTATCCTGTGGCTGCCTTAAGCGGACTCAAAGCCTCCAGCCAGGGGCGTAAAACTACTTATATTATTAAGCGAACGCTCGCTAAGGGCACCCCCTGTGGGGTACGGACCTCGGCTTAGGGCGTCGCTGACGGGAGGACAGCAAGATGGGACAGGCTGGATCAAGTTTAGTTGATTATTATTAATCGGGGAATTTAAAGCTACAGGCTCAGCTACGGCGCGGGCTGGCACTTCGTCGAGCAAGGGTCGAGGGGGACAATTACGTCGGGATCTTCGCGAGGAACCTCGGCGGCGAGGTCGGAATGTCGGTCTGTGTTTGTGCACTGTACTGGTGGCCCTACTGCTCTCCTGAATGAGAGTTATGTGGTCATCGGGATCGGTGAGGAGATGCTTGGGACGGCGGACATGACTAATGGAGGAGGGAATATAACTAGCGGCTTTCACAACCAGAGGGTTGCGGTGATTCGCGGCGGTCTCGAAGAAACGCTTTGAAATGCGTTTCATGAACTGACGGATAGTGGGAATCTTGAGGTCAACGTGAAGGATCTCGTTGCGAACGTACCAGGGGGAGCCTGTTATCCTACGGAGGAACTTGTTCTGGAGGGTCTGCATTCTATGGAAGCGAACGGGCTTGGCGTGTGCGAAGACTGCACTGGCATAGGTCATGATCGGGCGGATGCACGCTGTGTAGATACGCATTTTGCACTTCAGTGACAATTTGCTACGTGCATTGAGGACAAAGTGAAGTCTACCTAGAGCGAAGGCGGCGCGCGAACGAGCCGCCTTAATGTGCTCTGAAAAAGAGAGGTGTTCGTCTAGTACGACACCCAGGTATTTGGCTCGCTTCTCCCAAGGGATCGGCTTGCCGAACATGGTGATCGGTCGAGGGGGTGAGGGGTTGCGACGCGGCTTTGAGAAAAGAACCGCTTGACTTTTGTCGGGATTGACTTCGATTCGCCATTTTCTAAACCAAGCGCCAAGCTTGTTCACTTGGGTTTGGAGAATGCGAGCTATCGAATTTTCATCACGGCCGGTGTAGTAGATGGCCGTGTCGTCTGCGAACAGGGCCAACTGCGCCTTGCTGCACTTTGGCATGTCGCTGGTGAATAGCGTGAAAGCTAGAGGAGAGATCACAGAGCCCTGAGGGACTCCGGCGCGAATAGGGTGGGGGGAGGATAGCGCTCCTTCGATGCGATAACGGAAGGTGCGATCCGACAAAAAGTCCCGTAAGATGAGCGGTCAGATTAACTCGAAACTCAGTATTTATACTTCAGACCAAAAATAAAGAATAACGTGTAACAGGGTTTTCCGAAAATCGACCCCTAACTGTGAAAAGGGGTAGTCCATTTTACGGGGTCGGTTTTTACTGCGTTGCTTGATTAACTCGAGAATGGATATTAATCTTTGAGTCAATATATGGAAACACGCCAACGATTTTCCACAATTCCAACCATGTGCGTGTGAAAAGAGGGAATACATAATATAAAAATGCCTGCTGTCTGAATTCGCTATATATTGATCTTCTCTTAGGTTCAGTTGGTCAGATCATGTGAGGACCACGTGGATTGATGGCTGTAAAGGTCTTATGAGGAAAGAACCACACAGATTAAGTGGACCTGTCCAGTCTGTGCACGCAGTTGTCAGTAATTGTGGAGCTCACAAATCCCGCTCCCCTGGCAAAGTTACCATCCCAAAGACAACACAAAACCCCATACCCTCCTTAGGAGTATATGTATATGTTCTGTGCCCATACCCTTCACTTCAAATCGTTACACAGCAACATTGTCGGTAGAAATGGGATATTTATTTACGTATTTACTTACATAGTTACGTATTGACTGTACCGTCAGCTCAGAATATTACTGAATGCCTAAGAAACCTGTATCTTTTCCCGTTATGTCAAATGTAAGAGCCAAAGCTATGTCCGCGCCACAGGCCATCTAAACTTACAAAACTTTCAATATTTTGCATTGACTGTCTCGATAATCTTGTCGACGCAACTAGTCGCATTAGACTGCCTAACGTGGGTTTCTAGGTTCAATTCACAGGTCGGGCAAAGTGTGTGTGTGTGTGATATGATAAGTTCGGTTCTTTCAAACAGGATTTTTGAAATTTTTCATCAGTACCCTGGAGTCTGCATTTGTGTCCTCTGCTCAGCTGGGCTAAAAGCTGGATGTGAGTAACTGAGAAGATGACAAAAAAAACATACCTACTATGAAAATGTTTACAAAACAGAACACCCATGTCTATCTCTCGGAAGAATAGTGTCCCAGAAACAAAAAAAACACATTACAGAAAAAAAAAATCATTTCGAGTTGGAGAAGAAATAACACAGTCGACTTGAGAACCGTCGAGATAGGCCCAAATAAAGGGTAATGTTTTCGACATCTGTCAAAAAGAGAGCATCTCATTCTCGAACCGCTAAATGCCAAGAGGTCAGCTTGTTTAACAGCAGTATTGAGTTCACGTGACATTGTGTTAAATGGTGAAAGGCGTAAGCACAACTGTGGCCAATATGGAAATAGAACTCGTTTGATCTTCAATTGTAACGTCAGGTCTAAATAGGGTCTAATGAGTAAATACGAGGGGAGAAACCGTCCATGAATGTCAGAATTAAATAAAAAAATAATCGAGAAACTGGGTCAACTGAAATATAACCTCTACGTACTATTATTACTGAAGAGTTTGTTTGTTTTTCTGTTTGAACGTGCTAATTTCCGGAACTATCACTATTTTGATTTTGGTAATCCAGCTCATAAGGAAGGTAATAGGCTATTTAATGTCACGTAGCGACCCTTAAGAGCCTGGAGCCGAGCAAAAAGAAAAATTAAGAAATAAAGCTAAGCCGAAACGAAGCAACAGTGCGGGGGCAGGTTATAAGCGATAGAACGCGATGGGTCAAAGTATTTTAATAAAATTTGTCAGTTACTTTAGCATATTGTGTATATTACGACTTCAGTCGTGGGATGAAGCTCAACAAAACAAAATCAAATCTGAATAATGTGTTACGATGGGAGAAAGTGCAAATGTGTAAAAGATTGCAAACAAAAAATAATATTAATCGCGAAATTAGGACGTCTGAAAAATATCATTTATATGTTAGGTGTACAAAAGGTGTCAAACAAACAAAAAGAAAATCCGGAAAATGCGATGGCAAATCGACAAAATAATGTAAGCGGAAGAAAGCTATAACTTATAATTGTAATTTTTGATAAACATAATATCACCCGCACTTGGTTGATATCCCGACCAGCATGTCGATTCTGTAACCATCTCACCGTGAAAACTTAGAAGAAGTGAGCGTGGAGTGAGCTGTCAGTGTAATCTTGTCTTGGTCAATCCCTAGCATCAGTGGCACAGACAGCTGACTCCACGCTCACTTCGCCAAAGTTTTTGCGGTGAGATGGTTGCAGAATACCACTACAGTCATACTCAGCGCTTCTCCTCCACATTTATTATCCGCACAGCCAATGTGTGGAACTATCTGCCAGCGTCTGTTACCTTCCACATTGAACTCGTCTGCCTTCAAAGCTAGAGTGAACAGGCATCTTCTGGGCACGCTCGTTCCATCAAATATTCAAGATCAATCTTTCCATCAGGCGTGATCGAGGTCAAGAGCAGGGTCACTCGGCAATATTAATAAAAAAACACGCCCCAACTATGGTACACCCACATTTCTCACCAGTTATGTTTAAGTCCCATGTAATAGAGGGCGAGCCTATTGCCATCAATCGAGCACTAATACAGACTCCGAGCTGCTACTGAGAAAAACCTGATGAACAAAACTCAATAACGCTTTGCCCGAACTGGGAATCAAACCCAGGACCGCAATAACGTAGAAACGAACGATGATGAAATTATTAGTTTTTAGGTTTCGATGCCCAAAAGGTGTCAACTGAAAGCATTTATTTCAAATAAACCAATTACAGGCACTTTTGAATTGTCAAGGGGTCGAGTCAGTCAGAAGGCTGAAGCTAGTTGACCTAGCTAACAATGGAGCTAGCTATGGAGAAGAACGGCCAGGAAATTCATGTTGAAATCATACATGTGAGAACGATGTAGAAAGATTTTGCATCTTTCTACATCGTTCTCACATGGGAAATTAAAAAAAAAAAAAAAAAAAATACAGTAATTTAAATAGGCCGTGGCAGCTAAGAGATGACCGCGCTACTGACGGCGCCCGTTCACGAATATGACGTATGGATCAGCATCATTCAGCTGAACCATTTTGAATGGAAATTAATTATTCAAAACACACGCCACTGTTGCAGGGCTGTTTCTATAAAACATTCATGTCGTAGGTATACTACGATTCAAACCATGAGGCATGTCACGGCGCAGTAAACAATTGACGTAGGTATTAGCGGGGATGAGAGGTGAGGTACTGCGCAGCGAGTAACGCACTTCATAGCCACCAATTTTTTTAAATCGTACTATAACATCTACCACTTAGTCCACTTACGATCCGATCCAGCCACGGTCCGATCAAGACTGTCCCTCGCTGCCCTCCCCAACGACGCCCTAAGCCGAGGTCTGTACCCCACAGGGGGTGCCCTTAGCGTCAGTCGTTTAGTTTATAAGAGTTATGCCCTAGCTGGAAGCCTTAATTTATCACGGCATCCACAGGATAGCCCGGTGAAACAACCTTCTTTATGATTTTTTTATTCTGATTTTAGAGGGTTTAGTATATAGATATTTTACCTTGTAATTTATTGTTAATAGTAAGTTGAAAGTAGGCTGAATTCTATCTGTCTCTGTCAAACAAATAGCTGTCAACATGGGCTCAATACTGGCTTTATTGAGACGGTAAAACCACATGTCAGGTTTTTTCTGTATCCACACTTACGCCAAAATTGGTGTAAAATACGTTATTTGGGTTCAGCCGTAACGGGGTAATTGCGCAGACTAAAGGCTCCCACAAACAGCCGCGACGCCACAGCGCGACACAAAGGCACCGCTCGTCGCGCGACACGCGGTGCCTTAACAGTAGCAACGGCTTTCATTTTGACAGTTCAATAACATGCATTGCGTTATTTAAGTTGCTGAGCAGATTCTTTTGCGAACATATGAAGCAATGGTTTAGCAATAGCCTACAAACTGATTAGATTGTGATTTTATTGAAAAGTGGTGTTAATCGTTATGTTTTAGATCATTTACTTCAGTTTTATCCGGCACTTCATCCACTCTGTAATGATTCTGTGGTATGGCCTCGTCATCAGTCCAGTGAACGGATACCTACCCACCTCCCTCTCTTCCACTTAACCATAGATATGCAAGTACATATGTGTTCTGCGACAAATAAACTCACTATTCTTCTCTCTGTCCTTCTTATACTGAAAGCCGGATCAAATTTTTAAGAAGCTCCTAACTGTAATCGCAGTAGTTCTGCTGACTTTCAAGCCAACATCCTCCGGCTTCTTTCGCATTTTCTCCAATCTGCTCTGGATCTCAGGACAAGAACTACGTCATCGGCAAACAGCATGCACCTGGGCGCCTCATCCTGAATGTCAGATGTCAGAGCGTCCGTTATCAACAAGAAGACGTAAGGACTTGAAGCCAGACAGTTGATGCAAGACTATACAACGTTATCCTTTTGATATTCTATGACACTAGGGAATTAATGAGACGATTACGAAGATGATTTACGTCTACTTATCAATGAAAATTAGATACAGACATCGAGAGTCTAGTATTTAGTTTAAAAAAACATGCCAGTTGATTCTTTGACATGGTCTCATGGCTCCCTTTACTCAGACTTTACATGCTGTAGTCAAAATATCAACTAGTGCGCTATGTGCGCAGATTTAGGGCAAAAACACACTAAACTACACTTAGCTTACTACGAAAATTCAGCGTTTATGTTAGTATGTTTCTTTATGGGTTCCGTTTTTTCCTTTTGAGGTACGGAACCCTGATAAAAAGAGGTAATTCGATTAGTACTGTCGATTTTTCCAGGATGGGCAAAGAAATTTTTAGGGTAGGCATTGCCCACCCTTGCCCTCTCCCCCTAGCTACGCCCGTGTTACTTCCTACAGAATTTTTTTTTGGTCATATTCTTCAGATATACCGGCTGGTAAGCTATAGGAATCCAGCAGCAGTAACAAACTTTACCTGTCAACATTGTCTCCTTTATTAAACACAAACACAACCATACAAATTATGTACAAAATAAGAGACAGTACAACTTACCTACTCGCCACAGGACGACGTAAATAATAAAATAAAAAACTTTTATTTTTAATCAAAACAGCCACTAACTATAAAAGTCACTCAGAAACCGGAAATCCACTTATTTTAAATCAATTGCTCAAAGAACTAGATCAATAAAACACTTTTTTGTTATGTCAAAAGATTTTTACGACGCGTACCACGTTTTGACATGCGTGCGATTGCCTCGGTTCCTCAAATGGTACTAAAATGTATGAACAGTTACATTTCGCATTTCTGTCTGTATGCTGGCGAAAGTAGTGTACGCAGTTCGTGTAAAAAGTTTGCAATGTTTGCGTTCAAAATAATTACTACTTAACATAATATTGCGCCTCGTTTCCTTCAAGGGGTCGACAGAACCGTAGGTAAACTCACATTTCGATGTGTCGCACTGACGTGTTCATGTTTGAGTCGCATTGTTTAAATAGAGGTCGATTGTAATGTCATTAAACGTCACCTCGGTCCGTCCATCATACCGGTAGTGTAGGTGCCCTTATAACCCTATCTATCTAACAATCTGAATAATTTTGAAGGATATTGAGTTCGAACCCAAGCAGGCACTTGGTGTATTTATTTCATCACCACTGCTCTCAAACGGTGAAGGAAATCATCGTGAGAAAACCGGCATGTCCTAGAACCAAAAATTCAAAGACGTGACATCTACCAACCTGCACTGGGCCCGCGTGGTGGATTATGGCCCACTCCATCTCACAGAGAGGAGGCCTGTGTCCCAGCAGTGGGAATATTATAGGCTAATTATCCTTATGCTCATATGCTAATCCATTGCTTCGTACGTTAAAAAAAATTGTCTGCTCAACAACGTAAAAACGAACGCAATGAACGTTGTTGAACTGTCAAAATGAAAGTCATTGCTGCTGTGAGTCACGCAATTAGCTAGCGGGCTGCAGTTAAGAAATACCTGACAAAATAAAAACTAAACACTGCCCGACCTCATCAAACTCAAAGCATCTATTAAAAAAAAAACATTTACAGGCACTTTTGAATTGTCAAGGAATCGGTCAGTCAGAAATATGAAGCTAGTTGCCCATTCCAAAGTGTAGTAGGTACCCATGGAGAAGAACGGGCAAGAAACTCCATGAACACTCTTTTAAATAATATTGTTCTTACAAATATATTAGTTACATCATTAATGTTGATTCTCTGTGAGAATGATGTACAAAAACTGTAAATGTTAAAAGCGTCCAGAGTGCAGCAAAAAACAATTAAAAACAATCCAAAAACAATATAATTTGCCTATGCCATGGCAGCTAAGAGATGACCAGTCCCAACTGACGACGCCCGTTCACGAACATGACGCATGGATCAGCACCATTCAGATCAACCATTTTGGAGGGAGCTAAATGATCCAACACACGCGCCACCGTCAGCGAGACAATTGAGTGAGCATGACATACTATCAGCCGCCAGGGCACATTCAAGTCAATCTATGACATTACCCGGTAAATGGTAGCTCCATAGTACAAAGTACTCACACCTGTGCAATGCATCTATATAATAAAAAGGAGATTGAGTTTAAACAATGCAAATATATTCCCATCCTCAGCATCGGCTAACGGAACACTAGACGAGGCATTCAAAACCTTCTTGCGAGTTTTCATAGAAGAAAATCCTAGTGTTTTCGATACTGCGCAATGGACTGCTTTATCGATTCCCACATCTAAAGACATTTAAATGACCTAAAGACATTATTTTGTTCCGGGTTTGGCTGTTTGTGCAACGTGTTATGTGAGGTTTATGACTGCAATCACGTACATTCATAACCGTTAGAAATGATAGTGTTTAGCTGAACATTATTATTAAAACATAACATAAACTCACGCCTTCTTCCCATGGGGGTAGTCAGAAACCACAGAACGCCACGTGCTACCGTACATAATCTTTTTGCCTCGTTTACGTTCATACATCTGGTCATACACGACGCCGGTTGCGACTACTACGCACCTGACCTTTCTGAAGAACAACACCAATAAGGTCACTATTTTTGTCCTCCTAGGGCGTCCCCTACCGGCGTTTCCACTCACATCTGCCTTGTAAATACTATGGTTGGTGTCATTTTCTGACAATGTGAATACGCCCATTAGGTACCTACATAGGACATTTTAAGTAATACTTTTAGTTCACTACGCCCTAAGTACCTTAAAATTTAAACCTAAGGATTAACTTATTAGGTTGTTTAACTGCAAATATTTTATTTTCCGCGAAATGGTCCTACTTGTAGGTACCAGTCAGGAGTGTTGTCTTTTGTTATGTCAAAATATACGTAGTTCTATCAATCTTTGTCTAAATAAAATTTAAAAATTGTAATTTCTTCACAGATCATTTTCATTATGCAGGGTCAAATTAAATAAGCTAGCGAGCAGAGGCGTGTGGCGTAGCTAATCTTAAAGGCAACATATCATAATTTTGTTGGAAGTTCTCTTGACCCTTGGAGCTTCGCCGCAGTCGAAGCTCCAAAGCAGGGTAGGTAGGTTTCATTGCGATTTAACTAAGAGAAAGAAATGAGCGTATACGAAATGAGCTAGAAAATTGGAGCATCCATAATGGGATACTAGGTTAAGAGGCTGACAAGAGCTAAATCGCGGTCACTGACAGACTGCATAGAAAATAAAGAGAAGCGCGATAACTCAACGCTCGTAATTTCGTAATATACCTACTATTTCGATTGGACTAAAAAATACAAAACACTATTACGTCAATATTTTGCCTATAGAATAATCTGACAAAATATCTGAATTATTGCATGTATATTAGTATGGTTTTTTTATCGTAAAAAGAATTTTTTAGAGGTATCTTCGTTATTTTCATTCAAATTAGTTGTATTACCTATGTTTTCAACACACTATCTAACTATCATATATTTTTCTGATTTAGTTTACTGCAGTGGAACTTGAATTTAGGTCCTGTAATACCCTTAAGCTTTCATTGTGATTTTAGTAATAAAATTTAGAAGCGAGCGAAGCGAGCTCGGAAATTGGAGCACCCTGACTTGAATAGGTTAGAATTTCTATGTGATTTTATTAAATTAATGCTAGATAGAACTAGAGAATTGGACCCCGCCTGAGGGGGGCCTGTAGCTTGGGGACCCCATATCATCGATACGGCTGAAACCGCGGTAGCTACACACCTGCTAGCGAGACTGTCGTGATAGGTGACGATATCTAAACTCATAATCCAAGTAGGCAATTGCGGTCGTTGACCCCAAAAAAATTTTTTTTTTGTTTGTTTTGTCAAGTTTAGATATCCCTACCCATATAGTCTGCGGAGATACGCTAGCGAATTTAGTTTGACCTTGTTAGGATAGCTTGGAAGCCAAGTGATAAAACCAACACTGGCCAAAATTAAGTTATATACCAGGCCACTTAGAAATTATTGCGAAAAAAAGTTTGTATGTGTGAGAGAATGGTCAGTTAACGCCTATTTTGCACTTGTGCGAGTGATTACCAATATGACTGAATGAATAGAATAGACAAAATCACTGAATTCTGTTATTTAGTCTATTCTTTCGTCGACAAATCCCGGTCATGCGACGCGTGTAGGTGGACAAACGGAATAACCACTTTTAACTATTTACATCTTTCTATGCTAATGTTCTATAGCGGTAAAAGGAGAATGCCAGTGTTACTGTGGGTGCGGGTCCAAGTGTGTTGCCATGTGTTGCAGATGTGTATTGTACCTTAAACGAAAGGCCTCAATCAATGCAAGACTTTTTGTTACGGCAGCAAAAAAAACCCAGAAGAATTGATATTTTTGTGCTAAATGTAAACTAGGGCGAAAACATGTCACTCTAATAACGATTGTGTTCTTTTTTGCATTATTATAAGAACATATTTTTTTTAATGTAAACTTGGCCGGCGATTTTCGTACATAAAGCCTCAGAATATTATCTTCATTAATTTTTATGGATTTTTCCCATATTTTAATAGTTATTCTGCTATTCGCAGCGGAGAAAATTCAACCAAACAATGTATAAATGGTGTAACTAACCCGACTTTGTTTGTGTAAACTGGTGACCCCGACGTGATGAACGTCAGCGCAAGTGAAGAGGTGAAGAGATATGAGGAACATGGTGTAAAGTTCAAACATACTCTTGGAAATGGAGGATCCTCCGACCAGATGGATGTCATATCTGGTGGGCAACTGCCCGATGATTGTTGTCGGGAAGTTGTATATATGCTATCTGCGCGGTAAACTCTGCTTGCGCGATGCAGGATTGATGCGTTTGTTCGCATGTGGCGGTGTAGATGCCGCCACAAGTTCCTCTGGGATATTTTTTTTCTTCTGCCGTCATAAAAAGTGATGCACTGGTTGAGAGACCTTTCGCTTAAGGTGCAATTCTGCAACACACTTGGACCAAAGCTGACAATGTCCTTTGTGAGCTCGTATGTAGGAGTTCTTTCACTAATGGGAGCTACCCTATTGCGGAGTGGATATTTTTACGTTATAACAAGATATTACAATTTTCTCCTAATTGAAATAATAAGGCATTGTTTTTTTTTTTTTTTTTTTTTTCATTCTAAAAACTATGGCGGAGAGTGTCGACTCTCCGATTATTAAAAGTTTTGTGAGAAGGACAATCACTAAACTTTAATGTGGGGATGTTCTTTTCACAATACTAGTTGTTTCTGTCTTTTTGTCTTGTAATGTAACTACTAACACTAGTATTAAGTTATATTATTGTCACTAACACGCTGGATCAATGTTGTCCGTAAATAAAGAATATAATAATTATATAATTGTTTGTTTAATATTAAGTTCTTGTTTCTAAAGTACTTGCATGACATACCAGTTGTACGCCATTATACCTGGAGGAACTTTGGCTCCTAAAACAGGCTTCTTCAGGCCTAGTTTAGGAGGCAGCAGTTCGCCATTTATTGTGACTCTGTTGTACAATAGTTATTTAATCCTTGTTCTTTTGAATGTTATTTTTAAACACATATTGTATAGTATATCCCACGCGTACAAAGCCCCGGGCAGAAGCTTGTAATTTAAAGGTCAATTACTAAGTTGTATAGGATAAAAATAAAAAAACAACCCATTTTTCAAAGACTTCCTTTATTTAATCTTATTTCATTTACACATTCAGAAGTAACAAAATGAAAACATCCATATGTCTACACAAAAAAAAAACATGGAAATTAGATGATTATACACCTAATTAAACGGACTATTTTGCATTGAATTTGTATCAATATAAAGTACTCATGGACGATTTTAATGTTTTTTCGGAAATAAATAATCATGTGCCCGATGATTGGCATTGATCACAACTGGCGAAATGTTCGTGTAAAAGACACATCTGCCTAACCCTTTTGCGGAATACAAGCACGATGATATTTTCCATAACCATTTTATTGATACAAAGACAATTGACTAACACAACGTAATTGATGTTCTAACGTGATCTTATAAACATCTACATATTATATCATACCGGAATATTATTTTGTATTTGATATAATATAATTATTTTATAACATACCGCCACTTAAACTACGTATATAGCATGAATCAGTTAGGTCAGGTTATTTGAAGGGCCACACCCTTCAGCGTTACAGACTATCAAAATAAACAGTTGTCTCCATGGAACCAACATGGTAATCGCGAAACAAATATCAACTGTCCTATGCGAAACTTCAATACAGGCCAAAACATATGGCATGACTGATTATTTTATGCGATTGACTCAACCTCCATATAAAGGGGAGGATCCTCCGAATAGACGGGTGTCGTGTCTGGTGGGCAACTGTCCAACGATTAATGTCAAGACGTTGTTTATATGCGAGTTGCGCGGTTAACTCTGCTTGCGCGATGCAGGCCATGCCCGAAACCCGCCTGCCGCGCCCCCTGACGGGGACGTAGCGATTATCCACGGGTGCCCGTCAATACGGGCACGTTCTTTGGGGAGCCACGGCACGTTTCTTGGGGGGCATGTAGGCCTGGCTTGGGTCAACTGCGGCGGAAGCGCAACTTGCCTATATTTTTGGATGGATTGGTGGTGGCCACCACTGCTCTCAATATATGTATATCTCTTCAAGCATTGGCTTTTAAGAAGCCATTATAAATGCTAAAATGCACATAACCAAATTTTGCCCAAAAAGTCACTTAGCTTCCAATCTATCCAAATAATTAATTGATTGATAAATTCTAATGAATTGATTTCTTTCTTTTTGCTTAGAGGACTATGCTTTGTATTGCATATTACTATCTATTATGACCAATCTACGTTTGATTTTTAAAACAAATAGCATTTCGCTAATACCAGACCTGTAATGCCTTGTTTACACGAATGAAGCACTTGTCATTTAGTAACTATGTCATTTGTCATAATTATTTATACCTTTTTTCTAATTTAATTTGTAACAATATAATTTTAAAGAGTCCTCATGAGTTTCTTGCCCGTTCTTATAGGAACCTACTACCCTTTGGAATGGTCAACTAGCTTCATATTTCTGACTGAACGACTCCTGTGACAATTCAAAAGTGACTGTAAATGGTTTAATGGGGAAGGCAACTGTCAAAATGGCGCTGTCGTAGCTAGTTCCCAACACAAGCTAAAAATACAAGGCGTGATGTGGTTTTATTTTATTTTAGCGAAAATTGACGCGTTGTTGTGTTCCTAGATACTCCGAAATTGGAGTCCGAATTTCTCGTAAGCCCCTAAATTAGAAGATTGTGGTTTAAAGCTATTCGTACAGATTTTTTTTGAGTTCGAGTTTATGTCGTGAACATTTTAAAGAAAGTGATTACGAGGAAATATTCAAGGTTTAAAATTCTGACACTTTCCATGTCAAGTACTTGATTTAAAATACTGAAGTCACCGAAAATGACGAAATAGTGAAATAAAATCAAACTCATGAATGAACATGAAATGAAATGAATGAACGAAATGTAAAATTTATTATAGGCCGTAGGGACCTAGCTATAGTCACGCCATCTACAATTAGCTTTGCCCGACCTTCCCCATTGAAATAAAAGTTTGAGTGAATGTTAATTTTACAAAGATATGAACATTCATTCAACTCATTAATTTTTCGACAATTTGAAGAGAAATAGATTGGTTCACAAATGAATTAATTACACAAAATAAATCAAACATGTAAAGTTTGATTTATTTTACGGTTAGACTTTAACGTACGCGTATATGTTTATTACACTAACGATCGTCAAACCAAAAAAACGTTGTTTCACAAAAAATAACGATTACAGTAACCTACTGGTTAACGTAATTTTTTTCTCAAACACCTGCGCAAAACGGTAAAACATTTTAAAATCGCGTTAATTATATTATTAACTTTGACAATCGTTTTTGTGCAGTGTATTTAACGTACGTTGAGAACGTACGTGATCTTCCACCAGTAAACGTTTTTGATAAAATACCTGTCAACTTAATATATCTAGTCTAAGAGTGTAATATGTGGAGATAAAATAAACATTGAACATTATAATTAATCGTAAAAATCGTTTGAAACAATCGACCCTAAGAGACGAGCACTGAGCATTAGTTACTAAACTCGTGTAAACGAGACGTTGTAGGTGTGTTTCACTACAAATACCGGCGCCTCCATTAGCCATCACTTTTAAAAGATATTTACATCTTGAAACACTAACAAAGCACCTAACATTTTGTTCAGTTACAGGCAAAAATATGTAGACACTTAGCAAAAATCAAAATTGATTCTTGAGATGACGACTGATAGACATGTCATCATCAGGTCGATCGATTAGGTTGAGCTTGCGCATCTTTACATACCAAGAACCCTCCGTGCCTCGTACGAAAAGAAAGCACGTGAAGCCGTTGGTGACTTCTGTCATTCGTAGATCTTTGACAGTCGTTACGGGTCGTCAGAAGCAGGAAAGTCTGACAACCAGTCTTACCAAGAGGTATAGTGTTACACAGTAAATGGGTTGTGTAGGACAGATAGGCAGTCCGCGAGGCCTAAGCTGAGCTTTGCATCTGTGTGAGTGATTACCAATCGCACCAATGTGATCGTGCGCGGGACGCACAGCGCCTCGGGCCGATTGCGAAGCAAAGGACGCGTCGCTTTATGCATTCACACAAATGCAAAGCTCAGCTTAGGCCTCGCGGACAGTATTGTATGTGTGGTGCTTACTTTTAATATAAGTTGGTTCAATAAGTATTCAGTTGCATCCAGTTAGGCTGAAAGGAGACCCGGCTTGATTGACTTTAGGAGAAAATTGTTGTTCAATTCCACATAGTGCGTACATATTGTTGCCCTCAACCGTATCACTACAAAGTACCTAATCATTTTCTTACATTTTACAGGTATTTGTAGCGCATTATACAAAATTTGAATTGAATTTTACCTTTTTATCCTATTCTCGATGAGATAAATTCAAGGACAAAAACACTTACACAGATTAAGCCGAAACCGCCAAGTTAACCGCGAGATTCAAATCGTCTTACGTTTTTTTTGCAAATTTGCAGGTTATATGTTGAAGAAAACATGATTCGCAACCGCAACAAGTACGTGTTTATAGAATTATAATCATTAACATCACCAGGTTAACTCCCTAAGTTCAAATTACCCTATTGAATGACATTTCATTAAATCATGACACTTGAGGTCAATTCTAACTAAGAATCTAACTTGGAAGTAGCGCTCGCTGGCAGCTGCCGCGGCACCGCTCGCTTCGCTCGCTCGGCTCGCGCGCGGTTGGTCACTGTTCCAACCTAACTCATTACTTTCGCAACAACGAACGTCGCGATACCAAACTTTCGCAGTAACGTACATCGCGGTAATGTACTTCGCCACTATGATTTACACTCGATTATACTGTCGCGAATCATATTTTCTTGAACATACAACCAACCATTGAATTATGCGGGCGACCTGGCGCTTATCCTATAAAGTAACCGGTTAATCAGACCGAATGCATGCACATATACGAACTGATCAGACTTTTGTTTAGTTTTAACGATGTATTTCTAAAAGTAATCGTTCTAGCATCGTGGGCGATCGATCTTAAGGCAGTATGATAGATTTTAGTTTGTAATTTGTTCAACAGAATTATCTCAACGAGATAACCTACTTGGCTATTGTATTGCTACCAAACTCTGTTACATTATTACTATTACAATATTTGTAAGTTTCCTTAATGTTTTACACACCTTATAAACATTATACAAACATATTGTGTGTCCCCAGGTAAGCACTGTCGATTTTTTTTCGGGCACTGGATTTTCAACGCTCTGCTTAGCGCCGGTTTAAAATCCAACAGTGTGTTTTCTTGATGCGCTCTGTTGAATTGTCAATGCTCGGGCTCAGTACTGAGAGTTGAAAATAAACTGCGCGAAAAAAAATCGCTCGTCCAACACTGATAAAAATGCCGTCTCGTTTTTTATTTCCTACAAACATTATAAACATCCTTTTTATCAAAATTTCATACCAAAGCTATGCCTAAAAGTTCATTTTGTAGCGCTACGGATAATACCTACCATTTCTGGGTGAAGTCTCATTAAACGGTACTCATTGACAGGCCTCCCATAACTATTAACACTGTAGTTTGAAAACATTGTAAAAGCCAATTATTTTTAAAAGATTAACCGTGGAGTTTCTTGCCGGCTCTTCTCCATAGGAAACGACCAATTGGAACCGTGCATGGCAAGTGCCCATGTATAAGTCACTATGGACTACTACTATGAATGTGAAACTAGCTGACCCGGCGAACTTCGTTCTGCCTCAGAATATTATATTCATTTTTAACTTTTTAGTTTTCGTGATTTTTTTCCATGTATTAATAGTTATATTCGGTGACAAATCAACAAATCAAATATCACAAAAATCGGTCCAGCCATTCTTGAGTGATAAATGGTGTAACTAACCCGAAAAGACAAAATATTTTCATATGAATAGAACGTAAGCAGTCAGTGGTGGCCCAGTGGTAACGGCCCCGGCTTACGAGTTGTAGGTCATAAGTTGGAACTCAGGCAGGCGCTTTACTTTGTGTAATTTATTTCATCACCACTGCTCCCAAAACAGTAAAGGAAAATATCGTGACAAAACCGCCACATCCTAGAACCAAAAGCTCGAAGACATGTGACATCTACCAACCCGCACTAGGCCCGCGTGGATTACAGCAGTGAGAACGTTATAGGCTGATATAGTTACATACAGCGTGTTAACATACACTGCGTCAAGAAGCTTGTTTTACGAACGATGTAGTCTCATTGGAACGCTCACTGCAGCAGTTAAAACGCGGTGAACACCTCGCATGATTGCGGAAAAATTTCGCTCGCGCTGATAATGTCAACTAACTTGCACGGAGGTGTTCAAACTGGCGCCATTAGTTGGGCGACTTCTAATTTAAAACAATCGACGCGCGCACTCGCGTCCCGTCCGGGATTGCTTAAGTATGAAGTCTTTGAAAGATACTCTTGCTGGAGTTTAAAATGGAAGTGTTTTTTTTTTCTTGTAATGCCAAAAACTTTTTTTTTTGCTTGTCACCGATATCGTTGAAAAGGCGACTCCACCCTTAACATTCATATGTGTAGCGTTCACTACAAATCCCCCTACCGTGTTTAACACCCCTTAAAAACTGTAGCTCTTATCAAATAACATTAAGTTAGTTTTTAATTTAAATTACCTACTAATAGTTTACACTTAAGACTAAAAAATTACTTATCCGAGATCTGTGAAAATCATAGGCTTTATTAACACAGTGCAATGATTCAAATGGCAACATTATGGGTAGTACTCAAGCATTGATCAACCAGTCTTAACAGGGTGTGGTGTTATCTAAGACCAAGAGGCACGGAGGGTGCCTTTGAAAGCACGTTAAGCCGTTGGTCCCGGCTGTCATTCGTGAATCTTCACAAGGTGGACCGATGACCTGGTGAAGGTCGCGGGCATCAGCTGGAGGCGAGAACCAATCGTCAACCAGTGGCGGTGGGTGGGGCAGACGTATTTCCAGCAGTGGACGTCGTTCGGCTTTATGTTGATGATCTAATCTCACAAATGACATTTATGAGTTAAATGCTTGAGTTTCGTTCTATAATTATGGGAGCTCGTAGGGTGACGGCCGCAGTGGGTGACGAAGACCTACAGATAGTTATTTCGTTCGTCAGTTTGAGCTAGTAAGATTTACTTCTACAAAGGCACCCAAAAACCTAGTTTAGGTGTTAAAAAAAACATACGAAAATGTGTCAACTTCAAAAGACAAATGAAAACAACAACATTTTTAGATACATTTTTTTTGTAATTATTAAAAATCACATTCTGAAGTATATTTATGGAAGAATTTCAAGCAATACTAAGCTAATTTCCTGAGTTGTGGGACCCGTTTAAGCAGTCATCCATGTAGAATATTGGTATACACCGACCATAAAATACATAGTTGGAAAAGGCTGTGCAGATGATGGAGATGACGATGAAGTAAATTTAAAAGCCTGGCAAAAAAGACCTTCGGTTTGGAAGTGGTTACCGTCTCCTGTAGTCTTCTAAACACTAAAGGGGTGGACTGTGTGAAACATGATATGGCTTGAAAGGGGGCGACTACAGAGAAGACGACTTAGAGAGAAGAATGTAAGCTCCGAAACCCCCAAGTACCCAAATAAATTGGGATGAGTAGTGCTATTCTGTGACCAACTCACCGTGAAAACTTAGCCACGCAAGAGTTCACCGTGAGATTTTTACAGAATCGACATGCAAGGAGAATTATTATAAATAAACCCTTAAGGTGGAACTAGTCGCGGGCTCGAACGCACGGTTGGGCGTGGCCAAAAAGCACGCTGTCTTGCCTGACATCGTTTCCGACACAAATAGTATCCGTGATGAGAAGTTAGACGGAGTGTACACGCACAACGTCTAGTTCGCACGCACTCAAACACCGTTATTTTGAATTCATAGTAAAACGAGCGCGTAAAAAATTAACGAAAAGTCTTTTGTAAAATTGAGTTTTATAAAAAACACACTGCATAAATCAATTACAAATAAAGTTTGTTAAAATCTTCGATAATTGAATGTTGTCGGTAACGACTTTGTTTTAGAGATTTTATACACTTATTAATGCACAAATTAGCAAGAAAAACGAATCTTTGTTGGCTTCTCCGCACAGACAAAATAAATAATGAGACAAAGCGATATCATGTTTAACTTCGGATGTACAACGTCAAATAGTGGAGTAACAGTAGGAGTATCGAATAGTCGATCCTCTGCCGACATTTGAGGAATCCAAAAGATATTGCTAAGAAACCTATTTTTCTTATAAAAATGGATATCTGCAATATTAAAAAGGATCTTGTCGTGTCTTCAAACACGTGGCATCCACCCTGAACCACTGTAGCCGCGTCCACAGGCCGTAATTCACCGGCCCACTCCCTCTTACAGAGACGAGGCCAGAGTCCCAGCAGTGGGAACATTATAGGCTGATTATGACAATGGACTATTATTTTTACCCCTTTTCTGTGAATCTATTGAGATTTTTTGGTTTTATTTATTTATTTAAACTTCTCGAACACAGAAAGTTACAAAAGCGGACTTCATGCCTTAAGCTTGACTTTATTGGGCACGCCACAATAGCGGCGGTAAGTCCTCTCTTTGAGGAGTGGTTGGAGAGGCGCCACGGCGTCCTCACCGGACACGGTTGTTTCGGGAGGTTCCTGTTTCGCATAAGGCGGGAGCAAACGCCCGGGTGTCACCATTGTGTGGATCGCCCGGAGGACACGGTGGATGACAGGGTGAAGCATACGGTGGAGGTCTGCCCAACTTGGGCGGAGCACCGCAGTGTCCTCGCGGAGGCGATCTCTCGCGTCCGGCCCTGGTACGGAGCGAGAGAGAATGGAAAGCCGTCACCTCCTTCTGCGAAGCAGTAATGCTCGCGAAGGAGAGTGCCTTGCGAACTCACGCCCCCACTAGTCGCCTGCAGATTTCCGGCCACCGTAGGCGCGGGCTTGCGGACGGCCAGCAATGGGTAGATCGCCGTCCTCAAGGACCAGGCCCGGGTCGTTGTAATGTTATACTGTCAGGGATGACAATCTCAGCCCGGGTCGCGGGTTGTACGAAAGAGATAACCGTGGCCCTGGCACAGGCAACTGATGGAACACGGGTGGGTTTTAGTCAGTAAAAGTCTGACACGCCCTCATGACAAGTCATTTGATGATCCCCCCCCCCCCAACAAAAAAAAAGGCGTGACTTTATAGTCGTCAGCGAAACTCAAATCGCAATGCGCATGCATGGGGATCGATCAATGCTCATTCCTTTTCTTGTTCGTTGCGTATGTGATGAGGCTTTTGCGCTAAAGTAGGACAGTTACAAGGATCTCACCATATTTATTTGCAGGGTACGCTGCTACAAGAATCTTTTTGCGCCCGAATCATGTTGACAACATGGTGCAAACATTTGTGCAATTGTGTTATGAAATGTTACTTCAAATATTTTGAACAAAAACAAGATGGCGGCATTATTTCCGATTTCTGCCAAACGTCAAAATAATCTTGTGTATAAGTTATAGAGGTATGAGGAACAGGGTGCAAAGTTCATTCATCCTCTATAGAAAACGGAGGATCTTCCGACCAGACGGGTGTTGTGAATGGTGGGCAATTGCCCGACGATTGATTTCGGGACGTTGTATATATGCTAGGTGCGAGTCGAATTTCTTTGCGCGATTTGCGTGACGTCAGAGTGATGCGTAGTTCGCATGTGGCGATGAAGTCATGGTGAGAGTTAACAGTTGCACTGCACAGGGTACAAAATCGCTTGACTCCTCACTTGTTGTCTAATATTGAGCTGCTTTAAAAGTGTATGATGAAATGGGTATCGTGTTACTTGGTAACTGGGTTGAGGAAGCCGGATCACTCCTTGTAAAATACTGGTATTGAGCTGCATCCGATTAGACTAGGAAAAAGTAGAAATTTACCTAGGCTGTTATAACAAAAAAAAAACCTTAATATTACTTGAAATTCAAACTGACCTTATTCTAACACTACAATACATTTAAATACTAATTCTAAATTAATTAAATAGACATACAGGGTGGAAGGGACATCGACGCACAACCGGGTAACCATGGACTCAGTACATGATTCTAAAACCCCCTGCGTTGAAATTTTTTGTCGGTTATTTAAAAAAAAAAAAATGCTCTGTCATACATTTTGACCGCGTAGGTATTGCACTTTTCTATGAAACAGGAGTTTTTTTTTGAATCCGACAAAAAACTTCAACGCACAGGGGTGTTCAGAATCATGTACTGAGTCCATGTTACCCGGTTGTTCGTCGATGTCCCTTCCACCCTGTACAGTTATTATTATATTTAATATAATACGGAAATTAAATAAGATACCCCATTTAATAATATTCTTTAACTTAAAGCATGCAGAATCATTTGAAATATAAAATTGTATTTAGAGACAGATAGTTATACAACCTTTCACAGTCCAAGGACAGGCCCGGGATACGTGAGAGGGAAAGAAACAGAACAATTTATGTCATCGAGAATTTAGAAGATATGTTAGTCTTAGGCCAAATATTTTTGTGTATTTTAGAAGTTGACTTTGAAAAGCAAAAAAAAAAATGTTTCATTGAAATTTTTGGACATACGTTTTCAAGAATTCTCTTTTAGGTGTACTATAGACATTCAAACATCGGTTTATATCGAAAAATATGTCCTACCGCGTCAAAAGATGCTCAAGTATGTGTGTTACTTATCAACCTTATTGTAACGAAGACTAAGCTCATTGTGAGTTTGACAAACTTGTTAATCGCAGCAACCAAACAGCAACCTTATTGCAACGGCAATAAAGATCATTGTGCTTTTAACAGTGATGCAGACTCAGAGGTGGGAAACTGTGAACGAACTTTATACTAAACTATCGTTCTTATATGTCATCAACCGTCTTATTGTTTATTTTAGAAATGGTGATTAATTAGAAAAAAAAAATGTACTGAAACAAGGAAAGTATGTACTTAGCAATGTTTTTTTTTTTTTTTGAATTGTTAGTATATATATTTCATGAAGGCACAGAGAGCATTTTTTACAGCTGTTCGAATCTGTCACGAACTGTTTTTGATTGAACAAATGACTCGCAATGTGTGAGGTCGCATAACTTGACACTTCTCACGCGACATACTTAAGTCAGGTTAGGGCAAATCTTTGATTTAGATCTCTGCATTGAAAATTGTTTTTTAAAGGGGTGGTAAATGTATCTTTATTATGATTTTTTTCAAGTCGTCGGTATCATTAAATTCTATAATAAGCTAATAACAATATTCTGCAAATTAAAACTTTACGCCGAATCTAAAATTCGGTTAGCTATACCCATTAAAATACCACTACGAAAAAAGTTTATATATTTTTACAATAATTACCAAATGGGGAAGGTCGGGCAAAGCTAATTGTAGATGGCGTGACCATAGCTAGGTCCCTGCGGCCTTCAATAAATTTGACATTTCGTTCATTCATTCCATTTTGTGTTCATTCATGAGTTTGTCTTTATTTCACTATTTCGTTGATTTCAGTATTTTATAGCAAGAACTTGACATGGAAAGTGTCAGAATTTTAAACCTTGAATATTTCCTCGTAAACACGTTTTTCAAAATATTTCTGACTTACTATGAATAGCTTTAAACCACAATCTTCTACTATTAGGGGATTTCGGGAAATGGTGCACTCCAATTTCGGAACTATCTAGGAACAAAATAACGCGTCTATTTTCGCTAAAATAAAATAAAACCCCATCACGCCTTGTATTATTAGCTTGTGTTGGGAACTAGCTACGACAGCGCCATTTTGACAGTTGCCTTCCCCATTGGTGATAATTCTTTGACACTTTGAAGCATAATAAGGGTGAAATCTATTTCTATATTTATATGTGAATTACATAAGGTTTCTGTATTGAGAAATTGAAGTTAGGCGCTTGTCATTATCTACTTTAGCTATATTTAAGACGAAAGACCGCGAAAATAAACATTTCTTTGCAAAATCATAAGAAATTTGAAGTTTCGCGGGCTAAATTAAAGGAATCATCTTAGGTAATGTTAGAGTTAGACGGGTTCTCAATTCAATTCTTAAACCAGCTTTTTATTTCGACATTTGCTAGAGCAAGAAGTCCGTTTGCATTGCAAGCATTCGCTTTGAAAGCGTGTTAATGAACATCTCGCTTTAGTGAATGGCTTTTCTGAGTGATAGAAAAGAAGAGAGATACAGGAAAATGCTGAGGTGTGCGTTAATATTAGATTTCACCCTCACTTGCATGATCCAATATGACTGAATCCGAAATACAAGATACCAAAATCCGACTTTTATTAGTCGGATATATCTGACTTATATATAATTCGATCGGATTTTTATCAAATTAAGAATCCGACTTTTGCGATTTTAATTAATTTTGAGATATTTTTTTTTACAAGAATTTGACCCTGACTTTCGGAAATTTATTAAATATCCGATATCCTTGTATCCGAGCTACGACATTCGAGACTTTTCACTTCATAAATATCCGACATATACTATCCTTATACCAGACAATTCTAATTATATCCGACACTTACTGTCCTTACAAGCATAATTTTATAAACAGGACTTCTTAGATCATCGGCATTTTTAAGATCCGAAAATATTAGTAATAACCGAACCTCCTATCTCCCAACTTAGTACCGACAATTTCATAAAACTCCACATCCTCGAAAGATTAAATCCTTTTTTTATATCCGAATATCCGAACAAAAAATCCGTTTTTTTTAAACCTATGTCATTCGACCGAATTGACTGAAAATCACATCGCAGTCAGGTCGAACAGCCTTGAATAGCTCGACACCCCTCGCAGTTACGTTAGTTTCAGTAAAATCAATATGTAGCAAATATGGAGCAGCCGTTACCAAATGTTCTAAACTCCTGTCCGTAATATTCCTATAACCAGTAACCGACAATATGCGCAAATTGGACCTATCCGGCCGACTGCCCGACTCAGACCCATGATGCACGCCATTCCTACCAATATGAATGTAATTGACATTTTCATTCTCCGCCCTACCAAGGCGTAGTAACGACGAATCAGAGACAAGATGATATCCAACATGGCTGCCAATATGGATAGTAGATTGTCTATGGATGTCAACGTCTATATGCATTATGTGGCGTAGGTCATGTCGCCTAAATCGAACACAGCCAGGTGGTCTGGGCTGTTCCGGTTCATTTTCAGGAACGTCAAAATCCTCAAGCCTCAATCTAGGACATAGCTCAGGGTTATAAGGTGGAAAATTAATAGGGTCAGCTGGTAAGGGTACTTGCATATCTTCGTCTTCATCCTCTTGAAGACGACGGCGCTTCGCGAGGTCAATGGCTTCACCAACGGTGAGACGGCGTTTTGAAGTTCCTTCTCCGGGATTTGCTGGCCCTGGTTGAGTGTTTGCCGGACCTGGTTGTTGGTGTGCGGGACCCGGTTGCGGGTTTGCTGGGCTCGGTCGGTCTGCGGGCCCCTGTCGCGGATCCAAGGGTACCGGTCGCGGGTTAACGGGGCCCGGGCAAGGTGCCAACAGAACAGGTTGATCATGCATGGGCCGCGGGGGGTTTATGGGCACTATATCAATGGAGCCCAACTGTAATGGTAGAGGGTAGGCGGGTCCCGGTCGAGGGTTTGCAGGACCCGGTACCTCGCCCGGGTGACGGTCTCCCGGGCGAGGTACGCTGGGAGCCTGCCGAGGTTGTCCGGGCCAGTCTTCGTCTTCTTCATTTCCTGGTTGTCTCTGCCTGGGCGGGTATCGCTGTTCGAGTTCCTGCCGACTGGCGTTCGGCTGAATGACGATAATACTGTGGAGATCAAAACTAAATTTATACTTCGGTATTTCTGCACGTAACTCCTGTATTTCATTCGCTTAAAGTAGCTTACTAGGTGGCAATAACATTAAATTAATTAAATTCGATATTTCATACATTCAGGGGGTCTACTCCTAAGCCGATGTTACGGGCTGTTTCCTACTCTGTAATACATGATTAGTTTTAGGACCCGAACAAATAATTAATGACAACTCAATTTGAATTTAACACTTGTTTTGACGTTTCAACTACTTGCGCACTGGTCCGTATTTTCGTTAAAAGACTTAGAGAGTAGACCCCCATTTCAGATATTCATGTTTAGATACGCCGGCTTATTACAAAACACGATCTAACTTCAGCGCAAGCCAGTTTTTGTATTTCGAACTTTATGCCGACTTCAGAAAAGTTCTTAATACAAAATTGACCACCCTACACCGGGCAAAGTTGTCAGTTTTGTAAAAGGATTAGGTATTCCGATTTCTATTAGGTTCTTACATGAAAAACAGGTTCCATGGTTTAAAAAACCATGTATAAAAAAAAACTTTTGTTTATAAGACCGAACAAGTCTGCGGAGTTTCGCTAGAGAATTTAATTTGACATTGTATTTTTCGGTGCTAACGGACCCTAGTTACTTTGTCAAATCGTCATTGCCACCTAGTAACAGGTTTTTCAATAAGGATATAGGTATCTTTGACAGTAGACGTCAGTCTTCACAATACGCGTTCGTTAATACAGCACATCAAGTTTTAGAAAATACTGTCATGACGTATCTTGTTCCCCCCCCCCCCCCACCGCGATGCATCGTATCGCCCGTCCTGCCTGTTACTTTGTTTTCGCTTAGCGTTATTTCTGGGTTTTTTTGGCTCCTAAGGGTCGTAGCTTGATGTTAGAATTGGGCTAACAAAAGATTTTTACGAATCCAACTGGTAGTTCCAGATTTTGGCGTCTCCAGACAAACAATCGCTTCTGCTTCATTATCTTACAATATATTAGTATTGTCTTGAGGAAGGTTTGAAGTAGCGATGGGCGATTCCGAGATGTTTTAACAATCGAAAGAATCGGAGTCGTTAAAATAAACCATCGAGTCGACCATCGAATCGCCGTTCTACAAAACAATCGAGATATTGTTTCGAGTCAACGGAATCGACCGCTTGATTCCGATTGTTTGAAGAATTAGTTTGGATTCGCAATCACAACGCCAAGTCAAGAACTCGCGAAACTCTAAACCATAGAGGAACAACTCGCGAATGAACGCGCCATGCGCCAGTCGCAATTACAGACCGAGTCAGACTCGAGTCCAAGTCGAAACAATCCAGAACCATCGAGTTGTTCCAATAGTCGAAACAATCGAATAAAACCTCTCGCCATCGCGCATCGCTAGTTAGAAGCAATTTAACAGAAAGAAAAAAAGTTTGAAAAAACGCTAAGCGCAAATAAAGTAACAGCGCGGGGCGGGCACGGCGTGGGACGGGGGTATAATACATTGCAGGCGGGCAGAAGCTAGTAATACTCGGATGTGTCATATTAACAGTAGATCAGATCTGTATTTGAGTTTTTGTCTAGTTTTTGTACTTTTTTTATTTTATTGTAACAATTTCAGAATGGCGGCTCGTACAACCAACTGCACGTCAGCAGTAACACTTTAATTACGGAAGCCACCCTTTACTATTACATGGTTTTATTCACACGAAACGACGCGCGCTTTAGTCGTGGTATACTAGTGTACAAACACGCTGTGAATGTGTGCGTGGAGACGAGTGGCGTCAGTGCATAACACACACATGCTTCCGACTTCATCATTGTCTCGGACGGTACCGAGAGCTCCTGCGATTACACACCCATTCACAGCGTGTTTGTAAACTTGATAACCAGAAGTAAAGCACCGCTTCTTGAGATACAAATACTGTAGTTGTACTAAGCTATGTTAGTCACAAATAGTAAGATAATTAATATTTGATATGAATGAATATTTAATGACACATCAATACAGCGTACAGGGTATATTACAATAAAAATAAGGCGTCAAATTCAATTAACGAGAGCAACTCCACAGATGTAATGGTTAATGATAAAATGCACGAAAAATAAAGGGGGGGGGGGGGTCAACGACCGCTGGCAGTGTTGTTACTTGAAGTATGAGTTAAGAAAAGCTGTTTTCTTTCGTTTTATCGTGTTAAGATATCGATACAGTTCGCGCAAAACTTTACGAACCCTCTGAACGTAGGCTTGAGTAGAAAAACCGCGCATGGTACAGTTGATTGCAACACAATCATTATTGTAGATGTGAAACATTTTTTAAAATAACTATATACTTACATATGTACCTACAGCACTGATTATACTACTGCACAGAAAATAATTAGTTTTTAGGTACTTTTGCAGCCACTCGCGTGCAATTTCCGTTTTTTTTTAATGGAAAGTGTTACCCAAACCATTTTATGTCGTTTGTTTGTTTTATCTCGTTTACAAGTGATGAATCATCAAATGTATCTCTTTTCTGTTTTATAATGTTTAGAAATTGATACCAAAATTATCAAATTTATTTCTGTTTTATTTTATCATGTTTAAAACTGATACCAAAATCATCAAATTGATTAATTTTTTTTTTCTTTTATCATGTTTACATCACACACCCATGACATCTGCGGAGTTCCGCTAGCTAGTTTAATTTGTAGGAGTAAAATACTTAATAAAGTCGGTCCGTGTGAAAATTAGAGGTCGTGACTGCACAGATTAGTGTTAGTGAAGACAGGAAAAACGTGCGAGGCCTCGACATTGAAATCGTTAGTACGGGTTATAACAAGTTAAACAAAGCGTTAAAATAGTTAAAAGCTATCATCGTATCAAATTCACCACAAAATTTACAGTACGCGCAGCATGACCATCATAATTAACAAAAACAAAACACAAAATGACAGATACTCGACACAATGACATTTCTAGACAAAATGACGGATACAATAGACAAAATGACAGATACAAAACACAAAATGACAGATACAATATACAAAATGACAGACGCTCCAGACAAAATGACTGATAAAACAGACAAAATGACAGATGCTCCAGACGAAATAACAGATACTTCAGACAAAATGACTGATACAATAGACAAAATGACACATACTGCAAAACATCAGACGAAATGAAAGATACCTCAGAAAAAAATGACAGATAATCCCGACAAAATGACAGATACTCCAGACAAAATGATAGATGCAATAGACAAAATAAAATGACAGATTTTCTATTTTTCCTTCTGTCTAAAATCTGTATTTTTTCTCTATTGTTCGTCGACAAAACCCGTTATTAAGGTGTTTATGCTGCACGTGCGGGGGCTTACTATGTCAAATCGAGGTTTAGAAAGAGGAATCATTCATTAATGAGGATCGTGGTCACTGGACCCCTTTAAGTTGACAATCTGCCTCGATCGATTCTATAATTGAAAGTTACTTGAAGACTTCGTTTCTTTTAGTTGATCAGACAATCGCGTTGGGTACCGGCCTCGCGCTCTCTATCCTTGGGTTTTGCCAACAATGACCAGCTTTTCAAGGCTGCTACCTCCCCCCTTCGCAGTAGGTGGCCGAAATACGTCAAAATACTTAAGTAGGCAAACTATATACAATCGGATCCCGATTTTGAGTTGGGAGAGGACAGATAAATTTTCACAGTGAGCAGCGGTGGCCCAGTGGTAACGGCCGTGACTTACGAGTTGTAGGTCGTAGGTTCGAACCCAGACAGGCGCTTTACTTTGTGTAATTTATTTCATCACGGCTGCTACCAAAACAGTAAAGAAAAAGATGGTGGCAAAACCGCCACATCCTAGAACCAAAAACTCGAAGACATGTGACATCTACCAACCCGCACTGGGCCCGCGTGGTGGATTACGGCCCACTCCCTCTCACAGAGAGGAGGCCTGTGTCCCAGCAGTGGGAACATAATAGGCTGATTATTTATGAATGTTTGTAGACTCATTTGTGCGTTTGGATGTCCATGGTATTTGAAGCATCCACCCCCAGGCCCACTTTTTAAATATGTCTTGTCCACGTCTCAACTCCATAGAGGAAAATCGGGAAAACTAGTGTTATGACCAATCGGGTTGTTAATTTTTTTAAACTGCCGAATGAGCCTGCTCTTGACCTCGATCACACCTAATGGGAAGCCATGGATGAGGTCTTTGATGGAACGAGGGTGCCCAGAAAATGACTTTTCACTCTTGCTTTGAAGGCAGACGGGTTCAATGTGGAAGGTAACACAGACGCTGGCAGAAAGTTCCACGCTTTGGCTGTGCGCATAATAAATGTGTAGGAGAAGAGCTGAGAACGACTGGTCGGGATATCAACCAAGTGCGGATGGTACCTTGCAGTACGTCTGGTAGTACGTGGTGGGATCAGGTCGTGGAGCTCCTGCGCACACTCTCCGCAGTACAGCCTGTAGAGATATCTCTGTCAGTTTTATAACTTATACCATCTTTATACGTCGTTTTATTTCTGGGACGCAGCTGTCTTCATTCTGAATATTGGAGCCCAGATAAGTGGAACTGTCCACAGTATCGGTGCCTTGGTGACGACGCTCTACAAAGCCAAAGTTTTCTATAACTCAACGTGCCATATTTATTTACTCGGTACTGTTTTAAACGCACGTCAATAGCAACATTTGAATGACGAAAACCGTTCTTACGGGTTTGATTATTACGTAAAACGATTTGAGGGGGGAGGGGTCTGCAAAAGTCTTTGATTTACTTAAATGGCTGTCCCAGCCTCATCCAGGTACTAGTTTTGTGAAACATACTATTAACGTGCAGTTTTCATTACGATGTGTTAGTACAAGTCAATAAAAAAACCATATCCATATTGAAAAACCATTTAAACCAGATTCAGCTTACCGTCTTTCGTGCGCCCACCACGGGTTGTTGATTATAGTGTCGCCATGTCGTTCGTTCTCCGGCTCCTCGTCTTTTTCATCGTCCTCTTGATCCGAATCGGAACTTTTGATTTTGTAGTAATCTGGTTCCTGTGGAAACAGTATAATAACATTACAAAAAAATGTCCGACCATGGTTGGCATGTCATAATCATAAAATCGAGACTTGAACGTCAAAATAAGATAATAAGAAAGAAAGATAGACAAATTACTTAATCTGCACAAACAAAACGCACATTACAAAATAGAAGAACATAAAATACACGCACAAAGTAGCCAAAAGCCTGGTTTACAACCAATAAAAAGTTGACAATTTGACCATTGTTTGATGTCAGGGCCACGGACCAAAGACAATATACATTGCGTAAATGTTACGATACTGGCAAGTGATAACAAAAAAAACATTTGAAACAAAAACAAAATGCCTATTACAGAGTGGAAAAATAGTTACTTTTGTTACTGTAACAAGAGCAATTAGGCCGTGCTTCGCATCTGTGCAAGACAAGGACATGGCTCAGCATAATGCTGTGACTTCGGACGAACCTATCGTCAACAACTACTTCTCGAATGAAATAATGACTTGAAATTACATAAGACAGTCCCAAAAACGCCCGCCCTTTACCACTTCCAATGTTTTCTGATGAAATGTTGGCTGATCTTTGCGTTATGCTCGTGAATGGGTGCTGTTTGCTGACATGGTTTTGTTATTGTTAAAGTAACTGTTCTGTTTATTTATTTTACTTCGATGGTCCTAGTTTATTATTTGTGTATACTTAATCCAGTACTGCCTAAGTATGCTGTAACGCCCTTTGTGCACGACTTTTGTTTATGTATTAATTTTTGTTGCTTGATTTTTTATGTTTTTTTTATCTTGTATATAGGCGTGGCTAGCTAACATACGGCAGATAATTGAATGTGATGTTCTGTGTCTCGTAATGTTTATTACTTTGCATACCTATTATTGTATAAATTCAATTTTTTGCTAACTGAACAGACAGCTGTGCTGCTAGACAGTTAGTTGTAGTACTTCTCCCCAGCTGAAGCACGAGGAAGTGGTGAAGGGCGGGAGTGCCGGGGGACTGTTTTATGTCATTTTGACGTTCGAAAAGTGCTGATTCGCAGCCTAATTTGAATAAATGACTTTTGATTTAGAGGGGCTCGTGACTGAAATAACAGCCGCCAAGGATGATAGATCAGGTAAAGCTCCGCTTGCCGCGGCCGATCAGTGGATGGGATCTTTACCGAGACCCCTCCGTGCCTCGGAAAGCTAGTGAAGCCGTTGGTCCCGGCTGTCATTCGTGGCTTTTAACAGTCGTTGCGGGTCGTTAAAAGTACGAACGTCTCACAACCAGTCTTACTAAGGGCTAGTCCATCGTTTCTTTTGTCTTTCTCAACTATTATAGACCTTAATTTCAGATTCATACTAACTTTCCTCAAAAAGTTTTGTTTTAAATGTTATACGCAATGTGATGGAGCTTGGTGGGCGCCTAAGTCCAAGCGAGGTCGCAGCCTAAAATTTCGGGGGGGGGGGGGGGGGGGGGGTTGGGACATCATTGGCGCCATCAAGATTATGATCATTATAATAGTGGGACAATAGCGAGCGAAGTGAGCTGGAAAATGTTATGCCACCTAGGCGGGTTAAAAAAAAATTGGAGTTAGTCTGTCGAAAATAGGAGTAATATCTACCCGTCTCGGATAAGTAAGAGTTTGAAGCAGAAATGGGAGTTACTGTTAATGAATAATGCAAATAGGCTCAAGAATGAAAATAATGTAGAATGCAGAAGCGAGCTCCAAAATGTAAGGACCTTGTGTCGGTTCACTTTTGACCATTAATACAGAATGAGACTTCCTTTGCCGTCTGCCTATATACAGCAGAGCACGTCTATCGGTTGAAATGAAGAGGAGTTTTTTATTTATTTATGCAAAATCTGTATACACATTACGTTACATAAAGTCTGCCAAACTGCATTTGTTTTTGATTCAGCTTGTCGGCAGTTGTTCTCGTCTAACATTAGATTACAAATGTTGAAGGTAATGTGCTTGTGTATACTTACGGCCAAGTAAATAAACTATACCTTATAAATATACAGTCGACTAAAAAACATTAGAAACTCACATTCACAAATATCATTGATGATATTTGTGAATGTGAGTATCACAAATGGCATTTTCGTCAACCTATGGTTTGTTACAAACATATCGTGGACACATTGAGAGGTAATGTTTTGTAGAAGTTGGTACTTAGATTTGACATGCGAGATCAGTTTTCGGGGTAGCTCGTTCAATAATGTTGGTACTACGTACCTTCTTAACTTACCAAAGTAGTTTAATACTTTGAGTGATGATATATAAGCTATACCTCAATCTCCCAGCTCTCCAGCTCCGTGAAGACAGTCTTGGTGTCGGCCCACGAGTGCGTGTGCTCCGACACGGTGCTGAACTCCTCGGGCGGCGCCACGTACAGCTCCTCGAGGCAGAGCTGACACCTCCCAGTCGGCTAGAGGGGAGTTCTGATGCCATACCTCAATCTCCCAGCTGTCCAGCTCCGTGAAGACAGTCTTGGTGTCGGCCCACGAGTGCGTGTGCTCCGACACGGTGCTGAACTCCTCGGGCGGCGCCACGTACAGCTCCTCGAGGCAGAGCTGACACCTCCCAGTCGGCTAGAGGGGAGTTCTGATGCCATACCTCAATCTCCCAGCTGTCCAGCTCCGTGAAGACAGTCTTGGTGTCGGCCCACGAGTGCGTGTGCTCCGACACGGTGCTGAACTCCTCGGGCGGCGCCACGTACAGCTCCTCGAGGCAGAGCTGACACCTCCCAGTCGGCTAGAGGGGAGTTCTGATGCCATACCTCAATCTCCCAGCTGTCCAGCTCCGTGAAGACAGTCTTGGTGTCGGCCCACGAGTGCGTGTGCTCCGACACGGTGCTGAACTCCTCGGGCGGCGCCACGTACAGCTCCTCGAGGCAGAGCTGACACCTCCCAGTCGGCTAGAGGGGAGTTCTGATGCCATACCTCAATCTCCCAGCTGTCCAGCTCCGTGAAGACAGTCTTGGTGTCGGCCCACGAGTGCGTGTGCTCCGACACGGTGCTGAACTCCTCGGGCGGCGCCACGTACAGCTCCTCGAGGCAGAGCTGACACCTCCCAGTCGGCTAGAGGGGAGTTCTGATGCCATACCTCAATCTCCCAGCTGTCCAGCTCCGTGAAGACAGTCTTGGTGTCGGCCCACGAGTGCGTGTGCTCCGACACGGTGCTGAACTCCTCGGGCGGCGCCACGTACAGCTCCTCGAGGCAGAGCTGACACCTCCCAGTCGGCTAGAGGGGAGTTCTGATGCCATACCTCAATCTCCCAGCTGTCCAGCTCCGTGAAGACAGTCTTGGTGTCGGCCCACGAGTGCGTGTGCTCCGACACGGTGCTGAACTCCTCGGGCGGCGCCACGTACAGCTCCTCGAGGCAGAGCTGACACCTCCCAGTCGGCTAGAGGGGAGTTCTGATGCCATACCTCAATCTCCCAGCTGTCCAGCTCCGTGAAGACAGTCTTGGTGTCGGCCCACGAGTGCGTGTGCTCCGACACGGTGCTGAACTCCTCGGGCGGCGCCACGTACAGCTCCTCGAGGCAGAGCTGACACCTCCCAGTCGGCTAGAGGGGAGTTCTGATGCCATACCTCAATCTCCCAGCTGTCCAGCTCCGTGAAGACAGTCTTGGTGTCGGCCCACGAGTGCGTGTGCTCCGACACGGTGCTGAACTCCTCGGGCGGCGCCACGTACAGCTCCTCGAGGCAGAGCTGACACCTCCCAGTCGGCTAGAGGGGAGTTCTGATGCCATACCTCAATCTCCCAGCTGTCCAGCTCCGTGAAGACAGTCTTGGTGTCGGCCCACGAGTGCGTGTGCTCCGACACGGTGCTGAACTCCTCGGGCGGCGCCACGTACAGCTCCTCGAGGCAGAGCTGACACCTCCCAGTCGGCTAGAGGGGAGTTCTGATGCCATACCTCAATCTCCCAGCTGTCCAGCTCCGTGAAGACAGTCTTGGTGTCGGCCCACGAGTGCGTGTGCTCCGACACGGTGCTGAACTCCTCGGGCGGCGCCACGTACAGCTCCTCGAGGCAGAGCTGACACCTCCCAGTCGGCTAGAGGGGAGTTCTGATGCCATACCTCAATCTCCCAGCTGTCCAGCTCCGTGAAGACAGTCTTGGTGTCGGCCCACGAGTGCGTGTGCTCCGACACGGTGCTGAACTCCTCGGGCGGCGCCACGTACAGCTCCTCGAGGCAGAGCTGACACCTCCCAGTCGGCTAGAGGGGAGTTCTGATGCCATACCTCAATCTCCCAGCTGTCCAGCTCCGTGAAGACAGTCTTGGTGTCGGCCCACGAGTGCGTGTGCTCCGACACGGTGCTGAACTCCTCGGGCGGCGCCACGTACAGCTCCTCGAGGCGCGGCAGCCAGCCCAGCGCCGACACCTCCGAGTCGGCGAGGGGGGAGCCGCGGACGTCGAATACCTGGGGGAGATGACGGAACATGAAGCCCAATCAAATAAACCATACGTTATTCTGACCCCATTTTAAGTTACGTTTCAAAGCTCTTTCTCTCTTACTATTTTGCTGTACCTGACAGGGTCTGAATCTCTTTTTTTATGCAGTAAATGTTTGAGTGTTAACTATAACAAATATCAAGTTTAACCTTGTGAAATTTAATTGGATGTCAGAATGACTAGTACTGTTGAAAAGGTCTTAACACATATTTATAAAAATATTAAAGCTGCAGCGGGAATTACAATTTAATTCTGGCTTACTTTAACCTTTTGTTCCAAAATCATATGAATTTAAAACTAAAAATTAAATGCAGCTTAGGTGGACCTTGGAATCGTAGAAATAAGATAATTATGTTTTCAGAGCAAATGTACTCGATAACGGGTATACTGTACAAGTTTTAATTTTGTTGAAGATGATTATTGTAACGCTGAATTTTGCATACACAACATATCTGACCTGCTAAACAAAACTGTTCAGACCCATATACGATTGTGACATTTAAAAATAGTCACAATCAGGTATGGGTCTAAAATTATTCATCGCTGAGATTCTAGAAAAAATATAGTTCATCCAAATTAAATAAAAGAAATCACGTGTGTTCAAATATAGTTCAATAAAGATCAAAGTGTCAAACAAATCAGTAAAGTATATCTAACTTCCTTTGTCATGCCCCTCATATTAAGTTGCAAAAATATTTTGTTAACATTTAAATAACTCGTTTCGTATCTGTGTCAAATCATATTCAAGTGATCTTTGAATATGATTTGACACATACGTATTCATGAATTATGTCCATTATTTTTTCTCTATCAACCATTACCTTAAGTTTTCGGAAATACCATTTTGTCTACTTACCCTAAACTTTCCGAAATACCCTTAGTAGTTAGTAGCCAGGGCCGAGTGGGCAGTAGCCAAGTAAGCGACACACTCAGTCAGACGCCAAAATTCCAAATTCAAATACGCTACGCTTGCAGTCTCTCACGTACAGCTCGGTGAGACGCGCAGCAAATAGGTGGGAAATCATCAAATGACTTGTCATGAGGGCGTGTCAGACTTTAACTGACTAAAACACACCCGTGTTCCTTCAGTTGCCTGTGCCAGGACCACGGTATCTCTTCTGAACAACACGCGACTCTGGCAGGTTCTGGCTTACTTTAAGTTTCTTTTTAATAAATAAATAAAACATTTATTTGCATAAAACATGGTTATACAATTTGATAAATATAATTGTGTTATAGCATAGACATGTTCGGCTAGGATAAAAAATTGCATGCAAAACCTCAGGGTTTAAAAAAAATTACAACTTACAGGGCGTCAAATGTTTTACTCCACTATTCGAACTAACCCTCGGTTTTCAGAAATATATTCATATTTACCCATATTTTCTAAGTTACCCTAGTTTTTTTACCTCCGAACTTCATGTCTTACCCTTAATTTTCAGACTTACCCTAAGCTTCTTGAATCCGTATCTGGTAGAGAGTGAGGCGTAAGCGACGCACTCAGTCAGACGCCTGCAATCCCTCATGTATAGCTCAGTGAGGGAGGCCAGCTTGCTCAGCGGCATTAGCGATGCTGGTTCGAACCAGTCGCATTCCGACACGTCGAGGTACTGAAAAACAAAAGTTGATAAATGATTAAAAAAAAAATCTGTAAGTAGTTTTACACGTAAATCATATTTTTTTAAACTAAACTCCATTTAATATACCATTAGACAGAAGGTAAAAAAGGCTCTTTTTGGGCCACACTTTTAATAACAACTAACATTATTACAGTCAAGATTGATGTGAAGTTAAATATAATCAAATAAAATAACAGCCGTCACACAGAATTGTATTTATTTAACATATCTACCTTCCGAAATTACAAGGCTTTTATTTAATATTATTTAGTTTTAATAAAAATTGTCGTTTCAATGTGCAAAATCTAAAAGAAGGAGAGGCGAACAATGCCCGGAACGTTTTCACTTTGATGACTTTTGTTACCACCAATGTCAATTAATGATTATCATTTGTGGCGCATTTATTTGATTTATTGAAAACACAATACGGACATGCCATTGTGATAAAGTTGTTTTTAATAAACTGATTGTTACTAAAAATTCTTTCATCTCTTGTACCTTTCCCAGCATCGTGACGTGAAGATAGATTGAATATGCTCTATTGTATGCCATATAACCACAAGCAAAGCGCGCGTCGCTTTGTGAGAAAAATACTATTATGAATCTACGTTCATTAATCCTACCCTTAAACTTGATCATTTTATTTAAAGATTATGATTTGTTTACTTACCTCTAGTTTGGGCAAACGCTGCTGTACCTTCCCCAAATATGAAGTGTTTAGCGGTAGATTGTAGCATCTTGAGCCGCGAAGAGATAGCTTCTTCAGATGCACTGGGAAATGACGGAGGTTTGTCTGCGGGCAAAAGAAATTATGCAACATTGTTTTTTTTATATAAATTATAGTGCCACCATAGTTTTGTGAACTTTTTACCTAAGTGTATTTAACATTTTTTTTTAAGTTTCCCAATCACTCAAGACAGGCTTAAAAATAAGAAACATGAGTTATTGTTTCTAATTTTTAAGCCTGTGTTTTGTAATTTTATAATTCTTTAAACTGAGCGTGCTCCGCCTCAAGCTGGACAGCCCCCTTCTGGAGTGGGTTCAAGCACAAGTGTGTGTGCCCGGGGCTCACGAGAGCGACAAATGCTTAAATAAATTTTAAATTTTGAAATCTAACCCAGTTTTTAAATCGTTCTACTAACAATAATACGGTCCAAATATCTCTGAAATGTTCCACTTTTTTTTTCTTTTTGTTCTTAATATTAAGTTTGCATTTTGACAGAAATAACTTTTGGAGACACCAGTTTTATATTTTTTATACGTTATCACTTCTTTCTGAGAATCGACCGTGCGACGGGATTTTTTCGCGCCCTCGACTATCAACTCTCGGTGTTGAACCGCGCATTTAAAATCCAACAGAGAGCATCGCGTCCCGCCAACAGCGCTTCGAAAAAACACACCGTTGAATTTTCAACTTTCGGCGCTTAGCAGTGCGTGGAAGATCCGAATGTCCGTAGGAACGTGGTCAAGTTTGATGATAATGTTAACTTATTAAGGTCAAAAAAAAAAAAAACGAGATAATCACTTTTAAAAGCTTGTGTGTGTATTTATTTATTTATTAACACTTTATGCACAAGTAAAAAAATACTGTACAAAGGCGGACTTAATGCCTGAGGCATTTTCTACCAGTCAACCTTAGGGTGATGCAGAGACAAAACATGGCAGGTGCAACAAAAGGGATAGATAACTCGAAAAATAATAATACATATATACTTAAATACATACATATAAACAAATTAAACTTTGTCAGGAGAAATAACGATAGGTAGAGGAGAAAACGAATATTTGTGCTTGTGACTTTTACGATACTCCTTCGAGCAACACTAGGATAATGACATTATGTGATGTAAATAAAGTATTTTTTTTTAAAAGTACTTACCGTTTTATAATCCAAATTACAGTACTCAAGAGCCAAGGACGTCAAATGCGAGCATGTCTTCCTCAGATCCTTCATCAAATTCGTAGTCAACGTGAACTGAGGACCTTTACAATCGTCCGTTACATCATCTTCAAATAGAAATGGAAATTCGCATTTATTTTCCTTCTTTGATTCAGAATTGTTTGGATTCTCGCTTGAATTGCTCGGATTTTGGCCTGACATGCTCGAGTTCTGGTCTGTTTTGCTCGAGTTTTGGCTAGTGCAGCTTGCGTGTTGGTCTGTTTCGCTAGAGTTCTGGCTCGAGCAACCTGCGTGGTGGTCTGATTTTCCAGAGTTTTGGCTTGAACTGGCTGGGAATTTTTCGGATTTGCCAGAGTCATCTCCAGAACTGCTCGAGCTTGGGGCCGAACTGCCTGCTTTTTGGTCCGAGCTGCTCGAAGCTTCGCCAGATTTGGAAGCCGCGGCTTCTGCAGCTTTCTTGCTTTCGGCTTCGGCTTTCGCGTTTTTGCTGTCGGCTTCTGCTTTGTCTGGCCAGCGGGGAGACACCGCGAATCTGGTGGATAGACTTTAATACAGATACGAATAACCTTTTTGCTTATAATGCTTTTTGCTATTATGACTTGACCTATCACCCGATTCAGGCTTGACGTCGACTTACGGGACTATACAGGGTTGTATAGTATAATAAAGGGGTGAAATTTGTGAGTTTGCATGTAGGGGATGCTCTTCGGGTCTACTGATCCGGTTCCAAGAAATATTTCACAAATGGGAAGCTACAGAATTGTCGAGTGCCACAGAATAAATTTGATTTCAAAATAAGAAATTAAGTCGCGACTTAATTTCTTATTTTTGAGTCAACACTCAAAAGTAATTATTACTAAATGGGCCTGCTCTTGACCTTTATCACGCTTTATGGAAAGCGATGCGTGAGGCCTTCCATCAGGCATGATCGAGGCCACTAACAGGCTAATACAGAAAACTATGTTAATGACCGGACAGAAAAGACAATATCGGTCAACAGTGAATTACTGAATTATACGGAATATTACGTAAACTAAGTCCAACAAACCAGCTTCAATGGGGAAAGTCGGACAAAGCTAATTGTAGATGGCGTGAACATAGCTAGGTCCCTAGGGCCTACAACAAATTTGACATTTCGTTCATTCATTGCGTTTCATTTTCATTCATGTGTTTGGTTTTATTCCACTATTTCGTTATTTTCGATGATTTCAATATTTATTCGATTTGGAATATGTCATAATTTAATACCGTAACATTTTGCTTATTTCGTAGTTATCACTATCGTTAAAATGTTTCAAACATAACCTCGAAATCTGTCTAATTGAAATAATTATCTTCGAATAGCTTCAGCTTCGAAATCTTCCAAGTTAAATGGTAGACTCCAATTTCCGAGCATTTAGGAACATAAAAAAGAATCATTTTCGAACAAATTAATAAAACCACCTCATGCCTTGCATTATTAGCTTGTTTTGGGTACTAGCTACGACAGCGCCATTCAATAGATGACTAATATTAAAAATGTTCGTAAAAAATATATAATTTCAACGAAGGAATTAAAATAGTAAAAAATTAGATAATCGAGAAAATCTGTTAAATCGATGTAAATATGAAGAGCTAGCGACACGCTTTTAAAGTTTCTGGAGGGGATTATTCCCGTCCTTGTTGAGCGGTACGGGCAATGTATGGTGCTAGTATGAAGTTACAGTCGTGACGTCACTACTATGTCATTGTCTAACACTTATTTTTAAAACATTTATAACTTTGCAGTTTTTTTAGCTTTTACCCTTTTTATAATATTGTTTGCACTGTGCGGAAACATTTTACTGAGATTTAAAAAAAAAACACGATCCCTATTAATAACGTAAACATTGGCACGAAAAAAGCCACCGTAGTTAAGGAGGCACTAGACACGCGCGGGGCGATGGTATCAACAATTCAACACACAAGTTTAAGGTACTGTTAGCAAACAATCACAAATTATGTTTAATGTTGATAAATACTAAAACGAAAAAAAGCCACGGCTAGAATGTTAATTGTTATTAATTATTTTAATTTGTGTATGTTTAAAATACGCTAGTTAGAATACGTGGTTTCAATTAATGTGATGACCTAATCGCCACACCGTATAACTTGCTAGCAATAACATAGCTCGGTATAAATAAAGCTTCGACGCGAATCGTGCGCGACCCTCCCGACCCTTGCTCGAGCCAGACCGCGTCGCTGAGCCTGTAGCTTTAAATTCGTCCCAAAATAACACTAATCCTGGTCCAGCTAGTCATTTGCTGCCCTCTTCCAGCGACGCCCTAAGCCGAGGTTCGTACCCCACAGGGGGTGCCCTTAGCGTGTAGTCGCTTAGTTTTTAGTTAGTATTTAAGTTTAAGTCCTGGCTGGAGGCCTTAATTTATTAGGGCAACCACAGGCAAGTCCGCTTAAGCAGACGACAACCAAATAGGTTGACCTGCGAAATGCCAAACAAACAAACAAACAATCGTGCGCGACATAGGCACCGCTCGTCGCGCGACGCTTTTGTGTCGCGTGCGATTCGCGTCGCGTGTTATGCCAGTCTTTACGCGTTTACGCGTGACAACTATTATAATATCAACTTATCCGCCGTGTTTTCATTCAATTTTAGTTAATTTAATTTAAATCAAAATCAATCAATTATCATTATACAGTATTTTGATCTCACGAAACGACGCACGCTTTTCATAATATTATGGTAAACAAGTGCACAAACACGCTGTGAATGTGTGCGTGGAGACGAGTAGCGTCAGCACAAAACACGCACACTTCCGACGTCGCCATTGTCTCGGACGGTACCGAGAGCTCCTGCGCTTACACTAACATCGTCTTTGTACACTTGTATACCACAAGTAAATCGCGCGTCGGTTTGTTAGATAAAAATACCATACTATTACCAACCACCACCCATCAACTGTCACCAAAGCTGTGGAGAAACTACAAATGTGTGTGTTTAGTTGTTTAGTGTGTTTACAAAAAAAAAAACGGTCAAGTGCGAGTCGGACTCGCACTTGACATATTTTTTAAATACTTTAGACTTAATTTTATTTTATTTATTTTATATTATAGCGACCATAGTATTACACACTCTATAAAAATTCCAAGTCTCTACCTATTACGGTTCAAAAGATACAGCCCTGGATGTGTAGTGATCTGTGGTACAAACAGGCTTTAAAAACATACAGGCTGGCAGGCACATCGACGCGCAAGCTGTTACCAAGGATAATACAGTCCGCGAGGAATAAGCTGAGCTCTGCATTTGTGTGAGTGTTAACCATTGCAATCGCACCAATGTGATCACGCGATCGCGCAGCGCCTCAGGCCGATTGTCCGGTTGCCAGGCAAAAGACGACTCGCTATGTGCACTCACACAAATGCAAAGCTCAGCTTAGGCCCCTCGCGGACTGGGCACGCCACAATAGCGGCGGTAAGTCCCCTCTTTGAGGAGTGGTTGGAGAGGCGCCACGGCGTCCTCACCTTCCGCCTAACACAGGTCCTCACCGGACACGGTTGTTTCGGGAGGTTCCTGTTTCGCATAAGGCGGGAGGAAACGCCCGGGTGTCACCATTGTGTGGATCGCCCGGAGGACACGGTGGAGCATACGATGGAGGTATGCCCAGCTTGGGCGGAGCACCGCAGTGTCCTCAGGGAGGCGATTGGCGGCGGCGATCTCTCGCGTCCGGCCCTGGTCCAGGCCATGGTACGGAGCGAGAGGGAATGGAAAGCCGTCACCTCCTTCTGCGAAGCAGTAATGCTCGCGAAGGAGGAGGCGGAGCGGGTGAGGGAGAGAGCCTTGCGCCCTCACGCCCCCACTAGCCGCCACAGGAGACGCCCTGGGCGTCGGGAGTCGCCTGCAGATTCCCGGCCACCGTAGGCGCGGGCTTGCGGACCAGGCCCGGGTCGACGGCGCGTTGTGTTCCACGCGCGCCTCAAAGAGATGTCAGCACAAAGTGACGGGGTCCGATAGGGCCGACGCCTCAGGGTCGCGGGTTATTCTACAGAGAAAACCGTGGCCCTGGCACAGGCAACTGAGGGAACACGGGTGGGTGTTAAAAAAAAAAAAAAAGCCCCTCGCGGACTGTACATGATTCTGAAAGGACGCTGTTCCAAAATGTATGGAGCCTGGGCCAGCTCCTTGTACACTACACTTAAAAATAGGGAAACACATTTAAAACAGTTCAATTAATTTAAAATGGCGTTGCTGGTAAAACAAAAGAAATTATACTTCAAATTGCTGTAATTTTCATTGATTAATAACGTTTGACATGACGAACGTGACTGAAGTGACACTGTTGTGACAGCTGACAGTTCTCTCTCTTATGTTCAATGGTCGATCTATGGTTGACCGTCATTGTTTTAGAGCACAGAGTAACTAAATCCGCCATGACGCCGTGTTGAAAGTCGATAAAAGTAATATGATAAATGTCAATTATCTACAATCACAGTATAAATTTAAATGACTTATCTGTATTTGTCCCGAATTCTTCGGATTTTTCTCTTGTTTTTTGAGGTAGTGTACATAGACCTGGCCCATTTTGAAACATCTCATTTTACATACATACATTTCGACTGCGCAGGTATTGGCACGTTTCTATAAAAACAGCCGATACTTTTTTTTATATAACCTACGTAAAATGTCAACGCTAGGGGATCTAGAATCATGTGATAAATTCATGGTTTGAATTGGAGCGTCAATGTTAACCTGTCATCATGTATAAATAGCTAGAATCCTGACTAAAAACTTACGATTCATATCGCCGATAGCCTTGATCACCGACAGTGGCCAGTGCGATATCACTCCTTTATCCATTTAAAATAAGCATGAAAAAAGGGAAAAATAACATTTTTTCTTCTTCTATTTTTATTATGTACAATCAGAGAAAAAATAATTGTGCAGCAGCTTGACACATTTAATAACGATATAGTATTTTTATCTCACGAAACGACGCGCGCTTCGTTGGTGTTTACCAAGTGTTCAAACACGCTGTGAGTGTGTAAGCGCTGGAGCTCTCGGTACCGTCCGAGGAAATGGCCAAGTCGCAAGTTTGTGTGTGTTATGTGCTGACGCAACTCGTCCTCACGCACACAGTCACAGTGTTTGTACAATTGGTTACCTCAAGTAAAACGCGCGTCGTTTCGTGAGATTAAATACTTTAATTGTTACTTGAATATATGGATGATTTAAATTGATAATCAACTTGATACGCATAAAAGAAATAAATCCATTCTGTAATATTATAAATTAGACAGTAACTCTGTATGTATGTTAGCTTTTCACGGCTGCTCTACTGAACGGGTTTCAATATGATTTAAGACAAAGGCAAACTTTTGTCCCGGTAGCACGTTCTCGTGGGATAATAGAAATGATGACTAATATTTAAAAATGTTCGTAAAAATAATGTAATTTCAAAGAAGGCATAGTAAAAATGAGATAATCGAAAAATTCTGTAAAATTGATATGAATATGAAGAAGAAACCAAACGCTTTAAAAGTTTTTGGAGGGGATCATTCCCGGTACGGGTAATATACGGCGCTAGTATGAAGTTACATAGTTGTGACGTCACTTCTACGATAGTGCCGTCCTTGTCTAACAATTATTTTAAAACGTTTATAACGTGGCAATTTTTTAAGATTTTACACATTTTGTAATATTGTTGGCACTATTTAGACACAAATTTATTTTTGAGATAAAAAAAAAATTGTCATCATCCCAATTGCCGACATCCGCGCAAGCGGAGCCATGGGCAGAAGCTAGTTGTTTAGAAAATTACACACAACGCCAATTTTCCATTTTATACCCATTTCATACGACTGTCAAAGGACAGACAGCATTTGCTATGACATGATTTGAATTACGGATAATTTTAATTGATAGACAATTTGAATTTTGCTAAGTAATTATTTTCCCCGACTGTACATTATTAGAATTAAAACTACCTAGGACCTCCTGGGTTCGATTCCCAGGTCGGGCAACGTGTTATTGAGTTTTGCTATCTGGAATTTCTCAGTAGCAGCCCGGAGTCTGGATTTGTGTCCGGTTGATGGCAACAGGCTCGCCCCCTATTACATGGGACTTAAAATCATAACTGGCGAAATGTGGGTGTACTATAGGTACACCTCTGCCCAATCCTTCGCGGAAACACGGCGTGATGTTATGTATGTAAATACATTTTCAAGGTGTTGGTTAGCTTCTTAGATATAGCATTGAATTAATTGATTTAGGATAACAATCAAATTGAAAATTAGTCAAATGTTAGTATTAGAAGTGTCAAAAAGATTAAATTAAGTCAAGAAGAAAATAAAATAATTACTTCCTAATATTTAAGTCAACCTTTCATTCATGAAATCATTATTACTTAAGCAATAATTTACTTTTAAATGTCCTAAAGCCAGTTTATAATTGCCATTGACATTAAAATAATCTTTTTGCGATTGCAAACTTACATTTGCAGTTGGCGAATTGACAGTGACGTATATCGATGCCAGATCCTGCCCCAGCTATTTACAGGAAATGTCAATTAATGAAAATAATTGTAATGATTAAAGGACCTTTTCATAATACACTGTTTTTCAGTAGAACTTGCCGATTACAAATCAATGATAAAAGGAATTCAACCCCTGAATTTCCTATTGCGTTACTTATTGCGCATGATACACAACAAAAAAAGAGTTTTAAATACCGGTAAAACAAAAATGCGTAACGTATATGTTGTTTAAATCGCTTTTTAACATTTATAAACTGCACCTAACCTATAATCAATGTCGATATTGTTTTAAGATTTTAACAGAAACCGCAAGTTCTACAGGCATTAGGACAAATGTTTAGTTAACAGTAATAAATAAGCTTTAAGATGCTGCATATTGCAGGCTTGTAAATGACTTTTTGATTTGAGTGGGGCAAAGTTCTATAGAGTTCTGGCATTGTCCTTTGGTCGCCATACAAAATACATTCTTAGAAAATAGTTTATTACTTCGATGTGAACTCTGTGGCTAGGTCTGGATACATTAACATTATATATGCAGGTCAAATGTATGCTTATTTTGGTACACCAAAATACAGATTTTAAAAAAATCGGTCGGCTTTCGCTCTAAGTTTGCCGGTCCGTGGCACCGTCCCTCCCCTCAACCGCCTACCGTACGTGCCGTAAGCAACGTTGTCGCAAGCGCGTGTGATCTTATTTGGCTTCAGTTTTCAAGATATTGAAACACTGTTAAGTTCTACAGAATTACCCCATATTATAATGTCATTTCGCAAATTTGATAAGACATAGTTAAAGTATGCACATAGTGCCGCATCAACACTAGCCACACGAGTTAATCTACCTTCGTGCTGAGTTCGTCAATATGAGCTTTTCAATTAGTCTTTGTCTATTGTTATCCCTAGGAACTTTGTAATTTCAACCTCTTCAATCGTCTCAAATCAATAGTTCAACTGTGGACGCTTACTGTTGTATGTTAGGAACTGTATCATTTTGGTTTAGCTTATTTTAATGTCGAGGTTATTTTGTTCGAGCCATGTGATAATTTTACTTAGTGTCTCGTTAATTTCGGTCTGGTATTCTCCTACGTCATATTATTTTATTTATTTATCAATTGCTTGCTGCACTTATAGTAAATACCAAAGGGCGCAACAAGCCAACATTTACAATAACAAAACAAACATACAAACATTTAACAAAAAGTCTTCGTACAAACATATTTAACAAAAAAACTTCATAGATGGTAATCGTATCACATTCTTCATATTTGTCGTTAATTGATAAACGATTTATTTCTGTAAGTAAGTAGGTCTGTACAAACACTTCTACACGTCAATCATTTCATTTTAAAATTTAGATGAGATCGGCGTTTCCTATCTGACTACTCTGAGAAGAAATGCCGAAACAAACTCAGAGGTGACAGTCTCTTTTAAAGTCCAGACATAATCTTGGTCAGATTATGTGAAGACCTTGTAGATTGGTGTCTGAAATGGTATTTTAAGGTAAGACATAAAAAGATTGCGTGGACCTGTCCAGTCAGAACATGCAGCATCATGCAGCTCAACACAGAACTTAAGGAGCTCAACAATTCGACGGACATTACCAAAGAAAGGACATTTGGGTAGGCCGCATACATTACTGAAACTGCCAGACCATGATTAAAACTATCACGAACGATAAAAAAACAAATTATGCACATTGTCCTCACATTCACAATAATTAAAATATTACCTATATACTTTAACAAAGTAAATTTTCCATGACATTGTTTATATAAAATATAAAATATTACCTATATACTTTAACAAAGTAAATTTTCCATGACATTGTTTTTATAAAGTCCATCAATGTCAAAGTGTTTATAAAATTCCGAAAATAATATTTGTCAGATCATTTGAGGACCATGTAGACTGTTGTCTGAAATGGTATTTTGAGGAAAGAACCACACAGATTTGAGTGGACCTGTCCAGTCAGTGCCTGAATTTGTCAATCATCGTGCAGCTCAACTCAGAACTAAGGAGCTCAACGATTCGACGAAAAATACAAAAGAAACGACATTTGGGTAGGCCGCAAAAAGTACTCAAACTGCCTGCCAGACTATCATTAAACCAAATGAAAGAAAAAAAACAATGACCCACATAGTCCAATTTTTTAAATAATATGTATAATATTTTTATTAGTAGTAAATAAATAAATGGGAACGCAAATTATGAATGTGAGAGCTGTGAGCCATTATGGCATAATTCGGAATATATATGAAACATCAGTTTCTTTTTTTTTTTTTACCGGCGAATAATTTAATAATAGGGCTACCCCCTAGCGTAGAAAGTTTTACGCCTTGATATCCTTGCCATATATGGACTGGATACGAATACATTTCTTTTTACTGGATACGATACATTAATAAAAAAAAAATGCCATAATTAACTGAAATATTGACAAATTGTGTGTTTTAATGCATAACTGGAACCATTTATCAAACAAAAAAAAATCTAGCTTCTAAACTCAAAAAAGGCCAAAAAAAATTGTTCCTCAATCAATATCGACGACTTACCGTGGAAGATGAGGGTACCACATGCGAAGCAGGAAGTGTTCCACATCCACACCCTCCTGAGAACCAATGCAGGTTCCCCGGATGAAATCTGTTGGTACGAAGTATGTTCATTAATTTTATTTATTTATACAGGACTTTGCAGACGATTGGCATGGGCATGGTCACGATAAAAAAATATTTTATGTTTCTTTTTGGCGATAAACGACCGCTAGTAGTTTTGCTACTTGAAGTTTTAGTTGAGAAAAATCTATTTTGTTTTGTTTTATCGTGTTGAGATATCGAAATCCGTCACGTCTGTGAAGTAAACACAAAAAACTGATTTTTTAAACTGAAATTCCAAGCAACACCAGAAACATTTTTTTTTTGGTTGTTTTATCATGTCTTGCCAGTTCTTCCCCATAGATATCTACGTTTTGGAACGGGGAACTAGCTTCATCTTTCTGACTGACCGACTCTTTGACAATTCAAAACTGCCTGAAAATGGATCAGTTGAAATAAATCATAAATACTTTGCCACCTAATTTAATTTGACCCTGTATATCTCGCATGTATCTTAATTATAGAAAAGCACAGCACCATTAATTAACGTAGTTGTGGAATGTGCATTTGTGGAAGAGATACCACAGCGTTCTAGACCTTGTTGTCACTCATGAGACAGGGCAATATTTTGGTAAAAAGAGTGGTCTTGACACCAATTAGAATATATTCCTGTTTAGTTTATGACCCACTTCAGGATACCTTCCTATTAACGATTTGACCCCATTTAGTTTTTTTTTTTTTGCAGGATATCACCTTATTTAGGTGGGATACATATTTTGTTAGGAATTCCTCTTACCCCTGTCAAGTTCTTAAAGGTGCAATTACCATAAGAGCTTAATTTTCAGCTGTACAGTCAGTATTGCCAAAGACAGTTCAAAATGATCAAAACAAAAGTGTTTATCTCGCTTCCTTTGAAATAACTATAAAAACAACTTATTATTGAATCTTACCTTGATCTGCCTCTTCAGGCCAGTGCAAGTCTTGGATACCCAGACATCTGTGAAGAAACAATTAATTATGAACGACTTAGACTTAATAAAAGAAACAGATCATGAATTGGCACATAATTGAAAAAATTAGTACCTAATAAGGACAGCATTTTTAAACAAGACATATTTGCACAAAAGTGTATCTTGCAGAAATTTCAGTGTGTTGCTGCACTTTTTTTTTCTATTGGTATTTATCGTACTGGACCGTTACCAAAACCGGTACCAACCAATATTTACAAGATAGTAAATGGGTATTACAAAAATAATTTCAAGGTTGCCAACCGTACGAGATTCCTCGTGCAAATATGAGATTTGTGGTACACGCCGGGTACCTGAATTTGGTACCGGTACTTGTTAAGTTGTACGAGTCATGTATCGTACGTGGCACACACGCATTGCATAGATCAGCACTTTTCCGTCGCCTAAATCAGCGTTCATAGTCAGCTGTACTCATTCACACATCATTCTTATAGAGCATTAGTTACGTGGTAGTTAAATATATTCAATAAAGCATAATCTTTGGCTATCCGTGACTTATCATTCAAGCTAACAACACATGGTGTGTACCCATTCAGCAGCGCATACATAGGTGGAGTACTCGCTACCGGTCTGGAATCGGTGCCCAGGTTTCGAAAAAGCAAGAACCGCAAAGTACCGGTTTGTAAATGTGAGAACGTCGTAGGCCCTGTGGATTGTAAATTTATAGACCATTGTCTATTTGTTTAACAGATGGTACTTGTTGACAGGCGTCCTCCCATACCTATTAACACTAATTAAAAAACATTGTAAAAGACAAATATTTTTAAAAGAGTAACCATGGAGTTTCTTGCCGGCTCTTCTCGATAGGAAACGACCAATTGGAACCGTGCGCCTAGAATCTGACGTTTCATAAGTGCCCATGTAGGTTTATGTGAAATAAAATATTTAGATTTTGATTGATTTTAATTTTGATTTCAAGCCCTGCTCCTCATTTATTAGGCCAAAAAACATTTTTTTTTAAACTGTTAAACTGTTGCTGTGTTTAAAAGGAGACTGAAAGAACACTCTTTCCATTGTGTCATAGTTACATTTGTATACAAATTTTAGAAGTATGTAAGTTATTTTCACATTGTGTGTTTATTTTTTAAATTAGTGAATAGTTTTGTTTTTATTTATTTTGTTTTCCCTTCTACTCTTACACACGTTGTCTACATCTATTATTATACTCTCCTGTCGCAGGTATGCTGGACGAGATTTCTTTAGAAATATAAGCATCACCTTTGTACGTATGTTTCGGTTCTTTTTTTCTCTTGTCTGTTTAAATGTGTGTACATAAATCGATAAATAAAAAAATCCTCACCTGCTAAACTTATTAGCGTAACCAGCTATCTTGAGTTCAGTGGTGGCCGGACACAGGCAATGCGTTAGCAGCCAGCGCAGCCTCTGTTGACCGACAGGCGAAGTTCTGTGGTCCACCTTTGTCCAGAGAGTGCGGTCGCATATTAGGGTCCCGAGACGAGGACAGGTGCTGGAGATAGAGCATAGCATAACACATAATATCAGTCACACCTGTAAGTTTTCACATAACATAACATCACGCCTTGTTTCCCAGAAGGGTTGGGCAGAGGTGTACCTATAGTACACCCACATGTCGCCAGTTATGTTTAAGTCCCATGTAATAGGGGGCGAGCCTATTGCCATCTACCGGGCACAAATCCAGACTTCGGGCTGCTACTGAGAAATTGCAGATAAAAAAAACCCAATAACACGTTGCCCGACCTAGGAATCGAACCCAGGACCTCATGGAACCGTTGTGAATAGCTATGCAGGTGGAGTAAGGCAGTGACCTTTCTTACCGTGGGTGAAGTCGGGCTGGGTGTCGTAAGGGATAGGCAGAAGTGTATCGTATCTAGCCTACAGTCAAATTTCGCTAGTTATGTTTAAGCCCCATGTTACAGGAGGCAAGCTTTTTGCTATTAGCATAATCACCTTTAATGTTCCCACAGCTGGGACAAAAGAAGAAAGGAGGCCGTCTCTATGAGAGGGATCGAGCCCCTAGTCCATTACGCGAGCCTAATGCTGTTTGGAATTCCCATTAATTATGAAAGAAAAATTGTTTATTTTGCACAAACAAAACGCACATTTCAAAAATAATATGACATAAAAAAAACACGCACAAAGTAGCCAAAAACTTGTATCCGACCAAAAAAAACTTTGATAATCTGTCCATTGCTTGATGTTAAGGCCACGAACCAAAGGCAATATACATTGCGTAAATGATACGACACTGACAAGTGAAAACCAACAAACAATAGAAACCAAAACAAAATGCCTATTGCAGGGTATTAAATAGCTGCCTCCTTGCAGGATTGCAGCCATCCGATCTAGAGGCAAAAGCCCTCGCGCACGTATGGGAGTGGCGCGAGGAAGCAAAACGCTGGGGAGTAATTCCGCTGCCGCGAGAAATCACGGTTCAGCAGACAGAACTCTGGCGGGATCTCATGGCGACATGGGGGGTGCGATTGTCGCAACCCAGTGCTGGGCACGTCACAATAGCGGCGGTAAGTCCCCTCTTTGAGGAGTGGTTGGAGAGGCGCCACGGCGTCCTCACCTTCCGCCTGACACAGGTCCTCACCGGACACGGTTGTTTCGGGAGGTTCCTGTTTCGCATAAGGCGGGAGGAAACGCCAGGGTGTCACCATTGTGTGGATCGCCCGGAGTGTCCGCAGTGTCCTCACAGAGGCGATCGTCGGCGGCTATCTCTCGCGTCCGGCCCTGGTCCAGGCCATGGTAAGGAGCGAGAGGGAATGGAAAGCCGTCACCTCTTTCTTCGAAGCAGTAATGCTCGCGAAGGAGGAGGCGGAGCTCGTGAGGGAGAGAGCCTTGCGCCCTCACGCCCCTAGTCGCCGCAGGAGACGCCCTGGGCGTCGGGAAACATAAAAACACCTTGCCCGACCTGGGAATCGAACCCAGAATCACACGCACAGCAATTGCGATTGAAATCAAAAGACAACAAAGCAGTAAAAAAAAGAACCGAAGTATTTATTATTTTGTTACTTGATAATAGCAGGTTTTGACGATTTTTGTCAATATAATGGCAGGTTTTGACAAGTTTTGTCAATGGAACGGTTAAGGGGGAATTTCGCCAATCAAACTGAACGCGATCAGCACATAAACTGCTACGTTTAAGGGCTGTCAGTGTCATTATTTTCTGTGACACTGACAGCTCTTGAACGCGGTTAAGAAGTTAAGATGAAAATCACACTCAGTTCTGACTGACGGAAACGTTGGTCACTTTAGAACTTTGTCACATTAAACTCGTTACATACATAAAAAAACACATAACATCACGCCTGTAATCCCCAATGGGGTTAACCAGAGTTCTACCTATAATAATACAACCACACTTCGCCAGTTATGTATAACAGAACCCAAGATCTCGTGCTCAGCAGTAGTGTTTGCGACTACTAGACCAAAGCGGCCGGGGGCTTAACTCTAACTGCATGAACGATGATAAGGCGGTGTCCGAAAGTGTTTCGAAACTTCAAAGTGAATCCTGCACCCGATTAATTAACTTTTTGGACGGGCAGAACCACAGGGAGGAAGGGCAACTATCAAATAGTGGAGTTATTATTTTTAGGTCGGGCTCTTAACCGCTCTTGTGTCCGTAAGTGATACGGAGTAAGAACAGCCAGTAGCTTCGACCGAAACTACGGACATCGTGATCAAGGAGTAGGCCCGCTGTTTTGAATCAATTTAGTCATTTCTGTTGCAAGCGAGATTAAGTATGTTAAAGAAAGCAAGAAATAAAAAACGTTTATTTGCGGTAAACATGACGCAAAAAAGAACAAATACTCAAAAAAGAAAAGGTTATGGGGATACATGCGTCACATCCACGCAAAACGGCTATCGCTCAGCATAATGCTGCGACCCTATGCAAGACAGAGCCCCAGCGCTGGTTTTCAGCGACAGTCTGCATAAAAGGTTAGTACTATACTCACTGGCCAAGAGCCTTCAAATCCCTCGGAGTTAGATACTGGAGGATATAAAGCAGCACGTCATCGGAGAGATCCAGCAGCTGTGCATAGCCCCTGTAGCCATTCTCACTCGCAGATGCTGTGGAAACAAAGTGTGTGCTAGTCAATCAATCTGTGGCGGCATCTACAACGCCAACTGCGAACTACGCATCACTGACGTCATGCAAAAATCCTGCATCGCGCAAGCTGAGTTCACCGCGCGGTACCCAGACTATTTTCGTACTTTTTAGAGCGTGATTTTTCAGTAGTCGGGTTTTAGTTTTATAACTTAGTTTTTATTTCAATTATTTTAGGTATAATAAATATATATATTTGAAATGTGCTAATTAAGCATTTTTTTTCAGTTTATGTATTACGTCTTCTAGAGGGCGCCATTTTCATTTAACGTCTTGTGACGTCATATAGCCTATAACCAGCGGAGGACCACGACGCATCCAACAAAACATCAATTGTCAAAATATGATTAGAAATTTAGAAGTTATGAGGGAACAGACGAACATGCATACATACACATCCATATCGGTAAAAATCATAACAATCCTTTTTCCTTCGCCGCAGTATGGTAAAAAAACACATATTTGTTTAATTTTTGAGGTCGCAAGAAGGATTAAACTAAAACTACAAGCATTTAATTCAATTAATCCAATTACAGGCATTTTTTAATTGTTAAGGAGGCGGTCAGTCAGAAGATTAACTGGAGCTGGGCCGGCCACACTGTCAGGGCCGGGTGAAGAGGAATGGAACAAAAAAGTGACCCTATAGTACCCTAGGTAGGGAAAGAGAAAGAAAGGGAAACCTTAGAAAAGATGGCAGGATGACTTGACCTCACCAAGTCAACCAGCCATCTTTCAAAGGTGTCCGGTCGGAAAGACATGGACTAGACAGGCAAGGAGCATGGAGAATTGGAAGTGGTTGGAGAAGGTCTTTGCCAAAGGGCACACAGAGACTCAGAACTGATATTAAACATTTTGTAATACAACAATCACTGAAAAAAGGATTCTTATAAATATTTTTTTTAATTCTAATAACATTGATTAATAATAAATAATGATTACGTAAAATAATAAACCAACGAGTTTATTCCATATAAAAATACAAATTGTATCCCACAAGCCCACAAGAGATTTTCATAAAATATGGTTTCATAATACATAAAATCGCTTTAAGCTAGATTGCAGTGTTCTGATGATGCATGTCATTTGCTGCTTCGAATTAAAATATAATAATAATTTGTGTTCTACAATGATAAATTATATATTTTTGTGTTGTTTTTTTTTATATTTTATATATTGTTTCAAAAAAACTATTTTGCACTTCAAAAATTAAATTATGTTTTAAAACAGACGAGTTTGGTGTTTCCTAACATAACCGACTTCTCTGAGAAGGAAAACCGAAACAAACTCAGAGTCATACATACATAAACTCACGCTTTCTTCCCATGGGTGTAGGTAGAAACCACAGAACGTCACCTGCTACGATCCTTACATACTCCTTTTGCCTCGTTTACGTTCACTGGTCAAACACGCACGCCGGTTGCGAGTACTACGCACCAGAGCTTTCTGGTGCGTAGTACTGGCAACCGGCGTGCGTCACTATATGTCCTCCTAGGGCGTCACCTCCCGGCGTTTCCACTCACATCTGCCTTATAAATACCTTTTGTTAGTCTCCTTTCATTCATCCTCGCAACATGACAAATCATCTAAGCATACTCTTTCAAATTTTTGTCGTTACATCTTTTAAACCGCTTCATTGCCTTATCACATCATTCCTCAGCCATTCATAGTCACACCGCATATGCTTCGCAAGGATTTCCACAGTAATTATTCTGCTTTCATGCTTTTTTTGCCACACCATACAAAAGCATAGGCACCAGCATCCTATTGTGAACAGCCAGTCGTGCCCTGGTTGGTCATAATTGCATGTGTAGCACCATTCACTTTATTTCCCGCATTCACTCTCCTTTCCACATCTCCATCAATCTTTCCATCCTTGTAAACAGAGTTAACCAATATCCGAACTCACTTACTTGCTCCACACTCTTCACCATTTATTTTCACATCACAGACCGATACATCCTCTTCTCTTTCAAACACCGTGACCTTCGTCTTATTTACATTTACTTTCAGTATACTAACTCAGATTCAGTATGTTTTATAAACATAATATTAGTCAGGCCATGAGAGAAATATGGATATCAGCGTGTAAGATGATTTTTCTTGGAAATAATCACAAACATTTGAGTGAAATTATCCAGTCGGTGCCCACGGTGTAGTCAGTAATTGTGTAGTGCAACAAGAAACTTTATAAATGGGGCCTTCTCTTGTGAATCATTTTTGATTGACCATTTACCTCCATTTTTCTGGACAAGTTGGCAATTTTCGTAATTGCACCTACTGCAATTGTGGTGTGTTGTTTGTCTCCGCATCACGCAAAGGTCGGCTAGTCTAAGGCCTCAGGCATTTAGTACCTACACATCTGTAGATTTGTGTGCTTGATGTATTACATATACATATAGGTATAACTAAATACATGCCAATTTATTCGATTTTTTAAAAGGGGCTTGCCAAGTTTTATATTTACACTAGCTTTAGGTCAGAAATTATCCCACGGCAACGTAATACCGGGGTATAAGGTATCCTGTGTTCAATCCAGGTTATAAACTCACAAAATGCAATACAGTAGAATTCATATAAAACGACTTCGCTTATAACGACTAACCGATTTTAGCGACGATAATGTTTGCTCAAGTTAGGTTTCATATTTAGGTACTGAGAAAATGTAACCGTTTAGTGGGACTCCGGTTTAAGTGACCAACATTTATTATTTATTATGATAATACGTCCGCTTAAAACGACGCGCAATGTTTTGTTTACACAACCTACACACCAATACCTCGGCGCCCCAACTTCACCTCGCCCCGCGCGCTTTACCTCTCCTTATTGGCGCGCGTAAATCACAGTTAGTGTTTGTCACCTGTTATGGCAAGTTCTTAAAGCTCGACAAAATGAGTTCTGTGAAGCGAAAGTGTTTTACAATTGAAGAAAAAAGTGCAATATTCCACCGATTAGAAGCCGGTGAATCAAATGCAACCCTCGCAAAGGAGTTTGGCTCATTCTACGATATTCACAATAAAGAAGAATAAAGATAAGATCGAGCCGCTGTTTAATGCCAATGTTTTGAAATGCAAACGTGTAAGGACTTCTACTCATGACCAACTGGATAAGGCATTGTTACAGTGGTTCAAGCTTCAGCGTGACCGGGGTATACCCCTTAATGGACCTCTGCTACAAGAGAAAGCAAACTTTTTCGCTCTAGACAGTTAGACAAGCAAAATTTCACATGTTCCATGATTTGGATAAACCGTTTTAAAGTAAGACACAACATCGTCAGTGGTAAGATTGCTGGCGAGTCTTTATCAGTTCAACAAGGTGATGTAGTCGATTGGTTAGAAAAGGTTTGGCCTACTCTACGTGCGCAATTTAGAGATTATGAAATTTTTAATGCAGATGAGACCGGGCTGTTTTATAAATTAACTCCAGACAAGACATTAAAATTTAAAGGTGAAAAATGTAAAGGAGGAAAATTAACAAAGGAGAGAATAACTTTGATGGTGGCAGCCAACATAAGTGAGAGCAACCGAAGAGCCTGGATGACTGCTGACATTTTTAATAAATGGGTACGCGCATGTGATCGTGAACTTACGAAAAAGAGCAAGAAAATCCTGCTGTTAGTTGACAATTGTCCTGCACATCCCCATATTGAAAACTTAAAAGCATAACCCTGGTGTTTCTGCCTCCAAACACGACATCAGTGTTGCAACCCATGGATCAAGGGATTATTCGAGCTTTGAAATCACATTTTCGTAAAAACCTTGTCCTGAAAATGATCCAGTTACTAGACGGCTGCGGAAGCAGTAGTGTTGAGTACCCAAAGATTACTGTTCTTGATGCTATTCTAATGATTGAAGATGCCTGGACCCAACTCAAGCAAGGGACAATTGTTAACTGTTACAAACACGCTGGTTTTCTCCGAAGCAATGTAGAAAGTACTATAACTTCGAACGCAGATGATTTTGACGAAGAAGACGACGTTCCGTTGAGCATTTGGGCGAGGGCTATTGATAAGCATCAGTTACCCATAACAAACGAGGACTTTGAACAATACGCGTGTGTCGATGATGCTGTCGCCACTTGTGAAGAACCGTCTGATGAAAAAATTGTGGAAAATCAACGCCAACGACACGAATAGCAAAGATAGCGACGATGATGATGACGAACCAGAGGAGATTCATCCAACCTTGAGTGTGTCTGAAGCTCTGAAGGCTGCGGAAACGCTCAATGTGTTTGTTCAGACTAACTTCGATGATGATCTTATGAAAACAATAATGTCACGAATTCACAATGCTGTACGAAGTTCTTACTACCGAACAAAAGTTTGTCAAAAACAAACTCAAATAACAGACTTTCTACGTTCGTACGAGGGCTGCACTAAAAGTATCGGGAATAGAATATTTCCACTGTTCCTGTCATATTAAAATCTTTTTAATTGAAAACTCCTTGGTTTAAAAAATCGAATATCATTTATTTATTTAAAAAAAGATTCTCGGTCTTGTCAAACTTATTTAGTCGTTGAGAAAATGGAATTGACTCGAGAAAATTCAAGAGCGATGATTTATTATGACTTTCGAAGTGGTTTAACACAAAAGCAGTCTGTTGACCGTATGATTTCTGCATTTGGTGATGAAGCCCCATCCAAAACCACAATTTATCGCTGGTTTGCTGAATTTCAAGGTGGACGTGGCAAGCTCAGTGATGATCCCGTCAAGGTCGTCCAAAAACTGCAGTCACCCAAGAAAACGTTGATGATGTGCGTAAGCTGATTGAGGAAGATCGACATGTGACATACCGCGAAATTCAGGCAACTTTAGACATTGGCATGAGTCAAATACAAATAATCTTGCATGAACAATTAGGTGTAAAAAGTTGTTTTCCCGATGGATACCACATTCGCTCTGTGAAGAGCAAAAAGCGGCTCGCGTTATTTGGTGCATCAGAACTCTCGAAAGATTCCACGCAGGATCCTCAAATGCTGTATACGGGTAGTTCTCTGTAAGGACGTTTTCAGCCCGAACATGGTTGTCCTGTCATATTAATATTCTTTCTATTAAAAAAAAACATACTACTAGACTAGAAAAATAATCGTTTAATAATAAGTGCTATAAAGCCAATTGAATTTATAGACACTTTCCGAGAAATTAGCCTTTTTCAGAAAAATGGTAGCAGGGTACTGTTCCATGTAACAGGGTCTGTTGCAAATACATCAAAACCACATAATGCATAAGTAATAATCATTTATTTTCATACGTCTTTTAGGATCAACATTCTTTTAATTATACTGCTCCATTCAAGCAAAAAATAACAAAAAGTTTAAACAGTACTTCTAAAATATAACAAAAAAAACTTGATTATAGCTTACAATTAAAATTTTAAACTTAAACTGAGATCAACTTCTGAGCAGTTTTCATAAAACTAATTAGGTATGAAAATAACAGTCTTTTAATTAGTCATAAGGCACGTATAATCACAGTAGGTAGATACCATAACAATAAAATATGAATAAAAGTAAAAACTCTTAGAACGAGAGAACTAACTCTCAAAGACTTCTACTATTAATTGGAATTTATAAAATATTCTCTTTCCCTTAAGTATTATATCAGGATTGTTCAACTTTTGTATTATTTGGTCAAAGGACACATCTGAAATGTCACTTTCATCTATTCTAAAGGTTTGTACTTTGGCATCACAAATCTTCAAAAACGTAACTCGCAAATAATTTTCTTCTTCATCAATTTCGTTTATCACAGCAGCATATCGATACTCTACATTTTTAGTTGGGAATCTCACCAGAACATAGTGTCCGGGTTTATAATATGATGAGTTCTGTTGTCCACTAGATCCTGCTTCAGCATAATTTTCTTTCAGTGCTTCAGTTGGCATGTTTGGCGTAACTTCAGATAAAGGAAGATCGTCTTCTGATATTGACTCTGTAAACACTTCATCCACATTCCATCTGTGTCTTGGGTCATAGGTAATATTGCCTATTTTGAAATGTTCACAAGTATTGCTGTTACAAAAGCAGCTAAGACTTCTCATTATTACACTTGTACAGCTAGTGGGACCGTAGATAGAGTTTGAAAATACACCTGCGACTTGATGCACATTCAACGTACCCTTGAAACTCTTCTGTTTTGTGGCCTCCTTTTCAATAGTGTCGATCATTTTCTGGATGACTTGGCTGTCAATTGTAATGCATGTAATGCTAGGGCATCGTTCTTGGATGGATTTTACGAATTGTTCGATATCATTTATATCACCACCAGCGTTGACAACAAAATCTGCCGTTCTTTTGCATGTCGCTCCGACACCGTCTGGTGCACCCTTTCCATGCCCACTCTCTGTATAATTCCAAGTAAATGCCTCTGCCTGGAATTTCGTCCGCAAGTTTATTTGCCATTATATAAAACATTGTTTTGTTACGGTATTGCGTAACAGGGCCGTCGCTCAAGAAGTGAACGCGCCTAATGCCATCAGGAAGAACTTTAAAAATTGGTTGTAAATGTGCCCAAATGGCAGCAGGCGAATGGGATAAGTTCTTAGAGACCGTGCAATACGATCGTATTGATCCTTGTAGATAAATCACAACGGTATGTAGACTTAGCTGAACACGTGATCCACCGAAATGAAATGCTTGTATCTCCTCTCCATACTTTGCGCAATAATTTTCGCTGAAGTCCATGTGAATGACGACCTCCTCATCTTGAAGATTTATTTTTAAATACTTCATGACATTAAACTGGTGAACGATGTTCCTTTGATGGGCAAGGAATTTTTCCAAATCTTCATGCAACTGTTGTAGTAATTGACGTGGGTGAACATCAAAAGATTTCTTCAAGTACTTTGTCACTCTTCGTGGCTTTTTGGTTTTTAGATCTTGAAACTGCTGCCTCTCACCAATCCACATTTTGTATTTAATAACTTTTCTGTCATCGAACTCTTTATAGCTAGGAGTTCTATTAGTGCAAATCATACAACTTCTCGATAAACATTCTATGCTATATCGATCGCAACATAAGTCTTCTAGTAACTTTTGGTGATTATTGTAAGGTAATAATTTTGCCTCGTACGAAGCGCTCAACTTCATGTCCAGGTTATTGTGGACTATGCATAGGCATGTATCACGATTTTTACCAATGAGGTCAAATGTTTGATAGCTAATTTTTAAATTATCTGCCAAAAAATTTTTGTATAGATTGAGCATTGTATCAAGCAGATACCTTTTTGCTTTTTAAGCTTGTTTTTCGTAACGAATTCCTTCTTTCCTGCTCCCATACCGCTATTACTATCGTCTTCATAATAATTCTGAACTACCTGTTCCACAAGTTGAACTAATCTCAATCGTCGTAATTTAGGCACGGATAAAGAATAAAACGGCTCTGATTTCTTTGTACCTCTATAAATAACAGCACTATCTTTGGGCACCCAATGCCTATACTTTTGAATTATCTGTCCAGACACAGCTTTGGTAAATATTTGTTTATCTTCGATATGTTTTAGCCTCGAATAATTTTCTTTGAGCTGTTTATTAAGGACGTAACCGAATAAAGCCTTCTTGACCACTTCTTCTCTACCATCAGGCTTAGCTAACATCTTCTGCATTTTACTATTTGGTGTATCTTCAATACTCTGTCTTGTTTTGCCTTCAAGTCTAGCCAACCTTTTCCTGTACTTCTCAAGTTTTTTCTGCAGTACTGCAATCCTTTCATTTTTCTCCTTGTTTCGTGGAGATTATTGACATGAAATAAATCGATTTTAGATGTTATTTATTTTGAAATGAAATAAGTTATTTAATTGTGTTTTTAAAAATTACGCACAAAATTCTATATTTTAAATAAATATCTTATAATTTCAACTTAAAGTGTTAATTCTGGAAATGGGACAGCACAGGGGACCGTTTTTATGCGGCTTTGAATTTTTTTTATCAAAAATTATAATTAATGGAATTTTATCTACATCTGCACTAATCAGGAATAGTCTTATGCTTGCGTTCTGAAATATTTTAATTTATGATACAGCAATAGTTTCTGGAAAAGGTGGTCTGGACAGCCATTTACGTGCTTACAGAGAATCGCCCATACAACATCATATCAGGTGACGAATCCTGGATATACGCGTACGAACCCGAAACAAAAAACCAGTCACGAGTTTGGGTGTTCGAAAATGAGTTAAAGCCAACAAAAATTGTGATGAGTGTTGCAAAAAAAAATGGTGGCCACGTTTGTCTCCAAAACCGGCCATGTTACGACTATTCCTCTTGAGGGACAAATAACGGTTAATGCAGAATGGTATGCTAGCATTTGTTTGCCACAGGTCGCTTCTGAACTCCGTAAAGAGAACTGCAACCGCCGCATCATCCTCCATCACGACAATGCGAGTTCTCACACCGCACACAGAACAAAAGAGTTTTTAGAGCAAGAAAACATAGAATTATTAGACCATCTGCCGAACAGCACCGACCTGAGCCCTAATGATTTCTATACTTTCCCTAAAATAAAGAAAAAATTTCGTGGATAGAGATTTTCATCACCTGAAGAAGCTGTGGACGCCTACAAAACGGCCATTTTGGAGACCCCAACTTCCGAATGGAATGGTTGCTTCAATGATTGGTTCCATCGTATGGAAAAATGTGTCAAATTTCGCGGAGAATACTTCGAAAAGCAATAAATACATTTTTAAATAGTAATGTTGTGTCACGTCCTTGATTCCCGAAATTTTCAGTGCCGCCCTCGTAACACAGAGTTTTTTCGTATATTGCGTGTGTATTTCATTTCTTTGTATTACAGTACATTATGTTAGGTACATAATGTACTGTAATACAAAGAAATGAAATGTTTGTAATTTGGAATGTTTAAGAACCATTAAAATAAAGCATATGTGATTCCTTCAAAATGTTTTATTTACCTAAATATGAAAATCAAAACTTAAGCAATTATAATACATACGTATTCGTAAGTTAAGTACATAATATGTACTTAAAAACTACGCCGGTCCCTTGAAGGTCGTTATATCCGGATTCTACTGTACTTTTATTTAGAAAAAACTTAACAAATTTCTAAAGGATTTAACTAGCGGTGGGTAATCTTTATTCCGGCAAGTGAATTGATTCACTTATTCCGACTCCGGGTCCGGTACCGGTTCACCTTATTTATTCCTTTGGCACCGTTTGGCACCAGCACTCACTCGCTCATTTTGGTTCCCCGGTTTCGCAGAACATTTTATTCATTTGGTTCACTGGATCATTTGGCAAATTTTGAATTGAACAGTTGGTTAGTTAGAGCGATACGACGTGTTCCGAGTACTTCCGAGTGACTTGAGCGAGTGAACGAGAGTGAACAGTGAACGCGCGCTCCGGAATCATTTGGTACCGCGGTGCCGGTAAGGATTGTGAGGAATAAATAAGGTTTACGTATCCGCGTTCGGTACCGGCTCCTTTGGATCAGTACCTCCGGAGTTACCCACCGCTAGATTTAACAATAAAATTCAATCATGTTTCGAATGCCACGTAGCGCCATCTATCGTCCAAAAGCAATTGTGACCGTCGAAAGTCATAGTTTTTTCTAGGGTTGTAACGGAACTCCGCCTCCGCTTCCGTTACTGCGGAACTTCCGCAAAGCATTGAACCACCGCCGAACCACCGCCTCCGCATCCGTCTCCGCAAAATTTATTCGGATTAACGGAGGTTTATTTACGATTACACACAACGCGCAAGGAGCGACGCTGGGCGACGCGGCCGCTCGGCTGCGTGTTTGCGAGTGAAATGGTCAAGATTTTTAAAAAAAATTAAATTAATTAATTTAATTAAAAATAAATGTTAAAAAATATAAATAAATCATGAATTTATTTATATTTTTTCCACTTCAAATTTCACCTCCGCCTCCGCCACCGTTAAGAAGGCCTCCGTTACACTGGTTTTTTCCAACAGTACTTTTTTTCTGGTGAAAGATACCTTATGTCCTTTTCTGTACCCCTGACCACATATATGCATAGTTTCATGATGATCGGCACCCTAATTGCGTAATACACAATCAATCGGAATCTGAATCGTTTTGAAACAGATTGCTAATCCATTGCTTATTGATTTCGATAAAAATTCTGCTCAACAATATATAGAACGCAATGAATGTTCTTGAACCGTCAAAATCAAACAGATTAGTCGTAATCGTTTACGAAAATGTGTTACGCAATTAGGGTGCAGTTCAGTAGTTTAGGCGTGAAAAGGTATCAAACAAACAAAACTTACTTTCGCATTTATAATATTAGAAAAGACTTAGGATTTGGATAACCAACATTAAAGCACAAAAGAACATGCTGTACTTTTTAAGGATTCAAATCAAAACACTTGTAGGTATATAAGCACTATGATTTGCCATCTTTAATACTCAGTATATATTGCATTCTACTATGTCAACTTAGGTGGTTGGTTTTACAAAGACATGATCCTTGTCGACCCTGTCGTAGGGCTATATCTTGACTCATTGTTTTAGTAATATTATGTATTTATGTTATTTATTTATAAAAAACGTACCTAATTTAAATTAGTTGTTTAGATGTTCATTGATACTATAATAATGGCCCAATCTAAGAGGGTGGCAAGCCAGCAAATAACCAAAGCGGAGAAAATAAGGGGCGGCAAAATTTAGGGCACCCGGCGGACACGGAGTCCTTCATTTCCGCTCTAGGAAAGAAAACATTAAAAAATTATGTTGGGAGTTTAATTTCCTATGATATTAATGGGAAAATTATATTAATTTGAAAATACTGTTGGAGCTGTTGAAGATTAAAATCAAAAATCTTTGCATTGTATAAACTCCATATTTTAGTACTTACTGTATAATTGCTATAAGCCATTTGTGAGTACTATGAACATGCTATAAAGCTACCATTTACTGGGTACGTCTTTCATTGACTTGAATGTGCCCTGGCGGATGAGAGTATGCCATGCTCAATCTAATGTTTCGCTGATGGCGGCGCGTGTGTTGGATCATTTAGCTCCCTTCATAATGGTTGAGTTGAATGGTGCTGATCCATGCGTCATGTTCGTGAACGGGCGCCGTCAGTTGGGACTGGTCATCTCTTAGCTGCCACGGCGTATTTTAATTAAATTTTTATTTGTGAATTGTTTTCATAATTATATAACGGACGCTTTTAAAGTTCTGCATCGTTCTCACATGCATAATTTCAACATGAATGATGTAACCAATCTATTGTAAACATAATTTGATTTAAAAGTGTCCGTGGAGTTTCTTGCCCGTTCTTCTCCATAAGTACCTACTACGCTTTCGAATGGGCACTAGCATTTTTCTGACCTTGACAATTCAAAAGTAGTGCCTGTAATTGGTTTATTTGAAATAAATGCTTTGAGTTTAAGTTTGAGAAATTTTTCGCATCCTAATTAGAAACAGATTCGAATGGCATCAAAAAACTTCGCCATTATCTTGCTGAATGTACTATTTTCTATTCTGTATTATTATCTGTGAATGCTGATCAAAATTTCTCAAAAAGTTATGAATAGTCTTCTAAGACCGTTTCCCCGTAGCTACAACAATATTAAGGTAGCAACCCATATTGCCGCGTCTCAAAAATCCACCCTGTTTAACATCCCATATACGGAGTAACAAGTTCATGACTTATACGGTGTTAGTGCAAAGGGTGGCCAGTATTATTTTTGTCTGGAGCCGCTAATAGCTAATTGGGAATAATAGCCTGACTATAATAGCATCGAGAAACTAGAAATTGTTTCAGTTGTTCTTCAAGTATGTTAGCTGACCCATTTGTTTACATTTTTAATCAATTGTAAAGTCTTTCTATGAAACATTGCCATCACAGATAATGTCCAAATGTCACATAATCAACATCTTCATCATTCTGCTGCCAATATACCAATAAGAATGGTGAATTATAATTAGAACAAATTCAAACAAAGCATAGTAAAATCGCTTGAAATTGGGAAGAAGGTACACTCTTTAAAAGCTTTTCATGGGGATTATTCCCATCCTTGTCGCACAGTTCGGACAATGTATGGCGCTAGTATGAAGTTACATAGACTTTGTGACATCACTTCTACGATAGTGTAAGAGGCATGTATCGTACATGGCAATGGCATGCGCGCATTGCATAGATCAGCACTTTTCCGTCGCCTTGCACAAATTATAGTGTAACGCGACACTACATATACGTGGTAGTAAATAATTATATTCAATAAAGCATCATCTTTGGCTATCTGTGACTTATCATTCAAGCCAACAACACAAGGGGTGTGCAACCCTTTCAGCAGAGCATACAGATAGTGTTGTATTTGTCTAACAGTAATTTTTAAATTTTATAACTTGTTAATTTTTTAAGCTTTTTATTTTATTTATAATATTGTTAGCATTAGTGGCAAAAAAAAAAATTTGGTTGACACATCACTATTTCTTCATCATATCTGTAGTCACCCCTTTTCTAACCAAATCATCTTTCACACAGTCTGTCATAATCAATATTTGCTCCACATTACATGCCCGTACCAAGGCAACTGATTACTACAAAACTTTTCAGTCACTGGTGCCTCATAATTAGAGATCGGATTTTCGGGCGCATATTTACCTAGGGTTCATTTTTCCAGAAAGCATGAAAGCAGCTTCTTAAAAAAAATTTTAAAAAAAAAAACGAGATGTCAGGTACACCAGTAATGCATATCTAGTTGGGTGTATAGTAAGTAAGCCTAAAATAAAAAAAAAAAATAAAAAAAACATGGAATTCTTTACAATATTAGGTAGGAAGTGCATTCCATTTAGGCAACACCTCATATCACCTATCTACTCTTATTTACTATTGTATTATACCACAAACGTACCAGAAACTGGAATCCAGTAATAGTACTTCCCCAGAAAAACTCTTTCACAGAGACAGCCTTCACAACACTGAGTGTTTTATGTTTTGTTATCAGCTGCCTCCCAACTATGTTGAGGTTGGCTTCTTGTCTAACCGGATGCAACTGAATACCTCTTCATGACCTCCACAATATTTATAAGTGGATATTTCAGTACAAGCAACAATACATTTGACTTTTATAATTATTATGACTACAGTTATTTATGACCCAGTAGGGTCAGTCAGGGTCTTGCTCAGTGGATTATCAAGACCCTGACACGAAACCCATCGCTCCTTTGTGCTATTTATGTCCCAAACAAAAATATTTCAAAATGAAATGCTACATAGATTATTAATAACTGAGAACGCAATATTTTTCAAACAAAAGGTACAAGATATTACGTCGGACGTAAAACTTACCATCCTGAACGTATCCACTATCATCCAAATCCTGTTTCGAACTATTTTCAGGATTCAGAGATTCCATTTTCACTAAAATAACTGGTTTGATTAATTAATCACAGGCCACCAAAGACCCTCACATAGGAAATAATGAAAACAACAAGCGCCATGAGACAAAGGAAAATAAGAATAAACGAGGATTTTAACCGCAGTAAACACACAAACACACGATTTTTTTATCTTTTGGAACAATTCCAAATATACTTTTTGATAAATCACAATAATCACAAAATCGAAAACTCGGGGTGTTGGTATTGACTGAAGAAAACAACTAGAGGTGTTTTAGTTTGAAGTAGAAAAGTTATTGATTTAGGCTTTTAGTCGATTACAAAATTCAGAGTATTATCTAATTCCAGAAGCAATCGTAACAACTTTCGCAAGTTTTCGGTTTTTTTCTATAGGGTAAATATTGTCATCTGGAAACATCCAGATTCCCTAATCTGTATGATGTATAAAAAATATCGATTTTTTTTTTCGATATAATATATCGTATTGTTATATCGATACTTTGCGATAAATCGAACAAATATATCGATATTTTAAAAATATCTTAAGTAAGTACTTGTATTTAACTAGTCTAGGGGTTAAATAGGGATCAGGTTAATTATGAGTAAAAATACTTATGAGAGAAGAAACAAATCAACTTTTTTTTATAAATCATACGAAAAAGAATCCAAGGCCATACCACCCAAAACCATGTTTAGCATCTGCGCGTAAAGAAATCCAGCTTTTTCTACCATACCAATATGAAAGATTTTTAAATCCCAGTACTTTTTCACTAAACCTTGCAAAAATAAAATTTTGTTAACCCTTTTGGCTTGCAATCTGCTTCTCTGCTGTGTAAGAACCTGTGCGGCCTTTGAGAATAGTCGTTCAGAACAGAGCTAGCCACCATAGTTAAATATTTTAATGCCACATTGTTTATCGTTTGGAACTGTATTATAAAGTCTACCCACACTTCTAATGGGTTTTCGTTAAATCTACTACCTGGAGCCCTCAAATAAAACGATAACTCATTTGAAAGACTTTCATTACATTTATTTGTTTTCCAATTCCGCTGGACCACGATATTTGGTATATCGGATGAAATATATCGAAATTACATTCGATACTAGTTGATTCGATAATATCGGATTGAAGCGATATATCGCGTACATGTATCGATATTTTTTGAAATATCGATTTATATCGCCCAATACTAATCCAGATGACAATATTTCATTCGATATCAATTCTTATCGGTAGCTGTCAAAACAATAAAAGATTCGTTTCGATATCTATAGTATTTGAAATTATTACAACCTGAACTAATATGATACGAAAGGATTTTTTTCAGACTCGTGCTCTGATTGGCTAAATTTGTAATAACAAGTTCAGGTTGTAATTATTTCAAATATTATAGATATCGAAACGAATCTTTTATTGGTTTGACAGCTACCCGTAAGAATTGCTAGAGAATGAAATTATTTCTCCCACATTTGTACAATTAAGTTTACTACCTCACAGAACATGAATACTCCTAACGGTGACGGTACTACCTGCTGTAAGATAAGTAAATATGCACAGGTTTTCTCTTTCATATCACACAGACTCGACGCTCGACTCTCGCCGCGGACGGACGTGTTTGTGCGCTCTCCCGCTCCAGTGTTGTGTTTCCTGTTTCTACTCGTCGCGACCACGTGACGTCATCGTAGTCGCCCCGACTACTCCGATATAAAATCAATATCAAGAAATTGATTTTGATTTTAATCAATTAAAAAGTGCCTTTTTCAAGGCAAATCTTATTTCTTCATCAGACTTTCGTGTGTAGCTTCACTAGGCCCCTTCTGGGTAAAACCACAGTTTCGTGGTCCTCGGTTGAAACCTTACGGTGTCAACGAAGCCGAGTGGGGTGTTGACCCAATTCACACCCGCCGAACCCCTTCAGGGCGAGGCAGTTAGTTGGACGGGTCCCAGATAACCGGCCTTGGGGGATCTCCTAGTCGGCTCTGGTGACAGTTTTGCTTTCCAGCTACTCACCTAGTGTCTTTAGGGTGTGTCTACACCCTTCGCGCTAGACTGGTCAGGGCCCCGTTCGCACAATAAGACTGGCGACGGGTATACAAGCTCACCAATAGGTACACACCTCCCTGTCTGCACCCGACAGGGAGGGAACTCATCCCCGGGCCAATCCACCCGGGGAGTTAGGTATAGGGTTAATAGGCTCTAAGTGGAAACTTAATTTCCACCATTCCCTCCCTTAAGCTTTCCCCCCACTCCGACCATGGAGGACGCCCTAATAGTGGCGTTCTTCAAGGAGGTCCTATTTAAGGACCCCGACTTCCTCGCCAAGTATGGCGCTAAATTCGCTGCACTGCAGCAGTCCGTCCCCGGTCCCTCTGACCCAGTAGGCACCGACAGCTCTGACATCGCTACGTTTAGCGATGCCCTCGAGCCCTCTCCGTCGCAACTTCCAGGTTGCTCGCCGCCGGCTGTCCACATGGACACCAGCGAGCCTTCCCCTCGCCCGACCTCGCCGTACGTAATCTCGAGCGACGACCAGAGCTCCTCCCCCTCTTCCGACGAAGGCGTCTTTAAGACGGTCGGCTCCAAAAAGAGGAGCCTCAAACCGAGTCCTGACACAAGGACAAAGAAGCCGGCTATCGAAGCCACCTCCGCTCCCGTGGCTCCATCCGCCACCGCCCCCTCTCAGGCCGCCTCGGCCTCAACCTCTTCCCTCAGCCACAGTGCTGCCAAGCCCGCTGCCCAGCCTTCTGCGGCAAAGAAAATCGCCCCCCCTCCCCCTGTGTACATCCAGGACAAGGGGAAGTGGACAGACGTGTCCAAATGGTGCACCGACCTGCGTATAGGCTACACCAGCGCGAAGTCTACCCAACAGGGTATTAAGGTAACCGTCCCGACGTCAAACGATTACAGAGAGCTCACGAAGACTCTCCGTCTTAGAGGTGTGTCCTTCCACACCTACGCCCTCCCCGAAGACCGTCAAGTCCGCGTCGTGATCCGTAGGATCCCGAAGGAGATACCCGCGGAAGATATAAAAGCCGACCTTCTGTCGCAAAACGTCCCCGTTGCGGAAGTCCACCGCATGCACCGCGCCCGAGGCAGGGTACCGTTCGATATGGTCCTCGTCGTCTGCCCTCCTACTGAGGGTCACCACCCTATCTTCAACGTCCGTTCCGTCTGCAACCTCACCGGCTTGCAGATCGAGAAGCCTTTTAAGACCGGTGTCATAGGGCAGTGTCACCGCTGCCAACTTTACGGGCATTCGCAGATGCACTGCCACGCGAAACCCAGGTGCGTCAAGTGCCTGGGCGATCACGGCACTGCTGAGTGCACCCGACCTAAGGACCGCACCTTGTGCACAGAGCCGCCTAGCTGTGTGCTATGCGGCGACTCAGGCCACCCGGCCAATTATCGTGGGTGCCCCAAGGCCCCCAAAACATCATCTCCCAAACTGACGAAGCGTGCAGACGCCCGCCAGCAAAGGGAAAGCCCCCGCTACGCCCACGCGTGGCCCACCACACAGCATCAGGAGCGACTCAGTCCTCAGAGGCCCTCGCCCTGGAACTACTTCCACCATCAGCAGGCTTTTCCAGCCTTAGCTCCTAGACCCGTTCCTGCGGCCATCCCTCCACTTATGGACCCCGCATCCGCGTCAACGCGCCTCCAGGCATTCCTGTGCCTCTAAACAAAGCCGCTCCGGCCGCGTCAGCTCCGCCCGCAGCCACCCGGGTGGTCGGTCAAAACCCGATGGACGCGTTTAATGTCATATCTAGTACATTCACGGCCTTCCTTACCCCTCGTGCCAGGAAAATGGCAAGTGAAATTGTTGCTGCCAGAAATGCCAGCAACATTTTCATGATTCAGAATATCTACAATGCGTACCCGGACATTACGCAAGCCCTGATGTCCTTTAACAATCAACCCAACCCTAATCATGGATAAAGGAATCCTCGCGCGAACCAAACCCCGATCCCTAAAGTTAGGTTATTTCAATGCCAATGGCATCCTGCGACAACGCGCTGAAATCAGCGAGTTCCTCCGCGACCATCACATCGACATCCTCCTTGTTCAGGAAACGTTCCTTAAACCGAGTTACCGAAATCCGTCAATTGCAAACTATCGTACAGTTCGCAATGACAGGACGCGTTGCCATAAGGGCGGTACCCTTATCTATTACAAAAAGGAGCTATACTGCATTCCCATAGACCCTCCCACACTCTCACGATTAGAAGTGTCTTGCTGCCGGCTTGGCATGACAGGTCATCAACCGATCACCATAGTTTCGGCCTACCTCCCCCCCATTAATACTTCGGAGAACATACAACTCCTTACTGAAGATCTTTCTGTCCTTTTTAGCCTGAGTGACTCCGTTATCATAGCGGGTGATCTCAACGCCAAACATCCCTTCTGGAATAGCACCAGGACCTCTTCCAGAGGGAGACACTTATTCAACCTCCCCTCCTCTCAGAATTTCGATGTCATCGCGCCGATGACTCCCACTCATTTCCCCCCCGATCCCAATCACACCGCCGATGTACTCGACGTGGCGCTCCTACAGAACGTCAACCTACGGTTGGACTCTATAGAAGTGGTACAAGAGCTCGCTTCCGATCACCGTCCAGTAGTCATGAAACTGGTCCCCCGCATAGGTCTGCCCGATCCCACCCAACCCCTTCCCAACAAAGTGGTAACGGACTGGAGGAGAGTAAGCGATCGCTTAAAATCCACCACGTCCCCCCACTTGGACCCAATCCCCGATCATTTTGACTCTATCGCTGACACGACGGCCGCGATCGACTCATTCACAGCTCACGTACAATCAGTCCTGAACGATTGTTCAAGGGAAGTTCCAGCGACGGATGACCGTCGCTGGAAGTTGCCGGACGATGTACGCGAACTGTTGAATGAGAAGAACGCGGCTGTCCGTGCCTACAGCAACTTCCCCTGCGACGCGAACAAAGCCCATATGCGTTACTTACAGCGTACTGTAAGAACACGCATAGAGGAACCTTTTTTTTTTTTTTTTTGTTCCCGGGGTGGAAAATCCTCATGGATGTCCTCCGCCCTGGGGCGGGCGGAGGGGTCTGTCAAACTCTTACTGACTAAAAACCACCCCGGTGTTCCTTCTCACACCTACGCCGGGGTCGCGGGAACACATTATTCTTCCACAACCCCGGCTGGTGCCGGCCCGCTTGCGCGGGCCCCGTCTCGGGCGGGGGGAGTGAGGTGTACTCCCCCCGCAACGTCTGTGGTCGGCGCGCGAGGAACACTACGCGCGCCACCTTCTCGGGTCCTGATGTTGGGGGGCGACGGATGTCCCCGAATCCGTCGCCCCTGGACCCATTTAGGGGGGCCGGAAGAGGGCGTTGTCCGCCCTCCTCCGACGCCCGGTGCGTCTGCTGCGGGCCGGGTCGAGAGTCGAGATCTCTCTCTCCCTTTCCGCAGCCTCCTTCTGCGAGATGACCGTTTCGCAAAAGGAGACCACTGCGTCCCAGGACTCTGCGCCGCCGACCATCGCGTTCACGACGGCCGGCAGCGACAGGTCGTTGCCTACTTCGGTGATGAGGGCACGGCGCGGCTCCTCCCAAGCGGCACACTCTGCCAGCGTGTGCCACACCGTGTCCTCCCGGCAGTCGACGCAGTGGTGACACCGGGCGTCCGGCTCCCTGTTTATGCGACACAGGTACTTCCCGAAGCAACCATGCCCCGAGAGCACCTGCGTCGCCCGAAACGTCAGGGAGCCGTGCCTTCTCCCGAGCCAGCGGTCGAGCACTGGCCGGATCGCCTCAATGGTGCTGAGGCCGGCGGTAGGGCGTGACAGCCTCACCCGCCATTCCGCCACCAGGACTTCGCGGAGCTGCAACCGATGCTGCTCGATTTGTTGCTGCATCGGTCGCTCGCCCCGCTCCCGCGCTGCCTCGCGCCACCGGTACAGTGACGCGAGCACCTTCGCCTCCAGGTCCCAGGGCGGTGATCCGGCCAGTGCACAACCCGCCTCGAAGGAGATCGTGCGATACCCCCGAATGACTCTGACGGCCATCGCCCGCTGCGGCTTGCGCAGGACAGCTATGCTGCCAGCCGTCAGGTCAGACGCCCAGATCGGCGCTCCGTAGAGCTCCATGGATCGCACGATCCCCATATAGAGCCGCCTACAGGCGGCGCTCGGGCCCCCCAGATTGGGAAGCAGGGTTGCCAGCGCCCCGGCCGCGCCCAACAACTTGGGCGCCAGCCGCCGGAAGTGGGGTCCGAAGTCCCACCGGCTGTCGAGCACCAATCCCAGATATTTCATGGTGGGCTCGACAGCGATCCGGACCCCCCCGACCACAATGTGTGATCCGGCCGGCGGCGCCCGCCGGGGGCCATGAAACACCATGGCCTCCGACTTGCTGAGGGCCACCTCCAGGCCGAGGCGCCGTATGCGGCTCACCGTCAGTGAGACCGCCGCCGTCGCGAGCAACGCTGCCTCCCTGTGCGAACTCCCCCGGGCCGTGACCAGCGTGTCGTCCGCGTAACACGTCAGGTCCGCGCCCGGCGGGAGCTCGCCCCTCAGCACCCAGTCGTACCCGATGTTCCACAGGAGCGGTCCCACGACCGATCCCTGTGGAACACCGCGCGACACTTGGCGCTGGTTTCCGCCATCACGTCCCATGTAGGTGACACACCTCCCCGCCAGATAAGCCCCAACGATGCGGCGGAGGTAGAGAGGCACCCGATGATAACGCAGTGCCTCCCGTATGCAGCTCCAGGGCAGGGTGTTGAAGGCGTTGGAGATGTCCAAGGACACCGCCACCACCACCCCGCCCCGGGACACTGTTTCCTCCGCCAGGACTCTCACCCTCACGCATAGAGGAACCTAACCCAACACTCGTGCGTACAACAGGTCCACCGTATAGTCGAACACAACTTCGGTTTCCAACGAGGTTTGATGACCGGTGCTGTTTTCTTCGACATAGCGAAAGCGTTCGACAAAGTCTGGCACAACGGCTTATTATATAAGCTGTACCAACTCGGTGTGCCAGATCGTCTCGTGCTCATCTTACGGGACTTTTTGTCGAATCGCACCTTCCGTTATCGCATCGAAGGAGCGCTATCCTCCCCCCACCCTATTCGCGCAGGAGTCCCTCAGGGCTCTGTGATCTCTCCCCTAGCATTCACGCTATTCACCAGCGATATGCCCAAGTGCAGCAAGGCGCAGTTGGCCCTGTTCGCAGACGACACGGCCATCTACTACACCGGCCGTGATGAAAATTCGATAGCTCGCATTCTCCAAACCCAAGTGAACAAGCTTGGCGCTTGGTTTAGAAAATGGCGAATCGAAGTCAATCCCGACAAAAGTCAAGCGGTTCTTTTCTCAAAGCCGCGTCGCAACCCCTGCCCCCCTCGACCGATCACCATGTTCGGCAAGCCGATGCCTTGGGAGAAGCGAGCCAAATACCTGGGTGTCGTACTAGACGAACACCTCTCTTTTTCAGAGCACATTAAGGCGGCTCGTTCGCGCGCCGCCTTCGCTCTAGGTAGACTTCACTTTGTCCTCAATGCACGTAGCAAATTGTCACTGAAGTGCAAAATGCGTATTTACACAGCGTGCATCCGCCCGATCATGACCTATGCCAGTGCAGTCTTCGCACACGCCAAGCCCGTTCGCTTCAATAGAATGCAGACCCTCCAGAACAAGTTCCTCCGTAGGATAACAGGCTCCCCCTGGTACGTTCGCAACGAAATCCTCCACGTAGACCTCAGGATTCCCACTATCCGTCAGTTCATGAAACGCATTTCAAAGCGTTTCTTCGAGACCGCCGCGAATCCACGCAACCCTCTGGTTGTGAAAGCCGCTAGTTATATTCCCTCCTCCATTAGTCATGTCCGCCGTCCCAAGCATGTCCTCACCGATCCCGATGACCACATAACTCTCATTCAGGAGAGCAGTAGGGCCACCAGTACAGTGCACAAACACAGACCGACATTCCGACCTCGCCGCCGAGGTTCCTCGCGAAGATCCCGACGTAATTGTCCCCCCCGACCCTTGCTCGACGAAGTGCCAGCCCGCGCCGTAGCTGAGCCTGTAGCTTTAAATTCCCCGATTAATAATAATGAACTAAACTTGATCCAGCCTGTCCCATCTTGCTGTCCTCCCGTCAGCGACGCCCTAAGCCGAGGTCCGTACCCCACAGGGGGTGCCCTTAGCGAGCGTTCGCTTAATAATATAAGTAGTTTTACGCCCCTGGCTGGAGGCTTTGAGTCCGCTTAAGGCAGCCACAGGATAGTCCGGTTAAGTAGTCACGACCTCTCAAGGTCAACTACGAGATGCCATACACAAAAAAACAAAAAAAACAACAAAAAAAAACATATCACAATATAGAGTGGTACGTAGCACGAAAGCGCCTGATTTCCGAAATAGTACGAATAAATTGTATACGGTATCATTAATACGCATGAACAAAAAGTAAATAATATCAGCCGATCGTAAAATGTATAAACAATGGGGAAGGTCGGGCAAAGCTAATTGTAGATGGCGTGACCATAGCTAGGTCCCTACGGCCTACAAATTTTTTGACATTTCGTTCATTCATTTCATTTTATGTTCATTCATGAGTTTGATTTAATTTCACTATTTCGTTATTTTCGGTGATTTCAGTATTTTAAATCAAGTAATTGACATGGAAAGTGTCAGAATTAATATTTCCTCGTAATCACTTTCTTCAAAATGTTCACGACATAAATTAGAACTCAAAAAAATCTGTACGAATAGCTTTAAAGCACAATCTTCTAATTTTAGGGGCTTACGAGAAATTCGAACTCCAATTTCTGAGTATCTAGGAACACAACATCGAGTCAACTTTCGCTAAAATAAAATAAAACCACATCACGCCTTGTATTTTTAGCTTGTGTTGGGAACTAGCTACGACAGCGCCATTTTGACAGTTGCCTTCCCCATTAAGATTTTGTAATGATTTTTCAGATTGTTTCGGTAAATGCGCAGCAACAAGTTTGACTTGATAGAAGCTGCTGACATACAAACTTTAGAAAAAATCATTAAATATATCCCGAATTAGTGCACTTTAAAAAAAAGTACGAGCAACACTATCCTATTTTGACATTTCGTTCTTTCATTTTCATGTGCTTTCCGTCAAAAAGCACGTCGCACAAAAATATTTTTGTTTATTAAAAAACGATGGCAAAATCACTCAGAAGCCGTTGGAAGCGAAAATGCAGGGCTATAAAGCGCGAACGTTACGCCGTCAAAGAATTAGCACGTTTGAAGAAGATGTTGGGTGTAAAAGAAGATGACAAACCAGCAGAAATCACCACGGAAGAGGTTATGGAGTCTGACCAAGTAATATTCTTAGATGCTGGAGCTATTAGCAAGAAGGCAGACAAAAAGAACAAGAAAAAGGCGCAGGAAGAAGCTGAGAAAGCTGAAGCTGAGAAGGCTGCGGAAGACGTTGAAATGAGTTCAGACGACGAAAATGTCGAGGTTGACGACGACGGTAAGAAAAGAGTTTTTAGTACCAAAACACTCAAGGATCAGAACGGACAGTACCCTGTGTGGCTGCACAAGAGAAAGATCGCTAAAATCAACAGAGTCGGCAAGAAAAATACGAAGAAACGCTCTAAGAATAAGAAACGAAAAAGGTTATAATAAAATATATCTATTTAGAAATCTGTGTTTCATTTTGTTACACAATCTTTTTTAATACGGCCGTCGAACCATGCCCGGTCTGAACATAGGGTTTGCAGCCTTTTGCGCTGCTTTTTATTTATTTTTTGTTATTTGGTTCTCAATAAATATTATTGATGCAGCATTCTTGCAATATTCGAACCAGCCATGATTTATCATACTGCTTGTTTTGGCGACTTCTTCAATACACTAAGACAATGATAGTCAATATTCAATCTATGACCTTGAAACAATTGATTGTACTTGCAAACTCACCTTCCCTTGAGGGTAGGTAGAAACTACAGAACACCACCTGCTGCGACTCCTTTTTTCACCACCTACTAACACTCCTTTTTTTTTTGTGCAGTCTTGATTTAGTAAATGGCATGAAAAGTTGGGGCTTTTATTGGCCCATTGTTTAAAAGTAGACAAACAATTACTTTTTTATTGGTCTAAGCTTTTTAACAAACCATTCATTTAAAAATAGAAGGTAGATATTAATCTAAGATTTATGTTTATGTTCTATTTTCAAGAATATCAGTTGGTAGTGGACAGTCTTTAGTGTGAATGTTACATTAACAAATAATTAAAAAATAGCACATTGTATAGGCCAGCACCAGGAATTTAAATAAATCTGACCTGACAATTTACATTTCTACCCCATTTTCTAAGGACCGTTCAAATTACCCCAATAATATGTGAACTGGAGAATATTAATATTAATAATGATTATTGATAAATCAGTTTCACAAGTTAAATATTTTATTTTGTTAATGTGTTAAGTAAAAAAATATGAAATTTTATAAAGAATATAGCAGAACATAAACTTGCTAACAAAACATTCACAACAAAAGTGGCAAAACATTGATAAAAACAGTTTTCAGCAAATTTTGATACCAGCCTAATTTTAAAATTTTTTGATCAACTATTGTACAACTGTTTGTGCTAAGTTTGCCGCTGACTGTCAGCCAAACGTAACTAAGTATTAATCACACGAGCTTACAGTACTTAGGGCTGAGGGCGACTAATTATAATGATCCAGTGACTACAAGGTTTGACTGAAACATTCAGAGAATTAAGGTATATTTATGAAAACAAGACTTCTTCATGAAACTTAACATCTATTTATACTTAATTAAGAAGACTGTAATCAACATAATTTAACTAGACAAAAAGAAAGTGGCCCCATCCAGACAGGAACATCTCTCAAACCGTTTCTTTTAGAGCTCCAGCTCAACTTGATTGTTGGTAAACATGCTTAAAAGCAATATTTTGTATAGAATCCTTGCTGGAAGACAGTAGTTTATTACAAAAAATTATCTGCTATTAAGTTCAAGTTATAATAAATTTAAAAAATTACATTTTTGGACAATAGATATAGATTATAACAAGTTAAGGCACTGTAATGTCAGTACACAGATATTCTTGATTCAATTCAGTGGAACGGTTTGTACGCAAGAGCCCGTCCTATGGCCATCTGTAACTCCTTGGTGTGAACCTCTGCAGTTATATGTTTGTGGAGGAAATGGGACGTTACTACAACATGGCAAATTGTGCAGTAGTGGTCCGTGTCACTTAGCTGAAAATAAAAATGTAATTTTTATACTGTAATTTTAATTTTACAACTGTATATAGGTTTTTTGATCATGAATTTCTCAGTGCAGCAGGAGAATTTGCGCCTGGCTGATGCCCATAGACACCCTTTCACATGAGACTTAAACATAAAAAGGACTGACAGATAATTATCACCAACTAAAAATACAGTTCTCAAAAGTGGCTATACAAAGTCCTCGGCAACACTTTTTTGTTTGCAGCGTCAAAAATAGTCGCCAGGGCTATCGGCTTTAGGCATAAAAAGAAATGGAAAATTCTGGAAGATGTGACCTCCATGGTTGCAATGTTTAATCAATAGATACATTTTGACACTATTTGACTTGCAAGCTACCCTTGAAAAAGTCCTAGTTAAAGAGAAATCCTATCACCAACCTTTCTGATTAAGTTCTCCTTGAATTCTTCCACATGTGGATAAGTTTCTAATTTTTTTCGATGATTCTCGGAAGTCTTATGTGTCTCCTTACAAACCACGTCCCGGACCATCTCCGTCTCACAAAACACGCATCTGAACAGCTCTCCAGCCGTTAAGATGCCGTGGTAAGCATCAGAAGACACCACAAGCTTTTTACCATTTTTTAAATTTACGATAACAAAATTTTGCGGTGCTGACAAGTTTGGTAGAGCGTCTTTCACTTCTACGTGAGTTATTTTCGGCTGCCTCAATGCTGGCACGGACATCTTTGAGGTTTTGTTTGTCTGAATGTCTGGAATAACGTTTGATAGAAGTTTATGAAAAACTGCAAAATTAGCTTCCAAAAGAGACAACAGAGGGTAGGAAACTAGGAAATTGAAATACGCCTCCAAGTGTTGCTGTACTTTTAACTAAAAGTGTGCATTGTGCAAAGAGTCTAATACTCTGTGGTTTTTACTGAGGGAAACAATCGCAACTTTAATAACAAAAGGTGGAAATTCTTTGAAAATAACATAACAATGGAAAAGCGCGGGAGACATCGATCTTGGCGGACAAGTCCTTTTTGAGAAAAAATGATTATAAATTGACAAAACCTGTAATATAGGATCAGTAGTCGTAGTTTTAGTGTTCTTTTCTCATTATAAAAATAATGTAAGTAATATTCGTTTTGTGTATTAACTTCGGTAGTGGTAAGTTTTTTGTTTTTTTAAGCGGGAAATGAACGAACCGTAAGTTAACCATAACCGCAAAGCACAAGAAAGTCTACCGTGCTTTCGTTGACTTGGAGAAGGCCTATGACAGTGTGTGGAGGGAAGAACTGTGATCGAAAATATCCTTGTACGGTGTGGACTGGCGCTTGGAACGGGCACTGAAATCTGTACCTATACAAGGATTCCAGTGCTTGTGTTAGGATAAATGGGGCATACACGAACTGGTTCTGCATCGTAAGGGTTGTTAGACAAGGTAGTGTGGCGTCACCGTGGCTGTTCTATCTGTACATGGATAGTTGTCTGACAGATTTGAAAGAGGGTGAATGTGGATTGACGATGAATGAGTTGCCTGTCAAATGCCTGCTATATGCAGATGATCAAGTTCTACTTGCATCGTCAGCAGGACAGTTGCAAGACATGGTGACTGTGATGGATGAAGCATTCAAGATGAAAGGAATGAATATAAATGTAAATAAGACGAAAGTCATGGTGTTCGAAAGAGAAGAAGGTGTTTCGGTGGTGTGTGATGTGAAAATAAATGATAAGAGTGTGGAGCAAGTAAGTGAGTTGGTATATTTGGGAAGTCTGTTTACAAGTGATGGAAAGATTGATGGAGATGTGGAAAGGGGAGTGAATGCGGGAAATAAAGTGAATGGTGCTACACATGCATGCATGTCCAAAAAGGCACGACTGGCTGTTCACAATGGTGTGCATGTGCCTACGCTTATGTATGGTAGTGAATGTTGGGTGTGGCACAGAGAAGCATGAAAGCAGAATAAATGCCGTGGAAATGCGTTCCTTGTGGAGCATGTGTGGTGTGACAAATTTCCTGGACGCAAATTCCTATAATACAAACAATAGTCTCGAAACACATAATAATACCTACTTTATATCTACTTTTAATGTAACTAGAATGGGTTTAGTGCGTGTTGTTCCTGCGGAATTGTCTCCGGAGGAAGTTATGGATAATAAAACTATTGGGTGCGGTCCAATTTTTAAAATCAGACGCCTTAATTTTATAACGAATGTTGATGGGACAACCATTTGGAAACCTTCCTAATCCATAGTTGTTACATTTGATGGACAGGTTTTACTGAAAAGAATTTTAATGGGCTATAATGCATTACTCTGCTGCCTTTGCTCTGGTTTTCACTATGCTACTAATAAGTCTTGCCCAGAATTTTTTACGCAAAAATCAATTAAAACATACATGGCACAAAGTTCAGTAGCTTATGCTGAAGCTACAAAAGTATAACCCCCAGTAACTAAATAATTTGCTGATACACTTTTATCTTCTCCCTATAAAAAGACTATCTTTCTCTAACCAAGCCCCCTTCCTAAATCTGTACAAGGATTTAATAAAGAGGCTCACAGTGCCATTATTAAAGATTTTGACATTCCCCAGCCGTCAAATGGTTGTGCTTATTCTAATAATCAAATTATAAAAAAAGACACAACTTTTTCCATAAACGATTTTCTTTCTGCATTACAGAATCTTCTCTCTCAGTTCAACATTTCACCGTCCAACTTTTCCACTTCTTTCAATGTATCTCACTCAATCCATTCATAATGGATAACACGTCCAAAATAATACAATGGAACTGCCGCGGCCGCAGTCTGGTGAACAAAAGAGTGACATTATTTATCTTTTAAACAAATATGAGGCTTTGGCCTTAGCAGAGACTTGGCTCAAAATCCAATTATATTTTAAAAATTAATGGGTATTTAACCATAGGAGAGGATATATCTGATGGGTATGGTGGAGTTGCTATACTTATCAAGAATTCTATGTCTTTCACTATCATTTCCTTCATAGTGAGGAGATTTCAATTGTAGCTATTAAAGTGCACCATACATATCTTGTTTCTATTTACATTCCTCACCCTTCTTCTGTTCTTCAAGAGATTATAATCTCTTTTCTTCTCTTCCAAAGCCATTATTAATATTCGGGGAATTTAATTGCAATCACCAATCATGGGGTTGTTTAACTTTCAATTGTAATGGTGATGAATTACTAGACTGACACATTATGTAAGTCAGCATATGGGATTATCATATGCATATTGAACTCAGGAGCTGCCACACGCCGTTCAGATCCCAATCAGAATCAAAGTGCAATCGGCCTTTCTATCTGTTTTCCAAACTGCTCTCACATTAATTTGGCGTACTCTAACCTCTGTAGGTACCATTAAGGAAACCAAACTTAAAACATAAACTTCCTGATAATGACTGGGGCAAATTTAGAAACATTGTTGACAGAAAGTTATGCTCCTTGCCTGTTATTTCTGATTGCAATGAAAATAGTTGTGCTGAAGCTTTAGCACTCAAATTAATCGCAGCGGCAGATGAAGTTTTTCCTGTAAAAATAGCAATATTAGTACAATTCCCTCGCCTCCGTGGTGAGAGTGGCCCCTGAGTGTACAGAATCGATCAACAAACGTAAAGAGGCTGAATACAACTATTGCCTTCATGTCTGATATTAATTTTGTAATCGTTACTAAATAAAATAAATGAAACCGATAAACTTTTTGAGAAGACAAAAATTAATTCTTACGAGAATAAGAGTAATTCTTAAGAATACCTACGATTGTCTGAGGCAATATAAGCAGATTTGGGTTCATTTTTAACAACCCTTCTCATTTTACTTTAGCTAGTGATTTTTTTGATAAATTAGCTCCTCCTTTTGTCCCTGAAAGTATTACCCAAAACTTGTATATCGTATCCATTAACCAAGACACGACTTCAAGTCACTCTCAGTGAATTAAAGGGAAACATCCCTGTTCAGTGGAAACGTCAAATGGTATTGCCATTCCTTAAACCAAATACTTTTGTCTTCAATTCTGATGAAATTAACAGAACACTTAATTAAAAATGGCCTTGTATGGTATGTTGAAAGTAAGGGTATTTTGGCAGAAAAAAATTATGGCTTTAGAAAAGGTAAAAGTACAACTGACTGTCTCTAATAACCAATCTACCATTGCAGTTTTCCTTAATGTTAATGCAGCATATGATAATGTTGTTTTATCAGCTTTACAATATAAACTACAAGCCTTAAAATTCCCATTGGATTTGTTGAATTTCATTATTAATATACTGACTGAACGCTCTGTTAACATGTTAATAGGAGATCAAGAAGTATCTCATCTTGTATGGAGAGGTCTCCCACAGGGTTCTGTGCTTAGTCCCATTCTTTACAATATTTACACATTTGATTTAGACACGTTCTAATCATTTTGAGGTTCTTCAATATGCCGATGATTTGTTATAATATTTTTTAAGCCAATCTGTTGAACAAGCAAGCTATGCTATCAATTCTGCTTTATCTACTTTGGAGTCATGGTTACATCTTAACGGTTTGGATTTTTCCACGTCTAAAAGCACAGCTGTTTTATTCACCCGGAAGATAAATATTACCTTAGTAAATCTCTTTTACAAGGAAATACCTATTCCTGTTAAAGATACATTCAGAAATCTAGGTATAATACCTGACTAAAATATAACTGTGTAAGTAAATCGGATACCGATTGCCATTGCCATGGCAATTAAGTGGCTGATACACTCGCCGTTGATACGGTGCAGTGTGGGGACTCGAGGTCTCGAGGTCAAAGTAAAAAAAATATATGGAACTAATCCATATATTTTTTTACTTTGACCTCGAGTCGTTACCAAAGTCTTTTCTTCGGGACACCTAGAAGGTAGCTTGGCATCGAAAGCAAATCGAAAGGTCGTTATTTTTCATTTATTCAACCAGACGTTCCGGAAAAACTGTGGTTTGGCAGGGCCAAGTTTGGCAAGATGGAGATCTTTCCTGTATATAAATGTATAGTCTCTTTCATTACTTTAAATAAATATTATGTTGTAGTTTTAGTTCATTGTGATAACACTGTTAGAAATACTGATCCTAAAGATATTATCTATAAATCCCGTTATAATTTATTATAAATATAACGTTTTCGTTTCCCTAGCTTTGTTTCCTTCGTAAGAAACTCAACGTGACATTGGCTGAATGCACAAACCGTGCGAAGCCAAAAGAAAAAAAAAACATAAACAGTGAATCATCATCAACATTTCAGCCGAAAAACATTCACTCACATATTACTAATATGTAGCATTCACTGATGGACATCCTCAGGCCTCCCCCAAGCACCGCCACTTCGACCGGTTCTGTGCTTCCCGCATCCAGCGGATTCCTGCGGCCTTCACAAGATCATCCGTGAATAGAATATAATGGTGGAATAACAGGGTTGTCTCGACAGAGACTGGAACAAATATTTAAACGAAAACAAGTTTTAGGCAAAATAAAGCATCGACAATAACAGTGATGGATCGGTCGAAATATTAATATCGGTTAGCGGTGGGTCTTCTCGCAGAAGAAGTTTTATTGAAAATTAATAGCCGATTATATTTTTAAAAAAATTGCCAAGTTTGCCAAAAGCAAAGTTACCTCTGGCACCACTGAACACCATGATTTTTCAAATGCGATGCTGCCAGTTAATAGCAAAAAAAAAAAACCTTGAATGCTTAATAACAAGATTGTACCATGATAGAACCATATAATCTGTTGGCTCACATTTTAAATCTCAGACAAATATCATAGCCCAAACTGTAGGGTTCAGTGTGTATTTGAAAAATTAGAGCATTGAAGGTGACACGTTTCTAGTAATTCTATTAACCCTCCAAGTAAGCTCAAATACTTATGCAATTTATTTATTTAAAAATACGAGATATTGTATGCTATGGCTGTACCTACTCCCGTCCCTTCCTTTGAGCATAATCAGCCTATAATGTTCCCACTGTTGGGATACCTCTCGGTGAGAAGGAATGGACCATAATTCGGTTGGTGGATGTCACATGTCTTTTGGTTCTGGCGTCGTTTTGAGAGCAGTGGTGATTTGACCATAAACACAAAATAAAGCGCTCCATGGGTTCGAACCTACGACCTACAACTCGAAAGCCGGTTACCACTGTTATGCCACTGAACACTGGGGCCGAATTTACTAACTCTTACTCGCCAGTTCATGGATTAACCGTTGGGATATTGCTAATTTTCGTTTCGTAACTTATTTTCATCTGGCCTCAGCCTGTGGATTTTATCATTTTAATCTGGCATTTACGTTAAAACCCGTAGGTTTTCAATAACACAGTCTCAAGGAAACTTTTTCTTCATGCGTTCATGTGTATTACCTGCCATAAGTCAGTGCCCCTTATCAGTTTATTTCTGAAAATAAGTGTTATTTTATGGCTCTTGTTGTTTTTATGTTTTCACGGTCGTTTACAGAATATCTGAAAGTTTCTGCTTAGTTATTTTTGTAGTTAACTACAATGAAATATGTGATTCTCCATTATTTTTGTAAGTATGTACTTAAACCAACTTCCAACGTCTATGATTTTTCTTCGAACGAACTTCTTTACACATAATAATTGCTTACTTATTCCGTAAATCCATACTATAATATTATAAATTCGAAACTAACGGTGTCTGTATGTTACTTTTTCACGCCTAAACCACTGAACGGATTCCAGTAGGACTGAATAAACATAGGAACCTTTTATTGAAAACTCCTAAGAACAGCTTTAACATTCTTTTAATTTTCCAGTTATGGTGCATCTTTGTAACATGAACATGTCAGCTGCCTCATTAAGGCACAAATCAAAAGGCAAGCACTATGATATAGACAGTTTTATAAGTCAACTACTTGCATCAAGTAAGTTTGATGACCTGGCTGAAAAATTGGCAGAAAAAGCTGCTAACAGGATAATGCATCTAAACGCAGCCCAATCTCCCGTAGATAGGGCCAACGATAATAATGACGTGGACAATAGTACGGGAAGTTCACAAGAAGTTATTCAGAACCAGTCAAATAAAGAAGACGAAAACAAATACGAAAAGACTCAATTGAACAATGTGGAATTAAGAAAAGATTTCACGGGGAAGATCGATCCACAAGCTGTCATGAATGCAACGATTTCACTATCAGAAAACCTCCAGCTCAAATACAAATACCTGAAGAAAAATGCGCTTGAGAAAAAAGCGAACAGCAATCGAGATCCACATGCCAGAAACGATACAAAAGAAGACTCAACCAAACAGAATAAGACAACAGAACCCGCGAATTTCAAAGATCCTAATAGCAAAACAGAAGGGGGTACTTTTAATCAGAATGCAACTGAGAAAAACCAAACAGACACTAAAAAAGAAGCAATAGACGAAAACAAACGTTCCAACGTAAATGTTATTGCACAGTTTAGAGCACGCGAAGACAGCATCGAAGACTGAGAATGAGAGAGAAAGAGAATAAAGTGACTTCTGATTACAATCCAAACGAAGGTAAGGTTTACAGAAGTAAGGCTTCAGACGACAGCGATGATCGCAGTTCCGAAGAACGGTCTCCAAAAGACCAGAGCTCGAAAGAACAACTGGGTGAAGAACCAAACTCTAGCAAGTTCAAGCCAGTGATCAGGAAAGAGGGAGATAAGATGTATACGCATGTAAGAGCCCCTGAATACGAGGATTATCATGAAAAGTTGGCTATATGGCAAAAACAACACCCAGAAAATCCTGCAGATTTTCTGAAATGACTTTGTAATTTGATTTATAATAAATTATTTGATATGTTGCTTTTTGAATAACCTATAACTGGCTGACGTTGAAAGCCCGCAGCAGGGTCCATTTTTGTTTCATTCAGATCAGCACTGTCAATAGCCGTGTATATAATTGAAAGTACTAAAGTAGCCTTTTGCTGTGTCGTGGATGCTGTAACTATACAACACCTGTCTAGACTCAGCTTCAGTCATAGAAATACCTAAGCAAGGCAAAGCAGCAGACGACCCAATGAACTTCCGTCCTATCTCTCTACTCTGTCATTCATACAAGCTATTCGAGAGACTGCTAGTAAACCGAGCGTTATGTACCCAAAATTTATCCCGGAGCATGCTGAGTTCAAGCCCGTCAAGTCTTGCTGCAATCAGACCCTCAAACTCGTGCAACACATTGAGGATGGTTTCGAGACAGGTATGTTCACAGGTGCTGTGTTCGAGGACTTGACGGCTGCCTACGATACAGTCAACCTCAAACGGTATTTGTGGAATGTGGAGACCTTGATCAGCGATCAGAATTTTGTATGAATACTCCGTGAACTTCCTGCCGTTTTGCGGGTCCACATTCTCTCGGGAAAAAGTTGCTAGGCGCAAAATAGCCTACCTTGGGGTAGGCTGAGTGTGTGTCTTGGCACCGTTCGACTTTTCAATAACTATATCCAGCCAAAACACGTCCAGCTTCCTCTATGCAGATAAACTTACCCTCACCTCTCAAGCTACCGCCTTTGAAGACGTCAAGGTTCACTTGACGGACAACGTAACTCACTCAAACCCAATCCGAGCAAAACGCAGTCTTGCATATTCCATCTTCGAAAGAAAAGCGCGCCGCAAACACATCGTTTGGGGTGGAGTGCCCATTGAGCACAGCAACTTCCCAAAATATCTTGGTGTTACTCTGGACAGGTCACAAAGTGGGATGCTTTTCCTGTTATACAGAATACTGGGCTTGCGCTATCTTTTTCTACATGTAAATATGCAAATTAAATGGATACAGGTCAGATCATCACTGGCTGCCTCAAACCGACCCCGGTGCAAATTTGGACACCCTTTGCACGATAACATACTTGTGTAACAAAGGCGAAAAAGCCGCAACAGCTTGTGTGTTCTCCAACTCACTGGTAAAAGGTCTAAGGAAAGGCCAAAGCTGTAGCGAGATAGTGCTTGTCTACCAAACCCATTCGTTCCATCTGCTGAAAATTTCGCACCTGGATATGAGTTGCGTTCGGCGCATAGCAGGACCACCATAGAATAAAACGAATCTGTCATTTTGTATATTCTTCCGTCGAAAAAAAACCCGGTCATGCTACGAGTGCGGTCTTTAAAGACTAGGCCGAAGCAAAGTAAACCTGCTCAGGTGGAGATTCACATACGACTTCACCCTAAAGGGCACTTAATATCGTGTCCAGCGTGTCCTGGTTGTCTTTACGCTATAGAAGTTGGTGGAGGTTACTGAAGGTGCCAAGCTCGTAGCCATATTCTGGGCTAACTGGATATATATTGACATCGACACGCTAAGAATGCTAAAGTGCTGCTACGGGAAGATAGTAATAGCCAGCAAAAAAATGGACATGCGCAGCAAAGGAACTACGCCTTCAGATAAAATTGTGTGAAAGGTACAGAATATTTATGTATTTTTTTTACACTGGTTACATCGAGTACAACTCGACTAAATGTGTCGTGGCGGTTTACGTGATTATTCACAACCCTGAGATCTGTCAAATTTTCTATAAGTATTTTATCTGTGGTTAGAAGTGACTTTGGTATTGTTTGTTTACATTTTTTTATGAATATTATTTGTTTTTCTATTAATACTTTGTCTCGTAAACCGGTGATTTAACAATAGTTGTATAAATAACTAACTGGTTCTAGAAACTATCATGATAACGTAGCTTTATGTAATATTTTAAGCTACTCATGTTCGTCGTCTCAACATAATTGGTAACCTGTAAACCCGCTCAATGGACTTTTAAATATTGTCTATTTCCATAATCAAATTTTGGTGGCTCTATCAATAAATTTGGTAAGTAATAATCTATTGTTTTGCCTTGATAATTTTCGACTATTACCGTTTCGTACTTCTACAATTATTTTCGGGATTTTAATTATTTACAGTACAAACATATCAGTACTCCTACTACCAGTACTGGTATGTTTGTACTGTAAATAAATATTATTGTTAATATCAATCTGCCTAGCCTTTGTCTACTGAATCTGGTTAGACTTGAAGCCTCAAGTCTAACCGGATAGAGATGAATACCAGTATTTTACATGGAGCGATTGCCTATCTTACCTCCAAAACCCAGTTACTACGTGATACAATACCCCTTGTTAAGACTGGTTGTACAAGTTTTGGGTTTCTGACTACCCATAACAACTGACAAAGATTTACAAATGACAGCCAGGACCAACGGCATGGAGAGGTCTCTATATGTAATAGATGGTCACCCACATACCAACCGCGGCAATGGTAGCTTACCTTCAGTCAACCCATGGGCCTGTTATTATTAAGCGACAAGCTCCTTGAAATAAATATTAGTCTAACTTTGCTTAATTTATTATCCTAGCTTCATTGCTTACCTCTGATATTGCAGATGATCTTAAGAATTGGCAACCACTTACCAGCAGACGGGCCGTGGGCTATTTTGCATTCAATTAAAATACCAGGTCAGAGGTCAGGTGCCTAGTACGCACAACTGGCATGAGTGTATGTCAAGATGTTCAAATGTGAACAAATCAAAAGAAGTTTGTTAGGATTGTAGCTGGTGTTGTTTTGTTGTTTCTGCCTACCTCTATGGCAACTCTCTTAGCTGCCATGGCATATTTTAATCATTAATTTTTTGCTGCACTCTGGGTGCTTTTAACATTTACAGTTTTTGTACATCATTCTCACCTATAAGATCAGCATTAATGATCTGAATAATATATTTGTAAGAACATTATTATTTAAAAAAGTGTCTATGGAGTTTCTTGCCCATTCTTCTCTATAGGTACCTACTACACTTTCGAATGGGCAATTAGCTTCATATTTCTGACTGACCGACTCCTTGACAATTCCAAAGTGCCTGTAAATGGTTTAATTGAAATAAATGCTTTGAGGTTTGAGTTTGAGTTTGGAAGGTGTGAGTTTAGGTGTGTATATAACATACCAGAAGAACATTGTTTCAAGCAAAACCATACTCTTTCAGTTAAATCATGGCAGAGACAGAATCTAGCGAGCTTTCAAACACGGTATTTATAGATGTGGCTTCTAGCTCTCAGTACCCTATAGTTGAGTCTACTGAGGCAGTCAAGGTGGAACAAAACAAGTGAGTATACTATTCTATTTTATACATATGTGAAAGTTTGTTTGTTTGTTACGGTTTCACACCAAAACAACTAAACGGATTTGGCTGAAATATACCACACAGATAGACCATGACTACTGTATTGCAGACAAAATGGCGGGCACCTAGTATTATTATATGTTCGCCATTTAGTTTCCGAAAATGTAAACAATGCGTTTTTGTAAAAACAACTTTTCTACCCGCACATTAATTTCAGAGCGGCAATTCCTGTATTCTTAAGAAAGTTCGCATTCTAATCTCAGTCTCAATTTGTCAAAAATACAATGAGTTTACATACACTTTTGACAGGTGTTAGACATTGATTTTCGCTGAGATGAGATTGCAACTTGAATTTGAATGTTTTTTGCTTTAAAATGTCTTATGACTTTCATTTTTTCAATAGTCACTATTGTGATTCTGAAGTCAACCTTATTGTAATGTAGGTAACATTGTCTTAAAACTAATATAAATGACAATGCCAGATCCTGCCCCAGCTATTTACAGGAAGTGTCAATTAATGAAAATAATTGTAATGATTAAAGGACCTTTTCATAATACATTGTTTTACAGTAGAACTTGCCGATTACAAATCAATGATAAAAGGAGTTCAACCCCAGAATTTCCTATTGCGGTACTCATTGCGCATGATCCACAACAAAAGAAAGTTTTAAATACCTGTAAAACAAAAACTCATATTACGATTATAATAATTATGATAAGGCGTAACCTAGATGTTGTTCAAATCGCTTTTTAACAATTATATACTGCACCTAACCTGTAATCAACGTCATTATTGTTTTAAGATTTTAACAGCAAGTTTAATTAGGACAAATGTTTAGATAACAGCAATAAATAAGCTTTAAGATGTTGCATTTTTCAGGCTTGTAAATGACTTTTTGATTTGAGTGGGGCAAAGTTCTATAGAGTTTCTGGCATTGTCTTATAAGCAGAAATAACATAAATTGGAACAAGAATTTGAATAGACTTTACTTGTTTCTTGCACCATAGGTATCTGAAATGATATGTTGCATTAACAACTGGTTTCTGAAAAGGCTTTGGCTTTTAGAACGATGAGGTTAGACACACACCTGCCTGCTTGGTTTAATACCGCAACCTGGTACAGTCCAGAAGGTTGTGAGGCAAGACATTCACATAAATTGTGTGACAGCAAATAACAAGATTATGTACTCTTCTTTGCAGTTGGATTATGGCAATAAAATATTTCTGGTTTGAAACTGCAACCTAGCACAATGATTTGTATCACCATTATCCAATGCAAGTGATTGTGATGATGATGAATAACTGTACAGGGTTGCAATAAAAACCTAGCACCATCATGATCATGTGTAAAAATAAAAAGACGATTTGTTTTGTGAGACTCAACATCAATGTTCTCAAAAATATTGATTTAAATTATTAGGTTTTGTGGTAACAGTCTTAGAGCACACAATATTATGATATTTATTTATTTTTTGCTGATGTTGTCCCACTTCAGGGCGAAGGTCTACTTTCCACCCCGAATTATCTTGACGGACCTTGACTTGTGGACCAATTATTTATTACCTGTAGACGCGTTACCCGCGCTCAATATTGTCAAGATAAAAGCAAGGCAATTGCCCGACCACAGATCATCATTATAATACTGGTATAGAGTGCCATCTCAAGGGATTTTTATGCCAACCTGTCACAAGTAGCGCCACCTGGATTTCATGTTCCATAACTAACCATCCTATTATCCTTTTATATATATACTATTTGTACTCTATACTATTTTCATTTCATTGCTTGTATGTTTTCCGTGGTTGTAGATTGATTCATGTAAAACCATGTTTGGTAGCTTGAAATTAATTTTACAGTAGTTTGAAAAAAAAAACGCTCCACATTAAATGTAATCAATGAAGCATGGAAAATGTGCACATTTATTCTTTTAGATAGTTTGTAAAGGTTAATTTAGTTTTTAATGAAACAAAGTTGCTTAAGAATATTCAATACGAATATATATTCACGTTTGCAAATTACAAAACTTATCGGCAATTTTTTGCATTCTTTTGACAGTTTAGAATTTTGACATTTGAATTTTTTTACAGCAATCGATTAAATGAATCGAAAAACCCAAAAAGATGCATCTGCCCGTAATTTAAATTTAAGTCTTACCTACATTTAAATTAACAATTACAATTAAACTTATTGAAAATAAATATGAAATCAAAATAGCAATTTTAAACAACAAGTATAAGTCGTTTTGTAGAGACCTCTATTGAGTGCTTTGTGAATTATTTGCCTTAAATGTACAGAACCAGATTACTAGATGGCGCACCTAAAAAAGTTGCTGTGTACGTAAAGGCAACTTTACCCCCCCTGATGCCCGACTTTAAACTGTCTTGCTGCTGCATGTTCATTGCGCCAATGAACATGCAGCAGCTAGTGACATAATTAATTATGTATGTTCATTTCTTTGTAACAACAGGTATCGGTATGCGTCTTTCCTTTTCTTCGCCGTCTGTATGATTGTATGTATCGTACGTAGCTACATTCATGGCTTATTCTGTTTTCGAGTGCACTTAATGGTTCTGTTCGGGTATGACGCGTCAATTTATATTACGTCATTGGTGTGGACCAGTCCTGTCTGATTGTATCAGTCTATCTTCTGCTCTCGACTTCGTCCGCTTGATATTTATTGTTCGCCCCACCTCGCCGCGTCGGAATACCTGCCCGCGCTATCATTTCGGTTCCGCTTAGAGTTCTTTCTTCCTTTTTTATGTTTATGCTTTGCTTCTCAGGGTCATATCGTGTTGATGTTAAAAAGCCAAGTCTTATAGGCTTCCTCAAGAGTTGGGATATCAGATGCAAAAAATATTTTACGAATCCGATCGGTAGTTCTAGATATTACCCCCTATATACAAACATAAAAACAAGTTTTATCTCTTACTTAGCTATTAGGAACTGGGTGTAGAGTTCACTCATGCTCCGACCAGAAGAGTTGTGTCGCAGGTCAACCTGTAAGGTTGTCGTCTGCTTAAGCGGACTTGGCCCGACGATTGACGTCGAGACGTTGTATTTATTGTAGTTGCGCAGTAAACTACTTGCGCGATGCAGCATTTTGGCGTGACGTCAGTGTGACGCGTAGTTCGCATGTGGCGGTATAGATGCCGCCACAAATTATTTATATAATGATAATCTATGATTTAAAACAGGCCTTTGCAGGTACATGCAAACCAAGTAACACCATAAACCCATCCAAACACACACAAATCAATGAGTCTTTCTCAGTCGTTCAACATCGCCGCTAGAAGCATACCTTGCAACACAGCCACGTCGCATTCGCTGTCCAGAATGCAAGCGCTACACAGCGGAAACAGAAGAGAAGATGTTACGGCACATCCGCAAGATGCATCGCGGAGAGAATCCGTTCCAATGTTTTATGTGCGACTATTCTACGTATAATAAAGTCCTCTTTGAAGAGCATGTGCGGATTCATCAAGGTTAGTATGTAGTGATCAGGGGCTTAAAAATACCTTCACAAATGTAACAGAATTATAGGTGCTGGTACATTTTGAATTGATAACAGAACCAAATAATGTAACACTTAAAAGTTTGTTTTTGAATGTGTTAACCCGAAACAAAAGTGTAACAGTAATATCTGTAACCGATACCTGGTAAACGCGGCGTTGCCAAAATACCCTCGATACAGTCGGGATGAAGGCTATTTTGGCAACGCTGCGTCTGTCTGTCTGCCGCGCGTTGTTGCGGTATCGGTACCATTCAATTTATATCTAAAACTGCTTATTTCTGTTACACTTTTAACACTTACTAACACATAAAAGGTTACACTTTTATATTGTAACTTATTATATCTGTAACATTTATAAAGGTTTTTCTTTTAAAACAGTGTTTAAAACACTTACTACCGGTTACAGTTTGAGTCCCTGTTAGTGATACATCTGACAAGTATTGTATATTATACCAGACCAGACCGGTTTCTATAACTCCGTGCTTATTTTACATACGGGTTAATGGGCCAAATTAAACTTTCGATGGGGCGATGTAGCCCGTACATACGTGCCACATTCAGAAAGTTTTGCGAAAATAAAAATAAATGTTCTCTATGTAAATATATTTTTATTAATTCCTTTCAAAGTAGTCTCTACTAGCCTCTTTACAAAGTTTCATGCGTCTGAACCAGTTTTCGAAACACTTTTTCCAGTCCGCCGTAAACATGTCGTTTACAGCCTGCTCGAACGCTGACAGCGCTACTTACGGCCACGAAAATTGTACCCTTTGAGCAGATTGTTTTATTTTCGGGAATAAATAGAAGTCACACAGTGCTAGGTCAGGGCTGTAAGGAGGGTGACCCAGGAGTTTGACCGGCGTGATGTCCAGGAAGTCCGTCGTTTTGAGCGCGGTGTGCGAAGGCGCGTTGTCGTGGTGGAGCAGCAGCCCGCGGAGCCCTGTTTGTCCGCTTGTTTCTCACAACAGAGGAACTTCTACCAAGCATTTGGTAGTATACGGTAAAAGTTTAGTATCGTTTGGCAGGAGGAAGGGGTGGGGAGGTGGTGGGGGGGAAGGAGGGGGGTGCTCCGTCCCCCCTGGTACCACTCCCGTGAAAAGGTAACGCACCGTTCTTGAGAAAAACTAATTATTGTAACCTAACCTCAAAACACTTAAATGTCGCTTTTCTAACGTCTCCGGCGCTGCGGGAAGTGCAACCCCTTCGCCCTTGCGTAACAAAGGATAGGCACCCATGCTAACCTCCGCAGCTTCGGCTTACTGGTCGCCTCCGGCGACCAGCCTCAGCCGCTACGATTCGCACGGGTGCCTATGCTTTGTTACAGCGGGCGGGGGTTGCCCTCCCTTCGCGCCTCCGGATTTTTATAAACACTCTAGGGGTAGGAGCCAAAAGACTACGTGGAGTCGGGGTGCCCCGATTCGGTTTTGGAGCAATGTCGACCTATTTTAACCATGAAGTGGGGGTGCACTAACTTTTCACAACTCTGGGAGGAACGGAATGAGCGTAAACAAATGACACTGACACATGACGCAAATAGCGTTTTTTTTTTTTTACGTTCCGTTTCATCAATTTTGCACGACAGTTTACACCACAGACAATACACTAGTACAGATTTGGTTGTCAATCGCCGATTTTAACGTTTCGTTACGCTGTAATCTAATTTGAGGTTAGAAACATTTATTATTAATTTCTCGAAAAATACGCATTACCTTGTAATAAGAGTGGTAGCATTATAATAAGGGAACCCATCCCTACCATATTCAACCCTTTTTACCCCAAAACTCCTGCCAAACGATACTAGATCCAAGCCTAGTATACCATTCAGCGTTGATGCTTCTTTGGTTCCGTAAAGGAATTGACACCAAGTGGCCAGTCAAATTGAAAAAGCTCGCGATCGAAATCTTCCCCCGCTTCTAGATCGCATCACTTTGGTAGGCGTTGATTCGTTTTGAAACACCCAAACCGTCGACTGGCGCTTTGTTTCTGGATCGTATTGATAAATCTTAGTCTCGAAACGAGACGAGCCTGCTTCTTTGTTTATCATATCACGGCACCATTCCACCCGGGCCTGCTCCTGAGCATCGGTGAGGTTGTGCGGCACCCAGCGTGAAACTATCCTCCTCACGCGAAGATGCTAGTCTAGAATTTCATTAAGGCTTCCCGATCCAACCTGCAGTATGTGCTGAATCTCTTGATAATGTAAATCGCCTATTGCCTTGGATTGAAAATTTTCACTGCTAGCACGTTTTCTTCCGTAAAAGCCGTCAAAAGACGACCACTTCTTTTTTCATCACCCAGAGTTAGTCGACCGCGCTTGAATTCGTTGTACCAACGATACACTGTTGCCTTAGAAGGACCTCCATCCATTAATGTCATTTGAAGTCTATCGTACGATTCGTCCGGTTTCAGGCGACACTTGAAATCGTAAAAATCATAGCGCCAAAATGTTCCCGGCGCAGATCTTTTTTTCTAATCTTTTATCCGTTTTTCACAGAATAAACTTTTTTTCTTGTCTCTCAACAGGTATAAAACCCTACAAATGTTCACACTGTTCATACCGGAGTGTCTCAAAGAAGAACACAAAGAAACATGAACTGATCCACCGACCCGACAACCCACACAAGTGCGATCAATGTGGCTTTATAGCCAGACATGCAAAGGCTCTGAAACACCATGAGTTGAGCCATGGCAAAGAGGTGGTGAAGGAATGTGCTGTGTGTAAGGAAACATTCAGTAGTGTGAAGAGTTATACTGCTCATCGGAAAAGTAGGAAGAGGTACGTATCCTGCCATGGAATTGAATATTTCCCAGTCAAACAATGGAGGTACTAAGATGTTGGGCCTAAATTAACCGCTAGGGCCTTAATATACCATTTTGGCCTTAATACACCGGCCCTAATACTCTCGTCCATGTAAAATGATTTAATAAGAAAAGCCACCATCTTCCAAAGTGCGAAAGTCGATGTCTATGGCGTTTTTTTGCCACCAACTTCCAATTCTAAAAAGAAAAAAAACAATAAAGATCGGCCATATTGGGCCCAAAATCTAAGATGGCCAGCCAACGAAAAAAAGTCACCTAAGTCGAGGATGTCCACCCAAGCATTTATCACTACGGCACCAAATCTCTACGACCGTTCCTACAGGTGTTTTTTTATAGTCTATTTTATGTACGCCACGTTTATAGAAGTGCTTGTAATTGGTTTATTTGAAATAAATGCTTTGAGTTTGAGTTGGAATTTCTTAGTTTTGTCCCCTGGCTAGAGGCCTAAGCAGCTGAAAACCTCATTGGAAGAAATGCGAGACGCCAAAATAAAATATGGGGAGGTGTACGTGCGCCTCGTCCGAGCAAAACCATTTTATCCATGCAAATAAACAAAAACTAAAATTGGTTTGCAAAAAATAGTTACAGGAACACTAGCAGAGGTTTCTTGTCATAGGAGTAATATTTGCTCAAGATCACCTTTCATTAATCTTCTCCAAATTTTAAGCTGCATTTATTATATTTAAAAAAACTGAAGAAGGAATTGTCGTAGAGATTCGGCGTAATAGTAAAAAATTATGAGGAGGTCTTGCCTGACCAAGGTAACAATATTTTTTTTTGCTGTCGTGTTTGGTCTGGGCCCAAAATTGTACGTAACGTGACTGGTCCCTTGAAGGCTCATTTCATTTCCAGATGTCCCGAATGCAAAAAAATGTTCTGCGCCCGCCTATACTCCCAACATCGTTTCGAAGTGCACGGAGTGAAGAAAAAAGAACGAAAACAACCGACAAAAAAGTTTTTGTTCACCTGTGCCATTTGTAAATGGGAGGGCAACAGTAAGCCCAGGATACTGTTGCATTTGATACATCATCCGGAACAGGAAGTTGATGAGACTGTAGTCGATACGTTGATTTTGAGAGAGTTGGGTATTATGGCCGATCCAAGTGCGGTATAATTTTCTCCAACGATTTTTTGCCACTACAAGTATGTCGTATAGGTACGATGTGGCAGTGGGCAGCGCACATTGCTCGCAGAACAGATGGCCGGTGGGGCCGAAAGGTTCTGGGGTGGCGACCTCGTACCGGGAGACTTAGTGTTGGCAGGACTTTTTTTTTTTTTTTTTTGGTCCCGGGGTGGAAAATCCTCATGGATGTCCTCCGCCCTGGGGCGAGCGGAGGGGTCTGTCGGACTCTTACTGACAAAAAACCACCCTGGTGTTCCATCTCACACCTACGCCGGGGTCGTGGGAACACATAATTCTTCCGCAACCCCGGCTGGTGCGCTTGCGCGGGCTCCGTCTCGGACGGGGGGAGTGAGGTGTTAGACTCCCCCCGCAACGTCTAAGAGGGGCGCGCGTGGAACACTACGCGCCGCCACCTCGGGTCCTGATGTATGGGGGTCGGTGGACGTCCCCGATTCCGCCGTCCCTGGACCCATTTAGAGGGGCTGGAAGAGGGCGTTGTTCGCCCTCAGCCTACGACCAACCCCTTGCCCCTTGCGACGGGTCTGATGAATGGCCCCGTCGCCTACCATTTTTCGGCCGCAGAGGATAGGGAGAGCGGCCAACGACATACCGTCACTCCTCTTCCCCTGCGGCCCCACCACGTCCGCCATCGTACGGTGGCGACCCCGTTAAGGCCGCAGAAGGTAGGGAGAGCGGCGCACCGCAATACCGGCACTCCTCTCCCGCCGCGGCCCCACCACAGTTGCGATGTCGCCCAACAACACCGCAACCTTGGCCGCTACGTCGTCGGCTTGTCTGCAAAAGACCTGACGAGCGGCCCCTCCTCGGGTTCCTCTTAGCTTCACCGTGGGGGTCCAAACCACGGCTACTGAGCCCCCCCGCCTCGTCAATGCGGGAACCCATTGGGGGGGAGTGTTGGCAGGCCTCCCACAAGCTGGAGTGAAGGCCGCAGGAATCCGCTGGATGCGGGAAGCACAGAGCCGGCCGAAGAGGCGGTGCTTGGGGGAGGCCTATGTCCAGCAGTGGACGTCTTTTGGCAGAAATGATCATCACCATCATCAGCCTATATTCGTCCACTGCTGGACGCGCAGGCCTCTTTCACAAGTCGTCGCTCCACCTGCCGGCGGGCATCCTACACTACGTTTGCCTAAACGCGGTCTCCACTCTAGAACTCGTTTTCCCTAACGATTGTCGGTTCTGCGATATGTGACCTGCCCATTGCCACTTTAGTCTGGGCTGTGTCGCCTGTAATGTTATGACACAAATATATATTATAGAAAAATATTTATAGAAATCAATCATCATTGAAATAATCTTCTACAAAGACTGTAAATATTTATTGTTAGTATCTAAAAAAATTAAATAAGATACCTATGTACCTAACCTAAATCTGGACGTTTTATTATTATTTGTGTACCTATGTACACACAAAACACCTATACGCCTGAAGGCTTTTCGGTATTTAAGTTCTATTTACGTTTTTATTATTTCTTTCTGCTTTAAGTTTTCAATGTTCATGTTGGTATATTGGCGTGTGCTAGCTGACATAATATGGCAAATAATTTAATCTAATGTTTTGTGTTTCACCACAATGTTAATAACTTACTATTTTATAGCATCAAGTTCTTATAACGGAACATACAGCTGTGTTGCTAGACAGATAGTTGCAGTACTTCTTTCTCCCCAGCTGAAGCACGAGGAAGTGGTGAAGGGCGGGCGTACCGGGGGACTGTCTTATGTCATTTTGACGTTCAAAAAGTGCTGATTTTCAGCCTAGTTTGAATAAATGACTTTAGATTTTGAGTCTAACCGGATGCAGCTGAACACCAGTATTTAAAAAATAGGTTAGATCACCTAAAATAGTAACAATTTCTTTTCTAAATATAGCCTTGCTGAGAAACATAATATCAGTTGAGCCAAACTGCCCATTGTATGTGTCAACTAATCGATGCAGCGATGAGAGTACGCCTGAGTTGGTTCTACAGAAAGTAGTTGCAAACAAGTGTCTCGAGCGAACTTCCCGAACATGTATGGTACGAGGGATCAGGTAGCACAAACTGTTCACTAGATCAGTACAGTCGAATTTGTTACGACATACGACGGTGACACTGAAAGTGCTCAGAAAATCAAAAACTGAACAAACTAGCAAGTTATTAGTTTTATTATATCTTTTCAAAATAGTGCCCCAGCAACAGCTTGATCACAATAGTATAATTATACATTGTAATACGGGGAAATGCAACGCCGGCGGCAGCAAAATGGCGCCAAAATAGCTCACGGTGTTTGTTGTAATAACAATTTCTATCAAAAATCTTTAACAAATCAACAATGTAAGCATTAAAAACTGTTTATTACATATTTATCCTTGCCCAGACCCAGGCTGCATACGTTTATTATAGAATAAATAGGTCTCCGGAGCTTGGCAAAATGTGCGTCGACCGGTCGAAATTGGCTGCGCGGCCCGCGTTCTACAAATGTCTATGGCGACCGCCGTTCACGTTCCAGTGAAAGGTAATGCGATTGTGTAGCATTCTTATTTCATTTCGTACACTCTGTGCAAGTTTGAATGCTTAAAATACAGAATTATACTAAATATGAACGTCAAAACAGACTGCGTCTCAAACAGACTACTCTAGTCTGGCTCCACCATTGACTGTATTTTTTTAGCAGACTAGAGTAGTCTGGTCCACCACCGAGCGGAGGGCGGGTGACACAGGAATTCCAAGTCTGACGTCGCCAAGTAGTCGATTGTTTGCTTAGCGATGTGCGACGAGGCGTTGTCGTGGTGAAGGAGGATCCTACCGCGAGGTCGTTTCTCCCGAACTTTACGTTGTGCTGCATGGTGCTGATCCATGCGTCATGTTCGTGAACGGGCGCCGTCAGTTCAAAGTCAAAGTCAAAGCATTGATTTCAAATAGGCCCACAAAAAGCACTTTTGAACGTCAAAAATTACATTAAAAATATAACTGATTCTAGGCGCCCCTTCCAAAAGGTAGTTTCGTATGGAGAAGAAGGGACAAGAAACTCCACCGTTACTCTTTTAAAAAATGTTTTACAATATTTTGTATACATTAATTATCGTTTTTTATGTGAAGACGATGCACCAAGAATAAAAATACTATACTACAATTGGTAAGAAGAATTAAAAATAAAGCAATGGCAGATAAATTAATCACGCGATAGTTACATTGTGCTCACATATTTACAAACATTGTAAAAATATATGATTTTCCTAAAATATTAACTAGGAATAAGTCAGTGTGTGAGTAAGTATAAAAATTAAAATTAAAAATTAAATTTGCAACCAGTGTGATTTTGTCTAGACGGGATTGTCCTATGGAGCTGGACCATCATGTGTCCAAGCATTCTTATCTTGTATATAATCCTCTAATTTTTAATAAGCTTGTCTGCAAAGTGTACTTTTTATAGGAATTTTAAATTTTCTTTCATTTAATTGCAATATATCACAAGGTATTTTGTTATCACATTTAACACAGTAGGTAACCCGTAAATGATGAATGTACTTCAGGTAATCTGAAAAATGGTTGATCTATTTTATCTTTATTTCTAGTATTCAAATTATGTCTATCACTTATTTTATTAAAAAGATGTAGATTTTTTCAACTCAAACTCAACTCAAACTCAAAGCATTTATTTCAAATAAACCAATTACAGGCACTTTTGAATCGTCAAGGTCGGTCGGTCAGAAAAATGAAGCTAGTTGCCCATTCCAAAGCGTAGTAGGTACCTATGGAGAAGAACGGGCAAGAAACTCCACGGACACTCTTTTAAATCAAATGATGTTTACAATAGATTGGTTACATCATTCATGTTGAAATTATGCATGTGAGAACGATGCAGAACGTTAAAAGCGTCCGTTATTTAAATATGAAAACAATTCGAAAATAAAATTTAATTAAAATACGCCGTGGCAGCTAAGAGATGACCAGTCTCAACTGACGGCGCCCGTTCACGAACGAATACATTTAAAATTGTTACTTTTTTTGTACAATGCACATTTTTGAATATTTAGGTAATTCTTATCAAGATTAATACTTTAATCGCTATTGGTATTTAATGTAGATAAACATTGTCTTTAACATTAGGGAATTTGGACGGATACTTTAAAAGTGACCACGATAAGAGCGGCGTTCGTTTGTCTATCTGTATAAACGTTTGTTTCACGGCTAATCCGTTGAACTGTGTCTGAAGCCTGGCAAAGGAGATAGGGCTACTTAAAAAAAAATCTTATTCTCTTTGTGAAAACATAATATTTAATTTTAAACAGTATGTGCACATTCCTACAATAACTGTGTTTCCTGGCACCTACCCATTTCCGGGTTTTCGTTGATGTGGTTCCATTATATGGGAATATTTGTAGTCGCCGGCAAGCCAGCCATAATGTCCCAGAGACGCCACAGACATCGAAAATCTCGCAAATAGCTGGTATCTGAGGAAGATTGATATATTTACGTTAAAAGCCCGATCAGGGGCGCGATCACTCGTTATGGCAACAACCGTCATGACCCGCCGTCAGGCCATAGGGTGAAACCGCCCACACGATATTTACCCTTACTTGTGTAGTAATAGAGATCTAAACTGCGTGAATCGGTGAGCCCAATATTGGGTAATCATTGATCTACAAAAAAAATATCTTACAACTGCATAATAAACTTTATTGTCTTACTGTTAATATTTCTTTTGAACATACAAACCGAGCCATCTTGTTTTTCGTGATCATAATTTTCGTATAAAAAATGATGATTCATTTTTCGGAAATGTCACAATCACGTACAGTCCACGAGGCCTAAGCTAAGCTTTGCATTTGTGTGAATGCACATAGAGATAGTGTAGGTGTGACGTCGGCCTAGAGCGCGTTTGGTTTGAACAATCAGCCTGAGGCGCTGTGCGTTCTCGCGCGATCACATTGCTGCATTGGTGCGACTGGTAATCACACAAACAAATTCAAAGCCTCGTGGACTGTAACTCTCTTGTCCAATAAATCATAAACTAAAGTTCCATTTTGATTGTATGTGTGACCGTTTCAGAATATTATGCAAATTAACATACATTTAAGGGAGCCTCCTCTTAATGGGGAGGGAGAGAGTCAACATAATGTTACAATGAGCGCGGGAGCGGGGCGAGCGACCGATGCAGCAACATATTGAGCAGCGTCGGTTGCAGCTCCGCGAGGTCCTAGTGGCGGAATGGCGGGTGAGGCTGTCACGCCCTACCTCACGCCTCAGCACCATCGAGGCGATTCGGCCAGTGCTCGACCGCTGGCTCGGGAGAAGGCACGGCTCCCTGACGTTTTGGGCGACGCAGGTGTTCTCGGGGCATGGTTGCTTCAGGCAGTACCTGTGTCGCATAAACAGGGAGCCGGACGCCCGGTGTCACGGCGTGGCACACGCTGGCAGAGTGTGCCGCTTGGGAGGTCGCGCAGAGTCCTGGGACGCAGTGGTCACCTTTTGCGAAACGGTCATCTCGCAGAAGGAGGCTGCGAAAAGGGAGAGAGATTTCGACTCCCGGCCCGCAGCAGACGCACCGGGCGTCGGAGTAGGGCGGACAACGCCCCCTCTTCCGGCTCTCTTCCTAAATGGGTCCAGGGGCGACGGATTCGGGGACATACCCCGCCCCCCAACATCAGAATCCGAGAAGGCCGCTCACAGACGTTGCGGGGGGAGTACACCTCACTCCCCCCGCCCGAGACGGAGCCAGGCCAGCACCAGCCGGGGTTGCGGAAGAATCATGTGTTCCCGCTACCCCGGCGTAGGTGAGTGATGGAACACCGGGTTGGTTTTTAGTCGGTAAGAGTCCGACAGAAACGGGGCGGGGGACATCCATGAGGATTTTCCAACCCGAAACCAAAAAAAAATGTTACGATGTGGGACAACTCATATGTTCGCTTCGACACATCGCCTCCGCTCAAATAGTGTCGTAAGACAAAATAACTTTCGTGAAAAACATTTATTAAAACTTTTTTTTTTACTTTTCGGGTCTTAAATCGAAAAATAACAAAATTAGCGCAATAAGCCAGTGGTTTTTGAAGCTCTACAAAATGGTGTATAAGGTATTCTGAATATTTTAAAAATAATTAAGTTTAAAAAAGTTAGTTGTGACACTTTAAGGATAAAAGAACGAATGATTTGCAAAAGATTGTTTTATTAAAACGAATTAAGAATAATCAACCGTACAAAATAATCAACAGTTCAAAAATTAAACAGAAAAGTAGTTCAGTATTCAATCTTAGAGGAGAATATAATCTTTTATATTTAGAGTTAACTTCACAAATTGTTAAAAAAGTCATCATAAAAACTTGGAATGTGATTGTTTCGTAGCAAAACCATTAATTCATTATTTTTATTCTCCTTGATTTTAAGTTTAGTAGTATAGTTTGCTTTGTTATTAATTACATATTCTACTAATTACATATTAAGAATGATATAATTTTCATTTCGGGAGAGTAAATTACCTTCTGACCATTCTGACCTATACATTCAACAGGAAAATTAGAATATTTTGAAGTTTCATAAAAGCATTTGCTTTTTACAAGCTGTGTTATTTTTTTTCTGGTGGTTCTGGATTGTAAGTAAATTCATCTTTTTCTTGATTATGCTGCCGGTTTGGCTGGCTGGCAGAGACAACATTTAGCTCGATCTGGACATTGCATTACAACCAAAGGACAATAAAATCATGAATTACTTACTTTAAAAAATAAAATGTCTTTTTTCATAACAGAATAAAAAATATTAAATCTGTATTAACATTGCCTAAAACCGTGACAAGTTTCGATACAGATCGGTTTTAATTAAGAAAATATATAGTTTTCTGCCTACTTACTTACCATAATTAAGCACACTAACATAACTAGAAACAGAACACTATTATTGCCAATAAAGCAGATTGTTGACTAACCACAATAACATAGACTGTCATATTTTGAAACATTGCACTTTATCAAAATAAAAATTTTGTTTGTAAAATAACATCAATCACGTGTATTGTCATATCTCGACCCAGAACAAATAAATTACAAAACGAAATAGATTTTTTAAGTACGTTGATCAAATATATTGTAATATGTAACTAGAAACAGATCAGTTTTATTGCGAAAATAAATAAGATTTTTGACTTGCAGAGGTTTGTTGTCATAGGAGTAATATTTGTTCAAGATCACCTTTCATTAATCTTCTCCAATCGGTAGTTTTATAATTTAATTATTAAGCTACATTTTTTAATAAAAAAAAACAGCTGAAGGTTTAGTCGTAGAGATTCGTCGTAATAGTAAAAAAATGTTGAGGAGATCTTCCCTGACCAAGGTAACAATTTTTTTTTTTGCTGACGCTTTCGGTCTGGGCCCAAAATTGTACCTAACGTGACTGGTCCCTTGAACGCTCATTTCATTTCCAGATGTCCCGAATGCAAAAAAAAAATCTGCGCCCTCCTATACTCCCAACATCGTTTCGAAGTGCATGGAGTGAAGATTTTTCTTCACTCCGTGCACTTCGAAACGATGTGAAACGATGTGATGAACAGAAACTTTTTTGTCGGTTGTTTTGTTTCTAAAACAACCTGTGCCATTGTAAATGGGAGGGCAACAGTAAGCCCAGGATACTGTTGCATTTGATACATCATCCGGAACAGGAAGTTGATGAGACTGTAGTCGATACGTTGATTTTGAAAGAGTTGGGTATTATGGCCGATCCAAGTGCGGTATAATTTTCTCCAACGAACTTACTATTTTATAGCATCAAGTTCCTATTTCTCCCCAGCTGAAGCACTAGGAAGTGGTGAAGGGCGGGCGTGCCGGGGTACTGTCTTATGTCATTTTGACGTTCAAAAAGTGCTGATTTTCAGCCTAGTTTGAATAAATGACTTTAGATTTTGAGTCTAACCGGATGCAGCTGAACACCAGTATTTTAAACATAGGTTAGAACATTACCTTATTATTATTGGGTTATGATCACCTAAAATAGTTACAATTTCTTTTCTAAATATAGCCTTTTCTGAGAAACATAATATCAGTTGAGCCAAACTGCCCATTGTATGTGTCAACTAATCGATGCAGCGATGAGAGTACGCCTGAGTTGGTTCTACAGAAAGTAGTTGCAAACAAGTGTCTCGAGCAAACTTCCCGAACATGTATGGTACGGGGGATCAGGTAGCACAAACTGTTCACTAGATCAGTACAGTCGAATTTATTACGACATACGACGGTGACACTGAAAGTGCTCAGAAAATCAAAAACTGAACAAACTAGCAAGTTATTAGTTTTATTATATCTTTTCAAAATAGTGCCCATTTACATCAATACATCACTGCATCCGATGGAACCACTGAGAAAAGCACTTTGCAACGCAGCCACTGCTTCCTCGGTGGTGTCGGCCATTTTGGGCAATTTGCGCGTATGGGTGACGTAACGTTTGGGTATTTCGGCGGGAAAACGGCGAGTGTGATTTAAACGACGATAACTCCTAAGTTATACACGGAAGATGTATAATAGTTCCGTCGTTGGAATCGTTATTAAATGAGCTAACATATTATGTATAGATTAGCCCAGTTTTGCTTGAAATCTATAAGTAATTATAATTTGTAATCAGGGTGAGGGAATTTTTCCCAATATCTTGTGTAAAGTTGAACATAATTTTAAAAATAAACCATTATTTCAAAAACTGTTTATTCAATTTACATAAATATACACCATTTCACAATAATCCATTAAAAGTACAAACCTCCCCATACATTTTTTACAAGCTACAACCTTAACAATAACATGACGTCATTTGGACCACTCGAGCGCCTTCATAAAAAAGGGTCTGTTCATTGTTCGATTCCCAGAACACTACACCTTTAAGTAGCTTGGGTTGTTATCTTAAAATAACAAATGGTCCACATACTTATCATAGACAGAGTCTCAGTTGCTAGAAGTGTTTACTTTAACAGTATCGACTAACCAAAACAAACACTTGAAAGCAAGCGCAAAAAACATCCACTCAAACATTGACTCATAGTTTAAATCCTGTTGTATTTATTTTAAATATAAACTATCATTCTACATCTTGATGATGTTTACAAATCGATAAGCACAATTCAAAGGCATGCTATCATAGAATTTATTTTCGTAATGTTACGAAAATAAATAAACAATTGAACTACGAAATGCACAAGTACCTGACAAGGAACGACAGAAAACAGATACGAAATTTTATTCCGATTTTAGGTGGGATAGCAAGTTCAAATTGTATTTGCCGTTGAGTCACTGCATGGGTTATCTGGATACCAAATTACATTTTTTTTCAATAGTATTCTCTACTCGTTTAATCCTTATTTCTACTACGTGGATAACCTTCTTTTCCACCCATTTCGATCATCCCGGATTTATGTCAAAAACGCTTGATGGTGGAGCCAGACTAGAGTAGTCCGATTGTTTTGTTGCGTATTTTCATATCAATGTTACGCTAATTGCTTACGTTATCAGTTAAAACTAATGCATGAAATGAATAATACGATACAGAACGACGTACGTAGTAGCAACAGCTTGATCACAATAGTATAATTATAAATTGTAATACGGGGAAATGCAACGCGGCAGCAAAATGGCGCCAAAATAGCTCACGGTGTTTGTTGTAATAACAATTTCTATCAAAAATCTTTAACAAATCAACAATGTAAGCATTAAAACTGTTTATTACTTAATTATCCTTGCCCAGTCCCAGGCTGCATACGTTTATTATAGAATAAATAGGTCTGCGGAGCTTGGCAAAATGTGCGTCGACCGGTCGAAATTGGCTGCGCGGCCCGCGTTCTACAAATGTCTATGGCGACCGCCGTTCACGTTCCAGTGAAGGGAAATGCGATTGTGTAGCATTCTTATTTCATTTAGTACACTCTGTGCAAGTTTGAATGCTTAAAATACAGAATTATACTAAATATTAACGTCAAAACAGACTGCGTCTCAACCAGACTACTCTAGTCTGGCCCCACCATTGACTGTATTTTTTTAGCAGACTAGAGCAGTCTGGTCCACCACCGAGCGGAGGGCGGGTGACACAGGAATTCCAAGTCTGACGTCGCCAAATAGTCGATTGTTTGCTTAGCGGTGTGCGACGAGGCGTTGTCGTGGTGAAGGAGGATCCTACTGCGAGGTCGTTTCTCCCGAACTTTACGTTGTGCTGAATGGTGCTGATCCATGCGTCATGTTCGTGAACGGGCACCGTCAGTTCAAAGTCAAAGTCAAAGCATTTATTTCAAATAGGCCCATAAAAAGCACTTTTGAACGTCAAAAATTACATTAAAAATATAACTGATTCTAGGCGCCCCTTCCAAAAGGTAGTTTCGTATGGAGAAGAAGGGACAAGAAACTCCACCGTTACTCTTTTAAAAAAAGTTTTACAATATTTTTTATACATTAATTATATTTTATATGTGAAGACGATGCACCAAGAATAAAAATACTATACCACAATTGGTAAGAAGAATTAAAAATAAAGCAAAGGCAGATAAATTAATCACGCGATAGGTACATTGTGCTCACATATTTACAAACATTGTAAAAATATATGATTTTCCTAAAATATTAACTAGGAATAAGTCAGTGTGTGAGTAAGTTAAAAATTTAAATAAAAAATTAAATTTGCAACCAGTGTGATTTTGTCTAGACGGGATTGTCCTATGGAGCTGGACCATCATGTGTCCAAGCATTCTTATCTTGTATATAATCCTCTAATTTTTAATAAGCTTGTCTGCAAAGTGTACTTTTTATAAGAATTTTAAATTTTCTTTCATTTAATTGCAATATATCACAAGGTATTTTGTTATAACATTTAACACAGTAACCCATAAATGATGTATGTACTTTAGCTAATCTGAAAAATGGTTGATCTATTTTATCTTTATTTCTAGTATTCAAATTATGTCTATCACTTATTTTATTAAAAAGATGTAGATTTTTTCTTACATACATAATATTTTCATAAATGAATTGGCAAGGTACTGTCATAATATTAATCCCTTTAAATAGTTCCCTGAGAGATTCGCGACGAGGAAGATTGTATATGGCTCTGACAGCTCTCTTTTGCAAAATAAAAATCGATTCAATGTCAGCAGCCCGACCCCACAGTAAAATGCCATACGACATAATGCTGTGGAAGTAGCTAAAATAGACCAAACGCGCGGTTTCCACATCTGTTAACTGTCTTATCTTTCTAACAGCGTAAGCGGCCGATCTTAGCCGCCCCGCAAGAGATGTTATATGTGGTATTGTAATTTCTCGTCCAGCGTGATTCCTAGGAAAACCGTCTGATTAATAAATTCCAGTTTTTCTCCATTCAATATGATGTCACATTCGCTACTTCTAACATTAGGTAATTTAAATCGAATGCATTTGTTTTTTTTTCATTTAGTACCAAATTATTTACCGTAAACCAATCTTGGACTTGAAGAATCGAGTTATTCACGTCATCCAGATTTTGTGACCGTCGGTCTATTTTAAAGATTAATGATGTGTCATCTGCAAATAACACCATCTTCGGTTGATTTTGAAGTACTTGGGGTAAATCATTAATGTAAACTAAGAAGAGGAATGGACCCAATATCGAACCTTGAGGAACGCCCATTTCCATTTCATACCCTAATGAGTTTATGCCGTTTACTTGAACTTTAACCTTTCTATCTTTCAGGTATGATCTAAGTAGATGAAGAGCTGTATTCCTAACCCAATAGTGCTCCAGTTTCAGAAGAAGGGTCCCATGGTTTACGCAATCAAATGCTTTAGAGAGGTCGCAAAAGATTCCAATGGCATCTTTTGCTTCTTCCCAGGCGTTAAAAATGTTCTTTATTAGAGAAACACCAGTTTCAGTGGTACAACGCCCTTTGGTGAAACCGTACTGTTGTTCATGAAAAATGGAGTTTTTTATTAAAGTGACGTAACATTTGATTGAGGATCAACTTTTCAAACACCTTACTGAGAACTGGTAGAATTGATACAGGCCTATAATTGTTGAGTTCTTTACTATCACCGGATTTGAACAAAGGAACTACTTTACTGTGTTTCATGAGATCCGGAAAGACACCTTGGTCTACACTGGTGTTAAATATGACAGCTAAATAGGGCGCAATGGTTTCGATGAAAGTTCTACAGACTTTTACAGACATTCCCCAGAGATCTTCTGTTGATTTAATTTTAAGATCTTTAAAAGCTTTTTTAACAGCCTGGGGGTTTGTATGCTGAAACCTAAACTCCAAAGGGCATGCATTTACATCCTTTCTAAGTAAGGCAGCAGAGAACTCGGGTGAGGAATTTAAAGCTTCAGTAGTTTTTAGGGGAATATTAGCAAAAAAAAAAACAAATGACTAAGCTACTTCTAGATCTGAGTTGATAGGGCCATGTGCAGTTTCTAAATTAAATTCAGTATAACGCTGTTTTTTCCTACCTGTTTCGTTATTTATTATTTGCCAGGTAGTTTTTATTTTATTGCTAATATAAAGAGCTTTAGCAACTTTGCACACATTTTTAAAAAAATTAGAATATTTTGCAACATACTGATGAAACCATATATTATTCATATGTTGCTTTAGACCATAAAGTTCAAAAAGTTTTCCCCTGCTTTTACGAATACATGGAGTCGTCCAATCACTAAATAAGAACTTTGTGTAAATCCTTTTGGTTTTAAGTGGAAAAATTTCATTAAATTGTGTGTTTAATAGTGAAAAGAACTCGGACCAGAACTCATTTGGGTCACATAAATTATAACAACTTTGAACAAATAATTTACTGGCCAAAGAGTTATTTAATTTCTCTAAACTTTTACATGTAATTGGCCTAAACCTATAATTGAATTGTTTGTAAAGTTGGGACTGGTCATCTCTTAGCTGCCACGGCTTATTTTAATAATTTATTTTTTGCTTTGTTTTTAATAACTTTTTGCTGCACTCTGGACGCTTTTAACTTGTACGGTTTTTGTACATCGTTCTCACCTCTATAGCCCACCTAGCCACCCTATGGTCACAATTGACTTAAATTAAATGACATCGAAAGTCATAAAAATCATTGTACGAAAATTGTCTCGCGTTAAATTCATACTGACGTATCCTAGACAATTTTCAATTTGCCGCCAAATCGTAAGCAAATGGCAAATGAAAACAATACATACACAATAATAATGACAGAGTTACATTTTCAAAATTTTAACTTATTTTTAATTATATCGTTCACTAGTGGCCAGTTCTAAAAACTTTCAGTGTCGCCCTCGTAGTGATAAAGTCATATTTTGGTAGTAATAATTGCTAAGATTATTTACTGCTTGTCAAACTTTCGGACTTCTGACTATTCGTAAAGACATGAGTCTTACTTGCTTTCCGAGGCACGAAGGGGTCTCGACATGTAAATGGGTGGTCACGACCTCCTCGGTAACCTTAGCTTAAATAGGCGGTAAGTAATTAGCCACGATCCTCACCAAACCTCATGTACTGTATGTATTATAAACGAGTCAGTTTGTGAAGATGGATGTATGGATGTTTGTTACTGTTTCACGAAAAAACTGCTTAACGGATTTTGATGAAACTTTACAGTAAAACAGCTCATACATCAGAATAACACTGATGCTACAATTTATAAAGATTTGGCCATAATATTGCAATAAGTAGCAAGTAAGTCGGAAAAGTTCCTGCCCTCTGAGAGCTATCTTGGCGTGCGGCACCTAAGACTTGCACGAAGTTAATGTGTCGTGGGATAATGGGATTGTTAGTCTTAAATATTTCTAAATAAAAGTCCGCGACAGCATGTATCTACCTTTTATGTGGAAGCTATCTGTTAGCCAAAATAGTGAACCATATAAATACATTTAAAATTGTTACTTTTTTTGTACAATGCACATTTTAGAATATTTAGGTAATTCTTATCAAGATTAATACTTTAATCGCTATTGGTATTTAATGTAGATAAACATTGTCTTTAAATTAGGGAATTTGGACGGATACTTTAAAAGTGACCACGATAAAAGCGGCGTTCGTTTGTCTATCTGTATAAACGTTTGTTTCACGGCTAATCCGCTGAACTGTGTCTGAAGCCTGGCAAAGGAGATAGGGCTACTTTAAATGAAATCTTATTTTCTTTGTGAAAACATAATATTTAATTTTAAACAGTATGTGCACATTCCTACAATAACTGTGTTTCCTGGCACCTACCCATTTCCGGGTTTTCGTTGATGTGGTTCCATTATATGGGAATATTTGTAGTCGCCGGCAAGCCAGCCATAATGTCCCAGAGACGCCACAGACATCGAAAACCTAGCAAATAGCTGGTATCTGAGGAAGATTGATATATTTACGTTAAAAGCCCGATCAGGGGCGCGATCACTCGTTATGGCAACAACCGTCATGACCCGCCGTCAGGCCATAGGGTGAAACCGCCCACACGATATTTACCCTTACATGTGTAGTAATAGAGATCTAAACTGCGTGAATCGGTGAGCCCAATATTGGCTAATCATTGATCTACAAAAAAAATATCTTACAACTGCATAATAAACTTTATTGTCTTACTGTTAATATTTCTTTTGAACATACAAACCGAGCAATCTTGTTTTTCGTGATCATAATTTTCGTATAGAAAATGATGATTCATTTTTCGGAAATGTCACAATCACGTACAGTCCACGAGGCCTAAGCTAAGCATTGCATTTGTGTGAATGCACACAGAGATAGTGTAGGTGTAACGTCGGCCTAGAGCGCGTTTGGTTTGAACAATCAGCCTGAGGCGCTGTGCGTTCTCGCCGCGCGATCACATTGCTGCATTGGTGCGACTGGTAATCACACACACAAATTCAAAGCCTCGTGGACTGTAACTCTCTTGTCTAGTAAATCATAAACTAAAGTTCCATTTTGATTGTATGTGTGACCGTTTCAGAATATTATGCAAATTAACATACATTTAAGGGTGCCTCCTCTTAATGGGGAGGGAGAGAGTCAACGTAATGTTACAATGAGCGCGGGAGCGGGGCGAGCGACCGATGCAGCAACATATTGAGCAGCGTCGGTTGCAGCTCCTCGAGGTCCTAGTGGCGGAATGGCGGGTGAGGCTGTCACGCCCTATCTCACGCCTCAGCACTATCGAGGCGATTCGGCAAGTGCTCGACCGCTGGCTCGGGAGAAGGCACGGCTCCCTGACGTTTTGGGCGACGCAGGTGTTCTCGGGGCATGGTTGCTTCAGGCAGTACCTGTGTCGCATAAACAGGGAGCCGGACGCCCGGTGTCACCACTGCGTCGACTGCAGGGAGGACACGGCGTGGCACACGCTGGCAGAGTGTGCCGCTTGGGAGGTCGCGCAGAGTCCTGGGACGCAGTGGTCACCTTTTGCGAAACGGTCATCTCGCAGAAGGAGGCTGCGGAAAGGGAGAGAGATTTCGACTCCCGGCCCGCAGCAGACGCACCGGCCGTCGGAGGAGGGCGGACAACGCCCCCTCTTCCGGCCCCCCTAAATGGGTCCAGGGGCGACGGATTCGGGGACATACCCCGCCCCCCACCATCAGAATCCGAGAAGGCCGCTCACAGACGTTGCGGGGGGAGTACTCCTCACTCCCCCCGCCCGAGACGGAGCCAGGCCAGCACCAGCCGGGGTTGCGGAAGAATCATGTGTTCCCGCGACCCCGGCGTAGGTGAGTGATGGAACACCGGGTTGGTTTTTAGTCGGTAAGAGTCCGACAGAAACGGGGCGGGGGACATCCATGAGGATTTTCCAACCCGAAACCAAAAAAAAAAAATGTAACGATGAGGGACAACTCTTAAGGTTCGCTTCGATACATCGCCTCCGCTCAAATAGTGTCGTAAGACAAAATAACTTTCGTGAAAAACATTTACTAAAACTTTTTTTTTCACTTTTCGGGTCTTAAATCGATAACTAACAAAATTAGCGCAATAAGTTTAGTCAGTTAAATGGTTTTTGAAGCTCTACAAAATGGCGTATAAGGTATTCTGAAAATATGAAAAATAAATAAGTATAAAAAAGTTAGTTGTGACACTTTAAGGATAAAAAAACGAATGATTTGCAAAAGATTGTTTAAGTAAAACGAATTAAGAATAATCAACCGTACAAAATATTCAACAGTACAAAAATTAAACAGAAAAGTAGTTCAGTATTCAATCTTAGAGGAGAACATAATCTTTTATATTTAGAGTTAACTTCACAAATTGTTAAAAAGTCATCAAAAAACTTGGAATGTGATTGTTTCGTAGCAAAACCATTAATTCATTCTTTTTATTCTCCTTTATTTTAATTTTAGTAGTATAGTTTGCTTTGTTATTAATTACATATTACATATTCTACTAATTACATATTAAGAATGATATAATTTTCATTTCGGGAGAGTAAATTACCTTCTGACCATTCTGACCTATTTCAACAGGAAAATTAGAAATAATTGGAAGTTTAATAAAAGCATTTGCTTTTTACAAGCTGTGTAATTTTTTTTTCTGGTGGTTCTGGATTGTAAGTAAATTCATCTTTTTCTTGATTATGCTGCCGGTTTGGCTGGCTGGCAGAGACAACATTTAGCTCGATCTGGACATTGCATTACAACCAAAGGACAATAAAATCATGAATTACTTACTTTAAAAAATAAAATGTCTTTTTTCATAACAGAATAAAAAATATTAAATCTGTATTAACATTGCCTAAAACCGTGACAAGTTTCGATACAGATCGGTTTTAATTAAGAAAATATATAGTTTTCTGCCTACTTACTTACCATAATTAAGCACACTAACATAACTAGTAACAGAACACTATTATTGCCAATAAAGCAGATTGTTGACTAACCACAAACCACAATAACATAATACTGTCATATTTTGAAACATTGCACTTTATCAAAATAAAAATTTTGTTTGTAAAATAACATCAATCACGTGTATTGTCATATCTCGACCCAGAACAAATATATTACAAAACGAAATAGATTTTTCAAGTACGTTGATCAAATATATTGTAATAAGTAACTAGAAACAGATCAGTTTTATTGCGAAAATAAATAAGATTTTTGACTTGCAGAGGTTTGTTGTCATAGGAGTAATATTTGTTCAAGATCACCTTTCATTAATCTTCTCCAATCGGTAGTTTTATAATTAAATTATTAAGCTACATTTTTTAATTTAAAAAAAAACAGCTGAAGGTATAGTCGTAGAGATTCGTCGTAATAGTAAAAAAATGTTGAGGATATCTTCCCTGACCAAGGAAACAGTTTTTTATTTTGCTGTCGCTTTTCGTCTGGGCCCAAAATTGTACCTAACGTGACTGGTCCCTTGAACGCTCATTTCATTTCCAGATGTCCCGAATGCAAAAAAAAATTCTGCGCCCTCCTATACTCCCAACATCGTTTCGAAGTGCATGGAGTGAAGATTTTTCTTCACTTCGTGCACTTCGAAACGATGTGAAACGATGTGATGAACAGAAACTTTTTTGTCGGTTGTTTTGTTTCTGTTCACCTGTGCCATTTGTAAATGGGAGGGCAACAGTAAGCCCAGGATACTGTTGCATTTGATACATCATCCGGAACAGGAAGTTGATGAGACTGTAGTCGATACGTTGATTTTGAAAGAGTTGGGTATTATGGCCGATCCAAGTGCGGTATAATTTTCTCCAACGATTTTACTATTTTCTAGCATCAAGTACCTATTTCTCCCCAGCTGAAGCACTAGGAAGTGGTGAAGGGCGGGCGTGCCGGGGTACTGTCTTATGTCATTTTGACGTTCAAAAAGTGCTGATTTTCAGCCTAGTTTGAATAAATGACTTTAGATTTTGAGTCTAACCGGATGCAGCTGAACACCAGTATTTTAAACATAGGTTAGAACATTACCTTATTATTATTGGGTTATGATCACCTAAAATAGTTACAATTTTTTTTCTAAATATAGCCTTTCTGAGAAACATAATATCAGTTGAGCCAAACTGCCCATTGTATGTGTCAACTAATCGATGCAGCGATGAGAGTACGCCTGAGTTGGTTCTACAGAAAGTAGTTGCAAACAAGTGTCTCGAGCGAACTTCCCGAACATGTATGGTACGGGGGATCAGGTAGCACAAACTGTTCACTAGATCAGTACAGTCGAATTTATTACGACATACGACGGTGACACTGAAAGTGCTCAGAAAATCAAAAACTGAACAAACTAGCAAGTTATTAGTTTTATTATATCTTTTCAAAATAGTGCCCATTTACATCAGTACATCACTGCATCCGATGGAACCACTGAGAAAAGCACTTTGCAACGCAGCCACTGCTTCCTCGGTGGTGTCGGCCATTTTGGGCAATTTGCGCGTATGGGTGACGTAACGTTTGGGTGTTTCGGCGGGAAAACGGCGCGCGTGATTTAAACGACGATAACTCCTAAGTTATACACGGAAGCTGTATAAAAGTTCCGTCGTTGGAATCGTTATTAAATAAGCTAACATATTATGTATAGATTAGCCCAGTTTTGCTTGAAATCTATAAGTAATTATAATTTGTAATCAGGGTGAGGGAATTTTTCCCAATATCTTATGTAAAGTTGAACATCATTTAAAAAATAAACCATTATTTTAAAAACTGTTTGTTCAATTTACATAAATATACACCATTTCACAATAATCCATTAAAAGTACAAACCTCCCCATACATTTTTTACAAGCTACAAGCTTAACAATAACATGACGTCATTTGGACCACTCGAGCGCCTTCATAAAAAAGGGTCTGTTCATTGTTCGATTCCCAGAACACTACACCGTTAAGTAGCTTGGGTGGTTATCTTAAAATAACAAATGGTCCACATACTTATTACAGACAGAGTCTCAGTTGCTAGAAGTGTTTACTTTAACAGTATCGACTAACCAAAACAAACACTTGAAAACAAGCGCAAAAACATCCACTCAAACATTGACTCATAGTTTAAATTCTGTTGTATTTATTTTAAATATAAACTATCATTCTACATCTTGATGATGTTTACAAATCGAAAAACACAATTCAAAGGCATGCTATCATAGAATTTATTTTCGTAATGTTACGAAAATAAATAAACAATTGAACTACGAAATGCACAAGTACCTGACAAGGAACGACAGAAAACAGATACGAAATTTTATTCCGATTTTACGTGGGATACCAAGTTCAAATTTTGTTTGCCCTTGAGTCACTGCATGGGTTATCTGGATACCAAATTACATTTTTTTAAATAGTATTCTCTACTCGTTTAATCCTTATTTCTACTACGTGGATAACCTTCTTTTCAACCCATTTCGATCATCCCGGATTTATGTCAAAAACGCTTGATGGTGGAGCCAGACTAGAGTAGTCTGATTGTTTTGTTTCGTATTTTCATATCAATGTTACGCTAATTGCTTACGTTATCAGTTAAAACTAATGCATGAAATGAATAATACGATACAGAACGACGTACGTAGTAGCAACAGCTTGATCACAATAGTATAATTATAAATTGTAATACGGGGAAATGCAACGCCGGCGGCAGCAAAATGGCGCCAAAATAGCTCACGGTGTTTGTTGTAATAACAATTTCTATCAAAAATCTTTAACAAATCAACAATGTAAGCATTAAAAACTGTTTATTACTTAATTATCCTTGCCCAGTCCCAGGCTGCATACGTTTATTATAGAATAAATAGGTCTGCGGAGCTTGGCAAAATGTGCGTCGACCGGTCGAAATTGGCTGCGCGGCCCGCGTTCTACAAATGTCTATGGCGACCGCCGTTCACGTTCCAGTGAAGGGAAATGCGATTGTGTAGCATTCTTATTTCATTTAGTACACTCTGTGCAAGTTTGAAATACAGAATTATACTAAATATTAACGTCAAAACAGACTGCGTCTCAACCAGACTACTCTAGTCTGGCTCCACCATTGAGTGTATTTTCTTAGCAGACTAGAGTAGTCTGGTCCACCACCGAGCGGAGGGCGGGTGACACAGGAATTCCAAGTCTGACGTCGCCAAGTAGTCGATTGTTTGCTTAGCGGTGTGCGACGAGGCGTTGTCGTGGTGAAGGAGGATCCTACTGCGAGGTCGTTTCTCCCGAACTTTACGTTGTGCTGAATGGTGCTGATCCATGCGTCATGTTCGTGAACGGGCGCCGTCAGTTCAAAGTCAAAGTCAAAGCATTTATTTCAAATAGGCCCATAAAAAGCACTTTTGAACGTCAAAAATTACATTAAAAATATAACTGATTCTAGGCGCCCCTTCCAAAAGGTAGTTTCGTATGGAGAAGAAGGGACAAGAAACTCCACCGTTACTCTTTTAAAAAATGTTTTACAATATTTTTTATACATTAATTATATTTTATATGTGAAGACGATGCACCAAGAATAAAAATACTATACCACAATTGGTAAGAAGAATTAAAAATAAAGCAAAGGCAGATAAATTAATCACGCCATAGGTACATTGTGCTCACATATTTACAAACATTGTAAAAATATATGATTTTCCTAAAATATTAACTAGGAATAAGTCAGTGTGTGAGTAAGTTAAAAATTTAAATAAAAAATTAAATTTGCAACCAGTGTGATTTTGTCTAGACGGGATTGTCGTATAGAGCTGGACCATCATGTGTCCAAGCATTCTTATCTTGTATATAATCCTCTAATTTTTAATAAGCTTGTCTGTAAAGTGTACTTTTTAAACGAATTTTAAATTTTCTTTCATTTAATTGCAATATATCACAAGGTATTTTGTTATAACATTTAACACAGTAACCCATAAATGATGTATGTACTTTAGCTAATCTGAAAAATGGTTGATCTATTTTATCTTTATTTCTAGTATTCAAATTATGTCTATCACTTATTTTATTAAAAAGATGTAGATTTTTTCTTACATACATAATATTTTCATAAATGAATTGGCAAGGTACTGTCATAATATTAATCCCTTTAAATAGTTCCCTGAGAGATTCGCGACGAGGAAGATTGTATATGGCTCTGACAGCTCTCTTTTGCAAAATAAAAATCGATTCAATGTCAGCAGCCCGACCCCACAGTAAAATGTCATACGACATAATGCTGTGGAAGTAGCTAAAATAGACCAAACGCGCGGTTTCTACATCTGTTAACTGTCTTATCTTTCTAACAGCGTAAGCGGCCGATCTTAGCCGCCCCGCAAGAGATGTTATATGTGGTATTGTAATTTCTCGTGCAGCGTGATTCCTAGGAAAACCGTCTGATTAATAAATTCCAGTTTTTCTCCATTCAATATGATGTCACATTCGCTACTTCTAACATTAGGTAATTTAAATCGGATGCATTTGTTTTTTTTTTCATTTAGTACCAAATTATTTACCGTAAACCAATCTTGGACTTGAAGAATCGAGTTATTCACGTCGTCCAGATTTTGTGACCGTCGGTCTATTTTAAAGATTAATGATGTGTCATCTGCAAATAACACCATCTTCGGTTGATTTTGAAGTACTTGGGGTAAATCATTAATGTAAACTAAGAAGAGGAATGGACCCAATATCGAACCTTGAGGAACGCCCATTTCCATTTCATACCCTAATGAGTTTATGCCGTTTACTTGAACTTTAACCTTTCCATCTTTCAGGTATGATCTAAGTAGATGAAGAGCTGTATTCCTAACCCAATAGTGCTCCAGTTTCAGAAGAAGGGTCCCATGGTTTACGCAATCAAATGCTTTAGAGAGGTCGCAAAAGATTCCAATGGCATCTTTTGCTTCTTCCCAGGCGTTAAAAATGTTCTTTATTAGAGAAACACCAGTGTCAGTGGTACAACGCCCTTTGGTGAAACCGTACTGTTGTTCATGAAAGATGGAGTTTTTATTAAAGTGACGTAACATTTGATTGAGGATCAACTTTTCAAACACCTTACTGAGAACTGGTAGAATTGATACAGGCCTATAATTGTTGAGTTCTTTACTATCACCGGATTTGAACAAAGGAACTACTTTACTGTGTTTCATGAGATCCGGAAAGACACCTTGGTCTACACTGGTGTTAAATATGACAGCTAAATAGGGCGCAATGGTTTCGATGAAAGTTCTACAGACTTTTACAGACATTCCCCAGAGATCTTCTGTTGATTTAATTTTAAGATCTTTAAAAGCTTTTTTAACAGCCTGGGGGATTGTATGCTGAAACCTAAACTCCAAAGGGCATGCATTTACATTCTTTCTAAGTAAAGCAGCAGAGAACTCGGGTGAGGAATTTAAAGCTTCAGTAGTTTTTAGGGGAATATTAGCAAAAAAAAAAAACAAATGACTGAGCTACTTCTAGATCTGAGTTGATAGGGCCATGTGCAGTTTCTAAATTAAATTCAGTATTACGCTGTTTTTTCCTACCTGTTTCGTTATTTATTATTTGCCAGGTAGTTTTTATTTTATTGCTAATATAAAGAGCTTTAGCAACTTTGCACAAATTTAAAAAAAAATTAGAATATTTTGCAACATACTGATGAAACCTTATATTATTCATATGTTGCTTTAGACCATAAAGTTCAAAAAGTTTTCCCCTGCTTTACGAATACATGGAGTCGTCCAATCACTAAATAAGAACTTTGTGTAAATCCTTTTGGTTTTAAGTGGAAAAATTTCATTAAATTGTGTGTTTAATAGTGAAAAGAACTCGGACCAGAACTCATTTGGGTCACATAAATTATAACAACTTTGAACAAATAATTTACTGGCCAAAGAGTTATTTAATTTCTCTAAACTTTTACATGTAATTGGCCTAAACCTTATTTGAATTGTTTGTAAAGTTGGGACTGGTCATCTCTTAGCTGCCACGGCTTATTTTAATAATTAATTTTTTGCTTTGTTTTTAATAACTTTTTGCTGCACTCTGGACGCTTTTAACTTGTACGGTTTTTGTACATCGTTCTCACCTATAGGGCCACAATTGACTTAAATTAAATGACATCGAAAGTCATAAAAATCATTGTACGAAAATTGTCTCGCGTTAAATTCATGCTGACGTTACCCAGACAATTTTCAATTTGCCGCCAAATCGTAAGCAAATGACAAATGAATACAATACGTATTCAATAATATTGGCACAGTTCCAGTTTCAAAATTTTAACTTAATTTTAATTATATCGTTCACTAGTGGCCAGTTCTAAAAACTTTCAGTGTCGCCCTCGTAGTGTTAAGGTCATCTTTTTGTAGTAAGAATTGCCTAAGATTATTTACTGCTTGTCTAACTTTCGGACTTCTGACTATTCGTTAAGACATGAGTCTTACGTGCTTTCCGAGGCACGAAGAGGTCTCGACATGTAATGGGTGGTCACGACCTCGGTAACCTTAGCTTAAATAGGCGGTAAGTAATTAGCCACGATCCTCACCAAACCTCATCTACTGTATATGTATGGATGTTTGTTACTGTTTCACGAAAAAACTGCTGAACGGATTTAGATGAAACTTTACAGTAAAACAGCTCATACATCAGAATAACACTGATGCTACAATTTATAAAGATTTGGCCATAATATTGCAATAAGTAGCAAGTAAGTCGGAAAAGTTCCTGCCCTCTGAGAGCTATCTTGGCGTGCGGCACCTAAGACTTCCACGAAGTTAATGTGTCGTGGGATAATGGGATTGTTAGTCTTAAATATTTCAAAAAAAAAGTCAGCGACAACATGTATCTACCTTTTATGTGGAAGCTATCTGTTAGCCAAAATAGTGAACCATATAGATACAGTTAAAATTGTTACTTTTTTCGTACAATGCACATTTTAGAATATTTAGGTAATTCTTATCAAGATTAATACTTTAATCGCTATTGGTATTTAATGTAAATAAACTTTGTCTTTAACATTAGGGAATTTGGACGGATACTTTAAAAGTGACCACGGTAAGAGCGGCGTTCGTTTGTCTATCTGTATAAACGTTTGTTTCACGGCTAATCCGTTGAACTGTGTCTGAAGCCTGGCAAAGGAGATAGGGCTACTTAAAAAAAAATCTTATTCTCTTTGTGAAAACATAATATTTAATTTTAAACAGTATGTGCACATTCCTACAATAACTGTGTTTCCTGGCACCTACCCATTTCCGGGTTTTCGTTGATGTGGTTCCATTATATGGGAATATTTGTAGTCGCCGGCAAGCCAGCCATAATGTCCCAGAGACGCCACAGACATCGAAAATCTAGCAAATAGCTGGTATCTGAGGAAGATTGATATATTTACGTTAAAAGCCCGATCAGGGGCGCGATCACTCGTTATGGCAACAACCGTCATGACCCGCCGTCAGGCCATAGGGTGAAACCGCCCACACGATATTTACCCTTACTTCTGTAGTAATAGAGATATAAAGTGCGTGAATCGGTGAGCCAAATATTGGGTAATCATTGATCTACAAAAAAAAATATCTTACAACTGCATAATAAACTTTATTGTCTTACTGTTAATATTTCTTTTGAACATACAAACCGAGCAATCTTGTTTTTCGTGATCATAATTTTCGTATAGAAAATGATGATTCATTTTTCGGAAATGTCACAATCACGTACAGTCCACGAGGCCTAAGCTAAGCTTTGCATTTGTGTGAATGCACATAGAGATAGTGTAGGTGTAACGTCGGCCTAGAGCGCGTTTGGTTGGAACAATCAGCCTGAGGCGCTGTGCGTTCTCGCGCGATCACATTGCTGCATTGGTGCGACTGGTAATCACACACACAAATTCAAAGCCTCGTGGACTGTAACTCTCTTGTCCAATAAATCATAAACTAAAGTTCCATTTTGATTGTATGTGTGACCGTTTCAGAATATTATGCAAATTAACATACATTTAAGGGAGCCTCCTCTTAATGGGGAGGGAGAGAGTCAACATAATGTTGTGAGGAATGGCGGGTGCGGCTGTCACGCCCTACCTCACGCCTCAGCACTATCGAGGCGATTCGGCCAGTGCTCGACCGCTGGCTCGGGAGAAGGCACGGCTCCCTGACGTTTTGGGCGACGCAGGTGTTCTCGGGGCATGGTTGCTTCAGGCAGTACCTGTGTCGCATAAACAGGGAGCCGGACGCCCGGTGTCACCACTGCGTCGACTGCAGGGAGGACACGGCGTGGCACACGCTGGCAGAGTGCGCCGCTTGGGAGGTCGCGCAGAGTCCTGGGACGCAGTGGTCACCTTTTGCGAAACGGTCATCTCGCAGAAGGAGGCTGCGGAAAGGGAGAGAGATTTCGACTCCCGGCCCGCAGCAGACGCACCGGGCGTCGGAGGATGGCGGACAACGCCCCTCTCCCGGCCCCCCTAAATGGGTCCAGGGGCGACGGATTCGGGGACATACCCCGCCCCCCAACATCAGAATCCGAGAAGGCCACTCACAGACGTTGCGGGGGGAGTACACCTCACTCCCCCCGCCCGAGACGGAGCCAGGCCAGCACCAGCCGGGGTTGCGGAAGAATCATGTGTTCCCGCGACCCCGGCGTAGGTGAGTGATGGAACACCGGGTTGGTTTTTAGTCAGTAAGAGTCCGACAGAAACGGGGCGGGGGACATCCATGAGGATTTTCCAACCCGAAACCAAAAAAAATGTTACGATGAGGGACAACTCATATGTTCGCTTCGACACATCGCCTCCGCTCAAATAGTGTCGTAAGACAAAATGACTTTCGTGAAAAACATTTATTAAAACTTTTTTTTTTCACTTTTCGGGTCTTAAATCGAAAACTAACAAAATTAGCGCAATAAGTTTAGTCAGTTACATGGTTTTTGAAGCTCTACAAAATGGCGTATAAGGTATTCTGAAAATATGAAAAAATAAATAAGTATAAAAAAGTTGACTTGTGACTTAAGGATAAAAAAACGAATGATTTGCAAAAGATTGTTTAAGTAAAACGAATTAAGAATAATCAACCGTACAAAATATTCAACAGTACAAAAATTAAACAGAAAAGTAGTTCAGTATTCAATCTTAGAGGAGAACATAATCTTTTATATTTAGAGTTAACTTCACAAATTGTTAAAAAAGTCATCATAAAAACTTGGAATGTGATTGTTTCGTAGCAAAACCATTAATTCATTATTTTTATTCTCCTTGATTTTAATTTTAGTAGTATAGTTTGCTTTGTTATTCATTACATATTACATATTCTATTAATTACATATTAAGAATGATATAATTTTCATTTCGGGAGAGTAAATTACCTTCTGACCATTCTGACCTATACATTCAACAGGAAAATTAGAAATAATTGGAAGTTTCATAAAAGCATTTGCTTTTTACAAGCTGTGTTATTTTTGTCTGGTTGTTCTGGATTGTAAGTAAATTCATCTTTTTCTTGATTATGCTGCCGGTTTGGCTGGCTGGCAGAGATAACATTTAGCTCGATCTGGACATTGCATTACAACCAAAGGACAATAAAATCATGAATTACTTACTTTAAAAAATAAAATGTCTTTTTTCATAACAGAATAAAAAATATTAAATCTGTATTAACATTGCCTAAAACCGTGACAAGTTTCGATACAGATCGGTTTTAATTAAGAAAATATATAGTTTTCTGCCTACTTACTTACCATAATTAAGCACACTAACATAACTAGTAACAGAACACTATTATTGTCAATAAAGCAGATTGTTGACTAACCACAATAACATAATACTGTCATTTGAAACATTGCACTTTATCAAAATAAAAATTTTGTTTGTAAAATAACATCAATCACGTGTATTGTCATCTCGACCCAGAACAAATAAATTACAAAACGAAATAGATTTTTCAAGTACGTTGATCAAATATATTGTAATAAGTAACTAGAAATAGATCAGTTTTATTGCGAAAATAAATAAGATTTTTGACTTGCAGAGGTTTGTTGTCATAGGAGTAATATTTGTTCAAGATCACCTTTCATTAATCTTCTCCAATCGGTAGTTTTATAATTTAATTATTAAGCTACATTTTTTTATTTAAAAAAAAAAACAGCTGAAGGTATAGTCGTAGAGATTCGTCGTAATAGTAAAAAAATGTTGAGGAGATCTTCCCTGACCAAGGTAACAATTTTTTTTTTTTTGCTGTCGCTTTCGGTCTGGGCCCAAAATTGTACCTAACGTGACTGGTCCCTTGAACGCTCATTTCATTTCCAGATGTCCCGAATACAAAAAAAAATTCTGCGCCCTCCTATACTCCCAACATCGTTTCGAAGTGCATGGAGTGAAGATTTTTCTTCACTACGTGCACTTCGAAACGATGTGAAACGATGTGATGAACAGAAACTTTTTTGTCGGTTGTTTTGTTTCTTTTTAGAAACAAAACAACCGACAAAAAAGTTTCTGTACACCTGTGCCATTTGTAAATGGGAGGGCAACAGTAAGCCCAGGATACTACTATCCTTGATCCTACTATCCTTGATAAGAATGCTTGGAAACATGCTGGTCCTGCTCCATAGGACAATCTCTAGATTCTATACAATCTCCAGAGATCTCTAGGCTAGACAAAATCATACTATTTGCTTATTGTATTGTATATTTGGTTATTTTTACTTTACTCACACACTGTATTATTCCAAGTTAATATTTTAGGAAAATCATATATTTTTACAATTGTTTGTAAATATGTGAGCACAATGTACCTATCACGTGATTAATTTATATACCTTTGCTTTATTTTTAACTTTTTTGTACCAATAGTGGTATAGTATTTTTATTCTTGGTGCATCGTCTTCACATATAGAAATATAATTAATGTATACAAAATATTGTAAAACATTTTAAAAGAGTAACGGTGGAGTTTCTTGCCACTTCTTCTCCATACGAAACTACTTTTTGGAAGTGGCGCCTAGAATCAGTTCTATTTTTAATGTAAATTTTGACGTTCAAAAGTGCCTTTTTATGGGCCTATTTGAAATAAATGCTTTGACTTTGACTTTTTTACTGTTGCATTTGATACATCATCCGGAACAGGAAGTTGATGAGACTGTAGTCGATACGTTGATTTTGAGAGAGTTGGGTATTATGGCCGATCCAAGTGCGGTATAATTTTCTCCAACGAACTTACTATTTTATAGCATCAAGTACCTATTTCTCCCCAGCTGAAGCACTAGGAAGTGGTGAAGGGCGGGCGTGCCGGGGTACTGTCTTATGTCATTTTGACGTTCAAAAAGTGCTGATTTTCAGCCTAGTTTGAATAAATGACTTTAGATTTTGAGTCTAACCGGATGCAGATGAACACCAGTATTTTAAACATAGGTTAGAACATTACCTTATTATTATTGGGTTATGATCACCTAAAATAGTTACAATTTCTTTTCTAAATATAGCCTTTTCTGAGAAATATAATATCAGTTGAGCCAAACTGCCCATTGTATGTGTCAACTAATCGATGCAGCGATGAGAGTACGCCTGAGTTGGTTCTACAGAAAGTAGTTGCAAACAAGTGTCTCGAGCGAACTTCCCGAACATGTATGGTACGAGGGATCAGGTAGCACAAACTGTTCACTAGATCAGTACAGTCGAATTTATTACGACATACGACGGTGACACTGAAAGTGCTCAGAAAATCAAAAACTGAACAAACTAGCAAGTTATTAGTTTTATTATATCTTTTCAAAATAGTGCCCATTTACATCAATACATCACTGCATCCGATGGAACCACTGAGAAAAGCACTTTGCAACGCAGCCACTGCTTCCTCGGTGGTGTCGGCCATTTTGGGCAATTTGCGCGTATGGGTGACGTAACGTTTGGGTGTTTCGGCGGGAAAACGGCGCGTGTGATTTAAACGACGATAACTTCTAAGTTATACACGGAAGCTGTATAATAGTTCCGTCGTTGGAATCGCTATTAAATAAGCTAACATATTATGTATAGATTAGCCCAGTTTTGCTTGAAATCTATAGTAAAGTTGAACATAATTTAAAAAATAAACCATTATTTTAAAAACTGTTTGTTCAATTTACATAAATATACACCATTTCACAATAATCCATTAAAAGTACAAACCTCCCCATACATTTTTTACAAGCTACAAGCTTAACAATAACATGACGTCATTTGGACCACTCGAGCGCCTTCATAAAAAAGGGTCTGTTCATTGTTCGATTCCCAGAACACTACACCGTTAAGTAGCTTGGGTTGTTATCTTAAAATAACAAATGGTCCACATACTTATAACAGACAGAGTCTCAGTTGCTAGAAGTGTTTACTTTAACAGTATCGACTAACCAAAACAAACACTTGAAAACAAGCGCAAAAACATCCACTCAAACATTGACTCATAGTTTAAATTCTGTTGTATTTATTTTAAATATAAACTATCATTCTACATCTTGATGATGTTTACAAATCGAAAAACACAATTCAAAGGCATGCTATCATAGAATTTATTTTCGTAATGTTACGAAAATAAATAAACAATTGAACTACGAAATGCACAAGTACCTGACAAGGAACGACAGAAAACAGATACGAAATTTTATTCCGATTTTACGTGGGATACCAAGTTCAAATTTTGTTTGCCCTTGAGTCACTGCATGGGTTATCTGGATACCAAATTACATTTTTTTAAATAGTATTCTCTACTCGTTTAATCCTTATTTCTACTACGTGGATAACCTTCTTTTCAACCCATTTCGATCATCCCGGATTTATGTCAAAAACGCTTGATGGTGGAGCCAGACTAGAGTAGTCTGATTGTTTTGTTTCGTATTTTCATATCAATGTTACGCTAATTGCTTACGTTATCAGTTAAAACTAATGCATGAAATGAATAATACGATACAGAACGACGTACGTAGTAGCAACAGCTTGATCACAATAGTATAATTATAAATTGTAATACGGGGAAATGCAACGCCGGCGGCAGCAAAATGGCGCCAAAATAGCTCACGGTGTTTGTTGTAATAACAATTTCTATCAAAAATCTTTAACAAATCAACAATGTAAGCATTAAAAACTGTTTATTACTTAATTATCCTTGCCCAGTCCCAGGCTGCATACGTTTATTATAGAATAAATAGGTCTGCGGAGCTTGGCAAAATGTGCGTCGACCGGTCGAAATTGGCTGCGCGGCCCGCGTTCTACAAATGTCTATGGCGACCGCCGTTCACGTTCCAGTGAAGGGAAATGCGATTGTGTAGCATTCTTATTTCATTTAGTACACTCTGTGCAAGTTTGAAATACAGAATTATACTAAATATTAACGTCAAAACAGACTGCGTCTCAACCAGACTACTCTAGTCTGGCTCCACCATTGACTGTATTTTCTTAGCAGACTAGAGTAGTCTGGTCCACCACCGAGCGGAGGGCGGGTGACACAGGAATTCCAAGTCTGACGTCGCCAAGTAGTCGATTGTTTGCTTAGCGGTGTGCGACGAGGCGTTGTCGTGGTGAAGGAGGATCCTACTGCGAGGTCGTTTCTCCCGAACTTTACGTTGTGCTGAATGGTGCTGATCCATGCGTCATGTTCGTGAACGGGCGCCGTCAGTTCAAAGTCAAAGTCAAAGCATTTATTTCAAATAGGCCCATAAAAAGCACTTTTGAACGTCAAAAATTACATTAAAAATATAACTGATTCTAGGCGCCCCTTCCAAAAGGTAGTTTCGTATGGAGAAGAAGGGACAAGAAACTCCACCGTTACTCTTTTAAAAAATGTTTTACAATATTTTTTATACATTAATTATATTTTATATGTGAAGACGATGCACCAAGAATAAAAATACTATACCACAATTGGTAAGAAGAATTAAAAATAAAGCAAAGGCAGATAAATTAATCACGCCATAGGTACATTGTGCTCACATATTTACAAACATTGTAAAAATATATGATTTTCCTAAAATATTAACTAGGAATAAGTCAGTGTGTGAGTAAGTTAAAAATTTAAATAAAAAATTAAATTTGCAACCAGTGTGATTTTGTCTAGACGGGATTGTCGTATAGAGCTGGACCATCATGTGTCCAAGCATTCTTATCTTGTATATAATCCTCTAATTTTTAATAAGCTTGTCTGTAAAGTGTACTTTTTAAACGAATTTTAAATTTTCTTTCATTTAATTGCAATATATCACAAGGTATTTTGTTATAACATTTAACACAGTAACCCATAAATGATGTATGTACTTTAGCTAATCTGAAAAATGGTTGATCTATTTTATCTTTATTTCTAGTATTCAAATTATGTCTATCACTTATTTTATTAAAAAGATGTAGATTTTTTCTTACATACATAATATTTTCATAAATGAATTGGCAAGGTACTGTCATAATATTAATTCCTTTAAATAGTTCCCTGAGAGATTCGCGACGAGGAAGATTGTATATGGCTCTGACAGCTCTCTTTTGCAAAATAAAAATCGATTCAATGTCAGCAGCCCGACCTCACAGTAAAATGCCATACGACATAATGCTGTGGAAGTAGCTAAAATAGACCAAACGCGCGGTTTCTACATCTGTTAACTGTCTTATAATTCTAACAGATTTTGTGACCGTCGGTCTATTTTAAAGATTAATGATGTGTCATCTGCAAATAACACCATCTTCGGTTGACTTTGAAGTACTTGGGGTAAATCGTTAATGTAAACTAAGAAGAGGAATGGACCCAATATCGAACCTTGAGGAACGCCCATTTCCATTTCATACCCTAATGAGTTTATGCCGTTTACTTGAACTTTAACCTTTCTATCTTTCAGGTATGATCTAAGTAGATCAAGAGCTGTATTCCTAACCCAATAGTGCTCCACTTTCAGAAGAAGAGTCTCATGGTTTACGCAATCAAATGCTTTAGAGAGGTCGCAAAAGATTCCAATGGCATCTTTTGCTTCTTCCCAGGCGTTAAAAATGTTCTTTATTAGAGAAACACCAGCGTCAGTGGTACAACGCCCTTTGGTGAAACCGTACTGTTGTGCATGAAAGATGGAGTTTTTTTATTAAAGTGACGTAACATTTGATTGCGGATCAACTTTTCAAACACCTTACTGAGAACTGGTAGAATTGATACAGGCCTATAATTGTTGAGTTCTTTACTATCACCGGATTTGAACAAAGGAACTACTTTACTGTGTTTCATGAGATCCGGAAAGACACCTTGGTCTACACTGGTGTTAAATATGACAGCTAAATAGAGCGCAATGGTTTCGATGAAAGTTCTACAGACTTTTATAGACATTCCCCAGAGATCTCCTGTTGATTTAATTTTAAGATCTTTAAAAGCTTTTTTAACAGCCTGGGGGTTTGTATGCTGAAACCTAAACTCCAAAGGGCATGCATTTACATTCTTTCTTAGTAAGGCAGCAGAGAACTCGGGTGAGGAATTTAAAGCTTCAGTAGTTTTTAGGGGAATATTAGCAAAAAATAATTCAAATGACTGAGCTACTTCTAGATCTGAGTTGATAGGGCCATGTGCAGTTTCTAAATTAAATTCAGTATTACGCTGTTTTTTCCTACCTGTTTCGTTATTTATTATTTGCCAGGTAGTTTTTATTTTATTGCTAATATAAAGAGCTTTAGCAACTTTGCACACATTTTTAAAAAAAATAGAATATTTTGCAACATACTGATGAAAGCTTATATCATTCATATGTTGCTTTAGACCATAAAGTTCAAAAAGTTTTCCCCTGCTTTTACGAATACCTGGAGTCGCCCAATCACTAAATAAGAACTTTGTGTAAATCCTTTTGGTTTTATGTGGAAAAATTTCATTAAATTGTGTGTTTAATAGTGAAAAGAACTCGGCATAGAACTCGTTTGGGTCACATAAATTATAAAAACTTTGAACAAATAATTTACTGGCCAAAGAGTTATTTAATTTCTCTAAATTTTTACATGTAATTGGCCTAAACCTTATTTGAATTGTTTGTAAAGTTGGGACTGGTCATCTCTTAGCTGCCACGGTTTATTTTAATAATTTATTTTTTGCTTTGTTTTTAATAACTTTTTGCTGCACTCTGGACGCTTTTAACTTGTACGGTTTTTGTACATCGTTCTCACCTATAGGGTCACAATTGACTTAAATTAAATGACATCGAAAGTCATAAAAATCATTGTACGAAAATTGTCTCGCGTTAAATTCATGCTGACGTTACCCAGACAATTTTCAATTTGCGGCCAAATCGTAAGCAAATGACAAATGAATACAATACGTAGGTATTCAATAATATTGGCAGAGTTCCATTTTCAAAATTTTAACTTAGTTTTAATTAGGTATATCGTTCACTAGTGGCCAGTTCTAAAAACTTTCAGTGTCGCCCTCGTAGTGATAAGGTCATATTTTGGTAGTAATAATTGCTAAGATTATTTACTGCTTGTCAAACTTTCGGACTTCTGACTATTCGTAATGACATGAGTCTTACGTGCTTTCCGAGGCACGAAGGGGTATCGACATGTAAATGGGTGGTCACGACCTCCTCGGTAACCTTAGCTTAAATAGGCGGTAAGTAATTAGCCACGATCCTAACCAAACCTCATCTACTGTATGTATTATAAACGAGTCAGTTTGCGAAGATGGATGTATGGATGTTTGTTACTGTTTCACGAAAAAACTGCTTAACGGATTTAGATGAAACTTTACAGTAAAACAGCTCATACATCAGAATAACACTGATGCTACAATTTATAAAGATTTGGCCATAATATTGCAATAAGTAACAAGTAAGTCGGAAAAGTTCCTGCCCTCTGAGAGCTATCTTGGCGTGCGGCACCTAAGACTTGCACGAAGTTAATGTGTCGTGGGATAATGGGATTGTTAGTCTTAAATATTTCTAAAAAAAAGTCCGCGACAACATGTATCTACCTTTTATGTGGAAGCTATCTGTTAGCCAAAATAGTGAACCATATAAATACATTTAAAATTGTTACTTTTTTTGTACAATGCACATTTTAGAATATTTAGGTAATTCTTATCAAGATTAATACTTTAATCGCTATTGGTATTTAATGTAGATAAACATTGTCTTTAACATTAGGGAATTTGGACGGATACTTTAAAAGTGACCACGATAAGAGCGGCGTTCGTTTGTCTATCTGTATAAACGTTTGTTTCACGGCTAATCCGTTGAACTGTGTCTGAAGCCTGGCAAAGGAGATAGGGCTACTTAAAAAAAAATCTTATTCTCTTTGTGAAAACATAATATTTAATTTTAAACAGTATGTGCACATTCCTACAATAACTGTGTTTCCTGGCACCTACCCATTTCCGGGTTTTCGTTGATGTGGTTCCATTATATGGGAATATTTGTAGTCGCCGGCAAGCCAGCCATAATGTCCCAGAGCCCTCACAGACCCCGAAAACTTAGTAAATAGCTGGTATCTGAGGAAGATTGATATATTTACGTTAAAAGCCCGATCAGGGGCGCGATCACTCGTTGTGGCAACAACCGTCAGGACCCGCCGTCAGGCCATAGGGTGAAACCGCCCACACGATATTTACCCTTACATGTGTAGTAATAGAGATATAAACTGCGTGAATCGGTGAGCCCAATATTGGGTAATCATTGATCTACAAAAAAAAAAAACTTACAACTGCATAATATACTATATTGTCTTACTGATAATATTTATTTTGAACATACAGACAGAGCAATCTTGTTTTTCGAGATCGTAATTTTCGTATAAAAAATGAATCATATCGGAAATGTCACAATCACGTACAGTCCACGAGGCCTAAGGCTAAGCTTTGCATTTGTGTTAATGCACATAGAGATAGTGTAGGTGTGACGTCGGTCTAGAGCGCGTTTGGATTGAACAATCAGCCTGAGGCGCTGTGCGTCCCTCGCGCGATCACATTGCTGCATTGGTGCGATTGGTAACACACACAAATTCAAAGCCTCGTGGACTGTTACTGTCTTGTAAGTACATGGAAAGAAAAAGATCCAATAAATCATAAACTTCAGTTCCATTTTGATTGTATGTGTGACCATTTCAGAATATTATGCAAATTAACATACATATAAGGGAGCCTCCTCTTAAGGGGGAGGGAGAGAGTCAACATAATGTTACAATGAGCGCGGGAGCGGGGCGAGCGACCGATGCAGCAACATATTGAGCAGCGTCGGTTGCAGCTCCGCGAGATCCTGGTGGCGGAATGGCGGGTGAGGCTGTCACGCCCTACCTAATGCCTCAGCACCATCGAGGCGATCCGGCCAGTGCTCGACCGCTGGCTCGGGTGAAGGCACGGCTCCCTGACGTTTCGGGCAACGCAGGTGTTCTCGGGGCATGGTTGCTTCGGGCAGTACTTGTGTCGCATAAACAGGGAGCCGGGGGCCCGGTGTCACCACTGCGTCGACTGCAGGGAGGACACGGCGTGGCACACGCTGGCAGAGTGTGCCGTTTGGGAGGTCGCGCAGAGTCCTGGGATGCAGTGGTCTCCTTTTGCGAAACGGTCATCTCGCAGAAGGAGGCTGCGGAAAGGGAGAGAGAGATTTCGACTCCCGGCCCGCAGCAGACGCACCGGGCGTCGGAGGAGGGCGGACAACGTCCCCTCTTCCGGCCCAAACCGAAACCAAATAAAAAAAAAAAATATGTTACGATGAGGGACAACTCATATGGTTCGCTTCGACACATCGCATCCGCTCAAATAGTGTCGTAAGACAAAATAACTTTCGTGAAAAAGGTGTTTGAAATTTATTAAAACTTTTTTTTTCACTTTTCGGATCTTAAATCGAAAACTAACAAAATTAGCGCAATAAGTTTAGTCAGTTACGTGGTTTTTGAAGCTCTACAAAATGATGTATAAAGTATTCTGAAAATATGAAAAAATTAATAAGTATAAAGAAGTTGAGTTGTGACACTTTAAGGATAAAAACAACGAATAATTTGCAAAAGATTGTTTAATTAAAACGAATTAAGAATAATCAACCGTACAAAATAATCAACAGTTCAAAAATTAAACAGAAAAGTAGTTGAGTATTCAATCTTAGAGGAGAACATAATCATAAAAGATTATGTTCTCCTCTAAGATTGATTGATTGAATTTAGAGTTAACTTCACAAATTGTTAAAAAAGTCATCATAAAAACTTGGAATGTGATTGTTTCGTAGCAAAACCATTAATTCATTCTTTTTATTCTCCTTGATTTTAATTTTAGTAGTATTGTTTGCTTTGTTATTAATTACATACTCGTATTACATATTTTACTAATTACAAATTAAGAATGATATATTTTTCATTTCGGGAGAGTAAATTACCTTCTGACCATTCTGACCATACATACAACAGGAAAATTTGATATAATTGGAAGTTTCATAAAAGCATTTGCTTTTTAAAAGCTGTGTATATACTGCTTATTTTTTTTCTGGTTGGTTCTGGTTTGTAAGTAAATTCATCTTTTTCTTGATTATGCTGCCGGTTTGGCTCCTGGCAGAGACAACATTTAGCTCGATCTGGACATTGTATTACAACCAAAGGACAATAAAATCATGAATTACTTACTTTAAAAAAATAAAATGTCTTCTTTCATGTTAGACTATAAAATATTAAAATCCGTATTAACATTGCCTAAAACCGTGACACGTTTCGATACAGATCGGTTTTAATTAAGAAAATATATAGTTTTCTGCCTACTTACTTACCATAATTAAGCACACTAACATAACTAGAAACAGAACACTATTATTGCCAATAAAGCAGATTGTTGACTAACCACAATAACATAATACTGGCATATTTTGAAACATTGCACTTTATCAAAATAAAAATTTTGTTTGTTAAATAACATCAATCACGTGTATTGTCATATCTCGACCCAGAACAAATAAATTGCAAAACGAAATAGATTTTTCAAGTACGTTAATCAAATATATTGTAATAAGTAACTAGAAACAGATCAGTTTTAATGCGAAAATAATTAAGATTTTTGACTTACCTTAATCACATAATATACTGTAATAACTCGACAAACAACAGTTTATACGGTTATACGCCTACCTGGCGCAAGTCGAGACGTGACACTGTTTATGTTCGATAAGACATAATTTTTATAAAAAAATATATTGACACTTCGTCACTTGTGCCATCTACGGATAAATATTTAAACCATAAATATGACACTATCTGAGACAAGATTTTGAAGTTTTCTGAAACGAATGGTACAATTTTTTTTTTTTTGTTGAGTTCTACCCTTGCTCAAGCCAGCCCGCGCCGCTGAGCCTGTGGCTTTAAATTCGTCCCAAAATCACTCAAATCCTGATCCAGCTAGTCCCTTGCTGCCCTATTCCAGCGACGCCCTAAGCCGAGGTTCGAACCCCACAGGGGGTGCCCTTGGGAGAGAGCCTTGCGCCCTCACGCCCCTAGTCGCCGCAGGAGACGCCCTGGGCGTCGGGAATCGCAAGCAGATTCCCGGCCACCGTAGGCGCGGGCTTGCGGACGGCGAGCAATGGGTAGCTCGCCGTCCGGTAAGGACCAGGCCCGGGTTGACGGCGCGTCGTGTTCCACGCGCGCCACAAAGAGATGTCAGCACAAAATGACGTGGTCCAATAGGGCCGACGCCTCAGGGTCGCGGGTAATTCGATAGAGATAACCGTGGCCCTGGCACAGGCAACTGAAGGAACACGGGTGGGTTTTAGTCAGTAAAAGTCTAACACGCCCTCCCGCTCCACACAGAGCGGGAGAAGTCATTTGATGATTTCCGACCCAACAAAAATAATAATAATAAGGGGGTGCCCTTAGCGTGTACTCGCTAAGTTTTTAGTTAGTATTGTTCAAATCCTGGCTTTAATTTATTAGGGCAACCACAGGCAAGTCCGCTTAAGCAGACGACAACCTCATAGGTTAACCTGCGAGATGCCATTTGAGCGGAGACACTACCTATTTGAGCGGAGGTGCGACATGTATTAATCAAAAATATTAAAACTCTAAACTTCAACTCCAACGAAAATCTTTAAAATATTACCAACTCTTTCAATATTGTTAAAAGGTCTAATATAAAATTGTGTAAAGGGTATAAACAAAAATCATGAAATTCGTGTGAAGTCATTTACGTTATGGTCGCTGAATCATGGCCGGTCTGAACACAGGCTCTCGGAACTTTTGAGCTTGTTTTCTCACTCACACTCTCCTCGGTCACCATTTGAGTTTCTAAAAAACAGAGACTCCAAACTGTAACCCTATTAAGTGATTTTAAAATTGTTTTCAAAACTGATTTATAAGAAAAACCTTTATAAATGTAACAGATATAGTAATGTTACATAATACAGCGTGTAACAAAAACCCTGTCCGATACAATAGGCGTATTCCTGGTTTAACATACGTACTAGAAAAAATTGTAAAAAAATTAAACTCATTAAAACCAAATCTTTTTTATAAATCATTCGAAAGGACAATACCACGATTAGGCTCGAAACATGTAGGGTCCGACAGACTTTCTTTATTAAAGTAAGTGAATTAATTACTTATTAATGTTACTTAACATATTATTATATCAATAAATAGCAATTAGTTACATTTTTTGTAAATGTATTTTACAATAAGGTAATAATTAAAAATAATTCTATTCGATTATCGATACCGTTTCGTATAGTTTATCAAAAAGTTTTATTTACTTCTCCCGCGTGATAGCACGAGCGGCGAAGTGTTTCCGTGTTTTTTTGAGTTTATAATATGAGTGGTTTCATTTGAATATATAAATACCCAACCCACGCAAAACCCAGTATATTTTTACTACAACACGAGAGGACTTGAACTCAAGTCACAACTCTAAAAGAATGAGGTCACCGACTAGTGTGGCTAGACGAGTCGATACTTTAATCGATTTTTATTTAAAAAAGAAATCGATTCTATTTATAAATTACTTTTAAAAGCGTGCGAGTGTTGCCTTGTAGGTCAAAGGATTACCTGTTTATTTATACCTTCAAATGAAACCACTCAAATTATATCGATCGAATTTCACTTAAGAAGTTCGTTTGATCATATATAATTGAACACACTAACATAACTAGAAACAGAACACTACTATTGCCAATAAAGCAGATTGTTGACTAACCACAATAACTTAGTACTGTCATATTTTGAAACATTGCACTTTATCAAAACAAAAATTTTGTTTGTAAAATAACATCAATCACGTGTATATATGAACACAGAACAAATAAATTGCAAAACGAAATAGATTTTTCAAGTACGTTAATCAAATAATATTGTAATAAGTAACTAGAAACAGATCAGTTTTATTGCGAAAATAAATAAGATTTTTGACTTACATAATCACATAATAACTGTAATAACTCGACAAACAACACTTTATACGGTTATACGCCTACCTGGTGCAAGTCGAGACGTGACACTGTTTATACATATTTGATAGGACATAACTTTCATAAAACAATGTGCCATTTATGGATAAATATTTAAACCATAATTTGCTCAAGTCAACCCGCGCCGCCGAGCCTGTGGCTTTAAATTCGTCCCAAAATCCCTCAAATACTGATCCAGCTAGTCCCTTGCTGCCCTCTTCCAGCGACGCCCTAAGCCGAGGTTCGAACCCCACAGGGGGTGCCCTTAGCGTGTAGTCGCTAAGTTTTTAGTTAGTATTTAAGTTTTAATCCTGGCTTTAATTTATTGGGGCAACCACAGGCAAGTCCGCTTAAGCAGACGACAACCTTATAGGTTGACCTGCGTGATGCCATTTGAGCGGAGACACTATTTGAGCGAAGGTGCGACATGCATGAATCAAAAAAATTAAAACTCTAAACTTCAACTCCAACGAAAATCTTTAAAATATTACCAACTCTTTCAATATTGTTAAAAGGTCTAACATAAAATTGTGATGAAGACAATGCATGTGTGTGTTTGAGTGATCACTTCTTTAGAAACTCTTCGGTTTCGTCGTAGTTTAGGTTTAAAAGGAAAGAGCGAACTGACTTTTTGCAGTTAAAGTGTGTTAAGCCATAAATCGGCGTTTTTGTGTTTATTTTATTGTAGAGTGCTGGGCCAAGGTAGAGGGCAAACTTTTAAATAAAAGCTGTGCGTGTAGGTGGTATTGTGCAGATTAGGTCTTTGCGGCGCTTGGAGATTTTTTTGAAAGGTGTTCCTTTGTGTTGCAGAAGGACTATATGTAAAATATATTGCTGTCTTACATTAAGTACGCTACATGAATGATATAGTTCAATAGTTGGGGAGAGTATCGGTCTGAACGTAGCTACTTTTAAAATAGCTCTGTGTGCAACCTCCAGCGGCTTAAGAGTGGTCTTTGCAGCACCACCCCAGCATGAGATATAATAGATTAGGATGGACTGACAAAGAGCGAAGTAAACGGATGATTATCGGGTTGGCTTCATGTCTCAGGGTTTTAAAAATGTAAATTAACTTTCGTATGCGACCAGAAAGAGTGATATGGGATTTGAAATTAAGGTTTTTGTCCAGAATTACACCAAGATATTTAACCTGCTCTACTGAGGTTAAGGTAAGACATTGACAATTAAGTTGATTTTGTGTGGGACAAGAATGAGCTTTGATAGAGATTGTTGTTTTTGGTTGGGAAGTATTGGTCATTGAAAAAGTAATGAAATTAGTTTTGTTGGCATTGAGAGTAAGGGTATGAGTGGAAAGCCACTTCAAGGCGGAATTAAAGCCGTCTTGTGCAGTAACTTGGAGTTCTGACCAAGAGTTTGCGGTGAAAGTGATGGCGGTATCGTCTGCAAATGAAACTATTGTGGCATTTGGAATTTGGAGATTGCAGAGGTCGTTTATGAACACAAGAAAGAGAGTGGGGCCCAATATGCTACCCTGGGGTACGCCATATTGAATGGATAGTTCAGAACTATTGTAATTCTCCACAGTGACCACTTGTGAGCGATCAGTAAGATAACTCTTGAAGAGATCAAGCGGAGACCCTCTGACACCCATACTTTCAAGTTTGAATAGAAGTGTGGAGACGGGAACCGTGTCAAATGCTTTCGCAAGATCTAAAAATATTGTAAGAACCTTCTTGTTAGTATTTAAGTTTTGTACTATATTGTTAACTAACATATGGACCGCTTCACAAGTGGATTTGTTCCTGCGAAAGCCCAACTGCTGTGGTGATAAAAGTTTGAAGTGTTCGAGGGATTGGACTAATCGCTTGTTTATGAGCCGTTCAAGTACCTTAGACAGAGCACTTAGAACAGCTATTGGGCGATAGCTGTTTGGCAAGGTTCCGTCAACACCCTTGCGCGGAGGCGATTGGCGGCGGCGATCTCTCGCGTCCGGCCCTGGTCCAGGCCATGGTACGGAGCGAGAGGGAATGGAAAGCCGTCACCTCCTTCTGCGAAGCAGTAATGTTCGCGAAGGAGGAGGCGGAGCGCGTGAGGGAGAGGGCCTTGCGCCCTCACGCCCCCACTAGCCGCCGCAGGAGACGCCCTGGGCGTCGGGAGTCACCTGCAGATTCCCGGCCACCGTAGGCACGGGCTCGCGGACGGCGAGCAATGGGTAGCTCGCCGTCCGGTAAGGACCAGGCCCGGGTCGACGGCGCGTCGTGTTCCACGCGCGCCTCATAGAGATGTCAGCACAAAGTGACGGGGTCCGATAGGGCCGACTCCTCGCCCGAGGGTTGCGGGTTATTCTAAAGAGAAAACCGTGGCCCTGGCACAGGCAACTGAAGGAACACGGGTGGGTTTTAGTCAGTAAAAGTCTGACACGCCCTCCCGCTCCATCCAGAGCGGGACAAATCATTTGATGATTTTACACCCAAAAAAAAAAAACAAAAAGAGTTGCAAAATATGCAGGTGGCAAAAGAGTTAATTATGCGTTAAAAGGTTCATACAGCGGACGATGTGCAGCCGCAGTCAAAACATTCAATACCGGTGGCACATTACAGACATATGTGCACAAATATATTTTTGGGACCGATGCAAGAAAAAAAATATAAAAGAAGAAATGTAAAAAAAATAAGTCCAATTAAACGACGAAAGACGCTCATTATGGCGAAATTTGTCAGAAACCTGATATGGATGTACGTGAATACAATATAGCTAAAGAAGACTTTTTACAATCATTAGTCATATCAACAGAAGCGAAGCAAATTGTTGAAAGAAGCACAGTTTTACAGAGTGCAAGCCCACTCTGGCTAGAGACTAGAAGAAAACTGAACTGAACCGAGATACGGAAGTTTTAATGAAATTTCCAAAAAACGCATTTCTAGTTCGTACATTTACTAACGTTTCCCCAAAGTAGTCAACAAAAATAAAGCAAAAAATAAACATCCCTAATCAATACTAATATCGAAAAAATTCGAAAACAATGGGATATTGGATCCCTTTTTTACAGACCGTTCAATTGAATTTGGCTTCTTTTGCGCTGGTAGCACATTATTACACGTACAGCTGTGTGCTATCACCGACAAGGCGCGTGGGGCGTGCACTGGCCCCCGCGCGGGTACCAACCTGAATGATTATTTAGTATTCTTATGGTTTACATTCGGCCGATTGTTCTTCTACTCTGCTATTTATTTGTTTCGTATTTTTGTTTCTAGTTCTATCAACCTTTCTGTGTTCATGTTGCACTTGCAGATAAATCGTCAACTTTAACAAAAATCGGATATCACCGTCAGAGCGTCCGTGCGACCGAGCGTGCTCCGGGACATTGACGCCTGACACGGAGCTGTTCATACAATTTGTACGTAACCGATTTTTTCCCCGTCCCTGACGGAACACGGCTGGGACGTGTTCCCGGAAATGTGTGGTTAGCCCTTTAGTAGGTTTTCAAGTAAGTGTGTTTGTAGGCCGTCTAACAAGATTACGTTTGAATTTTTCTATTAAAAACTTAACATATATGCACGTTCGTGAAATAGTAAAACAAGTTCTTATAATTTACTCAATATGTAGAAGCACCTAGTTTCTGACGTTTCATTAGTGCCCATGTAGGGTAAGTGAAATAAAATATTTTGGTTTGATTTGAATAGTCTTATTATTTATTTAGAGCTACGGTTTCCTAGAAGACCGTATCCGTTACATTCATAGTGGAAGTCATGAATTCTGCCATTTTCATCAGTATTTGACACTAAGGTGTCCTTTTGCTCTGTATTTGGCTATTACGGCAGCGTGTGGCGGTCACCGCTTTTCTAGGAAACCTTAGTTCGGAACCAAATTTAGTTTCTGTCAGTAAAATATACACAATAAACCCAATTACAGTTTACGTTATTAAAGTCCTAATGGGATTATTTAGTTCATTAGACCTACTTTTTTAAATTAACGCCATCTGAATATTTTAATTCCTAACCAATTTTTTGAAAAAAAACGCCATCTAGTGATATTGCAGGTAAAACTATTTACCGATCCCGTGTGTGTATAGAATAAAGTGAAGACTGCTTAATGTTTCGTGGAACAAATATTTGTAAGAGACGAGTTAACAAGCAAAGAGAAATCAAAAAAAAAAAATACGTTAGTTTCCGCGTATAACAAAGTTGTCTGTCAATGATTTCTAAGTGAGGCTTAAAAATTGAAAATGTGCCAATTTGCAACTGTGCTGCCATCTAGTGAAAAAGTGGTTGAGAGATGATCCTCGTATTTGTGTACGCAGTCCGATACCAAATAACCTTCAGGATCGGACAGGATTTTCGTTACATGCTGTAGAAGTGTAACCACCCTAATATGTGTAACAGAAATAAGCAGTTTTAGGTATAATTGCACGGTACCGCAACAACGCGCGGCAGACCAACAGACGCGGCGTTGCCAAAATAGTCGTGATTGAGGCTACTTTGGCAACGCTGTATTTACCAAACGCTTTTATGTCGTATATTAATTAATGTTACACTTTTGTATGAAAAACACATTTAAAAATGTTATATATTTGATTCTGTTATCAATTCAAAATTAAATAATTATGAGACAAGTAATTGTGTACCTTTATGGAGGTGTTTTTAAGTTCCAGCAAAGAAATGATTTTTGCAGCCTTCTGCGCAAACTTTATACCGGCCATAATTCATCGGCCGCATTATTTGGATGGCCCCCAAGGGCAGGCAGTAGAAAAGTTGAACCATTACCTGTTCGATCCACAGTATGTCCAAGATAGAGGCGAAGAGTCAATTTTCTCTTCCAGATCAGCAGGCGGCAGAAACTCTGGAAATAAATTAGATCGATAGAAATTTCCTGTTCAAGAGGAGCACTTGGCTAGTTATTAACAGCCGAACAGTAGTGATATTCTTTAACCATCTCACCGTGAAAACTAGGGTGAAGTGAGCGTGGAGTGAGCTGTCAGTGCCACTGATGCTAGGGATTGACCAAGACGGGATGACACTGACAGCTCACTCCACGCAAATCTTCACGGTGAGTTTTTTTACAGAATCGACATGCAGGTCGATTAAGGTTAAGCTACGCTTGCCGTTAGTTCCGGCTGTCATTCAGGGACATTTGACAGTCGTTATGGGTGGTCAGAAGCACTAGTCTGGCAACAAGTCTTATCTAGGGGTATCGTGTTACGGCCAAACCCAATAACCTAAAACAGATCGCTACTGATGATAGACGGTACAAGTCTATCTGTCCCTGTCAAACAAATAGCTGTGAACACGTTATACGGGCGCATACTTCGGCTTTATTGGGACGTTAAAACCAGAGATTGATAGGGTTTTCTATCTTCAGTAGGTATGCCAAAATTGGGATGATGACAATTTTTATTATTTTTTAACTATAAAAATTGTATGTTTCCAAATAGTGCAAACAATATTACAAAATATTGTAAAAGCTTAAATATTGCCAAGTTATAAACGTTTTAAGATAATAATAAGACAAGGACAGTACTATCGCAGAAGTGACGTCACGACTATGTAACTTCGTACCGCGCGACAAGGACGGCAATAATCCCCCCCCCAAAAAACTTTTAAAGCGTGCATCTTCTTCATATTTACACCGATTTCACAGATTTTTCTGATTTTATAATTTTTACTATGTCTTTGAAATTATGTTATTTTTATGAACATTTTTAATATTAGTCATCATCCCAATTGGAGATAGACACGTAATTAGGTTCGGCCGTTACCCTGTAACTGGGCTATGAAGGTCAGGTAAAATAGTGGTGTTCAGCTGCACCCGGTTAGACTAGAAGCCAAATAAATATGTACACACGGCTTAGTCTGAGAATGAAGAATAAAACAAAAGCGAAGCGAGCTCAAAGCATCCCGCCTCGTAGGTATACGTTTGGCTTTCCTTCGACTTTATGTTAAGAGGCTACTAAGACGTCGTCGAAGTCGATTTCGTGTAACTAAAAAAAGTTCTATTGATTTTAAGTTTGGCGTTCTTTGTTTTACTTGAACAGTCTAGGGGGGCATGGCCTCTTCCCCCCAGGTTCCGAATTTAAATATATATCTAATAATTAAAACATTGAAAGACTGCCTCGTTGGTCTAGTGGTCGCAATCGCTACTGCTGAGCATGAGGTCCTGGGTTGGATCCCCAGGTCGGGCAACGTGTTATTGGGATTTTCTATCTGAATTTCTCAGTTGCAGCCCGAAGTCTGGATTTGTGCCCGGTAGATGGCAATAGGCTCGCCCCCTATTACATATGGGACATAAACTTATCTGGCGAAATGTGGGTGTACTATAGGTACACCTCTGCCCAACCCTTCGGGGAAACAAGGCGTGATGTTATGTTATTATTTTTAATAAAAAAAATCGCTTTTTTAGGTCAGGCTTTTGGATTGTTCAATCAGGAATTTCTCAGTAGCAACCCGGAATCTGGATTTGTGCCCGGTTGATGGCAATAGGCTCACCCCCTATTACAAGGGACTTGAACATTATTGACGAAATGTGGGTTTAGGTACTATAAATACACGTCTGCCTAACCCTTTGGGTATTACAGGCGTAATAATATGTGGAACGTAATAATATCCCTCACCTTCCCAATGTTTGCAATAATATAAATCAGCGATACAATGGTTCGAAAAGGTGAGCAGCTTGAGGTACTTTCCGGATCCTCTGTTGATATTGATGCATTGCGGAGAGTAGACATTAGTGCAGGAGTGAGGACAGATGTGAGTATCGAAAGACCGTACGACGTCATACAACAGGCTGAATTTGTTCTGGCGTAGAGCGCCGGCGACGGTAACTAGATTAAAAAAGAACAAAAATTAATTGCATGCGAAAACTGGCGACTACAATTACTGCGATGAAGATTTTAATAACGTGTTTTGGTAATATTTTTCTTTCATGTCATGGATTAAAACCTTATATTAGAAACAGCGCAAGCTGTAAAAAACAACTGATTTACTCATCGCGCCTAGCCGCGACTTTTCCCGGATTACATACAGTTTCGGTATTAAAAATCCACAAATCCCTCCAAACCCATATTTTTCCCTCTAAAGATCACCAAAAAAAATGTCCCCCATAACATAAAATCAAAACAAAAAATGGGGGGCAGGTTTGACAAGTTTTCGACATTGATTGTCGCTAAGAAGAGATTGCGACTTGAATTTGAACGTTTCGTTTTTTACGTAGGTACGAGCATTGACCTTCTAAGCCTATTTTGTTTAAATGACTTTTGATTTTGACACGTAGGTATAGCTCGGCAAAAAAGAGTAAACGTGGTGACAGTTGAAACTAAAATATTAAAAAAAAGACTATTGAAAGTTTGAGAAACAATTCATTATCTATTGTAAAGCGACTCCCGGGATCTCGTGTGTTTGTGGATTAAAAAAACAAGTTTCTTATCACCATAGTTCTAGTATACAGGGGTCACTCCTGCAAAATAAGCGCCGCGAGTGAGGAGTAGGTATAGAATTCGTTACCTCGAAAGCTACTTGATTCACAACTTTGTCGAGAGTGGCATGTCTCGGAAGGCCTTCAAAGACGGTAATCATAGTCGTCAGAGAAAAGGAAATTATGATGCGCCTCAAATGAGTGTGAGTAGAGGTGATACGTCCATATTTATTGTATATTGACGTATCTTCAAAAGACATTAGCGTGTTTTAGTTATAACTTCCTTCTTGTTAACTCAGGGGCGTAGCTACCACCGTATCTGCCGTAACAATTATACGGGGCCCCCGACATGAAAGCCTGTCAGACCTGTCACTATTGTCCATAGAGGCAGAAACTTTAGAAAAACTAAAGTCATAATCAGCTATAAATGATTTAATAAATCAGTTTGCCGAAAAAAAGGCACGGAGAGTGTATATTTAATTTGATTTGTTTTTTAAAGTTTTGGAAAAAGTGACAGATAGATAATTATGATACATATTTGTTTTAATTTTATGCAAACATCTTTATTTTCTTTTGTGAGAAATCTTTACCCTTCATAAAAAACAAAAAAATTGTTTGGGGCCCCCCCAAACAAATTTTTATACGGGGCCCCGCCAAGGCACGCTACGCCACTGTATTGACTACCTCAAGGTAGGTGCCGACGTACCTTATATTTGACAGTTAGAAAGAAGAAGAAGAAAGAAAAAACGTTTATTTGCGGTAAACATGACGCAAAAAGGAACATCACTCAAAAAAGAAAAGGTTATGGGAAACATGCGTCACATTCACGCAAAACGGCTATCGCTCAGCATATAGCTGCGACCCTATGCAAGACAGAGCCCCAGCGCTGGTTTTCAGCGACAGCCGGCGCTGACGTTATGATGACGTTACGATGCAGCAAACAAAATATTTAGAAGCTGTACCGGTACAGCGTTCTTAGGAATAATTAAACTTAGAAAAAATATAATAATTAATTTTAATGTGATAAAATATATAATAAACAGATTTAAAAAAGTTGATGTGAAATGAAAAACAAATAGACAAACATGTAAGCAACGAGAATATCATCCTAAATAGTCATTTTACGTTTTATGTAGTGGTAACATTTCAAAACGTCATTATTGTGGTAGACCCATTGTAAAGAGCTACGGCCGCATTCCGAATTGCACTGTAATCGTTGTTTCCTGAACTCAAACTCCTCTCAACTGAGGATACTGTTTGTGATGAAGAGTAAAATTGCAACTATGAATATAAACCACATAAGTGAGGTCGAGGAAATCATGAGTTTCTTAGTTAAAATATTGGTGTTATGGATACCTACCAGTATCATTATCACCGACATTCGTCTCAGTAGAGTACGTTTTGTTTCCTGTTTCATCATCAGGTACTTCAATAGGTACATCTTCTGGATCGTCATCTCTTCTTAAAGCCAAATACTGTTCGCACGTACCTGAGGTTGTAATGTGGTACTCTAAAAAGTTAAAAAACGATTAGGTAATTAAAGTAGGTACGTATGACACTACTAGGTATAGTATTTTTGCCACACAAAGCGACGCGCATTTTACTTGTGGTTGGTAACCAAGTTGCATTAACACCCTGTGAATGCGTGCGTGAAGACGAGTAGCGTCAGTGCACAACACACACACTTTCGACTTCGCCATTGTCTTGGACGGTACCGAGAGCTCCTGCGCTTACACACACAATCACAGCGTATGTAAGGAAACCATAGCTCGGTAGCTATGGTTATAGCTGTTCAGTCATAGTAAATAAATATGAGCGCCGTAATGAAACTCTGTAATTTATACCCGTATTTGAACCTATGGTGTCAAAAAACTCACAATATTTGTATGTTTGAGAGTTTACGGTTTTATTGGCGATTCAATTCAAATTTGCTTACGTTTTTTTGCAATTTGCACGAAAACGAACGCTGCTGCTACTGTTGAACGAAATATGATTGGCGATCGTAACAAGTATGTATTTACAGAATTATAATCATTAAAATCATGAATAATAATAATCAATACAACCCACTAAGTACATATAATCCATCATATTTTGATAAACATACCTTGACACTGACTTGCAAATAGCAAATAACGTCAGAAAATTTGAATTTTGCGGGCAACCTTGACATGGACATAATTTTGGCGCCGGAATGACGATGACTTTGAGTATAGTATAATGTACTCTGTGACGATGACATTGGGTGCGGTAAACATTGAAAATGTGTTTAAAAAAAACAAGATGGCGGCATTGGTTCCAACTTTGGCCACGCGCCTAAAGAACCTTGTGCGCTATTCAGGAGAACAGCTGGTTAATTTCGAAACACAACGGTACGCAATTAGGGTGAAGCAGGAGACTTGGAGAAACTCAAACTGAAATCCGTCCGTCCTTGCGGAGCAAGACCAGCGATTAGACAAGATTTTTTATCTGCGATGTAATCTCTCAACTTATAATATGCCCGGCTGCACAGTGTGCGTTTTATACAAGATTTAAATTTGGTTTCATTCAGTTCATGTATGTGGGAAGGTATTTCATTGTAACATTTTAAACAGTACCCCACGAAAGATGAGCCTACTTTAGCAAGCCTGAAACCTGTACCCTAATTGCGTAATACACAATCAATCGGAATCTGAATCGTTTTGAAACAGATTGCTAATCCATTGCTTCATAAGTTCTATAAAAATTCTGCTCAACAATGTACAAAACGCAATGAATGTTGTTGAACTGTCAAAATCAAACAGATTAATCGTAATCGTTTACGAAAATGTGTTACGCAATTAGGGTGCTGGTTGTACTGATTGGTCCCTATTTCTACATAGTGTTATAATTATGTCTCACCTCTTTTATTAAAAAGATGTAGATTTTTCCTAACGTACATGATGTTTTCATAGATATATTGACAAGGTACCGTCATGATTTAATATATTTGAACAATTAAATTCAGAAACCCTTAGAGAGTCGCACCTGCGGAGGCCATATATGGCTCTGACGGCTCTTTTCTGCAGAATGAAAATAGACTCGATGTCTGCAGCCCGTCCCCATGGTAAAATACCGTACGACATAATACGATGAAAGTAACTAAAATAGACTAGTCTCGTGGCACCTACATCAGTAAATTGACGGATTTTTCTACCAGCATAAGCTGGTAAACTTAGCGATGTTAAAGGAAAGGACCCAATATCGAGCCCTGTGGTACACCCATTTTTACTTTTAGAGCTTGTGAATTGATACCGTTTATTTGAACTTGCTATTGTCTATCATTAAAATAATGTTTACTAAACTGAGCGCAAGTTTTCCAAGTCTGTAATGCTCAAGTTTTAAGAGCAAGGTTTCGTGGTCGACGCATTCAAATGCCTTGAAGTTCACAGAAGATGCATATGGCGTCTTGGGCCTCTTCCCACGCCGTAAATATGTGTTTTAATAAGGTGAAACCGGCGTCAGTCGTACAAAGTCCCTTGGTGAAACCATGCTGTTGACCGTGTAAGATGTTATTGGTGTAAAAATGATTTAACATTCGATTCAGCATTACCTTTTCAAACACCTTGCTAAAAACTGGCAACACGGATACGGGTCTATATTTATTGGATTACCTTACTGTATTTCATAAGATCCAGTAACACTCCTTGATCCACACAAAAATTAAATATTAAACCCAAATACGGCGCTATACTCTCAATAATGGAGGGAATAACTTTGATAGACATTCCTAGATCTTCTGTTAGTTTGATCTTGATTTGCTTGAAAGCTTTCACTACTATTAAGGGGTTTATATGCTTGAATTTTAAATTCAATCGGGCAAGATGAAACGTTTGCTTTTAATAAGTAAATAGAACGCAAGGGCGAGCGTTGTTCTATGCTCGGGCTCCGAGACTTACGCGGTGAATTTCATATAACAAAGCTTACTTAGCACCCGCACCTTATTATTTGCCTCGAAAGTGGGGATGATTACCCGTTTGTTCCCACTAGTTCGACTCATTAGTTCGATCCATAGATAATACACTATATAATAGTTCGATCGTCGAACTAGTGAGATTTTTTTTCTCAATTGTTCGGCCGTCACGTGATCAAATATATTTAACACAATTTAAAAAAAAACGGACACCTATTTTTCCGCATCTTAATTGTATTTGAGCAGTAAGTAAGTAAGGCGTGTAAGTTTATTTTCCGAATTTAATAAAAAAACAATTAAAATTATTGTATAAAAAATGAGCTGGCTTCATAAATCAACGTAAATTAATAGTAAATATACAAAACAAAAAGATTAATCATCGTCATATCACCCGGATTTTACGAATATATTCGTAGTTCTTTTAAACGTAGAAGTTAATAATACTTTTACTAAATAATTATGTAATACGTAGAAGTGCGTGGTAGCGACCTCCCAACTTTGCGTTGCGTTGCGTTTTAACTAAGTATTTTTTTATTAATATGTAATATCTGACTGACACACTAAATATAATTTCTTTTTCACCACACTACCTATTATTTGCAATTTTTACCCATCGATTTCCGTGGGTAAAAGCCTTTTTTGTTATCTAGAGTGTAAAAGTGTTTTAAAATTCGAAGGCTTCCGATTCAACATTTACTCGAAGTTTTAAATAAAACCACTGAGTTAGGAACAAAAAAGTTTTTAAGACAAAAGTTAGAAACGTTCAAAACCTGTCAACCGAAAATACCTGGTTATTCAGAACCGAAAATATCCGCTTTTTAATTTATTTTTATTCCTAACACTATAAAATTATGTAATTTTTAATGTTAATTTGAATAGTTCTAATCGTAATATACAGTAAAAGGTAATAAAAGTAATGGTTAACTATACTTAGTGTATCGAAATAAATAAATAAAGTGTATGAAGCATTTGTTTTGAACGTACCTTCTCACTAAGAAATGACAAAAAAGACAAGGCTGTATGGATCACTTCCTTTGCCTGAATGAGCGAATTATAAAACAACAGGCACTTGAAAGAAGCCTTTGAAAGAATCCCGTTGTGGCCTGCCTGTGTCCCACGCTAACATTCAAAAACTTTTACAACGACAAGTTTTTACAAATTTCTCAAAATGCGATGGAAATTTGACTCCGTCAGAATTAGTTGAAAAGACGGTTTTCTTTTACTGGTTTTCTTTCTTTTTTGCAAGTTCCTCGTAGTGTGGTGAAAATTGTTGTGTTTCACTTATGGGTAAAAGTTTATAGCGTTTCGTGATTTGAAACCTTCGCGACGCTCAGGGTTCTTCTTTTAAACCACTCGCTTCGCTCGTGCTTTAATTCTATTACCCTTCGCTAGCTCAGGTTTCAATCCAAGCACTCACGGCAAAAAACACTTTTACCCACATGTAAAACAAATAACTATTTCACCACACTACCTATTATTTGCAATTTTTACCCATCGATTTCCGTGGGTAAAAGCCTTTTTTGTTATCTAGAGTGTAAAAGTGTTTTAAAATTCGAAGGCTTCCGATTCAACATTTCCTCTAAGTTTTAAATAAAACCAAAGGGTTAGGAACAAAAAGGTTTTTAAGACAAAAGTTAGAAACGTTCAAAACCTGTCAACCGAAAATACCTGGTTATTCAGAACCGAAAATATCCGCTTTTTAATTTATTTTTATTGCTAACACTATAAAATTATGTATTTTTTAATGTTAATTTGAATAGTTCTAATCTTTATATACAGTAAAAGGTAATAAAAGTAATGGTTAACTATACTTAGTGTATCGAAATAAATAAATAAAATGTATGAAGCATTTGTTTTGAACGTACCTTCTCACTAAGAAATGACAAAAAAGACAAGGCTGTATGGCTCACTTCCTTTGCCTGCATGAGCGAATTAAAAAACAACAGGCACTTGAAAGAAGCCTTTGAAAGAATCCCGTTGTGGCCTGCCCGAAAAATTAATTAAAAATTAATCCCCCGCTAACATTCAAAAACTTTTACAACGACAAATTTTTACAAATTTCTCAAAATGCGATGAAAATTTCACTCCGTCAGAATTAGTTGAAAAGACGGTTTTCTTTTACTGGTTTTCTTTCTTTTTTGCAAGTTCCTCGTAGTGTGGTGAAAATTGTTGTGTTTCACATATGGGTAAAAGTTTATAGCGTTTCGTGATTTGAAACCTTCGCGACGCTCAGGGTTCTTCTTTTAAACCACTCGCTTCGCTCGTGCTTTAATTCTATTACCCTTCGCTAGCTCAGGTTTCAATCCAAGCACTCACGGCAAAAAACACTTTTACCCACATGTAAAACAAATAACTATTTCACCACACTACCTATTATTTGCAATTTTTACCCATCGATTTCCGTGGGTAAAAGCCTTTTTTGTTATCTAGAGTGTAAAAGTGTTTTAAAATTCGAAGGCTTCCGATTTAACATTTACTCGGAAGTTTTAAATAAAACCAAAGAGTTAGGAACAAAAACGTTTTTTAGACAAAAGTTAGGAACGTTCAAAACCTGTCAACCGAAAATACCTGGTTAATCCGAACCGAAAAATCCGCTTTTAAATTTATTTTTATAAACAGATTCTATACGTATTTTACTGATTTTCTTTCTTTTTTGCAAGTTCCTCGTAGTGTGGTGAAAATTGTTGTGTTTCACATAGGGGTAAAAGTTTTTAGCGTTTAGTGATTAGAACCTTCGCTAGCTCAGGTTTCAATCCAAGCACTCACGGCAAAAAACACTTTTGCCCATATGTAAAACAAATAACTATTTTACCCAGAAAACATCCTTAATATGTATTTGATCAAGGATGTGGTACAGACTACAGATGTGCAAACATCAAGTGTAGATAAATATAAACCTTCTATTAACGAAACAAGCGTTATTAAAATTTTTTTTTAATGTTTTGGGTCTCGATTATAATAATTTATTTTGAAAATGGTCGAACAAATGTGAAAAAATATTCTCACTAGTTCGACGGTCGAACCAAGGAGTCGAACTAGTGAGAACAAAAACCTGATTACCAACCCCATTTTAGAGGTTGTAAAAACAACAGCTTACCCTCTTCAGGATGATCACACATGTTACTAAAAAATAAATAGCATCCGTTTTCAAAATCCTTGTAAAACATTTTTTGATTCACCATTTTCACACCACAGACATTCGTGTTATTCGACCTACAGGCATTGTCTCTATGAGAACATAAATTCGAAGCGCTCTCAAATTTTAAATGAGATAACTTAGTAAATTTTTTATCTTCATCAGGCATTTTGTAATGCAATTTATTTGTTTTTGTCTCTCTTATATATAAAACAATTATTATTATTATGTACGGAATATAATCTGCCGCCATTTTGAATTGTAATGGGGGTTTTGATAAAAACGTTTTAATTGAATTACATGGTGGTTGACTTTTATTGTGTTTAGGAGTCATGGTCGATAGTTAGAAATGCTAGTATATGTTTCGGAGATCGCTAGAGCCGCCATCTTTAGTACATTACATAACTAACCTAGCCTTGCCACAGCCACAGTCTCTCGGTAGAGAATACCTAGGTATTTCTTTGGTCACAACGTACCCAACAGGACCCTGGGCGGGATAAGTGGAATTGATCCGCCCCGTACTGGCTTAAAGATGTATTAGCGTCAGACTTAGCTGTTGGTCTTTAGGTACCTACTGGTAAGTTCCAGACACAAAAGATAAAATCCACAAAAACAAAAACTCACGACGGCCGGAAACCGAAATCGCGTAAATTGCAAAAAAAAAACCTAACTATAATTCTAAATGCCGACGACACGACAGACAGAAGGAGGACAGGTAGGCACCCACATATAGCGGGAGTTATTCGCTTACTTCAATCGTAAGTACCTCTATAGTATCACAAAGTCACAATGGACCGCTTGTATTGTTCAACTCAAGTAAACAAGCAATGATAAAACAAAGCGTTGAAAACACCAATATCTCCTTTCCCAACAAGCACCGTTATAGTACACATCTTACAACCACGCCGCGCGTCACCAAGGTCATAGTGATTTTAGATAATTAGACGTTTTAGACCTAGATGAGTTTTTTTTTTTGGAATGGCATCTCGCAGGTAACCTATGAGGTTGTCGTCTGCTTAAACGGACTTGCCTGTGGTTGCCCTAATAAATTAAGGCCTCCAGCCAGGACTTTAACTTAAATACTAACTAAAAACTAAGCGACTACACGCTAAGGGCACCCCCTGTGGGGTACGAACCTCGGCTTAGGGCGTCGCTGGAAGAGGGCAGCAAGCGACTAGCTGGATCAGGATTGGAGTGATTTTGGGACGAATTTAAAGCTACAGGCTCGGTGGCGCGGGCTGGCTCAAGCAAGGGTCGGGAGGGGCGTGGATTTGGGCGTCGCGGCGGGCCGGTGGCGGCGAGGAAGATAGGATGGCGATCGGGTTTTGCGCTTGTGTAAAGTGCTGGTGGCCTTACTGCTCTCCTGGAGGAGGGTAGTGGCGTCGTCGGGGGCGATTAGGGTATGCCTTGGTCGGCGAATACTGCTTATGCGGGAGGGAGTATAGTGGGCGGCCGCTGAAATCCTAGATGAGGTGTTGCACAGAGTACTTTTATATATTATGGAATAGAGGTACAACTCAGCGTCAAAAGAGAGAAATGTCAAGTGTCGCTCTCTGGACACTGGTTTTGGAACTAATGAATGCCAACATAATCTTACATATAGGTTTCATACGTACATATTCAAACGTACGTCGCCTACTACTTACAGCCTAGATACACGGTACCTAGTTTAAAATGTGAATTACATATTCGCTTGCAGATATGTAGAAAAGCGAAAAGTAATTCACATGACAAAAAAAATTAAACAATGTAATCTTCGATTTAATTATTTATTTATTTCTTTTGAAACACTTTTTATTCCGTTTTTTTGCTTTAATTTTAAACGGATCCGTATCATCATCACACTCTCTTATTTATTAACATACTATATCTTTACAATAGTTGAAAATAAAAAATCTGCAAATATTTTTATTAAAAATCTTTTAATTTTTCATAATATATTGTAATTGTAATTTAATTTAGTTATATATATGTTGTTATGCAAATGATCAAATAAATTTTATTTTAGTTAAAAATGAAAAAAATGCAGATAATTAAAATGTTTAGTGATTATAAATATACTTTTATATATTGTGCATTTTACAATTGAAAAATCGAAATCATGGTTGTTATTAATTCCCTTAAATTGGGCTTGGCTAAATTTTCTTATAATATTATATAATTTATATCCTGCAGATTTGAGATACAATGTAAGAGAGAGTCGCTGGGACTGCAAAGCCATTTTTTATTTGCGTATTCCCGATATCTTAAATATTCGCGCTCACTGTTTGATATCAAATCTTTTTTACATTCAACACACCCCTTGAATACCTTTTTCTGGGCCCTTTTTTTACAAAATATCCACTTACGTACTGTAGGCCCCCAATGACGCGAGGGTCATTTTTTTCTTCTAGAGGTGTGAATGTTCAAACTCAAACTCAAACTCAAACTCAAAGCATTTATTTCAAATAAACCCATTACAGGCACTTTTGAATTGTCAAGGGGTCGGTCAGTCAGAAATATGAAGCTAGTTGCCCATTCCAAAGCGAAGTAGGTACCTATGGAGAAGAACGGGCAAGAAACTCCATGGACACTCTTTTAAATAATATGGTTACAGAAAATTTGTTACATCAGTCTTGTTGAAATTAAACATGTGAGAACGATGTAGAAACACCCGTAATAAAAAACATAAAAATCGGAAAAGAAAAATTAAAAAAAGCCGTGACAGCCAAGAGATGACCAGTCCCCACTGACGGCGCCGTTCTATCGGGAATATTACAAAGTTCTCAATTTGTTTGCTCTTTGCTGCCCCCGTTTGTGATGAGTACTTCATGTAAAGTTTCACATTTGTCTATTTCACAGTTAGCTCCAGGAGCGTGGACACTAGAGAGGCTGTTTACAAGTAATGTCGTAAATGCTGCTTCGAATCGTTCCGGTGTAGGGTTTACGTTGCGGCATCCGTGGCTCCTTATAGACCCAAAAAAGTTTTCTATGGGGTCTTGATTCAGATGCCGCAACCAAACTGATGTTACACCGTATTTGGTTTGCATTTTTTTAAATAATAATTCAATTCCTTCTAGTGTCCATACCCAACTGTTCAATGTAGGAACATATTCCTTGTTAGATGTTTTAGGATGAATAAATTTCATGTCTTTCATCATAGCTTTACACTCCTTCCATGTTTTGTGATGGATAGAAGTAGGTGTTGCAGGTCCTAGAAGCGGTTTACCGTGTTTCTTTCTTTTGCCAAAGCTTCCGTTTAGGGAATCAAACAGCTTGTCGAAGAACAACAGGATGTCTGCAGTGCTGCAGTCTTTGGCTTCTTGAGGAATAATACCCTTATCTGTGAAAAAATATAAATTGTTAAATTATGTTTTTTCTGATCTGCATAATGTTAAACTATAGTAAGTATTTAATATTTTTATTTCAATGTAATTTTAACTAGTGAAGACAACGTTAGATACTGATAAAATTTACCTGCTAGATAGCCCATATTCGATGCCACAGTTTGACTGAAAACTTGCGTAGCATTTTTCACCTTCATCCGGGGAATTTTGCTTGGGTCACAGTGGGCATCTGTCAATTTGGGTACCAATCCTTTGTACCCTGGGTTTTCTTTGTGTAAGGCAATGATATGAGCCCATTTTGCCATTTTTACTTCCCCGTTTTTTATACATATATTTCAAATTTTTCGAAACCAAATTGTTGCGTATGCATTTTATCAAATGGGGAGAGTCATATAAAGGTTTAATTTCTTGGTTGTTTACCATAAAACTGTAATCTTGGGGCTGTTCTCTCTTTCTCAACAGGTCACCCCTTGTCTTGCAAAAGATATTTAATGCAGTTTACATTATTTGTGCCTTGGTCGCACACAGTTGCTACTACAATAAGACCGGCATTTTGTAGCTCACTAATAACAGATTTTAACTGCTTCGCAAGTTCAGGTCCCTTTGCAGATTGTGAAGAAGTGTATGCAACAGGTTGCTTATAGTTTTTGATTAATCCTCTTACCATAAACACCTGTGCATCATCTGCATAATCAGGTTGAGTATCTAGGCCATTTGTGACAAACCCACAAACATTGTCCTTTCGTTCATTATACGTCACATTGGGTTTGAGTGATATTTCGTACAACAGAACAATACATATTTTATGTTCTAACTTAATTTTTTCAGCAGCTTTCTTTATTTGCTGAATTATATTTTTATTGATTCCTGGATTTATACCTGCCATATTAAGTAACTTCAGGAGAGTTTGGCGTGATGGCAAGATAAATATTTTCCTAAGAAATCTATACCCTTTTGGGCTCTGTTTGAGGAAGGACAAAGCAATATTTTTTTCCTTTAAAGTCTTCGATCAATAATTTGATTGAAGTTTAAAGTGAAACGACGGCCTTTGTTACCATTCTTATGCTCTCTGAACTGCAATAATGTCAAAATTTTTGATGTGCTCGGTAATACGTCGAGTGTTTTCAAAAACTGGGGATTCGTGGTTAGATTTTGCAGTGCCTTGATCTTTTTTTGTTTAATTTTTGACTTTGTTGCGGCACTTACTTAGTTTTGCTAAAACTAGCACAAGTTTTTTGTATAAATGCTCAGATTGATTTAGACCAACGCGTTTCACTCGCCTTTTAGTAGCGGCTATTCGTTGCTGCTTTTTGTGATGCTCTGTAATGAAAGAAAACATATATTATAGAAAATGATTTAATTGACTATGTTATTTTGATGACAGATTGAGTTTTTTACCATATAAATAGGGCGTAATAGTAATTAATGCATTACTTGTATTCTACTACATTTATCTATCATAGTAAAAAAAAAAAAATATTTACCAACTTTTCTGATTTCATAAATTCCTAAATGAAAAGAAAAGTAAGGAATAAAACTACACATAAGATGATAATTATATTTACTTACCAAGATTTTTGTTAATTTGTACATCTTCCACAGCAATTGTAGCATGCAGATGGATAGGCACAGTATCTCCGTATACTTTGGCACATCTGTGTGAAGTAATAGGTTCTGGAATGACAATGAATTTATTACATAAATATAAATTAATGTGTAAATAGATAGTCATTATCAACTATTACAGCCTTAGCCAACATTGAGTTAAGTATCTATGTATATTATAATCATTGTAATGTATGCATGCATAATGCAATAGTAGTCTTATATAAAATGCATAAAATAAATTAATCTATTATTTCGGCAAGCGGCGATAACCCTCGGTGGACTAGACACAATTGGATTTCCATTGTGTATCATTAGCGCTGCTTGACAGGTTAAGTGTGAACCGTCATCATATTATTATGTGAACCTATATTGGTCCAGTAGTTGCAGAAGCAACCACTGTGTTTGAGGTATTAGAGTTGATTCCCAACTTAGGGCAATTTATCATTGGGTATTTTACTAAACATTGTAGTATACCAGTTAAGACACCCGTGTCCAGCAGAGGGGGCATAATTAGGAGCTCATGGATGATACATTTTACAATGTTTATAAAAGAATATTAATTTTACTTTTTGATGTAGATGCTTCTGATATCTGAAGAGGTCTCAACACTCCACCTTCCGAGTAGAATTTTAACAAAGATAATACTGTAATAAAAATAAAAAAATATTAAAAAGAAGTTAACTAAACTTTGTTTCAGTATGACTGTATTAAAATCTAATGGAAATTTTCTTATTAATGGCGTAGCCAATATCACTTTCAGGCTCATAAACTTATAGGCAGACAACGTTTTCTTCCAGATAAATAAGTAAGTTGCCAATCCATAAAACATCCCCTTAAAACCAGTTATTTTAATTTCCATATGTAGCATTAGTCCTACACTCTCCGGGAACAAACTATGCCTGTATTTCTATAGTACAGCAATGGGGAGGTCCTGGTTTGCATCCCATCCCATCTCATCTTAAAGTTTCCTAAAGAGCCTTTGAGTGTTGGACCATGTAAGATCCCCAATTTATAAAGGTTATAAATCTTTTGGCACCCATGAATGTGATAAGCGATAACAATGATTTTAAACTGTTCTATGTAGTAATAAACCTACAACATGTGAATGATGATATGGCTAGAAAGGGGGTAACTACCGAGATGACGACTAATAGAGGAGTATGGAAGAAAAAGACATGTTGCCCCAACCCGAAATAAATTGGGACAAGGTCAGGAGAATGAATTATGATTTGTAACTAACCTGGCATGTTTCTTGTTGGTACAGCTTCTTTGCTGAGTCGATTATTCCGGCAGCAACATTTTTATTCGAAGTGTCCACCACATACACGGCGGTATTTGAAAATAGGTTCATTTTCAAGTTGCAATATGTCACCACCAACGGAATAGACCCATGTATTAAACAACTCTTTATTCTTAGCTGGGTTAGGGAATTTATGCAAATTCGCATTGTTGGACGAAACCTGAAATTTACGGGTTGCGAACTCTACATACAATTTTTTTGGCCTGAACCTCGGCTTAGGGCGTCGCTGGAAGAGGGCAGCAAATGACTAGCTGGATCAGGATTGGTGTTATTTTGGGACGAATTTAAAGCTACAGACTCAGCGACGTGGGCTGGCTCGAGCAAGGGTCGGGAGGGGCGTGGATTTAGGCGTCGCGGCGGGCCTCGGCGGCGAGGTCGGTAGGACGGCGATCGGGCATTTGGGCTTAATTAGGGTGCTGGTGGCCTTACTACTCTCCTGGAGGAGGGTAGTGGCGTCTTCGGGGGCGATTAAGATATGCCTTGGTCGGCGAATACTACTAATGCGGGAGGGAGTATAGCGAGCGGCCCCTGAAATCGGGGGGTTTGAATGTTTGATGCCACAGTCGAAGAAACGCTTGGATAAGCGTTTCATGAACTGGTTTATGGTTGGCATTTTAAGGTCGACGTGAAGATCTATGTTTCGGACATAGTAAGGGGCACCCGTAACCCTTCTGAGGAAACGGTTCTGGAGGGTCTGCATCTTATGGAGATGTCGTGGGTGAGCATGCGCAAATACAACGCAGGCATAGGTCATGATGGGACGGATGACTGCGGTATAGATGCGCAGTTTAAATTTTAACGACAGTTTGCTTCGGGCTGTCAGTATAAACTGGAGTCTACTAAGAGCGAAGGAGGCGCGCGCGCGAACCGCCTTGATATGTTCCTTAAAGGTAAGGTTCTGATCTAGGATCACGCCTAGGTACTTGGCTTGCTTTTCCCAAGGGTAGTGATCGGGATGGGAAAGGGGAGGGGGAATCGACGACGTCTCGAGAAGAGAACCGCCTGACTCTTATCGGGGTTGACCTCGATTCTCCACTTCCGGAACCAAGCGCCTAAAACGTTTGCGGAGGTTTGGAGAGTACGAGCTATAGCGTTGGGACAGTGACCGGTATAGTAAACGGCAGTGTCGTCGGCGAAGAGAACCAACTGAGCCTTTTAACTTTTTGGTTTATCGCTGGTGAACAGCGTGAAGACGAGAGGAGATAGTACGGAACCCTGAGGGACACCGGCGCGAATAGGATGAGGGGACGAGAGTGCTCCCTCGATGCGATAGCGAAAGGTGCGATTCGACAAAAAGTCTCGTAAGATGAGCACGAGACGATCTGGCACTCCTAGTTGGTGAAGCTTGTATATCAAGCCGTTGTGCCAGACTTTGTCGAAGGCTTTCGCTATGTCGAAGAATAGCACACCCGTCGTCGCGTTACGCTGCAGACCAGCGCATAAGTGTCCTACGATACGGTGGACCTGTTGGGTGCCCGAGTGTTGGCTTCGGAAACCAAACTGCTCGTTGGGTATGAGGCTCTTTGCTTCGGCATAGTCTTTGAGACGCTTATAAATAAGCCTCTCGTAGATTTTGCCGAGAACATTGAGTAAGCTAATAGGGCGGTAGCTGGAGGGCTCAGACTTTGGCTTGCCTGGCTTTGGGATACCGATGACGGTGGCTTCTTTCCATGCTTGTGGGAAGATGTTGTTGCTCAAGGCGCCATTGAAGATGGCGGTCATAAGCATTATTAGCGGGGCAGGTTGATCTTGCGATCAACGCACATCCTAGAAATTTCTGTCCATTTTGACTTGTCTTGGACGTAGATCGGGGGAGGGTGCTTTTGCTTCCTCGCGGTAGAAGCGGGTGGGCAAGCCATAGGGCTGGCGGGGCGACTGGCCCGCGGACTAGGGGCGGAAGTAGAGCTGGACGATGTAGTCGTGACCTGTTTCTTTGTGGCCGGGCCAGCGGGGGCGGAGGATTTAGCCTTCCTCTTGCCTCCTTTAACGACGACTTGGAAGTCGTCGTCGCTGGAGGAGGAGGTGCGGGCTTCGTCCGCGGAGAGTGGGACTGATGTGTCCATGCTCTCCGGGTGAGTCGTGTTTGTTACTGCGGCGAGCAGCTGCGTTGTCTCTGAAACAATGGCGTCAGGAACAATAGAGGCCGTGACAATGGAGGCAGGGACAAAAGCGGGCGAGACAATAGGGGCCGCAGTATTTACTGCCGGGATAATGACGGGCGAGACAATGGGGGCCGAAATAGCGGCCGGAACATTGTCTGCCTGAACAATAGCTGCCGGAACAATGGTTGGAATGCCTTGTTCGGCATCAGGTGGCGACATCGGGCTTTCGAGGGCGTCGCTGAAGTTCGCGAGTGCGCCCTGGGACGGAGTGGGGTTGGAGCATTAGCGTAGGCCAATAATTTCCTTTGCATATTTGGCGAGGATATCGGGGTCCTTTAGGAGGACATTCCCGACGAATGCTAGCAGGATGCTAGTGTCCGTCATGTTAGCGGGAAAATCTATTAAATGAGAAATTGACTCATTTGTGCCTATTTCCTACACCTAACAACCTATCTCCCCGGGTGGATGGGCCCGGGGATGTGTGACCCTCTCTGTCGGGTGTAGACAGAGAGGTGAGTACCTATTGGTGAGCCCTAAGCTTGTAACCCGTCGCCAGTCTTAATGTGCGAACGGGGCCCTGACCAGTCTAGCGCGAAGGGTGTAGACACACCCTAAAGACACTAGGTGAGTAGCTGAAAAGCAAAACTGTCACCAGAGCCGACTAGGAGATCCCCCAAGGCCGGTTGTCTGGGACCCGTCCAATTGACTGCCTCGCCCTGAAGGGGTTCGGCGGGTGTGATTGGGACAACACCCCACTCGGCTTCGTTGGCACCGTAAGGTTTCAACCGAGGACCACGAAACTGTGGTTTTGCCCAGAAAGGGCCTAGTGAAGCTACTCACGAAAGTATGTTAAAGAAAAGAGATTTGCCTTGAAAAAGGCACTTTTTGATTTATTAAAATCAAATCAATTTCTTGATTTGATTTTAAGTCGGAGTAGTCGGGGCGACTACGTTGAGGTCACGTGGTAGCGACGAGTAGAAACACGAAACACAACACTGGGCCGGGAGCGGGAGAGCGCACAGACACGTCCGTCCGCGGCGAGAGTCGAGCGTCGAGTGTTTAATGTTTTTGAATTCAGTTATGTCTTGGAATTGTTTATATATACTTTTCATTATATTGAGCTTAGAACAAAAAAAAAACACGTTGTATTGTTTTTTAATACATTAGTTTATCGAGGACAAGTTGCTCATGGAAATGGAAATTGAGCTAGGGCTGGTCACACCGAAGAACCAAATGGATGAAACAGTCACGCCATCTTGTGTACTCTAGTAGAACAAATCACGAATACTGCCATCTCGTTTGGATTTTCATAGAATTAACACATTTTAATGGAACCAAATTAAAATGTCAGTGTCATGTATAGTCCGGCAATAATTTTGGTATCCAACCTTATTTTGCATACATAGAGGAGAACGATTACCCGTTTGCCACACCCACCCGACCCTTGCTCGACGAAGTGCCAGCCCGCGCCGTAGCTGAGCCTGTTCCCATGATAATAATAATCAACAAAATCTGATCCAGCCTGTCCCATATTGCTGTCCTCCCGTCAGCAACGCCCTAAGCCGAGGTCCGTACCCCACAGGGGGTGCCCTTAGCGAGCGTTCGCTTAGTAATGTAAGTAGTTTTACGCCCCTGGCTGGAGGCTTTGAATCCGCTTAAGGCAGCCACAGGATAGTCCGGTGTAGTCACGACCTCTCAAGGTCAACTGCCATCAGTGTTGCCACCTTCGCTTTTGTTTTTTACTCTAACGCTCGCCGAAATTACCCTAAATTAGGCACTTTTTTTCTGTTTTTACCCTAACTTTTTTTTAAATGTGTACAAATAAATTAACGTATAAATGCAATTTAGTAATAAACTAATAGCCAAACTATTACACCCTTTCCAAACATTCTTGGAATGCATCCTTAATAGTCTGGGCTTCTATGTCATCTGCAGTATTTTTTTTTCTTAAAATCGTACATTTCATTCGAAATCATTTGTCTCTCAAAAATAGATTCTTGTGCTAGCGGAAGACTGAAGAGAACGGTACATCGTCACAACTGTTAACATATTAATATTTTTAGTCTGTGGTAATTATGTGCTACTCTGTGGATATAATATAAAATGAAGATGGAAGATGGTGTACTGTAAAAATAATGGTGAACACTAATAAAAGGTATTATTAAAGTAAAACCAGTCTTTCTTCCTGTGTCCAAATTCCCATCAACAGGTTATGGGCCCAGATTCCCAGAAATGCCTGTGGAAATCAGACACAGGAAAACAGTGCTAAAAAAACTAAAAATTAAAAACCAGTGACGGCGTGGCCGTAAAACAAGTAAAAACCTGTTTGAAAACAAGTAAAAACCGGAAAACTACTTAAAAATGGATAAAGAAGAAATAAGGATTGAAAAGTTAATAGACGGGGAGAGTTTTCTACTATGGAAATTCGAATTCAACATTTATGTGAAGGCGGCAAAACTAAGTGACGTTTTATCACAAGAAACGGATGAGCAAGTACGAAAAACGGAAGAATTTAGTACGAAAGATGCTAAGGTACAAAAGATCATCATAAACACTATAGATAGGAAGCTAAAAAGTAATATTTTGAGTTGTCAGAATGCCCAGGAAATGTATATGAAACTTTGCAAAATATTTGAAGGACAAGAAGAAAGAAATAAGTCATCATTGTTACAGGAGTTCTTTAACTACAAACATGAAAATAAGTCTCTCACTCAAATGATCACCGACATAGAAAACCTACAGTTTCGCTTAAACCAAATAGGAGAGAAAGTAAATGAAGAAATGGTGATGTCAAAAATTCTAACCTGTTTACCAAACAAACTAAATTACTTTATTACTGCTTGGGAATCTACATCAGAAGATAAAAAGACACTAATCAATTTAACTAACCGCTTGTTGAGTGAAGAAAATAGGTTTGAGAAAAAGAAAGAAGAAAAAATAGAAAATCAGCTGGCGTTTCAAGCTGTAAAAAAGGGGAATTTAAGCATAAAATGTTTCAAATGCAATAAACAAGGACATATCAAGAAGGACTGCAAAATGTGTTCAATATGTAAAAAGTATAACCATCAGGAAAAAGATTGCAAATATAAGGTAAAACAATGCTCAATATGTAAGAAAACAAATCACCTGGAAGAAAATTGTTTCTTTAATAAAAATAAAAATAATAAGCCAGATAAGTTATTTAAAAAACCAGATATGGCATTTTTTACTAAACCAGAAGAAGTATTAAAAAACAAGGAATTTATTGTGGATTCAGGCTGCACAGCTCATATGACAAATGATATAAAAATATTGACAAATCTTGAAAACAAAGTATCAACAGTGTTAACAGCTAATGACCAATCTGTTGAAGTACATGGTCAAGGAACAGTGAAGGGTAATAGTTGCTGTTTGAATAACACTTTATATGTTCCTGACATATCACAGAACTTGTTGTCAGTCAATGCAGTCACAAATAACCAAGGAACTGTTGTGTTTACTAAAAATAAAGTTGAAATCTACAAAGAGTCACAGTTAGTACTAACAGGAGAAAAAGAAAATGGTTTATATAAAATAAACATAGGAAAAAACAATACAGAAGAAAAGACCTTATTAATGAAAGAAAGTGGAACTGCCCTAGAATGGCATGCAAGATTGGGACATCCAGGAAAAACAACACTAGAAATTTTACCAAAAATGGTAGATGGAATAAAAATACAAGGCATAAAACAATTAGATAAATGTGAAATCTGTACACAAGCTAAGCAAACGAGACTACCATTTGACACAATAAGAGCTAGAGCCAAAAGACCATTGCAAATCATACATACTGATGTTTGTGGACCTTTTGAAAATAAAACATATGATGATTACAGTTATGTATTAACAGTTATGGATGACTACACCCATTTTACTAAAATCTACCTACTAAAATACAAAAGTGAAGTTAAATATAAACTAAGAAATTACATTGAAGAAACTGAAAGAGAAAGAAATGAAAAAGTATCAACCATAAGATGTGACAATGGAGGTGAATACACAAGCTATGATTTTAGACAATGGTGCATGGAAAAAGGAATAAAACTAGATTTGACAGTACCATACACTCCTCAATTAAATGGTAAGGCAGAAAGATTAAACCGAACATTACTAAATAAAACCAGAGCTTTACTATTTGATTCTGAATTAGGAAAAGAAATGTGGGGTGAGGCAATGTACTGTGCTACATACATAATAAATAGACTACCAAGTGAATCGTTGGAAAGCAAAACACCATATGAAATGTTTTACGGTAAAAGACCTAACATAGCTAACATACAGAAATTTGGTTCAAAAGTATATGCAAAACAACTAAATATAAACATAAAGAAACTAGATCCAAGAAGTAAGAAGTTAATAATGGTTGGATATACTAATAATGGATATAGACTATGGAATGAAAAAGATGGAAAAATTGAAATAGCAAGGGATATTGTCATATTTAATGATAATAACAAGAATAAAGGAAAAGAAGACGGTATTATGATAAGAAGACTGGTAACTACAGACATAATATCAGACAGTGATGTAGAAACAAGTATAGATGAACAAGAAAATGATGAAAACTATAATGAAATACAGGAGTTAGAAATGCAAAGTAGTGAAATAGAAGAAAATGTTTCAGCTTCAATAGAAGAAGAAATTGAAATGAATGAAAATACAGAAAGTAATTTAGAAGAAGAAGAAGTAGAAATTACTAGAACAAGAAGACAAAAGAAGAAACCAACTTACCTGCAAGATTATGTATTACTTACCTACAGTGAGGTCATGAAGTCTGCTGAAAAGAAAAATTGGGAGAAGGCCATAAAGTCGGAGAAGGATTCATTGGCAAGCAACAATACATGGGAAATAGTTGATTTAGAAAAAGCAAAGGGACATAAAATACTGACAAATAGATGGGTATTTTGTATAAAAGAAAATGGTACATACAAAGCAAGACTCGTAGCAAGAGTTTTTGAACAAAAAGACATTGACTATCAAGAAATTTATAGCCCTGTAGTAAGTCAATCAGCACTAAAATCATTATTAGCAATTGCTGCTTCAAAGGAGTATGAGATGATTACATTTGATGTAAAAACAGCATTTCTATATGGCGAGTTGACTGAAGACATATTTATGAATATTCCTGAAGGATATGAAAACCAGCGTAATAAAGTATGTCACTTGAAGAAAGCATTGTATGGACTAAAACAAGCTCCAATAACATGGAACAAGAAATTTACTGAAACTATGCTAAAACTTGGATTCAAGCCTACTAAACAAGATCAGTGTGTTTTTATAACAGAAGACAAAACAATAATAATTGCTATTTATGTGGATGATGGACTAGCTATAACTAAAGATAAAGAGAAATTGTTAACAATACTTAATCATCTGGAGAAGGAATTTAAAATAAAAGTTTATGAAAAACCCACAAATTATATAGGATTTGAAGTTATAAGAAGTGAAGAAGGAATTTTATTGCATCAGAAAACTTATACTGAAAGATTACTCAGAAAATTTAATATGTTCGATTCTAAACCAGCATTTACACCATGTATTACTGACAAGAAGATTGAATCTGTAATGGAAACATCTAAATTTCCTTACAGAGAATTAGTTGGAGGACTATTATACTTATCAACCAGATCAAGACCAGACATAAGTCAAGCTGTAAATGAAGCCAGTAAAAGGTTAGACAATCCATCTAAACAAGACATATTAGCTGTAAAAAAGATATTGAAGTACTTGAATGGGACGAGATCTACAGGAATAATGTACAATACTGGAGAAGATATTACAAAGTTACATGCATACTGTGATTCAGATTATGCAGGCTGTACTGAAACAAGACGGAGTACAACTGGATTTATAATAATGTTATCGGGAGGACCCATATCATGGTGCTCAAAGAGACAGCCTATAGTAAGCTTATCATCAACTGAAGCTGAATACATAGCAGCTGCAGATTGTGTGAAGGAATGTTTATATTTAAGATTATTGATAAGTGAGTTAACTGGAAAAATTATTAAAACAAATTTGAATATTGATAATCAAAGCGCAATTAAGTTAATACAAACAGGTTCATTTAGTAAAAGGTCAAAACATATTGATGTAAGATACTATTTTATTCATGAAAATTATAAGAAAGGTTATATTGATATAAAATATTGTCCTACTAATTTACAAATTGCTGATATGTTTACAAAACCTTTGTGCAAAGAGAAGTTTCAATTTCATTGTGAGAAAATTATAAAGGAAAATAAAAGTGATTAATGTAAAGTAAAAATTTATTAAAGTAAAATACATTTTTTTTGTTTGTAAAAGCTGTTTTAAATTGATGTGTGTATTTTTTTTATTTTTAATGAAAAAATTAAAAAATAGGAGAAGGTGTTAACATATTAATATTTTTAGTCTGTGGTAATTATGTGCTACTCTGTGGATATAATATAAAATGAAGATGGTGTACTGTAAAAATAATGGTGAACACTAATAAAAGGTATTATTAAAGTAAAACCAGTCTTTCTTCCTGTGTCCAAATTCCCATCAACAACAACAAGTTATGTACGTTTAGAAACACGTATTCAATCAATCACCATTTTGCTTGCAAGGAGTTTTCAACATTCTATAAAAATCCTTATACATTTATTTTACCCTGAAAAATACCCTAAATAATTTTCTACCCTAAAAAATACCCTAAACGCGTAAAAATACCCTAAGGTGTGGACACTGACTGCCATACAAAAAAAAAAAAACGTTTGCCACTCCAATTGTTGCTATAATCGCTGCAGCGAGAATTATAATTAAAAGTAGTAATATCAACCTTTGGTGAATCTAGAGATCAAACATGGATGACAGTTTCTTATCTATAAAATGTATTTTGAGCAATACCTACTGGCAAAAGTTAAAAAAAACACCAATAACACCATCAATCTCTGAGATCACCATTTTTTATTGTTTTATTTTCTGTCATAGAGAATTCGACAAGTGGTAGCATTTGGCCGCTTCATATTTATGACACGCTAACTGCCTGGTCTCCTCAAGGTTGCTCTATCTGCAACTAGCCATCTACTTATTTTATTTTGATGAACATGAATAATTTGATAAATTCAGATATTGTAGCATTTATTAGGTCGGCAATTTTCTACTTTTTCATTTAGTCGATAGTCACATGCAATCGACTTAACTTTAGTCGATACTTGACGAAAACTATAAATAAATAAATAAAACATTTATTTCAGTCTATAATGGCCCACTATACATATACCTTACTAACTAACATTTATAAAGTACAAAATAAAACTTTTGTTAATAAATATAGTGTATTCTTGTCCTTGTGCTGTCCTGTGGTACTTGTCCGCAGAAGTGAAGGAACACCACGTCTAGTTGTTGTAGTGTTATTGAGCTTGTCATTAGAAATGTCTCAGTACTGGTCTGGGTCCTCTGGTATTTGCTGAAAGGAACAGGCGCACCCCAGAGTTTTTGTTGCGTGAAAAAGTGTCCATACTGAGACGAGTGAGCTCCTAACCTTCATCCGCATGGTATGATAGATACGGTTTTCAGTATGAGTGTGTAAGTCAATACTACAGAAACATGACTATCTTTTGACACGTTCGGATCTTACTATTTAAATCTTTGATTTACCATACACGTATTGCGTAAATGGGCGTTACGGTTGAGGGAGGACTATGTTTATTTTTTATTAGGAATATTTATGAAATTAGTGAAATATGGTCGTACTAAACCCTATTATTATCTTCTATGCCTACACATCTGCCCACCCCTTTGGATAATACTATCGTAAGGTTTTGCAACTGTTATTTCCAAACAATTGTTTCGATGGAGGGCAAAATACTAACTGAAGACCACACACTGGTACGGTCTGCGTCGGCCAGTAGTACATCGAATGATTTCATAAAGTAATCGTGTAAAACTGCATAACAAACTTACAGCATACAATAAATTTTTATCAGGACGAACTTACTAAAAAACGAGGCATCCTTACCGCGTCAAACATATTTTAGTCGATATTTAGACTAAATTACGTTGCGGAGTTTTCGCAGCACTATTCTCCGAATCCCCGACGACCCGTCGTTTGTAGTCCGTGTCGAATGTAATGAAATAAAATAAAGCAAATTACGTATCTATACTATTGAAATTGGCTTTATGTTTGTGATACAACAGTTATAAAAGCAGATAGACAAATTGGATAACTGATTTGAAGGACAGCATCCCACCTGGGTCCAATTTTGCAGGTAAAAATGTATTTATGATTTATCTTTTGCGTAATTTTTACAAAGGTTCCGTCTACTTTCGAAACACTTTCGAGTGGTTTATCTATTAAATAGTGCATGATAATGAGAATAACTAGGGTCTATTATGAATCTAGGTACCATGAGGTGTAATTCCGTCTGTTTTAACATCCGTAGAAGCTGTTATTTCTCTCTCCATCCAACTTACGAGTGACGACAAGGATAGAGGATAGTTACCAATATTACTCGTTATCCCACGGGTCCAGTCGCACGTGGGTCATATTCTGTTGATCCTGGCGTTAATTACTTCCGCCTATTAGTTATGTGCTAGGTTTTCTTGATAAGACCAACAATAGCTTGAAAGTCCCGTATACAGAGGTAATCTAGCTAGTTGATACAAGTGGCGCCATCTGTATGGTAAACATAAAAGCAAAAACCGTGAAGGTTTTACGAAAATAGGTAGTCTGTCCATTTCCTTAATATTGTATGTTCTTTAAACAAATTATGGAGAAAGCCTTGCCTTTATGTTAAACTCTGTGTCTATGGTCATAATTGGCGATAACAACTTCTGTATAAATCAGAGGCAACATTTCCACATGTTGTTCTCAAATACATAGATAATTATATAGGTACCTACCTACTGGTTATGCTGTGTTTCTCAGCACCTAGTGTTGTATTACACTATTGATTTGATTTGAATACTGCTGAGTACTGAGGTACCTCTTTCTTATCTATTTTTAGAAGGATGCTCTGTTGACTTTGCTTGTTTTTTGTAATTTATGGCATACTATCTCTGCAACTGTTAATTCATTACTATTTCAATAGGACTTATGCTTTATATTTCTTTTAAAGAGTTTTTTAAACATTATGTTCTTTATAGGGGTTTATAAATAGAAAACAAGTACTTTGGAGATCCCCACAAATATTTTTTCCAATAAGACTGTTGCTCAACTTGGACTATTCCAAATTGATAATTTCTTCAGAAAATATGTTTTAATAATATCAAATAAATTCGTGACATTGCAGCTGTACATATTGATCATGATATCAAAAATGCTAGTGATAATAACTTAAACTATGACTGAACAATAAACCTACTTTCACTTAAGCTAACCACACACTACGTTACAAAAGCATTTATATAAGTAATAGAAAAATATCTTGCTTCTTTAGTAAAACAATTTCCAAAAATGTTAACTCACGCTGCACTTCATAGCGGCTGCAGCAATTTGCCTAATTCGTTTTTCGTTGTGTTTGTAATTGTCAGGAAAAGGTTTGTATGAAAGATTTTTTTTTTTAATCAATTGGGAAAGTCGGGGAAATTTGGATGCTTTTTTTTTATATGAAATTCACCCCGGACAACGCCAGGCACGATCAGCTAATTTATTATAAAAAGAATCATTTCAGTGTAACATATCATGATTTCTTATAGGGTTGGGTTCTGTTATGAGATCATAATTGGTAAATACCAATAACTCTTCTTTTAATTAAGATAAGGTTATTATTATATTATACAACCAGTGTTACCAAGGAGTATTGAGTTACAGTAACTGGATTATAGGTCAGATAGGCAGTCGATCCACGTAAAGTACTGGTATTCTGCTTCATCTAGTTGGACTGGAAGCGGACTAAAACATAATTAGGAAATAACTAGGCAGATTGGCTATTATCAACGGCAAGTTTGTCTTCCCATTCATTACTAAATAGAACTTGAAAGAATCTTCTTAAAACTCTCTTTTTTAATCAATAACTAGATGAAGAAATTGTGCACTTGTTCGGTGTAATTGATGAATTACATTCCTGTTTTAGGGTAAAATAGTAAATGTTAAATTGGAAAGGAATATGAACACTGTTATTTTTAACAGTGTAATTTCCTGTACTTTTTTCATTTAATTTTAATGAAAATGGGTAAACTGCACTTTTTCTTAAAAATTTTAATATATAGAAAATATTTATTAGTTCATAGAAGAATATCTGTATGTATTACAAGATGCTTATGAGCAGTAATGATTACTATAAAATATGGAGTTGTTAATTATATAATTATTGTGTTCTAGTCAACAAATTGTACCTACAAAAAGTTGCTTAAATATTTTATAAACCCACCACCTACAATGCAAAAAGGGAGTTTATACAATTGAGAGCTCGAACAAAGGATACACAGATACCATAGAATTCCATTACCTACAGGACACCACAGCATGCACATAATTATAACTAGGAGAAAAGAGCATTAAAACTACAAAAAAAAAAAGCAAGACAGCATTCATATTATTTAGATAAGGTTTTTGTATGTCAACGAATCTAATTTCTCCATGTAAATTTTTTCAGAAAGACATGTCATCAAAAACGAAAACCTCAAGAAAGGCTAAGAATCCAAGACCCAAAGCTCCCGAGCCAATAATAACGCGAACCAAATCTCGTCAACTAAGAGACAAAGAAGTGCAGAAAACCGAAAAACCGGAACTTACTAAACCAGAAATAAAATCGCCTAAAGTTAACAAAACCATAAAACGCCCGCAAGAGTCTTTACATAAAGTTCCTGCTAAGGAGTCAGATGTTGCAGTCATAGAACAAGTAGAGTATTATCCGAATACTTTAAAACGCGATGTTACCACTAAGAAAATTATGTTGAAACCTAAACACAATTTTAAAGTTATTGCCACTACAAATAAAAGGAAGCTGGCAACACCACAGAAAGGTAATTGTAGTCAGGATTAATTGCAACACTTGGATGTTGTAAAGATAGAATCATTGCTTATTATTTTTTAAATACACTTCAATAAGTTAAGGACAATATTTTGTTATTAAGAAGTTGATAACGAAAATCCTATACAAATAACTTTTAAACAGCCTAAATAACCATCTTACAGACATTAAATCACCGCCCTCCAAACACAGTTCACCGCAAAACGGTTCCAAATCACTAAAAAGGTCCAAGATTTCCAGTAGACCTTGCAGCAGTCCTGAACTAAGTATGCAAGACATGGTGAGGATGATGGAGGAAACCAGAAGTCTTAGCGATGAGGATTTCATGGAGATCCTGACCTGCCCCAGTCCTGTGTGGTGGGAGGATCCGCCTGATGGTGGATTTGATGAAGGTTATTATTTATTTATTTACTACTTGCTTTTGCCTGCGGCTTCGTCCGCGTGGAGGTCGGAAATTATCCCACGGGGACGTAGTATGGGGATAAAAGTAACCCACGTCCTAACCTAGGTCTTGGTCTACATGTGTGACAAATTTGTTCAAAATCTCTTCAGCCGTGAAGGAGTGAAAAAGTTCACAGACCGACCAATTACTTTCGTGTTAATATTACTAGCTGATTCGACTGACATTCTCCCGTCAATAATTCATACAAAAAAGAACGTTAAATTTTTACCAAATTAGAAATAAAAACGTTTTTTTTTAATAACTTAATTCGCACTATTGCGAACACTACAATACCGAATTGGTCCAGCCGTTTTCTAGTGATGAGAACTTCTAGATAGTATGGATTTATGTATACTCATGGATACAGGTAAATACGTCATATTAAAAAAAAGGCCTGTGCCGTAACTCAACGGCCGTCCTCATAGTAAGCGTTTTTGATACGAAACGTCAAAAACCGGTTGTAGTAATATGGTGTGGCTGCCACCACTGGCTTAGAAGACCAAAGATTTTTGGTTTATGATTGGACCACGAGGTTGAACTCCGCTAGCCCCCCTCAGTTCGTGCGTAGGACAATTGTTTAGCTCTACTGTTTCGGCCAGCGTTTAATAAGAACTTTATTAGTGATTGATGGTTCGAAATCACTTCGCACTGTCATTTAAAAGAGGCGCATAACTCACAAATGTATAAACTAGTAAGTACACCGCTGCATAACCGGTCGGGAAATGCAGGCGTGTTGTTATATTCTATAATAATATGTATCACTGTTGATGTTATAAATAATATAAATAAAAATGGACTTAGTATATAGGACATCATTAATTTAACGAAACCAATTATTATTTTCAGATTCAGTACATACAAAATCACCAGAGCCTCCACTTGAAAAGATCACTAAAGAAACTAAAAAGAGAAAGGTGACTGAAAACGAAAAATGTGGTAAATCGAACAATAATAGAAGTACAACAGAACACAATGCTGAGCAACCAAAAGTAATCGAGAACAAAAAAGACGTAAAATTCGTTCAGAAAAAACAGAAATTAGAGAACATACTTGGTAATATAAAGAATAAAACTATTCGACCTAGAAATTTAGAAAAAAAAGGTGGTAACAAGGATAACGAAACAAATAGAAAAGTTTCCGAAAGTGAAGGAGATTTTCCAGATTTGAGTTTCAATGAAGAAGAAATTCTGAAAAATCTTGAGAATATGGAGATTCCTATAGAACAATCTATAACTCTTACAGAATCGAATGACCCATCGAATAATAAAAGTGAAATAATTGACATTGAAATAAAAGAAGAAGCCATTGATATTCATGAAAACGAAATAGTTGCGCCAAAAAACGATAAAGCAGATAGGGAAATTTTAACAATAGAAATAAAACCGGAAATTAAAGAAGAATTCTCCATAATAAGTCCGGTCTTTGTTAATGACAGTATTCCTAATACAAGTTCTGAATTCAAAAGTGATGTTAGTTTATACGAAATTAATTCAAATTCGGATACAAAATCTGATGATATTGTTATTGTAGATAGTTGTACAAATTCTAGTTTGGGTAATAATAATTATATAAGTTCTATAACAGATTTAGATAATAGTTCTAACTCCTATACGGGAAAGAACGAAAGCCCAAAAGAAAGTTCTTTAAATGATGACGGTGCGATTATTTTAAACATGGTGAACAACAAAGTCAATCTTCCCAATAAAAAAACAAAAGATCTAAGCGAATTTATAACTGTGTACAAAATAACACCAGAGAAATATAAAATCGAAAATAATCCAGATAATGAATCAAAACCTGCTGAAAACACTAAAATGAGTAAATTAGATACTGTACGAGGAAAACTCAACGATTTCTTCAAACAATGCAAAAGCACTATGCGTATGAAAAAGGCCGACACGCTTATTCCCGTCGTTCTTGTGACAGATGTCAAAGAGATCATAGAGAACGAAAATGAAATTGGTGACACTAAAATCGATTTGGAAGACGATAAAAATCGACTAAAGAATTGCGATTACTGTATTGAAAAAACCGAAAATGGAGAGACGGGGTTTTCATGTGACAAATGTGAAATGGCGCAAATTTTGCCTTGTGGTTTGTGCAATTTTCTTGCCGATTCTAAAGAGGTCTCTAATAAACATGTCTCTTGTTGCAAAGATGTTGCTAGGATATCTTGGAGTCATAATTATGTGCTGAATCAGACTTAGAAATATTGTTATACAAAAATAAAATTGCAGAGTTTCTTCCTTGCTAAAGCAATACATCATATGAATTCAGATTAAAACTTATAATAATTATAAAATGTATGTACGCTTTCCTACGCAAGATTCAAAAGCGATTTTCTCCTGAAGTATTGGTAGAAATTTGTTGGTGTTGCGAACATAGTGTTTTCGGAACCATTTTGTTATGAAATAGGTCTTTTTCAGAATTGCAAACATGTTTTTCTTGCTTTGCAATTTTGCGTAAATGTAAAAACGGCACTACACTACTCGCGAAGTTGCTTCGACGAAGTACTGGTCGTAATTTGCCGTAGAAGTCTACGGGTAGCTTGAAGGCCTTGGACTCGGGCGTAAAAACCGACAACGATCGGAAGTCTCCCGAGGCGAGCCGAGGTTGCAGAAAGCGAACCGAAGTGCCCTTCTACACTCTCGTATTGATGGTCGTGACTGTAAATACCTACATAAAATCTATCACGGCCATTTTACCACTCTTAGAGTTGTGAATTTAACATGAAATTTTTTCAGCATGGTCTTGTATGTATTCGTATATAATTAACTTAATCAGCCTTTATACTTAATGTTGCTACTGCTGGGCATAGGACCTTTTTACTTATTTTAAAGTATTTGTATCGGTTCAATTGCCCGCTAAAATAAGAGACTTCATGGATTTAGAAAAAAAGAATACTTGAATGAAACATGCCTGCTTTTTAAAGGTTTTTTTTTTTTCGAGTAAACGTACGTAGGAAACGTGCCTATTTCTTTGAATATCAATTTAAAAGGTGCTTGCCCTTCACTGATATTTTTTCTCCACCTTGTTTACAGGGTGGCGATTAAGTCAGCTGCATCCGCCAAAAGTGTCGGTCTACCCGTCATACTTAAATAAACTTTCGCTATGACACTCATACGAGTCGTTTAAAAACATCGTTTGAGACTAACTAAATGAAAAATAAAATAAAGACCGTCATACGAGTCGTTAAAAAACATCGTTTGAGAGTAACTAAATGAAAAATTAAATAAAGACCGTCATACGAGTCGTTAAAAACATCGTTTGAGAGTAACTAAATGAAAAATAAAATAAAGACCGTCATACGAGTCGTTAAAAAACATCGTTTGAGAGTAACTAAATTTAAAATAAAATAAAGACCGTCATACGAGTCGTTAAAAAACAACGTTTGAGAGTAACTAAATGAAAAATAAAACAAGCAAAAAGAGTGTAAGAATCGTAGCAGCTGGCGTTCTATAGTTTCTGCCTACCCCCCCATGGGAAGAAGGCGTAAGTTAATGTATGTAAAAAAACACCGTACTCGTGATAGGAGAGAAACTTAACAAAAAAAGGGATTTAGTGTGAGAGACAGAGAGAGTTATATCTTTCTTCTCTCTCATGTAACGAAATGTCCCTAAAAGTGACGCGTCCTTGAAATTTCAATCTCAATTCTCGTCCAATGGGGAAGGCAACTGTCAAAATGGCGCTGTCGTAGCTAGTTCCCAACACAAGCTAAAAATACAAGGCGTGATGTGGTTTTATTTTATTTTAGCGAAAGTTGACTCGTTGTTGTGTTCCTAGATACTCCGAAATTGGAGTCCGAATTTCTCGTAAGCCCCTAAAATTAGAAGATTGTGCTCTAAAGCTATTCGTACAGATTTTTTTGAGTTCGAATTTATGTCGTGAACATTTTGAAGAATGTGATTACGAGGAAATATTCAAGGTTTAAAATTCTGACACTTTCCATGTCAAGTACTTGATTTAAAATACGGAAATCACCGAAAATAACGAAATAGTGAAATAAAATCAAACTCATGAATGAACATAAAATGAAATGAATGAACGAAATGTCAAAAATTTTGTAGGCCGTATGGACCTAGCTATGGTCACGCCATCTACAATTAGCTTTGCCCGACCTTCCCCATTCTCTAATCGTCGATTTAATATAGCAAAAGTGTCGTTCAACTTCGTTCCAATAACTAGTTTTGTATAGGAATTTGATTTGTTTTTTACGAATCGGATTTGAGTTTCAAAACGAAGTTGTTTTGTATGACGGGTAGAGTCACCCTCTAGTCGGAGGCAGATGGCTAAATCGCCACCCTGCACGCGTTGCATAGTGGGTTTCGTCGACGGATGAATAGACAAACTGACATAGAATAGACATAATGACAGATTTATTTATTCATCAGTCTTTTTCTCTATTCTTCCGTCGACAAACTTCGTTTCTATGGGGGCCATGCTCGCGTGCTGTATTCCGTAAGGCTGACAAATGTATTGTAAGATAGTTGTTTCAAAATGTTTGGATAAGAACTCTATATCATGTATCTAGAGCTATTAAATGTGTAAAATAATTAAAATAAAGATGCCGTTTTTTTTGCGGGAAGTAAATACCTACCTTTAGGATTTTTATATCACAAAGCGTGAAAAGAGAAGACGAGTAGCGTCAGCACATAAAACATATATAGGTATGAGGATCAGGGTGTAAAGTTCACTCATACTCTTTAGAAAAGGGAGGATCCTCCGACCAGATGGATGTCGTATCTGGTGGGCAACTGCACGACGATTGATGTCGGGATGTTGTATAGGGTGTCCGGGGCACCTTTTATACAACATTTATTCATAGTAATAGTAAATTGTAAATATATTTAGCTTACGGATGAAAGTTATGCCATCTTTTTTTAGCTGGATGATCTATACGATTTCCCACACCAATTAACTGAAAAGGAGCTCATAATTATTTTTAGATTATGCAGAAAATGTTTAAATAAGGTATCAAAATAACCGTGTGTGCAGAGATCCAATATCTGATCAATACTGAAACGGCCACTCACATTGTCATCAATTATAAGTGCACTTTCATTTGTTTCGTGAGTCTGAGTCGCCCGTATGAGCAGTCAAGAGGCTTTATAATCATTGGACTTAACCTATCACCCGATTCCGGCTTGACGTTGGCTTGCGGGACGCCTAGTTTAAGCTAGTTGCGCGGTAAACCTTGTTTGTGCGATGCAGGAATTTGCGTGACGTCAGTGTGATGCGTAGTTCGTATGTGGCGGTGTAAATGGCGCCACAAACACACACGCACACATTCACAGCGTGTTTGTACGCTTGGAAAATACAAGTAAAGCTCGCTTCGCTTCTTGAGATAAAAATATTATTCCAACATACCTATTCTAGCAGTAGCAGAGCTGTGTGAAAGAGCTCGTCTGGGAAGTACTACCATCACACATGCTTCTATCACGAAGCGTTGCTGTGTCCTGGTTTGAAGGGTGCGGGTGCCGGTGTAGTTACGGCACGTGAAATATTCCAGCTTTGTCTCTGGGATGGCAACGCATCTGGCACCGGTTACCGAACACAGAAAAAGAAGCCCCATTAAAAAAAAACATTTTGGGCGTGTAACTTTTGTGGTTGGTCTAGTGAATGTTGATAACTGGGCTCGTTTGTTTATTTTAACAAACTTTCAAGCACAATCTTAATCCTTTTGAACATTGCCCATTGCTACTTATTTTCGACAAAATTATATGCTCAACAACGGGAATAACGCAATGAATGTTGTTGAACTGTCAAAATAGCCATTGGTTAAATTTTACTCTAAGGTGGTAGCAGTATTCTCGGCAAAGGGAGGAATCGGCAGCGGTGCGGGGAGCGGCGCGTTCAAATTGTTCAAATGCATAGTTTTTATGGTACAGCTCTCGATCGAGTGGGTGGACGGAGGGGAGCGCCGCTCTATATTACTGATTACTGTGCTCTGTGCTCTCTCGAGCGGTGCCCACAGAGCACATTGAATTTAAGGATTTTAAGGTTCAAAACGAACGTGAATAAATTTATTTCAGCAATTTTCGCCGCCGCACTATGGGACCAAACGGTTCGTTCCATTCCAATTTGTAACTTTTTTGTTACTTGACATTTTGAATTGAAATTTTGTGTACGTATTTCTGAATACTTTTGCTATTGGATTATTAAAACACTGCTACTTTAAAGATTACTTTTATTAAGTACAAAAAATACAAATATAAAATGTTGAAAATTTTCATACAAAGATTAAATTATTTTATGAAAATTAATTAGTTGCTTACATGAAGTTAAATTAAAATTATTAATAAGTTAATAACTACGTTATTACATAATTTAAAACTTACAAAAAACATACCATTCGTGAAAAATAAACACATTATTCTATTCATCACTTGTCAACAATAAAAGCTCTTTATCGTCAGGTGGTTCTTTTGGTATCACAATACTTGTTCTATTTCAGCTAGATATGTATGGATCAGAAGTATACAACAGGATGAAGAACATTTTCCATTGTGGCTGATGTGGAACACTTTCGAGCGTGGTTTAACCTATATTTCTTATAGTCGTTATTACGAGCTTCGACAAAACTGCAAAATGCTCGATTATATTGTCACCATGTATAAGAATATTATGGACTGAAGATGGCGTATAGTACCACTTATATTTACTCACATATAACTGTGCAGTCCCCAGCGTATATTCACCAGACTTTACATAAGTACTACAGTTAAGAAATCTAAAAATGTCATTAACTCGACGCCAATCGGCAGCAATCGGTAACAAAGAAATCTCACTAGAAAATTGAAAAAGACGGAAAATTTCCTTAAGACACTAAAAAATTAAATAAATAAAAATATTTGTCATAAAAACATAACGCAGTTATAAACAACAGATCTTGAGCAATCCTAAAACGAATAATACCTAAATTATACTAGCTGACCCGGCGAACTTTGTGCCGCCTTAGAAGCAATAAATGAGCAGATTTTGTAATAAGTATTATTTTTATTAGGATAATAAATGTATAGAAAAAAATCAAGTATTTAATGATTCTTTATTGGCCATGTATCTTGATGCATGGGTTGCACTCTTCAGTGAAGCACCTTGTGATAGACAATATTTTTCGTTTTATTATCAGGCGCAAGAACAAATAACGCAGATGGTCTTCCGATCCATGAACATGTCACATATAATTGACCATGAGAAAACATAGATTTTCTAGATTCAGACCACTTTAAAGGATTGGCCTTGTGATTTAATGGTCATGGCGAATCAAGACGGATCGGAAATTGAAGCCGTTTGATCTCAACCGCGTTCCGTTGCATAGTTTTTTTTGTTTTATGTTTCAAATCATGATTACAACGGAGCCAACCTTTAGCCGTAAATTGTGCGGCGTTAAGCCAGGCACATCCGAGGAGTTTCAAAAATCAATTGAATAGTTGGTGACTTCATCTTCATTTGTTACACAGATTTGAATGAATGCAGTGTACTATAGTAGTGATCTCATTCTGAATTATTTAGTTTTATGTCATCTACATGATTATTCTTAGCCGCCAAAATGCTCGCTCACTCAACCATCCATTATTTTTTTGGTTCAGTAATGATGTTTGGGAATACTTTGTTGATGAGTTCTTTCGATGAGACAAAGTTACAGAATTTCGGAGGAAATGAAATCAATCCGTTCGATTCGTCGACCGGTACTCGACCATTACCGATAGTCAGCAATTGCTCAGAGAAATATTCAGCAGATGTATCGTTCAGCTGTGCAACTCTCACATTTGTTGTCAGCTGAAGTTTCTTCACATAGCGCCATAGATTCGATGATTTGAAGCAAGCGTTTATTTTGTAGATCTTGCAATGTTCGGTTAAGTGCTTCCAATGCACGTTTATGCGCCATTTTGCATTCGTCCCAGATGATGATTTTCGATGCTGATAAAACTTTGGCCATTGCGGAGTGCTATGCAATATTACATGTTGGTTCTTCAATAGTTTGAAGATTTAACGGTAATTTTAATGCTGAATGAGCCGTACGGCATCCTTCTAATAATGTGGCAACCGCAATGGTGGATCTCGCACGAACAGTTTAGCCACTGTTTAACTACTGACATGAGAAATGTCTTACCAGTTCCACCAGGAAATATGAACCACCATTTGCATCATCAATTGCCTTCATTCATATTAAAGTTCCTTTTGTTGGGATTCAACAGGGGTGATCATATTCACGTTCCCGTTCCAAGTCTTGATTAAATGCGTCATTCATTTCACGATTTGGCACTGGCATTCCTAACCTGACTAATAAACTACCGCACATGAGGTAACACATGTCTTCGATCAAGAGCAAAGCCCGATTATGTATTTCTCTAAATCGTTTTTTTTTAACTGACACGAATTTGCTGTAAAATTTCATCTGACAAATTATCCTTATGTATGTGTCACAGATTAGATGGGTTTGATGGAAAGCATGTCGTAATGATGATAGCAAATAATGTGCATACCTGACTTGGAGATCAGAGATAATTGCTTCAACGATTGTCGTATCCCAATGGGTATTGATTTCTAGTAAATTGAGTTCTTCACATGCAGCACGATATGTTGGGAGCCCGTAGTGACTCAAAAGACGTTGGCCCACGCACATTTACCAGCAACAACCGCAAATAGAAGCGTTCATCATTCTTTGGATGAACTGTATACATACGACCAAGAGCATCAGTAGAACGCACATCTGAATAACCAGGAACCGCCCAAGTTTTGCTCATGAATAAATATTATAACAGTTGCTAAACAACACCGTTCCGCTCCCTGCGCCGTAACCGCCGCTGAGAATGCGGCCCTAGTGTGTTACGCAATTACCCTGCGGTTGGACTGAACAAGATAACACGTCTTTATTTGCTGAGCCAACAGGAATATCTCAGTAGTACCCCAGAGTCAGGTTAAAAAACGCAATTGACTCGGCCCCTATTACATGGGACCTAAACATAACCTAAAAAAAATTGGCTATACCTACAATACGCCTCTGAATAGGATAGACTAGAAATCATTTCCAATAAAATAACCCGGCCAAGTGCGTGTCGGACAATGTAGTTAAAACATGTCCTATTACGTCGATTTACATCACGATCAATTCTCCAACTGCAAATGTAAGTTTGTAATCGCAAGAATAAAGAAGAAAAATGTGATAACTACACTACTAGGTACAACTTTTTTATTATTGTATCTGTCAAGCAAAGGGTACCCTTTGCTTGACAGACTGACAGACGGACGGCCGGACAACGAAGTGATCCTATGAGGATTCCTTTTTTTCCTTTTGAGGTACTGACCCTAAAAAAAACTGCCTCCTAACAGGAACACAGGAAAACAGGCAAGATGCTTTAACATAACGTTTATTTCAGTATTAAAAGCGTCATTTCTTCGAATTGCTCATAAAACGAAGCTGGCATTGTCTGCTATACAGCAGGTTCAACGTGTCGACGTCTCCGGGACTCAGGTCTGTCCTGTGACCCATTGAGAGTGTCCTCTGCCAGAGACGATCCTGAAATATATAATTGCAGCATCATCTAACAATCAATTTGTAGACGTCAAAAGCTTTAGACCATAGATGCTATTTTTAGTTTTGTCCCACTGATCGGCAAAGGTTTTCTCCATAGACTTCCACATCTCAACCCCGCTGCCTTTTCTAGCTCATCCGCTAAGAATGAATCCAAATCGTCACGCCAGGCGCTTACTAGAAATGCGCCCCCAAGCACCTACCTACGGCTTAATGAGTTAACCATAGTAATGGCCCACACAATTCAATTCAAAATACCAAAAAAATGGCGCCAGAAGATATCATCCATATAGCCCTTTTCAGCGGAGGAATATCCACGATCCAAGAATATCTATTACTAGTTTCTGCCCGCGACTTCGTCCGCGAGAAATTTCTAGTTCCCCGACCCACCCCCTCGCAGAGCATCGCATGCCCGCGCTGTCACTTCGTTTTCCCTAACCGCCCTTTTTGCGCGGCTTAAGGCTTTCAAATACAAAAAGCATTTTTAAAATCAGACTTGGAGTTCCAGAGATAAGCGCGTATAAACAAAAAAAAAATAATGCCAGCTTTATTATTCGTTGATATTCACCCCGATCCCCACTTCCAAAAATAATTCCAAGGTTTTTTTTTTTAATTTTTGTTTACTTTACGTACTTCATGCCATTGTACCAAAGTAAAAGTCACTGGCAAGCACAGTCAAAATCACTGTGATTTTTATTGCTATTGCTGCTGCCAATATCATGACTGTCAAATGCACAATGATCTTCATCATCGTTACAATGGCCGCATTCCGAATTGAGCTGTAATCGATTAGAGCGCGCTTACACCCGTTCCGAGTTAGCTTGAGAGCGAAAACAATGTCCCGTCATGACATGCGCCATCTTGCGATAACGCCGACCATGCCTTAAAGTAACATCACTGTGAGCGAATTGTTGACAGCTCTCATCTGTCGTAATCGTGATAACTAAATCGGAACGCAAATTTTCGATGTGAGCGCTGTCAGCGATTATGGTCTAACTCGGAATGCGGCCAATATTGTTGCTGTTGGGTTGCTACTGTCAGAGGTACATTATCTGTGAATGGAATGTACAGTGCTACGGATAATTTGGCGCCTGAATGACATTGACAGGGGAAGAAAACAAGATGGCGACGTTAGTTCCAATTTTAGCCACGCGCCAAAACAACACATTTTCGCCCTCACCTGTATCGGCTCCACAGTCTGCTCGCCAAGCGAACAGTCCGAACACATGTAGTTAGCAGGTGCGTGCGTGACGCTGTCGAAGTCATACGCGGCCCCTTCGCCCTCCGAGTTCTTGAGCCAGGCCTCTTGGGGAGTGCGTTCTAGGTAGTGTTCCTTCACTATAGGTCAGGAAAACACTGGACAATTTAGGTTACATGGAATAATAATAATCATTTTATTAGGGATGATGACTAATATTAAAAATGTTCGTAAAAATATGTATTTCAAAGAAGGCATAGTAAAATTGATATTATCGCAAAAATCTGTACAATCGATGTAAATGTGAAGAGGCTTCAAAGTTTTTGTTGTGTGAATAATGCTGTCTTCGTCTAACAGTTGTTTTCAAACGTTTTCAACTTGGCAATTTATTCAGCTTTTTTATACTGTTTGCACTATTTGAAAACAAATATTTATGCGAGATAAAAATAGTAAAAATTGTCATCATCCCTATTCAAGAATCCTTTGCAGTTAAGAAGCTTGAAGGCTCCTTCAAACAGGCGCGATAAGCGATGCAAATCGAACGCGACTCACAGGAAACATACGTCGCGCGACACGCTCTACCTTTGTCTCGTTTTTGTAACTAGAACATTGACTTTGTCGAAATGAAATTCGAAATTCAAAACCAGCTTGTTTTACCTGAGTCTTAAGACAAACATTGTTTTCTCTCTCTGAAATTATACAGGGAGTCCTACTACTGCCTAGCAATTATTGGGCTTTGTCGTTATTATCCTGAAGCCGCCTTGTATCAAACAAATCAAGTTGCAATGCGCAACATCTTTTTTTACGAATTTTTTTTAAAAGGATCAAATTACTTTTGTTCAACTTTGTGTCCCAATGAATACGTGGACGTGTCATTACTGAGATCTGTTAAAAAGACAAGAAAAAATAAATATATTGCCAGTATGGTTGGTCCATAGTTGCAAATATTGCAGCATTCTTCAGTAAAAGTCGGTCTGTATTGATCCCCCGACCGCGGACCCGCCAGACCTCGGGCCTCGAGTCCCTCGGACTCACAAGTGAGTCACAAACAATATTGGTTTTTAATAAATGGTGTCTATAAGTGGCGGTTGACATCGTGAGGAAACCGGCATGTCCTAGAAATTCGAAGAAATCTGACCATCCTTCAACCTGCACTGGGCCCGAGTGATCGATTATGGCTCGCTCCCTCTCACGGAGAAGAGGCCTGTGTCCCAGTAGTGAGAACGTTATAGGTTGATTATGCGGGGTTTTGACAGTTTATTAAATAATTACATAGAATAAACAAACTCACTCTTAGCAACTTTGTCCCACTTAACATGCACGTAGTTATCCCTATCATAACGGTTTGACATCATGGGTATACCCAGGATCCTCATCAGCAGGTTGAGGGTGTGTGCTTTGTGTCCCGGAGCCCCGTTTATCATTGCGGAAATGAGGACACTCTGTGAATTAAAAAAAAATGTGATATAATATTTGGATGGTTAACAAAAAGAAGGCCCTGATGGATGGTTGGATGGCCACCGCAGCCCTACCAAAGTCCACAGTCTTTCCCTAGCTACGCCACATCACCTGCGGGGTAATTGCGACCACACTAAGGCTGATCTCCCACTACAACAAACCACGTGACGGGGCGCGGGAAACGGAGCCAAATTCCCCGCAAGGTAACGCGTTCTCTCGTACCGAGCGTGATTTTTACGCGTTTTTGCGCACGTACTACAAATTTCTGCAAACGCACTACAAAATGGCATCCACACGTTCGATTTCTGCGAGGTAATTGCGTAAAACATTATCAGTGGCAATGGCTTTCATTATGACAGTTCAACAACATTAATTTAGTTATTTACGTTGTTGAGCGTTGAGCAGACAAGTTGTTCGAACATATGTAGCAATGGATTAGCAATATCCTTCAAAATATTGTGGTTGAAAGTGTATTAAGCAAGGTGCAATGCGCCTTCCGCATCCAGTTTGGCAAAAAGCCGCTGGGACCCGTCTCTTTTAAAGTCGCCGGTCCATTTAGCTAGAGGGCGTCCAACGCTACGCTTCCCCATAGGTAAGCGGTCTCCTTTAAAGAACTTGTCTGCCCCAACGGCAAAATGTCCTTCGACAGACATGGCCGGCCCACTGTCACTTCAGCTTAGCATCCGCCGCCCATGTCCCTTACACAGAGAAAACAGATTAAAACATGACTATAATTTATATTTGTACCTGGTTCCCCTCCATGAACCCGAGGTGCGGTACCTCGTCGCCTTCCAGGCCGAACCACAGAAGGTTCTTTGGCTGCAGCGGGTTATCTTCAGTGATGTGCTGGAAGACTACGCAGCTTGACTGCTCTATGGTTGTCATAGCGAGTTGGAGCGTCGGGAAGTCCGGTTTGGTCACTATTTAAGTCGCGGTCAAAAACGTTGTTTACAAAAATGCGATATGATATTCTAACGAGTAATTGTATAATACAGTTATAGTGACAATTGATACCAATGGGTTTCATTTGACAGTTACCCACGTTCATTGCGTCATTTTCGTTGTTGAGCAGAGCAAACAATTTTTGCAAACCTATGAAGAAATGGTTATGGAGCACACCCACACACTCACCTAACTGTATTTCGATTCTGTAAAAATGTCACCGTGAAAATTTAGGTGAAGTGAGCGTGAGCTGTCAGTGACTTCCCACCCTGATCTGCCTAACCCTATAACGCGAAATACTATTATAAATTTTAGCCTATTTAGATCGAAAGCGAATATGTCAAACTTTAAAAAAAAAGAGTAGAATTTGCCAGCGTGGATGTCGGAAATTATCCCAAGGGAACTTACTACCGTGATAAAAAAGTATCCTTTGTCCTAATCCAAGTAATAGTTATGGTCATGGAACATTATTTATAGTATTGTGTGTGTGTTGTGTAGCATGGATTCAACGGAATTTATCCCAATTTATTTGGGGACGACGCAACCTGTACTTTTTATAGTTATGAGGAACAGGGTGTACCTAAAGTACACTCATACTTAATGGAAAAGGGAGGATTAAGCTCTCCATATTATATCTATAATAATAGTATAGTAATTCCCGCTTGATGATGCCGTTAAATCGCACACCGCCGGCGCTGCAGCTACAAACATCTAAGACAGCGGTGTCACCAGTGACGACAACTTTGCCCGCAAGTTTCGAGCAGGCGCTTTCCACTCCACTTAGCGCATCTGAGCCCACTTTAAATACAAGGCCGGACTCACCTATTGATGACAACTCACCAAACATTACATTCCGTAATGCTAAGCGCAGGCGATTGGAAAAAAGTGGAGAAAGCAAGTTATGCACTTTTATGTCGGAAATGTTTCAAGATTTTAAGGCCCACCAAGATGAAAAATATTAAAAGTTGTTTTCCCTAGTAAATAGCATTCATGACTCTTTTGATCACCTCTCTGCTCAGCACGACAACCTTAAATCTCAAATTGAGTTGTTGGAAACGGAGCGTAAGGAAAATCTCTCATACATATGTGATCTCGAAAACAAGCTGGACAAAATGGAGCAGAGCTCGAGGTCTACCTGTTTAGAGATTCGAAATATACCATGCACCAAAGAGGAATCAAAGTACTCTCTGTTAAAAACCGTCATTGATACTGGTAGCTTACTAAACCATGTATGTATGTGCATGGTATATTTCGAATCTCTAAACAGGTGGACCAAGGGATGTGAAGGACGTATTCCGCATAAAAACAAAAGACCCCGCCAATAAACCAATTATTGTCGATTTTACCACCGTAATCCATAAGGAAGAATTCCTAGTAAAGTTTAGGAACCACAACAAAAACAGCTTCAAACTTACAACGGAACACCTCAAAATTACTGGCCCTGCAAAACAAATTTATATATCTGAAAACTTACCGGCTAAGAATAAAAGGCTGTTCTTTCTGGCTAGAGACGCCGCAAAAACGAACGAGTTTCAGTTCTGTTGGGTCTCAATTTAAAACTGTAGTAAACAAAAGATTACACATCTATCCATTAACCAAGAGCAAATGCAAGACGAAACTTAGCTCCTGGTTAAAAGCACAAAATTATGATGAAACGGAGAAACTCGTGGAAGTGTAACATACATGAGTATGTTACACTTCCACGAGTTTCTCCGTTCCCTCATTCCCTCATTGCCCTCAACAAAACCACACACTACCAACATGCCACAAACGCCGCAAACACCACTCGCACACACCATTACCACTCACCCACACACCCGCACATCCTACACTCACCACATTAACTGAACGTCTAAATACATCCCTTATTCATAATACGTCCTGTACTGTTCATTTTTATCTTTGTTTGATTTTTTACTCTTATTTCCTTTTAATTAGTTAAAACTGATTACCTTTACTATTAAGCACTTTTTGCATGGAACATCATTCCATTCCGTATCTGGAGAAGGGCGTTGTTAGCTGCGCTACAGTTTATACTTTTGCAGCTTTCATAGTTTTCATTTTTTTTTGTACTGTGTGTGTTTTTGTTCCGAAACAAACTTTTTATTTTTTTATTTATATTATTTATAAAAGGGAGGATCCTCCGACCGGGCGGGAGTCGTGACTGGTGGGCAAATGCTCGACAATTATACTATTGGAAATCGCGTGGCGATCGGTCCCGGGGCTTCGCCACCCGGCAGCGGAGTCAGGTTTTGGGGTTGTAAATACATCCCCTTCGTCATGTTTGCGACATTGGCCGCCGAAATCAGCAAAAAGAAATCAATCTACTTTTCAGTGACAGGTGCACTTTCAGACTTTCTATTACTATACCTACGTAATGCAATAGATAGGTACTCACATAACCGACTATCAAATCCATACATAACAATGCCAAGCGGCCACAATTTATTATTATAAAACCGTTCATTGTCGGCAGTCAGCTCCATAGTTCCTCCATACGACCGTCTCGCGTCGATCGGCTTCTGAACCAAGTCGCCACACTCCTCGAGATATTGAGCGTTGATAAAGTTACGGTCTTGTGCTGAGAGGAGTGTTTCGCTGTTTGCGTCTTCTTTCTGAAGGGGGAAAGGGGAAGTTAAATTGCGATACGACGTGATAGCGGCAATATCTTATAAACTAGCTTCTGCTCGCTTACGTCATCGTCATACGCGTGAACTTTCATGTTCCCATAACCACCCTGTCGCATCGCGTCACCTGCCCGCGCTATCACGTGAAAATTGCATATTTAGTGTCATGTTGTACAACATAATGTTCTATTATTGTATACATTCAAGTTTTTGTTCTAACTGAACAGACAGCTGTGCTGCTGGGGAGTTTGTTGCGCCACTTCTTCTTCCCAGCTAAAGCACTAGGAATTAGTAAAGGGCTGGCGTTTTGGGGGACTGTCTTATGTAATTTTGACGTTCGAAAAGTGCTGGTTCTCAGCCTAATTTGATTATATGAATTTTGATTTTGATTTGATTTGAAAAATATTGTTACAAATCCGACGGGTAGTTCCAGTCCAGAGATTACCCCCTACAAACAAATTTAACCTCTCTATGAAGATATAGATGACGGTAAAACGAAGGAAACAGATTTTCTACACTCATAATTTCAAGTACTTAAAGTAGGTAATTAATCCAACTCTGATCTGTATTTTTGTTGTTGAAAAGTTCCCTAAAGTTTGGCGAATTAAAGGAAATAACTATTCAACTTGAGTTGGGACACAAAAGACAGTTTACTATGCAGCTATAGCACAAGCAACGTCATACTCGGCCTAGACTAGTAAATACAAAGAGTGTTCTCTTTTTATTTTTACGAAGTTAAAGGTATAGTAACTACGAAACCAAAATGGCTTAAAGAACGAAAGATAGCAGCACGCGTAGCATCACCCAATCCACATAGAAAAGATTTTTGTCAATATTAAGAAAATAAAAAGTTACAGATGAATAGAAGAAATCTGTCATTTTGTCCATTGTATCTGTCATTTTGTTTATTCTTCTGTCAACAAAACCCCATCATGCTTGTGCGCAGTTAAGTATAGGTAAGCTCATAGAGAAATATGAATCCCAAATGTACAAAACTAGGATAAGGCCAGAAGATAATTTAGAATATTCCAGTCAATTTATGATTACCTTTTCTTGAAACGTTCTTAATAAATCGTTACTGTTCGGTTTGCCTGTAAACAAAGCAAACAACAAAATTAAACTAATGAATTTCGTAAGCAGGGTGCTATAGTTTATGTTGTACAGCTCGACAAAAACGAATCTGAAAAGAGTCGGACAGTTAATCAAAAAAACATTGTTACAAAAATCGCTATTAACGTATCTAATTCTCAAAGATGATAATAGAAAACACTATTGGAAGGAAGCAGTGCAAAACAAAAATTTGTGCCAGCACACTAATTATTCTGCTTTTTTGGCTGATAGTAGATGGTAGCCACTTTTTTTTTACATAACTTTTCTTTCAATGGGCCACTCTCAAAGTTACGGTTTTTAAAAGGATAATTTTATTTTCTGTTCATACTAAATAATTACAGAAACGCAATAGCGGGAACACTCAACAGTGCTGCCACCTAACGAGTGAGCTTTTAACTTGCATTTGTTTTCATTAATGTCAAGGTCCCTTTGTTGTCAAAGATTGGATTCCACTTTAGTCCTAGTTTAAAGACACCTGCAAAATTTACGCCCTCATTTTTTCATACCCAGTCCCAAAACCTACAGTTTGTCAAAATAGATTTGTCAAACTGTAGGTACTTAGATAATATGCTGCAGGACCCGTCTGTTGTCCGCAGGCCAATGAAATAACTGTCGTAGTGTGATGGCGAAATGAGTTTAGCAGGTTCTCTTCTAGCTAGTGTTGCCCTTCTATTTTAGCAGCCCCTCCCCTTTAGCCTGCTGGTTTTAATGTTAGACTTATTTTCATAGGCTCTCTCCTGACTCGGCTTAAGCGAAATTCAAACGTTCTTACGTTTTTGGAACTAAGTTATTTAACGCGGCTTGCGGTAGGAGTAACAGTTTACTCCTACCGCAAGCCGCGTTAAATATCTGGATCGAATCGTCACGTAACGAAAAACCGTGATGCCCCCTCTATGCGACTTTTTCGCTCAACACACACAGAGATAGATAGTTTTCGTGGTTTTAGTGGGTGCTAAATTCGATAGTGGTGCCAATTCTCTTGTACACTGAACTAAACTAACTAAACTATCACTAAAAATCCTTACTTTTTACTATGAGAATCTTGAAGCTATTCTGCGAAAAAAATCTCTAAATTTAAAAATAATTTTGACACAACTATAATCGAATTTGAAAATCGCGGGTCCACGATTTCGTTTTCTTTTGGTTTCGCAACGTCTTTGATAAAGCCGGAGGCAGCCTGGGGCAGCGTCGACGTGTTTTTGGAATTTTTTACTTTTTGTATGGAAATATAAAATTAAAATATCTACTAGTAGAGTTTTAGAGGTTTCGGGGATTCAAAGGGGGGTCGAAATTTTCATTATTTTTGTGATAGGACACACCGTTTTCGAGATATGAGCAAAAAAATAAAACAAGATTAACTACTTAGGTACTGTTTTTACACGTCTGAAGTCGAGGTGCTGGTGTGAATTTTAGTTCACGCCAACTAATTTCAGTGCCATCATATTGCTGTCAAACTATTAGTTAAGTTGTGTCACTTTAGACCATTTCAGAATGGAAAATCGTCATTTGACAGGATTAAAACAAATTTTTGTGATTTTTAGTCTAGTTTAGAGGCATTTGTGACAAGAGAATCGGCACCAGTGTAGTCAAAATAAAGTCCATGAGGCGACTAGCACATTTTGTACTATGGCGCTACCATTTACCGGGTAATGACTTGAATGTGCGCTGGCGGCTGATAGTATGTCATTCTCACTCAAATGTCTCACTGACGGTTGCGCGTGTATTCGAACATTTAGCTCTCTTCAAAATGGTTGAGCTGAATGGTGCTGATCCATGGCGTCATGGTCGTGAACGGGCGCCGTCAGTTGGGACTGGTTATCTCTTAGCTGTCACGGGTTATTTTTTATGATTTTTTTTGGATTGTTTTTATTAATTTTTTGCTGCACTCTGGACGCTTTTAACGTGTACCTTACATCGTTAAAGATGCAACTAATATATGTATTTGTAAGAACAATATTATTTAAAAGAGTGTCCAGGGAACTCCCTGGACACTCTTTTAAATAATATTGTAGAAGAAAGGGCAAGAAACTTCTTGCCTTTTCTTCTCCGACTAATGGAAAACTAGCTTCATATTTCTGACTGACCGACTCCTTGACAATTCAAAAGTGCCTGTAATTGGTTTAATTGAAATAAATAATTTGAGTTTGACTGCGAGAATTAAAAAAAATCTCCAACGGTGTTGTTTTCATAGTCGTCGAGGGTGAGCATTCGCTATGGTCAAAATGTAAATCCAAGATGGCGGCTGCGAAAATACTCAATTCGTCACGGGTTTCATTTTGCGAGTATCGCCGGAACTTCATTCCGGACAGCACCGCAAACTTTTTTTTTTAAATTACAATAATTTCAAAGTTTACCTTAGCGCGCACGTAACCACAGCCGCTGATTAATACTCTTGATCTAGCACAGATTGATACTTACTAATTGTAAGTCCGATGCTGGCTTTTAACATGTCGAGGACTATCCTGGATATATCCATGTCGTTCAGACACTTGTAGCCTATTGGCATGTCCTGCGAAATTGAGAGAAAATATGAGGTTAACCTGACCGACCGTTTTCTTTGATCTTCTGTACAATGAACCCAATCACAATAAGGTACCTACGTGTGCCGTTCATCATTGAGGAGTTTTCTTACCTAACCAAAAACAAATACTAATTGGTCTTTGATGAAAGACGTTCACTTCTAGACATGACAGCTAGGCTTCCCCCCCCCCCCCCAAGCGTTGGTTGCGTCATCGCCCGACCCTTTGCGCTACCATAATCAACCAGACATCGAGAAACACGTGGATTTCTTCACGAATCACATTATTTTCCGGGCTACCTTCGAGATATCGTTAAAGCGTTAAAGGAACACTCACCACGATGGACTTATCAAAATTATAGCTTTCAGGTGGGCAGTTCTTCCTTTTATCAGGGTTGGAGACATACAGGATCCTCTCATTATCAGCCACGGAATGATTGAAAGGCGTGTTGAAGAATTTCACGCAGATTTCCTTCTCTAGCTGCTTAAATGTCGATGCTATGATATCTTGGGAGTGGAGATCTAGAAAAATCGAGGGAAGCTGAATATACAAGAACTCTTTGCGAAGAAGCTCATCCTGGGAAGTTCTACCACGCATACATGTTTTTGCCGCCAAGTGTTGGTGTGTTCCAGGTTTGAAGGCGCAAATGTATTCACAGGCACAGACAATTCAGCTTAGTCTTCTCCCTGCCTCTGGAGATATTGCTGCAGTCCATAGATATGAGGCGTGGCCACTAATCATTAACTAGCTGCGCCCCGCGGTTATACCCGCATTAGTTTCGATTGCGTGGAAATATCGGGATAATCATAATCCTGGTTTACCCATGTGCCAAATTTTATTTAAATCCGGTCAGGCGTTTTACCGTAGCAAACAAGCAACTTTTCTCTTTAAAATATTAGTATAAATTACATTATTATTAAAAAAAAAAAAAAAAACTTCTTTATTTGCTAAATAAACATAACAACCTTGCACAACTCAAGTTAGTAACAGATAAGCAGTAAAGGTAGGTAATATTTTTGTGAGGTATGTTTCGGTACATATCATGGTTGTTAGTACGGAACTGATTCACCCTGTTCCCCGTACTAGTATTAACTGTATTACGGTGGAGCAGTTTAAAATTATTGTATAGAATCAAGTTTTTTCTAACTGAACAGACAGCTATGCTGCGGGGGAGTTTTTTTGCTCTATTTGCCACCCTACCCAACTTACTGGTTCTTGGATAGTCGTGATTCGCAAACAAAGCTTTAGAAGCAAAATGTTTCTGAGTCAAGTACCTACTTGTTGACACATAACTATTTTTTAAACATGGGCTGAATCCAACGCTGAACGCTACAACGTCCGGTCCCGCTCCAGTGCCTAATCACAGCGGATTCAGACACCTTCCCGCAGTCCTTATGAGACTTGTCTAATAAAATTGTCATCTTCCAACCCTCGTGCCAATTTATTATTGGATCTCTATCCGCCGTCATCTCTCGTACGAAACTTACCATAATCTTTCTTATTGATAGCGTAATGAACGACTCCCTTGCTCCATTTACTTTCTCCATAATCAATATAAAGGAAAATAGCACAAAAAAAGAAAAACATTATTCTTGTGTTAAATAAACTGTTCATTGTCCTATTGTTAACGATTTCAGTCACTGCATTTAACGATATATTTTTATAGGTGTCGTTTGGGTTTTGAAAATTTAATTTTAAATTGAAAGAACTACACTTTAATATGAAATTTATGTTACATTTCTTTTATGAATATTAAAATGTATTTATTTGAAATGACAATATGTAGGTAAGTGTATGGGTAAGTATCAAGGCGCGGTTGCAATAGCCCATACGCACATGTGTACCTATTTCGCTTGGTATGCCACTGCGACCCACGATCACGCCAGCACGAATGCGTGACATGCTTAAAAATGAACCGCGCAGTGGGCGCAGCTGACTTGGGTAATCTCTCCATGCACATGACAGCCTACTTATCAGTGGTCGGTCAGTAGACTTGATTCTGTTTGGGAATTCTGGAACATCCCATAACCGTTTGCAGGGTAGTTCTAGATGCCAGTAAGCCCACGTTCTCACGGACATAAAAATATCGCAGCGTGATTTTCAACTCTCATTGTTGGAGCTTTCGCAGTGCATCCCAGCGAGTCGAACAAAAAAATGTCTGGATTTTCAACTCTTGGCGATAAGCAGATCGTTGAAAATCCAGTGTGAGATTAAATCGCGCCGCGATATTTAAGCGTCCGTGAGAACGTGGGCACACAGAGTGACAGGAAGTTATTATAACATCATCGACATACACTAAAATACGTAGGAATTATTGAAGCTAACTCAAAAACCACGCATCAGAACTTGACCAAATAGGGATCACTCAATAACTATACCCTATTGAAAATTGAAGAATTATTCAAATCGGTTTAAAAACTACTGATTACTGATGTAACAAACATTAAATATAAAATACACCCGCATTGAGACGCTCCTCCTCTTTTTTTGCGGTCGGTTAGATGGTCCTGACTCGCTCATCAACGCCCGTCAAGGTCGTCCAAAAACTGCAGTCACCCAAGAAAACGTTGATGATGTGCGTAAGCTGATTGAGGAAGATCGACATGTGACATACCGCGAAATTCAGGCAACTTTAGACATTGGCATGAGTCAAATACAAATAATCTTGCATGAACAATTAGGTGTAAAAAAGTTGTTTTCCCGATGGATACCACATTCGCTCTGTGAAGAGCAACAAGCGGCTCGCGTTACTTGGTGCATCAGAACTCTCGAAAGATTCCACGCAGGATCCTCAAATGCTGTATACAACATCGTATCAGGTGACGAATCCTGGATATACGCGTACGAACCCGAAACAAAAAACCAGTCACAAGTTTGGGTGTTCGAAAATGAGTTAAAGCCAACAAAAATTGAATAAATTGATCATCTATTCGAGGACGATCGTCACGTTCCACAACTAGCCTAAAAGAAATGGATGAAGCCAACAGCTGGACGTATACACCAGGGGAACAGCCTCATGAAAATCCCGTTTTCGAACAGGTACCCAACTGATATGGCTTACCGATTTACCTGCGCAGAAGATAAAAGTATGTACACTTTGTGGCAACAAAAGTGTATTCTTGTTTTGGGTTTAAAATGAGTTCTTCAAAAAGGGGGCAACCACTTAAAAGTCAAGCTCGGAAAATAATTTTCAATGTGCACGAATTTATGAAGAAAGAAGCTCAGGAGTCTAAGAACACAACATTTACAAAAAATCGATTTTTGAAAATTATTGACCGGACGGCCGAAGCTACACAAATTTCAAAACGAACAATAACGAGAATTCTTAAAGACAAGGATCAACATACGAGTGAAAACACTGCGGGGCCTTCTTTAAGAACGCCGAAAAAGGGTAAATTGAAAAAAACTTTTTCATACCAAGCAATACGCAGGAAAATTTATAACTTTCACCGCGAAGAAAAACAGGTAGTCACAATAAGAGCGCTATTGGAGAAATTAAAAAGAGATACTTATCGACTTCGAAGGGGGCAGAGAAACTCTGCGCCGAATCGTAAAAGAGATAGGATTTAAGTTTAGGAAAACGCAAACGAACCGTAAGTTGCTGGCGGAAAAAGACGAAGTAAGACTATTAAGAATACGATTTTTAAGAAAAATAATAAAGTATCGCCATGAAGGGAGACCTATTGTGTATGGCGACGAGACTTATGTTCATTCGACCCACACCAAGGAACAAGCGGTCCGACGGGAAAGGCAAAGGCATAAAAAAACCAAATTCGAAGGGACCGAGGTTGATTTGCATGCTGGTGGTGCTAATGGATTCATACCAAATGCTTTGCTCATGTACAAATCGGCTCAGACCACAGGAGACTATCACAGTGAGATGACAAAGAAAATTACGAGACATGGTTGCAAGAAAAATTAATTCCCAACCTCCAACCGAATTCTGTGTTTGTCATTGACAATGCGTCATACCATAGCACAGGGCACCGAACAGTAACTCTGCGAAAAAGATTATGCAGGATTGGTCAAAAGATAAAAACATACCTTTCAATATCAAAGCGTATAAGTATAAACCGGAATTGTACGATATAACTAAACGCCATAAGCGTCTCTATGTTAAGTACTCACTTGACACCATAATGGAAGCTCACGGCCACACAGTGTTAAGGCTCACTTCATATCATCCGGACTTCAACCCGATAGAAAACATTTGGTCGCAGGTGAAAGGTCACGTAGGCAAATTCAATGTTGCCATGAATTTGATCGAAGTGCAGCGTCTTTTGTCTGAAAAATTCGCATCCATCGGGCCAGACGAGTGGCAAAAAGTTAAGTAAGTAAATGCGAAGACGAATTTATGACATTGGAAGAGGCCATCGACGATAGAATGGACCAATTTGTAATAAACACCAACGAAGATACATCATCCTCATCGGATAGTTCGAGTCGTGATAGTGATGGTAATAGTAGCGACGCTCAGAGTGATATTGGGATAGCAGGAGTGCGGCCTTTAGATTAAGTTTTTTTCTATTGCTTACTAAATAAATACCTATTTGTTGATTAAATAAAACGTACACTTTAAATAACCTGTATATTTTATTAAATACATTTTTGATAAAACTGGTGGCCCGATAAAATTGGCACCAAGTGTAACTGTGCGGTGGGGCGTGACTTGCGAGTGAGACGGAACTAACAGCTGCAGTGTATTGTGAACCTTATCTTAATGATCTAAGGCTGATTGTAAGTTTTAAGCATTCTTTCGTTAATCTTCGGGGCCATACTTTCTTTTCTTTTCAAACGAAGATTCACGACGCGCCAGTTGGGTACCACTGTAACAAGTTTTAGCCCCCAATATCAACGAGAATTCATCCGAATTGGATTGTTTTCGAAAAAAAAAAACCCGACTCGTTTTGGAAGCTACTAAAAACTGAAACCAATAGATATGCGGGTCAAATGAAAGCGAAGCAGGCTAGACAGTGTTTGCTAAAACCAGGGACCACGTTGCACAGCTGGAAACCGGTCTCGATTTCTGAAATAAAAAAGTTTTGTGCACATGACTTTAGTTCAGAAAGAAACTTTAGATTCGTACTGGTCAACAAGAGAAATTATTAATACACCCTTTGCTGGCAAGATAATGACAAGGGGTTGGTTTAGGGCTATTTATTGTTGCTTACATCTAAACGATAATGCACATCGCACGAGGTGAACCAAACTACGACGCCTTCTTTAAGCTGCGACCATATTTCGATGAGCTCAGTAAATTGTGAGAGGAGAGCTTCTACCCCAGGTGAAGAACTGACTATAGACGAGGGAACCAGTGGTTTTAGAGGAAGAATTCCTTTCAGAGTTATCAACAAAGACAAGCCTGACAAGAACGGCTTGAACATCTTTATGCTGTGCGACGCTGAGACTGGCTATATTTTGAGAATGATACGTTGGTGACTCAAAAACTATCACTCAAATTGTCACAGAACTCGCAGAGCTTTACTTCGACAAATGGCATACTGTTTACATGGACAGATAATTCACCAGCCCTACTATAGCTGACTTAATTTGGCTTAGAAACACACGAATCGTTGGCACTGTGATGTCAAATCGACGTGGCTTGCCACAGCAATGGCGTCAGCAGCTTTTAGAAACGCACGAAATGGCCTTCTGTCACCGCGAAAATTTGACAGCCTGTAAGTGGAAAGACAAGCGGGAGGTCCACTTCCTTACAACAAAAGGCTAAAGGAGTATTTTGGATTACAATGTTCACAAAATCGGGGTTGACCTTAATGACCAGTACGTGGCATATTATTCCCTTCACAGGAAGTCCATGAAATGGTGGAAGAAGATGTTCTTCCATTTAGTGGCTAGAGCAACGGTGAACTCATACATTATTTATAATAAATCCAGAACGCAGACCCGGAAACCAAAATTTTATCAGCTTCTAAACACCTGCGGCGACGCTCTCCTGGAAGATGTACGTCTAGTGCTGGAGCTGATAGTGCTGCTGGACCATCTCATGGTCCACATCCCACTGCGAAATCTACCAGGTTGGTAGGAAGACATTTCCACAGGGGTATACCACCGACAGCGACGTATACCATAGTCACACGAGTCTGCAAGGTTTTCGCGGACACTAAAAAAAACAGACAGTCAAACGGGGAAGAAAGGAAACTTCTTTTTACTGTCCGGACTGCAATTTGCCACTCTGCCACTATATGTTTTGAAAAATTTCATAGACAGGCAGATTACACGGTCCAGGGCTGAAAAAACACGTGATAAAGGAATTATGTGTATTTAAGTTTTTTTTAATGTCGAAAATGGGTATTAGGTATTGACTAGATTTTACAAATTAAAAATATATATATATATATAAATTAATTAGTTATTATAGCTTAAACGAAAAAAGCAAATGCATTTTTTTTGGTTATTTATAAATATTACAAAATGCTTGGCTGTCAGTGTCAAAATATGTTTTTTTTTAATTATAGTTAGTTTACTTAAAGGTATCTTATTTTATTTTTATCTATTTCTGTAACTGTCTGTGACTTCACAACGGGTCCTATCAGAATACCAGCGCTGTGATGAGGGCCTATTGGCCTCGTGCGTTTTTATTTTGTTTTATTATTATTATATCGTTTGGTGAGGGTGTTTAGATAAATTTGTGCTACGCGTATCACTATGTACTAAGTATTCCTGTGCGAGTTTCAATAAATGCTTTGTCTTTCTTTCCAAATCTAAATCTCATAATAGGGGGACAAACCTATTGTCATCAACCGGGGACATATTCAGACCCCTGGCTGACCCAGGGCTGCTACAATGTAAATTGTAATGGAAAACCCTAAAGCACTGTTTTACCTGGAGATAGAACTCAGGAGCTCTTGCTCTGCAGTAACAAGTTGGTCAATAGATTATTGTTTATATTAAAACTAGCTATGGTGATGCATCAAACATTGTGCAATTTACGAGATAAAAGCAGTCCAGACACAAGAGAAATGACTTCAATTTATAATAATTATGTATTGACGATACGTACATTAAGTTATATCACAGATACATTTCACCAACCTTAATCGTTAGTGTCGAATATTCTATACTTATAATTTTGTTATAACACAAAATAATAACTGTCCTAAAAGATAACTTTTATAAAATTACAACTTAAAGCTGAAATCACCTTTGTATTTACATTAATTTAATTTCAGAAAAGTAACTTTTATACTTACACGGTATAGTGTCTGCTACTTTAACAACTTTCATCATTTCAGGACCTTTAAAAGACCCTTTCATGCCGAAATCAAATTTAACACATGTGTAAAGTTGATACTTGTTAAGTTCAAACACAGACATTACACAATTTATCAGATAACAAAATTAATGTTAGCAGAAATAGTTAACATAACATCGCGCTTGTATCCTTCGAAGTGGTAGGCAGAACAGCCACAACGTTTTTCTTGTTTAATTGTTGTTCTTTATTTGAATTGAAATTCACAAAATATTAAAGATAAGTATAAAAAATACGATTGATCTAGTCTGTATTCCCAGACGGGGTAGACAGAACAGGAAACGCAGGTTATATAATGCATCAAAATTATATGATCCACCGCAGTAAACAAAATCAGAAAAATATTTGGTATTAGTGTGCTGAAATAAAAACATAACTAATTTGATATGATAGAAAAAAATCACTAAGATACCTCTAAAATGTCTTTTAACAATAAAAAAACCATACCAATATAACATGCAATCATATTGATTTTTGTAAGATTATTCTACAAGCAACATTTTAACGTCATAGTGTTTTTTTTTTCCTGTCAATAGAATTTTAGTAAATAGATTATTGTTTAATTTTTGCAATAAATAATCAGCGTTGTCTCATCGCGTTTCTCTTTCTTTTCTATGCGCTTTAGCTCTCGTCAGCATCTTAATAGACTTCACATAAAATGATCTAACAACTATCTTCCCCGAAGAGCCAGGCAGAGATGTACCTAATAGAACACCCACATCTCTCCAGTTATGTTTAAACAACAATGTAACATTCTGAATTAAAATTATAAAGTTGGCGTTAGTGTAAGTTATGATTATATTTATTTGTTACTGACTAGAATACAAATAATGTGTGTATTATAAATAATTAAATATCACAGTTTAGTTGTCTTGACTAGTTACTACTTTACTGCTTACATTCAGATTCAGACTAAGTGAACAGATAAATGAGTACCTTAAAATTTTCATCTGACAGTAATTTATTATAATCTTGGTCCTCACATGATCCAACCAAAATAATGTCTGGACTTAAAGACACTGACCTTCGAGTTTGTTTCGGTGTTTTTTCTCAGAGTGGGGTAGAAAACATTGACCTCAACAGTTTTTAACACTTTGCAGGACAATAAACGCCCCCAAATGTAATAACAATAAAACTTCTATTTTCTATTCCAGGATTCTTCAACCGATTAAAAATGAGTGATGTATAAATGGGTTTGTATATACTTATTAACATAAATAAACATATTTTATCATCAAAAAACGAGTCCACATCCCTATTAATATCTAAAATTACACTTAAAACTAAAAACAATCTTCTTTCTTGAGGTACAGAGAAATAAAACGCATCTGAAATAGAGGTTTATGTCATTTTTTTGTTAATTTCACTTAAAACTAACATTACAATATAGTCCTTATTATTTGAAATGTGAAACAGACATACAGGAGTGTTCTTTAAACATAAACAGATATTAAATGAAAAGTTGGGAAAAATAAATCATATCTTCTTTGGAGTTTGAATTATTGAAAAGACTTAATTTAAAGCCACCGTCTAGATTTCAATCAATATCAAAAGCTGGCTGTTAATATTTGTCCCTATTTTTTATAAGTTATTTTGCTAATAAAAAATAAATTGGTGTTCACAAGAAATACATTACTTTTTGTATTAGCCAAATAACGCAAATATTTGGACAAATAGGCCAAGGAAACTGCCAGCATAAGACAAGTAACTATTTTGTTATGTACTGTCAGAATTAACTTTATCACACACACACACACACAATCTCACATACATAATTCTATTTACCATACAAGTTCGGTGTTTGTTTAAATAGTGCAAATCTCATTAAAGAATTAGTTGAACACACAATAATTATTTTAAAATGGAATGTCAGGGTATCATTGCAAATGTTAATCAGACTTCGTGTTGCAGGGCTATATCCGGTCAGACTGAATCCAATCCCAATAAATAGAAAAGGCTAGTCAGATAATGCTCATTGGTTCTGACGTTGATCGCGGCTACAGTAGTGTTCTTTATATCCCCAAATGTATAGTATTTTATTTCCAAAAGAAAACATTAATTTAAAAAAAGCTTAAAACGTCGCCAAGATATAAACGTTTTATTAAAACTGTTAGACCATGACGTCACGACTATATAACTAATAATTATTTTTACATTGTCCGTACTAACTTGAATAATCCCCTCCAAAAACTTATAAAGCGTATATATAGCTACTTCCTATTTCCATCGATTTAACGGATTATTTCAATTATCTCTTTTTTTACAATGCCTTCTTTGAAATTACATTATTTGTCCGAACGTTTCTAATATTAGTCATCATCCCTATTAGCCGCGACAGTAAGACGCATCAAAGATCCTACGACTGTTCTCTCTCCGGTTGTGTCGGATAGCGATCCAATCTGACTATGAGAGTGAGGGAAGAAAGTGCACCTATGTTTGTGAACTTTAATATTTCTTGCGTAGTTGGCGAGTCTCTTTTGAGATTGGACGCCGCGAACGAAGTTCTCTCAGTGATATATCTGAACATTCCATTCCCTAACTACTCCATGACAACCAAATATATAGACTTTTACACCATTTAAACATACACCATTCATACTTAATAAGGTCTAAGAATAACAATGTCGATTATTTTAAAAGTTATTAGTACTCATGAATTTGAATAACTTTTTACATGATATACTAACTCGCAACCGGTGTGCGTATGTAACCAGATGTATGAACGTACTCTAGGCAAAAGGAGTATGTAAGGATCGTAGCAGGTGGCGTTCTGTGGTTTCTGCCTACCCCCATGGGAAGAAGGCGTGAGTTAATATATGTGTTTAAATCTGCTGTTTCATACAAAAGTTATTCCAATAAAGGCGAATGCACCATAGTACGCTATATTCAATTTTTTTTTTCAATTTGCAGGTTGATGTCAGATGTTCTGAGTCGCGACAGTAATCTAAAGGTATTTACGGAAATATATACATTCAAATCAAGAGTACATCTCTCTTAGTTCAAATTAGCCTTTTAAATGGCTATTTCATCAAATCATGAGATTTGAGGCCAATTCTAACTTTGAGGGTTGTATTTGATTTTAATTATTATAATTCTGTAAATCCACATTAGTAACGTTTGCGAGGCATAATTTGACAACATAAAACCAGACACTGCAGCTGCAACTTGCAAAAAAGGTAAGAAAATTTTAATTTAGCAGAATTTCATGAGTACTCTAATAACTACTTAAAATATTTTACACTATTATTGTTAGGCCTTGTTAGTAAATCCTCACATATAAACAAAATTGAACCGGCATAAACTCTGTGACAACGATGAGATAATAGGACCATATCCTTGAGCATTGTCGTACAACTCAAACAGCGGTGCTGCAACCAACTTATAGTTTTTAGGCACTGCAAATAGAGCTCGGTCTTGCAGTTGTACTAAAAATAGGCGCTTATGCTCTTTTGGCTTTGTGATGTGAGGCGGAATGTACGGGTACTGAGGAGGCTCGAAGTTTGGGCGCCACCAGTTTCCTGGAAGGAAAATCACAATATCAAACGTCATATATTCAAATTAGGCTGAGAATCAGTACTTTTTGATAAGGCATTCCCACAGAATGATTTCATGATAGAGGCAAGGATTTTTTTAAAATCCTATAGTGGGCAAGACCATCAACAGGGCACAAATACAGAGTGTGGGTTGCTACTGAGAAAATCCTGATGAAAAATCCCAATAACACTAGCAACTTGGGGATTGAACCCGAACATCCTGTTCTATACCCACATATATAATATAGACAATATAGACCATATTATACAAATATTGTGCACTTGAGTTAAAAGCAGTTTTTCACTACAGAAATAAAAGTTGGCGCAGATTTGTGATGACTCTTACACCCCACAGTTTTTTATTTTAAGAAAGTGAGACTTACCAATAGTGTCTTCTATGAGCCATTCCTGTTTGACTCCGTCCTGTCTGCCGAGGGTCTCTGTCAGTAACCTCTTCAGGCCTTCAATTTCATCCTGTGAACAAATACAAACAAGTTTTAGTACTACCGACCTTAAGGGTTCCTGAAAGTAAGCCATCAGGTGGGTCCATAGGTTTGTTCGCCATCTAATGACTAGAAAAACAGCTAGCCTAGGCTAGATGGACCTGTTAAAACCAGGATAGATAAAAGCAAGCCAAAGGTTATTCTCGTATACAGGGTTGGCAGAACATCAACACCCAACCTGTCACCATGGATTCAGTACATGATTCTGAAATTGACTGTTGGTTGTTTAAAAAAATACAATCCGTTCTATACATTTTGACTTAACCATAGACTCGCTGTTCTACAAAACAATCGAGATGTTTTTCGATTGTTTCGAGTCAACGGAATCGACCGATAGTTTTCAATGCAATCACAACGTAAGTCAAGAACTCTCGAAACTCCAAACCATCGAGGAACAATCGCGAATGAACGCGCCATGCGCCAGTCGCAATAACAGGCCGAGGCAGACTCGAGTCCAAGTTGAAACAATCGAGAACCATGATGATGATGACACTCATAAGTAAACCGCGCCATACGCCAGTCGCAATAACAGGCCGAGGCAGACTCGAGTCCAAGTTGAAACAATCGAGAACCATGATGATGATGACACTCATAAGTAAACCACAACCGTGACCTCAATACGAATAGCCATCTGGAAGATAAACAGCTTATCGCAAAACAAGACAGAGCTTGAGGTACTCTTAAGAATAAATAAAGTTGACATTGCCTTAATATCTGAAACGCATCTCAATGATCGCAAACTGTTTAAGATGAATAACTATTGTGTATACTGCACCAACCACCCTGACAACACCTCTCATGGTGGAGTTGCTGTTATTATAAAAAAAAATAACATAAAACACCACCTACATAGTGAGTTCAAAAAAAATTGGCTACAATTGACTACAATCACCATAGATGAGAGAATCGGTCCCCTCAACATAAGTGCGGTATACTGTCCTCCAAACCAGAAGGTCAAGAATGATATGTTTGACTTATATTTCAACACGTTGGGCCACAGGTATATAAGTGGCGGAGACTGGAATTGCAAAAATACCTACTGGGGGTCTAGACTAATCACAACCAGAGGACGTGAGCTGAAAAAGAGTGTTGAAACCCACAGGCAAACCCTGCTGTCGACTGGCGAACCAACTTACTGGCCAACCGATGTCAATAAAACACCTGACCTTCTGGACTTTTTTATTGTCAAGGGACTGTCAAATATCAACTCTAGTGTGGAGTCGTCATTCGATACACTATCTGACCACTGTCCAGGCATTGCTACATTTAGTATAACAGCAATCCAGAGAGAGCCTAAAGTAACCCTGTGTAATCGGAAAACTGACTGGGACTCATTTGCATACTACCTTGAAGAAGAAGTTGACCTAAAAGCAAAGCTGAAAACTGAAGAAGACATAGATTCTGCCACATTCTACATAACTAATCTGATACAAATCGCAGCATGGCGCGCTACCCCAACGCTAGACACTTCAGTCAGTCAAAATAATATACCCCTAGAGATAAGGCAAAAACTGGAGGACAAACGAAGATTGCGAAGGCAACTTCATTTGAGTAGATCGGAAGAGGACAGAAAGGATTTTAATAAAGCTTCAAGAGAACTTAAGGAATGAGCATGATAATGAAAATACCGGTTTTCAAGAAAAACTCTCAACATTATCGGCTCGAAAACAAGACAACTACTCCTTGTGGAAGACCGCCCCTCTTAGGAAACCTACTGGATCTTGGGACAGAAAAGCAACTGAAAAGGCGGAGCTTTTTGCTCAACACCTCTCTACGGTTTTCACTCCGAATGAGTCGTCGATGACCGATTTTGAAGAGGAAGTCGATAATTATCTTAATAGCGATCAACAATTATCACCTTTACTCAAACTGGTCAAGCCGAAAGAACTGACAAGGACAATAAGTAATCTGGAGAAGAATAAAAGTCCTGGTTATGATCTCACCACAGGTGAAATACTCAAGCATCTACCTAGAAAAATTATCGTCTTTCTTATTATGCTGTTCAATGCCGTCTTTCGATTACAATACTACTCAAAAATGTGGAAGATATCACTTATATGTATGATAGCGAAACCGGGAAAACCACCTACCGAACCAAGCTCATATAGACCCATAAGCCTCCTTCCAGTCATATAAAAGGTTTTTGAGAAAATATTTCTACGTAGATTAAAACCAGTCCTTGACGAGAATGTGATAATACCAGACCGTCAATTTGGATTCCGTGAAAAGCACGCAACTGTAGATCAAGTGCATAGAGTGGTCCATAAAATCAGACAGTCTTTGGAAAATAAAGAATACTGCTCCGCGGTGTTCCTGGATATCCATCAGGCATTCGATAGGGTCTGGCACAAGGGACTATTGTATAAAATTAAATTTCTTCTACCTAACTCTTTTTATATGATATTAAAATCTTACTTAGACCAAAGAAAATTTCAAGTTAAGTATGAGGAAGAACTGTCAAATCTCTATGAAATGAAGGCCTCAGTCCCACAAGGCTCTGTGCTCGGGCCCATGCTCTACTCGATCTATACTGCAGATTTGCCTAATACTAATGAAGTGGTAACGGCGACCTATGCAGACGACACTGCATGCCTTGCGAGTGACCAGAATCCAATGCAGGCATCTCAGAAGTTACAAGTCCAGTTGAATAAAATTGATCTTTGGCTGAAGAAGTGGAGAATTCAACCTAGTATAACTAAGTCAGTTCAAGTGACTTTCACTCTTCGGAAGGGCGATTGTGCCCCAGTGTACATGGAATGTAAACCACTGCCAACTAGCAACACAGTGAAATACCTTGGGCTGCATCTGGACAAAAGGCTAACCTGGGTCAACCACATTAAGGCAAAGAAAAAGGCAGCTACCATTGAGATGAAAAGTCTATCCTGGCTCTTAGGAAAACAATCAAAGTTATCTGTATGTAACAAGATACTTGTTTACAAAGTTATAATAAAACCAATCTGGACTTATGGAATAGAACTCTGGGGATCGGCTAGCAACTCCAATATCGAAATTTTACAAAGGTTCCAAAATTTTGCCCTAAGAACAATCTCAAGTGCACCCTGGTTCGTCAGAAACACAGAAATACACGAGCACCTTAAGATACCAACAGTGAAAGAAGAACTATGCGAAAAATGCAAAGCATATAAACAGAGACTTGGCAAACACATCAATATCTTAGCCAAGAACCTTTTAAACAGACAAGGGGATATAATCCGCCTAAAGAGATGGCAAATCTTAAAGTTGGACCAGCAACAGTGAAAAATTAAAGTTTACCAAGTACTGAACCACAATATGCGAATGTTCAATGGAACACCACAAAAACTATCTCACACGAAGATCTCATCTGATTATGGCTAGTAAGCCGATTGCAGAAAAAAGGACAGAAAAAAAATTGAGATGTGCGAACAATCAAAAAAATCCTCTTGCAATCGCGAAATGCTAGTCCAGAACAATTGAAACAGTACTGAATCCATGGTAACAGATTGTGCATCAATTTCCCTGGCACCCCATATTTAGATTGAGCCTACATGAGGAAGAAACATTTATTTAACCAATGGGCCAATCAGGATTAATCAACAAATTTATTATCCTGTCTGTTTCTAGTTATTTCTAATCTGGTTTCCCAGTATTCTATTTGTCAGTCTTGCCAAATTTCGGGCCAAGCATGGCAAATGACTTGGAAACAAAGCAGTCAAAAGATTAAAGATTTTGCAATATTCCTCACCTCTCCAGGGCTTAACTCTCCACCAGGCAGCTTGAAGAATGCAGTCCCGAGCTGGAGCAGTAACACATGTGGCAGTCCATGTTCATGAACTAATAATACTCCTTCTACTGACCTGAAAGAGACATTTGTATGAATGAAATGTTGTTTGTACAGAAAGTGGTTGTTATTATAGTAGATCAGAAAAACTTTGTAGAATGTTGACTCTGTGACACATTTGAGTGTGTTTTACTAAAATTTTATGTGCCATGTTAATGTCTGGGTACTGTATGATTTCTTGGCTATATTTAACAAAATAGATAATTTGGTTGGTGAGTGAATTTTAGGACAGCTGGTATGAGGCTAAATATTAAGTTCTGAGATTGTTTATGAACATCTATCATTACCTCTATTCAGAGGCGTACACCAAATTTTAGTTGAAGTATGTTTGTTCATTCATATTGCAAAAAAATTGGTCAGAGTAGAATAACAATGCTCTACCTAGAAGTAGAAACCAGGACTAAGACAACTTCTCAGATAAACAGTCAACTTGCAAGGCAAGCAATAGTTTTAATCATCACTGTGCTGTGATTCTGTCAAAAACTAACCTCCTCATGCCGATTTTCGAAAACTCCTCTCGCATCCTCTGAAACCTGGCAGGAACTGATGCATCCTTCTCAAATAGAGGCTCCTTGGTCCCGAACGTGTAATTAGTGAGCGGATACAGATTTATTGTCCTATTTAGCGTCATACTAGAGGGTGGCCCTTGGCTATTCTGATGCTGCATACCGGGTCTTGCCGGCCAGTTTTTATTTCCCGGAGCGCCTTGTACCGCTGCCATTTCAATCTAAACAAACTAAAATAAAACAATTATGTAGTTTTAGGTCAAAGTGTAGTGGTATTTTGGTTAGTTTTCGTCAAATGAAACTGAAGTTACAGCGATAACGCCAAACAAGCGGCAGCCATTACACTTTACACTTTGTAGTGACGCGTTGACGTGTATACACGGTTACGGTTATTTTCACAAATTTTAAAACCGATTCCAAGGTTTTAGTCGATTAGATCGATAGCTGAAAGTTATAGTTGAAAAATAAAATGTGTGCGGTCGGACCACGTTCAGTAAAGGGTTCCGTAGAAGGGATGATTATTTACACATGATTATTGATTTCATCGACCTTTTCCCAACTATTTTAGGGGTCAGCTACCAGTATCATCGGATGCAGCAATACCAGTATTTTAAATGGAGCGACTGCCTAACTGATCTCCACAAACCCCTTTACTGGGTAACACGATTCCCCTTGCGAAAGACTTTCGGGCTTCCGACGATCCGTAACAACTGTCAAAGATCCACAATTGACAGCCGGAAGCGAGGAGGGCTCTCGGTATGCAGGACCGACCAGGTCACCCATCCATTGACCGACCACGACAAGCGTAGCTTAACCTGATCGATCGACCCGTGCGACTGTTATTGCTCAAGCTTTTATTTCATAATATTTCCTGAAAAGGAATACTGGAAAAACCAAGTTAACACCGTAGTGTGATCGTTAAGATCCCATGATTACACAGACGGTACAGAACAGAATAAAGTTCAAATAATCTCCCATTAAAATTGAACATGTTAATTAAATTATGTGGGATCCGGTTTCGTTTTTGGCTACGGGACTCTAACAAAAGTAACATTGTGACTTGTCAGCTGTCAGTGTCACACACAAATGTCAGTTTTATAGACGTAAACGAGAAATTCGTGTTGTTTTGAGTTTTCTGTTAGGTTTTTATTTAATTGTAACCGCATAAAAATGTCTCAACAATTAGAATTACTAACAGAGAGTCAATCGCAATGGATTGCTGTATCGTTCGTAACACCAGAGATACAAAAGAAGGAGATAAAACCGTTTGTTATTTGTGAGTACTTTTTGTCAATGAAATTATCTACTTTTCTTTATTTTTACTGTATTTTGCACAAACAGCATTCAGCCCAATGGTCTTAGGTAGCCCACAAAACAAAATTCTTCCGTCTTTTGCAAATTGCAGCTTGGTATAAGACCATGTACGTCGTCGTTAATTATTCATATTCATCTCTTCCTTAGTGGCACTCAAAGAGCTAGAAGGCAATCCGGACAGCAGAACATCAAGTCTAATGAACACAGACAAGTTCTCTGCAGTCCGAGAGGTGGTGAGACACTTTGCAAGACTACGCTCTGCTACCAAAGAACCGTGGGGACAAGAGGATGTTAGGACATTTTTAGAAGGATTAAGGTAGATAGGCTTTTGTATAAAAAACCATTTTTGAAAATGAAAGTAGGGAGGCCATTATATCATTCTACCCTTCCTATTAAACGCAAAAGTTTGTGAGGATGGATGTTTGTTACTCTTTCATGCAAAATCTACTAAACGGCTTTGGATGAAATTTGGCACATAGATAGTTTATACATAAATGATATTTTGAATCCAGTGAGGTAATTTCCGACCACCACTCGGGCGAGGTCTTAAGCAAAAGCTAGTCTGTAAATTATAATTTAAAGAAAACTCTTTCAATTCAAAGAAAGTTGTCTTTTAAGTTTTGTCACACCTGCTCATTGTCTATTCTTTGATTGCAAGATGAATACATAGTGATAGTTTTAGTTTCATAATTGACTGTCATTTAAATTGTCTCCATTACAAATTACAGTGCTTTTTTACCAGTCTTATGAAAAAAGCAATGAAAGTTTAACTGTAGTTAGTCAATTTTGATTTTGCTAAACAAGCCATGTGCCTATTTACAAACGCAGTTACTTGTTCACCAAGCTAATATTTCCCAGATCAATGGAAACCATCCGTGATGTAAATGTAATTTTTTAACAATATCTTAACAAAATGTTGGAGATCCTAATTTACTAAACTAACTAATACTTAACTTGTCTAAAGATAAGTACATAAAATAACTTTTATTCTCATCTAATTCCAGGTTTTCCCCAGACTGTGTGTCAGAGTTCACAACGCTTTTATGTACAGACAAGATATATGAAAATGTACCCATACATCTGAGAGCCAAGCCTGGCTTGGTTAGCATACAGTGGAAGATTGATATCTCATTGAGGTTGGTTCATTTCGTCTTCTTCTTTTTGATTGTGGCAAGCGGCCTTAGCCATTGTTGCCAGTGTCGAGTGTTGGTTGGTTCATCTAGATATTTTTAGTCTAACAAAGGTAATTATGTAATATAAAGATATGTGTATGAGGGTGACACTGAAAGTTCTTATAAAATCAAAAACTGTACAAACTTTTCGTTATTAGTTTTATTATATCTTTTCAAAATAGTGTCCATCTACATCAATACATCGCTGTCTGAAACCAATGAGAAAAGCACTTTGCCCACTCGTCCTTAGGGGTGTCTTCGACGGCATTTTGCAACGCAGCCACTGCTTCCTCGGCGTCCATAAATTTTCCTCAGAAGGTTTTCTTTCTCAGAAGGTTGGGGCTATAGGGCGGGTGACCCAGTAATTCCACGTCTTACATCGCCAAGTATTTTATTGAGCCGCTAAATGTTCGTGGAGGATTTTGTGCACTTGACTCATACCGAAGCCTTAGCTTGTCCGAATATGCTGATAAGTCACTCTTTTGTCAGTCTCTATCATACGCCGCACAACACTGATGTTATCTTTAGTCGTCGCCGTAGAAGGCCGTCCCTAACGCAGATCATTGGTGAGATTAGTGCGAACACGTTTAAACTCATTAAGAGCAGGGCGACGCTCGAATTGTCCATACAAACGTAATACCTAAACCATTAGCAATTTAAGCATATTATGCTTATATTCGGATTTAGACAGTATTTATCTAGGTTCCCACATCTTTTTTTTTTCAAAAATTCTTACCGAAAATGAAGTTTAAGCTAATTGTATTTAACACTTTTTTACAGAACTTTTTTACTATTAACAACAATATCTGTAATGTTGTTGTATTAGAAACATAGCTCATGTTATCAAGTTACAAATAGCCGAAAAAAACAGGAAAAATATATTAAGTTTTCATTCATCATTTTTGGTATTACGGAATACATCAAAATTTATCATAATTTACGATTTGGTTTGGTTGCCGACACGGACTCCGAACGTTGGGATGTATTTAATAGTTAGTATTATCCAATGATATATTATAAGTTACCTACCTACTAAGTTCTTAGTTACTAAGTGTTTTGCATAGACACCCCCAAGCATTAAGTGCCGATTTCACCAATGAAGCTGAACGCGATCATCACTTTTAAACCTAGTTCAAGAGATGTCATTGTCAATATTCCATAACAATTTTGAAACTGACAGCTCTTGAACGCGTTTTAGTTGTGCTGAACGCGTTCAGTTTCATTGGTGAAATCGGCACTAAGTCGGTTATCGTAAAACTCAATTTTTACAGGAAAAATGTATTTTTGTTTGTATTGAATATGTATCTTTTCAAGGAGTCGGAAGTATTGCGTTCATGATACATCAACTGAAAGCATTTTCTTTGTGTAATTCAATTACGATGTCAACATTAATCTAAGTGTGGGAAATAGGTTACAGTTTAAGAAAATAGATATTTACAAAAATAAGACAAGTAAATTGTTTCAGTAATATACACATAATGCAGTAGGTTTGTTGAAAATGTTGATACGTAACATTACAATACGGACTTATCTAAAGTTATTTCTTACTAGCTTCCGCCCGCGGCTTCGCCCACGTGGAGTGTTGATGAAAAATTGTCTATGTTCTTCTCCAGGCTTCAAACACAGTTCATCGGATTAGCCGTGAAACGTCACAGCCCCGCTGTGCGCATTTCTCGCGGTGTCCGCGGTGTTTACGTACTTAGTTCGCAATAAACTTTTGACTTTGACTTCAGTAACTTTTGAACCATCCGTCCAAAAGAATCCAAATGAATAAATGTATAAAACAAAGTTTACCTACATCAAACGCCAAAGGCGATAAACGCATTTTGATGAGAAATAACTAAATAAACTGACTAACTGGCAAAATGTGCCCAACCCTTCGCGGAAACAAGGCGTGATGTTATGTTATGTTTATAACTAAATACTCTAAAATGTGTATTGTAAAAACAAAAAAAGCAATGCGTTTATGGGCTCACTGTTTGGCTATAATAGCTTCCACATAAAAGGTAGATGTATGCTGTCGCGGTCTTTTATTCAGAATAACACATAGACTATAGCTATATAACATGATTACAACAGTATCAAAATAGTTATGCTTGTTGCTTGCTTTAAAATAAGTCAATATCATAAATAAATAAATCATAAATCATGAGTAACTGTTGAACGTTTTTTTGCAAGTTTGTTTACGCATAACATGACTTTGAGAGTGAGGGTATAGGCCCTATATGGAGTGCAACTGTGTCTGCGCACACGCTTGTGCGCTTTACTATATTGTGACCGAAATCGGTAAGTACCAGGAAGACATTATTGTTATTATATTTTTGCTGGACGTAACCAGCACCCTAATTGCGTAATACACAATCAATCGGAATCTGAATCGTTTTGAAACAGATTGCTAATCCATTGCTTCTTGAGTTCGATAAAAATTCTGCTCAACAATATATAGAACGCAATGAATGTTCTTGAACCGTCAAAATCAAACAGATTAGTCGTAATCGTTTACGAAAATGTGTTACGCAATTAGGGTGCTGGTTTCATACAAAACCCCTGATATGATGGATATTGATGCCTCAATAATCAGTTTGTCTAACTTGAGTAGATATTACGTATAATAATGGCTGAATGGTATAAATGATATACATATTCATTAAATTGGCTGTAGCACATAACCGTTCTGTATCGAGCTCAGTACTAAAACATTTCGTCGTTTATTGTGTCGCATTTACTTTGGTTGCAAGGATTTTAATGTTCTTTTAATTGTATAATAAAACTTCTTGCCGCTAGAATACGGTTGATTATCATCTTATGCCTTTATCAAGTTTCGATTAATATTTTTATAGATAAATCAATAATAACAATGATATTTATGAAGTAAGAATACATCAAAATAAATGTTTATACAAAATCCTTGTTATTTATTTTAATTATTCTTAGCACAGAATGCTATTATTTATATGTACGCTTATTTATTTAATATGTACCTAGAATATTTGTCTTTTATTTTGCATTACACTTTATTATTTGACCTGTATTCATTATTGTTTAGAGAGCAGTGGTGGCCCAGTGGTAACGGCCGCGACTTACGAGTTGTAGGTCGTAGGTTCGAACCCAGACGGGCGCTTTACTTTGTGTAATTTATTTCATCACCACTGCTCTCAAAACGGTAAAGGAAAACATCAGAGAGACATAAGAAGCCGTAGTTTTTTAAAGTGAATACCAAGGGAATAAATAATCTTATACCGGCTTAAAATGAATAAAGACAATAATAATAAATATCCATATAATTCATATTTACACGTCGTCGGCCGGTTCCCCTCAAAGACCGCGCGCGATGACGATGTATAGGTACCATAAGTAATTTATTCAAGAACACCGACAGCTTATAGGGACATTTAGGAAAGGTATGTATGACATATCTGCTAGATTTTCTCTACAAGGCCTAGATCTCCAAATATTCTTATATGTTGAGATACCGGCATTGTAAAGAAATTTCCAAAAAACGCATTACTAGTCTTAGATTTACAAACGATTCCCCAAAGTAGTCAACAAAAATAAAGCAAATCATGAACATTACCAATTACTAATAGATAGAAATATCTTCCGAGTCGTTATGAATGAATGGTAGGAACTAACTGTAAAGTACAGTACAGCTAATAATAGCTATCTATCTACTCATACAGACACACACACACGGCTGCGCACGCGTCCCTCGTTCACCTTCTTTTGTCAAACAGAGATAGCAATATTCCGAATGAATTTTGTACTCGACTCGAAGTTTTATTTCGCGCTTGTTACGTCGGCCCCTTAAACCTGTTTTAAACAGTGACATGAGATGGGGCTTCATCGTGAAAGGCCAATCGATGTCTATCATAACTTTCCTGTTGACTTAAATGACATCGAAAGTCATATAAAAATCATTGTACGAAAATTTTCTCACGTTAAATTCATACTGACGTGACACAGACAATTTTCAATTTGCCTCCAAATCGTAAACAAATGACGAATGGATACACTGTCTCTAGAATACTATTGGCAAAGAGTTCCATTTTCAAAATTTGAATTTATTTTTCATTATATCGTTTACAAGTAGCCAGTTCTAAAAACTTTCAGTGTCGCCCTCGTATGTTTGATCTCTAGTAATAACAGAAGAAATGCTAAATGTTTCTAAATGGACTGAACAATTAAAACAAAAAATGGGAAAGACCTAGGTCACACATCTTCATAAATAGTAGCTGAATATTTTATAGGCCACCTAATTATGTCATACTAATCCATTATTTCAAACTATTTTGTAAAAACAGTCCCATGTACAGTCTCAGTTGACGCTCAATTTGATTATCGAATAATTCTACAATCAAAATTAATGCTCAGAAAAAGAGCAAATTTATTATTGGAAAAAAAAGTGGCATATTTTGGTATAGCTTGGTCCAGTATTTTAAAGTGTAATTAAAAACTATTTCTATTTTTCCACAGCCAATCCTCAATAGCTTCAGAGCACTCCTCTCCAGAACGTACCAAAGAACTAATGCACCGAGACACCCACATAATCCTTATCCTACAACTGACAGACGGACAGAAACACACATATCGTCTGTCCTACGAGAAGTTCCATGAACTACGGTATACGGTAGCCAGTGCACTGAAGAGCTTGATTGTGTTAGAAACGAGAAAATGTATGAGGAAAGAATGACATAAGTTTTCTTGGGGGTGAGTCGATTAATTTATAATGAATTAAATTACAACTAGAATAAAGTTGAAAAAAGAATACGCGAACAACGACTTAGTTATGAAGTTGTTTCATGCAAGCTGTTTTCAACTGTTTTATTTGCGATTTAGTTCATTATCAATTTATCTATTAAAATTGCTCAAGCATTTTGCTGTTCAATGTGAATCCCTGAATTTGGCGTAAATGAGCGTAATTAACTCACAAAGGCATTGTTAGAATCGTCACAGGCTGTCATTTTCTATGAGTGAACGGTGATGCTCACTGACATGCTTGGTTGTTGCGGAAAATTGTTGACAATACCGTCACTCACTGGCAGCAGCCGCTGAGTTGTTTCCAGTACCATATCGTATAGCATTTTTATCACACGAAGCGACGCGAGCTCAAACACGCTGTGGGCAAGGCTAACGGCGCGTGAGCATTCGATGCCCGGAATGTTACCATTTTATAAATTATGATGTGTATGAATTTTATTTTAATCTTAGCGTTTGCACACCGGTTGGCGTCATTCAATACCGGTTGTCGCTGTAAACCAGCGCTGGGGCTCTGTCTCGCATAGGGTCGTAGCATTATGCTGAGCGATGGCCGTTTTGCGTGGATGTGACGCATATTTTCTCCCAACTGGTTCTTTTTGGTGTTTGTGTTCGATCACTGCGTCATGTTTACCGCAAATAAACGCTTTTTCTTTCTTCTTCTTTATATTCTGTAAATGTGAGTGTAGACGCAGGAGCTCTCGGTACCGTCCGAGACAATGGCGTTATGTGCTGACGCTACTTATTCAAAGCCTGTTTCTGCACTTGGTTGCCACAAGTAAAGCTCGCGTCGCTTCGTAAGATAAAAATACTGTAGTAGGTACTTACTCGATATATTCGTGGTTATGTCGGTTGTCTGGTTGACTTGGTCGGCTAGTATTGCTGGCATCGAACACTCAGTGTTTATATGTAAAAATGTATGGTGGTACCTTTATTTTATGCGTTTGAAACGGGGTGAATAGGGATGCAGGGGTGAATCGAAACGAAACTTTAAAAGGGATTTTAATATTGAAATAATAATGTTTGTTGCCAAAAATTTCTCTTATCTATTGACTGTATTGTAATTAACGATTAAGTGCCCCTGTTGGCAACAAACTATATTATTTCAATGTTAAAATCCTTTTTGAAGTTTCGTTTCGATTCAACGCCCGTTTAAAATGTGTAATATAAAAATAAATTTAATTCAAAGTAAAAGTCGCGCGGCGGCTCTTCCGGTCGCGACAATAATTCATCTTTGCCGTGCGATTTTCAACCATATGTCATTGAAAAAAGCTTTAGTTAAAATTGTTATCATCTCCACTATCTTCGCCGCAACTCGCCAGGTTTGGGCTGTGCCTAAACGTATTTAGTGAATTTTGGTACAAGCGGGCCCCAAAGTGCCGGGCGATTAGAATCGATCACATTCCAATAGTACTTACGGCACTCATTTATATGTAATATTGTGTTTATTAGAATTTAAAAAAAAATCTCATGTACAATGGTAGAAAGAAAAGGTAGGTTTATTATCCACATAGGGGGGACACATGTCGTCTTTAAATAAAATAAATCATGGTACTACTGTGCGTACATTGTACGTAGGGGGCGTGGCGAACTTGTTACCATGGATTCACTACATGTTTCCATGGTAAGCCCCCTGCGTTGAAAACTTCGGTAATTAATAAATGCTGTTCCATACATTCTCAGCGCGTAGGTGATTTTCGGACGAAAAACGGTTCGGTTACAGTTTGCGCGTCGATGTTCCCTGCCATGCCACCCCTTTTCATTCTTCGACTGCACATCGCATAGAAATATTAGAATTTATTGTAATTAAAATTGTAAAGTAAGTAGGTAATAATATAAAAAATTCAAGACGGAAAAAGTCTTTTACATGCAAGCGAGAGAGATAGCAATATGTTTGAGAGAAACTCATTTACATGGAGCAAGAGAGACAGCAATAAGAGGTACGACATCTGTAAATAATGAAATGACTGAAGACAATGTCTAGACTAATTGAGACAAAATGTTTTAATAATTAGTAGTAGATCAATGAGACATTCGCGGCGCGTGCCTCATGCTGTCTGGATGTGTTACAAAATCAAAGGTGAAATATCTTTGAATGGTATATAATGCTGAAGACATGTCCAGACTATTTGAGACAAATGGTTTTAATCATTAGTAGTCAATGAGACATTCTCGGCGCGTGCCTCATGCTGTCTGAATGCACCTTTAAACTAAACGAATTAATAAACAAGTGCGTTATGAGAACGCCTTTAAATAAAATCTTCCATCAATAAATTACAATTATAAAGAATTATGTCATAAAATGCACCTGTTGTTTAAAATCTATTGTCACTTGTGATTTTATTAATAATGTAAGAAATTATTTGAATCTTGTTAAAAGTATATTTTTATTAATAAAAACCAAATAAATTATTAAGAAATTCTTTTATTTATGTACAAAAATCTTTTCACATTCCCTAACATCAAGCTTATATTCCGTGAAGATAGGCAGTTGTGTATAATACACCCACATTTAGCTAGTTATGTTAAAGTCCCATGTAATAGGGGGCGAGCCTATTGCCATCAACCGGGCACAAATCCAGACTTCGGGCTGCTACTGAGATATTTCTGATGGAACACCACTGCTTGAACGACATTAGTTGCACCAAGTCTTCGTGCTGAAAATAAGGTCATTATTTATTTATGAACTATGAATGACTTACAGCAAAAATTGACAGAAAAAAAAATTGTATGTGAGACTGACAACCTATTAAGAGTCATCACTTCCAAAAACGGAATGGAAATAAAGAGTGTGTACAACACAACACAGCTACTAAAAATAGAAGGAGAAAAAAACAGTACAACATTCAAGTACCCATACCTAAACTAAATTCATATTTCATATTATACAAGAATAAAAACCTAAACATACAAAATCTTAATAAAAAAAGGCAAGGCTCAGGCACTTTCTGGCCGAGGACACACCTGTTATGTTTGGATCAAAAACATGCTGTTAACACATGCTATTAAAGTTTTAAATTGTCTATTCGTCAGTGGCTCGATACGGGGTAACTCCCATCATGTCATATAGGTAAGGATAACATTTTTGTTTCTTCTATACTAATAAAAAATGGCGCGGCCAACTAGTTCCGCGAGTTGGCCGCGCCTTAGTTATGTGAGCGGTGGGACGGAGGACGTTGACTGTGGCCAAGCTAACTCAGTCTACCAATCACGTCATCGCGCCCTCCCCCGCCCCACTGCTCACTTACCTAAGGCGCGGCCAACTAGTTCCGCGCGCACTATAGCTGACCCGGTGTACTTCGTATCTTCATTACTATTATATTTCATGAATTTTCCTGTTTTCTTGTAACCGTTGTTATGCTGTTCGGGGCGGAGACAAACCCAACAAATCAAAGACTAAAAAAATCGGTCCAGCCGTTCTTGAGTGGTTTAACTAGAGATGGGATTATACCCGGTATATTCTCGGGTAAATTCAAATTTGGGTAAAACCCCCATGTACTGGGTAAATTCCCCAATGATGGGTATTTATTTTTATTCCAAATGGTTTATAGGTTGGACCGCGATGACATTTGTAAGTTAATTGTACCAATGGCTTCGAGAAGTTTTTTTGCCACTTAGAAATAGGCTGACTTTAACACTTGACTGTTCTGACAGATCTCTATGCGTGAAAAAGTTAACTGTTCCATGCACCTCGGCAACAACACAAATATCAGTTTGTGTTCTCGGCCACGTGTACTACTAAGCTAAACCGACTCACTCCACAAGGGGCAAGGAACTTAACAGAAATTCAAAGTTTTCAATGTTTACGTGATCTTGACTTGAAGCGGGCGGTCCAGTCCTAAAAGTGCAAACGAATCGATTCAAATACCCAGGATGTTACGACGCCCGAGGCGTGGAGTAGAGGAGCGGACGTTCTGTTCTTACAAAAGGGTGACAAAACCTTTCTGAAAAACTACAGATCCATCTCAAGTGAGATGAGAACAGATTGTGTGAGTGGCGTTGGTCTACAAGCTGCTTTCAAGGGTCGTCGCAAACCGTCTCGCTAGAAGACTCGAGACAAGTCGGTTTTCGAAAAGGCTTCAGTACCGATGACCACATTCATACTGTTCAGCAAATTGTACAGAAGAACGAAGAGTACGACAAGCCCCTATGACATTGTGTCCAGCGACTGATCAAGAGTTCTGACCGCCCTAGGTTAATTATGAGGATGCGCCCCCGCCAGGTGTGTTACGGATGGCCTAAAAAGAAGTGAGTAGAGTAGTAGTGTGAAAATTTGAACATCGTTCATACTACCTATAAAAGTTTTCAGATCGGTCAGCAAGCGACACTAAGGTTGTCCTTTAATCTGCATGACATTCAACCTGAGGGTGGCAAACCATTGGGCACGCCACAATAGCGGCGGTAAGTCCCCTCTTTGAGGAGTGGTTGGAGAGGCCCCACAGCGTCCTCACCTTTCCGCCTGACACAGGTCCTCACCGGACACGGTTGTTTCGTGAGGTTCCTGTTTCGCAAAAGGCGGGAGGAAACGCCCGGGTGTCACCATTATGTGGATCGCCCGGAGGATCTTGGTCGGAGCACCGCAGTGTCCTCGCGGTGGCGATCGGCGGCGGCGATCTTTCGCGTCCGGCCCTTGTCCAGGCCATGGTACGGAGCGAGAGAGAATGGAAAGCCGTCACCTCCATCTGCGAAGTAGTAATGCTCGCGAAGGAGGAGGCGGAGCGCGTGAGGGAGAGAGGCCTCACGACCCCACTAGTTGCCGCAGGAGACGCCCTGAGCTTCGGAAGTCGCCTGCAGATTCCCGGCCACCGTAGGCGCGGGCTTGCGGACGGCGAGCAATGGGTAGCTTGCCGTCCGGTAAGAACCAGGCCCGGGTCGCCGGCGCGTCGTGTTCCATGCGCGCCTCAAAGAGATGTCAGCACAAATTGACGGGGTCCGATAGGGCCTAAGGGTCGCGGGACATTCGAAAGAGATAACCGTGGTCCTGGCACAGGCAACTGAAGGAACTCGGGTGGGTTTTAGTCAGTTAAAGACACGCCCTCCCGCTCCACCCAGAGTAGGAGAGGAGAAGTCATTTGATGATTTCCCACACAAAAAAAAGGGTAGCAAACCATTTTTTAAGCTGACCAAAATCATGACAAGTGACTGCAGGGTACCAAGTCGAAAACCAAATCCATGTCGTATTTGGCCGCATGACTTATATTGGCTTAGTTCCTATAGACAACTAAGTTGCCATTGCCATTGACCATGAGCGTGGTCATCTAGTGTGTGTTAAGTTGCTTCGACTTGAGTATTTTTTAAATATTTACACTTCTGTTATTGTTAAAAAAGAGGAGAGGCATCATAAAAGTGAATAATTTTTGCTACTGATTAATGATTTATTTGAAAATTATACTAATTAAGTTATTATTATTACATTATACAGTCCTTTTTCGTGGCATTCGTCCAAAAACTAATATACGCGAGGGCGTGATATGACGGACGAACGACGATTTCAAAAGAGATAAGACAAATGAATGAAGCACGGCAAGGTATACTAACTAATAACCAAGCCAAAAGAAAAAAAAAGAAAAACTATTAACCACACCGGGGAGTCCCCGCATATCGTTGATGTGTTTCATTGCGCGCGGCAAGGTGCGCTGAGGTCGGTGAGGAGGAGGTCAATGGCCGAGCGATTCGAGTAACAAGTCAGCTTTTGTTTTCCGATCGCTGTTTAAAATTTCAAAATTTATCGTTAATATCAGGGACTCGCAAGCGCATTTAGTTTTAGTGTTTTGACTCGTTGTAGTTGATGTAAGGTGGATGCAATGCACCTTAAGAACATTCGATAATTTACCTGATTTTGCAGATAAAATTGATAAGGTAACTGTGTCAGAATCGCAGTTTGCCGAAATCGATGACTGTTATAAAGTATTTTTCCCTTCTTCTGATAGCCTCGTAGTTCTCACTCAAAATATACGCAGCATAAACTGCAATATGAGTGGTTTTCATTTATTTTTGACTAGGTTAAAGCTGCAATGTGATGTGCTTGTTCTTACAGAAAGCTGGCTGTCGTCCACAACTATACTACCCAACATATTGGGTTATCGCTCATTTATGACAAAAAATAACGTAAAACAAAACGATGGTGTTGTCATATTTTATAAGGAGCACCTCGATTGTTCAATTGAGGAACCAAACTTTAGCGAGGGTAACTGTTTGATAGCAACACTCCAAAATCAAGTTGCAATTATTGCAATCTATCGGTCACCGTCTTATACAAACTTAGACTTGTTCCTTAAATCCCTAAATGACGTTTTAATAAATTACTCCGCTTTCAAAAACATCATAGTAATTGGAGACATAAATATTGCAATAAATTCAGACAAAATAAGCCTTCATGGTGAGCGTTACCTTACTTTAGCTGCTAGTCATGGCCTGTTACCTTCACATACGTTAATTACTAGGCCAGAAAGCAAAACATGTATTGACCATATACTCCTTAAAACTAAAAATGCTTGCAACACAATTGTACCAGAAACTACTTTGACTGATCATTACCCGGTTTTACTATGGATGAACTTTAAGAAACCTCAACACTATGCGATAACTACCATTAAAAAAATCGACGAAGATGGCTTAAAAGAGGAATTGTCAAAAATTTACTTCACTGTAGTATACGAATCGATAGATCCAAATTTTTCTTTGGGACATATTATCCATTGTCTTCAGGCTGCAATTCACAAACACACTAAAGTCATTATCTTATCACGTAGAAAGAAGATTATAAAACCTTGGATAACCCAAGGATTATTGCGCTGTATGAGAAACAGAGATAAATTGCATAAAAAATCCAAACATTCGCCAGATAACGCTACATTAAAACTAACTTACACACGTTACAGAAACTTCTGCAACTCTATACTCAAAAAAGTAAAAAGAGTTTATGAAAAAAACCTTGTCCAATCAGCGCAAAATGATAATAAAAATCTTTGGAAAGTTATAAAAGACGTCACAAACACTAGTAAGAACACTAACTACGCAAGTGAACTTGTATCCTTTGATGCCAGTCCGGAACAGTCTCTGGATAAAATAAATGATTATTTTGTGAATGTTGGTAGGTCACTGGCAGATAAGATCCAGCAAATTAATACAAACGCAACAGGCACTAGTGCAGATACCAACTCTGATAATCCCACTGCAATAAATTCTTTTGTATTGGAAGATACTGATGAATGTGAAGTAGACCGCCTCATAATTAACTTGAAAACAGATAGCTCAACGGGGTCTGACGGGATAAGCAATAGATTTTTTAAAAAATTCAAAAACATCCTAGTTCCCCCACTCACCTTTATTTTCAATTCTTGTCTCCAAAATGGAATTTTTCCTGTTTCTTTAAAGAAGTCTGAAGTCCGCCCTATATATAAAAGTGGAAACAGAGATTCCATCACCAATTATAGGCCAATATCTATACTCCCATCTATTTCTAAGCTACTGCAGAGAATTATCAATACGAGATTTATAAGATACCTTGAAAATAATAACCTGCTGTCACCCAATCAGTACGGCTTTCGAAATGGTAAATCCACGGAACAAGCGGTAAACAAACTCTTAGGTTATATCAGTGATAATTTGGATAGAAAGAAGAAGTGCCTGGCCATCTTTTTAGACCTAGCAAAGGCCTTTGATACAATCTCTGTTTCAGTCCTCTTGTCCAAGCTTGAAAGGCTAGGAATCAGAGGCACGCAGTGGAAGCTCTTCGAAAGCTACCTTACAAACCGCCACCAGTGTGTTCGTGTGGGAAACTTTACCAGCACTGACCGCCTGGTCACACACGGGGTTCCACAGGGTAGCATATTAGGGCCAACCTTGTTTCTAGTATATATTAACGACCTGACTAACTTAATTCTTTCCAAGGGCGAAATCATCTCTTTTGCGGACGATACTGCTCTTCTTTTTTCTGCTGAAAACTGGAACGAAGTATTTGACGCCGCTCAATCCGGATTTAATGCTGTGGGAAATTGGCTAAATGACAATGTCTTAACGTTAAATACCTCCAAAACTAAATACGTTTGCTTTAGTATAAGATCAGACATGGGGATCAACCACGATCATGCCATTATTCCACATGAGTGTACACCGCATGATTTGTGCTGTTGTACTGAACTAGAGCGGGTAAATACCATCAAATATTTAGGTGTTACCGTAGATGAAAACCTTAACTTCAGGGAACACCTAAGAATTTTATCGGGAAGGGTTCGGAAACTCATATATATCTTTAAGAACCTGCGACACATCGCTGATCCTCACATATTGAAACGAATATACTTTGCTTTATGCCAGTCTCTCATAACATATTGTATATCTGTTTGGGGAGGTGCCCCGAAAACTACACTCAAGTCTATAGAGGTTGCCCAACGTGCAATACTAAAGGGCACCTTTAAACCAATCCTTTTCTCTACTACCTCACTTTACCAGTTGTGTGGAGTTCTAACTGTGAGACAATTATTCATATTAAAAATAATAATTATGCAGCACACTTGTTCAAATTACGACCCCCAGATTGTAAATACACGCAGAAAATATATGGTTTATACACAACACAGGTCTTCCAGCACTCAATTTAGTACAAAATTCTTTAATTTCCTTGGTCCCTTTATCTACAATAAACTCAATAAAAATCTTAACATGTATCCACTCAACACAAATCATTGCAGGAAAAAGGTATCGGAATACCTACAAGGTCTCACATATTATGAGTCTGAGCAACTTCTATCTGTACCAAGTTAGAAACTTAATTAATATTTATGTTAGCAAAGCTCATTATCTAAAATATATATTTATTATTTAAATAATCACTTTATCCGCGTATCTCACAAATTCATGTATTAACTCATAAAAAACCAAAAGCACACTCACATATATACACACCCTCTCACACTCATTCATTCACCATATCACATAACACAAAGAGAGGTGCAGACCATAACATAACATTAGACTATAATTTTTCCTTTATTTAAAAATGCTAGCATTTAAGAACTCTAATTTATTGTCACGCAAGGGTTTTGGCGCTGTTAGCCGAAATACAGGTCCTTCCTAGTTCACCTCCAGAAGCTAAAATTTTGTGTACTTTTGTTTTAGAATAGCATTTAACTGTAATTTAATCTAAGTACTGTTTTTTATTAAATAAACTTTATTATTATTATTATTTATTATTAATGATGCTAGATTATTGCATGAGAAGACACGATTTCGGGGCGCCCCCCCGATCCTCGCGCCCTAGACTGCAGCCTAATTAGCCTAAGGGTTAATCAGGCCCTGATTGTGTGTAATGGCATATGTGGACTACGAGAAAGCCTTCGACACCATCGAAATATGGGCAGTTACTGCCTCTCTGCATCGGTGTCGAATTGACTGGCAATGCATCGAAGTGATGAGATGTTTGTATCAAGCTGCGAAGATGACTGTCCAGATCAAGGATAAGAAAACAGGACCTGCAACTGCTCAGAGGGGCTGCCAGGGGTATGATATCCCCGAAACTGTGAACCAATGCGTTGGGGATGTCTTTATGACGCTGGACTGGACTGGAGATACCCTGGCTAGTCCAGTTCAAGTCATAATGTCATAAGTCATAATGGCAGAGCCGCTGGAACAGTTAGACCAGATGCTGCACTCACGTCTAAACGGAGCCAAGACGAAAGTGATGTACAATTCACACGTCTTGCCGAGGTCAAATCCACATCGGAGGGTCCTTCTTGAACTGAACGAGTATGTCTATCTTGGATAAATTCATCCAGCTCGGCAGATACATCTTTGAGGAAGAAACCGTCCGAAGGATGCAGTTGGCTTGGGCATCGTTTAAAAAACTTCGTCAAGGCTTCTCGTCTTGGAGGACAGGGTATTGTGACGCAGTCTCGTAAAGGTCTATGTACAGCAGTGGACTGTGTTAGGCTGAGTTAATAATGACTGTGCGCCCGGTGGGATTACCCATCGGCAAAATGTCGATCTTCCATACAAACTTTAGTCAGATACAACCTCTTTGAGGGATGTTTTCAAAAATCCTCACCTAGTTTTCACTAGGAACTCTTGTACCAAAATTTTCTGTTTCTGTGTGTTGTCTGTCAGATAATTTGAGATTTTTATTAAGTAGATTACTTAATAATAAGTCGTAGTTCGAGAAATAGAAGTACGCACACAGGTGCACCCATCTTAAATTAACATTACTGTTACTAAATATTATTTCCAATGTTTTAGGAATTTACCCGGGTAAATACCGGGTATTTTCCCAAATAGGAATTTACCTGGGTACCCAGCGCCCATTTCTAGGTGTAACTAACCCGACGTTGTTTTATTTATATTTTATACATAGATTAAAGCAAAAAATAAAAGAGATGTTCCAAAATGTATAAAGCCTGAGGCTTGTACAATATACTTAAAAATAGCGAAGCACATTTAACTGACCAATTACTTTAAAATAGGTTTATTTGCTGGTAAAACACAATAAATTGCGATGACTGCGGCGCGTAGGACAATAGGAGATTATGAATTAACGGAAACCACGAATGAGTACTTTTTTACTGGTCTTACCTGGTCTTCAACAGCGTAAATGGTTGCTTCAACTTGTTGCGTCTAGTCTTTGAAGTAGCGTTTGTTCTGAAACAAACGTGAATGGAAACTTATGATATTTTTTTTCAAATTAAATTATTTAGTGAGCCTCCACAGATGTGATAAAACAAAAAATATATAAATTTGATGTTTTCCTACCACGCGGGCCCAGTGCGGGTTGGTAGATGTCACATGTCTTCGAATTTTTGGTTCTAGGACATGCCGGTTTCCTCACGATGTTTTCCTTCACCGTTTTGAGAGCAGTGATGATGAAATAATTTACACATAGTTAAGCGCCTGCCTGGGTACCAACGACATTGACATATTAAGTTTAAAAAAAACACATGATGTTTGACTCACAGTTTCAGCTCAACACCGCAGGCGTTGTGTCTGCATGATGCACTCTCCACGCATGCGCCCTGAGCGCCTCCCGGTTGCTGTACTGCCGGTGACAGATGTCACACGCGTATTGCTTGGGCGCGTCGTGCGAGACCGTGAGGTGCACGGACAGGGTGGACGTGCTTATGAAGCGTTGGGGGCATTGAGGGCACTCGTATCTACATAAAAAATAACACATCATAACAGCCTGTGATCCAAGAAGGGTTAGGCAGAGGTGTACCTATAGTACAACCTCATTTCGCCAGTTAAGTCCCTTGTAATAGGGGGCGAGCCTATTGCCATCAACTGGGCATAAATCCAGACTACGGGCTGCTACTGAGAAATTCTAGATAGAAAAACCCAATAACACTTTGCCCGACCTGGGAATCGAACCCAGGACCTCATGCTCGGCAGTAGCTCTTGCGTCCACTAGACCAACGAGGCAGTAAAAAATAACAACTAAATAATATCTTCCTGACCGAAAAGGGACGACAATTTTTAATTTGAAACTCATATAAATATTCGTTTGTTAAAAATGAATAAAAAGTATAGTAAATGCTTAAAATATTTGTCAAGTTAAAAAGTTTGAAAACAACTTAGACAAAGACAGCACTATTAAGATGTGACGTCATGATTATTGATCGATTTATTATTTTGTAGGTTATATATTGTGTGTTTTAGCAGATTTTTAACTCACGGCACTCTTGCGATTAAAAAGGATATATTAGACTATTCTACATTAATATTTGCAGGATGCGACACGAGCGGTCAAAGGTGATTGTTCTGTTCGACTGAACTGAATGGGCAAAGGAACGGTCGCATGCACTGTTAACGGCGAGCGAGGGTCTTCAAGACTCACTCTCCGACCGAATGATATCGACGCGAACAATTATGTAACTTCATACTAGCACCATACATTGTCCGTAACGCGCGATAAGGACGGGAATAACCCTCCATAAACTGTTAAAGCGTGTAGATTCTCCATATTTTAATGGAAATTTTTCATTATTAATTAGTCATCATCATTACTTCGGCTGGCCTATCTCAACAGAGACTAACCAAGTGTGCAGGAGTGGAATAGTGCACAAGTGTGAGCGCAAGCACATGTGCACTTCCAAACTACCTCCACTCCCCCCCCCCTCTTCCTCTACTTCTACTACTATGAAATTTCTGACGGAAACCCAATAACACTGCCCGACCTGGGAACCGAACTCACGACCCTTACAAAATGATCGGACGCGCGACGCGTTCATATGTCACTGTTTTGTTCATAATTAGCCTATTATGTTTCCACTGCTGGGACACAGGCCTCCTCTCTGTGAGAGGGAGTGGGCCGTAATCCACCACGCGGGCCCAGTGCGGGTTGGTAGATGTCACATGTCTTCGAATTTTTGGTTCGAAGACATGCCCGTTTTCCTTTAAGAGGGCGCTTTACGGTTTCCCGAACAAAACACACACGTTGTTGTAAAGCGCCCTCTGCCGAAGGTTTTAGTTAGGATACAGCCTCAGGGCAACAAGTTGGGTAGAAAGTATTTGATATTGTTTGATTTATACCCCGAAAACAAAACGCTGCTTTTTTACGTACTCGCGTTTTTTTTTGTTATTAAACGAAACGTACACTCACTTGTAAGATGACGAGTCTCGATGTCTCTTAGCTTTTTTAAAGTGCAGTCTTAAACTTTCCTGTAAAGTAAGAAATTTAATTATAATATTAACATCATACTACACTAAACTTTCTTGACGTTTTGACGAAAACTGTCAAATAAGTGAAAATGTTTAGCACTTTACGGTTAATTTTTACTTGCACCTTATTATTTTTCCAACTTCCCGTTACTAATTTTTTTATGAAAATGTCTGTTTAAAAACATTTTTACAAAAAAAATAATTACCTACTTCCAAAAAAAAAAACAAAAACACTACAAAGAAAACTAAATTTTGAAGTCGGTGTCTTTGCCTGTGTCTTTGTGTTTTCGTTTTTTGCTTCCGACTTCTGAAGTTACTTTTCACTTTGTAGTGTTTTTTTTTTGGAAGTCAGTTGTTTTTTTTTTTGTATAATAGTTTTTATTATTTTTCATATTTACTTTAAACTGAAAAAATAATTTTATTTATATGGGAACACCTCAAGAGCATACCCTTTATAAAAATCGGAAAAGTCTGTTAACACACGTTAAAAAAAAAACATACCGCCGAACATATAGCCTCCTCTTTTTTAGAAGTCAGTTAAAAGGTGTTCTTATGTGGGCAAAACTGTGTTTGCCTATGCATACAGAAATAAACAAACAATACCACCACTTAACAATTGGAATTTTACCTATGGGAATTACCGTTTAGTATACAGAAAGTTATATTGATTTTTATATAAATATTTTTTATTCTAACAATAAAAATATGCACCCATTACTATCGATGCATCTCTGCCAACGCTGTGTATTTAATTTTCAATGCCCTTCTTGAAGAAGTAAGGTGTACGGTAGCCAAAAAACTCTTCAAAGCCCTTTTGTTGTACTGTCTCTCGGGTATTGATCGTTTTCCCTGCCAAGAAGTTGTCCAAATTGTGGAAAAAGTAGAAGTCTGTCGGCGCCAGGTCGGCGGAGTATGGTGCATGACGCAACACTTCCAACCCTAGCTCTTGTAGCTTAGAGACCGACTGTTGTGCCGTATGAGGTCGAGCGTAGTCGTGTAGGAGCAGCAGGGACGAGTGATTAACCAATAACGAGTAGTGCGTTAGTTTGTAGTGTTCACTCCGTATACGTAATTAATGTTGCGAGCCGTTTGTGCGGTATTGCTACCGCGACGGAACTCGTATTCCATAATTACTCGTATTTTTATAGTGTCCATATTGATGAAATAGATACAAATGTAGTGAAAAAACACTAATCAATAAACAAATGACTGAATTTGTAAACAGCATTCCATATTTTTAAAATAAAATTAATTCCAATTTACAATTTATTGCCAGCCGTACATAAATAACGTTTCAAATGGCCAGTATTGTAAAGCGGCAACTTCGTAGGTAAAGATATTGACATTGATGAATTATAAGTAGACAAATAGCTGACCCGGCGAACTGTGAGGCAGTATTCCGCCTCACGGTACGAAGTTCGCCACGAAAATCATCGTGAAAATTCACGATTATTATTATTTCAGATTATTATCTACATCACTTTATTCCGCTAAATTTTAAGAACATAAAAATCGGTCCAGCCGATCTTGAGTTATAAATGGTATAACCAAGCCTTCTTTGTTTATATATATAGATGACATGCGTATTTACTTTGTAAAAGTATTGTATTATTTTAATGATTGTGAATGTGAGGACTACGTGTGTCCTTTTTTAATTTCTCTATTAGTTTTAATCATGATCTGACAGTTTGAGTAATTGAAGCAGCCTACGCAAATGTCTTTTCTGTGGTATTGTTCGTCGAATCGCTGAACTCCTTAAGTTTTGAGTTGAGCTGCACGATTACTGACAAATGCGTGCACTGACTGGACGGGTCTAATCAATCTGAGTTCTTCTTTGATCAAAAGTAAATATATAGTGCATGTGGTGTTAGCCTGTAAATAACTGTTACACTTAAAAATGTATATCGTGTACTTTTAAATGTAATGTAATGTGGAAGCAATTGTAGGCTTAACTAATAAAAATAAACTAGCACTTCGTCAGCGTGGATTTCGAAGAAAAAAAAAGTTGCCATGTTCAGCAGACATAATTTCGGCTTCTAATGGTAAAACTATTTTTCAAATCGGTCCAGTAGTTTCGGAGCCTATTCAATACAAACAAACAATCAAATCTTTCCTCTTTATAATATTAGTTTATATTAAAATACCATTTCAGACACCAATCTACATGGTCTTCACATGATCTCACCAACATTATATGACCTATGAGTTTGTTACGGCCTTTCTTCTCGAGTAGACCTCATCTAGTTTTTCAAATATGATTGAAGTTTAAAAGTGTTTGTACAAACCAACTTACAGAAATAAAACCAACTCACCGCAGATTTGAACTTAACATCACACTCAACACAATAGTAGTCCTTCCTCTCGTGCACAGCTAGCACGTGCTTGTGCAGTAGTGAGGGGTAGATGAAGTGCTTGTCGCACTGAGAACACTGGAAGCGCTTCGATTTGTCGTGGCGCCTGTAAGAGATAATTATCAAAAAAGTACATTTACGTTTTTCTATCTAGGATTTCTCAGTAGCAGCCCGGAGTCTGGATTTATGCCCGGTTGATGGCAATATACTCGCCCCCTATAACATGGGACTTAAACATAACTGGCGAAATGCGGGTGTATAGGAACACCTCTGCCTATATTTTTTTAATTACAGGCGTGATGTTATGTGTTACATTTTATAACTAAAACCCGACAACTGAAAAATTACGAAACAAGTAAATATTTCAACAGAAATCAAGCATAGGTACAGAAATGGTCTGGGTAAAGAAATTATTTTAGTTCACGACTTTACGTCCTCTAGAAGGCGCCATATTGTATAAGATCGTCATAAATATAACCAGCGGACGATCAATACGCAACCAACAATACCTCGTATGTCAAATTATGATAAGTAATTTAGAAGTTACGAGGGAACAGATGAACATACATATCGGTCAAATTCATAACCTTCCTTTTATATTTGCCGTAGTCGGGTAATAAAATCAAATGAGGCTCGTGGCTATAAAAGTAAGAGAACCAAAGAAACAACGGATGAACTGTTTGAAAGAGGGACTCAAATTGTAACCGTAATAAGTGTTTTTAACACATTTTTAAAAAATTTTAAGGAACGTTTTATAAATGTAACGGATACAATAACGTTACAGAATCAAAGTGTCACCTTTTATACAGGGCGTCCCGTAAGTCGGCGTCAAGCCGGAGTCAGGTGATAGGTCGCGGCAAAAATTAAACAGCAAAAAAAAATTTGTAGCAACAAGAGTTAAAAGACCGTCACAAGCAGTAAATTTTGCCCTTAATTTTTAAAATACGTAATAAAGATTTTTTAAATATTTTTCTCTTAGTTATTTAATTCTATAACTTCTTTGGTAATGTTCGTCGAATCATTTAGCTCCTTTAGTACTGTGTTGAGCTGCATGACAACTGACAAATGCGTGCACTGACTGGACAGGTACACTCATTCTGTGTGCCACATGGTCTTCACATGACCTGACCAAGATTATGTCTGGACTTTAAAAGAGACTGTGACCTCTGAGTTTGTTTCGGCCTTTCTTCTCAGAGTAGTAAGATAGGAAACGCCGATCTCATCTAGTTTTTAAAAAATGTGACTGACGTGTAAAAGTGTTTGTACAAACCTACTTACAGAAATAAATCATTTATCATTTAATTATGATTTGATCTGTCACCCGGCTTGACGTCGACTTACGGGACATCCTGTATGTGTTAATAAGTGTCATAAAAATAAGCAGTTTTAGGTATAACCTCAAACTACACTTAACTTAAGCCGTTTTGACGGATGTATGTACAGTCGAGTAGTGAAAATGTTCAGCAATTTACGGTTCATTTTTACTTGCATTAATTTTCCAACTGCCCGTTGCTAAAATTTGAATGAAACATGGTTAGGTAAAAATGCGCCCGAATATCCGATCTCTATTTATGATCTCTCATTAAATGACTGAAGAACAGTGGTGGCCCAGTGGTAACAGTCGTGACTTACGAGTTGTAGGTCGTAGGTTCGTACCCAGACAGGCGCTTTACTTTGTGTAAATTATTTCATCACCACTGCTCTCAAAACGGTGAAGGAAAACATCGTGAGGAAACCGGCATGTCTTAGAACCAAAAATTCGAAGACATGTGACATCTACCAACCCGCACTGGGCCCGCGTGGTGGATTACGGCCCACTCCCTCTCACAGAGAGGAGGCCTGTGTCCCAGCAGTGGGAACATTATAGGCTGATTATGCATGCATATATTATGCATTAAATGACTGGTCAGTTCAGTGGGCTGCCCCTCCAGGACAAAATCCCTAGCCACGCCAATGCCAAGGGGTATCTTATTACACAGTAACTGGGTTGTGGAGGTCATCTGCATCCAGTTAAGAGTAAAAGCGGACCGCAACATTCTTGGGAACAAGGAGGCAGATTCAAACTCAAAGCATTATTTCAAATAAACCAATTACAGGCACTTTTGAATTGTCAAGGAGTCGGTCAGTCGGAAAGATGAAACTCAAAGCCAATTCCAAAGCGTAGTAGGTACCTATGGAGAAGAAAGGGCAAGAAACTCCATGGACACTCTTTTAAATAATAACATAACATAACATCACGCCTTGTTTCCCCGAAGGGTTGGGCAGAGGTGTAGCTATAGTACACCCACATTTCGCCAGTTATGTTTTTAAGTCCCATGTAATAGGGGGCGAGCCTATTGCCATCTACCGGGCACAAATCCAGACTTCGGGCTGCAACTGAGAAATTCCAGATAGAAAATTCCAATAACACGTTGCCTGACCTGGGGAGCGAAACCAGGACCTCATGCTCAGCAGTAGCGATTGCGACCACTAGACCAACGAGGCAGTAAATAATATTGTTGCACAAACTTAGTTACATCAGTCATGTTGAAATTATATATGTGAGAACGTTGTAGAAAGACGTGCACGTTAAAGGCGTCCGTAATGAAAAAAATACAAAACAAAAACAATTCGGAAATTAAAATAAGCCGTGGCAGCCAAGAGATGACCAGTCCCAACTGACGGCGCCCGTTCACGAACATGACGCATGGATGAGCACGATTGATTGGTACTTACGTAGTGTGCACCCTGAGCGACTCGATAGTGTTGAACAGTTTCCCACATCGGTGGCACGCGTGACGCGCATTAACTGCGTGCGTTTTCACGTGCCTTTGGATTATTGTTCGCTTACTGGAACATATATAAAACTTTCTCGAAAGACGTCCAAGTTAAACAAAAAAGTTATGCTCTTCGGGTATTTTCGTGTTTCCGAATCAGTACGAACGTCGCACCACAGAGGCAATGCTTCTTTTCTGCCGCGCTTTCTCCCGACCGGGTACATATTGATATTGTATTTATTTTCAACACAGTTGTTCATAAAGTGGCTCTTATTACACCGATTTTAGGTTCATAATACAGTGTATTAAAAACGCGTGCTTTTTACTTTACATTACCGCACTGGTGTTTTATATTTAACTTTTTTTTCTTTCATCTCCGTAAAGAGTTTTTATGTCTAAATACAATGAATATTTTATCATCTCCGACATATACCCAAGAAAATGAAAACAACGAAATTATTAATAATACCAATACCATAACACAAACTGTAAAAATGCCAACAAAAAATGTTCGGTATCATTTTGAGAATTGTACTTTCACTAATTGTTTCAATAATTGAAGATAATAACAACACAAGTCTGTTTTTTTTCCTCGCAAGTGTGTTGAAAAACGTCGTGTGACACGCGTGTGCATTGATCATTACCCCCGAGGTAGTTTAATTCGCGCGAGCCGCAGTCGAGCGTGATAAGCGAGCCGAGTGGGTGGAAAAGAGCACACTTTTATCACAATGTACTATTATACCATCTATGTAATACATATGGAATGCAATAAACTATTGAGGTTTGTAGTAGAACACCTATGATAGCACGTTTGTATCCAGTTTTCTCTCTGTTGGGCTTCCTACTCCGGTCACAGTTCGTTATTTTTCAGTCAAAAGTATTGATAAGTTTTTTTTAACTGCTTATATTTGTTAATAGATAACATTGTTACCATGGATAATACAAAATTCGACAAGTACGTCTGGTCACGCTGTTCTGAATTCGATATTGTCATTTCTTCCTATTTCGTGGTGATAATGCGAATTGATTAGGTGAGACTAGGCTTGCAAAACGTTTAACCCAAGTTCCGTTCCAACGCATCGCCCTAAGTTGGCGCGTGAGAGAGACAACAACGTTCTCCCACACATCGCTAATGATATATTGGATCGTCGACCGCGTGTGACAATCGAGTTAGCATGTGTCATGTGTGGGCGACCCTCAAATCTTGTGGGATTGGACAATGGCAGACCAGGAACTTCCTCTCAGCAACTAAGGTATGTGTATCCAATCCTTAATACAATAAGGGTTATCATTACTTAATTCTGTCCACAACAAGAATGGTACCATCCATCATTGTTTTGCAAACCTAGATATCGAACCTCGATCTTATTAAATCGATGCGAATCGCAAATCGGCGTAAGCAACGTCCGTAGATGTAACAGCTCTATATAAGATCTCATAATGATATGATATTCTTCAGGACATAATAATATGCTAGTTAGATAGTGAGTTGATAACATAATATAACTAATTTGATACGATAGAAAAAAAAAACGAGAATACCTCTAAAAATGTCTTTTAACTATTAAAAACCATGCTAATTACATGCAATCATTCTGATTTTTTGTCAGATTGACATGACAAGCAACATATTAACTTAATATTGTTTTTTTTTTAAGTCCTATCAATAGATTTTTTGTAAACAGTTTTTTTTTTGCAATTATTTACCCGCGTTGTGTCATCGCGCTTCTCTTTCTTTTCTATGCAGTTTGACAGTGACCGCACTTTAGCTCTTGAAAGCCTTTCAATATCAATATCAAATTACATTCGGTACTTACTTGGTACTAAATTGACACTTGTCGCAAGTGTAGGTCGTGGCCCCTTGCGTGTGGTTGATCGCGTGATGTTCCAGTAAATGCTGGCGCGAGAGACGGACATGGCCGCATAGTTTGCATTTATATCTGCAAGGTTGAAACAAATTTACATAGCATAACATCACGCCTGCAATCCCAGAAGGGTTAGGCAGAGGTGTACCTATAGTACACCCAAATTTCGCCAGTTATGTTTAAGTCACATGTAATAGGGGGCGAGCCTATTGCCATCAACCGGGCACAAACCCAGACTCCGGGCTGCTACTGAGAAATTCTGGATAGAAAAACCCAAAACACTTTGCCCGACCTGGGAATCGAACCCAAGACCTCATGCTCAGCAGTAGCTCTTGCGAACACTAGACCAACGAGGCAGTTTTCACAAATTTACAGTAGGTACTCAAAGCAGAATTAAGAATCTCTACCACTTCGATTCATCCCTACCGTAAATACAGTTGCGCAAAGTTGTTTGTTTGTGAAGTTGACACACTGCGTTATGCTAAACACAGGACATCACTGTGCAGGTTTTTCGGGTGGGCATCATCCTGCATTTAATTATTTTTCATGGTGATTTTTTAGTTATTAGTTGAGTTATTATTATATGTTATTTGATATCTAGCTTGTATACATTTCGAGAACCTACCTACTTACAGTTTTATTTGTTTTAATTTATTATGCACTTATTTTCGTCTAATATATTGAATCCCTAAAGGGGCCGTTCAAATATTACGTAAGCAGATTTATTACAATCATTTACCCCCCCCCCCCCCCATCCCCCTTGTCAGCAAAAGTAAGCAAAGCTCTTACCCTCCCATGCTTACGTAAACATTTTTCAATTATAAATGTATTTTTTTTTATATTGTAATTATAATGTTATAATTTACAATTTTAAAAATAAGAAAATAGATTTAGGATAAAGATTAGATTTTTGAAAATGCGTTTCGTTTTCAAGCATAGACAATGTGAGGGTTGCCATTTGTGTAAAAAAGTAAATAACTACCGATTACGTAATCATCATCTAGACTCCCCTACCCCCCATGTCATCCAAAATAAGCAAAACAAAGAAATAGTGCTTACGTAATATTTGAACGGCCCCAAACCTGACTTGGTTTCCGTACGTCACTTTTGGGTGACCACTGAAAATCAACGCTGTGCTGTGGGTCCCCATATAGCACAGCATCATGCTGAGTGGAGCCTTCTTGTCACAGTCACGGCGTGCAGCTTAAATATATATTTTTCTTTCTTTCTGTGTTCAAATTGTTAGTCCATTTGCTCAACAGTTAATTTCCCCCATTTGGCAACTAACACTCACTAAACTTGAAAAATAAAATTATCTGGCAATTATGTCCATATTTAATATTATTATTAACAACAACAATATTATTTTATTTGTTTGTTTCAGAGTCCGGTCAACAAGTTTCACATAAAATTTAATTATTTAAAAATCAGGTAAAATACGAGAAGAAAAAAAAAATACTCAAAGACTGATAGAGATGTATAGAACATAAAGAGATACTGCGCCGAGAATTTGTATTCGTTTTTATTTCTGATTGAGTACAGTTTTCTTGGTATATTGGCGTGTGCTAGCTTACATATAGCAAATAATTCTTCTTCCCAGCCAGGCGCGGATACACGGCTTCGACCAAAACTAGACATAAACATAGTTTTATAACCTGTGTTTTTCCTTTCTATCAGTACAGTATCCTAAGGGCCGTAAGATCAAAAGCAGTTTAAACTATGGGTATCGGAATCTACGATAAAATATAATCGATGGTTTAAACTTCGGTCCTAAGATCTAATGGAAAATATGAACAGATTAGTTAAACTTCGATTAATCCTTTACACATGGCAACATTGACCAGTTTATTCGAAGTTCGTTCATCCGTTCATTAAAATAATGGCAACAAATAGATCTTTTTGACATTGACACTTACATTTGACGTCAGTGAGTCTGTGATGTTTTATTATTACAAACAGTCAAAAACACGTTGCTATAGAAACGACCTTTCGTTTCTATAGCAACGTGTTCGATGTTTTATTCACAGAGTACATTATATAGACGGTTTTATTGACGTCTGTGATGTTGTATCATTATTACAATATATGAATTACTGTTAAAATGTTCCATGATATTAACTGCATAACGAAGCTTCAATGAATAGATAAATGTAGAATGTAGAAATGTTTGAAGCTATTTTGAAAAATCGTCACGTTAAATTGTGTCTGTTCACGGTCAGTTTAATCCATACAACAGAGTTTAACCGCCCTTTCGGGCTAGTTTAAAGTAATCGATGGTTTAAACTAATCCAATAATCGATCAACTACCATTGATCTTATGAAATAATCGATTACCAGAGATTAAACCCTCTTCGGTGGTTTAAGCTACGATTGATCTTACGGCCCTAAGAATACAGGCTGTAAATAGCCCCATCACATAGCCGTCAACTACGCATTATGTACACCCAACTAAGTAACATAGCACAAAAATAATTGCTGGCTTACGAATTATATTTTTGGTGTGTGCGGAATTGTAACGCACGCAAAACGTCGTGGTTATGGGTGCATGCAACGTGACCGGGGTCGTGGGGTATTTAAAGTTGTGTTATAACATTAAAAACTTGATTTCGTAAAAAACTTCACTAAACGTTTGAATTTTGTCCTTCAATATCTCCGTAAACAGAAGGTATGGTCCAGTACAAAAAAAAAATTACAATGACGGGGTGTACGTACAAGTGACTCTCGGCTTCGTTAAGTGTCTTTTTAGACTCATTTTACATTTATAGATAAGTCGTCGTCATCCTCGAAAAGGTACACATTGTTCAGTATAGGGAAAATAGGAGCCAAATGTTTTTATAAAAGGCTTTCACGGCTTGAGAAATCTCCCCCGTCCCCATTCCTCAGAGAGAAAAATTTGCCGATTGAGCGAATACCTCATTTCCGCGCCTGTCCCCAGCTAAAGCACTACGAAGCGGTGAAGGGCAGGCGTTTTGTAGGAGATCTTATGTAATTGTGACGTTCAAACACTGTTTCTCAGCCTAATTCGAATAAACGAGTTTTTATTTTCATAATTAATTAATACATTGGGATGAGAGCAGAAGGCCAATTCCCGTAATTAAAAACGTTCAAAATCTAGTCACTATCTCACCTAGGTGACAATCAAACCTGTCAAAAATGTATGAAAATTTGAGGTATTTTTGACAGACTAAGATTAGAATGTCAACGTTCTTAAAATCCGAGAATTGACACTCTGGGTGCTGATGGCTTACCTCGTTGTATGTGATTTGATGTGTCCTCTCAAAGATACCGGGCTGGGGCAGTATTGTGTGCACATGTCACATTCATATGTGCCGTGCTCCTGAAATAGGACAAGACAACACTTTGACCAAAGTAGCAGAAATAATACTACCTAATGCTGCAAAAAGAGAAGGGAGCGAAAGGAAGCGTGGCGGTTGAAGGAGGAGGGAGGGGAGAATGTATGACGAAAACGTGGTGCGCCAACCCCACGTAGCATGGGACCAGGGCGAAAGATAATGATAAATTGATAACTCCGTAAGCTGCAGAGAAAACTGCAGGAGCAGGTTCTCGTTGATGAAATTGAAAATAAACTTAATCACAACCGAAATGACTAACCGAAAACTGAGAGCAGTGGTGGCCCAGTGTGAGAGCTGTGGTGGCCCAGTGTGAGAGCAGTGGTGGCTCAGTGTGAGAGCTGTGGTGGCCCAGTGTGAGAGCAGTGGTGGCCCAGTGTGAGAGCTGTGGTGGCCCAGTGTGAGAGCTGTGGTGGCCCAGTGTGAGAGCAGTGGTGGCCCAGTGTGAGAGCTGTGGTGGCCCAGTGTGAGAGCAGTGGTGGCCCAGTGTGAGAGCTGTGGTGGCCCAGTGTGAGAGCTGTGGTGGCCCAGTGTGAGAGCTGTGGTGGCCCAGTGTGAGAGCAGTGGTGGCCCAGTGTGAGAGCTGTGGTGGCCCAGTGTGAGAGCAGTGGTGGCCCAGTGTGAGAGCTGTGGTGGCCCAGTGTGAGAGCTGTGGTGGCCCAGTGTGAGAGCAGTGGTGGCCCAGTGTGAGAGCTGTGGTGGCCCAGTGTGAGAGCAGTGGTGGCCCAGTGTGAGAGCAGTGGTGGCCCAGTGTGAGAGCAGTGGTGGCCCAGTGGGAGAGCAGTGGTGGCCCAGTGGGAGAGCTGTGGTGGCCCAGTGTGAGAGCTGTGGTGGCCCAGTGTGAGAGCAGTGGTGGCCCAGTGTGAGAGCAGTGGTGGCCCAGTGTGAGAGCAGTGGTGGCCCAGTGGGAGAGCAGTGGTGGCCCAGTGGGAGAGCTGTGGTGGCCCAGTGTGAGAGCAGTGGTGGCCCAGTGTGAGAGCAGTGGTGGCCCAGTGGGAGAGCAGTGGTGGCCCAGTGGGAGAGCTGTGGTGGCCCAGTGTGAGAGCAGTGGTGGCCCAGTGTGAGAGCAGTGGTGGCCCAGTGGGAGAGCAGTGGTGGCCCAGTGGGAGAGCAGTGGTGGCCCAGTGGGAGAGCAGTGGTGGCCCAGTGTGAGAGCTGTGGTGGCCCAGTGTGAGAGCTGTGGTGGCCCAGTGTGAGAGCAGTGGTGGCCCAGTGGGAGAGCTGTGGTGGCCCAGTGTGAGAGCAGTGGTGGCCCAGTGGGAGAGCTGTGGTGGCCCAGTGTGAGAGCAGTGGTGGCCCAGTGTGAGAGCAGTGGTGGCCCAGTGGGAGAGCAGTGGTGGCCCAGTGTGAGAGCTGTGGTGGCCCAGTGGGAGAGCAGTGGTGGCCCAGTGTGAGAGCTGTGGTGGCCCAGTGTGAGAGCAGTGGTGGCCCAGTGGGAGAGCTGTGGTGGCCCAGTGGGAGAGCAGTGGTGGCCCAGTGTGAGAGCTGTGGTGGCCCAGTGGGAGAGCTGTGGTGGCCCAGTGTGAGAGCTGTGGTGGCCCAGTGGGAGAGCTGTGGTGGCCCAGTGTGAGAGCTGTGGTGGCCCAGTGGGAGAGCTATGCATATAGCGAGATAAATAGAGCTATTACCATCGAGATGTTCGAACTATCGAATAAAACCTCAAGCCATCGCGCATCGCTATGTAGTTTCTGCCAACCCCATTAGGAAGAAGACGTGAGTTTATGTAGGTATGTAGTGCTATTGAAAAGGTCATAAACATCTTTGAAGTTGTGGCGAGAACTGAACTTTATGTGTAAAGTTATTTTCCCAAAAACACATTTGTTTACATTGTTGGAAATTCAATTGCGAACGCAGGATACATAAAAACATCAACACCCAACATTAACCCATCAAACAGTTGTTTTTTTTTCAACACAGTAGCTCATAAAGTGGCCGTTATTACACCGCATTTAGGCTCATAATGCAGTGTATTAAACACGCTTGCTTTTTACTTTACATTACCGCACTCGTGATTTATATTTAACTTTTTTTCTTCTTTCATCCCCATAAAGAATTTTTATGTCTAAATAAAATGAATACTTTTGTCATCTCCGGCATATACCCAAGAAAATTAAAACAACGAAATTATTAATCACACCAATACCATACACAAAAATGCCAACAAAAACTGTTCGGTATCATTTTGAGAATTATACTTTCACTAATGTTTTGAATAATTAAAGATAATAACAATACGAGTCTGTTTTTTTCCTCGCAAGAGTGTTGAAAAACGTCGTGTGACACGCGTGTGCATTGATCATTACCCCCGAGGCGGTACCACAATGTACATAATAACACTCACCCGTGTATGTTTCACCAAATGTGCAGTCAGCACCTCTTCGAAATTGAATCCTTTCACACACTTCTCACATTTGTAAGGAGATCTTATGTAAGACTCTGCTTTGGCTCTCTCTGCTAGCTCTGCTAATACCTGTAATCCATACCAATAACTTCTTGAGTTGCATGATTACTGACAACTGCGTGTACTGACTGGACAGATCCACTCAATCTGTGTGTTTCTTTTCTCAAAAGACCATTTAGGACGCCAATCCATATGGTCTTCAGATGATCTGACCAAGATTATGTCTGGACTTTAAAAGAGACTGTGACCTCTGAGTTTGTTTCGGCCTTTCTTCTCAGAGTTTTTTTTTTTTCAGATAGGAAACGCCGATCTCATCTAGTTTTTAAGGCATGGTTGACGAGTAAAAGTGTTTGTACGAACCTACATAAAATAAACATAACATCACGCCTTGTTTCCCCGAAGGGTTGGGCAGAGGTGTACCTATAGTACACCCACATTTCGCCAGTTATGTTTTAAGTCCCATGTAATAGGGGGCGAGCCTATTGCCATCAACCAGGCACAACACAGACTCCGGGCTGCTACTGAGAAATTCCAGATAGAAAAACTCAATAACACGTTGTCCGACCTGGGAATCGAACCCAGGACCTCATGCTCAGCAGTAGCGATTGCGATCACTACATGAACGAGTAAGACAAACCTACTTACAGAAATAAAATCATTTATTAATATAAATGCGAAATTAACTCTGCCTGTCTGTCACTGTGTGATGAGTCTTTATGGGCTTCGAAATATGGACGTTGCTGGTAGAAATCTGTTGTATTGATAGTTTACAAATTCTGTTCTGAATCTGATTAAATTGCTATGTCTAATAAGATAACGCTCGACGTTCGCGTTGCGATGGATCAATGACGACATTGGTGGATGGCAATCAATCTCCGACGACGACAACTGGCGCCCCTAGGCGCGGTATGGCTGCGCAGGCGGTAGTTAGTCCTGCCGTGCGCCATCTGGCGGCGGCGGGGCCGTAACATGTGGTTTAATGCAGGTACCAGTGAAAGGCTTTTGGATGGAGAATACAATTTTTTTTTTGACCATGTTCTGGACTAGGAGAGAGGAGGACGCAGCGAGTAGGTATTAAAGTCGTGAATTTATTAAGTACTATTGTACAAAAAAAAGAAACTAAAGTGAAGAAACTGTTTTTTTTTAGAGACACCGCCAGTTTATAAAATGTATTATGTCACAGCAGCTGTAGCACGTTTTTCATTTTTAATACAGTAAACTTTATGCATGTGAAGTTTAGCTAACTAATAAAAAAAAAGTTGTAAATAGTTTTTTACCTGTTTCTTAGTAAGTTTAATAACAACATATTCATCAGTCTCCTGCACCATTCTAGAAGAGAATCCTTCTTTTACTTCTTTCTTCTTCTTCTTACTTCTTACTTTAGGACAGAAGTCTTCTTTGTACTCTTCTTTTATGTCCGGTTCTTCTTTGATTTCTAACTCTGGTGTTGTCTGAAATTGTTTGCAAGGAATTATATAATTTAACTAGAACGTAAGAAATAAAATATGTTCATGGCACATAATGTACTGTACTGACACACAATAAATAAGAAAAAGTGAATTCTAAGAATAAATGAAAAACCTACGCTGTCACAATGTATGACAGAGGCAATTTTTTTAAAAGTAACCGACGAAAAATTTCAACGGGGACGGCGCTTTCAGAATAATGTACTGAATCCATGGCAACAGGTTGTGCTTCGATATCTAACACAGCTTCTTTTAATTTTCGAATTGTTTTTGTTTTGCATGTTTTTCATTACGGACGCCTTTAACGTGCACGTCTTTCTACATCGTTCTCACATATATAATTTCAACATGACTGATGTAACTAAATTTTATGTAACAATTTTATTTAAAAGAGTGTCCATGGAGTTTCTTGCCCTTTTTTACCCATAGGTACCTACTCTACGCTTTGGAATGGGCAATTATTAGCTTCATCTTTCCGACTGACCGACCCCTTGACAATTCAAAACTGCCTGTATTTGGTATATTTGAAATAAATGCCTTGAGTTTGCGTTTGAGTTTAAAGTTTAAGTTGAGTTTGAGGTTGAGTTTGAGGTTGATTTTGAGGTTGAGTTTTGTAATAATAAAAATTTAAAGGATAATACGGTCCCTAATTGGGAAGCCAAATGTAATATTAAAAATTTAAAAGAATAGGTGTGTGTTTGTTTCTGAGTGTGTGATCTCCTAAAAAAGTATTATAATGCAAGATATTAAATTTCGGGCGCCGTGGAGCGACACACTATTAATGGATAGCCAGATAAAGTTGGAGAGATTGAACCATTAATCTTAGGATGGGGGCCTGTGGATGTCAATGGTGATTAAAAGTCTCACTACCTTGAACGTTCCCAGTTTATTGTATACCTTTAGCCTAATGAATACAATTATATTAATATAAATTTTAGTTGCTATATCATCATTGCATCTTTGTTACTTTAAATTCGCAGCTGAAGGCTGTTATGTTATAGAGGAAAAAAAAATATAAAAAATATGTAACTGGAACCCCGAGAGCCGGAAGGTGGTACCTCTCAGGTAATCAGCCCCCGTGGAAGGCCAGTAGAAATTGGTTGAAGTAAAGGTGGAATAAGCACCCACAATTGTAGGCTGTGGACAAAAAGGAACTCTGAGATGTGATTTCACTCCGAACTCGGACACGCGGGGACGCATCGACCAACGAAAAACTTACCGCTTATTCCAGGTATATAAACTCGCGTCTCCCTCGGTGTACCGTGAAGATATTTGGTATCAAAAGACGTAGGGAGGCGACGAGGAAACCTGCGAAAAACCGTAAGATGGTCACAAACGAACCGCCATCGTCGAAGGAAATTTTCTCTCGAAAAGAGTCCAACTTACCAAAAATCCGATAGAAATATCCACCGGGACCATTCCACGGGTCCTTTGGTTTAGGATTAGGGCATTAAAGCGCCACTATAAACCAGATTAGTTACGATTCCATTCAGGGAAAATCAGGAGACCTGTCACCTTCACCAACAAAGATCGCAAAAGTGACTCGTGAAACCTTGACGTCCAAAATGTCATACGAAATGTATCACAGATAAAAAATACAATTAAGAAATCGTTCCGAAATCGACTAGAATTATCAATACATGTAACGGTGTAAAAAAACTCGTTACAGTTTGTGGTTGAGTTTGAGGTTGAGTTTGAGTTCTCAGATTTAATTTTACCATTTTCTGTGCCCTAGTCGGAGTCAAGACCCGCGGGAGATTAAAAGCAAAAGACATGAATTTACACACAATCATAACATCACTGTTTTCCCAAAAAAGGAAGACAGTTGGGGTATGAATTAAAAACACTATAGGCTGGAGGGGGACCAACCTGAATATAAAACAAAAAATTTACCTCATAACTATCACATTTCCTCCTTTTATTCTTATATTCACCCTGTAACATGACTAGAGGTATTTCATCATCATCATCTTCTACCGCATCATCTAGAGGCATCAGTTCTTCTTTTAAATCTGGCACGTTTACAGGCCCGAAGTAAAGAACCTCTACGCTGCATCTTTTTAAGTCATACATGGAGGTTCGTTGAAGAAAGAGGCTGGATTTCGTGTCCTAAAAATGGAATGCTTTATTACTATGGTGAAAAATGGCAAGGGCGGAGGCCTTTATTGTAACAAAAAAAACACATTAATCAAAATAATCATTCGTCAAATAAGCAGTTTTTTCTATCTCATGTATTGATATTTGTGACTTATGTGGTGCAAAAATTTTGTAAGTGAGCAGTTACAATTTGGTGCTATTAATGTGGTTGCTATTTTAGACTTATGTTAGAAACAATATTTATTTTTATGAAAGGATACAGTAGCAGTCATATTACTGTTAGCAATGTGTACCAAAAATCCTTTGTTAGGACAGTAGGACAATAAATGCAGTAGTAGTACAGTCCGCGAGGCCTAATCTGAGCTTCGCATTTGTGTGAGTGCACAAAGCGACAAGTCCTTTGTTTGGCAATCGGCCTGAGGCGCTGTACGTCCCTCGAGCAATCACATTGGTGCGATTTGTAATCACTCACACAAATGCAAAGCTCAGCACAGGCCTCACGGAATTTACTAAGGTTGTCTCCTTACTGCTAGTCTGCCTTGAGCAAGCCATATATTACGGCCCACTCCCTCGTGAAGAGAAGAGGCCTGTGTCCCAGCAGTGGGAACATTAAAGCCTGCTAGTGCTTGAGCAAGCGTGGTGATAAATATTTTCCCTATAATAAGAGGAGAGGTCTTTGCTCTGCAATGGGACTTTACATACACACATAAACTTAAAATTTTTTCCCATGGCAGTAGGCAGAAACAACAGAACGCCACCTAATACAATCAAAATCTAAACAATCTTTCCATACACCTTCTGTTCTATAGAGGTACAAGGATCAAGGAGGATCCTCCAACCAGACGGGTGTCGTGTCTGGTGCGCAACTGCCCGAATTCTGCGAGACGACAGTGTGCGTAATTCGCATGTGGTGGTGTAGGTGACGCCACAGTCTTTTACGTTCATACATCGGGTCATACACGCACGCCGGTTGCGATGTACTATTATAGTGTTTAAAAATTGAAATAGGTAAGTACTTACCCCTTCCACAGTCAGATTCAATAACTCATTCGCTTTCAGACATTGCTGTGAAAATTTCATACATTTCTTTAACGTCCATCTACATATTAAACATAGATTCATGTTGTCATCCTCCTTGGTCACCTGAATTTTTTTTTTTCTGAATTAATTGACTTGTTATCCTATGTTCAATGTTATATGTTAGAAAATTTGGTTTCCGCATGTAGTCCTTCAAGTGGTTGGCAGTGGTTATTGAAACCAGCCCACCTTCCACCAGTTGACCAAATCCCTGGATGCCACGAGGGTTTCTGTACTAATCAGGGTAACGCCTGTATGGGTGCTGGTGGGTTAGCGTAGCGTGATGTCATGATGACAAGCTTTTCAAACTTTATCATTGATTGATGTATACCTTACGCCAGTTATGTTTTAGTCCCACTGCCATTTAGCAAACTCAAGTTGGGGTAGAAACTTATACAAGCAAGTCAGCAAAACAGATAATAGCAAAAGTATGAATTAACGCTGCGATTTTCAAAATAATCATTCAAAAATTTAACCTTTTCGGTAAGATTTTGATAAGCGTTTATTTCCATAGTGGTCATCGGATATACTTTTGCTGCTGCTTGAAGGCAGGCCCGACACGTATTCTTCATGTTGTTAAGACAAAAGCTGTTGTTTTCAGTCATTTATAATTGAAAAAATATTAAAATACAATCAAAACAAAGTGTCCACATTTAATTCAGTTTGCTTTCATCGCTTTGTTTTTATTTTTATTTTATTGGTTGTGGCAAGATGCATTAGCCATTGTTGCCAGTGTCGAGTGTTGCGGAAATTAAACGTGGGAAGAGGGAGGTTGGCTTAATGTGACGGGATATTTTTTTAGGATGGGCAATAAATAATTATATGTAATAAAATTATAACAAATTGTACTATAAGGAAATGTTGTGAAAAGAAATAAATTTACTAAGAGATGCTACGTATGACCTATTAGACAAAGAAAGGATGGAAGACAGATTACAAGGAAGGGGAGCTTTATACATAATAAGGAAGTCATATAATGGAAAGGAATTATATTTCGAGCAATTAAAAAGAATATGGACTAAATCACCAATTTCTCCGACACCACAGTCACAGAGGGGGGGATCAAAAACCCCTATTCTGTTAAGATGCACAGCTGAAGAGCAATGGCCAAATCTTAGTCGAGCAAGAATGGAAGTTATTTTCTTATTAAGTTTTAACTTGCTGAACCACGGTTTTAAATTAATGATGGGTTGAAGTAATTTATAGAATTGACCCTTTGTTTTCTCACAATCCCAAACCTGAGACCAACTATTAACCATAGCCGTTACTGGAATTGATTGCAACAAATCCCCACAGTATACATCCGGGATCCATAGACCCTGCTTCGCAGCCAATTTTGCCAGCTGGTCCACTGTCATATTGCCTTCTATTCCAGAATGGCCTGGAATCCAAGCCAATGCGACAGATAAGCCTAATTCGTAGCAGTTCTTTAGTAAGGATTTGATCAAAATGATAATAGGGGACAAGTTGCCCCTGTCAAATGGATTAGAGAGAAGACATTGAAGACTACTCAGACAGTCACTAAAAACAATTGAATTTTGAATTTTTTCATTAATTATGTATTCAATACAATGTTTTATGGCTAAACACTCGCCGGAAAAAGTGGAGAGAAATGAAGAATATTTAAACAATTTAAAGTGTCCTGTGTGATGTCGAATAAATGCAGCACCTTGACGCTGACTCATTTGCCTCATATTTCGAAGCATCAGTATAAAAGACCTTAGCCCCTTGTGCATTCTTTAACAGAAATGAGGCAAGTTTACCATTAGGATCTGAACTGTTTTTCCCTATACCGGTGTAATATTTTAGGTTTAAATATAAGGTCATCATACTGAACCGAAGTCTGCCCGACTGCACCCAACCCCCTCCCACCAAAGTGGTAACGGACTGGAGGAAAGTAAGCGATCGCTTAAAATCCACCACGTCCCCCCACTTGGACTCAATCCCCGATCATTTTGACTCTATCGCTGACACGACGGCCGCGATCGACTCATTTACAGCTCATGTACAATCAGTCCTGAACGATTGTTCAAGGGAAATTCCAGCGACGGAGGACCGTCGCTGGAAGTTGCCGGACGATGTACGCGAACTGTTGAATGAGAAGAACTAGAGCCCACCCACCTAGCCTTCTGGCAACTCCAGAGGAAACTTAGATCCGGAGAAATAGTCTCCATGCCCCCCTTGATCCGTCCCGACAAGACCATCGCCTTCAATGATATCGACAAGGCTGATCTTCTAGCCGACAGTCTAGAAGCCCAATGCTCGCCTAGCTCTCAACCAGTAGACCAAGCTCACCTCTCTGAGGTCGACGCTGAAATCGAACATAGAGCCTCCCTCCCTCCCGTCGAAGACCCAGAGTATCCACTGCCCCCCGTCATGCCAGACGAAGTGCACGACCTCATCAAAGGTCTTAAGGCTCGTAAAGCCCCAGGCTCAGATGGAATCACCAATAGGGTATTCCAACTTTTCCCTGCCCACCTGATAATGCTACTGACCACCATCTTTAATGGTGCTCTGAGCAATAACATCTTTCCACAGGCATTCAAAAAAGCCACCGTCATCGGTATCCCGAAGCTCGGCAAGCCAAAGTCGGAGCCTACTAGTTACCGCCCCATCAGTCTGCTCAATGTCCTCGGCAAAATCTATGAGAGGCTTATTTATAAGCGTCTCAGAGACTACGCCGAGACAAAGGGCCTGATCCCCAACGAACAGTTTGGTTTTAGAACCAAAAACTCGTGCGTGCAACAAGTCCACCGTATAGTCGAACACATCAACTTCGGTTTCCAACGAGGTTTGATGACCGGTGCTGTCTTCTTCGACATAGCGAAAGCGTTCGACAAAGTCTGGCACACCGGCTTATTATATAAGCTGTACCAACTCGGTGTGCCCGATCGTCTCGTGCTCATCTTACGGGACTTTTTGTCGAACCGCACCTTCCGTTATCGCATCGAAGGAGCGCTATCCTCCCCCCACCCTATTCGCGCAGGAATCCCTCAGGGCTCTGCGATCTCTCCTCTAGCATTCACGCTATTCACCAGCGATATGCCCAAGTGCAGTAAGGCGTAGTTGGCCCTGTTCGCAGACGACACGGCCATCTACTACCCCGGCCGTGATGAAAATTCGATAGCTCGCATTCTCCAAACCCAAGTGAACAAAATGGCGCTGAACAAAAAGTCAAGCGGTTCTTTTCTCAAAGCCGCGTCGCAATCCCTGCCCCCCTCGACCGATCACCATGTTCGGCATGCCGATGCCTTGGGAGAAGCGAGCCAAATATCTGGGTGTAGTGCTCGATGAACACCTCTCTTTTTCAGAGCACATTAAGGCGGCTCGTTCGCGCGCCGCCTTCGCTCTAGGTAGACTTCACTTTCACCACACACCTAAATGCACGTAGCAAATTGTCACTAAAGTGCAAAATGCGTATCTACACAGCGTGCATCCGCCCGATCATGACATATGCCAGTGCAGTCTTTGCACACGCCAAGCCCCATCGCTTCAATAGAATGCAGACCCTCCAGAGCAAGTTCCTCCGTAGGATTACAGGCTCCCCCTGGTACGTTCGCAACGAGATTGAAGGATCTCGTTGCGAATTATGTCCTCACCGATCCCGATGACCTCATAACTCTCATTCAGGAGAGCAGTAGGGCCACCAGTACAGTGCACAAACACAGACCGACATTCCGACCTCGCTGCCGAGGTTCCTCGCGAAGATCCCGACGTAACTGTCCCCCCCGACCCTTGCTAGACGAAGTGCCAGCCCGCGCCGTAACTGAGCCTGTAGCTTTAAATTCCCCAGATAATAATAATATAATCCAGATCCAGCCTGTCCCATCTTGCTGTCCTCCCGTCAGCGACGCCCTAAGCCGAGGTCCGTACCCCACAGTGGGTGCCCTTAGCGAGCTATCGCTTAGTAATGTAAGTAGTTTTACGCCCCTGGCTGGAGGCTTTGAGTCCGCTTAAGGCAGCCACAGGATAGTCCGGTTATGTAGTCACGACCTTTCAAGGTCAACTACGAGATGCGATACTCACAAAAAAAAAAGAAAGCTTTTACACTTTTTGTAACATAGTTTGCGCTATTTGGAAACAAACAGTGTTTTGAGACAAAAATAAAAATAAACTGTCATCATCCCAATTTAAAGATTAATTTTATTGTATTAGTATGTTGGTATTGCTTGCATACTTCGTAATCTTTTATCTTACATTATTTTGTATTTCTGTTTAAATTGTTTGTAACTACTACATTTTTATACATTTCGCTTTTACCATTTGATCACTGTATTTGAGAATGTTGGTTCACCTGTCATTGGCAACTGTATCAGCCCATTGTAAACACCAAAAATGGAGTTACCTGATTGAAAACATCGCGATACATGAAACATTTACTATTTAAATAACAGGTTGGGGAAAAAGTCTTTTCGCATTATAGTATGTATGAACTTGTAATAAAATCTCTTTGGCTATACTATTTGTATCTGGCTGGTTTTGATAACATTGAAAGTTTAAATTCATAGAACGTGTTTCCAAATTCAAAAGGAAAATGTGTGATATTTATTTGTTTTTCAATCCGGAAATTTTGATGTCAAAGATGCACGTCGCTCTGGTCGCCCTATTACGGATAAAATGGATGCCATTTTTGAAAAAGTGGAGCTAGATCGGCTATCAGAAGTTAAACAGTTTTGGCGCATTTGAAAAAACTGGTACACAAAAAATCTCGAAATTTGGGTACCTCACGAGCTCACTGAAAGAAACCTAATGAATCGTGTACTCATTTGTGATTCTTTTTTACGACGTAATGAAACCGAACCGTTTTTGAAGAAGCTGATAACTGGTGACGAAAAGTGGATCACGTACGACAAGAACGTGCGAAAAAGGTCGTGGTCAAAGGCCGGTCAGGCGTCACAGACTGTGGCGAAACCCGGGTTAACTCGCAACAAGGTGATGCTGTGTGTGTGGTGGGAAGGGCATTATTCATTAAGAGCTGTTACTACCAGGCAGGACCATCGACTCTGAACTCTACTGCGAACAACTGATGAGATCAAACAAAGAAGTTGAGAGAAGCGGCCGGAATTAATCAACAGAAGGGGTGTGGTTTTTCATCATGATAACGCTAGACCTCACACATCTTTAGCCACTCAGCAAAAATTAAGAGAGTTTGACGGGGAGGTGTTAATGCTTCTGCCGTATAGTCCTGACCTTGCACCTTCAGATTTCCACCTGTTTCTTTCGTTTATTTGCCATCTTCATCAGCGTTACACTAAAACGGGAGGCTACACCCAGCAACACCCAGGTCGAGGAAGGTGTACAACCACCCCGGGGCGGCGGCGGTCTCACTGACGGTGAGCCGCATTCGGCGCCTCGGCCTGGAGGTGGCTCTCAACAAGTCGGAGGCCATGGTGTTTCATGGCCCCGGGCCGGATCACACATTGTGGTCGGGGAGGTCCGGATCGCTGTCGAGCCCACCATGAAATATCTGGGATTGGTGCTCGACAGCCGGTGGGATTTTGGACCCCACTTCCGGTGGCTGGCGCCCCAGTTGTTGGGCGAGGCCGGGGCGCTGGCAACGCCGCTCCCCAATCTGGGGCCCCGAGCGCCGCCTGTAGGCGGCTCCATATGGGGATCGTGCGATCCATGGCGCTCTACGGAGTGCCGATCTGGGCGTCTGACCGGACGGCCGACAGCATAGCTGTCCTGCGCAAGCCGCAGCGGGCGATGGCCGTCCGAGTCATTCGGGGGTATCGCACGATCGCCTTCGAGGCGGGTTGTGCGCTGGCCGGATCCCCGCCCTGGGACCTGGCGGCGAAGGTGCTCGCGTCACTGTACCGGTGGCGCGAGGCAGCGCGGGAGCGGCGCGAGCGACCGATGCAGCAACATATCGAGCAGCGTCGGTTGCAGCTCCGCGAGGTCCTGGTGGCGGAATGGCGGGTGAGGCTGTCACGCCCTACCACCGGCCTCAGCACCATCGAGGCTATCCGGCCAGTGCTCGACCGCTGGCTCGGGAGAAGGCATGGCTCCCTGACTTTTCGGGCGACGCAGGTGCTCTCGGGGCATGGTTGCTTCGGGAAGTACCTGTGTCGCATAAACAGGGAGCCGGACGCCCGGTGTCACCACTACGTCGACTGCTGGGAGGACACGGCGTGGCACACGCTGGCAGAGTGTGCCGCTTGGGAGGAGCCGCGCCGTGCCCTCATCACCGAAGTAGGCAACGACCTGTCGCTGTCGGCCGTCGTGAAGGTGATGGTCGGCGGCGCAGAGTCCTGGGAAGCAGTGGTCTCAGTGGAGGCTGCCGAAAGGGAGAGAGAGATTTCGACTCTCGACCCGGCCCACAGCAGACGCACCGGGCGTCGGAGGAGGGCGGACAACGCCCTCTTCCGGCCCCCCTAAATGGGTCCAGGGGCGACGGATTCGGGGACATCCGTCGCCCCCCAACATCAGGACCCGAGAAGACGGCGCGCGTAGTGTTCCGCGCGCGCCACTCACAGACGTTACGGAGGGAGTGCTCCTCACTCCCCCCGCCGGAGACGGGGCCCTCGCAATTAGGCCGGCACCGGCCGGGGTTGCGGAAGAATTATGTGTTCCCGCGACCCCGGCGTAGGTGAGTGATGGAACACCGGGTTGGTTTTTAGTCGGTAATAGTCCGACAGACCCCCCCGCTCTCCCCGGGGTGGGGGACATCCATGAGGATTTTCCAACCCGAAACCTAAAAAAAATAAAAATAAAGGTGTACAATCATACGGCAAGATCGAAACATATAACTGACTGCAAGACGCCAGCCAATGTTAACCGCCCGAGAGATAGGTTTAAGGCTGCAAAATTCAAGTGGTGTTGTTATTAGTTGCCAAACTGTGCGAAATCGACTGCATGAGTATGGCCTACGAGCACGACGGCCAATTAGGTACCCACCGGTCACGGCAATCGCGCTCGTCGAGTTGAATGGTGTAGGGAACACATTACATGGACCCGGGAACAATGGGATACAATTTTATTTTGCGATGATGATTTGGGTTCAAGCCTGATACTAGAAGGGTAAGAGTGTACCGTCGTCCTGGAAATACTGAAAGACTGAGGTGCGTTCAGGAAGTGCATCCATACAACAACGGTCCAACAGTTATGGTATGGGCCGGTATTATGAAGAACAGACGAACTGGAGCTCGTTTTCGTAAATGGTAACATGAACGCTGTAAATTACGTTGAGGATGTTCTAAGGCCTTATGTCCGTCCATTCGCACAAACGCTTGGCTCCGATTTCACGTTTATGCATGACAATGCGCGTTCGCAAACAGCTTTGTACACACGGGAGTACTTGGCAAGGGAAAACATCCTGGTATTGCCTTGGCCTGAACAATCGCCAGACCTCAACCCCATCGAGCATGCATGGGACGTAAAACACGTCTCTGGAGCATCACAGACGTGTTTTAAAGGACTTGGATGGAGTGACAACCACCCAACAACTGATGGACTTACTAAAATTTTATTGGGAGCAATTGCCGCAAGAGAACATTAACAGTCTCATCGATTCTAGGAATATTCGGTGCCAGCAAGTTCTCAATAACAGAGGAGGCCACACTTTGTATTAATGTATGCAATTTTTGTACAACCATTTACTAATCTGTTGTTTTTTGACAGTTCAACAACATTCATTGCGTTATTTACATTGTTGAGCAGACTTTTCCATCGAACTTATGAAGCAATGGATTAGCAATCTGTTTCAAAATTATTCAGATTCCGATTGATTGTGTATTACGCAATTAGGGTACCTACAGGTCGAATAAAACAAAAACATTTTTTCACATATTTCTAACGTCAGTAAAATATTTAATTTCTTCAGTATGTCCTTCGTTAAAACTAGGTAAAAAAAACACAATCATCAATACAAAGATCCATTTTTATTTAAGTATATTTTAGCTCATACTATACCCTATGACCCCGGCATTTACAGAATATATACACGAATCTATGAAAATTTAATATGACTTTCTATCTAATAAATAAAATAATTATAAGAATTAAAATATTGATGAATAGGAAATATTATTAAGAAAATATTTCGACCTCGTAAGTGATTTACCTCTTCTGCCAAAAACTCACAGTAAATTGAAAATACTTAGCGGTCGAACCCAATACTAATTGCTGCGTAAACACCGGCCCAACGAACGCCAACGTATAGGTTTCGCTGTCCTTTGTTGGTCCTGTCTGGACGGTTTAGCAAACGCCAAAAATTGATTGTTAGCGTGTGCCGGCCATTCGTAGCGTGGCGGTAACATCAAAGAAATAGAAGCAATCGGCAGTTCGTTAGCTCAACCACTTAAATGTATTTGTACGTCGTACCTTCGAAGGCCGACAAACGTGCGGTAGCCAACGCCGAATATCCTTCGTTGATAGACAGTATAATTCTATATGTCCCTGTCAAACAAATAGCTGTCAACATGGTTTAGGGACGCGTACTTTAGCTTTATTGGGACGAACTGATAGGTTTTTCTATCTCCACTACGCCAAAATTGGTGAAAAATGCGTTATTGGGTGCGGCCGTAAGTAAGGTACCATAAAGACAAATCGAGCTCGTCATTTTATGACGTGCAGATGACATTCAACCTAAGAGTGGTAAATAAATTACGAGGACGACTATACACCCGGGTTTTGAAACGTGGATAACCCAAAACACGCTGTTTACTTGGTGTTTACTGTTGTGATTTGTTTACCAAATAACAACAGTCTATGAAGCGATTTAAAATGATTTGACATCAGAGAAAGGTTGAATTTCAATGAAACTGCGCGATCAGCAAGTTAACTAAAGTTAAAAAATCTAATTTTCTCTAAATTCAAACACCGGACACTCCTTACAACTGCGGGTAATTTGTGTAACATAATGACAGTACATGACTTTCATATTGACAGTACAACAACATTTAATGCGTTAATTACAAGGTTTAGAAGTCAACAGATTATTTCCGAACATACGAAGAAATGGATTAAAAATATCCTTCAAAATCATTTAGAATGTGATTGATAGTATGTTCCGCAATTAGGGAGCAGATAATTAAGTTTCAGAAACGGAACCAGCTTAATCATATGATCTAAAATTCTTAGAATAATTAGGATAAATTATTAAACAATACAACAGATTTTTACTAAATTCGATCAACTGTGATTTGGCAGACACCGTTTTCATATAGGTACAGTCTCACGACGCACCGCTACTTGTTGTCAACCCCTTAATTGATTTTCACAAAAAAAAACTCCCAGTAAGTTTAAATCTTGTTAAGACTTTGGTGTCCTACGACAGCGGTGGCCGCCACATAACGGCCGTCATATAAATAACGGCAACGAGGTTTGCCATTACCGTGTCAACAAACGCTTTTTAGGGAAACACAGCAACTTACTTTAATGAATAACGTTTCAGTAAACGAATAGGGATGATGACTTATATAAAAATTTTCGAAAAAAGAGAAAATAAAAAAAATCTGTTAAATCGACGTAAATATGAAGAAGCTACACGCTTTAAAAGTACGGACAATGTATGGCGCAAGTATGAAGTTACATAGTCGTGACGTCACTTCTACGATAGTGCTGTCCTTGTCTAACACTTACTTTTAACGTTTATAACTTGGCATTTTTTTAAGCTTTTCCACTGTTTATGATATTGTTTGCACAATTTGGAATCTTTTTTTTTTGTTTGGAATAGAAATAAATAAATTGTCATCATCTCTATTGCGAACGCGATGTGACAGCCACCGCAGTCTTATGATACCTTAGCTATAAAGCCTGGGGAAGCGCCAGGGTAGCTTGGCCTTATGTTTTTATAATACCATTGAATTAATTTTTCATGAAATAGTCAATATAACCCTCTAAGTTAATAGCAGGTCAGTGACAGTTTGTATGTTACAATCATATTTTGTAACATACAACCATTGTATAATGGGATTATATGAACTTAGGGTTATATTGATTACTTTAATGATTATAATTCTGTAAATACATACTTGTTACGGTCACGAATCATATTTTGTAACAAACAACCTGACACTGACCTGCGAATTACAAAAAACGTAGGGATATTTGAATTTCGCGGGCTGCTTATTTATTTAACGCTCTGTCATTTTATGACATGGAAGTGACATTCAACCCTAAGGTGAAAAATCAATTACGAGGTCGACTGTACCATACTGAACTACTATGTATAATTCGAGGATTACCTTAAAAATACTGATATATTTGTTTAAAAAAATTGTTTCACGATCCTTATGTATGTACAATAACTACACTATTACAGATTACAGAAATGGGACATTAAAAATTCAAAATGGAAATCGAACACCATCATCTATCTATGGGGATCTGGTTTATGGTCATAAAGAACAAGATCTTTTTGAATAACTTAAATAACAAATAGTCAATCATTTAATTAAATAATATCACGTTTTTACAATATAGTTATAAATAGAAAGACAGATTGTATTTTTTTAAACCTTCGGCCAATAACTAACAATGTTTAAAAGTAGCGACAATCACTAGATATTTAGACAGAGCTTCCGTCCTCTGCGATGAGTGATGACCGATGGAAAAATGGACGGGTGCCTTTATATATTTGAGTATGGCATCTCGTAGTTGACCTTGAGAGGTCGTGACTACTTAACCGGACTATCCTGTGGCTGCCTTAAGCGAACTTAAAGCCTCCAGCCAGGGGCGTAAAACTACTTACATTACTAAGCGAACGCTCGCTAAGGGCACCCCCTGTGGGGTACGGACCTCGGCTTAGGGCGTCGCTGACGGGAGGACAGCAAGATGGGACAGGCTGGATCTGGATTATACTATTATTAGTCGGAGAATTTAAAGCTACAGGCTCAGCTACGGCGCGGGCTGGCACTTCGCCGAGCAAGGGTCGGGGAGGAGACTTACGTCGGGGTCTTCGCGAGGGACCTCGTCGGTCTGTGTTTCTGCACTGTACTGGTGGTCCTACTGTTCTCCTGGATGAGAGTTATGTGGTCATCGGAATCGGTGAGGACATGCTTGGGACGGCGAACATGACTGATGGAGGAGGGAATATAGCTAGCGGTCTTGACAACCGGAGGGTTGCTGTGATTTGCAGCGGTCTCGAAGAAACGCTTTGAAGTGCGTTTCATAAACTGACGGATAGTGGGAATCCTGAGGTCAACTTGGAGGATTTCGTTGCGAACGTACCAGGGGGAGCCTGTAATCCTACGGAGGAATTTGTTCTGGAGGGTCTGCATTCTATTGAAGCGAAGGGGCTTGGCGTGTGCAAAGACTGCACTGGCATATGTCATGATCGGGCGGATGCACGCTGTGTAGATACGCATTTTGCACTTTAGTGACAATTTGCTACGTGCATTTAGGTCAAAGTGAAGTCTACCTAGAGCGAAGGCGGCGCGCGAACGAGCCGCCTTAATGTGCTCTGAAAAAGAGAGGTGTTCATCGAGCACTACACCCAGATATTTGGCTCGCTTCTCCCAAGGGATCTTGCCGAACATGGTGATCGGTCGAGAAGACGAGTGCCGCCAGCCGCTTTCCTATAGCCCGTCGTGGTGTTGCTATTCTTGTTATTGATTTTCTTCTAATAATATAACATCACCATCTTCCTGCCTTCCTTGTCTCTTATTAGGTACGTGCGGTTTGGCGCATCATTTTTTTCTTCTTCCTTTAACTGTTTTAATTATAATGAACAATTCATTCCTTATAACAATTTTTTATTAAAAATTATTCAATATTGTGCATAATTTCTATTAATCAATAATAGAGTAGGTAGGTACAACAAGGCCGGTCTGAATAACGGCTCTCAGAACTCTTGCACATATTCTTTCACTCAAACTCGACTTACTTCACCATTTGGTTCCTACACAAAATTTTATTGAGTTGTCTCATGCGCAAAGTTCGGACCGGCCATGATTCATCGGCCGGATCAGTCCTCGTTCACTCGACGCAATGGATTTTCAACTCTCGGTGTTGATCCAGAGCTGATTCCGAATATTCGGTGACTTTGGCATAAGAACATTCGATTTATTTTCAGACTTTACACGAAGGCAACTCTTAGTACGGTCAGCAAAGAAAGTCGATTATCACTGCTACATTTAAAAAGCTCAATCTTTCTTAAACAAGGAAACAAGCTACTAATGTAGCTTGAAAAAGATTTTAATATCATTTAATTTACACATACTAGATTTTTTTAAAGACACACGAGTTTATGTGTGAACTATTTTAATGCTGACTGTACAAATAGTATTACAGAATTATCTATCTCAACCCAAACTCGCAAATTCGCATATAATATAGCACTTTGTAAATGTTACAGTGTAAAACTGTACAGGGATTATTTGTTTATTTGAATTGTATAACTACCCTAAAACCATGTAAAGTCTCAGTCCATAAATAAATGCAGCATTCTGCAAGGGTCGGCGCACATCTGGCGAGGAGCAGCAAATATCAACCTTGCACTAGTTGAAAATAAATCAACTTGGCAGGTTGGCCGTACAGGTGAAGATTCTGCCTTGGTGTGTAAATATGATGCTGTCCCACTAACGATGGGATACTTAATAGTTAATGGTGTCCAGCGAGCCCTGTGGTCTGCATGTTACAGGAACTGATGGACGCTACTGATGGTGCCAAACATGTTTAGAAGAGAAGGACTTGCATTAGTCCAAGAGAGCAGCCCCACGTACCTCGACGCGTTATGTTTATTTCTTTCCAACTTTATTTTAAGACGCAATGTTGATATTCCATCACAGAGAGAGGCCTTTTATCTCAGAAGTGGGAACATTATAGATAATGTTTGGATACGTAATGTTGATAGGTACTTGATTGCCTGGGAAAACTGCTAATTTCTGCGCTTCGCCAGGTCTGCTCCAGCTCTAAGGGTGCTACGAGACCGCGGTTGAACAACGACATTATGGCTATGTGTGCCATCTTGTTTTTTTTATATATTTCACAAAAAAATAACATTGCACAAATGTTTACCAACAGCACTCCCGTCAACGTCATTCGAGCGCCGAAAGATCATGTAGCAGTGTATTTTATTTATGACGTTATTATGATGACGTCCTTCGATCGAGGTCTGGTAATCAGTCATTACCCTTTATTGTGGCCTATGTGCTAAAACGACCAACCATAACTTTGATTTTTTATTTACTGGACCAGATTTATTTCATGTGTGTCTTATAGTTCGTGCAAGTTCCTGTTGACCACTGCATACATTCGTACATTTGCATTCTTCTCTTGTACGCCGAACTAAACTAACTAAACTATCACTAAAATTCCTTACTTTTTAATCAAAAAAAAATCTAAATTTAAAAATAATTTTGACACAACTACTCGTATAATCGAATTTGACAATCGCGAGGCCACGTCTTATTTTTTTTTCTTTTGGTTTCGCAACGTCTTTGTTAGAGCCGGAGGCAGCCTCGACGTGTTTTACATAACATAAAAATCACGCCTTGTTTCCCCGAAGGGTTGGGCAGAGGTGTACCTATAGTACACCCACATTTCGCCAGTTATGTTTAAGTCCCATGTAATAGGGGGCGAGCCTATTGCCATCTACCGGGCACAAATCCAGACTTCGGGCTGCTACTGAGAAATTCCAGATAGAAAAACCCAATAACACGTTGCCCGACCTAGGAATCGAACCCAGGACCGGAAAGTTTAGGTGGTTTCAGGTTTACAAAGGGGGTCGAAATTTTCATTATTTTTGTGATAGGATACACCGTTTTCGAGATACGAGCAAAAAATGAATAAAAAAAGTTAAAGTATCGTTTTTGCACGTCTGAAGTCGAGGTGTTGGTGTGAATTTTAGTTCACGCCAAATAATTTTATTCCACACCTTTTTAACCGCGATTAAAAATAGTCAGATTCATGTTCAGATTTTGATACACAATCAATTTTTAGGTGAAAAACGTAAAATTCTGAATAGCAAAATTGCCATTTTCACTAAACTAATAACTCAGTGCAATCTTAGTGCTGTCAAACTAAAATATAGTTAAGTTGTGTCACTATAGTCAATTTCAGAATGGAAAATCGTCTTTTGACATCGCCGTTTGTCCCTGGTACAATAGAGGAAAACCCGGTAACGTCTACGAGAACGAAATAACGGCGGCGGCGAAGTAACGATACAAACATTTACCCACATGTCCACCGCACACCAACGGCGGGACGTCACGGTCGGTTCGAATAATCTTGTTTCTCTTTGACGTACGCGTACCGTTGGCGGGTGGCGGCGGACAAATATAGTAAGGGCCTGCACTCACTGGCGGCATGGCACGGCAAGGAATTTTTATACGACCAATAGGAAAATATCTTATAGGTATGAAATTTAAATTTCAATGACGGTGCCTAAAGACGTCGCGGCATGCCGAAGGATATCACGGCATCGTTGCCGTGCCGTGCCGCCATTGGGCGCAGGTCCTTAAGGCTCTGTGGACTTTTTTTTTTTTTTTTGGGTGGGAAATCATCAAATGACTTCTCCCGCTCTGGGTGGAGCGGGAGGGCGTGTCAGACTTTTACTGACTAAAACCCACCCGTGTTCCTTCAGTTGCCTGTGCCAGGGCCACGGTTTTCTCTGTGGAATAACCCGCGACCCTGAGGCGTCGGCCCTATCGGACCCCGTCATTTTGTGCTGACATCTCTTTGAGGCGCGCGTGGAACACAACGCGCCGTCGACCCGGGCCTGGTCCTTACCGGACGGCGAGCTACCCATGGCTCGCCGTCCGCAAGCCCGCGCATACGGTGGCCGGGAATCTGCTTGCGATTCCCGACGCCCAGGGCGTCTCCTGCGGCTACTAGGGGCGTGAGGGCGCAAAGCTCTCTCCCTCACGCGCTCCGCCTCCTCCTTTGCGAGCATTACTGCTTCGCAGAAGGAGGTGACGGCTTTCCATTCCCTCTCGCTCCGTACCATGGCCTGGACCAGGGCCGGACGCGAGAGATCGCCGCCGCCAATCGCCTCCGCGAGGACACTGCGGTGCTCCGCCCAAGCTGGGCATACCTCCACCGTATGCTCCACCGTGTCCTCCGGGCGATCCACACAATGGTGACACCCGGGCGTTTCCTCCCGCCTTATGCGAAACAGGAACCTCCCGAAACAACCGTGTCCGGTGAGGACCTGTGTCAGGCGGAAGGTGAGGACGCCGTGGCGCCTCTCCAACCACTCCTCAAAGAGGGGACTTACCGCCGAAGGCTCTGTGGACTTAAGGTCTTAATGTAAAGTAAAGTTAAAGTTTTTTCTTCTTCTTAAAGTCTAAGGTCTCTCTCTACCGCACAAATCCATTTCGCATCTAGGACGTCGGACGTCGGACGGACGACAAAAATAAAAAGGTATGGGTGTATTTTGCATTATGGTTCCGATTAATTTTCCCACATTTAATCGATTAGATTCCATTCATCATTATCATCTTTCTTTAGTTTTTTGCTGAAATTTACAAAAGGCATTATTAGAGGTTTGTTTTATCAAATTATGTATTACAAAAACAGAACATCAAAACAAACTGACCGTATTTAGCACTAACAGCATTCAGCAGCCTGCTTTACATTCCGACACTCAAAGCAAAGAAAAGCCAAGAAGGTAAAATCGTTGTGGGTCAACTACTTTTCTCCCATTAGAATAAGGTTAAAAATTGGTCGACCAGCAACGTTGCTTGTCGACCAATTTTACGACCAATACTACAAAATTATAAATAGATAGGTCTCCTTAAAAAACACCGGCCAAGTGCGTGTCCGATCACGCACAATGAAGGGTTCCGTAGTTGGATGAATTTATTTCAAGAACAAACGTAATATTGTAGTTGAATAACATGTTTACCCATACATTCCAACTGAAAATATAACTTGGACGACTATTACTCGTTTACTTGTAAAGCCTACTTAGCTGTTAGTTTTCCTTTTAACTTGGTTTTATACATTCTGTCAAAAAAGTACAGAAAAACATGTTATTAGATTAATTTTATATTGACATGAGGTCCTGGGTTCGATTCCCAGGTCGGGCATAGTGATATTGGGTTTTTCTATCTGGAATTTCTCAGTAGCAGCCCGGAGTCTGGATTTGTGCCCAGTTGAAGGCAATAGGCTCGCCCCCTATTACATGGGACTTAAACATAACTGGCGAAATGTGGGTGTACTATAGGTACACCTCTGCCCAACCCTTCTGGGATTGCAGGCGTGATGTTAAGTTACGTTTATGTTCTATGTAAAAATAATAATAAAAAAACCTTGTTAGATTTAAATAAGTATTAAAATTGGAAACTAATGAGGCTGGACCAATTGAATAAAACGCCATCAATTGCAAAAAGCACCAAACAATTTAAATATAAATTTGGAACAAGTAGGATAGAAACGAATAATACGTACGTAATAAAAAAGTATTGATATCGGCTGGCTGAATATAGCTAATCCATTTAGATTGGCACCTTTTGGTGCGATTAAAAACAACTGTGCAATAATGAAATTTCATACATTTTTATTGCTCTAGAGCATTAGAGACTCGCTTTGTACTGAGTTTTTAGTGTGATTGTGATGAAATTAAAGCATAGTTGGAAGAAAAGATTATTTTTTTAGCGTTACGCGGCGTTTAAGAGAGCAAATTCGACGAAAAAGACCATATTTGTGGAAAGAAAATTCTAAGATTTGCATTAGGATTCTGCACCTACGCACAAGGCCATCATTGTGAATGAATTTTTGACCACTGAACAAATACAATCGAGTATGCACATTATTCTTCGGATATGTCTCCAGCCGACTTCTTTCTTTTTCCTTAACTCAAATTACCACTTCGTGGCACCATTTTCATTCGGTAGAAGAAATAAAGGAGAATTCGCAGCGAGGACTGAACTCAATTTGGATGAATAACTAACATTTTGTGTATCATTGATCTTTTCCCGGTACTGAGTATTTATTTATTTATTTGGTTCACCAACAATTGTATACACTGGTTTAAGCAAATGAAACAGAAGCACCAGATCAGAATAAAGTGTAACAATCATTTATAGGTAAACTCTGCATGCACACAAAACGTTGTTGTAACTTACAAAAAAAAATTTACCCTAAATTAATTTAAAACTAAATAATAATGAACTAAACTGAATAAAACTAGGTAATACAAAATGTAAGTAATACCGCTCAAGGCCCGCTGGTCCCATTTGGGTTCGGTAATCGAAAATTCTCTCAAGCCCCGCTGGTCCCATTTGGGTTCCAACCGTTTCGCTCGGTTTTATCTCTAACAGTAAAATAAATAAAGGTTATATTAGTCTGTGGTTTGTGTCAGGGTCGAGCCAGATAGTTACTCTATTCATATCAGTCGTTCGATACCATAAATTTTGTCGGAATATTTAAAAAAAAAATGTTAAAGTCGCGTAGTTTGTCGCCGTGGGTGGTCTGTCAATGGCGCATGTTCGTTTTTTAGTGAATTTAAGTGTTTTTGTGTTTAAATTGACTGTGAGTGGATTGATGTTTACTTGTGAATAGTTATTTCATTGTTGTGGATAGTTATTTGAGCGAAAAATCATAAAAAAAGTTTTTGTGTGCAAAAATGTGTTACGTAAACAAACCGTTTTTGAAAATTGTAAGTATTATTTCGTCATTTATTTACAATATTCAACTCTCGTATTACGAATACTGTTTTTATTTTGTAATATGGTATGTTTATTCAAGAACCCAAATTAATTTACTTATAGTGGGTGGAATCTACCAAAAATTTATGAAAAAGTTTTTTTTTTTATCAAAACCGCGTAAACGGCGAATTTCCGCGATATCGCGAAATTTTGCGAGCGTTTTGTCACATGACGTTAGCCGTTTCCGGGGCCGAGAAACTCAATGTTCGTGGAGATACTTATAAAAACTGGCTTTTTATTTGCCTTAACTGTCAAAATTCAGGTCGATCAGCACCCTAATTGCGTAACACATTTTCGTAAACGATTATGACTAATCTGTTTGATTTTGACGGTTCAAGAACATTCATTGCGTTCTATATATTGTTGAGCAGAATTTTTATCGAACTTAAGAAGCAATGGATTAGCAATCTGTTTCAAAACGATTCAGATTCCGATTGATTGTGTATTACGCAATTAGGGTGCCGATCACTGCAATCGTTTACAACCCGGAGAAGAACGGTTCTGGGTGCAAAAACTTTTTGCATTTTATTAGCACCCAGAACCGTTCTTCTCTGCGGAGGGCAGAGTGGCGTTATAGGATTGCGAGGAATTCTGGAGGGGGCGCGGAAGTTAAAATGATTTAATATTTGCGGACATTCAATTTTATGGGCCATAAATTTGCACACAAACATCGAGTCTATCAGTCGTCGACGTTTGTCAAGAGAAACCATATTTAAATATTTCAGCCTATCACTACGAACACGAACGTATTTTCTTGGACAAACCGCTAGCATATGCCAGATGCCCCAGAAAACGTTTTTGTACACGCTCAAGACGCAATGAGTGAGTGGCAGTGTGGCCGAAACACCACGCTACAATACTCTAGCATGCTTCGACTCAAACAATTTTATAGGATATTTTTTTCTAGTTTTTCAATTGTTTTGTGTTTCTGATTTAAAAAAAAAACGGCATTTTGGAAGACTTTTTCACTATAGTATCTATGTGAGGGATAAAAGTTAATTTCTTATCAAATATAACACCAAGGTATTTTATTGTGTCTAATTCCTTTATTTTATCTCCATCAATGTAATAATCCTGGTCGATGAGATGATGTTTCCTAGTAAATTTTATATGGTAACACTTGCTAGGATTTAGGAGCGTCTGGTTTATTTGGCACCATGACACCAATTCCTTCCAAGTCGCTTTGTAATTCAGATGCGTCATGCTTAGATTTACCTATTTTGACGAATTTCAAGTCATCGGCAAACATAAAAAAAAAATACAGTGGCGAAAGCAGTTTGGAATATCATTGATGAAAAAGTTAAACGAATCCGGCCCCAAATGAGACCCTTGTGGCACGCCCGAGGATATGTGTCTGACGGTTGATCGAAAGCCATTAACTACTACAACGAAAGTTCTGTTCTCAAGATACGAACACAACCAAGTAAAGATCCAGCGATACCATAAGTTCTTAATTTGTCAATGAGAATTTGATGCGAGACCCGATCAAACGCTTTGCTGGAGTGTGAATGTAAATTGTGATGTGAGATGGTGGTTTGCTTGCCGGACTTAGAAATCAAACCGTGTTTCTTTTGTGTGTGTGTGTCTGTGTCGCAAATCAAAAAAAAAAAAAATCGGTTCAAAAGATAGATAAATGTGCGGTCCATGCAGCTGAGACACCTGCCGAGGCTGATGCTGCATTACCTGAACACTTCCGCGTCACTGGTGAGATCGTTCCGTGCCCTAAGCTGTGCTTCTAAGCTGCGACTGCGTTTTGGGTTGTCGATTCATATCCGCGCGCATGTTACAACATAATTTTAAACAATTGTTATAGCACAGTGTATTCATATTAAATGTAGTAATGCGGGATAAACGAAGCTGTTATTCTGGCACACAGTGTGATCGAGTCCTTTGACTTCAAACATAAAAACAAAGAAGCGCCGCACGGCGATAGACAGTACAAAGCTTGTAACAATTGCCTTCTTAATTCGTAATGTTAACACTATAAGCCCTTCTTACCCCTGGACATCATAAAGCAATATTTAGTATTTATTTCCGTGCAAGTGATTTGTAATCTTTAGAAATAAATTATTTCAGACCGTATAGTACGGTATCGCTCTTGACCTAATACCCATACTATACTTGACCTAAACCATAACTACGTTGACCAAGTTCGCTTTTCACTGACTATTATTATTGCTTCCTTTCGTGTATAAATGAAAGCCGGTTTGAGTTTATTTTATCTTGATCTAGGTAATATTTTTCTCAAACATACCAAAGTTGTAATTTAGCAGAGGCTGAAATTATTATTTCACTATTCATAACTAAGAGTATTTTGTGGGTATGGGCGCTTTGTTGATGCTCATCTGTCCGCATCTGGCGGACAAGCGCGGGTGCGCGCGGGAGGCGCATTGCGGCTGGGATCGAGAGAAAGCGGAGGGTTACATTGTTTAAGGGCGCAGTCCGGTAAAAAAATGAGAACCGCTATTTTTTTATAGCGGTGCTCAATGTTTAACAGAATGCTAGCCGGTACCTGCAGCTGACCCTTGCGTGTCTGTTGCGCAAAGTTTAAAAAATATAATTCGTAAAGGTTTCAAGTACGGGTTGGAACTAGGTATGGACGGACTGAGCGGTTCTTTTGTGACCAACACCTCGGTTCCAAAAGATTCCAAAAGAATAACCCCCAATTACTTAACAACGCGTGAACAAATAGCGGCATTGATTTTGGATGCTGGCTCGTGGGATGAGGTTAAAAAGTATGCTCAGCAAGGTGTTAATACGGTGTATAAATTGATGTACTACAAACTGTTTGCTGTCAAGGTCGATAAGACAAGATAAGACAAAATACGTGACATATTCCCTTAGACCCCAGGGTCAACCTAACTTCGACTTTAAAAGCCCACTCATGTAATTTCATTAACCATTGCTCTTGTCCTGTTTTAGTTCAAACAAATTCTATCAAATAGCATTACCATAGATTACCGTCTCAGCTTCCAACAACACATTGAAACACTGGTCAAAAGAGCCAGAAAATTAATTTTCATATTAAAAAATCTGAGACATATACATCGGTTATTGAGGACACATTGCAATATGGCAATCTTTGTTAGTGAGTGTATTGCATTGCCATTTGGGGCAGTACCTCTAAAAATTATATGATCATTTTAGAGAGAGCTCAAAGAGCTATGTTCATAGTGAGTTGCTTTTTCACAATCCTCTATCCAACTTTACCAACACTACCAAGTGCTAACCGTCCGACAGTTGTTTATTCTCATAACTGTAATAATAAAAAATAAAATGAAACACTGATCTTCCCTTACATCACGATTTCCAAACACGGAATAGACGAGCATCAAATGTTTGCTCAATCACCCGCTTAAAACCCGTATCGTAAAAACACAACATTGTTCGTTACCCCATCATTTATTCTTATTTTACTATGTCACGTTATGCTGGTTATGCATAATTTATATAAATCCGTGAACTTTTGCTTGACTTTACACCTCTTACTTCTGAATTTTGTTTCTAGTAGTAACTGTAAGTATGAATTAGTTAAATTAGATTTTAGTCAATATAACAAAAAATTTAAAAATATAAATTAAATTATTTATTTATTTTTCCAATTTTTCTGTTAATTTTTTAGGTTCTACTTTTACTTAAATACTTAATTGCAATCTTAAACTTTTTTTTTATAATTTGACTCTCTAACCGTTCTGTAAATTGACATGTCCTATTTAAGAAAGCTGGGTGATTTGTAACTCGGGACACTTCTGTCACGGACACCTTTCTCTATTTAAGATTGTACATTCTAATAATCAGTGCCTGCAATATGATGTTGAGATAAATAAAGATGCATGATTACGATTATAGCGACTCATAGCAGCACCAGCAGCAAACTCGAAGAAAAAATTATTAGAGAAGACATAACAAAACAGTTTATAACATCATAACGAAATATAACTAGCTAATGAGTTATGATTATGACTGACTAGGTGCGAATTAAGGAACAGCTGATGCGAAGATAACAAGGAATCACGTCGCCGAGTTATCAGCTGTTATAGTGAAGTGAAGGAATGGCGTAAACAGATGGACTATCCTAACCGTTATATTTTAGCTTTATAAACATATAAGTGACTTTAGATAAATATGAGGCTACGAATAAGAATGATTGCCACTAAAAGACTTGAAGATAAATGAAAACACTCTTTTAGTTCTCCTTGGCCCGACTTCGTCACCTGACTTCGTCCCCTGGGCGTGTGCAGTGCTACGCGAAGCTTCAACAACGAGGCATCGACGATTCCTGCTGGAGCTGTCCCCGCTGAAGAACGCAACTGAAGAGCCTCGAGTTCGAAGTTTATTTTTGAGACTGTTCCTTTTGAAATTGAGACGGCGAGATCCTTGAAGGACCAATGTTAGCTCGGGGATCATCTAAAGCGTGGACTCCTGTATTTAAGGCAAGGGTTTAATGACGAGCTTAATATACAACAGTACAGGACAAACAGCTAATAACGAACCTGAAGTAAGAGGAGTATCGTCCGTCGCGGTGAAGTCAGCAGAAGCGAGTGGTCATCGGGCCGAACCGTGTAGTCGCCGCAACGCGCTAAACACGCGGCCTGCGCGTGCAGACCATGCCCAATGTGTTGTGTTGGGTTCGATTCCCAACAGTGCCCATTCAACTTTGGATAATTAGAATAACAACATTTGAGACTCGAACGATAGCTCAAGACTTAAAATATTTCGACAAGGGATTCAATTCTTGGATCGACAGGGTGGAAGATCAAGAACGCTGCTAAGGAGATGTGCAAAAACCGGAACGGTTAGTAGCGACAACTCAGACGAAGACATTGAAAAGAACAGTAACATTATCCACAGCAGAGCAGTGACATAGAAAAGAGCCGAGAAACCAGCTGAACCCCGCTTAAAGATTCACCGATGAAGCTCGACTTGAGTCAACCCTGCTGCGACGTCGTTAAAAGATGCCCTCCCATAGACAAATATCACCCGCCTCTCCACTAATCCCACGCTTACGTTAGGGTGCATACCCCGTAGGCTCTTATTATCCTTCCTATCTTAGGATAGGGTGCCCTTAGGGGCACGTCATCCCTACCATTACAGTGCCCCCCGGTCTACTCCTTGATATGCAATGGTATTTGTAGCACGATGAAGCATGAGGCTTCAGGGACCAGTGCAAATCTTGGGGTTCATTCGATTAATCGAGTCTGGTCAAACCACGCTGGGGTCGGTGCATTTCATTCATTCATTCATTCAGACCCGATCAAACGCTTTGCTGAAATCTGTATAAAGGACATTAGCCTGATGGCCAGAATCTATTGCTGTCGTCAATAAATCGGTAAATAGCGTCAGATTGGTATTTGTTGATCGAGACTCCACGAAACCATGTTGTCCCTCACTTAAGGAGATTTTAAGATGATTTTGAATGTGAGCGCAGATCATACACTCAAAGATTTTACCTATGGTAGATAAAATTTAAATAGGTCTATAATTCGAAACTAAATCCTCTCATTGTCGGATTTATGTATAAGGCCGACCTCTGCCTCCTTCCATTTTGAAGGGAAGACTCCACTTAGCAAAGATATTGGCGGTATGCCATCTGGGCCAGCACCTTTGTTGCAGTCTAAACTTTTTAGCTTCACTTTCAATAACTGGGCTGTCAAAAGATATGCTACTCTCTTGAATATTATAAATATTTGTTTTCTTAACGGTTCTCTAATCGTTTTCAGTAGGGCTGTATACAGAAGAAAAGTAAGAATCAAAGAACTCACATATCTCCGTGCCATCTGACGGCATCAGTCATTGATAAAGGATACGAGCTGGATCCGCCTCGTTTAGTTTTAACATACCTAGGTCCAAAATGATTTAAGGTTATTGGTGTGTTCAAGATTTTTAAGTAATTATCAACGTGTCGTAGCAAGTGCATCACAGCGTTTACTAATTATTTTGAACACAATTTTGTCCAACGAGTTTTGATAAGTATTGTAATGTTTCCTAATCTTATTTTTTGTGTTTAATATCTTAATTAGAGTTTTGTTAAACCACGGGGGATTCTTACTTTTTTTGGGAATTATAATAGGAATAAATTTATGAATAGCACCATTGATGATGTCATAAAAAACCTGTACCATAACATTAACGTCATAATGTCCCTCAAATAATTCCTCCCAGTCCTGTGCTTTTAGGTATTTTTTAATTAGTATATAGCTTGTTTTATGGAAGTTACATAAGTCATTAGTAATGTTATATGAAAATTTGACTTCCTTTTTAAGACATATATTTATTTAAAAGTATTTAGTAGTTTACTACTGCCGTGATTTTTTTCACATATCAAAAAACAACCATTTCGCTGGCAGGTGGGGGGAACACCTGACTCTCAACAAAAATTTGCGTTTCGCAAACGGCACCCTAATTGCGTAATACACAATCAATCGGAATCTGAATCGTTTTGAAACAGATTGCTAATCCATTGCTTCTTAAGTTCGATAAAAATTCTGCTCAACAATATATAGAACGCAATGAATGTTCTTGAACCGTCAAAATCAAACAGATTAGTCGTAATCGTTTACGAAAGTGTGTTACGCAATTAGGGCGCCTTCGCCCACCCGCAATATTCTTAAACGACCTTCCCAAAACGACACCCTGGATTACGATGTCTTGTTTATTCAATGCCAATTAATTTGGCGTTTTTGTCGTAGTAGGGCTTTAGTTTTTAACTATCTTTTTTAGGGTTCCGTCCCCAAAGGGTGGCAACGTTCTTTGGTATTTTTTGTCGAATAGTTGAGCTCCTTAACTTATTTACTGACAAATGGGAGCACTGGCTGGACAGCATGTCGATTATGTAAAAATCTCACCGTGAAGACTTGCGTGGAGTGTCAGTGTCATCCCGTCTTGGTCAATCTCTAGCATCAGTGGCACTGACAGCTCATTCCACGCTCATTTCACCTAAATTTTCACGTAGAGATGGACAAGGAATACAGCACTACAGGTCCACTCAATCCTCGTGGTTCTTTTCTCAAAATACCATTTCAGACACCAATCGACATGGTCCTCACATGATCTGACCAAGATGTCTGGACTTTAAAAAAGACTGTGACCCGTGAGTACGTTTCGCAATTTCTTCTCAGAGTTGTCAGATAGGAAATAGAAAATGTCGACTCGATCTTGCATATTTTTGTATGCTTTTTTTACTATTACTTGTTAAAGTTATTCTGATACAATAAACAATTTCATTTCAGACATTCACCGACCCGCACTAGGCTGAGTGGTGGATTACGCTCCCTTCCCTCTCTCACAGAGAGGAGGCCTGTGTCTCAGCATTGTGAACATTTTAGGCGGATTGAGTATATTAACTATACAAAACTAAGAATAATCTCGCTTTATTAAATCGCTTGGCATTTAATTAATACTTATACAATTCGCGAAAGTTTTCGCTTCGGCGGAGTCAATAATTCACTAGGTACACGCAATTATTTTTACATTAAAATTACATAATGAGTAATTCTTATTAAATTATAGTAATGGCCCTGGGACCTTAAAAATACCAAAACAAAAGTTTTGTAAAATTTAAAATAAAATTACTTATTACAAAATTAAAAAATGTCATCTTTTTAAAATTACGGTTTTGTCAAACCAATATAAATAATATTAATTAAATAAAATCATTTAATCCCTTATTAACAAACTCGATGGTAAAGTAAAATAAGTTAATATTTGGTGTAACTTGACTCCGATATTTATTTATAAGGGGGTTAGAGTATAAACAAATAATGTAATGAAAATTCTCTACTCAAGGAAGCATTTTTTAGGTAATAACACCGTAAGGCATAGTAATAGAACGCGAATGCGCGATCATCGCGTTTACGCGCGATGGCAAAAACTGGTGTTTTGATCATCGTGCGAATTGACGAAGCGAGCAAGCGACCGTGGATTAAGGCAGTGGGCCCTGCTGCGCCGAAGCGATTTGCGCGAATTTCTATTAGGACACCTATTCGAATTCAATGTTTGATAGCGCGTTCGTAAGAACTAAGTTCGCGCGAATAGATTTACAAAAAAATTAAGTCGCGCGACAGCGTCGTGCGATTGTCAGTTATGACATCTATTCGAGTTCAATATGTTTGATCGCGCGTTCGTACGAGTAAAATTACGATTAAAATACGATGTCTTAGGCCGCTTTCAGATTAGGACGCTAGCAGCGTGAAAGTAGTACGGCAGAAGCAGATAGGCTTTCACATTTTATGAACAGCCGCGCGATAGATGCGCGGCTGCTCGCCCCGTTGAGATCAGCAAGCGTTGCAAGGACAGATGCATATAAGAAATCTGTAATTTTCTCTATTCTTCCGTCGAGAAAACCAGCAGCCTAATTGCGTAACTTATTTTCGTAAACGATTACGAACAATCTGTTTCATTTTGACAGTTCAACCACATTCATTGCGTTATTTACATTGTTGAGCAGATATTTAATCGAACTTAAGAAGCAATGGATTAGCAAACTGTTTCAAAACGATTCAGATTCCGATTGATTGTATATACGCGTGCAGTGTGGCGCACTTCATTTCATAAACGGTACCCTAATTGCGTAAAACACTATCAATCAGAATCTAAATCGTTTGAAACAGATTGCTAATCCATCCATTTCAACCACGGAATAGATCTCAACAGTATAAATAACGCAATGAATGTTTTTGAACTGTCAAAATACAACACATAAGTCGTAATCGTTTACGAAAATGTGTTACGCAGTTAGCCTCACAGAGCATCATTGTTAGGCTGCTGATTCTGACGGGGAAACATTGCTGCTTTGATAGTACTCCTTCGGCGCCAGCGATCCATCGCGCTTCTGTTTACAATATGAAAATCTGACTGAAAGACTGCCGTGCTGCTAAAGACGCCTAAATGTGAAAGCGGTCTTACATTTGATGGTTTTCAGGGTTGGTCCCATTGTAAAAGTTCTTCATAATGATGAGTATAATGAACCCTTTTGTGGATTTGAACGATCAAAATGAAAATATAATAACAAACATGCAACTACATCTCAAATAATTAGTTTGGTATCAATAACACCAAATAAATAATTACACATTAGCAATACATTGAATAGAGTTTCACAGTGTGTCATACAGGCACTAACAACGGATATTTTATCTCACGAAGCGACGCGCTTTACTTATGGTAGGTTACCAAGTTTACACACACGCTGTGGAAGTGTGCGTGAAAACGAGTAGCGTCAGCACATAATACTCACAAAACACACACACACACAAAAGTTCCGACTTCGCCCGTGTTTCGGACGTAACTGAGAGCTGTTTGTAAACTTGGTTACCAAGAAAAGTTCTCGTCGCTTCGTGACCTAAAAGTACTGTAAAAAAAAATACAAATACTCAAAGTTGAATTTAAAAAGGAGTTTCGCTATAAATACATTATTCACACTCATAGATTGTTGAAACAGGCCATAAGTCTTTTGATTAAGAGCTGATTTTTCCTAAGACATTTCTTTTATCATAGAAATATAATTGACGTTTCACAGCTTTTGTATGGGAAAACAGTTTTTTGTTGCATCCACCACTGTTTGTCTCTGCATCACCGTTAGGTTAACTGGCAGAACATGTATGTAGCATTAAGTCTGCCCTAAGAACATGTATTAATAATTAACCAAAACTGTTGAGAATTAATATTTTTTCCTTAGTTCAAGATGAAGTATGACATTGAAAATCAGCCCCTAGGTAGGTCATAAGATATATCTATTCAGTAGAAAACATAATAATTTAATATCTTATTTTACTTACATAATGGTACTGCCTGCACAAATATGAGTTGCACAGTTATACAGATGTTTGAAAGTGGTGCCACATGTATCACAATGTTTCCTCACAAGAAGTGTGTGCTTCAATGCAAAATGTTTACTCAAAACTCTTCTATTATAACTTTTTTGGCAAACTCGACATTCTTCTTCGTCTTCACCACCAGAACGCACAGGGTAGTCTTTACGTACATCTATGTCTTCACGTTTTATATTCGTAGGTTGTACAGAATCATCGTTTACTTTCTGTATTAAAATTTCATTGTTGTTGACTTTTTTTATTTCTACTAAGGTGTCTGTGTTTTCAACTTTTTCGACCCATATATCGTTGACATTTTGAGTGCCTGCATTAGGTGCGAGACCAACTCGGTTGAAATGATATCGTCTAATGTGATACTTGAGTAGATAATTGTACTGGAATGACTGTTTACAAGCAATGCATATGTGTTTGAGTTCAGGGTCTAAAACAACCTTCTTATCTTTTCTGAAAATCGAATTAAATATTAAAATAAAAGTTGCTACAAGGTTTCAAAATTTATGAAAACTATTTAAATAAGTAAAACAAAGTTAGGTTTGTAACACCATTTATATTTCACGAAAGGCTGGACCGAATTTTATGATGTAAGATGACTCCGATGAACCATAAAAAGAAGGGAATAACTAACGAAAAAAAAAAAATGATTATATTGAGGCGGTACCAAAGTTTGCCGTAACGTATCTGCTAGTTTGTAAAAATGTTGTACTGCACTAAAGCAATATATGAAACAGTACTGTAGCTTGGTTTGAGAATGCTTGTTATTTGTTAACGTAAGCAGAACTTTTATTCTTTTTCAAAAATATTCCGTAAAATAATAATTTCTATGTGCTTACCTTTTCACCGCTTTCATCTTTATTATTATATCATTAGTCGCTGTGGCAATTTACAAACGTGTTCTTTATTTGCTAACTCCATTTTAGTCACTTAACAAATTAAAGGAGTGGTTTTATTTGTTATTTGAAAATATTGTGTCCTAGAACAAATAAACAAACAAAGTTGGCAAAAGGGTATCTAACTGTCAAATGTCAATTGTTAAATCCTGCATTCCGAATTGGGATGCAATCGATTTGAGCGGGCTTACGTCCGTACCGAATTAGCGTGAGCGCGATAACGATGTCATGTGAATCGTCATGACATGCGCCATCTTGCGATAACGCCGACCATGCCCAGAAATATCACTGTGAGCGAAATGTTGACAGCTCTCAGCTGTCATAATCGTGTTATCTAAATCGGTACGCAAATTATCGATGTTAGCGCTGTCAGCGATTATGGTCGAACTCTGAATGCGGCCAAAAATACAAGTCTGTTACAAACTAGGGCCGCATTCCGAATTGCGCCGTAATCGATTTGAGCGCGCCTACACCCGTTCCGAGTTAGCGTGAGCGCGATAACGATGTCCCGTGAATCGTCGTAAGTGACGTCATGACATGTGCCATCTTGCGATAGCGCTGACAATGCCCTTTAAAAATATCACTGTGAGCGAATTGTCAGCTGTCAAAATCGTGATATTAAACTCAAACTCAAAGCATTTATTTCAAATAAACCAATTACAGGCACTTTTGAATTGTCAAGAGGGTCGGTCAGTCAGAAATATGAAGCTAGTTGCCAATTCCAAAGCGAAGTAGGTAGCTATGGAGAAGAACGGGCAAGAAACTCCATGGACACTCTTTTAAATAATATGGTTACAGAAAAATTACATCAGTATTGTTGAAATTATACACGTGAGAACGATGTAGAAAAAAAAAAATCTGAAATAAAAATAAGTAAAGCTGTGGCAGCCAAGCGATGACCAGTCCCCACTGACGGCGCCCGTTCCTGAACATGACGTATGGATCAGCAACATTCAGCTCACACGCCACCACCAGCGAGACATTTGAGTGAGCGTGACATACTCTCAGGCGCCAGGGCACATTCAAGTCAATGACAGACGTGCCCAGTATAGGGTAGCTTTATAGTAGGTACATATTGCTCAAACGTGTGAATTTATACAGTGCAAAGATAGTTTTACAATCTTCAGGAGCTCCAACAATATTTCCGAATGCTAATCAATTGTTTAGGCGCCCTTGTGGAGCAGAACCAGCGTTGAGCCAAGCATTCTTGTCAGAGATGTAATCCTCCAACTTACAATATGCTTGCATAGTGTCCGTTTGATTCAAGTTTTGAACTTCGTTTCATTCAGTTGGAGTATGTGGGGAGGTATTTTATTATAACATTTTAAACAGTACCCCATGAAGGATGAATCTACTTTATCTAGCCTGAAACCGGGTTGAATCCCAATTGGTCCCTATTTCTAGTCCCATAGTTGTGTCTTTCACCTCTTTTACTGAAAAGAATTAAGTTTTTCTTTACGAACATGATGTTTTCATATATTGACACAAGGTACGGTCATGATGTTGATATCTTTAAACAGTTCCCTTAAAGAATCGCGCCTCCAGAGGCCATATATTGCTCTGATGGCTCTTTTTTGTAGAATAAAAATAGACTCGATGTCTGCAGCGCGTACCCATAATAAGATACCGTAAGACATGATACTATGAAAGTAACTGAAATAGACTAGCCTCGCGGTATCTACATTAGTAAACTGACGGATTTTTCTTACAGCATATGCTGCTGAACTTAGCCGTCCTGCAAGAGATGTTAAATGGGGACCCGATTACAGCATTGAGTCGAGCGTGATCCCCAAGAAAACCGTTTTATCAACGAATTCTAGTTTCTCTTGATTCAAAACTATGTCACAATCAGTACTTTTAACATTATTATTTAATACTAAATTGTTAGCAGTAAACCAATTTTGTACCTGCAGCAGGGCGTTATTGACGTCGTCAAGATTTTATGTACGTCTACTTATCTTATACATTAAAGAAGTATCGTCAGCAAATAACACCATTTGTGGTTGGTTGTATAAAAATGGGGTAGATCATTAATATATACTAAAAAGGGGAAAGGACCTAATATTGAGCCTTGTGGAACACCCATTTTTACTTTTAAACCAATTTAATTGACACCATTAATTTGAACTTTTTGCCGTCTATCTTCTAAATAAGATCTAACAAAACTTAGCGCAAGATTACCTATTCCATAATGCTCCAGTTTTAGGAGCAAGGTTTCGTGATTAACGCAGTCTTAAGGCGTGATTAAGGCATCTTGGGCTTTCACGCTGTAAATATGTGTTTTAGTAAAGTGACACCAGCGTCGGTCAGATTTTGATGATGTTAAAATGATTAGGCATTTGATTGAGCATTACCTTTTCGAACACCTTGCTGAAAACCGGCAACACGGATACTGGTCTATAATTATCGGTGTCTTTGCTATCCCCTGATATATCTAAATCGGAACGCAAATTTTCGATGTGAGCGCTGTCAGCGATTATGGTCTAATTCGGAATGCGGCCTAGGGCTACATTCCGAATTGAGCTGTAATCGATTTGAGCGCGCTTACACCCGTTCCGAGTAGCGTGTGCGCGATAACGATGTCCGTGAATCGTCATAGATAACGTCATGACATGCGCCATCTTGTGATAACGCTGACCATGCCCTTTAATAATATCACTGTGAGCGAATTGTTGACAGCGCTCCTCTGTCATTATTGTGTTATGAACGCTTAACTCGATTACAGTGCAATTCGGAATGTACACTTCATTTACACAACCCCTAGTATGTCTGTCATTGTCAATTTGCTGTCAAAATGATTGTCAGAAATAGTCACAATGTCATATTTTCAGAGATAGAAAACGCAAACAAAAATTATATTCATTTGTTTCTTGTTATATTCATTAACAAAAAGCATTGAAATCGTTAATTATTCCTAGATAATATGTGTCTGTAAACGTTTACAAATGAGGAAAATGGGTAAACACAAAATGATCGCGAAAAGCTGCCCAAAATGCGAGCTTCAGGTCAGTAAAAATATAATAATAAATCAGAGTTTATTTATTTAATTAACGTACAAATAGTTAATGGTACTATCATAGACTTGCAATTGTGTTAAAATTTATTTATTTATATTTCCACTGTCACTGCTATCATTACAGGAAAATTCCTAATGCGGTAGCGTGGTCCTATCTTAAATTTTTGTGAATTCATTCAGAGAGCAGGAAAATAAATCGATCCTGTCAGCTTTGTCATTGAGTGCGTGCAAGGCGCGCGTCAGTGGCGCTTTGCTGAGTAAGTTGGTTCGTGCGTGTGGCACTGCTAGTAATCGTAGCTTCCTGCGTCGCAATGCGTAATTGTCAGGTGAATTCAGACAAATCTCCTTCAAAACAAGGATTATTAGTCTTACAGCGTAATAGTTGGAATACATATGTGGTTATAGCTAAGGCCCTCCTTGTCTCGAGTTTGTTGTATCCAACCATACCAATAACGAATAAGGTTTGGTACATCAACGGATAGAAGCGATACACACTGTAAAGCTTCATGTACAAAAATCTGGTGAATTTGTTTTGTATACGCTCCAACATGAGGCTATATTTAGTCTCATGCGGGGCCCATATGACAACATTAAATTCTGAGTTCTTATAAGCACATTATACAATGCTACAACTGCTTTTATGTTTGTATAAGTCGATGCCCATCGGAGAACAAAACCCAGACTTCTGTATGATTTTTTTTACAAACTTTTACAATATGTTCACGAAAAGTTACCTCAGTGATCAGGTGTACACCCAGACCACGCACCTCTTCCACCCTCAAGCTTGTATTCGTGATGATGTGGTTTTCTCATCCTGCCAAAAGTTATTACCGAGCATTTGCTTACATTAAACTGTAGTTTATTTTTCCTACTCCACTCAGCTACATTGTCTATATCTTGCTGCAATAGTGCACAATCACTTTTATCTTTAATGGCCATGATCAATTTAAGATCATCCACAAATAACAGACAAGTGGCAACCCTGACAGCCTCAGGCAAGTAATTTATCATATTAATAAAACTCAGCGGACCCGCATTACCGCCCTGACTTACTCCTGATCTTGTATAATGTGACTCAGATTTACAACCAGCATATTCTACAAACTGCCATCGATCTCTCATGTAGTTAGCAAAGAACTGAAGCAATTTTGGAGTACATCCAACCGCTACCAGCTTTTCTAATAATATGTCATTATCAACCAAATCGAAAGCTTTTTTGAAGTCAAAGTAGGCAGCGTCTATTTGTACTCCAGCATCAACATTTGGAACCACGTACGTCATAAAGTTAATTAAATTACTGGTTGTGCTACACGCCGGTCGAAATCCGTGCTGGGCGTCCGATAGTAAACTGGACACTTGGTCTAATATGCACCTTTGTATAGTAGACTCAAAAACTTTTGCTGGAGTTGACAGAATTGCCACCGGCCTATAGCCACTCACGTCTGAATCCATCCCACCCTTAGGTATTGGTATAACGCGCGTGATTTTCCAACACTCAGGAAAACATGAGAACTCAATGCACAGATTATAAAGATGTAAGAGTGGCTTCGCTAATACAGCGCGGCAATCCCTAATAACAAAAGCGGGAATTCCGTCTGGCCCCGCAGACCGTTTTGGTTTAAGTCGATTGTGTGCATGCGTTACTTGACTCAATGCTAGGCGACCTATGTGAACACGCGAGCTGTTGCCGCCGCTCGAAGCTACCGCTGCATTTACGTCGAGACGCGGCTGCTGACTGTTGTGGATAGAATAAACATATTGCGCGAACTCCTTAACACACGCTGAATCAGATAAAATGATTCCGTCCTCGATGATATTTTTACGGTTCCCTGTCTCTTTTTTCGACTTCACATGGTCCCAAAAAGATCTAGGATCTTTTGTAAACTGTTGTTGAACCCAGTCCTGGTGCTGATTATGGGCTCGTTACTATCATCGTCTTTACCGCCGCCCTACACCTAGCAAACGTCTCGTAGTTACTGTTTACTCCACTTTCATTGAACCTCTTTTAATCAAGATCGCCTTTTTTCTAATAAAATGAATAGTTTCACCAGTATACAACTCTGGGTACCTATTATGAAGAATTTATACATATGTTCCTTTTCCTTTGAACGCAACTATCAATTGTGTTATTTACGGTGGTTTAAAAATATTGAACCGCAGCCTCTGGGTCATGTATGTCATACATTGGACTCCAATCGTTTGAAAATAGTAACGAGTATAACGAATCATAATCCGCTTTGGAAAAACTCCACTGTGGCCACAAGTCACTCGATTCTGCATGGTCTGTAGGCGTGTGGTCATTGGAATTACCGTCCGAACGCGTGCACTTAACTTTGGGCACGCTTATTACGATAGGGAAATATAATGCTGTTATGGGTCAGGGGCCCGAAAGACGGACATACAGTCTTACCAATGGTTACTGTCAGGGTATTGTATTACCCAGTAACTGGGTTATGAAGGTCAGATTGGCAGTCGCTCCATGTAAAATACTGGTAGAAGTTTATTCAGTTACATCCATTTAGACTGGAAGCCAACTCTTACAGAGAGAAAAATGCGTTTATTGGACCACGTAAGAAATTCTACACGGAAGACGAGGTGGTATGTTCGAAAGACTGCCCTTTGGACGATTAAAAAAAAAAAAGTTTATTGGCATTACAACATAAAAAAACTGACAGCAACAACAACCATGTTTTATCAACATAGTTATGATAAGGTTATATAGATGATATTGATGTTAAAATGCTCTTATTATTAGGGCAAACAATTTCAAAAGCCTTAGAAATATTTTGCATTTTTTTTCAAGCAATATATTGCGTGCCCTTAAAAAAAACGTTTTTTTTTTTTTTAAACGTTGCCCCACATTAGGAATTATTCCTGTATCGTGGGTGCGTTCACAAACACGAAAACTCACATACACAAGACACCCAGACCCGGAACAACTATTTGTAGGTCATACAAATATTTGTTCCGTGCGGGAATCGAACCCGCGACATGCAGCGCAGCAGCCGATCGCTCGACCACTGCGCCAACTGTGCCGTTTATGAGGAACAATATTATGTTCCATCATACATTGTGGTATTTTGTTACACCAAAATCACATCTTATTATCTATTTATCTATTTAAAACCTATGTAAGCTACCATGCCCTTTAGGCCTGGAGGCTTTTATTTATGTTTTAAGTTTTATTTACATTAATTTTTTGTATATTGTTTTTGAATTGGCGTGGCTAGCTGACGTATGGCAATTAAGTTAATGTTTTGGTAATTTGCTTACAATTGTTTAGAATCCTGTTCTTCTTTTATTTATGTTTTAAGTTTTATTTACATTCATTTTTTGTATATTTTTTCTGAATTGGCGTGGCTAGCTGACGTATGGCAATTAAGTTAAAGGTTTGGTAATTTGCTTACAATTGTTTAGAATCCAGTTCTTCTAACAGAACAGACAGCTGTGCTGCTGGGGAGTTTGTTGCGCCACTTCTTCTCCCCAGCTAAAGCACTAGGAAGTGGTGACGGGCGGGCGTTTTGGGGGACTGTCTTATGTAATTTTGACGTTCGAAAAGTGCTGATTCTCAGCCTAATTTGAATAAATGACTTTTGATTTTGATTTTGACCTGAGGAGCTGTTGTGCACAGCAATTGTTTCCATGATTCAATAAGTACTAAAGTCTTTATGAAAATTCTATGACACTCATTTTACTTACATTTGTTTATCTGATAATTGTTGTACTGCTGAAAAGCAAACCTTTAGATACCTCTGTCTATTTTCCACATCCATTTATCTCATTTTATGTGATCTCTTACTATTTTCCTTATATTGAATGTTGCGACGTTTTGTATCTAACATTGTCATCTGTCAGTTTTTCTTTTTCTAGGGTATAGAGCTAAGAGGTCGTCTATTTTATTGTAAAGGTATCGTAAAACTACTGTAAAGCCAGGTTCTCACTGTAAGCCATCTTTATTGTTCCTGGCCGATAACCAATTAAGAAGTATTTGGATTTAAAACTAAAAAAGGCACTTCTAGAAGGTCTGCCAGGGCCTATAAAAAGCAACCGTTACTTTTCACCAGGTTCTTTTGATTCCGTATTTTGACTCGTTCTTTTTGACTCCATCTTTTGACACCTGGTTCTTTATTTTCTGTTCCTTTGCTTGATACTCACCAGTCAATGTAATTCTAAAGCTCCTTAATATAAACGTTTTGAAACTCAGCGAATTTATTTAATATTAACATCTTGTGTGCGTGAAATTGTTTGACTCATTCAATCACCTCCGACCATCCCACTTGCGTCTTCGAGAGGAGAGGAGTTCGACACGTACTAGAGAGATCTAAAAACGTGGCGTGAGACGCCGCCGCTTGAAGAAACAATAACCGACGCGAGCTCCCTCGCAACGGGCTGCGGGCTGATGGAGAGGCTGCTGCAAGTCCCACTCGACATACTGCAGGCCGGAGGAGCGGCCGACGCGAAGCTCCTTCAACCTCGAGCTGCTTCGCGACCGTGAGCATGGTGAGGCTGCTGCGAGCTTCAACTCGACAGACTACGGGCCGGAGGAGCGGCCGACGCATGCTGCTTCAAACTCGAGCTGCTGCGCGACCGTGAGCTCCCTCGTCGTAGACTGCGGGCCAGAAGAGCGGCCTACCCGAGCTTCTACTAATTATTAATATCTTTTTCTACATACTTTTGTATTTTATATTAAAAAAATATTTCATTTTAACTTGTGACCACGTTTAGCCAGCCGGCTAAACGTTACGTTTATTTATTTATTTATTGGTTCACCAACGATTGTTCACACAAGTTCTATGCTAAACATTACATGCAAAAGTGTATGCAACAGTGCAACAATCACTTAAAGGTAAACTCCGCATACATAAACGAGCTGTACAAATAAAAAAGATATTAATCTAGATTGACATTACATATGTATTTTTTTGATGTATCAAGAGTGCAAATAACGACAACAACAATTTATTTAAATAATAATTAAACAATAAACAATGTAGTGTACTTATTTTATGTAAAAACACACACACATCTATTTTATGAGGTTTTTAAGAAGTTTGGCCTTCAATTTGCCCAAACTTTCACTTTCACACTTTGTGCACATCGATTTGATCACTGCAGCTATTTATGACTTTGCATAACCTTGCGAAGGGGGAATTGGCGCCAAGAACCGTTCTTCTTTGTGGTGGACAGAGTGGTGTAATGGCACTGCGAGGAATTCTTGAGGGAGCACGGAAATTAAAAGTGTACAATATTTGAGGGCAGTCAATTTTATGGTTCATTACTTTGCAAACAAAACAATGCGTCATTAATGCGTCGGCGATTGTCTAGCGAAACTATTTTAAAATGTTTCAGCCTGTTACTGTACGAATGTACTTTTTTAGTTATTCCGCTAGAAAACGCCACGTGCCAAAGAAACCGCTTTTGAACGCATACGCAACGCAACGGCATAGTGTGGACGCCAAATCACGCTACAATATTCCAATATGCTTCGAATTAAGCAATTATAAAGCATAATTTTAGTTTTACAACACTTAAACTGTTTGGAATTCCTGATAACAAATCCTAGCATTTTAGAGGACTTTTTTATTATATTGTCCAAGTGTGGAATAAAAGTTAGCTTTCGATCAAAATTCGATTCGTTACAACATACACACTTAAACTCAGGCATCTTCCCATGGGGGTAGGCAGAAACTACAGAACACCACCTGCTACAATCCTCACATCATCCTTTTGCTTCGTTTTCATCATCTATGGTAAAACCTCATTTCACATAACTCCGTAATTATTGTATAACAAAGAAAAATACTTGCAGGTAGCGGTCGCTTCAAAGTCCTGTAAATGTGGGCACACTTTCTTCGCTGCTCGTCGTGCTGCGGACTGTTTGCCAGTTGTAGAGGATACTAAGAGACGGACAGGGAGGGTACGGAGGTCACAGCCACAGTTTTATGATGCTCAGCATTATCAGAAGCAAATTAAGAGGAGGGTGAGTGATTTTTGTTTTTAAAATAAAAAAATCTCAAAAATTGTGTCATCTCAAAAGAACCTAGTGAAGGCCGCAGGAATCGAAAGAAAGCGGCGATGCTTGGGTAGGCTTATGTCCAGTGGTGGACATCTCTCGGCTGAGATGATGATTGTATCTAAATTTCATGTTATAAAGAAAAAATGCGCTAACACACTAAAACAGCTCAACTGATTTGGATGGCTTGGCTTGTGGGTAGATCCTGACCTAGGTAAGTTCATAGAATATTTTAATAAGTAAATCGAGGATTTAAAGATATAATAAAATAAAACATTGATTTAGCAGCACACATCAGTGTGAGGTGTGCATGTGGGCGTGTGTGTTGTAAGGGTAGTATGTATGTAGTTGACCAACTCTACTTTGACAAGGTTTTTTTTTTATTTTAATACAGGTAGTTTCTGAAAAATTTAAAGAAAATATCAACTTTTAGATTCCTGCAATGAAAACTTTGCGGGATATTATGTCGTGTTCAACTGATTAAACATTAGACGAAATGTGCCCACCCATACACGATTTTTTGGCCCATTTCTTCAAGTTGAGTTGAAGCACAACTTCAATGACCAATGGCGGTGTCTCAGCCAACGCAATTGTCGAAATAAATTGTTTGTTTCCAAATAGTGCAAACAAAATTACAAAAAGTGAAAAAGCTTAAAAAAAATCCAAGTTATAAACGTTTTAAGATAGCTGTTAGACAAGGACAGCACTGTCGTAGAAGTGACGTCACGACTATGTAACTTCATAGTAGCGCCGTATATTGTCCGTACCGCGCGACAAGGACAGGAATAATCCCCTCCAAAAACTCAAAAAGCGTGTATCTACTTAATATTTACACCGATTTAACAGATTTTTTTATTTATCTCATTTTTACTATGCCTACTTTGAAATAACATTATTTTTATAAACATTTCTAATATCAGTCATCATCCCTATTCATTTACATTACATTCGTTTAACATAACTTCAGTCCCTTGTTTTCTGATCGGTTAGGCAGAGGTATACCTGTTAGTTATGTTTTAAGTCCCATCTGGAGCGAGCCTTTTGCCATCAACCGGACACAAATGCAGACTCTGGGCTGTAACTGAAAAAATCTACATGGAAAAACCCAAACTCAAACCTTTCAATTCAATTTAACCATTAACAGGCACTTTTGAAGTGTCATGGAGTAGGTCAGTCAGAAATATGAAGCTAGTAGCATGCCCATTCCAAAGCGTAGTAGGTACCTTGGAGGAGAACGGGCAAGAAACTCCATGGCAATACTCCATCCCAACAACTCTTTGCCCAACCGGGAAATCGAACCCAGGACCTCACGCTCAGCAGTAGCTCTTGCGACCACTACACCAACGAAGCGGTCTACTAATTATCAAATGTAAAGATTGTTATAATCCTATTTAATTTTTGTTTCCAGTCCCCAAAGAAGCGATCGCTGTCTCGGTCAATGGACGAAGACAGTAAGCCAAAAGAAAAAAATGAAAGCGGTAAGTGCCGTAAGTGATTATCTCTATTGCTGGCTTTGTCCACACGAACGAACACTATAGAATTGGAAGTATGAAAATGCCGAGACCTAGCGCCAGTTACATTTCGGCCAACTTAACTGTGCAACGGCCGTTCTCGGAACTAACATTTTGAATGGGACAAACGATCGGTTATTGTTTAACTTTTTGATTTTCGTTTACAACCAGCGCCACCAATAATTGCACAGGTAACTTGGTCGTACTATACTCGAACGAAAATGATCACAAATGTATGTGACAAACTGCGTCTTATTATCAGCTTTGATTGGTTGAATGATTAACCAATAGCCAATCGCAGCAGCATGGTGGAGAGCAGAGGTGGCTCGGACGGTGGTAACGGCCCCGACTTAAGAGTTGCATGTCGTAGGTTCGAACCCAGGCAGACGCTTAACTTGGTAAATAATTTCATCAACACTGCTCTCAAAACGGTAAAAGAAAATGTGGCGGCATCTACACCGCCACATGCGAAAAAACGCATCACTCTTACGTCAGACAAATCCTGCATCGCGCAAGCAGAGTTAACCGCGCAGATAGCATATATACAACTTCCCGACAGCAAATGTTGGGCAGTTGCCCACCAGATACGACATCCATCTGGTCGGAGGATCCTCCCTTTTCCAAGAGTATGAGTGAACTCTACACCCTGTTCCTCATATCTCTTCAAAAACATCGTTAGAAAACTGGCATGTCCTAGAACCAAAAATTCGAAGACATGTGACTTCTACCAACCCGCACTGGCAGGTGTGGTGGATTACGGCCCACTCCCTCATAGTTCATCATAAATGCCAGACAACTAGACACTGGTGGACTAGTGTTCTGCATTAACATCCCAGCCTAAGTTAACTGAATTAGGTTGGTCAATAAAATTCTGTGTGCATGGCAGCTGGTGGTCTGAAACATAACTCTTTCCAAGAGCACAGACACACACAACACAGTACACACACACAATACAGTACACACACACAACACAGTACACACACACAAACACAGTTCACACACACAACACATTACACACACACAGTTTATTTGTAAATATTTTAATTGCTCTTGATATAATTATCCTAAAATTGCGCTAATGTTCTATGTTTACTGTAACTATGTTTACAATATAACAAGAAACATAGTTGTTTTATCGATTCAACGTACCTATTAGTGGTCGGCGCCGCATGTGTTTTTCTGTGCATCTCGATAATCCGTCATCTCAGCAGTAACCCCACTTTCCAGCCTAGGGGCCTGCTACCTAAGCACGAAATCCATAGTTTATGCCGAAGTTACGGGCAAATCCTACTCCGTAGTCCAAACAAAGAATGAATGATAACATGATTTGACAGCTGTCCTTACTCCTGATGTGTTTTAGCGCGTCCGAAATAGTTAATTAAGGTTCGTGCACATTGACGCCACGCAACAGCGCGACACAAAGGCACCGCGTGTCGCGCAACGAGGGGTGTTTTTGTGTCGCACTGGTTTGCGGGAGCCTTTAATGGAGAATTCCGATATATTGAACTACTTTAGGACGGGGCCAAATCTTCTTTGAGGGACTTAGAGAGTAGGCCGTCTGGTCTGACCATGTTTCACTCAATGGGGAAGGTCGGGCAAAGCTAATTGTAGATGGCGCGACCATAGCTAGGTCCCTACGGCCTTTAACAAATTTGACATTTCGTTCGTTCATTCCATTTTGTGTTCATTCATGAGTTTGTTTTCGTTATTGATATTGATATTCTACACAAGGAGCACTTGCTGAAGGATATTTTTGAGAAATATGTGACATCACAACAACAACTGAGTGAGCGATTGAGGCTGGGGAATTACTAGAATTGGTGAAATGCAATGCTGAGAGATATGAGTCTCTGACCAATAATCTATCATGCAGCTGTGCCAACCAACCACCACCTCCTCAGCCTGAGCTTGACTTGTATCCACCGGTGTTGGCTCTTCCAGCAAAGCCCCGTGTTAATACAAAGAAAAATAAGTCCATATTCTTTTGTGACGAAATAGGCTCAGGCTTTGGAAAAATGTTACACAATTACCTAAGCCATAGTTTTACCAACCATAGTGTATCCAAAATTGAATGCGCCGTGGATCACAAATGCTCAGCACTAGCCGTCTTCATCGATATCGAGGGCGCCTTTGACAAAACCACTTTTGGTAGCATCAGCAAGGCCCTCGACAGACACAGCATCGACCCGACCCTGAGCGGGTGGATCACCAATTTGCTCAAACTGAGAGCTGTACAGGTAAAAGTAAACGACACCACAAGGGCCATTGTGGCGAAGGGCTGCCCGCAAGGGGGCGTCCTCTCGCCGCTTCTGTGGAACCTGGTTGTAGACAGCCTCATCAGAACCCTAAATGACAAAGGCTACTTTACTGTAGGCTATGCCGATGATATAACCATAATAATAAACGGCACTCACGAAAATACCTTATGCAACCTTATGCGCCAAGCCTTGAAAATAGTAGAGGACTGGTGCGACAGACACCAGCTATCCGTCAACCCCACAAAAACTGAACTGATTCTCTTTACAAAAAAGAGGAAACAAATGACACTACAACTACCACGCTTCTTTGGTACTACCCTAAGCCTGTCGACCGAAACCAAATACCTAGGCATTTATTTGGGCAAACAGCTTAATTGGTCGAAACACACCAAATATATCACTACAAAAGCCAGCATATCTCTGTGGCAGTGCAAGCGAATGCTTGGCAGAAATTGGGGGATTAGCCCCAAAGTCACCTACTGGCTATACACTACTGTTATTCGATTATCACGTACGGCTCGTTGGTCTGGTGGCCTAGGACAGATCTGAGCACAGCCCAAAGAGATCTCGAAAAACTGCAGCGGTTTGCCTGCGTAGCAATCACTAGCTGCATGAGAACCACACCCACTGCTGCCCTACAGGCGATGCTTGGGCTACCACCCCTACACCTCGTCGTGAGGGAGGAAGCGACCCTAGCTGCCTTCAGGCTCCACATATCGGGAACCCTAAGCAAAGACTCTAGGGTCAAGCACATACGCATAAAGGAAGATGCGGTCAACCGACAACCAATGATGGCATCACCCTGCGACAATCCCGAAACGACATTACTTTCAAAAGCACTACAATATCATACTCTCAGAAGAAAAGTGTGACTACTCAGGCACGAATGAACTGAGAGTATACACCGATGGCTCAAAGACCGGATCCGGTACAGGAGCCGGAGTATTCTCAAATGACCTCAACATAAACATATCAAGTCCGCTGGGAATGTTCAACACCGTTTATCAAGCGGAGTGTGTGGGCATCATACAAGCGGTGTATGCCATAGAAGCCAGAAGAGTTACGGACACCCACATACGTATACTCTCCGACAGCGCCTCAGTCCTCAAATCATTAGGGAAAGAAAATATTACCTCGAGTCTAACACTAGAATGTCACAATGCCCTAGAACGAGTTACGGTATCTAACCGCAACAAGGTGACACTTCAATGGATAAAAGGACACAGCGGATCACTAGGCAACGACGCAGCTGACGAATTAGCCAGGAGGGCATCCAGCACATCGGCTTGCGGGCCTGAACCCGTCATACCCATCCCTTTCAACCAAATACGCAGGTGGCTGCGGGAATCCACCCACACACAAGCCGAGAGGTGGTGGACCTCGGCACCAGGCTGCAGGCAGTCCAAGGAAGCTTTGCCATCCTTAAATGGCAGGCTAACCAGACGGTTATTACGCCTGGACAGAAATGGCCTGCGCCTGATGACGGGAACCATCACAGGACACTGCTCGCTAAACAAACACCTTCACACAATAGGCATTACGGATAGTCCACTGTGCAGAGCTTGCATGGAGTCGGACGAAACCATTGCGCATGTGCTCTTTGAGTGCACAGGCGTTACCCAGATAAGAACATAAACCCTCGGGACACCCGGATCTTTCACAGATGTTCTCGACAGACCAGAAGCTCTGATCGGCTTCTGGAGGGAGGTGGGCTGGTTGGAATATTAACCACCGACGGCCGCCATGGCCCACGCACAATGGTCCACATGAAGGACTAAGTGCGGAAACCAAACCCTCTAACATAGAACATACCAACCATAGTTTTCATAACATACGTTTTGAACAAATGATTAAAAGAATAGCAAACACAAACCTAGATAGTTATTCTACAATGGTTTTGCTGCAATTAGGTAATAGTACCGGTATTACCAGAAAGGACATAGTGGATGGTGTGGACACCTTATTAAAGCTAAATATAGGGAAGCTAATGTTGTGTGCTTTACCTTATTCTGATACTTTATCAGATAATGAAAACAATTATATTCATAAGTTGAATAATACTATACACATGCTGACATGTTGTCATAGTGACAAATTATTGTTTTTTGACACTAACAAGTTTGTTAGTAGTTTTAAGTTAACTCAAAGAAGTTTATCTCTGTCTTGGAAATGTAGACATATGATTGCTCTGTTGATAGCATATAACATTAATGAGGTTATTGCTAATATAACAAATTGTAGGAGTCTGATTGACGAGTCTGTGTTGTCTGCTTATTCTAACAACATAGTGAGCAATCATGAATCGTCATGTTGTACGAAGGAGGAACCACCTATAAAACCAACATCCTTGGAGGCTACTACTAGTCTTAGAACTGAAAAGGGCATTCTAGACTCTTCAAAAATTGTAGTTGTGGAGGTCACTCCGGATAACTTTTTAAACTAGTTAGTAAGACAACAGAAGTTACCCCTAGAAATAAACAATTATTATTAGGCAATAGTAATAAAGTATCTTCTGGCAATTTAACTCATAATGATAAGAAACCAAAGGGAGTGCAACACACTTTAAAATTACTTAATCAGAATATTCAAGGTTGCTCTTCCAAATTACTAGAAATTGAATTGTTTTTGGAAAATACCAAGTTTGATGTCATTTGTTTAACAGAACATTGGTTAAAAGATTATCAAGTACGGTCAATTAACTATGAAAATTATTGTGTAGTTAGCCATTTCAGCTGAAAACATATGATACATGGCGGGTCATTAATTTTAGTTAAAAACACAATTAAATCTAAAGAACGAAAAGACATCACTGGTCTGTCTGTTGAACACATCATTGAATTGTCCTGTGTTGAGCTTGATAAGCATGTGATAGTATGCGTATACAGACCTCCAGGTTACCAGAATCTATGTGTGTTTGATTCAGTAATTGAAGATGTGATAAAGAAACTTACTGCTAGTAGTAAGTCAATAATCATATGTGGTGATTTGAATATTAATTTAGTAGAAAATAACTTGAATACTGTCAGATTATTAAGTCTTTTTGGGTCATTTGATTTATCAAATGTTTTTATTGAACCAACCCGAGTGACAGCTTCTTCTGCCACTTGCATAGATAATATTTTTTGTAACTGCGATTACTTACACAAACAAATTGTAAATAAGCTGTCATCTGATCACAGTGGACAAACAGTAACATTTTGCTCATACATGCCTATACAAAAAATTCAAATAAGGTTTAGGCCAATTACATGTAAAAATTTCGAGAAATTAAATAACTCTTTGGCCAGTAAATTATTTGTTCAAAGTTTTTATAATTTATGTGACCCAAATGAGTTCTATGCCCAGTTCTTTTCACTATTAAACACACAATTTAATGAAATTTTTCCACTTAAAACCTAAAAAGTTCTTATTTAGTGATTGGGCGACTCCAGGTATTCGTAAAAGCAGGGGAAAACTTTTTGAACTTTATGGTCTAAAGCAACATATGCATAATATAAGCTTTAATATGTATGTTGCAAGATATTCTAATTTTTTTTAAAATGTGTGCAAAGTTGCTAAAGCTCTTTATATTAGCAATAAAATAAAATAAGCCGATGATAAAATAAAAACTACCTGGCAAATAATAAATAACGAAACAGGTAGGAAAAAACAGCGTAATACTGAATTTAATTTAGAAACTGCACATGGCCCTATCAACTCAGATCTAGAAGTAGCTCAGTCATTTGAAAACTTTTTTGCTAATATTCCCCTAAAAACTACTGAAGCTTTAAATTCCTCACCCGAGATCTCTGCTGCCTTACTTAGAAAGAATGTAAATGCATGCCCTTTGGAGTTTAGGTTTCAGCATACAAACCCCCAGGCTGTTATAAAAGCTTTTAAAGATCTTAAAATTAAATCAACAGAAGATCTCTGGGGAATGTCTGTAAAAGTCTGTAGAACTTTCATAGAAACCATTGCGCCCTATTTAGCTGTATATTTAACACCAGTGTAGACCAAGGTGTCTTTCCGGATCTCATGAAACACAGTAAAGTAGTTCCTTTGTTCAAATCCGGTGATAGTAAAGAACTCAACAATTATAGGCCTGTATCAATTCTACCAGTTCTCAGTAAGGTGTTTGAAAAGTTGATGCTCAATCAAATGTTACGTCACTTTAATAAAAACTCCATCTTTCATGAACAACAGTACGGTTTCACCAAAGTGCGTTGTACCACTGACGCTGGTGTTTCTCTAATAAAGAACATTTTTAACGCCTGGGAGGAAGCAATGGGAGGATGCCATTGGAATCTTTTGCGTAAACCATGAGACCCTTCTTCTGAAACTGGAGCACTATGGGGTTAGGAATACAGCTCTTGATCTACTTAGATCATCCCTGAAAGATAGACAGGTTAAAGTTCAAGTAAACGGCATAAACTCATTAGGGTATGAAATGGAAATGGGCGTTCCTCAAGGTTCGATATTTGGTCCATTCCTCTTCTTAGTTTACATTAATGATTTACCTCAAGTACTTCAAAATCAACCGAAGATGGTGTTATTTGCAGATGACACATCATTAATCTTTAAAATAGACCGACGGTCACAAAATCTGGACGACGTGAATAACTCGATTCTTCAAGTCCAAGATTGGTTTACGGTAAATAATTTGGTACTAAATGAAAAAAAAAAACAAATGCATTAGATTTAAATTACCTAATGTTAGAAGTAGCGAATGTGACATCATATTGAATGGACAAAAACTGGAATTTATAAATCAGACGGTTTTCCTAGGAATCACGCTGGACGAGAAATTACAATGGGGACCACATATAACATCTCTTGCGGGGCGGCTAAGCTCTGCCGCTTATGCTGTTAGAAAGATAAGACAGTTAACAGATGTAGAAACCGCGCGTTTGGTCTATTTTAGCTACTTCCACAGCATTATGTCGTATGGCATTTTACTGTGGGGTCAGGCTGCTGACATTGAATCCATTTTTATTTTGCAAAAGAGAGCTGTCAGAGCTATATACAATCTTCCTCGTCGCGAATCTCTCAGGGAACTATTTAAAGGGATTAATATTATGACAGTACCTTGCCAATTCATTTATGAAAATATTATGTATGTAAGAAAAAATCTACATCTTTATAAAATAAGTGATAGACATAATTTGAATACTAGAAATAAAGATAAAATAGATCAACCATTTTTCAGATTAGCTAAAGTACATACATCATTTATTTGTGATATATTGCAATTAAATGAAAGAAAATTTAAAATTCGTATAAAAAGTACACTTTGCAGACAAGCTTATTACAAATTAGAGGACTGTATGCAAGATAAGAATGCTTGGACACATGATGGTCCAGCTCCATAGGACAATCCCGTCTAGACAAAATCACACTGGTTGCTAATGTAATTTTTTATTTTAATTTTTTTTTACTTACTCACACACTGACTTATTCCTAGTTAATATTTTAGGAAAATCATATATTTTTACAATGTTTGTAAACATGTGAGCACAATGTATTCTTTTGCTGCTTTAATGATTCATTTATCTGCCTTTGCTTTATTTTAAATTCTTCTTATCAATTGTGGTATAGTATTTTTATTCTTGGTGCATCGTCTTCACATATAAAAATATAATTAATGTATACAAAATATTGTAAAATATTTTAAAAGAGTAACGGTGGAGTTTCTTGCCACTTCTTCTCCATACGAAACTACTTTTTGGAAGTGGCGCCTAGAATCAGTTATATTTTTAATGTAATTTTTGACGTTCAAAAGTGCCATTTTATGGGCCTATTTGAAATAAATGCTTTGACTTTGTTATTTTCGGTGATTTCAGTATTTATCTATCAAGTACTTGACATGGAAAGTGTCAGAATTTTAAACCTTGGATATTTCCTCGTAATCACTTTCGTCAAAATGTTTCCGACATAAACTCGGACTCAAAAATAATTCTACGAATAGCTTTAGACCACAATCTTCTAATTTTAGGGTCTTTCGGGAAATGGTGCACTCCAATTTCGGGGTATCTAGGAACACAATAACGCGTCTATTTTCGCTAAAATAAAATAAAACCACATCACGCCTTGTAATATTAGCTTGTGTTGGGAACTAGCTACGACAGCGCCATTTTGACAGTTGCCTTCCCCATTTCTCCATCGCATTTTTGTTGTTTCCCTACTCCCCACATTCATACTAAAACTTCTTGACATAATCCTATTGCCTTAAAATCTGTCCCATATGGAGGAAGAGCCAGGTAGCTCGCGAAATTCAATTTTTCTGACGTTTTTTGCAATTTGCAGGTAAGAAATTTTGAATTTTGCGAGCTACCCTTGCTCTTCGCCCTTAAGTCTTTGTCATCCAGTCTGTACTTAGTCTTATAATGCAGAGAAATCTAAACACTTACTTACACAACGTATTCCGAAAAATTCTTCTAACCGAAGAAAACGACAACTCGCTGATCTCCAAATTCATGTTAACAGCTGTGATTGGCTAACAAAGCAGCCAATCAAATCTATGCGTTTGACAGTATGTCATATATTTCTTTGTTTTGTTTGATAAGTGCTGTACCTACATTTTTGTATTATTTTAGCTTATTTATCGCATACTAACCCCACTTATACACATTAGTTCTACTCCTATTCCTATCTCCTCATATTTTAACCTCTCACCACAATTTAAATATGGACCCTCGCTTCGCACGCGTTACTAAACGTGATTGACTAATGTTCTCAACTACGTAAGGAATTTCAAAATAAAAGAAAGGTGACATAGTGCGTTTTAGTATATAGTACATACTAATTCCATGCATAATACATATTTATTCTAAGACACTTACCGAAGATGGCCGAAATGTGAATGGAAATAGTAAGTACTATTAATAGATACTAATTCCATGCCTTCAACCATCATTTCAGTCTCCTTTAACATCATTGATCGCATCTTCATTCCTCACCCTTTAACTCCTCAGCTCCTTACATCCTCGCTTCGTATGCGTTACTAATTGTGTGTGACTAATATTCTCAACTACGTCAATATTGCAGACACTGTCCAAATGGGCAGAGCGACTGCAAGCTCGTCCGCCCCGGACGATTGCCGTAAGCTCATTGACTATTCATTAGATCCTAATATCCAAATAGGATGAAAAATAAAACAATGGGATAGCACCAGGGCCTGTTTCACCAACTCCTAACAGGTTTAGGCACTGAGCGGACGATGGACAATGTGTCCACGACTATAGAATGTATATGTAATAACACACACGGATGGAAAAAATACCAAGCCTCCGATATTTGTGAGATGACCTATCTCGCAGTCATTCGTGGACAAAATGTCCGCCGTCTGCTGAGTGCCTGACGGTAACTTTTTCTCAATGTGGCAGTTTTTTTTTACATAATGAATAGCATTTTGTTTATAAAAACTGCCACAAAGAAATAACTAAAGATCGGTATCTTTAGTTATTTCTTACAATGCTTATATATATTTATTTTTTATTTTATAATCTTATCATCCGGAATCAGTGAAACGGGTCCTAATATTTGACTAAACCTGACGTATACATCGGTATTTCCATCTTCAAGAATGATCTTGTAATTTCGAGAAGGTGTCTAGCTTGTGCTTTGTCCACAACATACTAACTTCATGTATGGGCGGTTTCCTAAACGTCGCATACACGGGATTTTTTTGCTTAGTATACCGCTATACTATATTGAGCAATGATGATAAAGGTAAAAAGACGTATGTAGGTTACCTACCTACCCAACATTCGTAACTCAAAAACAGCACAATGTCACATTACTAGAAGACACGTGGAAGAAGGACGGCATGTCGTAACTATCGGGAGGGAAAAATAGACAAAGAAAACTTGGCTAATTACCCAAGTTTTGACGTGTCACTTGCCTATCTACCACTTTTTACGTAGAATATCATTGACATTGAGCGATATGATACTTAGCTAGATAGATTGCTCCACCATCTCCAGCAGCTATTGCCGGCCATCGGTTTTGGTAACATGGTGTCAAAGTGTACTATCAGTGTGATCGGATGCACAGTCAACGAAATGATTAGTTTGATCAGTTAAAACTTTAGAATAGTAAAACTGTAGATGAAGTTATTCATTTATTTAATACTTCACGCACACGAATGAACAGTCATCACATTAACCACGTTACTAATTGAAATCAAACATTTTTTTTATCTATTACTTTACATGGAAATATAAAAGAAATCTACTAATATTTTTTTCTGAACCCGGAACTATAAAACTTTATATAAAAAGGATTGCACGAAACGTTTTGAAAGTAGGTCGACTAATAGATGGCGTTGTAAAACTACAGACTCAGGCAATAAGTGAGTCGCTGATGTAGCCATCTGTTGAAAATTTGGGCGAATTAAAATAGCCAGCTCAATAGCCAGACTTAGTTAGGGAGGTGCCATTTCGTTGTACGGGATTGAGCATCTGTACGTAGTATTATATTATCTGTGCCATAGGTATTTTCTACCAGTCAAACTTTGGGTGATGCAGAGACAAACTGTTGTAGGTGCAATTTATAATAAACATTTAGGAATAAATCCTTATTATATAAACAAGTTACAAGATCACTCTAGCTTGGATATGAAAACAATGTCTAGAAGTAGATTATTTCCCCTTTTCCAAGCCAATCACAACTCACAACTGCACCATTTCCCTCCAGCTCGTGCGCGCCGTCGCCGCGCACTCCGCCGCGCACAACGACCTCCACCGGGCAACAGTAGCGGGGAAAGGACGCGGGACCCTACGCCACAGTTACGACCCCCACAGCTAGCGAGATGTCGGCTTATCCTACAGGAAATAAATAGAAAAATATCTGCTGTCACATGGCAACCGCCTTCTGATATTTAGAAGGTGTAGAATATAAACACTGCTACAAGGATCTTTTGGCGTCTGAGAGTCATTGACAGGGTGGCGCTGTTGGTGAACATTAAAGCAATTGATTTAAAAAAAATAACAGGATTCTGGCGTTAGTTCCGATTTTGGCCACGTGCCATAAGATCCTTGTAGCGTTGTAATGGCGGCGCTACTTGTAAGATGTCAACAATCTGTCAAATATAATACAATTTATGATAAAGTCCTTTTTACAGTTATTTTTACCTTTGACAGCTGCAACCCAACAGCAACCTTAGTACAACAACATCAATGATCACTGAGAATTTGACAGAATTGACATTTGCTGCAACCCAACATCAACCTTATTTTCACGAAATTAAAGATCACTGTGATATTGAGAGTAATGCAAAATCAGAGGTAAAATACCTTTAAATGGACTATAGTTACTAGTTCTATAATTTGCCTCGTTCTTTATGATATCTGTTGTGAATTCGCAATAAAGCGTATTGTGAGGGCTTTATTTGGGGTAATTAATGAGGCAACAATAGTGCAAAAAGAACACGGGATCCTTCGCCACAGCAACAAGATGTCGGCTTATTATACAGGAGATAAATTGGAAACTATCTGCTGTGAAGTAGCAACAATTATCAGCTAGTCTATTCTGTAAATGTTGGGTGAAGCAAGAAATGCAGCTGCGTAATGACACTGACAGCTCACTCCACGCAATTCTTCACTGTGAGATTTTTACAGAATCGACATGGGTGATGTTAGTTTGATGGTAGGCATTGACAATATTGACTTGACATTTGACACTTTAAGCTCACATACACCAACGTTTTCACGGTAGGATTTTACCTAATATGCTGATATGTTAGTAGAAAATAAGAGTATTGCGTACGGGGATCATTTCTGTTAATTCTGGAGTCCTATCTCCATATTCGAGACCTTACTCACTAGCAAGTGACTACATTCTACAGTAATTTGAAATATTACGTTTTAATAGTGATCCACTAGCACAAACGAACAAAAAGTACTATTGAGTACAAATCGTTCTGCAGCTGGAAAAACACAATTAAAACAACAATGATTAATGATTTTATTTCTGTTAGTAGGTTGGTAAAAACACTTTACACAAAAACAGCAAAAATGAAGCAGTCCAGTTAAATTAAATTGACTGGTGAAAATACCATTTTTTTTTTGTTGTTTTCATGATTCTATATCGAAATCCAAATGACCCTATATTGTTTGTTATTGATAGCTATGATCGTTATGTTACTAAGTTACCAAAGTGTTCAATGTTTAATACCATGGAGTCGGTTTATCAGAGGTCAAAAGTCATAGACTTATATATACATATGGATAAATATATCAAGTCGTCTTTGATAAAAATACTCGCAGTGGTAACTCTCCCTCAGATTGTTAGTTAATAATAATATAAATAGTCTGACTATGCTTATTAAGTACGTCGATACTTATCTTTGGGTCAAAATCGGGTTCAATATCTCACAACCTTGATCGAATGACATTGAAGTTGACTTAGAAACGCAGTACGTAGTCCCGGATTTAGATACATACCTACAAAGTTATGATAATACACATCTACAAGCTGTTTGATACACACGCATCTGCTAGTGTGTTCCAGTTTCCTTGTTGGCTTTGAAGCAAGACGTGGCTTAGGAAAAGTGCATTAGGTTTTCAGTATTTATGTACTCACATATTAAACAACATTTATGTAGCTGGGTAAATTCTAATTCATTTATGTGTAAATAAATGTTGTTCGACATTAGAATTATATACATTGATAGGACAAAAATACAGGGTCAAATCAAATCACAGTTGCGAATTTCATTACCTACCGCCATGTACGTTACTGCGAAAGTTTACCAACAAAGCTCAGCTTAGGCCTCGCGGACTACCACGACGTTCGTTGTTGCGAAAGTAATGGGTTAGGTTTGGTTAGAACAGTGAACAACCCCGCGCGAGCCGAGCGAGCGAAGCGAGCGGTGCCGCGGCAGTTAGATTTCTTATCGACTAATACTAAATCACCCGATACCCCTCACATCTGCAGTGTTTCGCTAATTACTTTAATTTGACCCCGTATATCTAGTTACAATAGCCTGTTTCATTATTGTCATCTAGAAAAGAATTATCAAACATTCTACCAGACTTTGTATAAAACTTAGGTACAGAGATAAACCAATAATTTGGTGCATACAGCAGAAATAGCACAACAACCAAAAGCACAATTAAACATAACAAATTAGGTACCATACACGAATTAATAAAATTAGGTACCGTAACTATAGAAAACACAAGGTGCAAAAATACAAAAAAAAAATAAGTGACACTCTTAGTCTTGACCTCTTTCTGACTCAGTCGAGAGCAAAAATTTACAGAATTTATTTTAAATTATCTACTTGTTACTGTAAAAGTTAACTGGAATTTACAACATACCTATTAGTTCAATGGAAAATAAATATAGTTGTTTTAAAAACATGTTTTGTTGTTTTATTTCTACGACTTCCCTTTCATTCCTATTCTGTCATAACCTGCCTAAAAGTATGTTTGACGTTTGACAGTTTTTAATGAAAAGACTGTAAAAAAAAACAAAGTTTACAGGATAAAGATGACGTCAACATCCGACTTATTTGAAAATACTATCTAAATTGAGTACTGAGATTATTACTAGGTTTAAACCATGACTAAATAAAACGTTAGAAAAGAAGCTACGTATACCTATTTTTACTTTTTAACTACGATTATACCACGTCACTCAGAAAGTATTGCTCCACCACGACAACGCGCCTTCGCACACCGTGCTCAAAAAGAGGTACTTGCTGGACAGCACGCCGGTCAAACTCCTGGGTCACCATCTTTAGAGCCCTGACCTAGCACCGTTTGACTTCTTTTAACTCCCGAAAATAAAACATCTGCTCAAAGGGATACAATTTTCGTCGCCGGAAGATGCGCTGTCAGCGTTCTAGCAGGCTGTAAACGAGGTGTTTACAGGCGGCGGGCTGCAAAAAGAGTTTCAAAAACTGGTTCAGACGCATGAAACTTTATATAGAGGCTAGTGGGGAGAACTATGAAAAAAAAAAATTACATAGAGAATATTTATTTTTATTTTCGCAAACTTTCTGAGTAGAGTGTATTAAGTACATAGAGCCGTCATCAGCTAAATCTGCAAAAGGCAATGGGGAAGGTCGGTCAAAGCTAATTGTAGATGGCGTGACCATAGCTAGGTCCCTACAGCCTACAATAAATTTGACATTTCGTTCATTCATTCTTTATCGTGTTCATTCATGAGTTTGGTTACAATCCACTATTTCGTTTTTTTACATTGTTTTCAATATTTTATATTAATAATTATTCGATTTGGAATATGTCAGAATTGAAAACCTAAAATATTGCTTAATTCCTAGTCATCACTTTCTTTCAATTGTTTCCGACATAACCTCGAACTCTGTTGTAATTGAAATAATTCTCTTCCAATAGCTTTATGCCACAGTCTGCTAATCTTAGGGTATTTCGGAAAATGGAAGACTCATATTTTCGAGTATTTAGGAACATAACAAAGAATCGTTTTCGCAAAAAATAATAAAAACCGCCTCACGCCTTGCATTATTAGCTTGTTTTGGGAACTAGCTATGACAGCGCCATTTTGACAGTTATATTTATTCTTAGTTGATCTTTTTCGATGTTTACGTTAGCTAAGTGGTCAGTTATCTCGCCGGTGAGTAGGTATAAATACTCTCGAATGGTTAGCGTAGGCCAGCACTGCAATCAACCATGTTGTGGTATAGTGTTGTTTTGTTATGCACGTTTGCCGCGCGCGGGAACGCTGGTCCGTAAGTAACTTTTTGTTTTTCATTATTTTTGAATTTCGAAATACCCGGCCTTTCGAAAATACAAGCCAGTTTTTTAAAACCACATTCATGCAATTTTCCAAAACGATGGAAATTTAAAAGCGTTTTCATTATATTTCCATACATGTAACTAACCTTTGCTATTGTGGTGCCGCCATGCCGAGACGTGAAAATGGACATCCACTACAATATCCTCACGTTAGAAATTATAAAAGACCTTCACATTGGATTCTGAGAGTGAGGCCCAAAGGAAGAGGACGTCTGTCACAAACTTGTGCTTGTATCTAATAGGTTAAGGTGCTCCTGCGTATAATAGGCCGTCGCCGCGTCGCATCGTAGCCGAATTTCAGTCAGGAGGATAATAGAGATGTTTGTATAAAGTATTCATCCTAAAAATATTGACAAACGTATCTCGCTTGTTCGCATTGTAATGGCGTACAATGAGCGAGGCCTACGCTGAGCTTTGCATTTGTGTGAGTGCACATAACGACGCATCCTTTGCTTGGATATCGGACAATCGGCTTATAGCGCTGTGCGATCGCGCGATCACATAGGTGCGAATGGTAATCACTCACACAAATGCAAAGCCCAGCTTAGGCCTCGCGGTCTGTACGATGGTATCCTTTTCTGTGTTTTAATGTGATAACTGAGTACGACAAGACTTGAATACCATGGCACGTGTTGGGGCTTACGGTCAGCAACTAAAATCTGATGGTACTGTCACTTTAGTTGTCATCAAAATAGACACCTCACAACTTCGGAATGATTCTGTTTATTATTACAAATCTGAATGCAAAAGTGTTTTTTTTTTATTCGAACGTTTCCGTTCAAAAAAATTCTATACCGCCAGTCCACTGAAACTGCATTTAATACTTATTTCATGTCAGTGCGCCAACATCTTTTTTTTAATAATCGCACTGGCCGGCACGAAGACTGCATAAAAAAAAACAACTTTCAACTTTTTAAAAAAACAGTAGTTGCATATATTCTTCATGCTGCTTTTCTTAAACCTAGCAGATTCCTTGCTGTAGTAAGGTTAAAAGTTGTGTGTTTCGCTAGGCAGCAGTTATTCTGCGTTTCGTACCTTTGAAACCCTCCCTACGCTCAAGTTTCAATAAAAATACTCGCGCCAAAAAACTATTTTGCACTATTCTTTCCCATTTTTTTCATTATCAAAAAGTTTAATTGTTAATGGACTTCCGTTGCTGACCGTACCAACCGGAATCATAGATTATTTAGAAGAAATAACAAAGTGAAGTTCACTGGTTGCTAATTTAATTGTATTATTTGTTATTTTTACTTAACTGACACACTGACTTATTCTTGTGACTTATACTTGTTTATATTTTAGAAAAATCATATACTTTTACGATGTTTGTAAATATGTCAGCGCCATGTACCTATCACGTGATTGATTTATCTGTCTTTGCTTCATTTTTGAATTAGGTGCATCGCATCGTCTTTTGTCTATTGTATCTGTCCTTTTGTCTATTGCATCTGCCATTTTGTCTATTGTATCTGTCCTTTTGTCTAATGCATCTGTCATTTTGTCTATTGTATCTGTCGTTTTATCTATTCTATCTGTCATTTTGTATATTCTTCCAACGACCAAACCCGGTTGTGCATACACGTGCTGATACTAAGTTTTGTGAGATTTTCACAGAATAGACAGGCTGGGGTCACGTAGAGTCCTGGGCATCCACGTAGAGTAAGAGCATCCAAGTAGTTCGCCCTCAGTGTAGAGAATTGACAAACTACCGATTCCACCACACTAGGATTGGCTAGGCTTTCAGAGAGCAGTGGCGGCATGCGGCAGTAGCCACTTACGAGTTGTAGGTCTTGGGTTCGAACCCAGACAGGCGCTTTACTTTGTGTATATAATTTCATCTTCATCACCGCTGCTCTTGTCGCGGGTTATTCCACAGAGAAAACCGTGGCCCTGGCACAGGCAACAGAAGGAACACGGGTGGGTTTTAGTCAGTAAAAGTCTGACACGCCCTCCCGCTCCACCCAGAGCGGGAGAAGTCATTTGATGATTTCCCACACAAAAAAAAAAAAAATCACCGCTGCTCTCAAAACGGTGAAGGAAAATATCGTGAGTAAACATGTCCTAGAACCGAAAAATTCGAAGACATGTGAGCGAAGGTATTTATTATAATTATAAAGACACCGTTATTTACGTTGAAGGTAACTTTAAAATGTTATTGTGAACATCTCACAAAGTACGATTATTAGAATATCAACACTTATTTGTTACAACAGCTATGACCTTACAATAAGTAATTACTTATTACAATAAATAAATTAAAAACTTGTTGCCGGGACTGCGAAGATAATAACTAGTAGTTTGCCGGTTAGTTTTTTTTGCGCCATTTCTTCCCAGCTAAAGCACTAGGAAGTGTTAAAGGACAGGCTGGCGTTTTGGGGGAGCTATCTTATGAAATCTTTAACGTTCAAAAAGTGCTGATTCTCAGCCTAGTAAATAAATTACTTTTTTTAGGTTTGACCCGTAAACTTTATAAATCATACTTTAGTTAGGAGAACCGGATAGATTTGAAAAATAATAAGTGTAACCTGTGTTTTTTTATTTTTTTATTTATTCAAAATCTGTACAAACTTATCGTCACATATCGTCTGCCAAACTGCATACCAGTTTGTCGGCAGTTGTTCTCGTCTAACAATAAATTACAAATTTTGAAGTTAATGTGCTTGTGTAAATAACTAAATTACGCTAAGTAAATAAACTATAGCTAACAAATATACAATCACATAAAAAATTAAAAAAAAATTCACATTCAACAAACTATAGATTGGCGAAACTGCCTATTTGTAGGCAGTTTCGCCAATCTATAGTTTGTTACACATTATCATGGACACATTGAGAGATAATGTTTATGTAGAACCTTTTTGAGTTGGGCCTTAGATTTAACATGCAAGATCAGTTTTGGGGGTAGCTCATTGAATAACGTTGGTACGACGTACCTTCTTGTGCGCTTACCAAAATAGTTTGATATTTTTGGGACAGCAAGTGTATTCTTCTTATATAAACGAGTTTTTTATTAAATTGTTCAGTCAATATATTTAGTTTACTTTTAAGATGGATCGGCAGTACTTTACAAATTTTGAACAGTTCTTCGTAGTTTTTATTTAAGTTCTTCTTAGTTTTTTTATCTACAAGAAGTTTTAGTAACCTTACCTGCAAGATCTTAATCTTATTTAAGTGTGTAGGGAACGCAAGACCATATCCACCCAAGCCATAACCAATAATTGAGTCAGCCAGTGTCATGTGCCCGCCCGCGTCCTCGCGCCTCCGCCAACGGACAGAGGACGAACTGACGAAGGATCACTTCTTTGTGATTATACTTTTTACTGCTAAACGGGCGTTCCAATAATTTGAATAGACCTAACACATACCCCTGAGAATATCTTTCCTACATTAGGTACTATTCTGCCTACCCCGTTGTAGGAAAACAAACGTGATAATATGTAAGCCTATCGAAGTCCTATTAATGTAGTTTGAAACGATTTGTTACAATAAGTAGTAACCAAATGTAAGCATAATAATGGGGTCTCTTGAGGGACATACAACGTTACGCAAATTACCATAAACCAAGGACTTTACGTCGACAAGATGTCCAACCTCCATGTTATCAAGGAAGATTGGAAACTCATCGTGTTATATAATGTGTAATTAGAACACGAAGTTGAAGCCACTACTCATCACAGTACTTTATCCCGATATGACCTTCAAGAAACACAGATACAAAAAGTTCTCCATTTAATATCATAATTAATATTTTCTTTATTTTAAATACAAATAACCATGTATTTATTTACACGATTACTATTAAGGGTTGAAGTAATCTATGCAGGTACTTTTTTTTTTGTGAACTAGGATTTGATGATAGCAAGGTGATGCTCAAATTTTTGTTGTTGACCGTACCTAGACATCTTGGCTGATGACCTCAGAACTGATGAAAACGATCATTAAAGTCATCAATAAATTGACTATGAACGGAAGAGCGTACTTTACCTGTTAAAATCTAAATTACTATTAAATTGGAGCAAGCAGTTACTACTATGTACAAAATTGTACAGTATGACCAGTACATTATAAGAGCCTTCATTCTACTGATAGATAACAGCTTTGTTGGTAGCGCGATTGTTGGACGTAGATTTTTTGGGTACAATTCTTGATCCGGCAATACATGTTGGCCATAGTTGGTCGAACGAAGGCGAGTACCGACATATAGACAGCCCATTTGTCGAGCCTCGCCATTGCTCGTCAACATTCGCCTATCTGGCCGAGTGAAGGCGAGCACCAACGTGTATACGGTTCGTTGGCATGCCTTGCTACGAGTACCACTCGGGATCGCTCGCCACGACTCGTCTCACTTCGGATCAGTGTCGGTTTTTCTGCACAAATCAAAGCCAGCCAGCTCTCAACTCGGCTAGCTAGGCGAGCTGAGGCTTGGCCAACATGAGACAGTGGCACTCGCCTTGTATTTATTTGCCTACGTTCGCGTTGGCTGAGGCTTTTTTTTTATTGTTCCCGGGGTGGAAAATCCTCATGGACAGACCCCTCCGCCCTGGGGCGGGCGGAGGGGTCTTGCAGACTCTTACTGACTAAAAAACTAAAAACTAAACTGACTAAACCCGGTGTTCCATCTCACACCTACGCCGGGGTCGCGGGAACAATAATTCTTCCGCATCCCCGGCTGGTGCCGGCCCGCTTGCACGGGCCCCGTCTCGGGCGGGGGAGTGAGGTGTACTTCCCCCGCAACGTCTGTGAGCGGCGCGCGCGGAACTCTACGCGCGCCGCCTTCTCGGGTCCTGATGTTGGGGGGCGACGGATGTCCCCGAATCCGTCGCCCCTGGACCCATTTAGGGGGGCTGGAAGAGGGCGTTGTCCGCCCTCCGCCTGCGCCCGGTGCGCCTGCTGCGGATCGGGAGAGTGGACGCGATCTCTCTCTCTCGCAGCGACAGGTCACTGCCTACTTCTGAGATGAGGGCACGGCGCGGCTCCTCCCAAGCGGCACACTCTGCCAGCGTATGCCACGCCGTGTCCTCCCGGCAGTCGACGCAGTGGTGTCACCGAGCGTCCGGCTCCCTGTTTATGCGGCACAGGTAATTCCCGAAGCAACCATGCCCCGAGAGCACCTGCGTCGCCCGAAACGACAGGGAGCCGTGCCTCCTCCCGAGCCAGAGGTCGAGCACTGGTCGGACCGCCTCGATGGTGACGAGGCCGGCGGTAGGGCGTGAAAGCCTGTCCCGCCATTCGCGTTGGCTGAGGCTGGGCCAACATCTATTAGCGGCTTTAGGTTGGGCAGTGTTTTATGGTAAAAAGGTGGCCTCCTATTAGGAGACATTCATTTTAAACTAAACTGGCGGTAAGTTGTAATGTTGTTTAAGCATGGTGGTGCAGTGTTGATGCAACTTTGTACATTACGTGAAGATTCTATTATAGGAATTTATTGTGGGTACAAATAGCACAGAACTGGTACCCTGAGACAGTAACACGGAGTCGCGGAAAGACCACGTACGAGAGCGGGACGAACTAAGTAGGCTACGACCTAACTGGAAGGAGGATGTGCGGGCTCGCGCTACTTTTCTTCACGTAAGAATTCACAAATACAAAAATCTGTACCTATGGGCATAATCTATGCATGTTTCTATACAGGAGATCCTGTAAAATAAGTATCTTGAAATAAATAAGTACATGTATCATTAGAGCATATTATAAAGCCGGCAATACATGTTGGTCAAGCCTCAGCCAACGCGAGCGTAGGCAATACCGACAAACATATCGATGCATGTGGCGAATTATAGAACTAACTTGAAATATACTGGATTGGACAGGACTTTGACATCTTTCATTAACAACACGCCAGCATTGATGTGCACAAAGATATTCGTTGGATTTATTGATCCTAAATCCTGCCTGTCATCAGGCCAAATGCAGTTTATCAGTTTATTATATCCATTATATATAGCAACAGCAGCTTAATTCAACCGGGAGATACGCGCTAGACCCCTGGGGGTACTTAATCTTTTGCTTGATTGTTGTAAAATCAAGTTTTATTGATTTGATACGTACGCATTCGCCTGGCAGTGTTCGATTTTAACCTAGATTTTTTGCTGAGTGCACCAATGCCATTCTGATATAATTTTTGTCAATTTTGTCCTCAGCCTCAACCTCTATCAATGGATAATTCCAGAGAGAGACATAAGAAAAGTAATGCAAAAATTCAGAAATAAAGGACCTGGAACGCTCGGTTCATTTTTGACAGTTGGAGTGTTGCCACGTGTTGTTTGTAGTAGCCTCTGTGGGTAAATTATATGTACGGGGTAGGGTACATTTAAATGATAAAACTGATTTGAATTCAACTTGTGTATTGAACACTGATAAATGATTGACCCGCGGCGAATGATATGCAACTACTGATCGTTAACTGAAATATGTATAATTTATTCATTCGCTGCGCGTTGATGTCAGCAAAAAATCTATACAATTGATATGTACGGGTTTGCTCGTACATTATAAAAACACAAATGGGACTGCTATTTAATTAACTTTATCTCACGAAGCGCGCGCGCTCTAATCATGTTCACCAAGTGTGCAAACATGCTGTGAATATGTGCGTAAAGACGAGTACACACTCACACCCAAACACTTCCGAATTTGCCATTGTATCGGATGGTACTGGGAGCTCCTGCACTTACACACATTTACATCATGTTTGTACACTTGGTAACCACAAGTAAAGCGAGTGTCGTTTCGTGAGATGATAATACTGTAGCTCTTGCCCACGACTTCGTCTGCGATCCACGATGAAAAGTTGCTTATGTCCTAACCCTGGTCACGGTCCACAATGTGCCAAATTTCATATAAATCCGTTCAGATGTTTTAACGTGAAAGCGTAACAAACAAACAAACTACCTTTCATATCCATACAGTTAGGAAAGAGAAAATAAGAAATGCTCTGTATAGCGCTACAGGTTAAGACTCTGTAAAATAATTTACAAACTATCGTTTTTTTTTTTCGCAAAATCTGTTCCGATTTTATTAAATAGTAAAATATTTTGAACTTCTTTCTACCCCTTCTAAATGACATTTGGCAAATTAAAATTGTAACCGGTAACCCCATAGTGAACATAACGTCAAAGAGTTATTTCCCAGAATCGGCGACAATTTAAAAATACACCTTTTCTAGTTAGAAAACCTTAGATTAGATAAGTGGATTATTTAGCTCCCTTAGTTTTATATCTGTTGTGCTACACGTGAACCGTGCACTTTGAATTTAACCTACAACATTAAATCTCATTCGGTTTGTGCGTGAAAGTTTATTGTGATAAGTTTTTTGGGAGCTCACAATTCGACTAAACAAACTCTGTTTTTTTCGTGACGTTACTGGTAAATTAAAGTGAGTACCTAACTCTATGTTATTCCTTTTTTTATTACAAAAAAAAATTAGGAGATATAAAAAGTAATATTAAAATGTTACTTGTTCTTTGCAATGTTGAATGAAAACTTAATCAATATAACAGAATGCTTCTAGAGTAACTTCATTTACTTCCCGTTTGTTAATATATTTAACAATAACTTAAAAGTTTCCATTACATCAGGCCAGCTGATTTGTTTACATTACGTCTCAGTCATGACATGACACTGCTAATGACTGCTATTATTGTGTATGTTGGTTTATAATAAAACATACAGAAAGATTAAAAGATAGGAGATGTTTCTAAATAAATACCTAGGTATCATTTATCATCTTGGTAACTATACCTATATCTGTGCATTTTATAAAACATAATTTGCCTGTCACTTATTTATTAACCCCAAACTGAAAGGGGGTTGTTATAAGTTTTACGGTTGTAGGCTGAACCGATTTTGTTTTGTTTGATCGGTGACTTGATGAAGTTTTCTTAGATAAAAAGTTTAAAAAAAAACAAAACGGATAAAATTAATAATAAATTCACACTCAGTTATTTTTAGAAGTTTTTATTTGTGTTGGGGGCTCTTTTAATTTTACACACACACATAACATCACCCAGTATTCCGCAAAGGGATAGGTAGAGCAATACCTATAATACACCCACATTTTACCAGTTATGTTTAAGCCCCATGGGGTGAGCCTATTGCCATCAACAGGGCACTGATCAATAACAAATAATTATGTAGGTACATAGGTTTTTTGATATATGTGGAACTTACAAAGTGTGTTAATGATTTCATGGTGCAGGTACAACATATTTTTGGGGAAACGGCTGATCTCCTAGCTAGATCACTGAGTAATCTATATTTAGAAGAGCTAGTTTTCAACTATTTAATAGAAAATGCAACCTTTTTGCTCTTTATATAGATTAAAGGGCTAAATTTACCAATGAAACTGAATGCAATCAGCACTTAAACTAGGAATATTGACATTGACAGCTCGTGAACATGGTGTAGAGGTGCTGCTTGTATTCAAATTGGCACTTGTGTATTTTTATAAGTTTATGCATGCAGAGCCTAGATAGTGGTGGATGGAAGAGCAGTGGTGGCCCAGTGGTAACGGCTGCGACTTAAGAGTTGTAGGTTTGAACCCAGACAGGCGCTTTACTTAGTGTAAATTATTTCATCACCACTGCTCTCCAAACGGTAAAATAAAACACCGTGAGCAATGGGCATGTCTTAGAACCAAAAATTCGAAGTCATGTGACATCTACCCCTATTACATGGGACTTAAAATCATAACTGGCGAAATCTAGGTATAGTAAAGGCATACTTCTGCCTTATACTTCGAGGATTACAAGCGTGATGTTGAGTTATGTTAAATCTTTTTTTAGGCACTTTAAAAGTCTTAAGTAGTTTTTAAGTATTTTTATTCTATGAAAAATATAAAAAGTATTAAGTTTTTCGTTAAATATATTATTTAAGGCCGGCAGTTAAGTATGGAAAATAATGTCAGACAAATGTCCACATGCAGCATGGCAGATGTGACCCTTTTCATTGAGTTTTTCATGACATTTTCACACATTTCACAGAAAAAAGTCAGAAGCTGTTAAATCCCCTGCTTTAACAGCTTCTGGCTTTTTTCGGTGATATTGATTGGCCCCCAACCAATCCCCTGATATTGGGGGCCAATCAATGTGTCGGACCCGGAAACATTATTTTCAATGTCTCGATTGGGTTGAGTAGAATGTTTTAATAATTAAAACACATTGTTCAGTCATAAAACGCTCCATAACAAATTTGCCGAATCTACAATCAAGAATTTTTAACTGTCATATTTGCCGCCAAAATAAAATGGCGACGAAAATAATTGTTTATAGTTAGATACAGTAATATTATATTATAAATTAAATATACTCTATGGTTAATTGAACTTATCTTAAGTGAACTTCAACCAAAATTATACGAGATGTTGCATCCGAAGATATTATTAATAATTTATGTACAGTGTCAAAGCTCACTTTAATTCATCATCTGTTATGCGTTTTGCTATGTTGGGGTCAGCTTCCAGTCTGACTGGATGCTGCTCAGTGTTGCCACCTCCGTTTTTGTTTTTTACCCTAACGCTCGCCGAAATTACCCTAAATTAGGCACTTTTTTTTGTTTTTCCCTAACTTTTTTTTTAATGTTTACAAATAAATTTACGTATAAATGCAATTTAGTAATAAACTAATAGCCAAACTATTACACCGTTTCCAAACATTCTTGGAATGCATCCATAATAGTCTGGGCATCTATGTCATCTGCAGTTTTTTTCTTTCTTAAAGTCGTACATTTCATTCGATATCATTTGTCTCTCAAAAACAGATTCTTGTGCTAGAGGAAGACTGAAGAGAACGGTACATCGTCACAACAAGTTATGTACGTTCAGAAACACGTATTCAATCAATCGCCATTTTGCTTGTAAGGAGTTTTCAACATTCTATAAATATCCTTATAAATTTATTTTACCCTGAAAAATACCCTAAATAATTTTCTACCCTAAAAATTACCCTAAACGCGAAAAAATACCCTAAATCTAGGGTAAAATACCCTAAGGTGTGGACACTGATGCTGCTAAATAAATATCAGTATTTAAAATGGAGCGTCTGCCTAACTGACATTGACATTCAAAATATTTCAAAGTGCCCATAGGAGTCAGGAGTCTTGCTTTAAAACTCTCAATTAATTCAATTGTACTGTGCATACAATAACACTTCACTTAGTGCCAATTAGAAGAATATTGACCGGGTTGAGCATCAAAAATATATGAGAGAACAGACCAGACAGTTCAAAATAATTTGAACTGAAGAATATTCAACTATGTCTCAGTGATAAGTGTCGTTCTGACTTTTTTTTTATACTAGATTCTCTACGCGGCAAAAAAAAATATCTAAATACTAGATTCTCGCCGCGACCGCGTGAAAAAGTGTCATTCTGACAAAAAACATTATCCAAATACAAGTTTCTCTCCGCGACTGCGTGAAAAAGTGTCATTCTGACAAATAACATATATATTTTCTCCGCGACCGCGTGAAATTTCTTGGACTGGGGGTCCACCCCGTTGCATCACATCGCCTGCCAACGCTATTAATTTGATTTCGTTTAGCGTTCTTTCTGCTTTTTTTCGTCGCTCGGCTCCTAAAGGTCGTAGCGTTAAATAGCCTACCTACAAGAATTGACCTGTCAAATGCAATTTTTTTTTCAAATCCGACTTATAGTTCCAGAGATTAGCGCGTTCAAACAAATTCAAAATAATTTATTTGCAAATATGGGTAAACAATTTGCAGATGTTTAACATTCATGTAATATTTGTTTATAACAGTCCTGGTATCACCATATTTTACTTTTCGGCATGCAAAGTACATGAAGAGATATGAGGCACAGGGTGTAAAGTCTCTTGGAAAAGAGAGGATCCTCCGACTAGATGGATGTCGTATCTGGTGGGCATCTGCCCGATGATTGTTGTTGGGAAGTTGTATATATGCTAGCTGCGCGGTAAACTTTGATTGCGCGATGCAGGATTTGCGTGACGTCAGTGTGATGAGTTGTTCGCATGTGGAGGTGTAGATGCCGCCACAAACATATAAAGAAAACACAAAAATGAAAACTGAACAAAATAAAATTACGAATGAGATCAAAAAATTAAATATTTAGGTAGATGATTGTAAACCCGGGGAGCCATACAAAATATGCTATTATTTAAAAGAGACGTTTTAGTATTAGGACAACAAATTATAACATTATATCGTTTACTTTTATATTTTTCAAAGAAAGAAATGTTAGATCTTACAAAATTTATAATTTCATAAATGTATATATATGGCAGTGTCAGTAATTTGAGATTTTTAAAATATTCTTTGCAACTCTCTGTTTGTTTAAGTTTACAGATTGATCGGACACATCTCTTCTGAGCCTTAAAAGCATCATACAGAATATCCCCAGAACATTATTCCATATCTTGTTATGGATCCCACATAGCCATGGTATGCAGACAGTACAGTCGATATATCAGCCATTTTGGAAAGCGTGTGTCTTAATTTTTAAGCATAAATTCTCAATGTGTGTTTTCCAATTTAAATTGCAGGCAATATTTAGACCTAAAAATTTCGTAATGTCTACGTGCGAGACTCTTTTATTTGAGTATTTGATGTTAATGTTACTAATCTCTGTAACTCGATTGCGAAATATCATTATGTTGGTTTTATCGAATTTTATCCATTGTATAATTTTTTCGATGGCTTCATTAATATCTTTTTCAAGTGTAGTTCTGTATTTACCGTTAAATACAATGGTACAATCATCAGCAAAAAGAAATGTTGGTTGGTTAATATTTTTTGGTAAATCGTTGATGTAAATAACAATGCAAAATCAAAATCAAAAATCAAAATATTTTATTTCACATATCAACCTACATGGGCACTTATGAAACGTCAGATTCTAGGCGCACGGTTCCAATTGGTCGTTTCCTATGGAGAAGAGCCGGCAAGAAACTCCATGGTTACTCTTTTAAAAATATTGATCTTTTACAATATTTTTTAGTTACAGTGTTAATAGGTATGGGAGGACAGTGTAGGCCTGTCGAAAAGTACCATATGATAAACAAATAGACAATGGTATATAAATTTACAATCCACAAGGCCTACGACGTTCTCACATTTACAAAATATAGAAATAATCTAATTATTCTAGAATAAAATCAAAACTAATAAAAAATTGTAGGTATATAATGTCAAATAATGAAAATATTATGTCAGAGTTATTTATAAGTCAATATCTAATAATAAAAAATAAAAATTAAACACCATTATTTGGGAGCAGTTATTAGAAATTTACATAGTGATGCCGTTTATGAGGTACCAGGGAAGCCACATGTGCAGAGGGAATTATTGCCAAACTTTCTTGTCTTCGACGTAGTCTTTAATCTTATAGTACGCTTTTTTGATAAGGACACGTTTGATGTGGGTTTTGAACTTTCCATCGCTAAGTTCTGTAACCGACTTTGGCAACTTGTTATAAAAGCGGATACTGTTTATCAAAAATGATTTGCTTGTTTTAGTTAATCTAAATTTGGGTATACCGATTTCATTTTTACTACGTGTATTTATATTATGGAAATCGCTTCTTATTTTAAAAAGTCCTAAGTTTTTGCGAACATACAAAATACTTTCTAAGATATATAGAGAAGGCAGAGTTAGTATATCAATTTCTTTGAATTTGTTTCTAAGAGATTCGCGAGGACCCATTTCATAGATCGCGCGGATTGCCCTCTTTTGTAAAATGAAAATTGAATCTACGTCAGCTGCTGATCCCCACAGCAGAACGCCAAAAGACATAATACTGTGGAAATAAGCAAAGTATACTAACCTAGCTGTGGCTATATCGGTCAACTGCCTTATTTTTCTTACTGCATATGCAGCTGAACTTAATTTACCTGAAAGAGCTCTAATGTGAGCGCCCCATTGCAATTTTGAATCTAAAGTAATTCCTAGAAATACAGTTTCATTAATAGCATCTACTTTCTTGCCATCAAGTTTTAAATTTAAACCCACTTGGGGTACATTCGGTAATGAGAACTTAAGACATTTAGTTTTGTTCGCATTGAGTAAAAGATTATTAGCTGCAAACCATTTCGAAAGAACAGCCAGACTATCATTCACATGTAAGACATCCGTATCTTTTCTATCTATTTTAAAAATAAGAGAAGTGTCATCAGCGAATAAAATTATATCTGATAAGTTAGCCATCATGTAAGGAAGGTCATTAATATAAACTAGAAATAAGAAAGGGCCTAGAATTGAACCTTGAGGCACGCTCATCTTAACCAAGGATCCCGAGGACGTCGCCCCGTTAACGTTCACTTTCTGTTGCCTGTTTGATAAATAGGAAAGAACAAGATTAGCGGCTTGTCCACAAATTCCGTAGTGGTGTAATTTACAGATCAGTGTATTGTGGTCAACGCAGTCAAACGTTTTTGAGAGGTCACAGAAAATGCCAATTGCATCCTGGGACTTCTCCCAGGATTCCAAAATGTGACTGACCAGTTTTACTCCCGCATCAGTCGTCGACCTGCCTTTCGTGAAACCAAACTGGCGACTATGTAAAATTCCATTTGAATTAAAATGTGACAACATCTGGTCTAGCATGATTTTTTCATAGATTTTACTCAATGCTGGTAGCACAGATATAGGTCTATAATTAGAGGGATCACTCTTACTACCCGATTTGAAAATTGGTACTACTTTACTATGTTTCATTAAATCAGGAAACGTACCGCTGTCTAAACATTGATTAAATATGCCGGTTAGGACAGGGGCAATTGTGTCAATAATATCTCCAAGAACCTTAACGGAAATCCCCCATAAGTCTTCAGTGTTTTTAATGTTAAGACTTTTTTAATTGTGGCAATAGAAATAGGCTCGAATTTAAAACTAGGAATATCCTTACTGAAGTTTTCTTTGAGTAAAGATTCAGCTAATACAGATGATGAGGGAAGAGATTTCGTAACCTCAAATCAAATCAAATCAAATCAAAATATTTATTTGCAAGAAAATACATAATTTACAAGGAAAGATCTTATAGCCTTCAGTCACTGTATTCTGCCTGCAAGCAAGCGTGCAAATTATTTAAGTTTTTATGTCATAGTTATTATTAGTACAGTTTTATTATTGCATTATTATTACATTATTATCACATTATTATCACACATTATTATTGGATTATTATTACATTATTATCACATTATTATCACACATTATTATTACATACAATTTCATTCATTATTACTACAAACAAATATTTTTATGTTCTAAAAATTCCTTAATGCTGTAGAAACACTTTTTTTGTAACCACTCTGACAACTTTGTTTTAAAAACATGACCCTGCAATAATTTAAATTCATTGGGTATTTTATTATAAATTAATATACACATATTGAACACATTTCTCTTATAAATATCTTTATGTCCAGCTGGATGATATAAGAGGTTGCGAAACATAGCCCTTTTCTGACGTGGTACAACCTCGGTATGTTGCTTAAAATAATGTATATGTGTCTTTGCAAAAGTGCAGATATCTCTAATATAAATACAGGGCAGTGGAAGGATTTTCATCCTTTGAAAGAGCGGTTTACAGCTATCTAAAAACCATGCCCTGTTTATGACCCGGATGCAGCGTTTTTGGAGCTTGAAAACTCTGTCAGTATCGGTTGAGTTACCCTACATGATTAGTCCATAGCTTAGAACAGATGACACGTAACCATGGTAAGCTGCAAGAGCGGCTTCTACAGACACATTTTGTCTCAGCTTTTTTAAAGCAAACACGAACCTATCAAGTTTCTGACATATATGCTCCACATGGCTTTTCCAGTTCAGGTTTTTGTCTACAATTATTCCTAAAAATTTTAATTGTTCCACTTGTTGTACCTTTTCACCATTATACAGAATATCCAAAGCTAATGATTTGCTATTATAGGAGTTAAATTCAACTAATTTTGTCTTGCTAACATTTATATTTAAGTTATTATTATGCATCCAGCCTATTATATCTTTTATGGCCTTTTCCGTTGCCTCAATTGGGATGTTGGTGAAGAAATTTTCTAGTGACTCAGCAACCTTCAACTTATCTGAAATGGTTTCATTATCAATTTCTAACGACAAGTCATTCTGATCTCGCTGTTTTGTGTTTCCAGTTTATTTGTTAATTACTTGCCACACAGCTTTTATTTTATTATGGGAAATACCAATTTTGTTACTTATTAATTTAGACTTAGCGTGAGCGCAGACTCTTTTGAATATTTTAGAATAATTTCTTACATAATCATGAAGAGTCTGATCAGACGTCAATGATTTCTCGTGATACAACCTATATAAAATATCTCTGCTTTTTCTAATGCCAGCAGTGGCCCATTCACTAAATTTTGGTTTAGTATTGATAGTTACTTTTTTTACAGGACATGCTTTATTGTATTCTTGGCATACTGTAGAAAAAAGTGTACCATAGCTTAAATTGGGATCTTGTGAATCAAAACTAGCTGTTGAAAGATTGCTATTAAGATTATTATTAAACATTCTCAACTTATTTTTAGTAAGAGGTCTTATTTCAATGGTTTTATTTGAGTTTAACTTTTTATCTAAGTCAAATGATACAAGCTGACCAGTATGGTCTGACCTGACGCCACTAATTAAGGTGGAGTCTTTTATTTTACAGTTAGTAAATACATTGTCTATGCATGAAGCCGAGGTTGCTGTTATTCTAGTCGCTTCATTAAATATACATTTTAAATTTAATGATTTAAACAATGAGATTAACTTACATTTTTCGGGTGAATTAACTAGCAGATCAACATTTAGATCACCACAAACAAAAACTAATGTATTATCTTTAAAAAGTTTACTTAGTATTCCTTCCATAATGATAAAAAATTATGACAAGTTTGGTCTATAAACACATAAGAAAGTATGGCCCTCAACCTCCGCACATGCTACCTATGGCAGGCAGTGATATCCTTGGTCCCAATACACTTCCTTGTGGGACTCCTAAACTCTTCAGCTTTATTATTTGTTTACCTGGATAAAGAAGATAAGAGAAAGTATAATTTCCTCAGCTGTTTTTCCGATCCTTTCAAAATCAAACATCAAAAATCATTAATTCAAACTAGGCTGAGAATCAGCAATTTTTGAACGTCAAACGTTCATCTCTATTTACTTTGAGGCTGATCGTAAAACGGGTCCGCAACTACACGTCAATGCGCGTATTTTGCGAACGAATGGAAAAATCGATTATTCGATCCACCTCAGCACTTCGAGGTAAGCCAGCAACGCCTTGGTGTTACAGACATCTTAAAATTCGAATTATACGAGACTAGATAAAATGTTTTACAATATTTTGTATACATTAATAGGTAAATAATTGTATGTGTAGACGTTGCACCTAGAATAAAATTACTATACCACAGTAGGTTAAAATAATTAAAAGTAGAGCAATAACATAACATCACGCCTTGTTTCCCTGAAGGGTTGGGCAGAGGTGTACTTATAGCACACCCACATTTCGCCAGTTATGTTTAAGTCCCATGCAATAGGGGGCGAGCCTATTGCCATCAACCGGGCACAAATCCTGACTCCGGGCTGCTACTGAAAAATTCTAGATAGAAAAACCCAATAACACGTTGCCCGACCCGGGAAAAGTTCCCAACTTTTTTCTCTTTCTTTAGTCTCATCCCATGGAGCCTGAGGGCGCCCTAGTTTCCCTTTGCATATTCGCGATTTCCACTCAAGAACATGGTACGTCTTCCCCAACGATCATAGGTTCTACGGCAGATATCACCGCCCGATTGCTACTTTAGCTTGCTTTAACTGTGGGGGTGATGTTTTGTTTAGCGTATAAAATGTACTGTCCCTCATCTGGGCAGAGACCCCTAAGTCCTTCCAGGAGCTCATTTCCGTCGCCACCTCGAACCGTCCAGGCCGTCTATTCAACTCTTTCTGGACTAGCTTTCTCGGCGTTGCCGTCCATTTTCAGGCTATTGTGTGGAGACTTTTACCAAGCGATCAAAGTGCATGTGGCTGATGTGACCACCCTAATTCCGTTTGAGCCTGGAAGCTTTCTTCCCTACATCCAGCATGTGTATTGGAAATCTTAGATGTTGTTTGGCCGGTTTTAGATGATGATATACTAACTAATAATTCTCCTCATTTTCAGCGCAAAAATGCCAGAAACCTATGACACAATCATAGTTGGCATGGGAGCGTCGGGATGTACGGCCGCCTCTGCTCTCGCGAAGGCTGGTAAGAAGGTTCTAGCGTTGGAAGCGATGGACAGAGTCGGTGGCCGAGTCAACACCGTGCCTTTTGGTGATGGTGTGGTCGAGCTGGGAGCGGAATGGTGAGTTGTATATTCAACTCTCGAGAACGGCCGATCGACTAAAACTGTTTAAGGGTCAGCGCAAACTGAGCAGCAAAATTCTCGAGCTGTTTTTCAATAATTAATGAAATTACAAGTAAAATAGAGGTCTAAATAGCGTGCAGGCTCCAAGAGATGATTCCCTGAGGTGTGTGTTCGAGTATGCAAATGGATATTTTCTCTCGAAGCGCGACAGCAAAGAAATTGCTAACCTGTGTCCTGACCGAAAGCAATTACGCAATCGATTACATGACGCGGCTTAGTTGATCGCGCATGTTTGTCATACTCATATAAATGAGCGCGACGATCTCGTACTCGCGCGACAGTTGCTTTCGGTTAGGACACGGCCTGAAGTAGTTTTGTGCATTTTGATTGCGTTGACGCATTATGTGTCCAAAAGATCTTTGCCTTGAGTCGAGTGGGTATATACAGATGAAGCCGCGACTGTCGTCCGAATAGTCCCGACACGAATTCAGCTGATGATTCGGTTCTGTTCTAACCGTACCGTCAGAAATGCTGTCCACGCCATCTCTTACCTCAATTTTTTGCCTAACAGGATCCACGGGCAATTTCCCTCTCGCGTCTACGACTTAGCGACACAGAACAACGTGTCTATTCTCCCTCAAGACCTGAACTTCGATGTATACCGGTCAGACGGAAGCGCTGGTGACAAGGAAGTACTGAATGACCTGATGACCTTCAGTTTGGGAGTTGTTGATGACCCGCCTGAGAAGCCTGAGCCTTTGGGGCAGTATATTACTCGGCGGTAAGTGAGCTTTATTCACTAACCGGGCGTTAAGGAATACTAATATATTAGTTTTTAAGGACGCTCTAGATTCTAGAAGAGCATATACAACATGTCCCAGAAAGTCGTGACTGTTAATAGCAAAATTTATAAAAAATTCTTGGTCATGTACTTTTCAAACTTATGGATTCAAAAATAAATCTCAAAAAGTGACATCCTGTGATGATCTTTCAAGTAATGTGACTACAAATATGAACATTTCGTCAGTTTTTTTCTGTGATGTAACCATGAATAACCCTTCTGTAGATTACAGTTAAAAGAAAAACATAACTGCCTCAGTTTTAAATAAAATGTTAGTTGTTTGCCCAACATTGAACTCAAAGTTTCAACTTTACCCGACTGTACTGTAAAAATAAATGGGGATGATGACATTTTTTTTATGTTTTAATGTTAAAAATTTCCAAATAATGCAAATGGTATTACAAAAAGTGTAAAAGCTTAAAAAACTGCCAAGTTATAAACGTTTTAAAGTAAGTGTTACACTAAGACAGCACTATCGTTGAAGTGACGTCACGACTACGTAACTTCATACTAGTGCCGTACATTGTCCGCACCGCGCTACAAGGACAGGAATAATGCCCTCCAAAAACTTTTAAAGCGTGTATCTTCTTCATATTTACATCGAATTAACTTTATTTTTCGATTATCTCATTTTAACTATGCTTTCTTTGAAATTACATTATTTTTACGAACATTTATAATAGTGGTCATCATCACAATTACAACACTATTTTGGCAAGTAACTTTTAAAGATGTCGCGTTTAGTCTGTATTCCAAAATGGTATGAAACTTACTAAATTCTACTTCTTTATTGAAGAAAAAAAGTAATGTGTTAGTTTTAGGTGCGTTTGAAATAATATGACCAGATGTATGAACGTAAACGAGACAAAAGGAGTATGTGAGGATCGTAGCAGCGTTCTCTTAGTTTCTGCCTATCCCCATGGGAAGAAGGCGTGAGTTTATGTCTGTACATAAAATAAAAGCTGCACAGAGAAAGTTAGTTTTTCTGTATGCTTTGGTTCTGGGTTCGAACCGCTGGTGTTTTTTATGTAAATTTGTACTATACAAAAGGCTAGAGAACAGAGAGCAGTGCGCAGTGGTGGCCCAGTGGTAACGGCCCCGACGTACGAGTTGTAAGTCGTAGGTAGGCAGGTGCTTTACCCAAGTAAATTATTTCATCACTACTGCTCTCAAAACGGTCAAGGAAAACATCGTGACGAAACCGACATGTCCTAGAACCACATACTCGAAGACATGTGACAGCTACCAACCCGCACTGGGCTCGCGTGGTTGATTACGGTCCACTCCCTCACAGAGAGAAGGCCTGTGTCCCAGCAGTGGGGACATTATAGTCTGATTATACAAAAGGCTCGCCGCCTGATAGAAGCAAAACTGTCTCTGCCTAACTCCTTGGGGAATACAGGCATGCAGTTATGTATTTTGAATGCAACTTAGTTACCATGTGGATGTTTAATGAAAGGAGAATGACGAGAGTGCATGTAATTTGGGACTCATTGATAGGGGTTTCGTATATTATGGAAACTTAAGAATATGTAGTTAAAGAACGACGTAAAACTAATAAAAGTGGACTTTTCGGTTATTATTCAGTAGGAGAACAGCTTATTTATACATATTTACTTAAACTCACACATATATCCCGTGGGGGTAGGCAGACAGTACAGAACGATACCTGCCACGATTTTTACACACTTAGTCCTTTTGCTACGTCCAAGTCAAAAACGCGCGTTGCAGTACTACGCACCTGACTTATTGAAGAACATCAGGGTGTCTCCTTCTGGCCAATTTAGATAAAGCTGAATCTGAATAAAAATCTCTATCAATGGGTAGGTATCTATATGTTCCTTCTATATCTGTTTAGCCAGATAAACGTCTACCCTAATTGCGCAATACACAATCAATCGGAATTTAAATCGTTTTGAAACAGATTGCTAATCCATTGCTTCGTATGTTCGATGAAAAATTCTGCTCAACAATGTAAATAACGCAATGAATGTTGTTGAACTGTCAAAATCAAACAGGTTAGTCGTAATTGTTTACGAAATTGTGTTACGCAATTAGACTGCTGGTGTGTATGAAGTACTAAGGTTCCCTTTGCATAATGAAGTGGGGGAGTTGCTTCGCTGGTATTTTCGGCGATAACTAGGTAGGTATATGTTATGTATGTGAACGAGTGGTATGTAAGCGACAGGCTGCGCCCCGACCCTCCCCACGCCGGGCAGTAACTTCTGATAATTAACGCATTGTGCAACAGACTAGCGAGTTTGATTGACAAGCATCACCTTCCTTCCGCATAAATACTTCCATATATACGAGTAACAGATCACATCTACGTTGCCGTCTAACTGATGATTCATAAAACTGCTAGCATGCGGGGATTAGGGAACTCTATTTACTCTAATTACCTTAACTAAACTATGCAATATTGACAAGCTACTCGTAGAATTACTTAGCCAAAAACTAGGTTGTGGTCGGATAACACCAAGCTGAAAAAAGCAGGTATCAGATAAAGTAATTTTAACAGCATCATCCTCCTGCCCATCTTTTCATATAAACTAAAGGTTTGTTAAATAAAAATAATAAAAAAATCTCTTTTTACTAGCTTTATAATTACCAACTCATAAAATATTCAAGTAACACAATTGCTGTACATAATTATTTTCCTTTTATTTTCTTATAAATATAGAATTGTTATAAACTTGTTATTATAATTAGTATAAACTAGCTCGTTAACGGTGCCCCGTTAATTTTTTAATTACATGGGTCCAATCTCGCCATCCTTCTTTCGGGGAGAGAGAGGTATGTTGCAAAACATGGATTTGATAATATTGATGCTATTAATGACTTCTACCGATAAAAGCAGATTATTCTTATCGTTATTTTGCGAGCAATTTTGTCGTGTATCGTGTAGTAGATATCAAACACTATTAATACCTTGTATCAAAGTTATGGAATAAATCCATAAATATATAACTGTTTCTAGCTCAATCGAATGTTTTGTGTTCCTAGTCTAAGAGCACATGGACTTCGTTGTCGGTCTGTCTTTCAAAGCCAATCGTATGAAACTAAATAAAGAGGTCGTCTAAAATATCGGGACGGACAAACGGTTGAAAATGTTTTGAATAACTAAGAACATTATCATTATACCTTTATCTCAATTGGATAAAGTTCTAGTCAGAATGACAGTCGTCGTTTACTGTGTTCATTCTAAAATGCACCTTATTCTATTGCGATACAGTCAAATTTTCTTATCTGCTATTTGTTTTTAGCTATCTGCTCGACCTGATATTTGTAGGCATTCGATCAATCGTATGGCCACTGTAACTATATTTCATTGATATGAAATGAAATGTGTATTTCTGTAAGTAGTAATAGTAGATCTTGACACTTTTACACGTCAATGTATGGTTGGTCAGCCTTTTAAAACAAGATGGCGCCGGTATTTCCTGACGCTGAGTGACAGTTCCTTTATGTCGATACAGTCGGTTTTTGAAGTTCCAGTGTTAATAGTGGCGTTGGCCGTAACTACCAAATAAATATTTTTTGTTTAGGATTCGAAAATCGTAAATTTTGTAGTTTTATAAAAATAAAAAAAACGATTTATTTGTACTTACATTTATTTGCAGTTGGAGAATTGACCGTGACCAACTCGAACAAATTATAAATTGTCTTGAAAAAAAATCATAGATGGCAGCATAGGTAACCATTATGAAATTAACAATAATTAATAACCGATATACACCAGAATTTTGGCTAAATTATGATTGGTAATAGTCTAAATTACACACGCACGTATTTTTAAAATAAAATATAAAGGAAGTCTTTATCTTTAATTCGAATCCTTTTAATAATAAAAGTAGGCACCTGTTAATCATTTTGTTTAGAGCTTTTTGAAATAGATGGCGTTTTACTCATTTGGTCCTGCCTCATCACAGGTTCCAATATTTGCACTTATTTAAATCAAACAACTTTTTTATTATTATTTTTTACATGGAAATAGAAATCCAATAACATGTTTTTCTGACCTATAAAACTTTATATAAAAGGGGTTGCATGAAAGGTTTAAAAATAGGTCGACTCCTAGATGGCGTGGTAAAACTACAGTCTGGCAATTAGTGAGTCGCTTATGCTGCCATCTGTTGAAAAATTGGAGGAATAAAAATTGCCAGCTCAATAGCCAGACTTAGGGAGGTTTCATTTCTTTGTATGGGATTGGGTATCTGTACGTTGTATTATATTATCTGTGCCGTGACGTATATCCATGTATGGAAGAAAATGTTTTGTCAACTACAATGTTAAGTTTGTTTTTGGGATGAAGTCATCCCAACTACGAAACCCTTTTGTGTGCGTGGGCCGGCACGCACTTGGCCGGTTTTTTCTAACGTGCATATTTTTCTCCAGGCTAACAGACTACATAAAGACAAAGTACCCTCACTTACTCAACGACAAGGATTTCATGGACAATCTGCTGCAGTTCCTAGACCTGATCATAGACAACTACGAGTCCTCCAACAGTTGGAACGATATCTCCACACAGTCCAGGTATGAGGAGTTGGACGGACATCAGCACATGAGCTGGCACAGACATGGATATAAGACACTCTTCCAGATTTTGTTGGTAAGTACTGACTTATTTTCTTTTTCTCTATATTTGATTTGGGACTATCTTTATTTATTTCTTAAATTCAATACTTAACAAGGAGTTATTTTGTTTACTTCCTCTTTGGTCTAGTGGTCGCAATCGCTACTGCTGAGCATGAGGTCCTAGGTTCGATTTCCAGGTCGGGCAAAGTGTTATTGGGTTTTTCTATCTGGAATTTCTCAGTAGCAGCAGAGTTTGGATTTTACATGGGACTTAAACATAACTGTCGAACTGCGGGTGTACAGCAGGGATGCACAGACTTATTAAGACTAGGGGCCACTCGGGCAAATTATGAACTGATGGCGGGCCGCCAGAAGTATAGGTAATTAAAGACAATAAAGAATTGATAATAATGTATTAAAATTGAAAAAGAATTTATTAATTTGAAGCGTGGCACTGCATAGTGCTTACAATCTTTTTTTATATTTGGCTCAAATTTACTTGTAGCAACACGTAAAACTGCTTCCAAACTTTCGTTTGCAAGGCGGTTTCGATTTTTTGTTTTATTATTATTTAGTATTGAAAAGGTTTGTTCACATATATAGGTAGAACCAAATAAGCTGGCACATTTCAGAGCGTTTATGCGCAACTCTTTGTACGTATTTTTATCAATGCAGCGGTAAAAGTTCAGCAAGTCTCCTTCGTTGAATTTGTTGCGTAAATCTTGGTCGTTTTGAATGTCGATAATTTCTAACTGCATTGACTCTGGCGCATTTTCAACTGAAATCGTGAAAGGATTGCTGAATATGTCCAACAGAGGTTTCACTTTTTTAAACTCCGAAAATCTGTCTTGAAAAGATTGAATCAAAATATCTAGCTTTTCTACATAACTGAAATTAATCGCAGTTTTGTTGAATTTTTCAGCCATTTTCTTATAATTCGGAAAATGATTGTAATTTCCAGAATTCAATTGCGATCTGAAAGGTGTCAGCTTGCATTGAAAGGATAATACATGAGCGTAGAGCTGGGATATCAGTTGATTTTGGCCTCGAAGCCGTGTGTTCAAGACATTCAAATGATTTGCAATGTCAACTAAAAAAGCCAAATCACACAACCAATCAGGATTTTTAAGTTCCGGGACATCCCTTTGCTTTTCCGCCAGAAATATTCCAATTTCTTCTATTAAATTTAGAAATCGTTCCAGTGTCAATCCACGACTTAGCCACCTTACTTCTGTATAATACAGTAAATCTCCATATTCGCTTTCGATGTCATCAAGGAATTGTTTGAATTGCCTGTGATTGAGTCCTCGTGATTTTATGAAATTTACAGTCGAAACTACCACTTTCATGACATTTTGAAATTCAATTTTTTTTAGAACAGAGGGCTTCTTGGTGTATACTGCAGTGAAACTGCATGAGATCTTCAGCGTTTATGTTTTTTTCTTGCAGTTGCTTTTTCAGCAAAGTAAATAGCCCAGAATTGACACCAATCATCGAAGAAGCACCGTCAGTCGCAACTCCCGATAATTTTGATAAGTCCAAATCAGTTTTTGAACACTCATCCAAAAGTACATTGAGTATATCAACTCCTCTGGTTTGACCTTTCAACGAACACATTCCTAATAACTCTTCTAAGACTTCAAAATCTTGAGTAACACCTCGTATTATAATATGAGAAGTTGAGCTGTGGAACTAATATCAGTGGATTCGTCGAGTGCTAATGAAAAAAATTCAATGATCTTAGTTTTTTCATTTTATTGTTCCGCAATATTACCTGACAAAGACATAATTCGTCTTTGGATAGTCATACGATTCAGTTGAATTTTCTCAAACTTTTTTGCTACTTCTGGACACATTTTCTTAGCGGCAATTTCTATGCATTCTTTTACAAAATCCCCATCATTGAAGGGGCGACTTCGCTTTGCTATCATTCGAGAAATTTCATAACTAACTTCTGTGGCTGTTTCTGAATCTTGAATTGGTTTTTTAAACATAGCTTGCTGACCAGTAAGCTCCCGTTTTAAAGACAACATTTTTTGCTTTCTTAATTCGCCTGTAAACTTGGTAAAAGTAGGATGCTGCGTTTCATAGTGCCTTTTTACATTATATTCCTTTGCAATCGCAACAGAATTCCTGCAAATTAAACAAACAACTTTGTTATGCGACCATACAAAAAAGTATTTCTCAGTCCAAATTTCTTGAAACTGCCAATTTTTATCTTTAACCTTACGTTTTTTACTAGGCCCTGGCTTGTCCATGTTGCGTTCTAATCCTGGCTATGATTAACACAGCACCTAAAAACAATTACAGTACCTACTTAAATTACCCATCCTTTTTTAAATTACCAAAAATAATTGATTAAATATGTAGGGAAACACTTATTATTAACAGAGTTTTACTTACGATTTCACAACACAATTATACACGGCACTTGACGGGAAATCTACGTTGAATGTGGATCAAAATAAATGACACCGGCTAGTCGAGTTAAAATCTACACTAGAACTATTGACACTTTACTCAAATTAAAGCCGAACTGTCGGTCGGTTTTTTTTTTGTATGGCATCTCGTAGTTGACCTTGAGAGGTCGTGACTACTAAACCGGACTATCCTGTGACTGCCTTAAGCGGACTCAAAGCCTCCAGCCGGGGGCGTAAAACTACTTACATTACTAAGCGAACGCTCGCTAAGGGCACCCCCTGTGGGGTACGGACCTCGGCTTAGGGCGTCGCTGACGGGAGGACAGCAAGATGGGACAGGCTGGATCAGATTTTGTTGATTATTATTATTCGGGGAATTTAAAGCTACAGGCTCAGCTACGGCGCGGGCTGGCACTTCATCGAGCAAGGGTCGGGGGGGACAATTACGTCGGGATCTTCGCGAGGAACCTCGGCGGCGAGGTCGGAAAGTCGGTCTGTGTTTGTGCACTGTACTGGTGGCCCTACTGCTCTCCTGAATGAGAGTTATGAGGTCATCGGGATCGGTGAGGACATGCTTGGGACGGCGCACATGACTAATGGAGGAGGGAATATAGCTAACGGCCTTGACAACCAGAGGGTTGCGGTGATTCGCGGCGGTCTCGAAGAAATGCTTTGAAATGCGTTTCATGAACTGACGATTGGTGCTCGACAGCCGGTGGGACTTCGGACCCCACCTCCAGCGGCTGGCGCCCAAGTTGTTGGACGCGGCCGGGGCGCTGGCAACGCTGCTGCCCAATCTGGGGGGCCCGAGCGTCGCCTGTAGGCGGCTCTATATGGGGATCGTGCGATCCATGGCGCTCTACGGAGCGCCGATCTGGGCGTCGACCTGACGGCCGGCAGCATAGCTGTCCTGCGCAAGCCGCAGCGGGCGATGGCCGTCAGAGTCATTCGGGGGTATCGCACTATCTCCTTCGCGGCGGGTTGTGCAATGGCCGCGGCGGATCACCGCCCTGGGACCTGGAGGCGAAGGTGCTCGCGTCATTGTACCGGTGGCGCGAGGCAGCGCGGGAGCGGGGCGAGCGACCGATGCAGCAACATATCGAGCAGCATCGGTTGCAGCTCCGCGAGGTCCTGGTGGCGGAATGGCGGGTGAGGCTGTCACGCCCTACCGCCGGTCTCAGCACCATCGAGGCGATCCGGCCAGTGCTCGACCGCTGGCTCGGGAGAAGGCACGGCTCCCTGACGTTTCGGGCGACGCAGGTGCTCTCGGGGCATGGTTGCTTCGGGAAGTACCTGTGTCGCATAAACAGGGAGCCGGACGCCCGGTGTCACCACTGCGTCGACTGCCGGGAGGACACGGCGTGGCACACGCTGGCAGAGTGTGCCTCTTGGGAGGAGCCGCGCCGTGCCCTCATCACCGAAGTAGGCAACGACCTGTCGCTGCCGGCCGTCGTGAACGCGATGGTCGGCGGCGCAGAGTCAGAGTGGGACGCAGTGGTCTCCTTTTGCGAAACGGTCATCTCGCAGAAGGAGGCTGCGGAAAGGGAGAGAGAGATCTCGACTCTCGACCCGGCCCGCAGCAGACGCACCGGGCGTCGGAGGAGGGCGGACAACGCCCTCTTCCGGCCCCCCTAAATGGGTCCAGGGGCGACGGATTCGGGGACATCCGTCGCCCCCCAACATCAGGACCCGAGAAGGCGGCGCGCGTAGAGTTCCGCGCGCGCCGCTCACAGACGTTGCGGGGGGAGTACACCTCACTCCCCCCGCCCGAGACGGGGCCCGCGCAGCAGGGGTTGTGGAAGAATAATGTGTTCCCGCGACCCCGACTTTTGGATTTTCAAGGAGCTAGTTGTCCATTCCAAAGCGTAGTAGGTACCTATGGAGAAGAACGGGCAAGAAACTCCATGGACACTTTAAAAAATAATATAGTTACAAAAATATTCGTTACATCGTCAGTGTTGATCTTGTAATTACATGTGAGAACGCTGTAAAAAAGACGTACACGTTAAAAGCGTTCAAAGTACAGCAAAAAAGAAAACAATTAAATTATTCAAATAAGCCGTGGCAGCTAAGAGATGACCAGTCCCAACTGACGGCGCCGCATGGATCAGCAACATTCAGCTCAACTACAGAACGTGTCATGGATTGGATCCCTTAGTATTGCAAAATGTTATTTAGTATTTCTATCAGAACCTCAATAGAAGACCGTAGTCTGGATGTTCCCAGATAATGTTGGAAATTAGCTGGCCATCTGTTACTTGGAACTTAAACATTGGTCTTTGACCTATTACACAATATTCAGTGGTGCAATTTACTAATCCACTGGGTCTACTATGTGTATATGTGTGTATAATGTGGGCGTACTAAACACCTTCCTACCGGCATTATAAGCGAGAAGTAATTTTTAATGACAATTTTTTTTATTTTAATCTGACAATTGTGAGTGCAAACATAAAAAGTATAAATGCTTAATTTTTTTCCAAGTTATAAACGTATTAAAATAACTTTTAGAAAAAGACAGCACTATCGTAGAAGTGACGTCACGACTATGTAACTTCATACTAGCGCCGTACATTGTCCGTACCGCGCGACAAAAACGGGAATGGTCTCCTCCAAAAACTTTTAAAGAGTGCTTCATACTTCAAACGATTTAACAGATTTTTTCGATTATATCATTTAACATATCCTTCTTTGAAATTACTTTATTTGTTCGAACATTTCTAATATTAGACGTCTTCACTATTCTAACCCTACCCTTTTCAACCCCCCAGAACACATACAACAACGGCCCTGGCTACCCTAACCTGGACATCAAACTGCAGAAGGAAGTCACCCAGATAACCTGGCCACAGGATCCCACTCAGGATGTGGTGGTGACATGCAAGGATGGCACCACTTACAGAGCCAAGAATGTCATAGTGACCATGTCTTTGGGAGTTCTGAAGGAGAGGTAAGTTATCTTTTTTTACGGTTCTGTAACCAAAGGGTGCCAACGGTATTCTATTACTAAGCCTCCGCTAGCCGTCAGTCTATCTGTCAGCGGGCTGTATCTCATGATCCGTAATAGGTAGACAATTGAAGTTTTCAACTTCTTACTGTTTGTATTTCCTATGCGTTCAATGAAATATTTTTATTTCATTCTTTATTTCAAACAGGACGAACCCCGGCTTCAAAAAAAAAAAAAAAACGTCCAAGATTAACACCTTAAAAAAAAACTTTATAAAATGTTATTATTTTTATTTCATTTTTATTGTTATAACGGCAGTTTAAATACACACTCTGTTACAATTTCTACTGTATACCTATTACGGTTAATGAGATACAGCCCGCTGACTGACAGACCGACGGACGGACAGCTGAAGAATAGTAATAAGGTTCCATTGGCACTTTTTGGGTACGCAACCCTGAAAAGGAACATTTAAAATTACAAAACAAAAAAAAGTGCTCCCATCTCAGCAAAACGCTGTTATAAGTAGTTAAAGCCACATATGGGTATGTACAATACCAGAGGCCGAGGAAGTTGAAGTGCCTCATACGCCTGTATCTACACTAGCACCCTTCAAACTGGAACACAGCAACATTCGGCAGAAATATGTATGGTAAAGTGCGCGCAAGATAAGTCTGCGCGTGGCCGAAATCTGAAATATTCATTTGCCGCCATCTCGACGTATAAATCAGGTGTCAGGAAAGTATGCCGTGTTCCGTGTTTTCCAAAGTAAATAATCGCCATAATTCTGCCACAAGTGATTGAAAGTGCTGGCAGGGATATAATCTTGAAGTTCAAACACGCGTGCAGACTTATCTTGCGCGCACTTTAGTAGTTCTTCCCCGGACGAGCACCTTAGCACATAGGTGCCGCACCTGGGTTCGATTTCCAGGTTGCTGACTTGGGAGTCGATCAGCGTTATGCTGGGTCTTCATTGTGAAGTTCATAGAAGCAGCAGTATACTTGACCCCATTTTCTATAGGACTTAGCATAACTGGCGCATGCGAAGGCCACTAGATTCTAATGTTTTTTCCACTGAGTTGAGGACAATCTCGTACTGGGTTCGATCCCTAGTTTGAGCAACAATGTTGGGATGGCTTATGAGCTTGTAGTGCAGTCAACGGCAGAGGCCGGTGGGTCGACTTGGGTGGACGGCTGCCGTCGACACAAGTTGACGGCTGCAACTGTCTTTGCCGTTTGTATGCACACCAACACTCATCATACCCTTCAAAACAACAAAGCTTATCGGCACAAATGTGCTCCTTCAGAAAGCCGCCTGCAAGATTTTGATATTTGCAAAGTTTTGTTGTTGTAAAAAAAAAAAATTTTTCAGCCACACAACTCTATTTACGCCAGTGTTGCCACAAACAAAAATATCTGCCATAGACAATGTATCGATGGGCTTAATAGGCAAAGTTATTTTACAATTCTCTGAAAAATGGTGGGGGAATAAAAAAAATAGTTCAGTTTACTTTATGTGGTATCCGGCGGATAAAAAGGGGTTCGTGGATGACTGGATCACTGAAATTGTGGCAGTGACATGCCCCATGGGGGCAGATGATGTTATGACAGTGTGGACAAAAGGGGATGTAGGAAAATTGGTCAGTAAATAATCAGATGTCAAGTTTTAGTGACCATAGATCTAGTTGCATCAAAATAAGTATGGACGCACGCAAAAATGGGTATGGATATATTAAATGGGAAATAATCAGCATACAACGTAACTTCTAATTATTCTTTTAACTGGAAATACGGCTATGCTGCGGCATTTTGGTTTAAAATACGGCAACCAATATTAATTTCACGCAAAGACATAGAATAAAGTATTTAAAAATAAATCAAAATTATGTGCGAAAACAGTACACAGGAGCAGTGGTGGACCAGTGGTAACGGCCCCGACTTAGGAGCTGTAGGTCGTCGGTTCGAACCCAAACAGGCACTTGAACTATTTGTTTGGTACCGATACTGATTAGAAATACCAATAGTACAGGTACTACTTCTGGTACCGTAATCAATAGGATAGGTGGTACTCTGGTAACGGTATCACACAAAGGCCAATGGTACCGGTTCCCCAAAAATTCCGGTATTTCAAGCCCTGGTCCGGTAGAGTTAAGTCAGTATTTACAGAGTGATTTTTGAGGTCGGACTTCCGAAATTATGGGTAACAGAGCGAAATGGTCAAAAAGAAACTCGACTTTGGTGGAAAATGAAATTATTTTTTAGGTTTTTGAAAAAGCTTCTGCCTGAGCCAGGGATCAAACTTACAAGATTCATTCATGGCCGCCAAAAAAGCACTGTTTCATACAATAATATTCTAAGTAAAAAGAAAGAAAGAGAACTTGACATAACAGCAAAAAAAAAAAAACAGAAAACGTTAATGATAAAACTAATAGGGCCTCAGCTCAGCATAATGTCAGCTGACAACACAAGGTGTACCACTTGACTTGGATTTTCAGCTGCAACCCACGAGTGCAATACGCTAAGAATAATAAACACATCGGGAAGTGTGTGTCCGTTTTAATAAATTAAGACGTAAATAGGTTGTTACCTACCCAACATCTTCTAAAACGGCACAACGTCACATTAATAGAAGATACTTGGAAGTAGGACGGCATGACGTAATTATCGGGAGCCAAAACACAAAATCGGTCCTTCGATTCCACAGACAGACACGTCAAACTTATAAAACCCTATTTTTGCGTCGGCGTTAAAAAAGAGACAAGATGAAGAAAGCTTCGCTGGTTAGCCAAGTTTTGATGTGTCCTATATATCTACCACTTTTTACTTCTAATACCATTGGCTCCATACATTTTTGTCTTTGACTTGTTGTATTCTTTATAGACACACGACGTTTTTCACACCGCCCCTACCACAAGAAAAAGTGACATCCATAGAAAATTTGTCTATATGCGTCGAAGGGAAAGTCGTATTTTTATTTGACAGTCATTCTTGGCACACAAATGTCAGCTTTTCTCTGTTTCTATGGAAAGGCATAGACAAGAAAGATATTAGCAAAGAGGATTATTGGATCACGAAGGTTGATGAGGCACATTTACCGATGGGTTGCAGTAATGCAGTTACTGTATGGTTTAGTGGTGACAGAGCTAAGTTGGTAGGTTTGGTTTTAGCCTTTTTCTTCTTCTTAAGCTATAATAATATGGGAATCATAATAATATAGTTAAGTGGAGAGGCAGTGACGAACACGTTGTATGTTAAACAAAATATGTTTCGCGAACGTAACAATTAAGAATGTACAACACTCTAAGTTCATATAAGCCCATTGAATGACTAAAAGTCATCGCGAATCATATTTTGTTCATCATAAAGCTTGACACTCATCTGCAAATTGCATTAAACATACTAAAGTGCTTCGGAGACGCCATGGTGTCGCGTCAATCACGTGTCAATCAATCGCTCGACTGTCAGTACCTACGACGAGTGACAACTGTCAAACGTTAACGTCACATCCGATTACTTGTAGTTACCCACGATCTTTTGTGTGTAAAAATAAAACTTTAATTATGTTAATAATTCATTATTTTTTTATGCTTCATAATTGAGTTCATGGCAGCAGCAGATATTAAAAAAATAATTAAAGTATAAACTTACAATATTAATTCAAAAAACCATTAAAATCCGCTGTTACTATGTCTGAACGTACAACGGAACAACTTAAAAGTGAAATTCTTTTAAAATGTGGTAAAATGTCGACTTTATTTGGTAAATAAGTTGAATTTTCTGAAACTTTAAGAGATTTTATTTTTCAAAAACTAGGCGTCTCCGCAGTGTAATATTTTACGAAAGTGTTTTACTTATGACATGTATACGGTATGAAATTGTGAAGCTTCGCACGAGTAGGCGGTAAAGTACAGTGGAGCCCTTCCCTCTTAAACAAAGAACATTGGCAAGATGCCGAACAAATTTTTGTTGACATTTTTTTTTTGCGTCTACTGATGAAAAAAATGTTAAAATACAGAGTTTGTATTCCTGAACAGTTTTGTCTTCAGTTAGACTTTTATAGGAGGTCGGGAATTAAAGGTATTCAAGTTCGAAGTTCAAGAGGTTATGTTTTATCAACAACAGACCCTAATCGAAAAATAAATATAGGAATACCTACCTAACAGTTTTAATATCATTGATAGATGTATATGTAGAGTAAAATAAACTACGGACAACGTATTAAGTATAAGCCTAGCTGACCGCGACGTGCGTAGGTCTGCGTCCCAAATGCGACGTAGGTACCTACGTAAATGCCCCCGATGGGTTCCCACATTGACGAGGCGGGGGGGACTCAGTAACCGTGGCTTGATCCCCACGGTGAAGCTAAGAGGAACCCGAGCAGGGGCTGTTAGTCAGGGCTTTTGCCGAAAAGCCGACGACGTAGCAACCAAGGTTGCGGTGCCGCTTGGACTACATCGCAACTGAGGCCGCAGTGGGAGAGGAGTGCCGGTATTGCGGGTCGCCACCGTTAGATGGCGGACGCAGTGGGACCGCAGGGTAAGAGGAGTGTCGGTATGTTGTTGGCCGCTCTTCCTATCCTTTGCGGCCGAAAAATGGTAGGCGACGCACAGTGGGTCGAAACTATGATTTTAGTGACTTAGGGCTCAACTTTGCTTTTTTACTTTTTTCCTCATGTGGATGGATAGAGCTCATTAACCTCAACAATAATTGTTCTGATGTATTTTTTCCTAAACTTTATACTTTGGGTAGAAAAATGTGTTTTGTTATTTTTTTGTATGGAGCGGATCAAATAACCTTAAATTCCTGCTAAGAAGCGTGTGATCCCGCGTTGAAACTTTATTTTTCATATACCTTGTCTAGTCTATTATCATTTGATGCTATTAACGTGTGCATAAAGTTGCAACTCTGCCAAATAAATGGATCGTAAAAAATGAAAAAATATATAGAATAAAAAGCTACATTTTTTACTTTCGTAAGTTCTTTTAAGTTAAATTTGATATGGAATAGTAAGTAAAAGCACGTAATAATACACATAGTTACTTAACAACTAACAACAATACATTTAAAAGGTCCCTAATTAGCTTAAATTGACTAATATATGTAGTATTAGTAAATTTAAAGCTAATCACACTAATCATAATACATTTAAAAGGTCCCTAATTAGCTTAAATTTACTAATATATGTAGTATTAGTAAATTTAAAGCTAATCACACTAATCATAATACATTTAAAAGGTCCCTAATTAGCTTAAATTTACTAATATATGTAGTAGTAGTAAATTTAAACTAATTAGGGATCTATGAATTTCAATTTCTTTGTTTTAATGACTTTAACATGTTTATGAAATGTTATTTTAAGTTAGATTTAATACTGAATAGTGAGTAAAGATAGGTACATAATAATACAAATTAGTAAAGGTAAACTAACATTACTACAACTAACACAAGCAAACAAAACTAACTATAAACAACATCAAACATTACTATTTCCTTTCAATTATGAGTTTGACATTTATAAACTAATAAAAAAAACAAGAAACTTACAAACTACCAAAAAATCTTATTCACTATCGCTATGACTATCTTGTAAATTATCTACATCAATAAAATCTATATCGGATTCTGTGGGAAAAATCAGCAGAAGCTCTTTGACTTTTGGAGAGAGAACCATTATATTTTGTTTCACCATTCGAGGTCTTAGACTTGTGATCTTTGGATCAGAAGACAAAAGAAGATTGTGTATAATATCCTCATTTGTCGCCGTTCTACTTACCTTTCTAGAATGACTCTCTCTATATTTCCGGAAATCTTTATTACGAGCTTCCGCTGCCTCTTCCGACAGTTTACCTATAGGTATGGCACCAAAGTGCTTAATTATATCACTCCCATGTACTAACAATTTATGTATACTGGAAGGCATATAATACCAGGGATATAAGTGAACGTACAATTGTGCAGTATCTCTACAAAATTCGGAAAACTTAGAAAGATCCACGCTCTCTCCAGATGCAACCGTCTGAAGAATCACATGAAACCTTTCTATTAAATCTTTATCTATTCCTGTTATGCGAGCTGTTGTTTCTGCATCCCTAAAAAATCTTCTGGCAGTATTGCCATCATTGGTTGTGCCTACTCCTTGCTTGACTACGTCAATAAGTAAACCGCATTCTTTCTTAAACGCTTGCTGTATAGCGCTCTTTCTGAGTGACATTTTTTCTTTGTCATCGCCCCTGCAACTCCATTTTTTGAAGTCCAAACGATAAGCTGCAAACAAAAAGAAATATCACTTAAATAAAAATCTCACAAGTAACTATATAACGTGAAAAAAATTATGAACTAATAAAATTATATTTACCGATATGAAGTAAGCACTCCATGCTTCTTATCCAGGCATGTAAAGATGACATTCCATACTGGAACACTTCTTCGTTGTTCTCTTTTTGAGCAAGTGACTCTAAATTGTTCATCTCTGACGGTTTTGCTTTGCAGATATCACAGACAGCTGAAGATGTGTCTGACAAATATGACGATATTTTGCCGTCTATCATCGTCAAGTGCAATTGATGCTTAACTTCAACTTGATTGGCTGAAGTGTTTCTATTTCTTCGGTTATGCTAGCTTTTATCACTGTAGTTACCACTGTTGACTGCGTTTCTTTGGTAAATTTGAACATTATCGGACGGCAATAGAAAGTTGATGAGGGTCGATCGTTTTCCCAAACAATTGTTCCATCACATTGTTGAAGCCTTATAGGAACTAGACTGGCCATGAAGATAGTTGAGTCATCAAACTCTGCTTCAGTCTTTTGTTTATAATTACTTTGACCTGAGGCTCCATCAAAACCCCATTTGCTTATTAGCAGTAACTCAGTTGGCGAATCCAAATCTAAAGTAATCACTTCTAAAAGCCTAGATACCGTCAAGTTGAGTAAAGCTTGCAGTTTAATAGCAGCTCCTTCTTCAGTTATAATTATGTCTTCTTTCCCTGGATAACATTTTGCCTTCGCTTGTTTTATTTTATAATAAGAAGGGTATAAATCAGACCTATTTTCACTTGCTGCTTCTCTTAGGCTTATATACTGCCACTTACTTAATTTAAGTGAAACTAATAAAGACAGTGCCTTATCGGGTGAATATGTACTACTTTTCGGTTTACTTGTACTTAAACACTCTTTAACTTTTTCTAGATCTTCGGGGTGATTTAGTAAATGGTTCATAATTTTTCCTACATCCTCATTTCCGGTGTTTCTTAAACTAGCAATTGTAGTAGCTTTAAGTTCATCCGGGGATAACGAAAGCGATTGGTTAATTTGATCAACGCGTCGTCGTTTTTGCCTGGAGCCCAATTCCTCGAAAGGTTTTCGAGGTGTAAATGTAGATGTCGAAGCTTCTGTAGTAGATGGTGGTAGATTTTCGACATCTTCAGTATTACAAATCTCGAGCCTTTCCTGTTCAGTGTTCACAGCTTCAGGTATCATTCCTTCGGGCCAGTTTATTGCACGTTCCAACCAATCACCATTTTTTCTTACAAACTGTGCTAACGTGCGACTACTTCGTTCCCATCTTGCACTTATATTTGAACAAAAGCGCGTACAGAATTTTTGGAGCTCAACACTGTTCTCTTCGGTCACGTTTATTTTATGTTGTAGGAATTGAAAGAATTTTTGACTATCCGACAGTGACTTGACCTGCTCTCTTAAAATCATAAATAAATCTAAATTGTTAACTAAATTATCCATTATAACGAAAAAGGAACGATCAGAATCACGAGATGTTAGTAGTAGTACGAATAAACGAACACTAGTTAGTATATAATAAATTATGGTCATTTTATACTTCCAGAATCCAGTGACAAACAATGTTTACTAATTTTTCTACTACCCTCATTAACTAATTATCCTAATTAATATTACAGTAATGACTAAAAGTGAAAAACATTGTTATTTTATAAGGTAAAAGGTTAAGCTAATTACAGTAATTAAACACACAAATAGAAATTAATTGATTTCATATCCACATTTTTAAATAAAGGTCCCTAATTAGCTTAAATTTACTAATATATGTAGTATTAGTAAATTTAAGCTAATTAGGGACCTTTTAAATGTATTGTTGTTAGTTGCTAAGTAATTATGTGTATTATTACGTGCTTTTACTTACTATTCCATATCAAATTTAACTTAAAATAACTTACGAAAGTAAAAAATGAAGCTTTTTATTCTATGTATTTTTTCATTTTTTTCGATCCATTTATTTGGCAGAGTTGCAACTTTATGCATTTGTTTATAGCATCAAATGATAATAGACCAGACAAGGTATATGAAAAATAAAGTTTCAACGCGGGATCACACGCTACTTAGCAGGAATTTAAGTTTATTTGAGCCGCTCCATACAAAAAAATAACAAAACACATTTTTCTACCCAAAGTATAAAGTTTAGGAAATAATACATCAGAACAATTATTATTGAGGTTAATGAGCTCTACCCATCCGCATAAAAAAAAAAGTGAAAAAGCAAAGTTGAGCCCTAAGTCACTAAAATCATAGTTTCGACCCACTGTGCGACGGGGCCATTTATCTGACTCGTCGCAAGGGGTTGGTCCCCTTGGTTGCCCAGACAGAACCGGGGTTGTCTGGTCACAGCGTGCCATGTGTTGTGTTCTGGTGCGCCGGTGATGGGGGGTATTCCCCAGAGGAGGGTCCGGTGACGAACAGCCGCGGCGGGTTTGCGGATGAATGATAACGCGTGCCCGTGTTCCCGCCTAAAGCGGAGAGGAGGACACCGTGGAGTTTTAGTGAGTTGGAGTCCCACATATCTGAACTATCTCTCCTTGATATTGCAGTATGCATGAGCATTTCTCAACGCAAAAAATAAAATAAATAAATAAATAAGTACCTACGTAAATAAATGTTCAAAGATATATTTATTTAATAATCTTAGCTAACTTTCTTAGGACAGTTATACATATATTTGATTAATTATATGGTAGGGGTAGGACATAGGTAGGTTAGATTAAAAAATACAAAATAATTTTTTTACATTTATTCCTCATCATCTCTAATCACAATGTCATCAAGAAAACCTGCGGGTGCTAAAATATTTGTTTGATGTCTGGCCCATCCTAGATACCATACTACAGTCATTGTATGAGCGCAACATCCAACAGTTCGTCGTCCAACTAAACACATAAAAACTTGAACAGCCACATAAAAGGCACACATTTGAATGCCACATTGTACTTGGTCCAGCTTCTTCACTGCCCAAAACTTCTCTTTGCAAGTTAACTGCAGCCATTGCAAGATCTCTACATGCCTCGCAGACACGTTCCAAAATCTAGAAAAAAAAAGTATAATAGTCTTAATAAAATATAATGTTTATTCATTGAAACTTGCAAATTGTTTTTCATGATATTTATGGTAGAAGCGCAATATGTTGTTCGTCACCTATTTAGTACAAAGCTTTAGATGTCTACATATTAAATTATTTTAAAATCATGATTTTTAACAACATTGATTGCAACTAACAGAAATCAGACAATGTTTTCAACGAGGGTAAATTATTTTGTTCTATGCTTGCTATATGCTTGGTATAAGCAATGAAGATAATCACTATCTTGTAACTTGACTAGTCGCCAGAAATACTTACAATTTGTGGATATACCCAGCTGATAATGATAAGATTAAATCAGTGGCTCCCATGTTAAGTGCCAATGCTGGGTATCGGCGCAATGTATTGACACATATATGTTGCAGTTGACACACATGATGCGTGTAGGCCTTACACAGCTTCCAATCGTTTTAACAAATGGATTCACACACAACAAAGTCCAAGGTATCAGGCAGGATCGTAACCCAGAGTGTCAGAAAAAATGTCGCCGTAAAATAAAATAATCAGAATCCCTAGGCAAGCACTAGGCAAGTCACACAGAAAACAGTAAATCTCAGAGTCCATAAAAGCAGAATCAGTTGATAAAGTAGAAAATCAAGGATAATCGATGGAATGAAACACAAAATACGAGATAAACGCGCAAGCAACGAACGACAAGTTGTGTTATGTTGTCTAATTACAGTACTCTTTGTTATGTTATCAGTAGGCCGGTGGGTTGACTGATAAAATGTCATGTGAATTTTTTCGGTAACGTAGTTGCCATACTGGAATTATACTGAGATTTCATTTATGTATTCAAAATGATGACCTCTACATTCTTACCACAAACAATTATTTTTATTTTCACATTTATTAAATTCTGACGCAGAAATGTATTTCCTAAGTATATTATTGCAATACGAAAAGCAAAGCTTTTTATGTTACTTGCCCAAGATTTTTAATACATGGCAACATTAAACGTCCAGTCAAGCCAGAAAAAGATAAATAGCCATAAGTATTTTATGTCATCAATAAAATAGTCAATAGAATTTTCATTTATGACGATTTTTTTGCCCGGCTTCCATAGGCCATAATCTTGATTTCATAAAACTTAGTAAATTATTTCGTCAGTATATATCACGGTGCCATATGTAGACGCTTACTAATTCCATTAACAATTTCGTCGCCTTTGTTCTTTGATTTTATGATCTAGAAAATCAATGATTATTATTATCCTAATTGTCCGGTAATGACAGACCACACGTTCGCACGGACGTAAAAATATCGCATACTGAATTTTCAAAGCTCTATTAAGTGCCGAGAGTTGAAAATCCAACATTGGTGCCGATTCTCTTGTACACCGAACTAAACTAACTAAACTATCACTAAAATTCCTTACTTTTTACTATGAAAATCTTGAAGCTATTCTGCGAAAAAAAATCTCTAAATTTAAAAATAATTTTGACACAACTAATCGAATTTGACAGTCGCGAGTCCACGTGTTTTTTTTTTTTTTTTTATTGATTTCGCAACGTCTTTGTTAGAGCCGGAGGCAGCCTGGGGGCAGCCTCGACGTGTTTTCTATGGAAGTTTTGAATTTTTGTGTGAAAAATATAAAATAAAAATATCTACATGTAGAGATTTGGTGGTTTCAGGGTTACAAAGGGGGTCGAAATTTTCATTATTTTTGTGATAGGACACACCGTTTTCGAGATATGAGCAAAAAAAGAAAAAGAAAGTTAAAGACCCGTTTTTGCACGTCTGCAGGCTTAGCACGAGCGCCCTAGAGAAGCGTATTGTCGACGGAAGAGTAGACAAAAATGGCGTTTCTGTGTAGACAGTAGAAAGTTTTCTACTGTCTACACAGAAACGAAACGCAATTGTACGGTAAAAATGGGTAGTTATACACGTCACTAGCAACTAACCCGTTGCTATGGAAAATCACTGTCTATAAAGCAACCTGAGTCTAAGTATGTCCTCGTGCTCGCGAAAAAGAGATTTCGAGGAGCGTAGAAAGCGATTTCTATTCTACAGTAGAGTAGAAACAGAAAACGCCATGCTAAGCCTGCTGAAGTCGAGGTGTTGGTGTGAATTTTAGTTCACGCCACCTAATTTTATTCCACACCTTTTTAATCGCGATTAAAAATAGTCAGATTCATGTTCAGATTTAGTTTGACAATCAAATTTTTTGGTGAAAAACGTAAAATTCAGAATAGCAAAATAGCCATTTTCACTAAACTAATAACTCAGTGCAATCTTAGTGCTGTCAAACTAAAATATAGTTATGTTGTGTCACTATAGTCAATTTCAGAATGGAAAATCGTCATTTGACAGAATTAAACCAAATTTTAGTGATTTTTAGTCTAGTTTAGAGGCGTTTGTGACAAGAGAATCGGCACCATTGTGTTTTTTCGACGCTCCGGGATGTTTTCTATTACATTCTCAACGCTCTGCTCAACACCGAGAGTTTAAAATCTATTGCGCGATAAACTCCCGCCGCGATATTTTTGTCGTTTGCGAACTTGGGCTAGTTGTAGTGCAGTTCTCATTCTGAAACACATCGTGTGTCATTGAGATATGATTTAATTTTCTGCGTTGTTATGATCGTTTTGAACCGTCTGCCAGTCCCGATATTTTTGACGCTCGCTTTCGAATATATAAATCTAAAGTTCTTGAGGTGAAGTAATGGAATATCATTAGTGGGCTTAAATAATTAAGAATTTTCTGGTACGAAGAATGATTTTATATGATTTCATCTTCTTAGAGAGTGATTACTTCTCTCGGTGAAATTAACATTTATATCTTGTTAATTTCACCGAGAGAAGTGAACATTAGGTAAGATAAATTATTTTATTTCTGTAAGTAGGTTTGTACAAAAAAAAATACACGTCAATCATTTAAAAAAAACTAAAACGAACAAAGGCCGGAACAAACTCAGAGGTCACAGTCTCTTTTATAGTCCAAACATAATCTTGCTCAGATCATGTGAAGACCATGTGGATTAATGTCTGAAATGGTCGTTTGAGGAAAGAGTGACGCAGATTGAGTTGACCTGTCCAGTCAGTGATGGCAAAACACAGGTGCATGCAATGGAGGGGTGCAAAATTTTGGCTCATACGACCTCTACAGTACCAATAACACATGGCTACAACCAATAATATAAATTGACTACATAATTAGATAGCAGATTTCATTTAATAGACTTTCAAAACGGTTATGAGCGGCAAACTGTTGATTACTAAAAATGTTATAGTCAGAGCTCCGCGTAACATCCGCGCATCATTACATGCCCTGTAAGTCTTAGCGCAGACTAGAGTCACGACAGTTTTAAGACAAACAATTGCTTTACAAAAATACCTGCACGGCGACAAGTCTGACGAACAACTGTCGGCTTCCCTTTTAAATTTATTCAAGCACGCACACCAACGACAAAACTGTTTAACGACGTACCGTCTCTTCGTCTCTTAGAATAAAAGTTAGGGTATCATAACCCCTTCGTATTTCCCCCCGATCCCAATCACACCGCCGACGTGCTCGACGTGGCGCTCCTACAGAACATCAACCTACGGCTGGACTCTATAGAAGTGGTACTAGAGCTCGCTTCTGATCACCGTCCAGTAGTCATGAAACTGGTCCCCCGCATAGGTCTGCCCGACTCCACTCAACTTCCTCCCACCAAAGTGGTAACGGACTGGAGGAAAGTAAGCGATCGCTTAAAATCCACCACGTCCCCCCACTTGGATCCAATCCCCGATCATTTTGACTCTATCGCTGACACGACGGCCGCGATCGACTCATTTACACCTCACGTACAATCAGTCCTGAACGATTGTTCAAGGGAAATCCATCGAGTCCATCGTCCGAAGCATGTCCTCACCGACCCCGATGACCACATAACTCTCATTCAGGAGAGCAGTAGGGCCACCAGTACAGTGCACAAACACAGACCGACATTCCGACCTCGCCGCCGAGGTTCCTCGCGAAGATCCCGACGTAACTGTCCCCCCCGACCCTTGCTCGACGAAGTGCCAGCCCGCGCCGTAGTCAGGAGCCTGTAGCTTTAAATTCCCCAGATAATAATAATATAATCCAGATCCAGCCTGTCCCATCTTGCTGTCCTCCCGTCAGCGACGCCCTAAGCCGAGGCCCGTACCCCACAGGGGGTGCCCTTAGCGAGCGTTCGCTTAGTAATGTAAGTAGTTTTACGCCCCTGGCTGGAGGCTTTGAGTCCGCTTAAGGCAGCCACAGGATAGTCCGGTTAAGTAGTCACGGCCTCTCAAGGTCAACTACGAGATGCCATACATAAAAAAAACCCTTCGTAGAGAATCGAGGTCATGTAAGAGTCAGGCGGTTCTCTTCTCGAGACGGCATCGACTTCAACATTTTTTTTCCTTTCCATAGTCACGAAAAACTCTTTTCACCAGCACTACCACAAGAAAAAATTACTTCCATAGAAAAAATGTCTATAGGCGTCGTGGGCAAAGTTATATTCTTATTTGAGAAGCCCTGGTGGAATGGATCTATGTCGTACCCTTTCATATGGAGGGGTGAGGATAGAAAAACGTTAAGCAAAGAAGATGAATGGGTTACCAACCTCAGTTCTGCGATCACTTCTATGGGGAACTCGGCGTCGACGACTTTGTGGTCATGTGGAGATATAGCTAAATTGGTAGGTAGAAAAAAGTGTTTTCTATTTTATTATACAGGATAGTATCATGCATGAGTTGTCTTAAATGCACCCTGGATACTAGTAAAATTGTGGAATGTGGAGCATGACTTCTTTATTCAAAAATATTTTAAGTTATGCATTGTTATCAATGACGTATTATAAAAATATGAACATTAGTGTACTCAAAAACAGCGTATACCAATAGCTGTTGTTAGAAAGAGTTGAACATACATCATTAATTATGTCACTAGCTGCTGCATGTTCATAGGCGCAGTGAACATGCAGCAGCAATACAGTTTCAAGCGCTGGTTTCTTACATATGTCATACGTATTTCACAATGCAGGAGGATCACAAGGGCAGGAGTGTTTGTATCAATTTATCCGTTTTCGGCGCAGCATATTTTATGCCAGACAGCTCTATCGGCCCCCCTCCCCCCGTTCTAGTCATATAATCCGTCAATGGTTTCTGGGGTCTTCCTCTACTCAGACACCATTCATACTCGTTTTGAGATAAATGATAAATCTGTAAGTAGCCGTTTGTACACACACTTATACACGTTAATCATATTTTAAAAACTACAATATATAAGATCGGTTTTTCCTGTCTGACTACTCTGAGAAGAAAGGCCGAAACAAACTCAGAGGTCTCTCAAAGTCCAGACATAGGTTGGTCAGATCATGTGAAGACCATGTAGATCGGTGTCTGAAATGGTCTTTTGATGAAAGGACCACACAGATTGAGTGGACCTGTCCAGTCAGTGCACGCATTCGTCAGTGATTAATCATGCAGCTCAACTCTGAACTTTGTGTTAAAACAAATGAGTGAGAATGAAGACACTAAAGTATCTGTTTTGGGATACTTTCGCCAATAAGGTCGCCAGATGTCCTTCTGGAGCGTCCCCTACAGGCGTTCCACTCACATCTGCCTTGTACATACCTTTGGTCGCTTAAAGGAGCTCAACGATTCGACAAACACTAGCAAAGAAAGGACATTTTGCTAGGCCGCACAAATCAATTTACATATAAATGCAATTTATTAATAAACTAATAGCTAAATTATTACACCTTTTCCAAACATTCTTGGATTGCATCCATACTAGTCTGGGCTTCTATGACATCGCAGTTTTTTTTTTCTTGAAATCGTACATTTCATTTGAAAATTTTGACAAAAAATTATTTTTGTCTAATGCTAGCGGAAGACTGAAGAGAACGGTACATTACATCGCCACAACAAGTTAGGTACTTACGTTCGGAAACACGTATTCAATCATCACCAATTTGCTTGCAAGGAGTTTTAAACATTCTTTATAAAAAAAATAAAAAAATACCCTGAAAAATACCGTAAATAATTTTCTACCCTAAAAAATACCCTAATCGCTTACAAATACCCTAAATTTAGGGTAAAATACCCTAGGTGGGAACACTGAAATAAACCCTCTTTTTCCATAAACACAACAAACTCTTCTCGCCAGCATTGCCACAAGAAAAAGTGACAACCATAGAGAAAATGTCTATAAGAGTCGAAGGCAAAGTCATATTTTTTTTTGAAGAATGTTGGTGGAACAGATCTATTGGGTTCCCTTTTTCTGGAGGGATGAAGATAGACAGCAATTGAGAAAGGATGATGAATGGGTGACAAACTTCAGTGGGTCGTCTTTCCTTATGGGGAATACCAATGCTATGACTCTATGGACTTGTGGTGATGTTGGTAAATAGTATTGAATTGCATTTGTGGGTTAAGTTGTGTTTGTCTATTTTTGGAAGAATAAAGGATTGTCCATGGTTTGTCAGGCTCTTTCTAAAGTAATTTTAGGGTGGTCGCACATCTGACCAAAGATGCGTCGTCGGGCGTAACGCGTAACTAAGTTAACTTCCAGTTAGTACGCTCGACGCTTAGTGCGTCGAGCGTACATCGCATCATCGGTTGAGTGTGTGAGCTTGTATGATTTATTATCTAGTTGTTCGTTCTGGCGTTACGCGAACATCGATATGCTATTATTCTTCAATAAACTGTTCGACCACGCACCTACCTAAATGCGTTCAGCGCAAAACGAATTTAGTGGTAGAGCGATCGGTTGCTGCGCTGCGTGTCGCGGGTTCGATTCCCGCACGGAACAAATATTTGTATGACCTACAAATAGTTGTTCCGGGTCTGAGTGTCTTGTGTATGTGAGTTTTCATGTTTGTGAACGCACCCACGATACAGGAGTAATTCCTAGTGTGGAGCAACGTTTTTAAAATAAAATAAAAACATCGGTCTGATTGTGTCGATCGTTTCAAGATAACCGAGACAGAATTATGTTTGAAATACGAGTGATTTGTAGTACAAGTAGGCCTTAAAGTGAACTTCACATATTTTGAGGTGCTGTCAAGGTATTAATTACACTGTAGGGCACAACCAAGTGTAATTTTCTTTTAGTATCTTTAAAATGTAAATGAAGTAGAAATGTTCTCATAAATCATCATAGTCCACTACTCTAGAGACTGACCAACGTAAAAATTATACATAAGTAATTTACAGTAGGCACAAAAAAAAAGAGTAGATACTTATTATAGTAAATATGTATGAACAAGGACAAAATTAAAAAAAAATTGTAAGAATATTCCGTTCATAAGTTCACATACCGGTATGAGAACTTATGAACGGAATAATATAATAGGTATAAAATATTTTGGCACTGTCATTACTTTTTCAAAACATTTTTTTTTTGTCGTATTAATCAAAAGAGTGAAACGTAAACATACGGGAAACTTGCAAAAACTTTTTTTTTTTTTATGCTATGGACCTAAAAGGGGTCAATTTCTACTGTCTACTGGGGGTCAAACTACCTAACTATCCAATCACTGCATGGGGTTTTAAAACGCATTTATGATTATTATTATTAAAAACTTTTTCGGGGATAACACATCCATTGCTTGTCTATGGCTCATATTCTTCTACATTTGCATTCTGGCATAAATATCTAAAGTGTCTGGAAAGTAATATTCTTTTAAATATTATGAACATTATTTTATAGAAAAATAGTGATAAGACGATTTAAATTTCTAATGGATAATCAACACAAAATGGTGAATACACTGTCAAACTCATGTCTTAAGTTTGACTCACTGCCAGCAAATTGTCTTGATTAACCTATCAGAAACCATGTGCAAATCACACTCAGAAAAAAAAAACTGTCAAAATTGACACTGATTGACCAAAATATATTCCAGACATACATCGATATTTTCGCCAAGTCTACCCAAAGACAAATTGGTTGCCATCGACAATCTAGCGATAGGAGTTGTCGATAAAATAATCTTGCACTTCCCCAAGGCATGGTGGCCTAGAACTGCAACATTCTTTGGCTTCGTATGGAATGGGGTTGACAGAAAGAGAGTGTCTAAAGAGGACTATTGGACTACTCAGATATTTGGGGCTAGTACCCCTATGGGTTCGTTGACTTCGTTGACACTCTGGACTAGTGGCGATGGTGCGAAGCTGGTTGGTACATTTTAAGTGCATGTTTTTGAGTGGCGTTACGGAGGGGACGGAGAAACTGCGGTTTTAACACCTACACCTGGCTTCTGTGTGGCTAATCAAAATACAAATCTTGTCAAGTGTTAGAGCTGTTGTTAATTCAGACGGCCAATCACAACAGTCAATATGAATTTGACAGTCCGTTAGATGGCATTCATGTGCCTTCCAGAAGCTGGATGTGTGAGACTTTCGTATACGTATATAAATTCTGTCGTCTGCGTAGGCCCATTATGTGATTTATATGTGTCAGCGCAAAAGTGGAGTGGCTTTTGAGTCTAGTTTCAACATATTAAGTCTTGTTTATATCCGATTTTAATTAAGTACAGTTTTGTTTTTCTGTCTCGCTTCTTTTGTAGCGTAGTGGCTGCAGATCAGGGTTTGAATATCGGGTCATTGAAAATAAACCCGGGTTTTTCTGTCAAGAAATTTGCAGTAGTAGGTAGCTCGTCGAGTTAGACAGCGAAAAGCGTTTAATAATGGTTAAGCCACTTTTGCGCTGACATCTATACACTATACAGCATGGTGACAGTTTTTGTGCCAAACTTAATAATTTGTTTAATGCATGTATTCTAAGCTCTGGTATTCTCATAATTTAATTAATCATTTTACCTACTAAGTTCACTCCCATTAAGCATTTTGTAGAAATAGTTTACTCTGAATATTCAAGCGCAACTCTATTTAAAGTCCCCGTTATGTGTCATGCTGTCTCTCTCACGTTAAACTGTATTGTAGCGAAACACTTATAAGAACTTTAAGACAGAAAGTTAAGTGTCGTTTGAGTATTCGGGGTTATGTGTTATTCAATTAATATAATAATTACAGTGTGGTAATTTTGTCAAAAATTGCAACATTATTTTGATATAATAGCGTCGCCGTGGAGTTTCTTGCCCGTTCTTCTCCATAGGAACCTACTATGCTTTGGAATGGGCACAAGCTTCATATTTCGGAATCACCGACTCCTTGTCGATTCAAAAGTGCCTGTAAATATTTTAATTTAGATAAATACTTTGAGTTAGAGTTATCAATTTCAAATATTTGTGACAAAATGCACGTTTTTTTTTTACAAAATCGGAGTAGAAGAGTAGCTTAGCCAAAAGTCAAGTGATTATTTTTAATTTGTAAATTTGATGAAATTACCACACTTCAAAACGACTCGGTGACACCCTGGTCATTAACTGTCATTCTGGTGTCACCAAGTGTCATTCTGGTGTCACCAAGTGTCACGAAATGTCATTCTTGTAACGCCAAGTGTCGTTCTGGGTGTCACCAAGTGTCATAATGTGATCTACAGAGCTGTGTTCTACATATTTCTCCCAAACATTTTAGGTTGAAACTCTGCCCGAAGATGTGGTTAAGAGGAAAGTGATGGAACTTATCAGAAGGTTCATGGGCAAAAACAGGACTATACCGGAGCCGATAGCTATGTTAAGGTAAGACATAAATCTTAAATCCTATGGGCCTGCTAGCCGGTATCGATATGTCCGGATAGATATAATAAAAATAAAATAAAATAATCCGTTATTGCTGGTTCAACAATGTTTTTAAAGTTTATTTTTAAATGTTATATTTATCATTATTTTCTTAATTTTCGGCATTCGGTGCACTCTTTTCAAAACGCTCGTTTTTCGACAAAGGCAGGCCTCCTATAAATATTTCCATCTCTCTCTGTCTCTCGCCCTTTGAATCCACTCTAGGACAGCTACTCTTTTAACGCTGTCTTCCTAACGTTTCGATTGACGTCCCTTGCTCTTTTTTAAACCCTTGGGTACCATAGTTCAATAAATAATTTTAAAATCAGACTTTATTCAGGATTTTAATGAAACTTATGTTTAAAATAATTTAACGGGAACTTAATCAGAGGTGGTGAAACAGGCCCAATGTTTTTAACTTTGTTTTTAACTGCTCCGTTGGTCTACTGGTCACAGCGCTACTGCTGAGTGTGAGGTCTTGAGTTAAATTCTCAGATCGGGCAGTGTTAATGTGTCTTTGCTTCAGGTTTTTTCAGTAGAGAATGGGAGTCTAAATTTTTGCTCGTTTTATGTCAAAAAGGTTCACCTCCTATGAATAACTTATAATAGGCGAAAAGTGGGTATACTATTATAAGAAATTCTTTATTGGCATAAAAAAAATGAGTACAAACTAAGTGAAGCCCTGACTCCTGCGCTTGGTAAAAACACATGTGTTACATACAGGTGCTAGTGACTTTCCCAATCCGTAGGTTCTGGATTTTATGCAATATACATAGTTTCAATTAACTTTGCGACGAAAAAAAGCAAAATTGTAATGGGGTTGATGACAATTTTTATCTGAAAAAAATGTTTATTTCCAAATAGCGCAAATCATATTACAAAAAGTGTAATAGCTTAAAAAACTGCCAAGTTATAAACGTTTTAAAATAAGTGTTAGACAAGGACAGCATCTTAGAAGTGTCGTCACTTCATACTAGCGCCGGACATTGCCCGTACCGCGCGAAAAGGGCAGGAATAATCCCCTCCAAAAACTTTAAAAGCTTGTATCTTCTTAATATGTACATCGTTTTAACAGATTTTTTTCGGTAATCTCATTTTTACTATGCCTTCTTTGAAATAACTTGATTTTTAAGAACATTTTTAAAAGTAGTCATCATCTTGCACTCCACAAAATACGAGTAGTTAAATAAAATAGAAAATGCGTAGAAATTACAGAAATGTGTGAGTATCTACAATTCTTTTGCAATAATTTATAGCGTAACACAAGCTTGGACTATGTACCTATAAATTGTAGACTTGTCACTACAATTTACAAACTTGTAAATTGGTCAAGTCGTGCGTGTACCACAAAACTATAAACCACACAAAAAAACTATTTGACCGTTTTATGTTTTATTCTAAATCTTGAAAAATTATAAACCATAGTAAAAAAATAAATTATCTCAAAAATGGCAAAGGGAATACGTTTTAAATATAATAAAATGTAATTGTATGCTTTTGTGGTAGTGTCAGACAGGGTGATTGGAAACATCTGTCATAAAATAGTTAAATTAATTTACTTTTTTTTTTTAATGTAATTTAAAATACGTATAATTATGACAATTTTTTCCAATCACCGCTGTGATTGGCAAAATTTGTCATTATTGTGATAATATGCTGACTATAAAGGGCCTGGATTTTTTTTGAAATTTTTGAAAACAACTGAAGGAGTATATTACGCACAAATTGGTTCACTTTGTGGGGGGTCTCCCCAAGCTGCGCCTGCGGTACGCGGTTGTTACTCCAGAACTTTGCACTCTAATCTTTCTACAACCAAAGAGCCCTTTGTACAGGATATTATTTTGAAAAAATGTCTTCTTGTTTTTTTCCAGATCATCCTGGTTCTCGAACCCCTACACCCGTGGTAGCTACACTTACGACAATATCCTCACGCCTCAGTTCCCGAATGCTAGGGCTGCTCTAGCGCAGCCCCTAGTTGATAGTAGCGGAGCCCCACGAGTTCTGTTCGCGGGTGAAGCGACAGACAGTACCCATTTCTCGACAGTCCATGGAGCGACCGATACAGGTTTCAGGGAAGCGAATAGATTACTGCCACAGGCTAAGTTGTAAATCAAGATTTTATATGCATATCTACAAACGGGAATTCAATGATGTTATAAGTAAATTGCGTTAAAATTTGTGATAAAAAAATGATGTTTACATTGTCTCCACATGAACTTTAGTTTTCGCTACAACTTCAATGATGTTTTGAATGTAGTAATTCTGAAATCAACCTTATTTGTACTACTGTATATTTGATATTTGTTAAAGCGAAATTAACGTCAATTAGAAACTAGGATTTGATTAAGACAGATGAAAATGTTACTGATGAATTAAAGTAATTTTAAGCTAATTGACGACCAAGTTAAATTGTCCGTATCAACTGTCATTTTTTGACAGTTTTCTCGGCACATTGACGTAGTGTGTCAATTAACATAAGAATTTACTTCCCTGACTGTAAGTATCCTTACATATAATATCATTGCGACAACTATGAAATGTTATGTTAAAATTATATCAATTATACACGGAATTTTTATGTGAGTTTGAAATATAATTATATAAGACTCGATTTAACCAACTATTCTCCTTATTCCTAAATAATTTATTAAGAACTCAAAGTAAATACAGTTCCTAAAGTTTAACCAAACAAATAAGTAAATATGGACTGTTAACAAGAACAAATACAATACATATGATTCATCTTACAATCCTTGCGAACCCAGTTTGATCTTGAAAGAATCCACTTTGATCCCGAAAACCAACTTAGACTACGAAAGAACCCACATAGACTTCAAAAGAACTAAATCAAGGCACTCTAAGAACCCATTTAGATTGCAAATAAACCCACTTAGATCCCGAATGAACCCACTTAGATCCCGAAACAACCCACTTAGACCCCGAATGCACCCACAAAAACCCGGAAAAACACACTTAGACCCTGAAAGAACTTATCCCTTCTAGGTTCCCTTCAGCTTAAAATATTTTGGTTCTAACTTCTGTTTTTATTGACCCGTTGTGTACCAAAAGAGCTGGCGCTCCTGCCAAACAAATATCAACGTTGCAGCTCTTAAAATAAAGTTGAAAATAACGTCTATCCGCTTTGATGCTCTATCGGACTAATGAAAGTTTATTTATTTTCAACTTTATTCCAACGAAAGCAAGGTGGTCTATGTTTCACTCGGCCTGGAGTTTCAAATTAAAGTACTATCATATAAATAATAGAACTGCCATAAGAAAAAGATGCACAATGAATTTAAATGTTAATCATTATAATTATAATAAATAATGCCATATACACATTATAGATAAAATGCTATATAAAGAGAATGTACAAAATATATTAAATAAAATAAATCTACTTTTTAATCTATCGATCCGATTGCGCCAAAAAACCCAATTTTCAACAAAAAAACTACCTATTTGCTTGTTGTTAGTACCTATTATTTTATCGCATAAATGAGACCTCAGAAACAAAAAAACATATTAATTAATAAGAAAAGACTTAAATTATAATACAGCCGATGAGTCATGGTTGGCCCGAACTTTGCGCAGAAGGCTGCGCAATAACATTTTTTAGAAATCAAATGGTGACATGAGGCGAGTGTAAGTGAGAGAACATGTGCGGAGGCAGTGTTCAGACCTGCCATAATTCATCGGCAGTATTGTACCATACTTTTTTTTTACAATATTTTTATATACTTCTCCGTTTTATTAAACTAATTATACCAATGTGTATGTACAATGTATATCGCTGTAAAGAAATCAATGTTTATATGAAATTATTATATTTGTATGTTTTGTAATAAATGATGTCTAATAAAACGAATGAAATTATTATTATCAACATTCTTCACTATAACATATAAGTTTTAAAGGAAACACCAAAACAAAGGTCATTCAAGAAAATTCGTTGCCTAAAAATGTATAGTAAAATAACTTAATTAAAATATTGTTGATTTCTGAAAAATACATGACTTTTTTACCCCACATTCCCGTTAACTCTTTCTCAAATAATGCATAGCGTTATACGTCATACAATGTTTTTTTTTTCTTCATGTTTGATTGAGATGGATAAATTGATATTGGCTGATTTTGGATAATAAAAATACTATTATTATTATACAATTACTATGAGAAAGTAAGACTTAGTCAAGGGTGAAGGGCGGGCTGGAATAGTAAAAAAAATATGAGACAGACTAGTGTTGAAGTAGGATCGATAATAAGTCCCTTTCTTTTAAATAACGATATAATATAGGTTTCAAACATCTCTTTATAATTATAAAATCGCACACCTTCCTGTTTTTCTCTCAGTACCTGGGCGTTAGTTTTAATTCTGCGTCTCGTCACTACAACAAGACGCAGAATTGTCCTTTGCATCTGCGTCTTGTCGCTGCTACTAGTTACGACAGACGTCGTGCAGGAAGCGATCATTTTCTTTGAATATTCGACGCGCTTCGACGTCCGATTTGAAAACATCGACATCAAAGGGAATAACAGCCGCACGGAAGGGCCTCGGAAAGTACTTTGAGCCGTGTGTCACCGGATATCATTTTTAGATCTTTGACAGCCGTTACGGGTAGTAAGAAGCACGAGAGCCTGACAATCAGTATTTCTAGAAGTATCGTGATATCCAGTAGCTAGATTGTGGACGTCAAAATGCCAATTATCGTACTTTAAAAACGGTAAAATTCAAGTGGCAATCTCATCTCAGCGACCATCAATGTCAAAAATGTAGGTATGTTGTAAGTTGATTGTATTTTGAAACTGAGATTAGAATGTGAACATTCTTAAAACTACGGGAATTGCCTCCCTGATAGGCAGTCGCTCCATGTAAAATACTGGTAATCAGATTTCAGGTACATTCGGTTAGATTGCAAGCTGACTTCAACATACGAGGGCGGGTAATGGAGGGTAATGAATGGTAGAGAGGAGAGGGGGTATTGATTTTTGTGTCAATACTTGGTGACTCAATACAATTATAAATACATACACCCATATAATAAGTCCTTTGTCAAACGCACACTATTCAGGCAGGCATATTATAGGTTGGAGGACTACATAACTGATAAAAATGCCTGGCTTAATGCCGGTCCTGCTCCACACCACAACTAATTAATTGACATTCGAATCACTGTTGAAGCTGCTGAAGATAGTAAGAATTTATTTGCATTATATAAACTCAATCTCCTTTTTATTATATAGATGCATTGCACAGATGTGAGTACTTTGTACTATAGAGCTACCATTTACCGGGTAATGTCATAGATTGACTTGAATGTGCCTTGGCGGCTGATAGTATGTCATGCTCACTCAAATGTCTCGCTGACGGTGGCGCGTGTGTCGGATCATTTAGCTCCCTTCAAAATGGTTGAGCTGAATGGTGCTGATCCATGCGTCATGTTCGTGAACGGGCGCCGTCAGTTGGGACTGGTCATCTCTTAGCTGCCAGGGCTTATTTTAATAATTAATTAGCTGGATTGTTTTTAATTATGTTTTGATGCACTCTGGACGCTTTTAACGTGTACGGTTTTTTGTACATCGTTCTCACTTATAGTGAACAACATTAATCGATGTAACTAAGATATATGTAAAAACATTATTATTTAAAAGAGTGTCCATGGAGTTTCTTGCCCGTTCTTCTCCATAGGTACCTACTACGCTTTGGAATGGGCAACTAGCTTCATATTTCTGACTGACCGACTCCTTGACAATTCAAAAGTGCCTGTAAATGGTTTAATTGAAATAAATGATTTGAGTTTGAGTTTGAGTTTGAAGTCAAAAACCTCATGACTACCTCGACTTAACTCGGCCTCACTCAGGTTTACATGTCACCAGGGCCCTACCGCTAGTTGCCTGTGATTTGTACTCATATTCTAAGTCAAAACATCATGATTTCTCACCCTCACTTAGGTTAGGTTAGGTGGTTTGATATTCTCGCGGAAGGAGGCTGCGGAAAGGGAGAGAGAGATCTCGACTCTCGACCCAGCCCGCAGCAGACGCACCGGGCGTCGGAGGAGGGCGGACAACGCCCTCTTCCGGCCCCCCTAAATGGGTCCAGGGGCTACGGATTCGGGGACATCCGTCGCCCCCCAACATCAGGACCCGAGAAGGCGGCGCGCGTAGTGTTCCTCGCGCGCCGACCACAGACGTTGCGGGGGGAGTACACCTCACTCCCCCCGCCCGAGACGGGGCCCGCGCAAGCGGGCCGGCACCAGCCGGGGTTGTGGAAGAATTATGTGTTCCCGCGACCCCGGCGTAGGTGTGAGACGGAACACCGGGGTGGTTTTTAGTCAGTAAGAGTCTGACAGACCCCTCCGCCCGCCCCAGGGCGGAGGACATCCATGAGGATTTTCCACCCCGGGAACAAAAAAAAAAAAAAAAAGGTGGTTTGATATTCACACAGCAACTTTACTCATCTCAAACAGCATTGCAACGGCAAATAAATAAAAATAATTTATGGGTGAAAATTGAGTATCACAGGTTAAAAGGCACCAGAACATTACGGAAAAAATTTCATCTGATTACGGGGTCTATTTGCTCTAGAAAAGTAACGATCTACAAATAACATAAACTTTTCAAGACTGGCAGATACTCAATTGTGTATCACAACAATCGGCCGGAAAGATTATGGCTTCATTTTTCGGAAATGGTCTCGAGGTGTACTCCTCTTGCACGACGACGCACCCGTTCACACTACTGATGTTGCGATAGCTCATTATGGCTGCATATGCAGCTTCGGAACTATAAACCACCCTCCCTATGGTCCAGATTAGGCCAATTCTGATCAATATTTGTTGACAAACATGGAAAAAGAGCTTCGTGGAAAGTAATTTACGGGTGACGAAGAAGTGAAGTTGGCAATTTCTGCTTATTTTAAAGGCCTTGAAGACATTATATTTTTCTAAGGTATAATCATTTGAATGGTCTGAAAACTGTCTAAGATTTAATGGAGAATTGATTGAAGAGGAAAAAAAAATCCATCTTTCCTTTCATTCCGCACACTTTTTGACCTCGCCTAGTAGTTGAAAAATAATTGGGCATAGCTTTACGTCAGTGGTGTAGTGTCGTCAATAAAACACAGATAAAGAAAGAACATATTTATTTAAGAAAAAATCATTGGACTTAAAAAATATTAGGTCTACATTAATAATTGTATGACAATAATAAATAATGAGAACTATAACCTAAGATAAAATTTTACAGATTACTAGACATTTTCAGTCAACGAATGGGTTCAGAAACGGGTCGTTGCCAATCGTAACTTATGGAAATCAAACTGGTGCTCACACATAAAAAAACTGAATACTTTCAGGGCCTGTCTTACGACCTATGCCACCATCATATACTTTAAACGTAAATTATCTGTGGGTTAAACAGGTTACCACTTCGCTAACAAGCGAGCATCTTTATCGCATTTTCATACAATATTTGCATCGAAGGCTATGCTTATCGCGGTCGGTTCATGGATGGGGGACCATTCTTCACATAACGAGACCTCTCCATGCCTCGGAAAGCACGTTAAGTCTTTAGTCCCAGCTGTCAATTGTAAATCTTAGAAAGTCGTTACGGGTAGTCAGGTCAGAAGCCAACCAAGTCTAACAACCAGTCTTACCAAGGCGTATCGTAATACCCAGTAACTGGGCTGCGAAGGTCAGTCGCTCAATGTAATCCGGTTACACTGGGAGAGGACACCACAAAGTTCAGAAAGGCAGGTAGCTCATAGGATACGACCGCAAAAAACGCGAAGTAATCCATAAAATTGACAATTAAATCACTATAATTAATATTACAAGCCTTACATTCGCTCTTAATCAAATTAAAAGCAGTTTAATAAATGCAACAAGATATCTTTAAATTCTATGATAACATAACATCACGACTGTAATCCTGGCAGGGTTAGGCAGAAGAATACCTATAGTGCACCCAGGTAATAGGGGGCGAGCTTATTGCCCTCGGATTTAGTATTGCAGTCGGACACAAATCCAAACTCCGGGCTGCTACTGAGAAATTCCAAATGGAAAAACCCAAAAACACTTTGCCAGACTCGGGAATCGAACCCAGAGCCACATGTTCAGCAAAAGCGCTTGCTTGCACTAAACCTAGAAGGCTGTCAAAAAATATGCTACTTTATTACAAGGTAGATGTGAGTGGAAACGCCGGGAGGGGATGCCCTAGGAGGACATACAGTGACCTTATTGGTGATGTTCTTCAGAAAAGTCAGCTGCGTAGAACTCACAACCGGCGCTCGTGTATGACCAGATGTATGAACGTAATCGAGGCAAAAGGAGTATTTGAGGATCGTACCAGGCGGCGTTCTGTGGTTTCTGCCTAACCCCATGGGAAGAAGGCGTGAGTTTATGTATGTAATAGTAATAATATAATAACACAATAGCTGCAAGGATACGGAGGTATATTATTAAGCTGCATTATAAAACTATGTTATTGTTTTAAAAATAGAATTTATTGGTATTAAAAATAACTACAGGGTGGCGATTTAGTCCGTCCATACATCCATAAACAACTTACAACAACGCTATGAAACTATACTATAGTATACATAAATACTATAAAAAGGTCTCCGTAAAAAAAATCGGCCAAGTGTCGGAGACCACGCACAAAATAGTGATACGTAGTTAAATTACGACGAATTTATCTTCAGAAAAAACTTTACATTGTAGTTGAAAACAATTTCTTATTCTCTCGTTACGGCCAATTCTCCAAATGCAAATGTAAGTCTGTAATCGCAAAAAATTTTTTTTTTTTTTGTGATAAAATTACAAATTACCGTTTTTCGGACGTTTACTTTTCATTGTGCTGTGAGACCTTGCTTCTTGCCAAATTTCATGATTCTAGCTCAACGGAAAGTACCCCCCCCCCCCCCACTGGTTTTGATTTATTTTGCGAGTATCAAAATACGTCGCATAAATCGCCGTATTTTTTATTGCGTTGACTTAGAAACTAGTTTTTTAGAGCTCCTAGGGACTGAAGACCTACGTATTTAACATTAATTTCAACTTGATACCTCGCGTTCCTGAGAAATAGGGTATTGACAGGCTGACACACATAAGGGTTTTATCCTTTTGAGGTACGGAACTCTAAAAACCATTCATCGAAATAGTCTGTCTTCTGTTGAATAGGAGTTTTTTTTTTCACGAATTTGATATGTGTTTCGTAGCGAAAGTTGTTTATTATGACAGGTAGGACCCCCCCCCCCTTGTCGGATGCAGGTGACAATATCGCCACCCTGTTTAATATATTATTTCTACAGGTATACAATACGCCCCTCTCGACCCTTGCTCGAGCCAGCCCGCGCCGCTGAGCCTGTAGCTTTAAATTCGTCCCTAAATCACTCCAATCCTGTTCCAGCTAGTCCCTTGCTGCCCTCTTCCAGCGACGCCCTGAGCCGAGGTTCGTGCCCTTAGCGTGTAGTCGCTTAGTTTTTAGTTAGTATTTAAGTTTAAGCCCTGGCTGGAGGCCTTAATTTATTAGGGCAACCACAGGCAAGTCCGCTTAAGCAGACGACAACCTCATAGGTTGACCTGCGAGATGCCATCTTTATAAAAAAAAATACAATACGTTTTTATTACGTAAAGGCTTTCCATAAGAAGAGACGTAAAACCAAAGAATAGATACAGAAGCTCGGCTCCGTACACAAAATCAGCCTATAACGTTCCCACTGCTGGGACACAGGCCTCTCCTCTATGTGAGACGGAGTGGGCCGTAATCCACCACGCGGGCTCAGTGCGGGTTGGTAGATGTCACATGTCTTCGAATTTTTGGTTATAGGACATGCCGATTTTCTCACGATGATTTCCTTCACCGTTTTGTAAGCAGTGGTGATGACATTATTTACACAAAGTAAAGTGCCTGTCAGGGTTCGAACCTACGACCTACAGTTAGTCGAGGTCGTTACCACTGGGCCACCACTGCTTAGCTGCGCGTGCGCCCGTTTTCGTTCGTTGTATCGAGCCAACTTTCTGTATGATTCTTTAGCTGTCCGTCCGTAAGTCACAGTCATTTAATTAAATTTAATATATTGTAAAACTAGCATCTCAAAGACTTTTTATTAGTAGTAATTTAAGGTTTTCAATTTTGGCCAATGTCAAGATTAACTGAATATTGAATGATAATGATTATATGACCACATGATAGAAGTGAAAACTTATGACTGGAGCAGAGTATACCCGATTCAGCGTCACCAACCCGAGCGCGACGCGCCTAAGGAAATGTTCACTTCAAAAAACTTACGTTACATTGTTTAATGTTGACCATACGCACGAGATACGAAGGCAATATTAACATCATTACCAAAAATGACTATAAATTAAAAGTGTTAGCTGTATGAAGTCATATTTCCAATTATTTAAATGCGATATTGACTTTAGCTACATCTATTCAATACTAGCTAACGCCCGCGGAGATGTCGAAAAATATCCCACAGGATATGTTTATATTCTGTGAGCCAAATTTCATCATGTAAAAGCCTTTTCAAAGAGTAACCGTGAAGTCTTGCCGGCTCTTCTCCATACGACGAATTATAACCGTGCACCTAGATTCTGACATTTCATAAGTGCCGATGTAGGTTCATGTGGAATAAAATATTTTGATTGAGAGTTGAAAATCCAGCACGCCTTGCGTCACCACACACACCAACATAGAAATGAGTTTTGTCGACGGGGAAAGACAAAATGACAAATGAATTAAATATACCGATCATTTTGTCTATTCTATCTGTTATTTGCCAGTGTCGCAACACACATAGAGCAATGTGTATTGTCTTTGGTGCTGAGTGACATCAAGGAATGGACAACATTGCAGAATTTTATTTTCAAACACATGACAACATCTCGCCTTGTTTTCCCGAAGGGTTGGGCAGAGGTGTACCTATAGTACACCCGTATTTCGCCATATTCTAAATACGAGGACTTTGGCTACTTTTTATGTGAGTAATTTAGTTTTTTTTTTTGGAATGTGCGTTTTGTTTGAGCAAAAACAATTTTTCTTTCTTTCTTTTCATTTTTTTTATTCTATCTGTCATATTGTCTATTTTTTCTGACATTTTGTCTATTACTTCTGACATGTTGTCTATTTTTTCTGATATTTTGTCTTTTATTTCTGACATTTTGTCTATTATTTCTGACATATTGTCTATTTTTTCTGACATTACACCTATAATTTCTGACATTTTAACTATTTTTTCTGACATTTTGTCTATTATTTCCGTTTTTTGTCTATTATTTCTGAGATTATGTCTATTCTTCCGTTGACAAAACCCGGTCATGCTACGCGTGCAGTGCGCGAAAAAAAATCGCGTGTGCGACTTAGAATAACTAAATATCTAGTTAAAAATAGCCATTAATCATCTCCGTCTCCAGCTAAAGCGGCGAATTTATTCGCCATCGCAGAGGTCTCGTCGTCGTCACTGCTGTCCGAGTGCTCATCACTGTCAGATTGTCTGTCGCCGTCTGAGTCTGACGTCAGAACCTCTTCTGACTTCGCGTCGGACAACGCTTGCACCCAGCGGACATATTTGATTTCGTCGCACGTTTCGTATTTTTCTGTGGAAAGAAATTGTGCGTGTTATTGTTGTAGCGACACAAGTGGATCATGGTGACACATTTTGCCACTTAAACTCACATTTGCTGACACCTTTGTGATTCTCATATAATATGATGGCACCAGGGCCCATAGGAGCGGTCATCCTGCGCGGACTGGCAACGTCGCATTGGTTTATCGTGATTCTTTTTTTAAATTTCTTACTAATTTTTTTTTTGAGGCAAGCTCTAGCACTAGGTTGTTGTTATTTTTAGGTTTGCTATTCTTTTTTGTTATTTTGGTATTAACTTATAAATATTAACATTATTGTTAATTATTTCTATTTGCAATGTTAGAAATAATTATAAATACAACGATCTAATGCTTGGCCGGAATGAATAGTAATCACGAAAAACCACTAAATATGCGACGTTACCAGCCCACGCGGGATGAACGGTCTTAATAATATCTAATATATAAAATTCTCATGTCACAGTTTTCGTTGCCATACTCCTCCGAAACGGCTTGACCGATTTTGATGAAATTTTGTGTGCATATCGGGTAGGTCTGAGAATCGGCCAACATCTATATATATTTTCTAATTTATATAAACGATCTCCCGAGGATAACATTAAACAAAATGGTTCTCTTTGCAGATGACAGTACAGCTGTAATAAAGTGTACAAATAAAAATAATTACGAAAATGACATCAATAATTGCTTACGTGACATAATAAATTGGCTAAATAAAAATAATTTAGTAATAAACCTAGGTAAAACAAAAGTAATGCACTTTCATCAACGCTGCGAAAATCCAAAAGTTAGTATTACCTACCAAGGCTGTGATATTGAGGAAGCAAATAAAGAACAAAGAAAAGTTCTTAGGCATAGTGATCGACAACAAACTCACATGGAAACCTCATGTTGAAGAACTGTGTAAGAAATTAAGTAAATCGGCATATGCTCTCTTTCAACTTTCTAAGAGAGTCAACAGTCAGGCTCTTGTAACAGCATATCATGGACTAGTTGCCTCTGTTTTGCGGTATGGTGTTATTTTTTGGGGGCAGTCTACTGATAAGGAACTTGTATTTAGGATGCAAAAGCGATGCATACGGTCAATGTGCGGTCTGAAGACAACAGATAGCTGTGTTCCTTATTTCAAATCTATGAATATATTAACATTTCCGTCGTTATATATATTGGAAACGGCTTTATTTGTGAAAAAAAGTTTTTTTGGTATTGGTCCCCGCCTTTATAATAAAGTACCTAATATTATTAAAAATATGACTGTATTCCAATTTAAAAGGGCACTTAACAAAATACTAATTGAAAAATGTTATTACACAATTGACGACTTCCTTAATGATGAATCACTAAACTGATTGACATGCTATTATTCCATTTGACATTTTATTTTATTTTGTTACTGCAATCTTATTAACATTCTGACATTTCTGTATTATTATGACATTTATACAGTATTACAAACGATTTGACATTTTTGTATTATTGACATTTTAACTTTAATTGAAACGAATTGATATTACTTTATTTTTCTGTATTTTGTATTATTATAATTTCATAATTGTTATTTAAAATTACAATGTCTTTTAAATTTGTTTACGTTAAACACGATTTGCATGCCCATGACGGTAGAACATGGAGCACTATTAAAATAAGAAACCATCTATGTACTAATTACCCATGTTTGCAAACGAATAAATGATTTGATTTGATTTGATCTATTTAAAAAAAAAAAAAAAAATTTGCAAAACAACGTTTGCGGGGTCAGCTAGTTATTTATAAAAATATTGACACCGTTTTCACAAAAGTTGCAATTTATTTAGTAAATGTATGAACAATACTTGAAAAATTGTCGCGTGTCGGATTTTTTTAAATAGGTCCCAGAGTGACATCATGACATAATCATGGTGACACCATAGTGATATATTATGACATTAGGTGGTACCAGAGTGTCACCACGGTGACACATTATGACATGGTGACACCAGTCACCAGCTAAACCAGTGTGACAATTTATACACTTTAGTGTCCATTTTTTACACTTTAGTGACACATGGTGACTTTAAAAGTATAATTAATCTCTATTCTAACTAACCTCTATTCTCAGCGAATCCGGGCGGTCGTAGCCAAAGGCAGATCCTTCCGTCGAGCGCCATCCTTAGCAGAGCATTAGCCGCTCTATATGAATCTAACCTGCAATGAGTATATAATATTAAGTATTTTGTGTAATTCTTTAAGTTTAGTATCGAGTTTTAATGTGAAGGAGTCTTTGCGAAAATCAAATATTCTTATCATATTTTACCACGAACCACAGACAAAGATTTACGAATGGCCGGGACCAACGGCTTAACGTGCTTAGCAAGACACGGAGGTGGGTATCAATCTGTCCAACAATCAAGTTCCCTGACTAGACAAATGTGATGTGATACATACCTAGCAGCCTTAGCAGTCAAATAGCTTCTCTTCTTGGCCCATCCATCACAGATGTCTCGCGGAGACCAAGTATTGTCTCCTTCCGGATGCTGAATCCTCAAGAGTTTGGGGAGGTCCATACGTTCTGCTAGATACCTGGAATTAAAGACAGGATTATAAATATCGTTTTACAATAACAGTAGAAATCATTGCGAACTGCGACAAGGTCAGAGACTACATAAAACTTGGAGCGTTAATCTCAAACGGGGGTGGATGCAAAGATGAAATTAAGAGATGAGACGTATGGTGATAACTAAATCATGGATGGACAAACTGAAAAAAGTCTGCAGGTACAGAGATCATACAAAAGCAAATAAACGTTCGGGAAATGTGGTGCTGGAGAAAAATATGCTTGAGGTATCATGGATCGAGTTTCGCACCAATACCTCCATACGCCGCATCAAAAAGCGTCTATCTTTTCTGGTCCAAACGCGCATCCTCCAATACTTCTGACACGTCTCGAGGCGTGAGGGTGACTCTATAGAGCGCCTTGTCGTGCTGGGTACAGTGGACGCACTAGACCACGCGGACGCTTAGCCATGAGATGGACTGACCATATTAAATCCGCAATGGGCGATCCCTTGTGATGAGTGCGCAAAAACATCAAAAGTCGAGTAGATGCCGAGAAATCGTGAAGCGAATGACATCAGCCCACATTGGACACATATGTTAGCATTGCCATACAACGTGGCAATGCTGCCACCTTTTTGGGCACTTTTTAACCAACTTCTTAAAAAGAGAAGGTTTTCTATTCGTCTGTATGTTTTGATTTTTGTAAGTTTGTTACGCAATATCTACGACAATTGTGGATCGATTTCGAAAATTATATGGATTGGTTATCAAATCAAATCCAATCATTTATTCCCTTGCAAATATGCACATACGTGTTTTTTATAATTTAGTTCTCCAAATTTTTCCGTCACATGGACATGCAAAGGTTTAATTCCAAATAAAAAAATAAGTGTCAGATCATTGGAATTACAAAAATAAAAATTGTAAAAATGGCAACGAGATCAGAAATCAAAAATATAAATTAAATAATGTCAAACAGAAATTAAAAATAAGTGAAACAGGATCGCAATAATTATGTCAATCAGAGAAACATAATGTCAATCAGCCAGTGAATCATCATTAAGAAAATCGTCAATCGTGCGGTGCGGTCCTATATAAATTTTATTAACTTTGTTTGGGTAGTTTTTAGTTAGCTTCAGTGATACGTATTTTTTCCACTTAGTGAATTTATATGATGTTATAATGACTTCCTGTCACTGTTTTTTACAGTGGTATAAGAATTTGTTTGGGGTAGGTACCACATTTAAAAAAGTGAACAATAAACTTTTTCTCAAAAAAAAACAGGCTTCCATTAAAAACATGACAAACTGAAAAATTACTTTAATTTCGGAAGTCGGTGGCAAAAACTTTGTTGTTTCTTTTTGGAAGTCGGTTGTTTTTAATTACATGTACTTAATATTATGTTAAGACTGTTAGAACTGAATTAAATCTAACTGTGTCTAATGTTATCTAATTTTAACTAAGTTTAAATACTTTTATAAATTTTTTTTTCCTAATTTTAATTAATTTATTAAAATTGTGTCTAGTTCTTCGTGATTTAACCTAATTTTATGATTTTATGTGTAATTAATTACTAGTATTGACCGATAACTTGTATGTGTGGTGCTGTTCAATGTACAATGTTGAGTTTGTTTGCCGTGATTTAAAAAAAAAACAACTTGTGATTATCATGCAGGTTTATTCGCAACTGACCAGAACAGAGTGGACTGTAAATATACATGTAAGTACAGATAGATAGCTTCAACTTTAACATGCGTAAACGTAATAGGCTCACGATACACAAAAAGCTCAAGATACATCTATTTGGACAGGTGCTAACTGTGAATATAATTTGGTTATTAATAAATACTTTATAAGTTACTGTTTTACGGTATAAAGTATAATATTATTTTAATTTTCATGAATGTGAAGATTATGAGAGCAGTGGTAGCCCAGTGGTAACGGCTGCGACTTACGAGTTGTAGGTCGTAGGTTCGAACCCAGACAAGCGCTTCACTTTGTGTAAATTATTTCATCACCACTGCTCTCAAAACGGCGAAGGAAAACATCGTGAGGAAACCGGCATGTCTTAGAACCAAAAAATTCGAAGACATGTGATATCTACCAACCCGTACTGGGCCCGCGTGGTGGATTACGGCCCACTCCCTCTCACAGAGAGGAGGCCTGTGTCCCAGCAGTGGGAACATTATATGCTGATTATGCTATGCTATGCTATGAAGATTATGTGGGTAGTTGCATATTTCTTTTTTTCTTTCAGTTAGTGTTAATGATAGTCTGGCAGTTTGAGTAATTTATGCAGCCTAACCCAAATTTTCTTCCTATGGTAATGTTCGTCGAATCGTTGAGCTCCTCAAGTTCTGTGTTGAGCTGCATGATTACTGACAAATGCGTTCACTGACTGGACAGGTCCACTCATTCTGTGTGGTTCTTTCCACAAAAGACCATTTCAGACACCAATCTAGATGGTCTTCACATGACCTGACCAAAATAATGTTTGGACTTTAAAAGATACCTCTGAGTTTGTTTCGACTCATCTCATCTAGTTTTTAAAATATGATTGACGTGTAGAAGTGTTTGTACAAACCTACTAACAGAAATAAAATTATTTATCATTTATCAATAAATTAAATAAAATTATTTGTTACCTGATGGTAGTATATTGTTCTCTAAGTTGCGCGATGGGGTAGGAGCCCATCAGTATCTGTATGGGTCGCGGCACCGTTGATGGGAACACAAGACCTGGACAGTCGCACAAACGCACCTGTGGACAAACGTTAGTTAACATCAAGTCTGTATTCCCGATGGAGTAGGTAGACGTTCGCCATGCGTCACTATTGACTGTGAAAACCGCCCTCATTCCGTAGTAGTAAGGGCGGTTTTCGTAGTCACTGCTGTCAAAGTTAGAATTATTTAATTACTGCCCGCGACTTCGTTCCCGTAAATCACAAGACATCACTTTATACAAAAAAACACGGCCACATTTTTTTCCTGCGCCACAGATAATATAATACTACGTACAGATACCCCATCCCATACAATGAAATGACATCTCCCTAAGTCTGGCTATTGAGCTGGCTATTTTCATTCGTCCAAATATTCAACAGATGGCACCATCAGCGACTCACTAATTGCCAGAGACTGTAGTTTTACAACGCCATCTAGGAGTCGACCTACTTCTAAACCATTTCGTGTAATCCTTTTTAGATAAAGTTTTATAGGTCCGGGGGTTTAGAAAAACATGTTAAAAGATTTCTTTTATATTTCTATGTAAAGTAATAGATAAAAGCAAAGCTGTTTGATTTTGCCTAACGTTAGTTTAGGCACAGTTAGACTCTTTTCAGCAATAAGCTAATAATAAAATAACCTAATAATTTTTCCAGCAGAGAGAAAAATAATTTAAATCTAATTTTGACATGTGCCCTAATTCCGACATGTGCCCTAATTCCGACATGTGCCCTAATTCCGACATGTGTCCTAATTCTGACAGGTACCCTAATTCCGACATGTGCCCTAATTCCGACATGTGCCCTAATTTCGACATGTGCCCTAATTCCGACATGTGCCCTAATTCCGACATGAGTCCTAATTCTGACAGGTACCCTAATTCTGACATGTGCCCTAATTCCGACATGTGCCCAAATTTCGACATGTGCCCTAATTCCGACATGTGCCCTAATTGCGACATGAGTCCTAATTCTGACAGGTACCCTAATTCTGACAGGTACCCTAATTCCGACATGTGCCCTAATTCCGACATGTGTCCTAATTCTGACAGGTACCCTAATTCTGACAGGTACCCTAATTCTGGCAGGTGCCCTAATTCCTTGCGTACTCACTTGCGGCGTCAGGTAGATGGTCTGGAAGTGCTTGGTGTGTCCGGGCGTGCGCGACACGGACACCACGCAGCGGCCCATGAGCGCGTTCAGCAGCGACGACTTGCCCACGTTGGGCTGCCCCACGCAGCCTAGTGTGAGCGTGCCGGACTTGTAGCGCTCGTGCGTGTAGTACGATGTGTCGGGCTTCTCGATGATTGTTTCGCCTGGGAGAGAGGAAGAGATAGAAATCTATATAAATTAAAATGAATCGCTAAATGTGTAAGCGCAAAACACGAGAACGGCTGGATCAATTCGGCAATTTTTTTTAAAGAATATTCGTTGAAGTCCGAGGAAGGTTCTTATGAACATTTTTTTTTTAAATTTCACGGAAAGTCGGTTAATTCGCAAAAAAAACTGAAGGTGTTTTTTTCCACACGGGATTTTTGTTTAAACTCAAGACCATATTAAATTTTTATAGAACAGAGTCTGTCGGATCAGCTAGATAATTATAAAAATGATTTGGAAATAAAGTAAATCAAGAGAAAACTCGATTAGAAAATAAACTTATAAAACTGAGACAAAACCGAAAAACAAGTAAGTTTTGGGTACTCCCAGTAAAGCAGTATAAAAATCGTCTACAAAAATCCTTTAAAAAAGCAATACTTCTAAGTCGTAAAACTATTATGATGTTATGAAAAAAAAGTTTAAACAAATCACAAAGTATAAGTTACCGCTGCGAATTTCACATTTAAAAACCAATTCAATTAATTTCAAAATGACTAGTAATTTCAGAAATCATTCTGAAATCAACTTTAATTCACATAGCATTCAAATGTAGGTATACTTGTTTGACAAACACAAAGATATACTAACCGACTTCAACACCCTCATCATAATCAAACTCGACATTGGTCTCTTCTTTAATCTTCTTCTCCCAAGATGAGAGATCTACTTCTCCTTTCACGATCTCTTTGCAAGCTTCTAGAATCTTCGTGGCTCCTTCTGCGCACATCTTTTGCTTACCCTTGCGGCGACGGACTTGAAGGCCTGCAGGAAATTGATGAGAAGATGATTGAACGATAATTTTATTTCGCGAAGTTTACATTTAAACGGAACGAATGCAAGACCTCACACTAGGATTCACTGTATTGTGAGATACAGGCTCCTTCTTTCCGTTTTAAAACGCAGCACCTATTTGGTTAAATCTTTATTTGTTGTGTTTGTAATTGTCAGGACAAGGTTTGTATGAAAGAGAGTCGGAAATTAGGATGCTGTTTTCGTATAAAATTCACCACGGGACACAGCAGGATAGCTAAGTAAGTTATAAGAACAGTTATGAATTTATTTAGCTAAGTTTAAATTAAATTTTAAGTGGATTGAATTCCTAGATCTCACAATAGGATACCCTGTATTGTAAAATCCGGGCTCCTTCGTTCCGTTAACAGTTTTATATAAAAAAGTATTACAATATTTAAACTTAAAATTGGTGTAATAAGAGTGTATGTTTACGTCAGATGTGTTGGTGTTGTTAACGTGTGAATGATATAAGTATGTTAGTTTATATTAAATTAAATTAAATTTGTGAAGGCCACCAAAGAGTAGGCAGGTTTAAAGTACACCTACATTTCGGTAGTTATGTAGTCCTAACACATTATTTTGCATCACTGACAAAATCACACTGATATTTATTCTCGTGACTATAAGGTTGTAGGCAAAACGTAGATTTCTTTAGTCCTACGTTTCTTTGTCGGCATGCGACAAAGGTCCGCCGCGCTCAGGCGGCTTCTTTGACACGAAACTGTAGGTGAACTCTGGTGAACCCTGTCGAGCGATCAGTGTTGCCTTTGGTATGATTCTTTTAAGTTTTTAAATTAATTGTTTTCATCGGGGAAAACTAATTATCTCGTATCCATTAAATGATTACGTATTTGTGTACGCACTACGATACCAAATAATACCCTTCAGGATCGGACAGGGTTTTCGTTACATGCTGTATGACAAACTATATTGTCTTACATTTAATATCTCATTTTTTTTTTTTAAATATATTTTTCTGTTAACTACCCGACGGGACACCCTGTATAGATTAAAGTTTAACCCCCGATGCAAATGTGTGTATCTAGGCTTTAACCCCCGATGCAAATGTGTGTATGCAGGCTTTAACCCCCGATGCAAATGTGTTAATGTAGGCTTTAACCCCCGATGCAAATGTGTGTATGTAGGCTTTAACCCTCGATGCAAATGTGTGTATGTAGGCTTTAACCCTCGAAGCAAATGTGTGTATGTAGGCTTTAACCCTCGAAGCAAATGTGTGTATGTAGGCTTTAACCCCCGATGCAAATGTGTGTATGTAGGCTTTAACCCCCGATGCAAATGTGTGTATGTAGGCTTTAACCCCCGATGCAAATGTGTATATGTAGGCTTTAACCCCCGATGCAAATGTGTGTATGTAGGCTTTAACCCACGATGCAAATGTGTGTATGTAGGCTTTAACCCCCGATGCAAATGTGTGTATGTAGGCTTTAACCCCGATCACAGATATTATAATACTACGTACAGATACCCAATCCCATACAAAGAAATGACACCTCCCTAAGTCTGGCAATTGAGCTGGCAATTTTTCGTCATAAAAAGGTTCAACAGATGGCAGCATCAGCGATTCACTAATTGCCAGAGACAGTAGTTTTACAACGCCATCTAGGAGTCGACCTACTTTTAAAACGTTTCGTGCCATCCTTTTAAAATAAAGTTTTATACTTCCGGTTTCAGAAAAACATGTTAATAGATTGATTTTATGTTTCTATGTAAAGAAATAGAATTAAAATAAGTTGTTTGATTTAAATTTGTGACTATAAAGGTTATTTTAAAGACAGAACAAATTGAGTAAAACACCATCTATTGCAAAGAGCTCTAAACAAAACGATTAACAGATAACTACTTTTATCATTCTACGGGTTCGAATTGAAGGTAAAAGCTTATTTTATGTTTGTTTGTTGAAAAACGAGTGTGAATAGATAAATCAGCATTTAACAAGGAAGTCTTGATTTTTACTAATATTACTTTAGCCAAAATTCTGCCGTTTATCGCTTTCTAATGATTGTTAATATCATAATGGTTACCTATGCTGCCATCTTTGACTTTTTTTGAAGACTAATTATAAAAAGTTCTAGTTGAGACCCCATGCCCCGATGCAAATGTGTGTATGTAGGCCTTAACCCCGATGCAAATGTGTGTATGTAGGCTTTAAGTGGAGAGTGAATTGGTCGATTCCGGAATAGTAGGATGTTTACGATCGTTACAAAAGTGTATGCTATAAAGACAACATTTGTAAGGAAGTAAATATGGGTCCGATTCTATAATCAGAAAACTAAATTTGTCGATCCCGGAACCGCGGGATTTTTTCGATACAAAAGAGTATCCATTTTGGCCAACATCGCAAAACTTTATGTGAATATGCTTATGAAATATCCGATCTCTAATAATGATATATAAAAGCTACTTACCCGCTTTATCACTGGTAGCTCCCCTCAAATTATAAGCCGGACATGATGTAAAGTACAGCACTCGCAACGCTGGATATGACGTAGTAAGATACTGCTTCCATGCGGCTACCACCGAGGGTGGTACGAGGTCTATCTTGTTCAGCACCAAGATCATATCCTTGTTCTGCTCTTGAATGTAGGTGTAGAGGGAGGGTGGAAACATCATGCCCTGGTGGGGGGAAATTGGTATTTAGATATGCCTATTCAGCTTATATTGTTCCCACTGCTGGAACACAGGCCTCCGCTCTGTGAGAGAGAGTGGGAATGCCGGTTTCGTCACGATGTTTCCCTTCACCGTTTTGAAAGCAGTGGTGATAAAATAATTTACACAAAGTAAAGCGCCTGTCTGCATTCGAACCTACGACCTACAACTCGTAAGTCGCGGCCGTTACCACTGGGCCACCACTGCTCATTCGCGTTATTTCGCGTAAAAGTTATTTCTGGGTGATGCTAAACTCATTTTAAAATGGTAAAACGTAGTGCGAAGGCAGTCGTTGTTGGATTGTGAAAAATTGCAGTTGTGAGATTTAAAAGTATTAGCAAGAAAATAGTGTTTCATTACAGAATGAAACAATGAATTGAGACAATTTTTTATTTTTTTTAAATGATTGTATCATAACACTGCTGACAGCCTCGTTGGTTTAGTGTTCATAAGAGTTACTGCTGAGCATGAAAATGAGAAATTCTAGATAAAAAACCAAATAACACTTCGCCCGACCTGGGAATCGAACCTCGGACGGTTCGATTCCCAGGTCGGGCAAAGTGTTATTATATTTTATTCTATTCGGGAAACTTATGCAGTGTCTTTAAATGATACAAAATTGGTAAAAGGGTTGGGTTGGGTTTTTCTATCTAGAATTTCTCAGTAGCAGCCCGGAGTCTGGATATGCCCGGTTGATGGCAATAGGCTCACCGCCTATTACATGGGCCTTAAGCATAACTGGCGAAATGTGGGTGTACTATAGGTACACCTCTGCCAGCTCCTTAACCCTTCTGAGATTACAGGCGTGATGTAATGTAAAATATAATACTTACGGCATATCGCACATCGACGATGAGCAGCAGAACGTCACACATTTCTAGTACGCGCCACAATTGCCGCCACGTCTCGAGGTTCAGCTCAAAGTACGACATCTGTTTCCAATGTTCCGATGCTTGAAGAGCGTCTACATAGTTCTGTGGGAAAAAAGAAAAAAAGGAATGAGTTACAATATATATTCACACTCAATAATTATAAGAAAATTGGTTTAAGGAATTCGAGAAAAAAAAGTAAACAGAAGTGTTGCCAATTTAAAATAATGACCTCAATTGTGTAGTTTTTTCAAAAAGTTCTCTACTATAATGCTTAAATTGTAGGCATGTCTTAAACAGGTAAAATATAATAACGCTCACGTTTTCAGTTTTAAAGAGACAAACTGTATGAAATAAAATAGTACAAATTATTTTTATGATACTAGCAATAACTAAACTTTTGGACTTAATTTATTGTTTTCTATTTATAAAATGTTTTTACTTCTAAACAAGAGAATCATATCACTTACTTCAATAACCGATTCAAGTGGGTGACCCTACTGGTTGCCAATTTATTGAGGTCATTCAAGTAACACTGTCATTCGGTTTCTGACCGTTGTGTCCCTCGTGAGCTTTTATTTATATTAAAGTTTTTCTTTGTTGTATTTTACGATTTCGTTTATTTTGTTGTCAAATCAAATTTTTAGAATGCCTAGGAAAATTTTCACTACCCCTGAAACGTCGCTTTGACAATGACATATCTTTGTTTAAATTTTTTATCTCGAATTCCATTTCCGAGCTCAGTTGAGATTATTTGTGTGAAACACTTCTATAACGATTTTCAGTAACAATATTCTCAATTCGGCCGGGCGTCAACGCTTGTTTGCTGCTGCAATGTTGTTCTGTCAAAACAATAATTTTTTACTTTTCTAGGGGATAGATTAAAAGGACACATAGATTAAAAGCGAGACTGTCCCGCTCAAAGTGGGATGTATGATCACGTTAAGTATATACTCTACTATTCTGTACACTGGGCTGAAAAAAGCTGAAATGTCTCATGACTCAGTTATTACCTTAAAATACCTCTGTTCCTGAGAATCGAGCTGCGCGGGCGTCATGTTGAAGTCCCACGGCGGCCTCTTGGGGAAGGACAGGTCGGCAGGGAAGTAGTCCGCTGGGTTCACTTCCAAGTCCTTCTCTGGCACCGGATTTAGTTCTCTTCTGTTGACAAAGATATTGTGGTTGTTTTAATAGGGTTGAAGAAATGAAATTACAATTACATACTTATACATCACGCCAGAAGGCTCGAAGAGGTAGATAGAGATGATCTGCCCTAAGCAAAGCCAAGGTTCAAGATAGCCCACATGTTTTTTGTTTTTTTTGCGACTTGCAGGTTAGTTTCAGGTTTTGCGTTGGGCAAGATATGATTCGTGACCGTTTCAAATGTGTATTTACAGAATTATAATCATTAAATTGATCAATACAACCCTCTAAGTTCATATAACCCCATTGAATGACGGGAATCATGTAATTGCCAGGCTAGCAGCATAAAAAGAAGACGGAGCGCCGAGTGGCCTGCATCAGTCAGGACTCTTTTTACAGGACCCTCACCCCGTCCGAGAGGCTCACACAAGCGAAAGTTTATAGTAATTCAATGGGATTATATGATCTTGGAGAAATAAACCCAATAAAATGTTGTACAACCTACAGATTACTTTAGCGGTTGCACTTGTAATCACTAAACCAACTTAGAAATTAGCAATTATTATAATTGTAGTGTCTAAAACCATGGGGTCTCAACTCGTACAAATTATAATTAGCCTCGAAAAAAAAAAACATAGATGAACAATCACTAAAAAGCGTTAAACGGCATAATTTTTGCTAAATTTACACGCACGCATAAACGCACGCACGCACGCATTTATTGTGAAGCTAAAGGCTTCATTCATGCCGGGACCAACGGCTTAACGTGCTTTTTTGCGACACGAAAGGGAAGACTTTACATACTAAGGTTACACATACTCTTCAAAATACTTACAAAGCGTCTTCTTTCTTCATCCTTAGTTCCTCTTCAGTTTCTCGGTAGAACTTGAGAGCATATCGGTTGGTATCCCTGCCGCCGCCCTTACCGCGGGCAGGTTGGTAGTTCACTGATACCACGTCGTAAGCTGTTGTGCCTCCTGAAGCTGCTGTAGAAACATAATAATAAAATTAATTAGCAATGAGGAATTGAAAAGTGCTTTGGAAGATGCGAATCTGCGATGTGAATATCGGTTCGTGTCGCCCGAACTTAGACCACGCTTACCTCGTTTGCCCATACATGTGCCCACCAGATACGACATCCATCTGGTCGGAGGATCCTCCCTTTTCCAAGAGTATGAGTGAACTTTACACCCTGTTCCTCATATCTCTTCATACATAACAAAAATAGAGCGCTGGTGGCGGTCCTGGATTCGCAGTTATCAAACTATTTTGATGACTGCGAAGACCTCACCGATACTCATTCGATTTTGTACTGCGCGGCTGTAGCGGCATGTCGTGTAGCTCACGTTAAATTTGCCAATGAGTCTAGAGGTACACGACCGAAACCAACCGAGCCAGCTTGGCAGTGCAGAATTGAGCGCCGTATTGGTGGGGCCAGAGCGCTTATCTGCTTCGGGGAGGGCAATACTTGTCCAAGAGTGATGCGCTTTGTGAGGCGGGTTTTCTCAGAGACTGATATCAGCCCTCAACTATATGTCCTCTGCCACAGAGCGCATCGACTTCCTGAAGCAGAAAGTGTATGCATGGCGAAATGTATTCTTAGGTATTAGCAGCGAGTAGAGCGATACACTCAGAATCGCATCTTACAGAGCGAAAAAATTATGAAAAATTATAGGCCGATCACGTGTTTACCGACGGCCTATAAAGTGCTTACAACCATTTTGAGAGCTAAAATTAACAAAATTATAGCCACCAACTTTATTATGTCTGCCTCTCAAAATGGATGTAGGAACGGGTCCCGCGGTACTAAAGAGCTACTCCTCATTGATATGGCCATTAGCCAACAGGTTCGTCGTTCCCGAAGGGATCTGTCGACATTTTGGATAGATTACAAGAAGGCCTATGACTCGGTGCCACATACATGCCTCATGAGGGTGCTAGAGTTGTATAAAGTAGATGCAACTCTGCGCACCTTCCTGATGTGTTTGGGGCAATGGAAGACGGTTCTTCGCTATCCAGGATGTCGAAATATCCAGAGGAATAGCGAGCCCACAAGGATCGAGCGAGGCATATTTCAGGGTGATAGTTTGAGTCCGCTTTGGTTCTGCTTAGCCTTGAATCCTCTAAGCACGCTGCTAGAGAATTCAGGACTAGGCCATAGGCTGAGGAGAGGTGGTCAGATTATACCTCACCTCCTGTCATGGATGACCTAAAAACCTTTGCCCCAAACGATATGCAACTGATGGAGCTACTGAAAGTACTTGAAAGTTTCAGTAGCGCCATCAGGATGGAATTTAGTGTACACAAATGTGCGGTGATGTATGTAAAGCGAGGGGAGATTGTGGAATCCGTGGGAACTGAACTCTCGGATTCCATAAACCTTAGAGCCCTCTCCTCATCCGACACCTATAAGCATTTGGGGATTTCATTTTTATATATATAGATAGGTAGGTTAAGGCTAACGTATAGTGGGCCGCACCGCAAATCAGCGAATAAGGGTTGATGCACATCTGTCAGCACTGAATCACCTTTTTCATGCTCTGTTCTATCCTTTTCTATTGCTTAGGATTGTCATTTCCCGGAGCGAGAAAGGCAGAGTGCGATAGGAGGATTTGGCGATGCGCTCGTTACCAAGGCCAAAGTGCTATCTTTCTCGCTTTCGTACGTTTTCTAGGCACACCACAGGCGAACCGTACCACACTTTTTTGTATGACAATACGTTGCTCTGCGGTTCGTTGGGGCTGTAATTTGCGCTTGGCATTGACAACTTTTATGTTAAGGGAGAGGAGACCAATACTCAGTAGTAGGTGGAACCAGGCTGCCAATGAAATAATGAAATTAAATTAAGACCTTGTTAGCTTTGGAAAAGGTTAGGTTTCCACTTTTTAACTAACTTACTAAAAGACTAGGTTATTGCATCTAGTCTAATCAAATTATTGATCTGACTTCAAAAACTTTTATCTCAATATGCAGGGTATGAGCCAACCATGAGGTAGGCTCATCGGTTTCCACTTCACAAAAGTGATTTCACAGTTGAATCTAGTTGAAAAAACAAGAAACTGAACATGGATGAATGGAAGATGAAGCCATGCTGCACCAATCCCAAATAAATAAGGATATGAGGAAGGAAGATAATAGTAATAAAATAAAAGATTTATGACAGAAACTTGTACAACGTTTACAGTAAATCTTACATAGGGACCTTCTTTTAAGTAAAAGATATACCTGTGCTAGGATAATGAAATAACCGTGGAAATAACTAATTAATGAATACTTACTGGACATCAACAGGGTCTTGTTTTGCTTCTTGCCCTGAATCTGTTGCTTCTTAGCCTTCCCACTGAAGGGGGTCTTGCGCCGAGCTTGCGGCATCTTGTATTAATGCTAGAATAAAAACTACATTAATAATATAATTATTGACAAATTGAATGTGTCTTTGAGAGATTGGGTGTAGCATTGACAAGGGTAGTAGTTGTTGTCTGCACTGGTTGGCATAATATCTGGCAGGCCCTCGCACTCTCCAGCTCAAGAAAATTTCATGGAAGCGAAAAAATATTGGTTAAATATTTAGAAACATTAGACAAATATATATTTACATAACATACATACATAATCAACCTATTATGTTTCCACTGCTGGGACACAGGCCTCCTCTCTGTGAGAGGGAGTGGGCAGTAATCTATCACATGGGCCCAGTGCGGGTTGGCAGATGTCACATGTCTTTGTATTTTTGGTTCTAAGACATGCCGGTTTCCTCACAATGTATTCCTCATTCCATTTATATATTAGTTGAGTTCTATTTTGTTGGTTGGTAACACGCAAGAACTTTTCATTGTACCATAATAAATTACTGTAATTGCATTTAAAGAAAACTTATTTCTGTGAAGTAAAATAATAATTGCTTGTTTGTAAGTGAAAGACAATACGGTTAATGTGAATTTATCAAAGCAACACAAAACAAACCACATTAACCAACCGCTCCTTTACTTTGATTTTGCTTTGCATTTTATTCTGACTTTTTTTCTATTCGCTAAGCTCCTAAGGGTTGTAGGTAATGTTAAATAGCCTTTAACCTTTCTTAAGAAAGAACTTCGCAAATCCAACTGGTACTTCCAGATATTAGCGCGTACAAACAAACAACAAATACAATACATTCAGGGTCATTGATCTTAATTTACAGTAAACTAAAGGCATATTAAATTTTCAATTAAAAGATTAACCAACAGGTTATGTGAGTAGAGATTTCATACAAAAGGAACGCCTCTCGAAGTACACGTAAAAACGGGAACAATAATAAAAAAACTTAAAAACGGGTTTTGACCAAGGAAGGAACTGGTTTAACCTACGAATTAAGTCAGCCGCACTATTTTAACATTAGGCCTTTGGTAATTCAATGAGAATATTGTAACGTCTGAGAAATAATGTATTAGTACTGTGAAACAACGTACGCCGGTAAAACGGGAACTTACCGAAAAATAACTGTAAAATTACCACGTTTGTACTAAAAGCCCTTCAGATACTCCTATTTAAGTATTTCGAATAACTTTTCAGACAGATCCTGCAGGATAATGTGATAAATAGACAATTACACGACGTTATACAGAATTATACTACATTTATTTATATTTGCAGCACGCGGTCTGGAAATTCTAGATTTAAAGAGGAACTACAAGAAATATACATGAAAAACTTACCGGATGGAACAGACGTAATATTTATCGAGTCAAATTAATGATAAAAAAGGAATAATTCCAGAATTTTCATGCGAAATCTACAATCAGCAGTTCAACAAGACATTTACATTTCAACTTAATTTATTGAACTGATTGGTTGTTCCGGTTAGTGCTAAATTTATATTGTTCTCACCTTCTCTCTCAAACATTAATTTGGCTGCGAAAAAGAAACTACAGGAAAGTGATGCTTATGAATGTAAAGTGTTGGAACGTGCCAAATGACAGATGAATTTAGGCTTATTCTATTCATCGTTTTTATGATCAATAATTATTTTATTAGTTATTTGGTTGTATTGGGTAGATAGGACAAAATTCAAAGCATGATTTCACTGTGCCGTACCGCATGTATTTATAAGTACGTCACAACTGAATGCTCCGTCAGGCGAAAAAGTCTTTTTATAATTTATAATTTCATTTAATATGTTTTAAAATTTCATTTGAGTTCCATTTGAAAATAGCATTTTTTGGAACTGAGAAGAATAAGCGTACCTTCCCTTTTTTCTAGCAGTTGTCAACTATCAATGTCAAACTAAAGGTTTTTTGGCTCTTAGCTATTTTTTAATTAAAATAATATTGATTCGAACTAAACGGACAGCTAAAGTTTAATTTTCTTCAAAAATTGAATTATTCTCATGGAAATTCTTGAAAAGTTATTATAAAACAGATTAAAAATTAATTGTGACTGTCACTTAGGGATGTTCATGTATAAAAAATATCGACTTTTTTTTTCGATATAATATATCGTAGTGTTATATCGATACTTTGCGATATATCGAACAAATATATCGATTTTTTAAAATGTCTTAAGTACTTGTATTTAACTAGTCTAGGGGTTGATAGGGATCAGGTTAACTATGAGTAAAAACACTTATGAGAGAAGAAAGAAATAGACTTTTTTTATAAATCATACGAAAAAGAATCCAAGGCCATACGACCCAAAAGCCATGTTTAGCATCTGCGCGTAAAGAATAGCAGCTTTTTCTTTTCTACCATACCAATATGAAAGATTTATAAATCCCAGTACTTTTTCTCTAAACCTTGCAAAAATTAAATTTTATTTACCCTTTTGGCTTGCAATCTGCTTCGCTGCTGTGTGTTCTTGCTGCGGCCTTTGAGAATAGTCGTTCAGAACTGAGCTAGCCACCATAGTTAAATATTTAAATGCCACATTGTATAACGTTGGGAACTGTATTTTATAGTCTGCCCACACTTCTAATGGGTTTTCGTTAAATCTACTGACTGGAGCCCTCAAATAAAACGATAACTCATTTGAAAGACTTTCATTACATTTATTTATTTTCCAATTCCGCTGGACCACGATATTTGGTATATCGGATGAAATATATCGAAATTACATTCGATACTAGTTGATTCGAAAATATCGGATTGAAGCGATATATCGCGTACATGTATCGATATTTTTTGAAATATCGATTTATATCGCCCAATACTACTGTCACTCGAATAATCTTCAATACTTCAATGTCAAATGTCAAGTCAACGATAAAAACCCAATTTCTTAACCTCTAAAACGCGTCAAACAAACAGAAGCAAAAGCTATTTATTTATCTAAAAACAGAATCAAAACAAAGTTAAATAGCAAAAATGTTGCCTTTATCACTGCTCCGTACTGCTCAGAACCATCCAATGCTGGTAGAGCTGAAAAATGGCGAAACATACAACGGTCATCTCGTTAGCTGTGATAATTGGATGAATATCAACCTCAGAGAAGTTATTTGCACATCCAGAGACGGTGACAAGTTCTGGAGGATGCCTGAATGTTACATACGAGGCAGCACTATTAAGTATTTGCGTATTCCTGACGAAGTTATCGACATGGTCAAAGAAGAGACACAGGTATGTTTTGCGTTCTGCTTATATTTTCTTTTTGTATCTCATTTCATTTATGCAGAACTGCAGCAAGTTTCTTCAACTAGTAATTGTATGCATTTACTTGCACGAAATTGAAGAAAAACTGTCTTATTTTGACCACTTAACATAACTGTAGAAATATGTTGCAATATTAAAATATTTTCTTAATTAACAACTTTCTTGATTGCTTTAGCTAAACTTACTAGTAGCGGTGGGTAACTCCGGAGGTACTGATCCAAAGGAGCCGGTACCGAACGCGGATACGTAAACCTTATTTATTCCTCACAATCCTTACCGGCACCGCGGTACCAAATGATTCCGGAGCGCGTGTTCACTGTTCACTCTCGTTCACTCGCTCAAGTCACTCGGAAGTACTCGGAACACGTCGGCGTCGTATCGCTCTAACTAACCAACTGTTCAATTCTAAATGTGCCAAATGATCCAGTGAACCAAATGAATAAAATGTTCTGCGAAACCGGGGAACCAAAATGAGCGAGTGAGTGCCGGTGCCAAAGGAATAAATAAGGTGAACCGGTACCGGACCCGGAGTCGGAATAAGTGAATCAATTCACTTGCCGGAATAAAGATTACCCACCGCTACTTACTAGGCTTGTGTAGTACATGAACTAAGTACTATTAGGAATTCATTCATGACACTGTACTAGAATGAACTATTCTCTAAGCTTATTAGTACTTCGGTCATTTAGTACTTCAGTACTTCGTTTTGATCAAGTTCCGTCCGATCGGTCGCTCGGACTTGGATCCACAGACTATGTATGTGCTTGTACTAAGATGCGCAAGCCCGCCATTGCGGCGACACTTAACTGACGCAACCGAACTGTGCACTCTGAGTAGGTACTCAAACTTACAACTTCATAACTCTGATTTGCCAAGTTGTTTAGATCATTATCATGATAACATTTTAATCTATTTTGCTTTGTCTTTTGAAACTTATGCGAGGTTGCCGAGTTTTCAAATTTTTTTAATAATTTCTAGTGAGTTTTCATTTTGAATTTAGTACACTGCTATTATTCTGTTCATTATATATATATATATATATATATATGTATATATATGTATGTATGATGCCATTCGCTTACTATAATATTAAAATGTTACTAAATATGTAGTAACATTTTAATATTATAGTAAGCGAATGGTTATTTATTAGCCAGCGAATTCGTGAAGTTGTAAAAATTTGCATTTGATAACTTAACTGCGTGATACAAGCACTCGTAAAACTCTTCATTCCACAGTGTACTAAATGTACTAATAGTACTAGTAGACCGAACTAGTACGTTTCACAGATTGTACTAGATCGGAGCGATCCGTTCATTGAACGAGCAAGAACAAGTCTAAAACTTACTAGTGAAAAGATTAGGTTCATGTCTACAGGGCAATAAGCACTAGCGGTGGGTAACTCCGGAGGTACTGATCCAAAGGAGCCGGTACCGAACGCGGATACGTAAACCTTATTTATTCCTCACAATCCTTACCGGCACCGCGGTACCAAATGATTCCGGAGCGCGCGTTCACTGTTCACTCTCGTTCACTTTGCTCAAGTCACTCGGAAGTACTCGGAACACGTTGTATCGCTCTAACTAACCAACTGTTCAATTCAAAATGTGCCAAATGATCCAGTGAACCAAATGAATAAAATGTTCTGCGAAACCGGGGAACCAAAATGAGCGAGTGAGTGCCGGTGCCAAAGGAATAAATAAGGTGAACCGGTACCGGACCCGGAGTCGGAATAAGTGAATCAATTCACTTGCCGGAATAAAGATTACCCACTGCTAATAAGCACAGCACTCATAGTATGACCACCATAGAAAAGAGTTTTGGCGAAGGCAAAAAAATGACAGTGGAATAAATAAAAAGCTGCCATTTTGTCTATTCTATCTGTCATTTTCTCTATTCTTCCTATTACTAAACCCGATCATGCTATGCGTACTAGGCTGGAATACTCAGTCTCTTGGTTACCTTGTTTAGGCTTTGGTGTCTCTATAACTAGTCTAGTGCTCAAACGAAATTGTACCAAAACATCATGCCTGTAATCCCAGAAGGGTTAGGCAGAGATGTCACTATAACATACCCACATGTCGCCAGTTATGTTCAAGTCCCATTTAATAGGGGACTATTGCCATCAACTGGGCACAAATACAGACTCCAGGCTGCTACTGACAATTATCATTATCATTTAAAAAATTTAATTAAAAAAAAACAATGGATTCATGAACTGGTTTGTCTTTGTCGCTAAGGTGTCAATTTTGTAGAGTGGACTTATTAATAACCATGCCTCAGCATACCTGTTGAAAGATTGATGTTTCATTGGTGCTGTTCCCCCATACATAATTTTCACAAAGAGAACTAAAATAAAAACTTAATTTAATTTTTTTGTTGCCTCTTCATAGCACATATATTTAGAACAACACAAAAATAAATGTGTTTGCCTATTGTATTATGAACGTATGTATATTCTTAGGCCGCGTTCTGTTAAGGGGGGAGCGTCAAGGTTGTCTGCGAAATTATAATTATCTAACGGTTTTTGTAAATTGCAGGTCAGTTGTCAGGTTGTATGTTGAACAAAATATGATTCGCGACCGTAACAAGTATGTAATAATAGAAGAAACAGAATAATAATCATTAAAAAAACTCTCTAAGTTAGTATAGCACTCAAATGTTATGATTCTGGAAATTTGAGGGCTTTTCTAACTAAATATAAAACAAAATGGATTCTAATGAATATAATAGGGACAATGACAATTTTTTTTTTTAGTATAGTAAATATTTGTACAAAAAGTGTAAAATTTTTAATTAAAAAAGTTAATGTTAGACAAGGACAGCACTATCGTAGAAGTGTCATCACGAATATGTAATCTCATACTAGCGCCATACATTGTCCGTACCGCGCGACAAGGATAGGAATAATCCCCTCCAAAAACTTTTGAAGCTTAGCTTCTTCATATTTACATCGATTAAACAGATTTTTTCGATTAACTCATTTTTACTATGCCTTCTCCAAAATTACATTATTTTTCGAACATTTTTAATATTACTCATCATCCCTCAACACAACACAACAACAACAGTCTTAAACTTTAAATTGTCTAATTAAATTCTTCGAAATTGTAATAATAACATCAGAAGCACTATGTAAGTTTTACGTCATTGTACCTTAGGGGACCGGACTGCTTCTCCTTAACACAGGTTACCATAACCTAGCTAGGAGAGCAGTGTTCAACCACACGGTTGTAGAAATAGTACTTATTTTGTAAAACGGTATTTTAAACGTGTAGTACAATCTTTTGTTTTGTTTTGAATAAATAAATTTTAATTGTATCCCTATCCTGTAAATACTAGTTACGTTCGCGAAAAAAAAAACATTAGAAAATTTAATTTCGCGGGCTACTTGGCCGCTTTCGCCTTAACCAAAAGCGATTGTCGAGTTTATACGTCACTTTTTGCGGCGAACCTGAACGCACCCGAACGATTGGTGGCGCCAGAGGGCGCATTCCAGTTTTCCGAACAATAAGTGAAATATAAACGCAACCATCGCGTATTCGCGCGAATGATCCTTTTGGTATATAGATCCACCTGTTTTCTCAAAACAAAATTTACAATAACACATCAAATTCCAGGTCAAATCCCGAAGTCGAAGTGAAGTCTCCAAGGGTCGTGGTGGTGGCCAGAACATGAGAACAGGTCGCGGTGGCAACCGAGGTGCGTTCGGTAACCGCGGACGACCCGCCCCACTCGCTAGAGGTGGCAGCAACCAGGGTCGGAACCCACAACAAAACAAGAATAAAAAATAGAATTGACTTTTGTTTTAGGCACCTATTTTGTAATGTTATTAAAATTAAATGTAAGTTGGTTAAGTACTGTATTTTGGTGTTTTTATCTGACTTGTAAGGTTTAAGCCATCTTTACAAACAGAGACCCGTCCGTGCCTCGGAAAGCACTTGTAAGCCGTTGGTACCGGCTGTCATTCGTGAATATTGGACAGTCGTTACGGGTAGTCCATAGAGTATAGTAACTAAAAAGAAAGGGTAGTCTGACAACCAGTCTCACCAAGGGGTATCGTAAATAATCAAAACTGGGTTGTGGATGTCAGATAGGCAGGCTCTCCATGTAAAATACTGGTATTCAGCTGCATCCGGGAAGACTAGAAGCTTCTAGTCTTCCCGGATGCACCCCAGCATCGTTTGGAAAAGGCTAGGCAGATGACGATGAGTAAGGTTTAAGCTGCAGTGAACCCTCATTGCCGCTAAGGTTGAGATTTTACACAACACGGAATCACTGCACTGCATTCGTCCCGGTGAAAGTACTTTGCAGTATCTCTATGTAGTCTGTGGTGCTTTGAGCGCACGTCATTTGTGTCATGGTGCGAGTAAGGTGGATTTCACACTACTACGCGCCACGCCCCACGCTTTATATTATGGCGCCATCTACAACGCCACATGCGAACTACGCATCACACTGACGTCTCGCCATAACCCTGCAACTAGCATAAACAGGGTGCCGTCACGTACGTCAAGCGGTATCGGGTGATAGGTCGATATAGTCATGACTGACAACAGAAAAATAAAAGAAAATTACCGCTAAATCTATATAAAAAAAACGGCCTTTTAACTCCTGTTGCTACAAATTTTATCTAATTTTCTGTTAACTAGGTACACTCGGCGTCACAGAAATCGCATCTCTTTATGAATTCCCTTCAAAGTCATTTTAACCCTATTTATCAATACTATCGCATTAGGGCAACCTGTAATGATATTTTTGTTTTTGTTTTTAAGAGTGTTTAGTTTAGTTTCTGGTATTGCGTATCACTATACGTACTGCATAATCATGTGCAAGTCACAATCAATACTTTTTCTTTCTTCCTATAAAACAGGTTAACAGTGACAGTAGTGTGGAAGTTAAGTGGATAGGTTATAAATAAATTTCTTCTAAATGGCAAGATCATTTTATTAACATAACAAACTGTACATAGGTCTTTATCTATACATAAACAAAACATCAATATAATTTGGTTCGCTTAGCGACCTAATTCTAAATGCTTTTAATCCCTGTTTCAAGACTACCCTCAGGTTTTAGTGGCTTTTATTACAATTACCCTCAAATATAATGAGTAAATTTTGTTAGGCATAGTAGACCTCGTAATTCATTTACCTCATTTGATAAAAAGTCGAGTGGTGTCGTGAGATACCCGGTTGAAACAAGGTTCCTTTCGCCGTATATAATATACTAGCTGCACCCGGCGTTTTCATCCGCCTAGGCATTTCACCAATATTACTTAACGCGATCAGCATATAAACTACGTTTATGAGCGATTAGAGTCATTATTTTCTATGAAATATTGACACTGACAGCTCTTGAACGCGTGATGATGTGCTGAGGCCTAGTGCGAGTTTCTTTTAACCATTTCGACTTTACGCATCGACCGCGTTCGGCGCTCCGATTGGCCCTTCACCATTCGAAAGTTGTGCTCCGATTGCCAAGGGCTAATCGGAGCGCCGAACGCGGTCGATGCGTAAATTCGAGACGCCTAAAATAAACTCACACTAGGGCAACTGAACGCGTTCAGTAACATTGGTGAAATCGTCGGCACTTAGTCTCGGTCCCGCGAGAATATCGGGATAAAAAGTATCCTATAAAACACATACTATAGCAATAGTATCTTGGTGTAGCTCTCATTCGCCAAGTGTGCAGAGTTTTACGTGCGATAAGCAACTTTGTTTCCAAAACTCCCAGAGAATTGAAACTTCACTTAGGTCGAAACTATTTAACTGTCACACAGACAAATATACCTTAACGATTTATGACGTGCAAGGGACACTCAACCTGAGAGCGGTAACGCAATTACGAGGCCGACTGTACTTATTTTTATTGATGTAGGTAACTCATTATATTTGAGAGCAGTGGCCCAAGCGCTTTACTTTAAGTAAATTATTACATCACCACTGCTCTCAAAACGGTGAAGGAAAACATCGTGAAGAAACATTCGAAGACATGTGACAACCTGCACTTGGCCCGCCTGGTGGATTTCGGTCCACTCCCTCTCATAGAGATAGCCTGTGTCCTAGCAGTGGGAACATTATAGGCTGATTATGGTATGAGTTACATTTCACTACAACACGGAATCACCGTCTTGAGGCGGAGAGGTTGAGCGCTTACTTCTGTCGCGGACCGCCATCAAAGCCGTCAGTTTCTGTATAAATTTATGCCGCAGTGCAAGTAAAGTCACACGCTTGGTTTTTACATAAAGTGTTGATATTGCCGCCTCTAGCTGCGGCCGGCGAGGCGTCAAACTGCTGTATGCTCATTCAATCAAAGGGATGATGACATTTATTGACGTGACAACGTTTAATAAAACGATGAACGCCGGCTGCACGCACGTAAAAGGATGACTCCGTGTAACGTTACGCTCATTGTAACGTTACGATCGGAGCGAGAGCGCTGCACGAGCGAGCGAAAGGCACGATCGGCTTGCGTCAATGTTTTGTTATGACGTTGTCACGTTAAACCATCGTCCGTAAACCGACTTTACAGACAACCAATTTTTTTTTTAAATTAAAAAAAACGTTTGTTTCCAAATAGTGCAAACAATATTACAAAAAGTGTGAAAGACATTCTCCATACCGCGAGACATGACGGGCATAATCATCTCCAAAAACTTTTAAAGCGTGTAGCTTCTTCATATTTCTATCGATTTTATAGATTTTTTCGATTATCGTATTATGCTATGCCTTTTTTTGATATAACATTATTGGTTCGAACATTTCTAATATAAGTCATCATCCCTATTGTTTACATCTGTACGTTCTACAGTTTAAATCTGTATGGTACTAGAAATATAGACGAAACAATAATAATGCTATTTTACATTAATAAGTTAAAATATGTTTTGGTTTGTAAGATTGCAACGTTCTATTATTATAATATTATCTCATAATTTACAGAATGCACCATTTTGTTCAATGCACAGCTAGAGTTGCCGGAGAAGTAGAGCAATCTGGTTTATCCAGTTGCTCAGGTATTAGTTCGTAATACCAGAGAAAGAAACGCGTTGATGGCCGAATAAAACACCAACAGGCTAGATCTGGGTGCTTTTCAAAGTCCCATATCGAAGTTCTAAGTAGGCATTGAAGCGATAGCCTTTTGGCCTCGTACATAACTTTGTCTTTATTTTACTTTTGTTTTGTTAATGTTTTTAGGATGGTTTTCACCAATGAAATTGAACGCGATCAGAACATAAACTACGTTAGAGAGCTGTCAGTGTCATTATTGACACTGACAGCTTTTGAATGCGTGATGTGTTGAACGCGAACAGTTTCATTGGTGAAAACGGGACTAATAGTGTGTTTAGTTTAGTTTGTGATATTACTTAATATAATTTATCTTTCATAATATATCTAATAGCACCGTCTAAACAGTGTTTGGGCGATTCAAGTATTTTGTAGATTAAATTTTCTTGTTTGCCACGACAAAGACACTTTCATCGTGTAAATGGGTTTAACACTGACACACTGACACTAAAGTACAATATAAAACCCGTGTAAAACACATACATTGTTTCGATGGCGGTAGCAAGGACGCGAGGTAATTCAACACTAGCTAGTTTATATATTTCTACAAATAATACATAGGCTACGATTCTGCAGTTCACCAAATAAACTTTTTAATGAAAGAGATAAGAGCTTCGAGTCAACATAAAACAGTACTCTCAAAGTCTGACCAAATCTCTCCACACACATTCAGACCGAGAACCATAACCGTGACTTTACAAGTAGAGATTTTATCTAAGCGTTATTCGCACGAAAAAGAAAAAATAAGTGGAAGTGCCTACGCAGCTATACTTATTTTGTATAAACAACAGATTCAACTTTGACGAAAAGCTCATTTGTTATTCATACAAAATCAAGACTTATAACAACTGAGGAAAGTAGTTATTAATTTACATATTTTCTCGCATAATTATGACACACTCTGGTTAACTGACGGGCACTTCCACTTGTTTTTTTCTATTCCGCGGTTATTCCCGTCACTGTCGCACAACTGTCAAACTGCACATTTAAGATAGAGATGGGGACATTTCTAACGGCCAAACCCAATAACCTAAGACAGATTGCTACTGATGATAGACGGTACAATTCTGTCTGTCCCAGTCAAACGAATAGCTGTCAACATGTTATAGGGTCGCATACTTTCGCTTTATTGGGACGTTAAAACCAGAGATTGATAGGTTTTTCTATCTTCAGTACGCCAAAATTGGAGATAGATACGTTATTGGGTTCGGCCGTTAGAAATGTCCCCATCTCTATCTTAAATGTGCAGTTTGACAGTTGTGCGACAGTGACGGGAATAACCGCGGAATAGAAAAAACAAGTGGAAGTGCCCGTTTACAGAACTCGGCCACAGACTCCGGGCTGCTGTTATAACTTTTACATTTTCCTGTTCGTCGGTAAACAACAAAATCGGCATTTATGTCCTTTTACTAAGACTAGTCACAGCACACAAAATTAAATTAAATAATAAATAGTAGTGTCCCTTATTAACCAATTTTGTCTAACACTAAAAGGGCGCTTTTATTCAACACCGTGTGTAAATATTTACAGTGTCAAATTATATTAGCTCGCGAAACTCCACTCCAACGATTATACAAAAAAGGAATTACCTTGATTTCTTTTTTGTGTTGCATCGAGAGACTGTAGACGGTTGAAATATCAGCTTAAAAAATCTGTATTTTTTTGTAACGTCTTCACTGACATGACCACATCGACCGATATCTAAACATAATAAAAAGAAAAGGAATTAATTTAATTTCTTTTTTGTGTTGCCATCGAGAGCAGTAAGTGTTAATAACAGTTTTTTTTTTGTAAGTTCTTCACGGACATGACGTTATCGATCGATATGTAAACACGACAAAACACATAAATTAAAAAAAAAAATGTGTTTAGATATTTTAACCCATCAAATCTGCAGCGTTTCGCTAACTATTTTAATTTGACCCTGTATTATCATTTCAAGTACGCGGGCGATAAATGGCACTTCCGAGCTTTAGAAAAAGGTTTGAGTGACATAGAACCCGAACTTATTACCCGAACTTTTTTACCTTAACTTAGCATAGTAAGAGGCAGTTTTAAAAACTGATGATTTAAATCGGGGGATACAGTTTGGAGTTGCAGCTACATATCTATCATCTACATCCAAAATATAATAACACCGCTAGATAGCTGAAGAATCAAAGAATTTGTTACGTCGAGTCAGGACTGTGACAACACGACCTCTACCTCAGAAAATATTCCTCGTAACGTTCACGTAAAACACACGTCCGTCCACGATACAGCCACTACCCTTTTTCTAACACTCGATAAGTCACATTGACGGCCGCGTGTTCAACCAATAAATAATCAAATCAAACTTTCGAATATAAGACATCTATCCCACGGCCGACGAGGAAGCGACAAGATATCAATGATTTTCGCGCTCAAGAAACGTACAAAAGATTATAGGTCCCGTGTAAGTAAAAGAGATACATATATTAATAGTTGATCGCTGACTGTTCACAAGATAGATAGAAAGAATACTCTTTTCAACACAGTTGCTCATAAAGTGGCTCTTATTACACCGCTTTTAGGTTCATAATGCAGTGTATTAAACACGCGTGCTTTTTACTTTACATTTCTGCACTCGTGTTTTATATTAAACTTTTTTTTCTCTTTCATTTACGTAAAGAGTTTTTATGTTTAAACACAATTAATATTTTTATCATCTCCGACATATACCCAAGAAAATGAAAACAACGAAATTATTAATAATACCAGTACCATAACACAAACTGTAAATATGCCAACAAACACTGTTCGGTATCATTTTGTGAATTGTACTTACACTAATTTTATCAATAATTAAAGATAAAAACTATACGAATCTGTTTTTTCCCTCGCAAGTGTGTTGAAAAACGTCGTGTGACACGCGTGTGCGTTGATCATTACCCACTCGGCTCCCTTATCGAGCTCGCCTACGGCCCGAGAAAATAAATCCGCCTCGGGGGTAATGACCAAAAGAGCACACTTGTATCATAATGTACTATTATTATGTACACCTTATAAATTACAGACATGTATGTAGAAATTTTACATTGTGCGACACAATGGGCGGTCTTATCGCTAAAAGCGATCATTTACATAAAACCTTTGGATGGATTAAAGGGTGAAGGAGAGACAATACTGCGGCTCGGGTAGATTCGGGTTTCGGGGGGTTTCGGTTTCGGGTTTTCGGTTGGGTGTCGTAGTTTGCTGTACAAGCTCGGGTACTCGTTTGTCGCAGAGACAAGAGCTTGGTACGTATGCATACCAGCGAGTAAGCCTTACTCGCTTCTCGTTAATCGCCTGCAGTGGGATAGGTGTCAAAGTTACTGTTAATAATAAATGCTATTGTAGTGGCTAGAGGTTGGTAACAGTAATACGTTATTAACAAAATAATATCATGAGGCATTTTCAGTATAACAATGGCGGTTGGTACTTAAAAGTACCACTTGGAGGTTGACTTTAATAAATTCGCAAAGCGTCAACTTGACAATCATAAAGGATGTGAGCGTGTGTTAATACACTATTGTAGCTAAAAGTACCAGTTTGTGCTAACACAATATTAAAAAATATATAATTGATACCCACAAGTAACCATTTCTGACTTCTTTCACATTTCCACTGAAAGGAAGCTTCCAATTCGGTACAATAGTAAAACTTAGTGCTCGTTCACTCTATTATTAGACTTTCTAGGTTATTTTGTACTAGACATTTTATTTTATTAGGTACTAAAAGTACCACTTCGAACCACATCTCAAATTACCTATGCAAATATCTCTACATACCATCCTCACGATTATCTACATAAGTTCGTGAAAAACTCTCCTGGTACTAAAAGTACCACTCAGGCTCCTTAGCTAAATAAACAGCCTTTCGTCGTATCTGCATGGTTGACGTTATCCGCTACGTTATCCAAGTATTGTTTGTAACCTCCTGCAAGTATCCCCATAAGAATGATAGCACCTACTTGCGAATTCGATTTAAATTTGGAAGCGCAATCTTCCGGATTTTCTGTGTCTAGTGTGTATATCTGAAATAGAAAAATAACAGGGAAGTCAAAATATTGTTTGTTAAAATGTCTCACCAGTGTGGGCTTGCTGTCCGGGTGCCCTAGGTTTTTTTTTGGTACTTTCTTGACAGAGAAGTAGCTTATTATAAGCCTTAAAACCCAAACATAAAGTTTATTATCGTTTGCAATACATTAACTAAATCGATGTTTAAACGTATTTTTAAAATAAATTATTGAAGGAAAAATAAAACGTAATTTCTGAGCAATAAGGTTGAAAAAAAGTATATTGCAAAATAAGAACACAATATTATTTGTGGTCTTATTAGTATTCGTAATTCAGTCCGCGAGGCCTTAGCTGAGCTTTGCATTCATGTGAGTGATTAACATTCGCAACAATGTAATTGCGCAATCGGTCCGATTTGCCGATTGCCACACAAAGGACGCGCCCTGTGCTATGTACACTCACACAAATGCAAATCTCAGTTTAGGTCTCGCGGAGTGAACTATTGTTGATCGAAGTTCGCGCCTCATACAGATCTTTTTCCTAACGATTGTCTTTTTTGTATGTAAATGGCAACTGTCTCGTCTATTACCTGTTGCGCCGCATGCGCAGTGTAGGCCCCGACGGCCAGCTGGTAGGGCAGCGCCAGGCCGGCCGCGTGGCCCGCCAGCGCCAGCGACGCAGCACTCAGCGCCAGGCACGCGGCGAGCGCGGGCCGAGTGTGCTCACCGAATGTCAGGGCGGTGGATTTTACGCCAACCTTCATGTCATCTTCTTTGTCCTGTAGGGTGGCAAGAGAATTTTAAACTACATTTATATTTGGATGTACCAGCAAAAGCAAAAAAGAATACAAAAGAAATCAGGAAGAAAAAAATAATACAAAAAAATATCAAACACCTATTGACCAGGTTTTTTATTTGGGTTTTTATAAACATTTGTTAAGGTGGCAACATTAACTGCGGGCTTGTCAAGCTTGCAATGTGAAGGCACCTTAAGTTTTCGCCTTGAAATATCAACTCAAAAACTATTTATAACTCGAAACTCCTACAATTTTATAAGTAGGATATAAAATTATTTCAGGAGTAATTGGGAAGTCTAGATTATAAACATACAATGCAGTTATAACTGAAACTAACCTGATGAGCATAAATAGTATCATAGACAACAGTCCACGCCAGCGCCCCGATGTAGAGCGGCGCGCATATCGCCAAGTCTATGGTCCCCTGTATAGCACTGAAGCCCAATAAGGCGCCCCAGTTGAACGTGGCGCCCAGGAAAATTTGAGGGTAGTTTGTAAACCGCTTCGCTAACGGGTAGGTTACCACTAGGACTGTAATATAAATAAAATAAATCGTGAGCCACAAAAAAAAAACATGAGTAATACGACTTCTTTCAAGTATCCGGGAAACTGGGTTTCCGAAGACTTGAAAGACAGTCTGGATCTTGAGCGTGAGCGCAGGTCGTTGGTTGGCTGCTGAAATACGTTTGCTCGCAGATTTACAAAATGCACGACTAACGTAAAGGCTACACTGTTTACGGCGTACTGTCAGTCGTTCTATACGTGCAATCTGTTAGTCAACTAAAGTCCAGACGCGAAGCAGGAAGAATTTCGTACGTTAAGCTGTTATTACCTGTCTCTGTCACTCCCGCGTAAATATAATGTCTCACAGATGTAATGGCCGCCGTGCTCAGGGATTGTAAGTCTTTTACCTGAGACTGTAAGGTTTGTTCTTGTTTGAATGTGTTTTTTTTTTATTTGGCCCTTAGTCACGACAATAATCCTTGGCTTGCTTGACATAATTCATAATTTTTAAATAACGAACGAACGGCATTCCATCTTGGGATGCTTGGGACACAGTTTTCTCAGTTGTTAGTTGGTTTTTGTTATCTTTGTTAGAATAGGCCAATGTATTAAGTACTTTTTAGTTAGCAACATTGTTACATATATTATAATGATGAAAAGTATTGAGTTGTCATTGTTCAATTGTTAATGGAGCCTTGGAATGGTCGTGATAATAAAGTATTTTAGTCTGTAAAACCTGTTGTTTTGCTTCAACTTTATCAGGTTATGGGCCCAGACACATAATCCTGTATCTCTGAGCAAAACAAAGGACCGGATACTGCTTTCGTCGAAAAATACTGTTGGCATCTTCGCGGAATACGTGTGAGGTTTGGCTAGCAGGAAGGAAAATTACTTGATTCGTCAAGGACAGGACGAGCAGGAAGTAAGCACGACGATGGAGGACAACTTAAGAACTCCTGGTTTGCATATAAAGCTGGAGGGAGTATCAAATTGGAATGTGTGGAAATTTCAATCTGTCATTCTATTACGGAGTCAAGATTTACTAGATGTGGTAGAAGGGAAAAGTGTAAAGCCGGAGGCGGCGGCTGTTAAGGAAACATGGGAGAAAAAAGACGCAAGAGCCCAAACATGGCTTGTGACAAGAATGTCAGAAAACGTGATGATGCATATTATAACTTGTACTACGTCCGCGGAGATGTGGAGGAACCTGGCTAGTGTCTATGAACAAAAGTCTGAAACTAGCATACATATCGTACAACAACGTTTCTTCCAATATAAGTACGAGGAAGGCGCAGAAATGTCTGTATTTTTGTCTAAAATTGAAGAATTGAAAAACCAGTTAAAGCAGATGGGAGAAAATATTTCAGAAAAATTCGTCATCACAAAGGTTTTGATGTCGCTTCCAGAATGTTACAAACATTTTGTGTCCGCGTGGGAGTCAGCGCCGGATGATAAACAAACATACGATAATCTCATAGATAGAACAGGAACGATTAAAAGAAAGAGGGGAGGTGCCCCGGCAATCATCAGCTTTTGTTGCCAACAAAATAGATAAGAGTAACGTAAAAATGTTTCAAGTGCAACAAAATGGGACATTATCAAAGCGAGTGTCGGAGTAATATAAACAACCGTAATGCCAGTTCGACAGGTTCAGCTAGTGACAACAAATCTGGTAAAAAGTGTTTTTACTGCAACAAATCGGGACATGTTAAAAGCGAGTGTTGGTTTAGAAAAAATAAGGACAGAAACAGTAACGCGTTCGTGATAGCAAGTTCAAGTGGACATTTTCAACAATCACAGTGGTTAGTGGATACCGGCGCAAGCCAACATATGTGCTGTGAACGAAATTAATTCACCACATATTCTGCGCTGTCAAATAAATCAGTGATTGTCGGTAATGGGAACGGAATTAGTGCACATGGTTGTGGACAGGTGGCGGTACAGGTTTATAATAGCCGCGAATGGATAAACACGACCATAGACAATGTTTTGTACGTGCCGGACTTAAAAACAAATTTATTCTCTGTGAATTGTGCGACAGATAGAGGATGGATATGTCATGGTGACAAACGAAAGTATGTGTAAGTTTTACAAACAAAACAAACTTTCTTCCCCTCCCTTTTAACATATCCCTCTCCTGAACTGCTTGTGGCGCTGATGATTTTCATCCGCCACAATAATATAAAGTTATGATCTATTTCCCTAATTATTTTGTGTGTGGAAGATGTATTTATGTATAAATAAATGTTCTAACTATTATAATTATGTATGTATTTTTTATCCTTTTGTTTGTTTCAGTCCAGTACTAACCCCACAAGATCTTCGCTAAGTATCATCGATGATTTTTAGTTTTTATTTTATTTTCAATACACACTTGCTGTTCCTGTTCACTTAGACATTGGCAGAATAGTCGACATCGGCTTTACTTGCCATAATCAAATATAGAATAGAATAGAAAACAAACTTTCTGCGGTGGCTAACCGTAATGGAGAAATGTACTATTTGGACGTACGTTATAAATACGAGGTAGCAAACGTATCCCAAGTAAAATCTATGTTAAAAGAGTGGCATGAAAAACTTGCACATCAAAATTTTGATCATGTGAAGAAAGTGTTGGAGAAAAATAACATTGAATTAAAGCAAACTCATGTGCCTCAGTGTGAAAGCTGCTTGGAAGGAAAGATACACCGGTTGCCTTTTAAGAAAAGTGAAACTGTAAGCACCAGAACGTGTGAAATAATACATGGGGATACCTGCGGACCCATGGAGGAAGAATAGATTGGTGGGTCGAGATATTTTGTGATTCTCAAAGATGATCACTCAAACTTTAGAACTGTGTATTTCGTTAAAGCCAAACATGAAATCAAACACTGTCTGGAGGAGTTTCTAAATAAAGCAGAAAATATAACTGGAAACAAAGTCAAGACATTTAGAACTGACAATGGACTGGAATTCGTGAACAAAGAAGTGACAGAAATGTGTTCTAAACGAGGGATAATTCATCAAACAACTGTAACCTATACACCTGAACAGAATGGCAAAGCCGAAAGGGAAAATAGAACACTTGTTGAAGCAGCAAGGACAATGTTACATGCCAAAAACCTGCCCAAGAAACTATGGGCTGAAGCAGTAAACACTGCTGCTTTTGTTTTAAACAGGACAGGAAAAGGCAAAGAAGGAAAATCACCCTATGAAATGTGGACTAATAAAAGCTTTGACATTCATCAACTACAGGCTTTTGGTTCTCCAGTATATGTCCACATCCCAAAGGAAAAAAGAAGAAAGTGGGACAGGAAAGGTGAGAAAGGGTTGATGGTAGGATATGGTGAAAATGTTAAAGGCTACAGAATATTTTTCCCAGAAAATAATAGTGTTGAAGTAAAGAGGGATGTTGTTTGTATGAAGACAAGTGAGCAAGAGGAAGAAAAGGAGCAGTTTGTTATGCTTGAGTATGACACTAAAGTTCCACAGGAAGGAAGTGAGAAGTCTAGTGTGGAATTTAAAGAGCAGCCCGGAGATAGTGAAGGTGAAGAACAGACCAGAGACTGTGAAGAAAGTAATTTATCCGCTGCGAGTGGAAAAACTTTATACCTGCCATGTACAAGTGATGAGGGATCTAATGATGAAAAAGATGGTGATTTATCACCACGCCAGAAGAGCACACGTGTCAGGAAGCAGACCTCCTTCTACACCTGTCATCACGTCTGTACAGAGGATGAACCTAAAACTTACTGTGAGGCAATGCAAAGGAAAGATGCAAGTAAGTGGCAAGAAGCTGTGGAAAGAGAACTAGAAACTCTAAAACAAAATAATACCTGGGATTTCTGTAAAGAAGGTGCTTCTGGAAAGACCGTAAGTAGTAAATGGGTATTTAAAATTAAAAATGCTGAAAGCAACATTCAATATAAAGCTAGATTAGTGGCCAGGGGCTTTGAACAGCATGATATGTTTGATTTGTGTGAGATTTATGCACCAGTAGCTAAGTTATCTACTTTTAGGTTATTTGTGTCAGTAGCTGCAAAGTTAAATTTACCTATTTATCAGATGGATGTGACGGGGGCTTTTTTATATGGGGATATAGATGAAGAGGTATATTTAGAATTGCCAGAAGGTGCCTATAGTGGGAATAACAATATTGTTAAGTTAAATAAGTCTTTATATGGGTTAAAAAAGTCACCAAAATACTGGAATGATAAATTTAACTATAATAAAACAAGGTTTTGAAAGGTCTCAAAGTGATTGTTGTTTGTATACTAAGCGTAACAGTGGTTCTAAAACATATGTTTTACTGTCTGTTGATGATTTATTAATATTCGGAAATAACAAAACAGAAATATGTGACCTTAAGTCAATGTTGAATAATGAATTTAAAATGAAAGACTTGGGCTTAGTTTCAAATTACTTAGGTATAAGGGTGAAACAGGATTTAGAAAATGGAATTACTGAGTTGAGTCAATAAGAATATCTTGAAAATGTTTTACAAAAATTTAAAAATGCAGAATTGTAAAGAAATGTGTACCCCTATGGATCTGAATTTTAATGCTAAAATATTAGAAGAAAATCATGATGTTGTAGTATGTACCTATTACATTGAGGGGGGGTGTTAGAATAGGCCAATGTATTAAGTACTTTTTAGTTAGCAACATTGTTACATATATTATAATGATGAAAAGTATTGAGTTGTCATTGTTCAATTGTTAATGGAGCCTTGGAATGGTCGTGATAATAAAGTATTTTAGTCTGTAAAACCTGTTGTTTTGCTTCAACTTTATCAATCTTGTTTTAATTGTTAAGTGGATTTGAAATTTGTTAAGTTTTCTTCACTGTTTGAAAATGAAATTATGTTTCATGTAAACTTCTCTTAACACAAAAATCAGTAAGTAAAGAGGTCATTGTACGAAATTCTTCCTGCTCCGCGACTGGACTTTACACAGAATGCATACAGCGCTCTGCGCGTTCAATACACTAATGCATTTAGTGAATGGGGTTGCATGTTCGAAGAGGCAGGAATAGTTTGTGTTGATTATCTGGTAGATGTAAGTACTAATTGAGATAGGGACGGATTTATGAGCCGACCAGCACCCTAATTGCGTAATACACAATCAATCGGAATCTGAATCGTTTTGAAACAGATTGCTAATCCATTGCTTCTTGAGTTCGATAAAAAATCTGCTCAACAATATATAGAACGCAATGAATGTTCTTGAACCGTCAAAATCAAACAGATTAGTCGTAATCGTTTACGAAAATGTGTTACGCAATTAGGGTGCAGGTATGCATACTACATCAGGCATTGGATTAGTGAAAAATTGGGTGATATTTGTCTATGGGAGGGTCTTTCTTTTTTACCTAAAATATTACAAAGGTGGCCTGAAACTTGGCAAACCTGTATCTTGGAAACCACTACTCGGCGGCAATACAAAGACAGAGATTACCAAACGGAATTAAGGACTTAAATAAAATTCAAATTAAAAACAAATTAAGACATCTCTGACTTTGTTTCGGCCTTTCTTCTCAGAGTTCTCAGATAGGAAACACCTATCTCATCTACTTTTTAAAATATGATTGAAGTGTAAAAGTGTTTGTACAAACCTACTTACAGAAATAAAAATCATTTATCATCCATCTACTATTGGAAAAAAAATATACTTTTGATGAATTCCCTAAGGATAAATTGTGTGTTACTTGAAATTGATTTATTTTATTTTGACATTGTATTATTATCTTTCTTTCCATTCATTAAGTTATGTTTCTTGACTATTTTTTTTAATAATAATTACTACTTATTTGAATGAGAGTACATAAGGTAGATTTTTCAGGAACTACATAATTATTTATTATTAAGATCTCATGTAAAATGTACCAATAAATGAATTTGTATTTGAAAGTCACTAGTTAAAACATAACACATAAGATCGCGCCTGCAATCCTACAAGGGTTGCACAGAGGTGTATGGGTAGGTAAGTTTTTAATTAAATTTATATTTATACTTCTGTAAAAAAGGCAATTTTATTGTGATTGTCAGACTGATTTGGATCGCGAACGGAATAAACTCCAAAACACAAAATTCACATATAACATGACGCCTTATTTCCCCGACGGATCGGGCAAAGGCTTACCTAAAGTACACCCACATTTCGATACAAAGTTCGTTTCGAAATTAATAGACCTAGACAACATAATATCCCGTCATTTTCGTTTTTTTTGTTGCTTTATTAGGAGAGTGCTATCTGACATAGACCGCATTCTGAGTTAGACCAAATCGCTGTCAGCGCTCACATAGATAATTAGCGTGCCGATTTAGATATCACCATTATGACAGCTGACAATTCGCTCACAGTGATATTTCTATAAAGCATGGTCGGCGTTATCGCAAGATGGCGCATGTCATGACGTCACCTATGACGATTCACGGGACATCGTTATCGCGCTCACGCCAACTAGGAACGGGTGTAAGCGCGCTCAAATCGATTACATCCCAATTCGGAACGCAGCCATAATTATGGCAAATAATGTAATGTAATGTTTTGTCATTTGTGTTTCGTTATGTTAATTTCTTACTATTGTATAGAATTAAGTTCTTATAACTGCACAGACAGCTATTGGGGAGATTGTTGCGCCACTTCTTCTTCCCAGCTAAAGCACTAGGAAGTGGTGAAGGGCGGGCGTTTTGGGGGACTGTCTTAAGTAATTTTGACGTACAAAAATTGATGATCCTCAGCCTACTTTGAGTAAATGACTTTTGATTTAGATTTAGTATTCGACTCAGTGTTAATCAACAATATTTTAATTGCACTAGACAGAACGTAGATGTGTTTTATAATGAACTAAATAGACTTAAAAAATTGCGTGAATGAGATTATTTGGAGCAAAATAACTTACCCTTAAACTAAATCTTAGTTTATATAATAAAAACAAAACATATATTGGGCTTATAAGTGCAACTTTAAAATATACTCACGCATACTGCTGGCTCCTAGGACTATACTATAACAGTTGAGCTGTAAGAGCACCGCCAGAGCTAAGCTCAACTGCGCCGCTAGGAACACGACCGCTTGAGTCTCTGATACAGCGCCCGTTACTAGGGGACGGGTTTTAGTGCGTTCTACCTGGAAAAGAAGAGTGACTGATATACTTGTGGGCACGCTCTTCTGCTTATAACTTGGGCTCGAGGCAATCATAATTGCACCGCAAACGACGAAATAACGACCGCAAAAAAGTATTATGCGCCATATATGCGATATTCGACTATAGAAGTTTTGGTGGTTTTACAAAAATGGGACGGCGTTAACCAAACTGTTTTAGACTGTAATTAGGCGACAGACGACAGTTTGTATAAAGTAAAGGGTGCACAATACCTTACTTGATGCGATACAGGCCTGGATCGACGATACGATTCCTATTTTCGCGAATCTCCCCTGTTTCTTCGAGTTTGAACACAAGAGTTATTGCGCGCGAGCGGCACTTTTCGAACACACACGATCGCCATATTTTTCTTTAGTTCCAGTGTAGCGAAGAGATTGCGCAAGATGTCGCCACTTGTTGAAGCCGTCTTACTCACACGCGAACGTAAGGCAATATGTAGGAAAGGGATAGGAATAGGAAGTTGCAAAACCAACCTTATCCATTAATATCTTGCCAACAAAAAAATTGAAAGGAAATGACAATATTATAATTCCAATCGAATCAGCGCAACCAGTATTAATCATTCAAATGGTTCCAAGACGAATCGTCCAGGCAAATTCGTATTTTTTTGGTAGTATTTTTTCACGACAGTCACAATGAGCAAGTGAAACTGATCGCAGGAGGGTATGCCCAAATTATTTAAATCAAGATTCGGAAAAAAAAACTTCGATGTCTGATCAGTGACTAGAATCATCTTATTGAACAAGTAATTTTGTCTCAATTGAATGAACCTTTCACACTTAAATTACGCTCTACCCATACCTTCGGTCCCACAAATCGTTGATAGTACACCCGGTGTCCCGCATCAGGCTAGCGACCAATAGGAACTGGACGGCGCCCAATGAGAACAGGTCGGCGCCCACTGAAACCTACGTCACACCACAACAGTCTCTACGCTACCTTGGCGTCAACGTCGCGGTCCCACAGATCGCTGATAGTACAGCCGGCGCCATGCATCACGCCGGCGCCCACTGGGAACAAGCTGGCGCCCCTAGCTATGTCACGGTTCTCACACTAGAATCTCTATGTTACCTTGGCGTCAACGTCGCGGTCCCACAGATCGTTGATAGTACAGCCCGCGCCGCGCATGAGGCCGGCTCCGATTAGGAATAAGCCAGCTGTCTGCAATGAGGAGTGAAGAGGGACTGTGCCAGCTACGGAGGCAATGGCTATAGACCAGGCGCAAGGCCAATAGAGGAGGTATATTCCTGGGAAGCAAATGATTTCATGACATTAAATATTTTTGTGGTTGGAAGATAACTGTTGCTCATTAACTTTAGGGTTAACTCCACGGGGTAGGCAATAAAAGTGAATGGATCATGTCCAAAGAAATAGCTATCCAGGAACAAAATTCGGATTCTGAGCCGCTACTGAGCCTAACACTGAGCTAAAGTCAAGAGTGAATTATTTACCCATGGGTGACATTAAGTGCCTAGTGGATCACCTTAGAAAGACCTCACATATTTTTCTACTAAAGCTAAAGATCAAAGAATACATACCAATAGGTCTATCCCATCTTGCCAACTTTATATATGGATCAATTTTCTCCTTCCAAAACCCAGCTTTGGCTTCAATTTCATCTCTATCTGGCAAGACTTTACCCAATTTGTCATAGACAATCTTCGGTGTTGTTGTTTCAATAACAACTTTTTGTCTATGCTGATCACTCTGTGTTGAATAGATCCTAGAGATTTCATATCTATGGTTTTGTTTTTTTAAATAAATCTGTCCGCATAGACAAGAGTATGCTTTTGGTCGGTAGTTGTATATTTTTCGTTTTGCATTGAGGGAGATTGTTTTTTGTAGGAGCATTGTTATTTGTGTAAGTTTGTACATTTTAAGACTATTGTTTAACATATTTTTGGTTGTGTTTCACAGCACTGGGTTCTGAAAATATTAATAGATTTTATATTTTTATAATTGTGTTTAGTTTAGTTTGTGATATTCCTGTGAGAGTCCCAAATACTTTTTCTGTCTCTCATTAAAAATATTAAAATGTTAGACATTGCGAATAGGCTTAGTCTTCAGTGTTTCGAACCTTATATTATATTTATTTTGGAATAGTAATATTATAATTTTATAATATTTGGTATATATATATGGTACTAAACTTTAGCACACACAAAAAAAAAATTCACCACAGAAAATGTAGGACACCCGAAGTTAATTACTACCCACAATGATTGAGTTTTGTTTATATTATTTTCTATCAAACCAATGTTCATAAAATTACCAGAAATATAGCTTAGTAACCAGAGGATATAAGTATGTTTTCATCTTATAAAATACAAAACCATCCTTATCAAGAAAGATGAAACTGGTTGTTTATAAATATTATAATCACTCACCTACCTACGCACAAATAATTCAAGGTATTATGTAATAACATTTTTTTATCAATCTTCCGCCTTTGAGAGAGGCAAAAAAATATCATCACGTTTGTTTTTCAAAGTACGACTTACCAACGAACATAACCTCTTTCACATAACATAATATTGAACAATAGACACAAAACTCACCTCTGTCTCGTTATTATTTGTGAGAAAACGACAAATAAGTCGTAATTTCAAAACAATTCACCTTTTAAGATTCTAAAATATAACCAAATCGAATCATCTTATTGTTTTTCAAAGGTCAATGTCAGATTCAAGGACATATAATTATGTTTGTTCACGATGCAGAGAATTAGAATTAAAATAGTTTGAAGTAACTACGTTACGACGATGTTTTCATATTATTTGAAGTAAATAAATAGGACAAAAAATCAAGAAATAAAATCAATGTGCCGCACATGACATTTCACATTTGACAATAGCAACTGTCTGTCACTGTCAGGGACGTCAGGGTGTCAGTGACAGGTCAGGTCATTGGTCAGGTGGTTACTGTCAGCTGTCACTAGTCAGTTAGTGCCAACTTGAAAATGTTTTTTTAAATGATTTCGTTCATAACTCTCGCTTGGCACTTGTTTTAGGTGTACTTACTGCATAATCCAAATCTCACCAAACGCACAGCAAAAGTGTGCGCTGTGAAATTAGAACCGAATGCTATACCAATACAGAATGACTTCTAATTTGCCATTGACCTGAAAGTGTGACTCATTTGCAAAAATAAAACACCTACCTCATAGTGCCCAGACGAAAAGAATCATGACAGGATTTGTACATAAAAATAGTTAAGTTTTAAGTTTTTTGAGAAGTTGGAATTCTATTTCTTATACTCATAAGTGCCTAATAAGTGTCTTCAGGCATTTACAATATTTTTATAACCACGCAATATAAATATAATGTTAAAAGTAAATAGTTTAGCGAAGGGCTTATTATTTTAGAACGAAACGGCGGTGCAGTAAAACATATTTTGTTGAGTAAAAGTAACTTATCCACAGACTACCTAAAGATACTACATATTAACGTAGATGAACTTATCTGGGACAAGTGGTGTCATATAAGCTGTAATTGCACAGTTGGTGGCCGAACGCTTGGATGTTGTGCCCATGTAATGAGTTACATATTTGGGATGGGCTAACATTTTACTACCAGCTCAGCATTTAAATAATGTTTTTGTTAAAGAGGAATAAGACATTATCAATTTTTGCGCGCAATGTGTACGCGTGTGCCTTCGGGCGCGGCTATGCGTCAACTCTTCTAGCGGTGGGTAACTCCGGAGGTACTGATCCAAAGGAGCCGGTACCGAACGTGGATACGTAAACCTTATTTATTCCTCACAATCCTTACCGGCACCGCGGTACTAAATGATTCCGGAGCGCGCGTTCACTGTGCACTCTCGTTCACTCGCTCAAGTCACTCGGAAGTACTCGGAACACGTCGTATCGCTCTAACTAACCAACTGTTCAATTCAAAATGTGCCAAATAATCTAGTGAACCAAATGAATAAAATGTTCTGCGAAACCGGGGAACCAAAATGAGCCAGTGAGTGCCGGTGCCAAACGGTGCCAAAGGAATAAATAAGGTGAACCGGTACCGGACCCGGAGTCGGAATAAGTGAATCAATTCACTTGCCGGAATAAAGATTACCCACCGCTAAACTCTTCGCACTCGTGTCGCGGGTGTATATCGCTTCCTCTCTTATGCCTCGAGTGCATAGTCGTTAAAGCGAGAGGGAAGACCTACGCGGCGGCGTCCGGAACTACGGGGGCTTGAATGTTTTGCGACAAATTTTATTTTATTTCTTGAACATTCTAAAGGTACGTATCCATTAGAGCAGCCTCAGGCCGAGCAGCCTCGACTTGAACCAAACCGAGGCTGGTCACTCCGAGGCATAGGCTGGAGGCACGTTGCGGATCAAGGTGAGGCGACATGCCTCCGCCCGATCATGACATATGCCAGTGCAGTCTTTGCACACGCCAAGCCCCATCGCTTCAATAGAATGCAAACCCTCCAGAACAAGTTCCTCCGTAGGATTACAGGCTCCCCCTGGTACGTTCGCAACGAGATCCTTCACGTTCACCTCAAGATTCCCACTATCCGCCAGTTCATGAAACGCATTTCAAGCGTTTCTTCGAGACCGCCGCGAATCACCGCAACCCTCTGGTTGTCAAGGCCGCTAGCTATATTCCCTCCTCCATTAGTCATGTCCGCCGTCCCAAGCATGTCCTTACCGATCCCGATGAACACATAACTCTCATTCAGGAGAACTGTAGGGCCACCAGTACAGTGCACAAACACAGACCGACATTCCGACCTCGCCGCCGAGGTTCCTCGCGAAGATCCCGACGTAACTGTCCCCCCCAACCCTTGCTCGACGAAGTGCCAGCCCGCGCCGTAGCTGACCCTGTAGCTTTAAATTCCCCAGATAATAATAATATAATCCAGATCCCGCCTGTCCCATCTTGCTGTCCTCCCGTCAGCGACGACCTAAGCCGAGGTCCGTACCCCACAGGGGGTGCCCTTAGCGAGCGTTCGCTTAGTAATGTAAGTAGTTTTGCGTTCTTGCTTTGAGTCCGCTTAAGGCAGCCACAGGATAGTCCGGTTAAGTAGTCACGACCTCTCAAGGTCAGCTACGAGATGCCATACATAAAAAAAACACCTTGATCCGAAGCCAGTGTAAAGCAAGAACGCAATGACACCAGACGTGCGTAGAGTAGCTGCTGCTTTAATAGTGATTAGAACTATAAAAAAGAGAATTTAACAAAAAACTATACAAAAGAGGAAGCATCGATGGTGGATAAAAGAGTTATATCGCAATAGAATTCAGCATGGATGTGACCAATTGCTATTGGGCATAACATTTTAAGATGGTGATCAGTTTCGTTGTCCATTGCGACCTGAGGCGACACGCCCGTCTCCACCAAGTGCACGGCTTGGACTGAGGCTTCTTTGAGCGCTCCAAAAAATACCACAAAATATGGCTTGGAACACGGCAATGAATTTGCCTCATGACGCGGCGTGCCTTAGGTTGAGGCAGCGTCTCCACTTGTGCGGCCTCAGGTCGAGCGGCTGCCTCGCCCCGAGTCTGCCTCAAATGGATACGTACCACTTTAAACAGGTTCACCCATGAAACGATACGTAACGTAACGATACTTATCGTACGATACGTCTACGAGTTCTACGTCTGGCCTGGTTATGTTACGTATCGTTTCATGGGTAGTAAGTCTAGGATAATAGGTATTCTAGCCGGTCACCACGAGCCAAGCCAAATACTCGTCCACCGTAGATTCACAAGTTCGACATACGTTGTATCTTTATTTAGTCTGTGGGTACCCGTCTTATTATAGTACTCTTTGTTGTGGGTTTAACTTTTCTGAACGGAGCAACCCACGTCAACGTTCCTGACTCCCTCCCTCACCTCCCTGTCTTGCAAAGAAAAAAAAAAACAATTTCGGGTTCGGAGAGTGATTCGGACTAACAAAATTGGAAAAAAAACACGATTATTCTTGTTTTATCAGTTAATATGATGTGATAACTAACTTAGACTGTTTCGGTAGTGCAATACTTACGTACGCCTGCGTTTCTATAGTCAAAAACTTTAGACACAGAGGTAAATTCTTAATTAAATTATGAGGGTGTGAATAATTTACTAGGAATATTCTTTCACCGGAGTTGATGCCCGGATTTTCTAGTCTCAATGTACAATAAAGAATCAACATAATATTTGATAATACGAACTTCGGAGGGCCGATTGTAGTGGCGCAACTTAGGAGAGGCCTATCTAGCACTGAACTAATCTCTGATTTTAAATTTTCTAAAACTCAAGAGTTCAAAAATGGAAATAGTATGGAAAAACAAAAGGTTATGTTAAGTGAAGAACATACGAATGTTTAAAGTAGTCAACAGGAACTTAACAACCTAAATGAGAACCTGACTGGTAAACAGTTGATTGCAGTTGTCATTTGGGTCAAAAAATCTGAGTTTACTTTATTTTCATAAAGTCATAATAATCAGGAATTTCATAGTTGCATCCCGGAGTCTAGATTTGTATGTGTTTTACATGGACTATTCACATATCCATACCCATTTGGGAGTTGTATTAGTAGTATTGATTAATAGTGGTTGGAGTTGATACACATGGAATTGTGTGGAAAAGGCAGAAGGAGGCCTTCAGCAGGACCTTCAACAACCACTTATCTAATTTAACTAGCCTGAATTGCTATTAACTACAGTTGTTGTAGAAGGTATGATTTGAAGGTATTTAGGTTGTTCAATTATACTTTCTCGTAAATCTACATTCACCTGTGTCCCATGAGGGTAGGCAGAAACTACTGAATGCCACCTGCCATGATCCATACATACTCCTTATGCTTTGTTTACATTCATACATCTGTACCCTAATTGCGTAATACACCGCCAATCGGAATCTGAATCATTTTGAAACAGATTGCTTATCCATTGCTTCATAAGTTCGAAAAAAAACCTACTCATCAATGTAAATAACGCAATTAATGTAGTTGAACTGTCAAAATACAACAGATTAATCGTAATCCTTTTCGAAAATGTGTTACGCAATTAGGCTGCTGGTCATACATGCACGTCAGCTGCTAGTACTGTGCACCCGACCTTTCTGAAGAACATCACCAAAAAGGTCATTATATGCCCTCCTAGGGCGTTTCCACTCACAGCTGCCTTGTAAATACCATTTGTTAGTCAGCTTTCATTCATCCTCTCAATATGACTAAGGCCCGGTTTCCACCAAAGTGGAGAGGAGCGGAGACGTGAGGAGATGTGTTTAGAATAACCAATCAGATTTAGTTTTTCCACATCTCTCCTCTAAGCTTCGGTGGAAATTGATCAAGCAGAGAGAAGAGATGTCTCATCTTTCTATAGAATTTTGTGCGGTGAGCTGTCCATTTTGATTACCAGACAAATAAAATAGTTGATTAGACATTGCTGTGTCTGTTAAACTATTAGAGGCATAGTGTAATGCCTCTAATAGTTACGCTTTGGAATGGGCAAGTAGCTTCATATTTCTGACTGACTGACTTCTTGACAATTCAGAAGTGCCTGTAAATGGTTTAATTGAAATAAATGATTTAAGTTTGAGTTTGTAAATATTATGTTTTAAAAATATCTGATACAAATAATATTATTATTAATTATAGTTGATAACCACACTATCAAATTAAGTCTAAGATCTGTAAAGATAGTTGTAAGAGATTAAAATAAATAAATGAATATATCATGGTTTTTCCCGGAAAAAAACAGCCTTTTGTTTATAACTAGTTTTTAATCATCAAAATATCATAATTTAATTCATATTCATATGAAAATTTTAAGTATCTTTTTTCAGATAAACCACATAATACGAGTCCTCTCATCAGAAGAAGACCAGCAACTCTCCGACCAACTCCTCACATAAAAAATTGACGATGAAGGAGAAAACTAAGAAGAAAGGAACTAAACCAAAAACAAAACAACAAAAATTTGTTTATTCATGTCCACATTGTCATAAGGTAAGAATTCTGATTTAATTTTTAATGCTTTTCATTCATTTCTCTATTTATCTATCTGTTTGGTGTTTTTACTGAACACCGTAAGTTGCAATCGGCGTGACGCATTGACCTAATTTTATTACTTATTATTTTATAATAATAGGTTGGGGAAAAAGTTTCTTCGCATTTTTTAAGAAAATTCAAAACATTTTAAACCTAGTTTATTTACATTTAACTTAACTATGTAGGTACTTTTTTGTTCGATAACTTTTTGCCATCTTGTAGGTAGGGACATTATCCCATTGCTATAGAAATTTTGGGACTTCTGATCAAAATACCGCGACTAGTGGTATTGGCAGTCCTCTCGTGATGTTAACCTGACACTGCCTAAAGAATTCTGAAGAGACCGAAACAGGTGGAAATCTGAAGGTGCAAGGTCAGGACTATACGGCGGATGCATTAACACCTCCCAGCCAATCTCTCTTAATTTTTGCTGAGTGGATAAATATGTGTGAGGTCTAGCGTTATCATGATGAAAAACCACACCCCTTCTGTTGATTAATTCCGGCCGCTTTCTCTCAACTTCTTGCTTTAATCTCATCAGTTGTTCTTAGTAGAGTTCAGAATCGATGGTCCTGCCTGGTGGTAACCGCTCATAATGAATAATGCCCTTCCAATCCCTGGTGGGATTGGAAGGGCACACACAACATCACCTTGTTGCGAGTTAACCCGGGTTTCGCCACAGTCTGTGAAGCCTGACCGGCCTTTGACCAGGACCTTTTTCGCACGTTCTTGTCGTACGTGAATCACACATTTTCCTAATTTGAATTTGGAATTATGTTCTTTAAAATTTAAACTTTCATTGATACCATACCATAACCAGCCAGATACAAATAGTATAGCCAAAGAGATTTTATTACAAGTTCATACATACTATAATGCGAAAAGACTTTTCCCCCAACCTAATAGATTGAGTGCACTTTTGTCTACCGCTTTAGCCGGGTGTATTCAAACATTTAATTAACATTTTATCACTAAGTGCCGATTTCACCAACATACTGAATGCGTCCAGCACATATAAAACGCGTTTAAGAGCTGTTAGTGACAATTTTCCACTGAAAATAATGACACTAAAAACAGAAAGTAGGAGCTGTCCTCTTAAACGTAGTTTATGTGCTGATTGCATTGAGTTTAATTGATAAAATCCACCTTGAACAGTCTTGAGAGAGTCAGTAAAGAGTGTTCTACTTCAACATTTGTTTCTCCTCAAAAACATACGACACCTCGCTACGTACCCCGACACTATCCATACTAATAATAAAGCTGATGAGTTTGTTTGTTTCTTTGTTTGAACGGGCTAAGTGCTGATTTCACCAATGTTACTGAACGCGTTCATCACATCTAAAACGCGTTCAAGTGTCAATATTAGACAGCTCTTAAACGGAGTTGTTTGTGTACTAATCACATTCAATTTTATTGGTGAAATCAGACCTTAATCTGTGGGTGGATTTCACCAATGAAAAGTGCCAATATTCGATAACAATTTTGACACTGACAGCTCTGAATTTCGTCCTAAATATTACTAGCATACATTGTAAGTAAATTTTTCTTTCACTTGAGAGTAAATGTTTTTATTATTTTATTATTAACCAGAACTCTATCCTCTTCCAGCAATTCGACAACTCTTCAAACTGGCACAGCCATGTCAAACTCCATTCAACCGAAGAGCCGTATCACTGTGAACTTTGTGACTACAAATGCAAGGTCCAGAAGTATCTCACTCGCCACATGAAGAAGGTACACACAAAGCCGACCGGCCATCAGTGTCCCGTGTGCGGGAAATGCTTCCATTTTGATTGTAACCTCAAGGATCATATGAGAGTACATACTGGTATGTATGAAGGTCAAAACATAACATCTATCCTGTTTTGTCCGAAGGGTTAAGCAGTGGTGTATCTATCATCATCATCATCCACAGCCTGACTTCACCTACAGCCCACGCTCCTGTGCCTGTGCTGTGCCTCATCCAGGTTCTACCCGCGGCAACAATATCGTCCGCCCATCTCGCCGCTGGACGATCGATATTTCGTCTTCCAGTCCTTGGACGCCACTTGGTCACTGCCTTACTCCTTAACCTAACCTACAACCACATTACGCCAGTTATGTTTAAGTCCCATGTGTGGTTTTCCCATAGCACAGCATCATGTGGTGGGTCCCCCATAGCACAGCATCATGCTGTGGGTTCCCCATAGCACAGCATCATGTGGTGGGTCCCCCATAGCACAGCATCATGCTGTGGGTCCCCCATAGCACAGCATCATGCTGTGGGTTCCCCATAGCACAGCATCATGTGGTGGGTCCCCCATAGCACAGCATCATGCTGTGGGTCCTCAATAAACCAGCATCATGCTGTGGTCCCTTTTAACACAGCATCATGCTGTGGGTTCCCCATAGCACAGCATCATGTGGTGGGTCCCCCATAGCACAGCATCATGCTGTGGGTTCCCCATAGCACAGCATCATGTGGTGGGTCCCCCATAGCACAGCATCATGCTGTGGGTCCTCCATAAACCAGCATCATGCTGTGGTCCCTTTTAGCACAGCATCATGCTGTGGTCTAATCTAATTTCAAATTGAGTATAGATCTATTTTATTTTATTTCTCTTTCCCGCGGCCATTTTTTCCTCGCACTGAACTTTAAACGCTCTGCTTTAGCGTCTAGAGTGTAAAATCCAACAGTGTGTTCTTTTGACTCGCTGGGATGCTCTTTGTTGGAGTCTCGACGCTCGGCTTAACACCGATACTTGAAAATCGAGTGCGACATTTCTGTATTCAGGTGTTTCTGTGACAAACAAAACTAATTTTTCAATATTTTTTCTTTCTAATTCTATGTTGTTATTTTCAGGTGAAAAGCCATTCAAATGCAATGTGTGTGATAAGGCTTTTAATTCGCGGTACTCTTTGAACGGACACAAGTTAATACATACTGGTAAGTTTAAGTAAATAAATCTATAGCTATACCTTACCACTAGCTGTGCCCCGCAGTTTAAACCGCTGTTAGTTCGGCTCTTTTCGGTAATGCTCGGTTCTCGTCGGGCGGCCGCGCTCCTACCCACCGCGTCGCATCGCCCACCCGCGCGCTATTATTTCGTTTTCTCTCAGCGTTCTTTCCGACTTGTTTTTGCTTATCTCCTAATTGTTTTAGCGTGATTTTAGTAGCTTACCTTCTTATAGGGCTATCAAATGCTTAATGTTTTTTTTTTCAAGGTCCAGAAAATTAGCCATTTAATTATTAGCCCGGTCAAAAAAAAACGAACTAACTCTTTAGCTTCATTACATTAGAACTCGGAAATGGAATTCGAGATAAAAATGTAAACAAAGAAATGTCCATTGTCAAAGTGACGTTTCAGGGGTAGTCAACATTTCCATAGTCATTCTAATTTTTTTTAAACTAGATCTTTTACGACACAATAAAATAAACAAGAACGTAATATAAATGAAAGTCCAAATGTTTGGATATTCTGCCGTATTGCCTTATTATAAAAATAATTTTTACGATTTTATTTCAAACAGTTATAAGTTTACGTCACTTTAAAAATTGGGGTAAAATATCAATCAATCATTTATTTCGGAAAACATCCTAATAGTGTTAGAATTAGAACTTTGAATCCATATTGTGTTAGTTTTAGAACTTATGTTTGTGCAGAATAAACAAATTTTCTTTGTTTTCTTTTCTTCTTTTCTAGAAAATTATGTTAGTAGCATTAAAATTAAAAACACAATGACAATTATACCCAAAAAATAAATTAAATTAAATATTAAAAACAACATTAAATTTAAAAATAACAGAATTAAATTCAATTACAATCAAAACAAAATTAAATCCGAATCACATCAAAATGAAATTAAAATAAAGTCAATATCGCAATTAAACATTTAATCAGAATTATGTCAAAATTAAAATAAAACATGACCACAATCTATCTTCTACATCAATACCCACAATATGCCTACAATTTTGGCACATAGTACTTTTCGTCAAACTACACAGTTGAGGTTATTATTTTAAATTGGCAACACATTTGTTAACATTTTTTAACTCGAATTCCATTTTCGAGTTGAGCATCAGATATATTAAGGGCTGATTCCAACAATCAAATTGAACGCGATCAGCACACAAACTACGTTTAAGAGCTGTCAGTGTCATTATTTTCTATGGAATATTGACACTGACAGCTCTTGAACGCGTTTTCGATGTGCTGAACGCGTTTAGTTTCATTGGTGAAATCGGCACTTAAGGAGTAAAATATTGGAATTCAGCTGCATCTGATATGACTGGAAGCCGACCTCAACATATTGGAGTAAAGGCTAGGCAGATTGAGACTTAGGGCTGATTTCACCAATGAAACTGAACGCGACCAGTACGTAAACTACGTTTAAAAGCTGTCAGTGTCATTATTTTCTATGGAATATTGACACTTACAGCTCTTGAACACGTATTGGATGTGCTGAACGCGTTCAGTTTCATTGGTGAAATCGGCACCTTATATTTAGGTATTATGAAGTGGTAAAGTTGTATGTTCTGCTCCGATTACAAAATTTCGTTACCCTATTCCCGCCGAGTTATACAGAATACTTTAAAAGCTAAAATACGGTTCCTATGATCTTCATGCGGGAGCAACCGCGGGACGTATAGCAGTGTGGCGGCATCTACACCGCCACATGCGAACAACGCATCACACTGACGTCACACAAATCCTGCATCGCGCAATCAAAGTTTACCGCGCAGCTAGCATATATACAACTTCCCGAAAACAATCGTCGGGCAGTTGCCCACCAGATACGACATCCATCTGGTCGGAGGATCCTCTCCCTTTTCTAAAGAGTATGAGTGAACTTCACCCTGTTCCTCATATCTCTTCAGCAGCTTAGTCATAAGTAAAATACAATTATACACACATCCATAAACTCACACCTTTTTCCCAATATCAATTTTAGTGCGACATCAATTCCGCTCACATACCTCAAGGCCTGAGGTATGTGAGCGCAAGTGATAGTCACCGCCTGAGGTAAGCGGTGGGGCGGGGGAGGCCGCGATGACGTGATTGGCAGACTGAGTTAGCTTGTCCACAGTCTACCTGCCACGTCCCACCGCCACCTTAGGGCTTGATATTTGTGAGCGCAAGTGCTAGTCACATGCATTTTTTTTTTGGGTGTGATATCATCAAGACTTTTACTGACTGAAACCCACCCGTGTTCCTTCAATTGCATGTGCCAGGGCCATGGTTGAAGCCTCAGTCGGTGACTATTACTTGCGCGCGCACTGTAGAAAGGTTTTTCTAAAACAGTATAATTCTTTCTAAATATCTTGTTAACATGGAATTGGCCATACAGTCTTCTGGCCTCACGCATTGGCCGTGTTTTTCGACAAACCTGGAAGAAATCGTAAATTTTTAAAACTGTTTTTCTGCTTAAACATGGCCCTGCATACCTTTGACCTGTGGTGCTATTCTGTGACCATCTCACCGTGATAACTTAGGTGAAATGAGCGTGGAGTGAGCTGTCAGTGCCACTGATGCTATGATGGATTGACCAAGACGGGATGACACTGACAGCTCACTCCGCGCTAGTCTTCACGGTGAGATTATTACAGAATGGACATGCTGATATTATACGAGTCTAACCTAACGATGCGCGATAGCGAGAGGTTTAATCCGATTGTATCGATTGTTCGAACATCTCGATGGTTCTCGATTGTTTCGACTTGGACTCTAGTTTTGACTCGGTCTTTTATTGCGAATGGCGCATGGCGCGTTCATTCGTGAGTTGTTCCTCGATGGTAGAGTTTCGCTAGTTCTTGACTAGCGTTGTGATTGCGAATCCAAACTAATTCTTCGAAAACTAGAGGTCGGTCCGTTGACTCGAAACAATATAAAAACATCTCGATTGTTTTGTAGAACGGCGAGTCGATGGTTGAATCAATTGTTTATTTTAACGACTCCGATTCTTTCGATTGTTAAAACATCTCGGAATCACCCATCGCTAGTCTAACAACTAGCATAATATCATAATAACATAACGGTTGGACTTTAAAAATAGACCGTGAGTTTGTATCGGCTCGAAATGCATGCAACTAACTAGTTTTTAAGAAAAAACACCGGTAAGTTGGCGTGTCTTTAAAGATCTACTTATAGAAATAAACATCATTTAATTTAATTTCAAAAGGTTTTTCTAGTAAATAAACAGACAAAACAGTCTTAGATCATGGACTTTTTCGTTGCTGATAAGCTAACGTTTGATCACTAGCTCAGCTCACCTGCACGCCTAGCATGAGCGGGTGCTGGCGACAAAAGAATAGACATAATGACAGATAGAATAGACATAATGAACGATAGAATAGACAAAATGCCAGAAGGAATAGATAAAGTAGACAACATGACAGGGAGAATAGACAAAATGACATATGGAATATATTAAATGACAGATAGAATAGACAACATGAGATATGGAATAGGCAAAAATGGCAGATAAAATCGACAAAATGACATAAAATAGACAAAATGACATGGAAATACAAAATGACAGATATATTTTATTCATCTGTCTGTTTGCGTATTCTATGTGGTGTCGACGATGGAGCACGCTTATACATTTAGAAGTAACCTGATTCACTAGAGGCTTTAAAAATCAAGGCAAGGCCTTAGCGGTTGAGCTATACACGATTACTGGCACATGCATGCACTGACATGACAGGTCCACTCCGATATGTGCAGTTCTTTAATCAAAAGACCATACAGACAGAAATCTGCATGGTCCTCTAATGATCTGACCAAGATTAAAATTTTCTGGCCTTTGTGGCCACTGAGTATGTTTCGATGTTTCTTCCTCAGAGTAGTCGGATAGGAAACACCGACGGCTGACCACAGAGGCATTGATGGCCGAACATGAAAATGTGGGCCGAGGTGAAGCTGAGGCACACATACGTGAGACCATCAATGCCTGGTTGCAGCCAAGGCTTGTATAGTACTTTTTGCGTAAATTCTGACTAAATAATTATAAATTCCAGAATCAATGACGAATAACGACAACTTTTCTCGTGCCAATATATTCATTCGTTTCTTTTTCACTTCAAACAGCTGTATTAGCTCTTCATAAGTTACCTTCTTGGTTGCCATGGGTGGAAGTGTAAAGTTCGTTCCATTTTTAAATTACACGACCGTCATGAGTTTTCATACTAATAGCGGTCGCTAAACAAGACAGATATAGCGGTTTTCATATTATATGTACGGTTTTCATGTACGACCAACTTATCTGTGGAATTATTGGTGGCGCTCGTTGTAAACGAAAATAAAAAAAGTTAAACAAAAACCGATCGTACGTCCCATTCAAAATGTTAGTTCGATAAAATCGCTGTTGCACAATTATGTTGGTTGAAATGTAACATTGCCGGCCGCTAAACACGACAGATATGGGCGTATGTGACCAGTACAGCATTTTCGATTTATCTCGAAGAAGGTTGTCAAAATAATGCTCGAATTTCCAAGCATGTTTGAGAAAAATATGATTGACGTGTAAACGTGTTTGCATAAACCTACTTACGTAAATAAATAAAAACATACCCCATTCGACAGAAACATCCTGGCTGGAAAATCGTAAAACAGTCTTTGGATTGTAGTTTTATTAGCTGTGCACCATTACTCCGAGACCTGTGGTATTTTAACGCCTCACTCAAAAGGGCTAGTATTATCTTGTAGTCAACCACGCAGTACCGAGGGTTTAGAATGCCTTCTAAAGTTTTTAGAATTACCTGGAAATAATATTATAGCCATCACACACAATATAGTAGAAATCGTTTCGTTTTTTGCTCTTTGCTCGAATATTTTTGACACTCACTTTCAAAATCTGCCGTGTTTTCTTAATAAAGTTGAGGTCGGCTTTTAGTCTACCGGATGCAACAGTGATCGACAAAAATATTGGGACGAAGACTGACAAATAGACTATTCAAAATTATGAAAAAAACTAATATTTAAGTAAACTTCATCTGAATTGGATAAAAATCGTCCTAGTTTAACAGTTATCGCGTACTGTGTTTATTTAAACAAAAACGACGGGTTGCACTCAGGGAGTACTGGCAAAAGTGAAAACTTGAATATTAACGGTGTTCATTTTTGATATTTTGGAATGGTTAGGGAATAATTTTGCACGAATTGTTGTGTGACATGTTTAAACTCAAATTTTTACTTTTCCGTACGATTTTTCAAATTAATATTATCTCTCAGATACCGCACACTCTAGACACAAACTGCATAATCAGCTTATAATAAGATCGATGACGCGACTACTCTAGCTCGCTGTTCATTGTATGCTCCGGACCGGTTGCGGCGGTCGCGCGCCTGTACCTCGCGGTGCCTGTTCGCAGCTCCGCCTGTGCGTACCCATACTGCTCGATATGCTCCCACAGCTCAGGCAATCAATCTGCTGAACGCCCTGATTGCTCAGGAGCCAAATGTTGACATATTTTTGTATGGCAGTAAATCTATATTAAATATATGTATGAAGTTTTTTTGTTAAATATGTCTGTATGAATACTTTTTGTTAAATGTTTGTATGTTTGTTTTGTTGTTGTAAATGTTGGCTTTCTGCGCGCTTTGGTATTTACTGTAAGTGCAGCAAGGAATTGTTATATAAATAAATAAATAAATTACACACTGCTGCGGCCTACTCTCTGTGAGAGAGAGAGTGGGCTGTAATCCACCACGCGGGCCCAGAGAGGGTTGGTAGATGTCACATGACTTCGAATTGTTGTTTCTAAGACATGCCGGTTTTCTCACGACGTTTTCCTTTGCCTTTTTGAGAGCAGTGGTGATGAAATAATTTAAACAAAGTAAAGCGCCTGTCTGCTTACTTACTCTTACTTATTGACATAAACTTACTGACATTGAATGTCAGCAAGTTAATGTCTAAAAAGCACATTTATTATGCTATAGAGGGCGCAACGAGCTCTGATCAAGGTTGCACTAAAAAATCTCTGCAGGTTCCCTACAGACCTACATACGTTTCAAGTCCTCAGGGTACGACAAATATTCATTCTAAAAGTAACGCTCAAATACTAAACCCACGCAGCAAAAAAAAAAACGAAAATAAAAGTAAGCCAAATCTCTGACCTAAGGGACTGCTCAACCACCACCAGTAAGAAACCCTTAACTTCAGCTCGTTTAAACCTTACATACACACACCATGACACCCACTCACTCACAGACACAACATCTCACCAACTGACACACACATTCACTCACACACATAATCACGCCCACTCACACACCATAACACGGGCCCAAGGTAAACAACTGTTTTAAATTTGCATTTTAAAATATTAAATATTTGAAGAGGGGCATCTATAGGTCTAACAGAAGCTATAGAAATGATAAAGATTTTTTTTATCTAGTTTTTTTTTTTACTTTTAAACACGCTTGCCTAATTATTGTTTACCATAATTCGTTGCATACCGTATGCAGTGGGATAACTGATTTTCGCGTAAAATGTCATGTTTCTACTAACAATGTTGTTTACGTACAAAAAGATTGGTCAATAAAACGTATAATCTAACCATAATGCAGTTATTTTTATAGTTACAAAGGTCTTTGCGGTTATTTTACGAAAATCATAGCAAGCTATTTATCCCGTTAACAACTGGGAGGAGAAACAGCGTGTACCTTTACGTAAAAAAAATAAGAAATTGAATGAAACGTCTCGATACCCGCTTGTAAAAGTCGTGACCTCACAGAGGTCATTAGCTGCTTATTCAGATTTAAGTACCTAGTTTACAGAAGGTACTGTTTTTGTAAAACTTCGAGGAGGGAATTCAATATTGTACCTACTTAGATTTAGGTCGTTTTGTATTTTAAATTCACATTTATTTTTGTTGTAAGTGATAACTCTGTTATCAAAATAAGACGAGATCGAGTTACGAAGTCTACCTACGTTGGTTTATTGTTAACATCATCACGCCTGCATTCCCCGTAGAGATCGGCAGAGGTGTATTGCCGAATGTTCATAACAGTTCACTAGTGATATGTTAAACTGAGAGAGACGGCACGCGCCACGCGGCTACTAGTGTTGGGTGTGGGCTAGCACAGTTGTAGCTACTCACTTGGTTAAAAAGAGTCACTCACTCATTTAATTTTGATGTGCTAGCACACACCACAGATTAGCTACACAGAACATTTTGTATCGTATTGTGAGTTTTGAACGAATCGTAATCATTCTCCCTTTCTCTTTCCCTCATCATCACTCGTGCGAGCAGTGTGACGCGCTTAACCGATTAGTCACTGCCTCACTGGCCGATGAGCCAGTGAGGCGTGTGCCAGCCAAGCCAACTCTATTGAGTATGTGTGCCGTGTCGTGTTGTCGTCACTATACACCACACATCACACTCGCGACTCGCGCGGCGACTCGGAGAGTCACGCGACTCACTGAGACACTCACAGCACGTACGTGCTCCCACGCCACCGCAGCCTCGCCTCATTCGTGGTAGCACAATATGCTAGCACACTTTGTAAAAAGAGTGCCTCGCACGATCCTCATTTTAAAAATGTGTGCTACCCATCTATAGCGGCTACAGACGCACGGGCACCGCGCCCGCGCCTCTGCCCCGCCGCGTCTTTCGTTCATAGAGTAGGCCGTAAAGGTTTTATACAAAATATCTCAAGCAGTTTTAAATTATGATAATTACGTAAAATAAAATAAAAAACATTTAGATAACAAATTCTCTAGATCTATGTGAGAATGGTGATGTAGACGACCGATTTACTTACCCTAGCCATTTCTTCATCAAAAGGATACTTAGGATCAGCGTAAACATTCAAAAACTTGGTAAATTTTTCTAAAGCCTCTGGCCTCATAATAAGTTTTCTGTTACACTTTTCATTCACAAATGTTTGCAAATCTTTTGCCTCCAATTTCGAACATATCATATTCAATTCCGCAGTCATGTTTTCCGCTTCTATTTTCAAAGCGTGTTCGAAATACTCGTTGGTTAGTAGTCTATGGTATGTCTGATAGAGTTTGATGTGTTTTCTTGTGTCGGGATGTAAGGAGTTTGATCTTTTGCCGTACATATTATTTTGGAGCCTCTGGCCTAATAAATAGAGCTCGGTTGCCGACATATTTGTTTGTTTCCGATCTCCATTGGTGATTAGGTATCGATAGTCTTTGATTTTTAATCTGGAAATTATAATAGGGGTGATGACTAATATTGAAAATACTTGAAAAAATAGCTGTATAAAAATGGATAAATGTAGCTTCAAAGAAGGCATAGTAGAAATGAGATAATCGAAATCATCTGTTAAATCGATGTAAATATGAAGAAACTACAAGCTTTTAAAGTTTTTGGAGGGGATTATTCTCGTCTTTGTAGCGCGGTATGGGCAATTTGTTTTATTTTATTTATTAATTTATAAATAAATAAAATAAACCAACTTAGATTAGCATTTAGCCCCACACATACAACTTTTCGGGCAGTAATAGTAATTACACAGACAAACACAAAACTAGGTCACAAATAATATAATACTACGTACAGATACCCAATCCCATACAAAGAAATACTCGTATAACCTCCCTAAGTCTGGCAATTGAGCTGGCAATTTTTATTCGTCCAATTTTTCAACAGATGGCAGCTTAAGCGACTCACTAATTGCCAGAAACTATAGTTTTACAACGCCATCTAGGAGTCGACCTACTTTTAAAACGTTTCGTGCAATCCTTTTATATAAAGTTTTATAGTTCCGAGTTCAGAAAATCATGTTATTAGATTTATTTAATATTTCTATCTAAAAAATTATTTTAAAAAAGTTGTTTGATTTAAATAAGTAACAATATTGGAAACTGTGATGAGGCAGGACCCATTGAGATAAACGCCATCTATTGCAAAAAGCTCCGAACAAAATGATTAACAGATGGCTACTTTTATCATTAAAAGGGTTCGAGTTAAAGATAAAAGCTTCCTTTTTATTGTATTTTCAAAATACGTGAAATTATGAGTGGAAATAGATAAATGAGCACTCAACAATTTTTGTTTTTTTAAACGTTGCCTCACACTAGGAAGTACTTCTGTATCGTGACAGGGATATTTAGACTTCTATCAATCATAGTTCAGCCAAAATTCATTAACAATCATTAAAAACCGTTAGACGGTAGATTTTTGGCTGAATTATGATTGGTAAAAGTCTCAACTTACCTGTTTGCTGCAGATTTATCTATTTCCACTCATAATGCACGTATTTAAAAATTCAAATTAAAAGGAAGCCATTATCTTTACTTCTGAGCATGATTCCCAGGTCGGGCAAAGTGTTACTGGGTTTTTTCTATCTAGAATTTCTCAGTAGCAGCCCGGAGTCTGGATATTTATGCCCGGTTGATGGCAATAGGCTCGCCCCCTATTAGATGGGACTTAAGCTTAACTGGCGAAATGTGGTTGTGCTATAGGTACACCTTTGCCTAACCCTTCTGGGATTACAGGCGTGATGTTATGTTATGTAAAAAAGAAATTTAGTAGCAAAAGCTAGTAGGTTATAACCATAACCATTGACTCACTTTACTGTACAACACGCGTTGCTACCCACTTCCCACCATAGCTATAAACGAGTTGCTGCAGCTGCCATCTATGATTTTTTTCAAGAAAAAATATAATTTGTTCTAGTTGAGATCCCATGGTATAGATAAGAAGAGAACTGCCCTTGTGTCTACGACATAAAGGCGCTGTCAGTTTCCTATGGTTACTGGCCTTTGGTCTACTTTATAAATGTATGAAAATGAATTCTAACTTAATATTATAAATGCGAAAGTACTCGTAAGTATGTTTGTTTTTTACGGTTTCACGCCAAAAAGGCTGAGCGGATTTGGATGAAATTCGGCACACAGTTAGACCATGACCTGGGTAGGGATATAGGCTACTTTTCATCCTGCATCGCAGACGAAGGCGCGGGCAACAGCTCGTTACAATAAAAAAAAAATAGTGTATAAACATTATAGGCTTATTACCTATAATGTTCCCATCCCACTGTCGGGATACAGGCCTCCTCTCTGTGAGAGGGAGCTGGCAGTAATCCACCACGGGATCTAGCGGGAGTGTAGAAACACTAAATAATGAAAATTAGACCAGCGTTTTTAAACTTCATCTTTCTGTCATAGAAATATGAAGTTATAAAAAATCGCCTTTGTAGAGCGTCGCGTCCTCTCTGTCACAGCGCAGTGGTAGCTCAGTGGTAACGCGAGCATTTTTTTTTTTTTTTTTTGTATGGCATCTCGTAGTTGACCTTGACAGGTCGTGACTACTTAACCGGACTATTGTAACGCGAGCCACTTACGAGGTATATATATATAGGTTCGAACCCAGACAGGCGCTTTATTTTGGGTAAATTATTTCACCACAACTGCTTTCAAAACGGTGAAGGAAAACATCGTGAGGAAACCGGCATGTCCTAGAACCAAAAAATCGAAGTCGTGTGACATTACCAACCCGCACTGCGAACGCGGTGGTGAATTACGACCCACTCCCTCTCACCGAGAGGAGGCCTGTGTCCCAGCAGTGGGAACATTAAAGGCTGATTATGCACCTCTGTCACTCATATCAAAATCAAAACTGGGCTGAAAATCAGCACTTTATGAACGTCAAAATTACATAAGTCAGTCCCCCCGCCCTTCACCACTCCCTAGTGCTTTAGCTGGGACGACGAAGTCGCGCAACAAACTCCCCAGCAGCACAGCTGTCTGTTCAGTTCACTCTGTTTCTACACGATGATGCGAAAGCGGTGCGTATCCATGGTCTGTAGGGTGGTCGGTAGGCAGCGCCAACAGCATCCTGTCTATGATAGCAAGCAGGCTTGATTGTGCGTTTGTGAACCACTGCTGCAAGGTTCGGGCTGGGCCTGTCACCTTGCAGCCATGACATTACAATCGACATCGATCTGGTCGGAGGATCCTCCCTCTTACTAGAGTATGAGTGAACTTTACACCCTGTTCCTCATATCTCTAAATACTTACCTATCCACAGCCGATTGAATAGTACTGCATGTGATAGGACAAGAGTGCCCTAAAGTCTTCCACGGTATTGCGTTACTGTCCTGACAGAAGACTCGCGCTTCTGGAAATTAACATAATACATAGGCATGTAATCCCCGAAGAGCTAGGTAGAGTTGTATTCTGCTAATTCCTGACGATTTGCACATTTATTTCGATAAGCATTTAACATTGACTTACGTACACTACAATACCCTACACAAATTAACATATTTGTTTAATACAACTCTGTCATATTTAAACAATTTATGAAATAACCTGAGCATTAATACATATTGTGTATTTGTTTGTCATCGCGGACTTTTTTATAAACCTTTTTATGTAACATTAAAAAAAAAAGTATTTTATTTTTGAACCCGAAAAAGTGAATGGAAAGCTAATATTATGTAACAAAAAACAGACTATCCGAATGGCTTCGGCTGATGTGCCTACATAATTAAGCGAACAAATCTTACACCGCTTACGCTATCGGATTTGTAAAAACAGGTAGTCTGTCCTGTTCAACAGATCGCAAGGTTTTATATGTATAATCTACTGCACTCCTATCATCTACAAAGTAGAAAGAAAGAAAAAAAAAAAAAACGTTTATTTGCGGTAAACATGACGCAGTGATCGAACACGAACACCAAAAAGAACCAATTGGGGGAAAATATGCGTCACATCCACGCAAAACGGCCATCGCTCAGCTTAATGCTACGACCCTATGCGAGACAGAGCCCCAGCGCTGGTTTACAGCGATAGCCGACTGTTATATAAATGCATAGCACAGGTGGGAGTACTTCCTCCCCGACCCTTGCTCAACGAAGTGCCAGCCCGCGCCGTAGCTGAACCTGTAACTTTAAATTCCCCAGACAAAAATAATATAATCCAGATCCAGCCTGTCCCTTCTTGCTGTCCTCCCGTCAGCGACGCCCTAAGCCGAGGTCCGTACCCCATAGGGGGTGCCCTTAGCGAGCGTTCGCTTAGTAATGTAAGTAGTTTTACGCCCCTGGCTGGAGGCTTTGAGTCCGCTTCAGGCAGCCACAGGATAGTCCGGTTAAGTAGTCACGACCTCTCAAGGCCAACAACGAGATGCCATACACAAAAAAAAATGGGAGTACTTTGTACTATGGAGCTACCTTTTACCGGGTAATGTCTTTTATTGACTTGAATGTGCCCTGGCGGCTGATAGTATGTCGTGCTCACTCAAATGTCTCGCTGACAGTGGCGCGTGTGTCGGATCATTTAGCTCCCTTCGTCATGGTTGAGCTGAATGGTGCTGATCCATGACTCATGTTCGTGAAGGGGCGCCGTCAGTTGGGACTGGTCATCTCTTAGCTTCGGAGCGTGGGGATTGGCACAAGAAAAGAGGCCTGCAGTAGGTGGAAGTCGGGCTGTGGATGATGATGAGAGCTTTCTGTGAAGGAGCTCGTCGGAGGAAGTACCACCGCCATTCATAAGTCTGCCGCAAAGCGTTGCTGTGTTCTGCTTTGAATTGTGCCGGAGACATGAGACATTCCAGCTTTGTCTCTCGGAGAGCAACACATCTGCGGTGCCTCTGGGGGCGGCGGTGACTACTTATTATCAGATGTCCTATAGGCGTTCCCTCATTTGTCTCAAAATACACGGGCACCAGTACCCTTCAAACTGGTTCACAGTTAGCTTACCTTGGGAACCTACCTCAAGATTAATCTGCTGGACATAGGCCTCTCCCAAGCACCGACACTTCGACCGGTTCTGTGCATCCCGCATCCAGTGAATTCCTGCGGCCTTCACACGGTCATTGGTCCATCTTGTGGAAGGCCTAACAACGCTTCTTTAAAAAAAGGGATTAGTAAACAAAACTAACTTACCTGTAAATAAGATTTTAAACGTCAAAACGACAACTAACAACATTTTCTGGAGATCCACTCAACATCAACATTGGTACTTGTAAGCTAAGAGTTACGGCCATCGTAAAAGTAGTTGCTATTAAAAGTTAATTTGACTATTATAAATTTGATTACAATCATTATTAAGGGTAACGCATTTACATAATGCGTTTAAGTACTAATGCAATTGTTAAAAGCATTGAGTTGTACAGTATTTTTTTTCTTATGCCTGCTTTTTTTCCATTTTCTTTGAGGTCGGCACCAAACATTTTTCCTTTCATTTCTCTTTTCTTCTCGAAAGCTGTCATGTTATCATTCACATTCTCATTTCTAGGCTGAAAATGTCATACCAATTTTTTTGTTGTGTTTTAGAGAAACAAAAGAGTAGCACAAACATAGTCAGTTGTTCACTTGTGACGAGGAACAAATTAATATAACTTTTATACAATCACATAAAATAGTCAGTCTATAGAACGTTCCCAATGCTGTGACTCAGGCCTGCTCTCTGTGAAAGGCCCAGTGCGTGTGAGTGGATGTCACATGTCTTGTATATTTTTGCTCACGATGTTTTAGCAAGGTCCTGTCAAGGTATATATTCTCGGTCTTCCCAGGTTTAAACTAAAAAGTACATTAATTGAATGGCTGCTAAAACAGGACTATCATAGAACGATATCTCTTTTAACGTACATCACCAAATAAACATCCACTCCATATGTGTAATCCACCTATTTATCGCACACGCGATACTTACTTATTACTCCCACATCCATAACACAATAAAACATATACTCACTTAATTCACTGTAATTAACACTATCACAAAACACCCCAACAACTTCCTCACACAATCATCAAACATTTACTCTTCTACACTAATGTTATAAAGAGAAAAGATTTGATTGTTTGTTTGTATTGAATAGGCTCCGAAACTACTGGACCGATTTGAAAAATTGTTTTACCATTAGAAGCCGAAATTATTTCTGATGAACATAGGCTACATTTTTTTTAAGCCATCCACGCGGACGTAGTCGCGGGCGAAGTGCTAGTATACAATACAATTTCACTATTCAGTTTTCTCACTCATTTTTAAAGACATTACCACAAGATCAAAATGCACTCACTTGACACAGTCCACTGGCACGTCTGCCACAATAGAATGATATAAGCATGCCCTATAGCCGGGAACTGCCCCGTAAGAAACAGGCCTAGCCTAGTTTAAGGGATAGGAATGAACCTATTGTACTAATCTTGTTCTAAATTAAGAACTTTAATCTGTATACAGTGCAATTTACTTAAACTTGGGGTAATAAACAATGAACCAAAATCAAAAATATGTTCTGAACGTACTTTTCTAAATAATAGTGTATATTTGTTTCAGGAGAGAAACCCTTTCAATGTCAGTACTGCGACTACGCCTGTCGTGACAACTCCACAATAAGACGACACATAGAGAGACATCTAGGAATATCCAAGGACTATCCGTGTTCTATTTGTAAAAAGAAGTAAGTTATTACACAAATTCGTGCCTATATTCTCCGAAGGTATAAGCAGAGAAAGAAAGAACCAGTCGGTATGCAGCATTTAAGCGGAAATTACAGAGTTATGTATTTTCAAAATAAATAGAGTAGAGTCGTCTCAACACCTCTCACCCTTAAATTCGTTTATATGTATTGTAAGTATACATTATTGTTAATATGTATGTACACTATATCTATTTTGTTTTTGATTCATCACAATTTATATATTTTTTAAGTTTTTTTCATCATTGTTCGTTTCAACCAAAATACCTGCCATCTAATCTCTTCACCACCCTTAGTTGACTGACTGGTAGAGAATGTCTAAGGCATTAAATCCGCCTTTGTTTCTTTTTGTGTTAGAAAAGTTTACATAAATAAATAATGAAAGACAAAGTATTTATTGTGAATGAAAGAAAAAGTATTTATTGTAAATCGGTGTGTTTGTATAGTACACGCACACTTAGAGGTGTGATTGAAAGTATCGAGCATATTAATTAAATTAATATGTACACTACATAACATAACATCACGCCTTGTTTCCCCGAAGGGTTGGGCAGAGGTGTACCTATAGTACACCCACATTTCGCCAGTTATGTTTAAGTCCCATGTAATAGGGGGCGAGCCTATTACATCGGACTTAAAAACATAATTGGCCTGCCCAACCCTTCGGGGAAACAAGGTGTGATGTTATGTTAGTAATCTCTGGAACGAACGTTCGGATTAGAAAAAATCTTTTTGCATTTGATGTTATCCCAATTCTTGAGGAATGTTTTAAGTTATTTAACATAACGCTATTCGTAAATAAATCAAAACTAACAGAGTTCTTCCCGTTGTCATAAAATCATGAAATTTGGCAAGATGCAAGATTTCACACAACAAGTAAAGGAACGAGTCTGAAAATAGTTAATATGTAGTTTAAGCACATTTTTTGCGAGTACAATCTTAAATTTGCAGTTGGAGACTTGACCGTCATCGTATGACAATGGGAAGAAAAAAATATCTACAACAAAGTTGCGTTAGTTCTTGGGATAAATTCATCCCAACTACAAAACCATTAATTGAAAAAAAATCTACAACAAAGTTGACTTTGTTCTTGGGATAAATTCATCCCAACTACAAAACCATTAATTGAAAAAAAATCTACAACAAAGTTGACTTTGTTCTTGGGATAAATTCATCCCAACTACAAAACCATTAATTGAAAAAAAATCTACAACAAAGTTGCGTTAGTTCTTGGGATAAATTCATCCGACACGAACTTGCTTTTTGTCTTCAATACAATTCACAAATCAATTGCACAAATGTTTACCAACAGCGTCCCTCTGTCCTCTTCATCGAGCGCCAGAAGATCCTTGTAGCAGTGTTAATATTGAACAATTAACACTACAGTCCATCCATTCACAGTTATTTTTACCTCTGACAGTTGCAGCCCAATAGCAACCTTATTGCAACATCAATAAAGACCACTTTGGTTTTGTCATTGATGCAAACTCAGATGTCAAAAAACTATGATTCATATGTTTTGTTGTAGCTTAATTACGTGTGTTTTTTTTTTAAATTCTTGGTTAAAAATGTCTGATATTAGTGAATGTGAAGAAAATTATCTTTTATTTAGTATGTTTAACCCAAATGTATGGGAGTTGATAAAGTAGTGTATGAAACTGCATACAGCTAGGTATTAAAACACTCGTGTTTTATTTATTAAAACTTTATGCACACGTAAACAAATACTGTACAAAGTCGGACTGAGGCGTTTTCTACCAGTCAACCAGGTGATGCAGAGACAAAACATGGCAGGTCCAACAAAACGGACAGAAAAAGAATAATAATAATAAGTTTATTGATCCAAAAATATATACATAGACACAGGTTGTATAGTAGTATTTATGCTAAGACTTAATCAACTAACAATGGACACAAAGGGAGAAAGAAATAATTGTCTATATTACCAAAAACATTAAATTCTGTCTCCTAAACTAGGGGTGGCCTGTATCTTAGGAGACAGTGATTCAACCGAGCTGCACTGTAAGTTAAATGAATGATGGACGAGTGTCGAGTGTTTTAGATTTATTTGAGCATGGATGGATGGATGGATGGATGCAGGAATTTAGAAAGAGTAGGGATGTGAATGGGAGAGAGGTGTGTGTGTTCGTGTTTGTGAGTGAAATGTTAGTTGTGTTGTGTGGGTGTGTGTGTGTTGAGTGTTATGAGGTGTTTGTTTATGTAGCGTTTAGTGTTCCAATTAAATATTGAATAATAAATATTGATTTGTTAAGCGATGTATGCCAGTAGAGATTCGGTGTTATCGTAGTCCTGTTGTATGAGCCAGTCTGTAATTTTAGATTTGATATTGAATTTATTTAAGTTTATTATATTTAATTTATTTTGTATAATTTTATATACATGAATACTTAAAACGTAGTATTGGTGTTTTGCAAACGAGGTTTTGTGCTGTACCCCAGAGGGGACATATGTTCGCTTCCTTGGGTCAGGAAGGGGTAGGCAGCCATGCACTCTGAGGACAGATCGAAGAACAAACAGCTGACGTACCGTCAGAACTTTGCAGTCAGAATATAGTAGTACTGTGGGGTATCTAAACGGTTTCCTGGTCATAACCTTAAGTACAGCTCTTTGAGCTCTCTCTGCTCTCAGAATAAAAGTCTTCGCTGCTCCACCCCACACGGTTATGCAATATCCCAGGATAGATTGGCACAAAGTTAGATATACCATCTTGAGATTGTTAAAATCAGCCGATTCTCGCAGAGATTTAAAGAAGTGTATCAGACGGATAGTTCGAGTAGTAAGAGTATCAAGCTGCTTGTCCCATCTCAAGCCCTCATCTATGTACCCCCAGATACTTTACGTTATTAGTTCTAACAATTGCAGGACAAGAGCACGACATTTGCCGATTTTGGCATGAGTGAGCTGTGATCGAAAAAGTATTCGGGGGTAGGTTGTTACGTCGGATCGCAAAGGGTATATAAAAGGTTTGATCCAGGTTTAGGGTCAGCAAGTTCAGATTAAGCCAGGTCATAACGGAAGTCAGTGTAGATTCAGCCCTAGCTTGCACATCGTCGTAGGACCGTGAATTAAAATCGCCGTGTCATCGGCATATACATAGATCTTACCATCAGGTGTAGACATACTACAGAGGTCGTTTATAATAAAATACTAATACATGGAAACATATGCATTGGTTTCATAAACTACAATTTTAAGTGTGAAAGTGTTTTTTAAACCATTTTACAGAAATAAATACCATTTTTCATCAACGTGCTAAGACTCTTTTTTCTTTTGTTTGTATTGGCAGCTTCAAAAAGAAGGAGACGTTACAAATTCACGTGGATGAGGTACATTTTGAGCTGGATACTAGGAAGTATCCATGTGGGCAGTGTGACAAAGTTTTCAAAACTAAAGGAACGCTGAATATACATGTTGTAAGTTTATTTTTATTTTTATAACAAGCTATTTAAGTAAACTGCAGACGGTGGAACGAAAAAGACCAAAGTTATTTTAAGGGACATTATTACAATTAAGATTGGTGAAACCTATTCGATGCTAGAATATGGAATGACAAAAATACGTATCAAAATAACTAATTGCTAATGTCGAATTGCACTGCGTCGACGGCTCGTGGCTGGACGGACGCAGTTTTTATGCACTCGGCGTAAATTGAAGAAATTGTAGCGTCGTCGGCGGTATCCATTAGGGATCCGTACTAACAAGCTGTGTTCGCATTGCCTATTTTTGTAAACAAAACATCAGGATATAATATTTTTCTGGAAATACTAATGCACAATGCACGAGCAGTGGTGGCCCAGTGGTAACGGCCGCGGTTTACGAGGTCGTAGGTTCGAACCCAGACATGCGCTATACTTTGTGTAAATTATTTAATCACCACTGCTCTCAAAACTATGAAGGAAATCATCGTGACGAAACCGGCATGTCTTAGAACCAAAAATTCGAAGACATGTGACATCTACCAACCCGCACTGGGCCCGCGTGGTAGATTACGGCCCACTCCCTCTCACAGAGCGGAGGCCTGTGTCCCAGCAGTGGGAACGTTATAGGCTGATTATGAACGCATGAAAAAGAAAAAGGGACGGTTTAATCGCCTTGTTGAGCTCCATCTCGCTCATGGCTTTAACACGCTCAGCTCGCCGTAACAGATTTTTATACCTATTATTCTCACAGCAACACTTGTTCATATTCGTAAGTAGTAAGGTACTTTCAACTGTGTATTAAAGCAGGTGTTAAAACACGATTAAAATGTATGAACTATTCTACCTAGTGTAAGTGTTATCCAGCGAATAAATCAATAAAATTGACGATGTTAATTTTATTGCACTGATAAAAGATATTTGTAAGTCTTGGTCTTTTTTAAAGACATTGAATTACTTTTTGATGTAAGTTTCAAATAAACCCCTAGCAACAACATTTATTTTCAGAACACAGTCCACAACAAATCAAATCGTATCAAATGTGAGATTTGCGGCCGTCTCTCTACTAAGAACAACATACAGGCGCATATGAGACGACATATAGACGTTAAGCCTTATAAGTGCAGCTACAAACCGTGTGGGAAACGGTTTAAAGATAAGGTAAGAATAATAAGGCGTAATAACAATAAAACTTCTATTGCGTCTCGTTCAGTGTCCTTCAACCGATAATGTGCCGAATTCACCAATGAAACGCGTTCAGCACATCTAAAACGCGTTCAGCGCTTCATTGGTAAAATCCGCACTTTGTAATCAAAATCCAAACAAAACAGCTGAACGCTGCGCACACAAATCTTAACTAGCTTACAGTGTTAAAATAGGCAGCCTATCTTACGCAAAAAAAGGTCCGATAGTTTCGGAGCGAGAGCTGTCAGTGTCAAACTGTAAATATGAACGTACAGATTAACTATAAAATGGCGAGCTTAGCCCCACATTGAGTTTTCTGCAATGAAACCTAGTCCTAATTCATTTAAAACTTATTTCCTTCTTTCCAGGGCGACCTCAAACGCCACCTCATAATCCACTATCCAGAAAACCAACACGTATGTACTGGCTGCAACAGACGGTTCCCTCGCAAGTTCAGACTGACCAGACATTTACTGAATGGATGTCGAGTGCAGTGTCACTATTGTGGACAGTTGTAAGTATCCTTATCATCTGCCTAGACTGTTAACCCAACTATGAAGAAAGAAACAAAGTAAATTTATTTGACCCAGGTTAACACATACAATATTTCAACAGAAGAAAATAGTATTGTGTGCCTCACGGCTGCGCCAAATAGGCTCAGTTCAGCATAAATGCCAGATAACTAAGTGCCGATTAATAGCTGCCAGTGTCAATATTCCATAGAAAATAATGACACTGACAGCCCTTAAACCTAGTTTATGTGCGTATACGCGTACGTCTTTCATGACCGGGTTTTGTCGACGGAAGAATAGACAAGACAGATAGAATAGATAAAATAGCCTATAGAATAGGCAAAATGTCAGATATAATAGACAACATGTCAGATAGAATAGACAAAAAGCGAGATGTAATAGACAAAATGCTTATAGAATAGACAAAATGTCAGAAAGAATAGACATAATGACACACTGAATAGTCAGAATGACTATTAGAATAGTCAATATGACAGATACAATACACAAAATGACTGTTAGAATAGACAAAATGACAGATAGGATATACAAAACCACAGAGAGAATAGACAAAACGACAGATAGTATAGACCAAATGACAGATAGAATAGACAAACTACAGATTTCTGTTACTCATCTGTCATTTTGTAAATTCTTCCGTCGACAAAACTCGTTTCTATGGTGGTCATCCTTACGGTCTTCAAACTTTCAACTGTCAAAGATCTGAATGACAGGCAGGACCAACCGCTTAACGTGCTTTCCGAGACACGGAGGAGTCTAGGTATGTAATGGATGGTCACCCATCTACTGACTGACCTCGGTTGAGACCCTCAGTTGCCAGTAAGCTAATAATAATTAGACAAGTGTAAGCTACACATGTGTACGGCTTGCAACAGACTGACCAGACATATACTAAATGGATGTCGAGTGCAGTGCTACTATTGTGGCCAGTTGTGAGTATGCTTATCATCTGCATACTATCTCCAATCTATGTCGGGGTCAGCTGCATACCAGTATTTTACATAAAGCAGTTCAACGTCGGCTATAGCTGAAAACCAGGGGCTCTGTCTCGCATATGTTCACAGCCTTATGCTGAGCAATGGCTGTTTTGCGTGAATGTGACGCAAAACTTTCCCAAATTTTGTTCATTTTTTTTGTTTTTTGTTAACCGCAATACACATACATACATACATACCCTTCTTCCCATGGGGGTAGGCAGAAACCACGGAACGCCACCTGCTACGATCCTTACAAACTCATTTTGCCTCGTTTACGTTCATACATCTGGTCATACATGCACGCCGGTTCCGAGTGCTACGCACCTGACCTTTCTGAAGAACATCACCAATAAGGTCACTATATGTCCTCCTAGTGCGTCCCCTCCCGGCGTTTTCACTCACATCTGCCTTGTAAATACCTTTTGTTAGTCTCCTTTCATTCATCCTCTCAACATGACCAAACCATCTAAGCATACTCTTTTCAATTTTTGTCACCGCAATTTGACGTATTATCTCTCTTTTCCTTTTTTTATTCCTTAGCAAGCGGCTTTCTTAGTTCAAGTGTTACTGGCGTGCAGTTGACAGTCATTATATATTTTTGTTACAGGTTTTCAGCCAAAATCTACCTGGCCCAGCACATAAAGAATGCTCACGGTCCCTATCCCAAATCCAGAGAGTATTTATGTGATATCTGTGACATGGTCACCTACAGCAGGAGGGGTATCATACAGCATCTAAAATATGGGCATGGCAATGAAAAAGTAAGTTTTAATTTATTACTAGCTGTTGTCTGTGACTTCGTCTGCGATCAAGGAGGAAAACAAGCCTATGCCCTTACTAAGGTAATACCACAGATAATATAATACTACGTACAGATACCCAATCCCATACAAAGAAATGACACCTCCCTAAGTCTGGCTATTTTTCTTCGTCAAAATTTTCAACAGGTGGCAGCATCAGCGACTCACCAATTGCCAGAGACTGTAAAAACCACTGAAATCTTAAATTCTTCGCCCTCGCGTGCTTTTGATTTAATGAGGGCGAATATTTCTGCCTGCCCGATTGAATTTAACTTTAAGCATATTAACCCCTTAACAGTAATAAAATCTTTTAAGCAAATCAAGATCAAATTGACCGAAGATCTTTGGGGAATGTCTATTAAAGTCTGTACCTCCATAATTGAAACCATAGCACCTTACTTAGCCTTAATATTTAATTTGTGTGTGGATCAAGGAGTCTTCCCGGATCTAATGAAATACAGTAAGGTAATACCACTTTTCAAATCCGGGGACAGTAAAGACACTAATAATTATAGACCTGTGTCCGTGTTGCCGGTTTTCAGCAAGGTTTTTGAAAAGATAATGCTTAGTCAGATGCTCAATCATTTTAATACTAATAAAATCCTTCACGAGCAACAGTATGGTTTCACCAAAGGGCGTTGTACGACCGACGCTGGTGTTACCTTATTAAAACATATTTTTAACGCGTGGGAAGATGCTCAAGACGCCATAGGAATCTTTTGTGACCTCTCCAAGGCATTTGATTGCGTCGATCACGAAACCCTGCTTTTGAAACTTGAGCATTACGGACTTGGAAAACTTGCGCTTAGTTTAATAAAATCTTATTTAAATGATAGACAACAGCAAGTTCAAATAAATGGTGTCAATTCACTTGGTTTAAAGGTAAAAATGGGTGTTCCACAAGGCTCGATATTGGGTCCTTTCCTCTTTTTAGTATATATTAATGACCTACTCCATTTATTAATAAATCAACCACAAATGGTGTTATTTGCTGACGATACTTCCTTAATTTTTAAGGTAGATAGACGTGCTTCAAATTTTGACGACGTAAATAACGCCCTACTGCTGGTCCAAAATTGGTTCACGGCTAATAATTTAGTACTAAATGGAAATAAAACTAAGTGTATAAGATTTTCTTTACCAAACGTCAAGAGTAGTGATTGTGAGATAGTATTGAATCAAGAGAAGCTAGAATTCGTCGATAAAACGGTTTTCTTGGGGATCACGCTCGACTCAAGGCTACAATGGGGTCCTCATTTAACATCTCTAGCAGGACGGCTAAGTTCAGCAGCTTACGCTGTCAGAAAAATCCGTCAATTTACTGATGTAGATACCGCGAGGCTGGTCTATTTTAGTTACTTTCATAGTATCATGTCTTACGGTATTTTGCTTTGGGGACGGGCTGCAGACATCGAGTCTATTTTTATTCTGCAGAAAAGAGCCATCAGAGCCATATATAATCTCCGCAGGCGCGATTCTCTAAGGGAATTGTTTAAGGATATTAACATCATGACTGTACCTTGTCAATACATCTATGAAAACATCATGTACGTAAGAAAAAATTTACATCTTTACAGTAAAAGAGGTGAAAGACATAATTATAGTACTAGAAATCGGGACCTATTAGTTCAACCAGGTTTCAGACTGGCTAAAGTAGACTCATCTTTCATGGGGTACTGTCTAAAATGTTATAATAAAATACCTCCCCACATACTTCAACTGAATGAGACAAAATTCAAATCCTTTGTCAAACGCACACTATTCAGGCAGGCATATTATAGGTTGGAGGACTACATAACTGATAAAAATGCCTGGCTTAATGCCGGTCCTGCTCCACACCACAACTAATTAATTGACATTCGAATCACTGTTGAAGCTGCTGAAGATAGTAAGAATTTATTTGCATTATATAAACTCAATCTCCTTTTTATTATATAGATGCATTGCACAGATGTGAGTACTTTGTACTATAGAGCTACCATTTACCGGGTAATGTCATAGATTGACTTGAATGTGCCTTGGCGGCTGATAGTATGTCATGCTCACTCAAATGTCTCGCTGACGGTGGCGCGTGTGTCGGATCATTTAGCTCCCTTCAAAATGGTTGAGCTGAATGGTGCTGATCCATGCGTCATGTTCGTGAACGGGCGCCGTCAGTTGGGACTGGTCATCTCTTAGCTGCCAGGGCTTATTTTAATAAATTATTAGCTGGATTGTTTTTAATTATGTTTTGATGCACTCTGGACGCTTTTAACGTGTACGGTTTTTTGTACATCGTTCTCACTTATAGTGAACAACATTAATCGATGTAACTAAGATATATGTAAAAACATTATTATTTAAAAGAGTGTCCATGGAGTTTCTTGCCCGTTCTTCTCCATAGGTACCTACTACGCTTTGGAATGGGCAACTAGCTTCATATTTCTGACTGACCGACTCCTTGACAATTCAAAAGTGCCTGTAAATGGTTTAATTGAAATAAATGATTTGAGTTTGAGTTTGAGTTTGTAGTATTACAACGCCATTTAGGAGTCGAATAACGTTTCGTGCCATCCTTTTTATGTAAAGTTTTACGGTTCCGGGTCCAGAAAATTATGTTATTAGATTTATTTCATATTTCTATATAAAAAAAATTGTGACTTTTTTGGTTACTTTGATGACAGGACAAATTGAGTAAAACGCCATCTATTGTAAAGAGCTCTAATCAAAATGATTAACAGATGGCTACTTTTATCATTATATGGGTTCGAATCAATAAAAATTAGTGATAGGGAAAACATAAATTAGTGATTGGGTAACAATGAATAAATAAGATAATAATAATAAATAAAAAAATCATAATATTGCAATTAATAATAAATTTTATAATTAAAGAATAATAATTAAATAATATAGCCATAACAACTATTCAAAGGAAATAATATAAATTAATTAATAAACAGGATAAAATACATGTACAGGTATCTAAAAATAATCTAAAATATTGTAGTTAAAATTTGCTATTATAAATACTACTTCATTGTCTCCTGAAACAGGGCTACCTCTCTCCTAAACTTTTGCTGTGCCCTACGGGGTCCATAATGATCTCTATTATATAGTTACCACCTAAGTACACATTATGGTAAAGCAATAAAGATATTGAGTATTGAGTATTGAATTGAAGTTAAAAGCTACATTTGTTTTTTGTTGAAAATACGAGTGTAAATAGATAAATCAGCATTTAACAAGCAAATTTTGATTTTTACTAATCTTACTTCAGGCAAAATTCTGCCGTTTATCGCTTTCTAGTGTTTGTTAATTTCATAATGTTTACATATGATGCCATCTATAATTATTTTTTCAAGACTAATTAAAAATTGTTCTAGTTGAGACACCATGGTAATAGTCTATCTGTTTGTCTAATTTCATCCGAATCCGTTTACCAGTTTTACCATAAAAGCGTAACAAACATACTTTCTCATTTATAATATTATATTCGCGTTCGTGTTTACATACAACGCGCCTATGTTTTCACTGGTTTTTCCAAACAAAAACCTTATTCAAATAATTTTAAAGCTCATTCTGGATTCGCTTGACTGTTCGAATAAAACCAGATTTATTTTACCAGCCTGCACAGCGTAAGGTCGACTTTTGCAGACAAACTTTACAGTACCTAGTACTTGTTGACAGGCCTTCACTGTCCTCCCATACCTATTAACACTGTAATTTGACAACATTGTTAAAGCCAATTACTTTTAAAAGAGTAACCATAGAGTTTCTTGCCGGCTCTTCTCCATAGGAAACGACCAAAAGGAACCGTGCACCTAGCTTCTGACGTTTCATAAGTGCCCATGTAGGTTTATCTGAAATTAAATATTTTGAATTTGAAATACGTACATTTTTTAAAATCGCAACAAATTCATGTCTGTTATGATATTTTTTAAGAAATTATAGACATTTAGACTGGTTACTGACTTATATTAAAATATAACAAGACGCCGACCGGACGCGACCATCTTTACTTGAGAGGCGAGTAGGACGGAAATAGTAATGACAAGTTGTCAGTGAACGGAAACTGCTAGACATGTCCCGGACAGAATACAGATAATCAATTTATTAATTGGGTCGTACTATAAATGTCGTTTTTTTTTAAGTCGGTTTAAATATCTATTTATTTTGCAAACTGAACGCGAACAAACTTTTTTTCTTTCCAGGACACAAAATGTCAAATATGCAAAAAGGATTATTTTAAATATCTTACTTTGAAGGAACATTATTTGAGTCATCACAACCTTATATACAGTTTAGTGGATAAAAAGTAAGTGGAAATATACAGGGTGGAAGGGACATCGTCCCACAACCGGTTACCATAGACGCAGTACATGATTCTGAACCCCCCTACGTTGAAATGTAACCGGTTGTGCGTCGATGGCCCTTCCACCCTGTGTAGGTATAGGTATAGGTAATACGGGCTGGTGTCCGCAACTCCACGTCAATGCGCGTATTTTGCGTACGGTGGGAAAATCGATCATTCGATCCACCCCAGCTCCTCGAGGAAGGCCAGCAACGCCTTGGTGTTACTGACAGCCTTGCGTAGGGTACCTGGGTTACCGAAGTGCTTTGCCATGTATGTGGCGCCCACCGGGCAGTTTAGAAGCAAATGAGCTGCTGTCTCGTCCACCTCCATGCAGGCCCAGCACAGCGGACTGTCTGTGACTCCTATGACAAAGAGGTGTTTATTAAATGACCCGTGGCCAGTCAAGGCTGCCGTAACTATGCGCAGCTGTAGTTTAGTTAGTCGGAGAACTTGTTTCGTGAGGCGGCTATCAATTGCAGGGAGTGCTTCCCTAGCCTACCTGCACTCACCCTGTATAGTGGTATAGTATCCACGACCCAGTTATTTGGTAACACTATACCTTCTTATTAAGACTTTATTGCTATAACAACATGATTATTGATTATAAACTTGTACATTTTAGGAAGAAAACAAAAGTTGCCATAAAAGAGGAACCTTTAGATGAAATAGAAGAGATGGGTGAGCCTCCAGATTTCATGTACGAAGTGGACATACAGAAACAAGAAATTGATGAAGATGGTAAGAATAAATATATTAATAACAAAACTACTTAGAATTCTACAGAGAGGCATTGCATACATTGTAGACCATTGTCTATTTGTTAAGCTTAGGGTTCTTGTTGATAGGCCTACACTGTTCTCCCATACACTGTTATTTGAAAACACACATAACATAACATCACGCCTTGTTTCCCCGAAGGGTTGGGCAGAGGTGTACCTATAGTACACCCACATTTCGCCAGTTATGTTTTAAGTCCCATGTAATAGGGGGCGAGCCTATTGCCATCAACCGGGCAAAAAATCCAGACTCCGGGCTGCTACTGAACAATTCTAGATAGAAAAACCTAATAACACGTTGCCCGACCTGGGAATCGAACCCAGGACCTCATGCTCAGCAGTAGCTCTTACGACCACTAGACCAACGAGGCAGTGCCACTTATGATAAGGTTTATAATTCTACTACAAAACGCAGAGGCATTTGTAAGGTGATGCAATTTGCACGACCTTTTCAACAAGAACTGGTTCTTAGCGTCTTTAAAAGGACCCTGCATGAACTCACAGGCTTTTAGTAATAATCTACCTCTCTATGGTTTATAAACTCTACTCATGTAAACGTGCTTTAACTGTGTTATCATCCATTTCAGATACCCCACCAGAACCACCAGAATTTTCTCTCCAGCCGACCAGTCCCGAACACTTCAACATAGACTCCGACACCATTACATACTCAAAGAAGGTGCTATCAGAGGACATATCACGAAGTCTGATCGAACGTGATAACATGACGGACGTGTTTGATGACTTCTTCATTGGACACGTGCTGAAGAAGCCTGAGAAAGAGCTTGGTAAGTCAAACTCATCAACTCCCTTGCTGTTAGCTGAATGCCAGTCTTCATCATCGTACTGTTGGCCCAAAACTTTGCCACTTCCACGGCGTTATTGGTGGCAGCGCAGAGGTCACTTTGGCTGCATGTTTCTTGGCACAGAGGGCAGGATAGGAGGTGGAGCATAGTTTGTGACTGAGCTCCACATCCACACCCTGCTGCCGTACCGTCGGAGTAGCCCCACTTTACGAGGGTCGACTTACACCTTCCCGCTTAGGTTCGGAGACGGTTCAGGGACTTCCAAATGGACCACGGAAGGTTGCTCGTTGAATACCAGTATTTTACGACCCAGTTACACGTAACACCTTTGTCCTTCATAAGACTGGTTGTCAGACTTTAGGGGTTCTCACTACCAGTAACGACTTTTGGATGACCTCGCCTCGCCCTCTGAAGGTCTCGCCTCGGACTCGCCGCGTATAGGACGCACCGCGACGGACGTGTGCGCTGCAACGGACGAAACGCTTCCCATCCATTTTTCCAAATATTTCACTAATGGGTAGCTACAGGATTGCCGAGGGTCGTCGATATCCATATACTATACAGGGTGTTCCGGTATTTGACGTCAAGCCCGAATCGGGTCGAGTCATAAATACTTAACAGAAAAATATATTTAAAAACTTAAAAAATTACGGTAATTTATAATGAAAAGAGAAATTCTACTGCCTGTGACGGTCTTTTAACTCCTGTTGCTACAAATGTTAAATTTTTTTTATTTTTTTACCTGACTCCGGCTTGACCTCAACTTACGAGACATCCCTGTATATCCATACTATAATATTTTAAATTCGAAAGTAAGTCTGTCTGTTACCTTTTCACTCCTAAACCACTGAACGGATTTCGATAAAATTTGGCAAGGAGATAGAAGGCATTCTGAGGAAGGATATAGGCTAATTTTGATCCAAAAATAAACGTTAAGGGCTAAAGGAGATAAAAGTTTGTATTCATAATGACTAAGAATTTCTTAAGTTAAAGATATGAATATAAAAATGTGTGCTTTCGTGGGTAATTTCCAACACATTTAATAAAATAGTAACGTATTCCGTATTGGCGCCAAAACAGCTGAATGGATTTGGATGAAATGATTAACAGATAGAGTATTTTAAAACGCGGCAGTACGTTCCCGTGAGTTAGTTTCCGACATCCACGAGGTCAGAGACGCGAGCAGAAGTTAGCATTTTTTTTTTAAAGCAATTTTCTGGCTGTCCTTAAAAAGTCGGGGCGTAACTAATAAAATTTTCCTACACAGAACTGCCAAAACAAATAGTAGACGAGGAGAAGAAAAAGCGCGTTGAAAAGCGTTTAGAGAAACTCCTGGTGAACGCGAGAGTACGCAATCAGTGGGTGGTTTTGGAGAAATTACGGAGACAATACAATCGACGTATCAAGACGGCGACCAGCGGTGCGGATAAAAAAGGTACGTCAATCAATCGACTCGGTCTATCGCAGGCCACTGCTGGACGCGTAGCACGAAAGGGTTTCATCGACGAGGGAATAGACAAAAAAGTCAAATGGTAGCTTTCTTTTGTTTATCTGACATTTTGTCTAGTAATCCGTAGACAAAAATTGTTTCTGTAAAATAAAATGTTCATTGTGTCTCTAACGGTTACATTTATAAATGTGACAGACCCAGTAAGTTATTAATAATACTTGTGTTGGGGTTGTCTCGCTCCTTCCATTAAGTTAACAAATTGAGACTTTAAACATTAAATTAAGAACAATTTTTTTTAAACTAAGAGAAACAATGACTTATAAAGTAATTAGCAGCTCTGTGTGGTGTGTAATTGTGGATTTTTTTATTTGATGCTCCTCTTCCAGGCTGCAAATCCAGTCTGTCCTAGCCACCTTCTTACGGGAGAAGCACCAGTTTGAAATTTAAAATTGTCATTCAAAAGGATTATATGAACTTAGAGGGTTGTATTGATCTCTCTTGGACGCGTTTTAGATGTGCTGAACGCGTTCAGGAGAGATTCTCTGAAATCTGAAATTACGCCAGTTATAAGTACATACGGCTACATATCAAGCTTTATATATTTCCAGTATAAGCGGACCTCTCATTATACGGAGATCCTGTACAATACGAGATCAGCTTAAACTGGAAATTTATAGCTAGATATGAAGCCGTGTGTAATCTATCCATATACGATATTAAACAAACACTTTACGTATTTCAGAACAAAAATCAATCAGATACTTCAAACAAACAGAAAATAATAACGAATCTATTACATTACAAAAAGATGCCAATAATGATAAAGTACCCCATACTGATGATGATATTAAAATAAATAATGAAGAAACCTATGATTTAAACAAACAAAGGAATGATTCGGAGAAAGAAAATGGTGAAAAGATTAATCATAATGATGTAATCGGCGATGATGGAATTATCCATGATGAAAATGCCGACGAAAATCGTGATAACACAATAAATGATGAAGGAACTGATGATTTTAACAAACAAAGGAATGATTCAGAAAAAGAAAACTGTGAAAAGATTAATCATAATGATGAAAATGCCGACGAAAACCGCGATAACACAATAAAGGGTCAAGAAATTGCTGACGAAAATGGTAGTCAGACAATGAATGACGAAATTAATGATGAAGTTAAAGATGATGAAAAGGATCTTGATTATAAAGACAGTGATTTAGAAAGTAACAGTGATAAAGAATTTAACCCTAATGGAAAACTGAAGTTAAATACGCATCAGTGTTATATTTGCTTTAAGGTAAGGTTTAAAAAATATATTTATTATAACGTTTCTTGCCCATTCTTCTCCATAGGAAACTACTATCTGGTAAGAACAGTTTTTTTTTGAATTTTTGACGTTTAAAATTAATTTTTAATTTTAATTTTTGAGAACTGCCAAGACAGAGACCGACATCTCGGTCGAACCTTCAAAAATCCTGTACTATATATGTTTATTTATATATTTAGGATCTCCAACAAAATGTAAACACAATACAGCACACACAAATAAAGGGCAACATCAGGTATTAAGTAGGTGTACTCCTTTACACAAGAGACCACAGCATGCACAATCAAGTTCAAGCTAACAAATTTCAAATATCAAAAATACTTAAAGGCCTAGAGGAGACACGTTAAATACAAAGTTGGGTCGGGAAAGTCCTTTTTATCATTTCATAACTAGCTGCTTTTATGATGAAAAATCAATTTTTTATAAAATTGCGATGGTTTTCCTATAACTTTTGAAGATATATGAGGAACAGGGTGTAAAGTTCTATCATACTCTTGCAAAAGGGAGGATCCTCCGACCAGATGGATGTCGTATCTGGTGGGCAACTGCCCGCTGATTGTTGTCGGGAAGTTGTATATATGCTAGCTGCGCGGTAAACTTTGATTTCGCGATGCAGGATTTGTGTGACGTCAGTGTGATGCATACACCTCCAAATTTTTTTTAATTGCATCTCGCATGGCAACCAAGGAACTTGTCGGCTGCTGATGCCTCCAGTCAGGGCATAACTGGTCACAAACTATTCGACTACGCCTATTGGCTTACGTAAAATAGACAAAGAAAACAGCTTTAGGAACGGTCGTAGAGATTTGGTGCCGTAAAGTCTTGGGGGGACTGCCCCGGCTTAGGTGACACACTTTTTTTCGTTGGCCGGCCATTTCGGATTTTGGGCCCAATATGGTTGAAGTTAATACATTTTTAAAGTACATTAAAGAAAAGAAAATTTTATTACCCATATTCTAAGTCTAAACCTCATGATTTCCTCGACTTGACTCCACCGCAATTAGGTGGTTTGATATTCATAGTTGCAATTTTACTCCTCATCTCAAACAGTTCCTCAGTCGAGGTGAGTTGATATTCATAGTTGCAATTTTACTCCTCATCTCAAACAGTTCCTCAGTCGAGGTGAGTTGATATTCATAGTTGCAATTTTACTCCTCATCTCAAACAGTTCCTCAGTCGAGGTGAGTTGATATTCATAGTTGCAATTTTACTCCTCATCTCAAACAGTTCCTCAGTCGAGGTGAGTTGATATTCATAGTTGCAATTTTACTCCTCATCTCAAACAGTTCCTCAGTCGAGGTGAGTTGATATTCATAGTTGCAATTTTACTCCTCATCTCAAACAGTTCCTCAGTCGAGGTGAGTTGATATTCATAGTTGCAATTTTACTCCTCATCTCTAACAGTTCCTCAGTCGAGGTGAGTTTGGGTTGAGGAACCAACTGTCAAATATAAGGTACCTTGAGGTAGTCAACAAGGAAGTTTTTAACCAAAACACGCGTATTTTATTCATTTTATTCCTAACGTATTTTGAATAGATTATTGAATTTTGACGAATTAGTGACGTATCATCTCGACTCAGACTCATTCGAGGGACCTCATAATTTTCTTAATCTGACGACTATGAATACCGATTTTGAGGGTCTTCCGAGGCACGCCTCGAGGTCTCGTTGACAGAGTTGTGAGTAGAGTAACTTTCGAGGTAACGACTTAGAATATGAGTCTAAGAGATACTTAAATTAAATCTATTAAAAATAACCGACATCAAAAAGAGGTTATTGTTTCAATTATTTTACTGTGACTGTTGCCTGTTGAATCCCACTTCTGGGCAATGGCCTCTCCCCATGACTTTCTTCAGTGTTTGCAATCCAGTGCTAATGTGGACCACGGGTTGTTCAATTATTTTGGATTTGAAATAATTTTAAAACTTATTTTTCAGCTCTTCAAAACGAAAACAGACTTAAAAATTCACTGCAAACAACATTTCGATATATGCAACGAAAAAATGCTCAAAAAATGTCCTTTCTGTGGCTATGTTACCGACCTAACAATAACAAGACATATTAAACTGGTTCACAAAATATCTCTCGATATTCCATACGGGAGAATTAAAGAAAGGGACACACAGAACGGGTCGAAATACGTTTTCGAAATCGATAAAGACTGTGATCTAGAAGTGATACCGAGTATTAGCAACTTGAACAAAATCGCTTCAATGAAAATCGATGAAAAAAATCGAAAATCGAAAAACATATTCCTGGGAAAGACGAAGTTGGTCAAAAAGGGGGGAGATTGGATGGTGGAGAAGCAGAAAGTGGATATCAATAATGAATATCTGTTACCAGAATTTTGTGAGGAAGACTATCAAGCTTTAAAATCTATAGGAGATACATACTTAGAACAAATTAGAAGTTTGAGTATTATAGCTAAGAAAAAAGGCTTAAAAATACTTTACCCGTGTGAAGGATGTGATAAAATCTGTTTGACAATGAGCGCTCTTAAACTGCATAACAGAAAACATGAAGCTAACCCAAAGAGATTTAAACCTAAAGTGTGGAAGAATAAGATTTTAATTGGCTTAGGCGGTAGATATAGTCATGTTAACAAAATTAATAAGAGAAAAAAATATAGAAATAATAATAAACGTGCAAATAATAGTGATGTAACTAATGAGGATAGCGGTAAAAGCAATAAAAAATACCGTAAATTGGAAAAAATAGATAATAAAGACAAAAAATCCGAAGAAGTAGCTCATCGTTTCGCCGATCCGAGGCCCGTGAAAAACAATCACAAATGCGATAGAGAACTGATAGAATTCTATCACAAGCACATTAAAGGAGGTGACATAGAATTTTGGCAATTTTTGAAGATTTTCAACAAAATGAGCCGAGAAAATGTGAATGATTTTAAAGATTTGGAAAATCGATTCGATTTCGGTATGCATAATATCATCAACTATGATGAAATTTCTAAAGAAAATACAACAGAATCGAATAAAGACGACATAGTAGAAAATACCCAGGTAGTACCTAAAAGAGTCAAAAGAAAGAAGAAAGCGTTTACTAGAGTAATTATGATAAGTAAAAAAGAGCATTTGAGAAGGCTTGAGATTAAAAACCAAATGAGACAAAGGATTGAACTGTCGAAAACTTAAACTCTGAATAGTATTAGTAATATTTAATGTCAATTCTGGTTTATCAAATTTAGAATCTTGAATAACTTACATTGCCTCTAAAGCTAAGGTTTAGTAGAAGGGCGGTGGCCGCATCAGGGATGATGAATTTTTTTTTTTTCTGAAAAAATTTTTTCTTTCCAAATAGTACAAACAATGTTACAAAAAGTGTCAAAGCTTAAACAATTGCCAAGTTATAAACGTTTTAAAATAAGTGTTAGAAAAGGAAAGCACTGTCCTAGAAGTGACGTCTCAACTATGTGCCTTCATTCTAGCGCCGTACATGGTCCGTACCGCGCCACAAGTACAGGAAAAATCCTCTCCAGAAACTTTAAAAGCATGAATGGTGTTCAAATTTACATCGATTTAACAGATTTTTTCAATTATCTTATTTTTACTATCTTCTTTGAAATTACATTATTTTTACGATTTATTATTATTATTAGTTATCATCCCTATTTACCGTCGAATGACGTCACTGAAACGTTGAAAGTAACTTGGTGAGTTCTCGTATACAAACCCCTCTGCCATCATTTTAATTAAAGCCGGCACTGCGGTGGTTATGTGGCGCCCATCGCTTTTCTAGAAAACTGTAGCTTTATTCAATAACTTTTCACACTGCCAGCTTGGTAAAGTCAAATTATACCTATGTCATGCAAACCTAATCTAGAGTAAGTCATAATATCCCAATGGTCTATCCGGGCAAAATTGTGGATTGTACTAAATTTCATTACAATCTCAATACAATCAATCAGATTTGAATTTGGAACCTTATCGAACATTTTGCTTAGAAACTTTTTACAAAAAAAAGTAGAGCATTCTCCTCGGGGATAAAGGTGTCTTCGTCGAGCTTGAAACCCTCGCAGCACTCAGTATTCCAGTCTTAACTCCCAGAGTTAATTCCAAGGTGCGCTCGGGAGCCCTAGAATCCTTGGTTACGCTCGGGTCTCAATATAGCACGCACACACATGACATATGATACTGCTTTATCCTCTTTGTGAAAAATGTATTATTAGAGTTTTGTTGTAATTTATTGAGTGACCATCCATACGAATATTATAAATTTGAAAGTAAAAAGTCTGTTAACTTTTCTTGCCTTAACGGCTGAACGGATTTGGATGTTTGGCACAAAGGTAGACTCTGGCTTGTGTTTTTTTCATATCCGAAGAACAAAATTTAGCGAGTTTCAGAATCAAGTACTGAATCCATGGTAACAGGTCAATAGTGGTGGTTGCAATGAAGTGTGTGTGAGTGTTTAGTTCCAAAACTTGGTAATTATCTAAGATTCTGAATTCAAGTATAGGCAATGTTTCTAGATAGGTAGTAGGTTACGCATTAGCAATTTATTCTATTATGTATAACTATGTAGCAAAATACTACTGCAAAGCAAGAGGTCCTGAGTTTAATTCCCAGATCGGGCAGTCATTGTATTTTTTTTTTTTTATCTGGAATTTCTCATTGGCAGCCCAGTTTGTGCCCAGTTGCTGGCAATAGGCTCGCACCCTTTACTACAGGTACACCAAAAGATACCTCGAATCACCAACACGCTGTGCTAAAAAAATTCTCCTAGAAATTGTGTTGTCTCTATTCTATACTTGTAGATTATTACTAACAAAAAAAAAAGTAATGACATTTGACAATCGCGCGATTAATAGAATTTGGGCCATGTCCTAATATACGGTTAAATTAAATCCGTCAACGTGATGGGTGTCGTATATTTCAAGTAACTGCTACTCACGTTTTTAAACCCCAATGGAAAAAGAGGGGTGTTATAAGTTTATCGTGTGTCCTAAACAGCTGAACCGATTTGGTTTTGTTTGATAACAGTGGGGCTTGTAAAATGGCTTGTCGTGGATTACCTCGTGTTTAGTTAGCTGTAAGCCACCCAAATGCAATAATTATATTTGAGCCTGTTTATGCAAACGTTGCGCGAATACGCGTTCGTCGAGTGCATTTTGTTTGAACTAAAAGAGGAAGACGGCGCCTTCCGGTTTCCCGACAAAAAGTGACATATGAACGCGACTATCGCTTGAATTATGACATGGGGATAGCATTCTTGAGGATATTTCGAAACGATATCAGTATTAGACTGTGAATATTACTTAATAAAATACATTGGCGTTACTGATTGTATAAGTAGATACGAATTTTGATAATATATTCTTAATCTGCGTAAAATGTAAGAAGAAAATTGTATTGAAGTATGTATATTTTAGTTCAGATTTTTGTAAAATAATGTAAAATTGTTTTTGAAGTGATAACTAACTTTCTGCGCACTTTGCGCTCTTTTTGAACATTGAACAAAGAACCGTCACTCTCGGGTCGGTGACGCTGAATCGGGTATACTCGGCTTCAGTCAGTCGGTGACACCGAATCGGGTTTACTCGGCTCCAGGTGACGCCGAATCGGTTACTCTCATCCAGGTGACGCCGAATCAGGTATACCCAGTCTAGGTGACGCCGAATCGGTATACTCGGCTTCAGTCAGTCGGTGACGCCGAATCGGGTTTACTCTGCTCCAGGTGACGCCGAATCGGGTATACTCGGCTCCAGTCGTAAGTTTTCACTTTATCGTGTGATCATAAGCTTGTACGCAAAAAAAATACAAATTTTATAACAAAAACGGAAGTGTTTTGATGATATTGTGTTCTGAGATTTTTCTTTTCTTCAAGCAATGCCGAAGTCTGCTATTTTAGTTATATTTTTTCCACTAGTGTTCACAATTCCATACTTATCTAAGATCTGCAATAACCAGTAAGCCCCAGTTTCATGGATGTAAAAAAAACCCGCCAGGCTTTTATCGCGCACTGGATTTTCAACTCTGTGTTGAGTCGAGCATTGAGAATCGAACAGTGCATCCTACCGCGTCAAAAAACAAATTAAAAAAGGAGTGAGCGAAAAAAAAACGCCGCAGGTACAATCACCCGTGCAAGCCTGGGCTTACAAATGGAATAAGTATGGATTACAAATAGGTATAATAGTATTTGTTTCTTTTTAAAATAAATAACATTTGTTGAATACCGTCTTTTTATTCTTATACCTTAAATTTATAATTCATCGTTTTAAATTCTTATTCTATTTTGTTATCGTCGTCTCCATGTAACTGCAAAAAAAAAAGTCCAATCATGGTTGTGATGTGTGAGAAAAGTTTTGAGTATGAAGGTGGCTGGCTATAAGAGTAGGAGAAGACCAAAGAAGAGATAGCTGGACTGTGTGACAGATGATAATATATGGTGAGACTACCGAGATGCCTACTAATATAGAAGTATGGATGAAATGGACTTGTGGAGACGCCAAATTGGAATAAGTGTTAGCGCCGCGAGCTATTTGGAAAACCTTTAAACGCTAACATGAGGGATGCGGGATAGAACTGTCTAATCAGCTCTTTCCAGGCTTCTAAAAGCCTGGAGCGGTGATTCAAAGCCTTGCCATTAGAATCGGCGGTTTTATGGACTGTAATTAACTTTATTTGGCAGCATACATTAAATTTTGAAGGAGGCTATTTTGGTATGAAGAAACAGGAATAAGAGAAGGACTCAGGACGCAGCTCCTTACCTTTCTAGAAGCTTGAAGTCGCTTTCCAGCTGCTAGGGCCTTTCATGTCCTTGATGCGTAAGTTATCCACGCGGCAAGCCAGCGTGGTTTCACAAATAAACGGTTCCTATTTCTTTCACAGCACTTCAAATCAGTGTAACTTGATATGTATATAGACCCGAAAACCCGGATTTATAACGTAATCCAGATATAAAAGTATAAGGTAAAAGCTCTGAAGAGATGCTTCCGCGGTAACGGATTAGACAAAACTTTTTTTTTTAATAGTGTCCGTTACGGTCAATCTTCTAGCCTTGTATTGCTGTCTCGCTCTGATCTACGGTAGACGCTGCAGGAATGAATGGGAAGGAAGGGACTGATGAGAAACATACCTACTACCGCCACATCAAGAAAAGATATACTTCAATGTATGTAGATTTGGATATTAGCGCCGTATAAGGCGGTAACAATAAGCATAATGCATTCAAGTAAGTACTTACAGCGTCAGCAATATGTATCCAATCTAATGCTCCAACTATTTTGTCGTTTTCTGACGGCTTCTTATCCCAGTTCCAATTTGTGAATTCTTTGAAACCACCAGTCACCTTAAAACATATATTAAATAGTAGTATTTATATTGATTTTGACTGCCTCGTTAGTATCTGGAAACAATTGCAAGCGTACTTGCTGTGATTGGCTTGGGTTCAAAACCCAGGTCTTCTTATGGGTATCTTTCTGGGTTCGGGAATCTTTTATGGGTTCCGTACCTCAAAAGGCAAAAAACTGATCCCAGGATCACTTTGCTGACCATCTGTCTGTCTGTCAGTCTGCGAGACCCTTTTCTGAGGAACGCGTGGAGGTATCAAGTTAAAATTAATATTAAATACGTAGGTCTACGGTCCTTTGGAGCTCTGGAAAAATCCATCTTCTTCACAAGTAAAGGAACAATTTCAAAAATAGTAAATTTGTAGTTATTTAACATCACGCCTTGTTTCCCCGAAGTGTTAGGCAGAGGTGTGTACCTGTACACCCACATATTGCCAGTTATGTTTAAGTCCCATGTAATAGGGGGCGAGCCTATTGCCATCAACCGGGGGTAGTTATATCACATTTTATAAAACTATTTTTGCGATGTTAAAACTTACAATAGGAGTTGGAGAATTGACCCTAACGTTTATTATTTTGGGAGAAAAATTTGTCAACTACAAAGTAAAGTTTGCATTTGGGATAAATTTCATCTCGACTACGGAACCCTCCATAGTACGGGGCCCAACAGGCACATGGCTAATTTTTTTTATTAATCTTAAGTTTTTTAGGTATTTCTCAGTAGTAGTCTGGATTTCTGCCCGGTTTATGGCTATAGGATCAACCTCTATTACATGGGACTTAAACATAACTGACGAAATCACACATTGCACACCTAGGTATGCTAAGATGGTGCTAGCATGTCATCCTGTTTGTTTCCGATGCATATAATAAGTGTAGCTACTAAACTGTAAATCCGTAATTAGCTGTAAGATTAGAAAGAGCTGTGGACTTTGTGAATAAATGTAGGTGCATACACCGCTGCCAATCCATTAAAGTGTAAAGAAATGATGTTTATAATAGGGTTGCAACGGAGGCCTTCTTAGCGGAGGCGGAGTTGAAATTTGAAGTGAAAAAAAAGCAAAATTATTATCTATTTCTACAAAAAACTGCTAAATCTCACTTGTTTTCTGCTTCATCACGCGATTTAAATAAAAATGACTATTAATTGTGTTGCATAATTGCGGTGCTTGTTTTAAGTGGTTTGGTGCATAATTTATGCACAATCACCGCTCAATTACAACTACGCGGTACCTACGGTAATTCACGCCCCCACCTCCTCTCGGTGTTCCCGCGGCAAATGCAAAATCTTGACGATTTCACTCGCAAACACTCAGCCGAGCGGCCGCGTCGCCGCTTGCGCGTTGTATGTAATCGTAAATAAATCTCCGTTAAAACTCCGCATACATTTTGCGGAGGTTCAATTCTTAGCGGAAGTTCCGCAGTAACGGAGGCGCAGGCGGAGTTCCGTTACAACCCTAGTTTATAACTAAATTATCACCTGGAACTTCCGCTCAGCATTTTCAGCAAGCGGCCTCTTTGCTTCTGTGACCACAACAGCTGTGTAACCTTCAGGAAAGCTCATCTTTTTACCAGTCAATGGGTACCCACGAAACGATGCTGATAATTCTGTAAAAATTGTGATAAATGATAATAATCTGGATAAATGGGGAAAAGAAAGACTACTAAGATGTCGAATAATAAGTAAGTCTGCCAAGAGCACTGGTGGCCCAGTGGTAACGGCCGCGGCTTATGAGGTCGTAGGTTCGAACACAGACAGGCGCTTTTCTTTGTGTTAGTTAAGGAAAACATCGTGAGGAAATCGGCATGTCTAAAGGTGCGTACAGACTAAGTAACATAACATGTTATACAACATTGTTTTATAACATGTTTAAGATAATGTGGACACTGAATGTTATAAAACATGGTTTAGTAACATGGTATATAAATTTGATATATTGGCGCAGCGGCGCGGGGTGGTGGGGGCAGTGTTTAAGTAAGCTTTGACGAGTATAGACGTGTTCAATTTTTAGTTGTTTTTAAAATGGAGTGGAACAAAGAGAACACTGCATTACTGATTGAGTACCTGTCAGAATATCAGCGCTGCGTATTTTTTTTTTTAAATATCGCAGCATTATGCTGAAATAGGAGCCTTTTTGGCCTCGCACAGGTCTTTTTACTGTTTTTTGTTGTTATTCTGTTAGTTTATACATTTTTTTGTTTTTTATTTTTATTTTATTTATACCTTGTATTTATTTCTTTTACTATTTGTATTCCCTGTGCGTGTCCCAAATAAAATATTTGTCTTTCTTTCTTTCTTTAGTACTTTATAGAAAAAAGATAATTGTGGTATTCGACAAGTGAACATTTTAAGGATCGCAACAAAAAACATGACGCATGGATGTAGGTGTTTGGCTAGTAAGTTCGATACAGAACAAAGTGTCGTTGAAAAGAAGATGCGAAGTTTAATTGGACAGTTTCAAAGAGAATTAAAAAAACCTAGATCGGGGCAGGAGCAGAAGAAATTTCTTCAAAATGGTTTGGATTCGAGTAGCTATTATTTTTAAAAGATAAAAATGAGGTTCGCTCTACAAACGAAGCGGGTATTTCAGAGGTAAAATAATTATTATGATAATATTTTAGAATTAAGTAAATGAAAAACACACATTGTAATTATAACTCTTTATTTATTTTTTTAAACTCTAATCTAGTCGAGGCAATTATTGTGAGATATTACGACTATATAGTTTAGTAATTTCTTTGCCACGGTACACTTCCAATATTTGTTTTAAAAAAAGCTGCAATTTTTTTTCGAACTCCTGCCGCTTCTTTTATATCATTCTCAGGTTCGACAGTTATAAGGTCATTTACAGTATCTATGCCAAGATTATTTTCTTGAAAATTCATACTATGGCCAACACAAAATGATCGTGATAAATCACTTTTTATTAAAAAAAAATATGTAAGTGCGTGCATGCAAGTATTACGTCAGATGATTTTGTAGGATTCAAGAGAAGAGGTTTTCTTAAGTCTTAACTTAGAGGACATAATCCCAAAAACGTTTTCTACAACCCTTCTTGCACAACTTAGACGATAATTGAAAACTCGTTCTTTAGAGCCTTTATTATGAAGTCCTGGATATGGTTTCATAATGTTTTTATTTAAATGCGTCATCTGTCAAAAAACGTAGGGTTTAGGTAAGATTCTTCCAGGAAGTGGACGCGCAGCAGGTTTATTAAGAGAATCGTTTTCGCACATGGTTTTTAGTGTTGTATTGGAAAACACACCTCCATCAGATATGCGGCCTTGACTTCCTACGTTAACAAACAAAACGATATTGTGCATCGACAAGTGCCAATAGTACGATGCTAAAGAACCCTTTATAGTTGTAAAATTCACTTCCTGAATTGGCAGGTGCTTGGTATCATGACATGCTTTCCATCCATGCAACCAATACAATGTGGAAATTGCCATAATTTATAAAACTCGTCTGAGATGTTTTCCACTCTTCAGGTGTTGTTGGCATCTGGAAAAGATAGCAAACTTATTTTTTTTTTTAGGACAACCCTCAAGAAAACCAGGCGTCTCCAAAAAAGAAAAAAACTTTCGATAGTTTGAAAGCTCAGAAAGAAGGTTTCGATAGTTTGGGAGCTCAGAAAGAAGCATACGGCATAATGAAAGAATTGCAAATTTGAGCGCAAAACACGAGATAATTTTACTGTTTTTGGGGGAGTATATTGCTTCTAGATTGCGCAATTTACAGGATCCATTTACTATTTTTACATTGCAAAACCAAATTCATAATTTTATATTCCAAGCTGTAATGGCTTTATACAGTGGCGGCGCAAAAAGAATTGGTTCATACAGCGGCAGCGCACGTACCAGTTTCAACAGAGGCTACTATAAAAGTTCTTTTCTAAACAATAGTTCTGGTCCAGTAGATTCACCACATACGGACACAGACACTTCACAGTTTTCGGAAGACTTGGACGAAATATTGTTAACTATGCAACAATCACAAGGCAATGACAATAATACATATTTTTTATTGATATCTGATTACATTAAACATTTTTTAATAAAGAAATAAGTACTTACCATTATTTCGTGTTTTAATGATTCTATTACTGCTGTGCACACTTCTGGTACGATAGAAGAAATACTTTGTTTTGATACTTTAAATATATACTCAACAAGGCTTTGATATGAATCCCCACTGGCAAAAAATCGCAATGTGATGGATAAACGTTCTAATAACTCATATGGAATTTCTGAACGCAGTATCTTCATTTTTTATTTTAGGGCCCACGTTATTTATTATTAAATATTCTATGTCTGTGCTGGACATCCGTAGAAAGTTTTTAATATTACCGTTGTCACGTAATTCTCCATAAAGCGTATTTTTATGAATAAGCTCATTCACCATAGTTTCCCCACAGTATTTTTCTCTGGTCAATAAACTAGGACGAAACCAGCATCTACGTTTTTTTGTTTTTCTTTTGTTATTTAATAATACAACAGTCGCTGCCGCAGCCAGCAAAACGTCCTCTCGTGTCGACATTGTGGATAGCACTGAAGAACGACAAACGACAAGGGTCATATAACATTGTTATATTGCATTGTTATTCTAATGTGTACAGTATAATTTCATGTTGCAATGTTGAATTACAACGTTACATAATGTGGACGTGTTATAAAACAAAAGTTAAATAATATGTTACATAGTCTGTACGCACCTAAGAACCAAAAATTCGAAGACATGTGACATCTACCAACCCGCGCTGGGCCCGCGTGGTGGATTACGGCCCAACCCTCTCACAGAGAGGAGGCCTGTGTCCCAGCAGTGGGAACATAATGGGCTGATTATGTATGTTATGTAAGTAAGTCTGCCTAGCCTTTTCCAAAAAATGTTTAGGTCAGCTTTCAGTCTCACCGGAACTGGTAAATACCAGTATTTTACATGGAGCGACTGTCTGTCTTGACCTCCCCAACCCAGTTACCGGCTAATGCTTTGGTAAGACTGGTTGTAAGACTTTCAGGCTGCTGACTACTCGTAATGACTGCCAAGGATTTACATATGTGCAGCCAGGACCAACGGCTTAACGTGGTTACCTGAGGCATGGAGGAGTCTCGATATGTTATGGATGGTCACGACTTCCACGAACCAACCGCAAGTGTACTTTCGATCGACCCGTGCGGCTGTTATTATTGAGCCACAAGCTCCTACAGAGAATTATTCAAGAAAAATTAATGTTAAGCCAACCCCAAAAAACTTGGGATATGCAAGATAATGATGATGACGACGATGGTGATGATGGTGACGACGATGGTGATGATGGTGATGATAATGACGACGATGATGATGGTGATAATGATGATAGTGATAGGTGATTATGAAGACGATGGTGATAGTGATAATTATGACGATGGTGATGATGATAATGATGAGGATGGTGATGATGATAATCTGATGTTAGTTTAGACATTTACAAGATAAGTCCCAAGAGTCCCAAGTTAAATACCTTGTAATATTACACAAGCACTTGTAGCATGACAAACTTTTGTTGAAGAAGAATAGATTTAATGACAGATAGAATAGAGAAAATAACAGATTTCCATAACTCATCTGTCATTTTGTCTATTCTACAGTCGACAAAACTCGTTTTTGTGGTAGTAATGCTACGCATGCTGCACCCATGCATTTTAAACTTGGCTTGGCAATAGAAATTAAATGAGGCTTCAGAAGAGCTCCTTTGCAAATTGGTCAATACCACTGGTCTGATAGTCTCATGAAATCTCCAAGCTGATAAAGTTAATGCTATTTTTTCATTCTAATTATACACCTCTACTGAAATAATCCTAAGTATAACCAAATAATTCAACTAAAACTGCTCTACCAACGCCCGATCACACACTCCCACACAAAAACACATACAGACAGACGCACACACACTCGCACAATACAGAACAGCAGCAAAAACGCATATTATATGAAGTTTAATTATTTTTATATTTTTTATAAGAATTGATTTTATTATTCATAAATTAGTTTATGTTAGTACACTTAGTTTTGTAGTTTTGATGAGGCTAACAAGCTTAATTGTAGCCAATTTCATCTTTAACTTTAAAATTACTCAAATATTATATGTACGTAGCTACCTAAAATCTAGCAAAAATTTACAAATGTTGTGCATACTTAAACGTTTGGGACCAACGATACCTCCCTGTTGTAACTTTCCGATGTTCAAATAAACGATTTACGATTTTTTAAAATTCTGCACTAGATACAGGTTAAGTTCAATAAACTTGCTCCTTACTACAAGGGCAATTTAACGTTACTGGCGCAATGAGTACATATCGCTGCTTAAAATCAAAAGGGCCACAAAAAAAAAAACAAATCCTTTTTAAAGCAAAAATCGTAATAATTCTGTTTATATTTTTATATTCGAAAAAGACACCCAGTAATTTAACTTAAATTAAATTCGCATTAAAAATGGATTAATCACACAACTGCCCCTTTTGCATTTTTACGCTTTGGTGTCTAACTTCAGAGCAAAGATGCCATCTTCTCAGTTGCGACCCAGCTTTCAGCGTGAGTGCAAGTATTTTTTGTGAAAAAGGGCCACATTCCAAAAAAGACCTCAACTTTGTTAGAAATGTATAGTAAAAAGTGCCACATTTTGAAATACGACCGTAAGTATAACATTATATGCCGAAAAAGTGCCGTATTTTGTGATGTGTCCCTTTTGAATTAAAATAAAATGTGTTTTAATTATTATTGTATTAAAGATAAGTGCAGTATTTGAAATGCTTCTGTTTTGCATATAAAATTATTGTGATTATGGTAGTATTTTTATACGAATGTGCAATATTAGTTGCGGTTGTTATTATGTTTTAAGTTTTAAATGAAATATTTTGTGCAAATAGTATATTTGCTAGAAGTTACTAAATATTTGCAAGGTCACTGACATGAAGCAAAATGTTGGACCAAACTAATTATAAAATTAGTTTACAAATTGTCTATAATTGATTTGTCGTGTGATCATCATATTGTAGTACGCATGAATTGTGTCTGTCATTTTAACTCATAACTTTATTTATTTATTTATAGAATGAATAGTAGAGCTGGCCGGATTTTAAATATTATTGAAGCTATTATGTCTTCAATAAAACACCAAATATCGTAATTTGTGTATTGAGCTAAGTAGCCTAGAAAGACAAGTGAGTAAATCATAAGAGTAGGGTAGGAACAATAATATCCTGGAGGGTAGACTTAATTAAAACCTAACAGACACAAACTTATAAACTACGAAGTATGTAGGTACCTATATACAACAGAAGCCAAAAACGGGAAATGTCAAACAACTTCCAAACGTTTGACACGCAATTTAGCTCAATTCTCAAATTAGTTGAGCCCGATGAATGTTTACCGCAGCAGCTAGTAATGTCTGATGACGTTGAAAGTCATCAGACATTACTAGCTGTTGTGGAACCTCACCACTCAAAATGAGGGTGATGCTGTTCACTCCATCATTCAGAGGAATATCAATAGTGCACTAAAATCTTCGCCAATTTATGTACCTGATCAGTACATCACCTTGATTAAAACAGCCAAGAAAAAAGGAACACCGTTTACAGTAAAGGAACTTACACATGAGTGTTTTATGAATTTAAAATCTCTGGCTGTTGGCAACTACACTACCAATAAGATGGCGACATGGTGAAGTGGGCAGATCTCAAAGTTATTAAAACTGACCAAGATGTTAAAAACATGTTTTTTTTATAAGACTTCCTACGAACGCGCGGAGTTTGCCCAAGTTACAACATTGAAAAGAAGGCAAAATTCACCCGGAGCTAGTCTGCGAATTTAAAAAAAAACTTTATGCCAATAAACTACAAGTTTCCGGAGCGAAAAAACAAGGAATTTTAAACCTAATTGAAAAGAATGTGATTCCTAAGTATTATAAAACTTTCACAAATCTTTAATTTAAGTTTTCTCAAATGATAATAAGTAAGAATAATTACTATTATAAACCAGGATTTGATAAGACTGATTGAAACCTATAGACTGATTTCAGTAGAGTAATCATTTGAAATGTTAGTAATACGTTTTTTAAGAGAAGTTACTGTGATGATTTAATTAATATTAATCATTATTATTCTCATTGATATGTAAGTCAAAGATTTAATTTAGATACGAAAATAAGCATTTTAATAATTTGTTACCATGGTGGGCTAGAGATTTATAAACAATTAGAATTTTGTAAACTTAATGAGGTACATTTATTTCTATAGAAGTTGATTTAATTTTTAGTTTTTACAAGACATGGTGAGGTTAGGTTAATCCACTGAAAATACTGGATAACTTGATATAAGCTCTTAAAGCACATTTCAAAATTATTATTTTATTTTGTTTCATTATTACCTACGTTTTCTATTTGATTTGTATTTTGAATTTTTGTAATTTTATTGCAAGGTATTGCTACTATTTAGTTTTAATTACTTATTTTTTGCACATTAAACAAAACTTTATACGAAAAGACCTAATAAAACTTATTTTCAGTTTGAGTTGTGAATTTTATTTATAAAATTCATGAACGTTATGGTATTTTCTTATAAGCAAAAGGGACTTATGCGATGTTTTACTTAACTGGGTAAAACGTATAGTAGATATCAAAACATAACCAAATAGAGGCTTAAACTATACATCCGATGATATATAACACATAAATATACAAAATTAGATTGATAGAAATATAAACAAAAATCCCGCCCTAAAAATTTTGACGGGCTCTCCTGTAAAAAAATGACTTTTCGATTTATGGCCCCTTTGAATTTAAGCAGCGATATGTACGCCTTCTGCTTCTGGAAATGCAAGTGTTACGTTAAGTTAGAACATAAAAGTTATCTTTGTTTTGTTTACCTCCATTATCGTCAGCAACGTAGGGGTCGAAATATTTGTTAATGTTCGCAGGGCCGTCGGATGCAATTGAGCAAGCCATGTAATGGGCTGTTTGTTCAAATATTGCTGTGTTTTCATCTTTTTTTAAGTTATTTTCAACTTGTATAGACATTTTTTAACTTTTATTTTGTGATTTACTAACTGAAACTGGGATCTTCCGCCAACAGAATTTGAATTTGTTTGACTGACAATTGATTGACATTGACACTTGTTTTGCTTGACAGTAAATTTCCACAGATTTTCAACAATAAAGCTGGGTAACTAGCCGAAATTTCAATAGCTTAGCTAGCCGGCTCGGCTATTTGTGGTGGAATAGCCAGCTTGCTAGCTGGCTATTTTGGCTACTTGGCTATTGAATAACGCGAATAGCGAATAGCGCTTGCGGCGGCCGGTTAGCTCGGTAGCTAGGTAAGATTCGAAGAATGCTCAACTGCCTTGCGACCCGTGTTCGATCCTCGCCAAAGCAAGAAGTTTTGATGATTAAAGTAATAACTTGATGTCGAATTTCGTTTTTTATTTAATTTTTATTGTATTTAATACTCTTTTGAAAATAAATGACTTTCCCTCATAGATATTAACATAAAAAAACAACAAAAAAAATTACACTTTTGATTAAAAGTGTTTTTTTTTTTGGTTAAGTAATAACATAAAAAAAAAAATATTTATTTGGTTTAACTTTACATCTGCCGGTAAATAAATAACTAAGCATCGTATTTCGACTATTTCGTAAATTCGCAAACTAAACCAAATTACTAAGAAAAATGCCGTCTCTTTCTCTAAATTATTTTGTGAATATTGTGAGAAAGAGATGTGCAATGCATATAAAGTTCATAATGGCGTCTCGAACTACTCACTCAGTAGTTCCCGCAGTGATCGCGCACACTGCTATTTCAGCTACTGGCTACTCTGGCTAGTCCTACTAGCCGCGCAACCGGCTACCGGGACGGCTAGCGGCTGCAAAACGTTGTGGTTATATCATACTCTGTGGAGGCTACCCGCTGTGCCATAAACTTGTCAGATATTCTAGCTAGCCAGTAGCCAATAGCTAGCTATCGTGTTGACGGATATCGTAGCCGTGGCTATTTTGTGAATAGCCGCTAGTTGGCTAGTTATTAGAATAGCTACCCATCGCTAAATAAAGCTAGTCAAAGACGTTTTGACAATGAATGCAGGTTGACTGCAGGCTTAGCATGGCGTTTTCTGTTTCTACTCTACTGTAGAATAGAAATCGCTTTCTACGCTCCTCGAAATCTCTTTTTCGCCAGCACGAGGACACACTTAGACTCAGGTTGCTTTATAGACAGTGATTTTCCATAGCAACGGGTTAGTTGCTAGTGATGTGTATAACTACCCATTTTTGCCATTTTTGTCTACTCTTCCGTCGACAATACGCTTCTCTAGGGCGCTCGTGCTAAGCCTGCTGGAAATTGATCGTGTGTCATGTGTGTCTGCTATGATAACTGCTTAGTTTAAGCTTCAACAAGTATGTTGTGCTATTGTTCTGCATACTTGTTTTATATTTTTTTTATATTTACGATATGTCAAACGTGAACATGCTAATTTTACGTAATCAATGTTATGAATTTTGCATGTGTTTTAGTATCATTGCTTACCTAAATATGTCTGCTAAGTTATTCATTCTATCAGTACTGCAACATTTTTCAGGGCTATCAAGACCAGATTTTGAATTTTGACAGTTCAACAACATTCATTGCGTTGTTTACATTGTTGAGGATATTTTTTATCGAACTTATGAAGCAATGGATTATCAATCTGTTTCAAAACTATTCAGATTGCGATTGACTGTGTATTACGCAATTATGGTACCGGTACAGTTCTTTAGATTTATCAGACGTTTCTGAACGTCTAATTCAAAGAACCATTGTCATTATTAATTTCTTTTATGTTGCCATCTCAAAAACGAATGATGTAGTCCTATTCCATTCCAATTTAATCTGTGATGTTATGGTTGTACTTGTAAAGTGTCAAAATGTCCAGTGAAATGCAATTCATGACGAAATTTTCGCAACCATAACGAAATTATCTTATCAGAATAAAACAAAAGCAATAAACATTTCACTCTAATAACGTTAGTTCCTTACCGTGTGACGTTACGTTTAATCGCGTAGAGTCCGTTTCGAATGACTACCAATGTGTTGTACAATAATATTTGTTCAGTTTGTAACAAATCGTAATTTTACGTCACTGTAAATAATTTGGCTGTTCCTCTGTTTGTGTTTGTTGACTCACAATATTCTGAGAACTTGCGTTGGCAACAAGCTAGTAAAGCAGTGACCTTGGGTGTCAAAACAGCTGTTTGTGTGAGTACCTTTGCACCAATATAATTTATAAAAAATGTAGATTTACAAACAATTTAAGAAATCAAATCACTTTTTCTGTGCTCGTGCTTTTGCTTTTTCATGTCCGACAACTGTGTATAGTTTTGTTCGGATTCGCGGGCTATTCTGGTTATCTTTCAAAAGACCTTGAGGGGGACGAGGATGTAATTTTTGCCTACAAGAAAGGCGATTGTTCTACTTTAACAGGGACAAGCGAATATAAATATGCTATTTAAATTAAATAGAACTTGTTTAAAAAAAAAAAAAACAGTTTTTGAACACTCTCTCTATCTAAAAATTATCATAAAATTTTCCACTCAATTTAAATACTTGTATTGTGTTACAAGATGCCAATTTGAAATATGCTCTCATACAAAACAGTTTTTTTTTTTGTCAAACATATATTCTTTAACATTTCACCTCAAAAAATGCTTAGTATGTAAGTAGGTAACATGTTTCATACACATAATATCTTGTACTCATAAAAAATCAATTATCCAACTACCTATTGCACAATTTATTTTTGTAATAAATTCTCTAGTGAGTCATTTCTAAATATGTATAGGTATTTTTAATGTTTATATTGTAAGATTGTGGTTTGTACAACTTTAATACAAATACTACCTATTTATGTAAGTAGAAAAACTCATCTAATATTAAAATACATTAGGTAGGGTACAGTTGGAAACAACAATGGAATGTGTTTCTCAATATTGAAACGAATTCTTCATTTTATATAATTGATGTGTAAAGGTGTTTGTACAAACCTACTTACAGATATAAAGCCTACTTTTTTTTTTCCTTCTTTGGCAACTGAGATGACGACTATTCTGCCAGTGTCATGTGGTGACAGCAGAGCAACAAGGTGAGCCGTCGAAATTTGTACTTCGTGGTAGTTCTAGTTAAAATGTGTTAGTAGCTGAAAGGACAAGACAATTTTTATTAAACATAGAATATATATTTTTATATCACCACCACTTTGTTACTGTCCTGCCATTGAGAGAATGCATTCTGTAGATCTGTCAGTTTCAAATACAAACAAATACCTATTTTACAAATTTGATCTTTATTAGTTACTAGAATTGTCGCACTCTTTGACGTCCGGACTGTAAGCAGAGGGGCAATTCCCGTATTTTTAAGAATGTTCACATTTTAACACATTCCCAAACTGTCAAAAATAGTTTTTGACATTGATTGTCGCCGAATTGAGGTTGCAAGTTGAATTTGAATGTTTTAAAGTACGAGAATTGGCCTTCGGTTCGACAAACTTAAGTATGGCTGTTCCTTATTGTCAGGGTATGATTGTTGTCATTTGAATGTACTGTTGGTTTTAAGTCTTTAGGTAATCAAAATTATAATCATACTAGCTGCTCCCCGCGGTTTCACTCTCATAAATCTTGATCCCGTGGGAGTATCAGCATAAAAAGTACTCTATGTGTTAATCCAGGTCATAAACTATCTGTGTGCCAAATTTAATCCGAATCCGTTCAGTAGTTTTTGCGTGAAAGAGTATAATATTATTAGGATTTTTTCCATTTTTTTGTTGACATGCAGTCAAACACAACAAAGACTACAAAGTAAATCTTTATGTTGCCTGCAAGACTTTGTAAGTTTTGTTAGGTAAAAGTTTAGTATCGTTTGGCAGGAGGAAGGGGTGGGGAGGTGGTGGGGGGGAAGGAGGGGGGTGCTCCGTCCCCCCTGGTACCACTCCCGTGAAAAGGTAACGCACCGTTCTTGAGAAAAACTAATTATTGTAACCTAACCTCAAAACACTTAAATGTCGCTTTTCTATCGTCTCCGGCGCTGCGGGAAGTGCAACCCCTTCGCCCTTGCGTAACAAAGGATAGGCACCCATGCTAACCTCCGCAGCTTCGGCTTACTGGTCGCCTCCGGCGACCAGCCTGAGCCGCTACGATTCGCACGGGTGCCTATCCTTTGTTACAGCGGGCGGGGGTTGCCCTCCCTTCGCGCCTCCGGATTTTTATAAACACTCTAGGGGTAGGAGCCAAAAGACTACGTGGAGTCGGGGTGCCCCGATTCGGTTTTGGAGCAATGTCGACCTATTTTAACCATGAAGTGGGGGTGCACTAACTTCTCACAACTCTGGGAGGAACGGAATGAACGTAAACAAATGACACTGACACATGACGCAAATAGCGTTTTTTTTTTTACGTTCCGTTTCATCAATTTTGCACGACAGTTTACACCACAGACAATACACTAGTACAGATTTGATTGTCAATCGCCGATTTTAACGTTTCGTTACGCTGTAATCTAATTTGAGGTTAGAAACATTTATTATTAATTTCTCGAAAAATACGCATAACCTTGTAATAAGAGTGGTAGCATTATAATAAGGGAACCCATCCCTACCATCTTCAACCCTTTTTACCCCAAAACTCCTGCCAAACGATACTAGACTCAAGCCTTTTGTTACTCAATGATTTCAGTAGTCATCTGAGCTCCTGTTTCGACTTGAGCTGCACAGTTACTGACAAATGCGTGCACTGGCTGGACCGGTCCACTCAATCTGTGTGGTTCTTTCCTCAAAATACCATTTCAGACATCAATAATCCACATGGTCTTCACATGATCTGACCAAGTTTATGTCTGAACTTTAATAGAGACTGTGACCTTCGTGTGAGTTTGTTTCGGCATTTCTTCTCAGAGTAGTCAAATAGGAAAGTTTTATGTGTAAAAGTGTTTGTACAAACCTACTTGCAGAAATAAAATCATATATCAGCCTTTTCTCAACTGTTGAGGTCGGCTCCCAGTCTTACCCGATGCAGCTGAATACCAGTGTTTCACATGGAGCAACTACCTATCTGGCCTGCTCAACCCAGATATTGGGTAACACAATACCTCTTGTTAAGAAGTCTTTTATAATATTATGCAATAAATCTTAAATGTTAACAAAGGACTTCTTTCAAAAGTACAATGTAAAAGTACATGTGAATTACTTAACAATTAGGGTTGCCAACTTCTTTAGCCAATTTTGTAATTTTTTTTGCAGGTGATGCATTTTGGGAAATTTTCTATTAAACTAGCTTCTGTCCGCGTAAAATTCCTGGTTCCCCCGACCCACCACGTCGCATCGCATCGCCTGCCCGCGCTGACACTTTGTTTTCCCTGAGCGTTCTTTCTGACTTATTTCTTTTTGTATCGTGTTACCCAGTATCACTATAATCGTACTCCTTTTCTTGCCTCAATACTTTCTTTACTTTGTACAAATAGCTTTCCTAATATTAGTGTATATTCTCTTTCATTACTTTAAAGAATATTAAATTATAATTTTTGTTCCTACAGATCCTTAAATCCCGTTATAATTGTTATTAATGTTTTCGTTGCTCTAACTTTGTTTTCTTGATATGAAACTAAACGTGACATTGGATGAATGCACAAACCGTACAAAAAAAAAAACAAGTGAGTGAATGATCAAATGATGAAGTGACGGTTGACAAGGGAGAATGGAAGAAGAATACCTACGTGGTGCGCCGACCGTAACAGCGGGGGACAAGAACAGATAGATGTGTAGCTATTAGCGGTGGGTAACTCCGGAGGTACTGATCCAAAGGAGCCGGTACCGAACGCGGATACGTAAACCTTATTTATTCCTCACAATCCTTACCGGCACCGCGGTACCAAATGATTCCGGAGCGCGCGTTCACTGTTCACTCTCGTTCACTCGCTCAAGTCACTCGGAAGTACTCGGAACACGTCGTATCGCTCTAACTAACCAACTGTTCAATTCAAAATGTGCCAAATGATCCAGTGAACCAAATGAATAAAATGTTCTGCGAAACCGGGAAACCAAAATGAGCGAGTGAGTGCCGGTGCCAAACGGTGCCAAAGGAATAAATAAGGTGAACCGGTACCGGACCCGGAGTCGGAATAAGTGAATCAATTCACTTGCCGGAATAAAGATTACCCACCGCTAGTAGCTATTATTACAAGGAAAACATAGCCATTATAATTTTTATAATTCAATTTGGCACTTGCATCGTAGCTAAATACTTACTCAAAAATTCGGCGAGAGTCAACAACAACAAAGATTGCCAAATTCCCGCCAATTTTCCGTCAAACCACTGCCAACTTAACAAAAAAAACATGCCACAGATAGAATTTTATTTTTGTCTCTGCTATATCTGGGGAAGAAACTAAAATAAGGAATCAGCTGTTTATTTTACCTAACTTATAAGTAAGCTAATGTAATTACCCAATTTAGCAGGCAACACCTTTAAAACGCATTTAAACATATCATCACTCCTGTTTTAATCCATGAACGGTTAGTAGGCAAAGGTGTACCCATCGGAGATTTTGCCAGCTATGTTTAAAAGCGCCTAGTTAAGCGCGCTCGCACACGGCATACTTTTTGTAGGTCCTACAATTGGTCAGATTATTTTGCTTTACGTTATTTACGGCCTTAACACACACACACACCTCCGTCCGCCATGTAACGAATTCCGCTAAGAAACATTACTACAATATGTCGCGATTCGAGTAGTGGAACATCATGAGAGTCAGTTGAATTGTAGCAATCGTAGCAAAATTTCGTTGCTTTCGACTTAGTTAATACAGAATAAGTCTACTTCGGACCTCTTAGATTTTTTCCGTAAAATCAACATCCATTTTACAAAAAGAAAGAAGTTTCGCCATTTAAACTTGTCTTTGACTGCCACAGCCGGATACGTGAAAAACAGCGCGGAGGTGTAACTGGCTTCGTACAATGGACAAGTGATGGCTGAACTACTTCAGATTCGCTGCTAGGTATGGTTTCATTGGCTGCATTGTGTAGATCGTCAGCGTCGATACATTTGACGTCTACTGTTTCATTTAGCTCCTACAAAAAATCGGTTACTGGTTGAATGATTTCGGCGAACGCTCTAAAACGCGTTTAGTTAATTTCCACTACTTATGAAACAGTCAGCAGTTTACTACTATCGTGATAATTTTAAGGCTCCCTCAAACAGGCGCGACGCCACATCGCGACACAAAGGCACTTTTTGTGGGAGCCTTTATTCGGGGAATCCAAAAAAATATAATTATTGTGCTTATGAGATGACGGCAACAGGATAGGAAATTAAGATGCTGAGTTGTTAAACGATCCTAAGGTAAATAATAATACCTACAATGTAGCTCGCGTTTAAAATTAATATATTTTTCAAATTGCGGGCCTGTTTTATGGTGTACTAGCTTCTGCCCGCGACTTCGACCCGTGAAATTTCTTGATAAAGGAATCTCCTTCAAATAGGCGCGACATGCGACGCGAATCGCGCGCGACACAAATGCACCGCTCATCTCGCGAAAGGCGATGCTTTTGTATCGCTTGCGAATCGCGTCGCGTATTGCGTCAGTCTGTACGAACCTTTAACATAAAAAACGGTCAAATTAAAGCTAGCGAAACTCTGCAGACATGATGGGTATCGATACATAAATACGATAAAACGAAAAAAAAAAAATTCATTGTTCTGTTTGGGGACAACGAATGTAGTTACTTGAAATATCAGTTTCAAAATCAATTATTTCTGTGTAAACTTCACAGACGTGATGAGTTTCTATATTTAAACAGAATAAAAATAAAAACATAAACATGGCAATTTTCTTAAGCTTTTGCAATTTTTATAACACCCTGCGAAGTTCGTCGCTCCATCTAGCCTGTGAGGACGTACCTTACGTTTGCCGATTCGCGGTCTCCACTCAAGAACACGCCTACCCCAACGGTCATCGGTTCTACGGCTAATGTGGCCGGTCCATTGCCACTTCAGCTTGCTTATTCTGTGAGCTATGTCGACAACTTTGGTTCTCTGCCGGATCACCTCATCTCTCTGACGGATGGACTCCAAGCATAGCACGTTCCATAGCTCGCTGAGCGACCTTGAATTTATGGACCAGCCGTACCATGAGTGTCCACGTTTTGGCTCCGTAGGTCATAACAGGTAGGACGCACTGATTGAAGACTTTAGTCTTTAGGCTCTGTGGAATACACGACGAGAAGACTCGACGAAGCTTCCTGAACGCTGCCCAGCTGAATTCTTCCGTTAGCCTCCTTCTCAAAGTTGTTGTCTTACCAAATTGCAGAGTTTGCCCGAGGTAAAAATATTCTCGAACAACTTCGAGAGCACCGCCATTGACAGCTATCGGTCCCTGAGTAGCGTGGTCGTTGATCATAACTTGTGTTGTGGTCGTTGTTCAAGTTCATCCGGAGACCAATGCGTGCAGAAGAATCAACTAGGCCGTGCAGCATATGCTGCAAATCATGCAGCGATTCAGCCAGTATGACGATGTTATCTGCAAATCTCAAGTGCGAGATGTACTCGCCGTTGATGATAATAATAATAAATAATAAAAAAGTTTTATTGACATAAAAAAGGTGTAACATTTTCAATAGAAGCCCTGACTCCTGAGCTAGATGGTACCTGTGTTACAGGAGTCAGTGTCTTCATGGAATATTAAACATTTATGCAATAAAATTAAAATAATATAAATCTAAAAGGGAATTTAATGCCTGCATGCTCTTGAGTGGTGTGTGTGAGTGTTGTTTAGTATTTATGTGTGTGCATGTATGTGTGAGGGTGAGGGTTTCTGTTTGTGTATATGTGTATGTGTGTGTGTGAGTGATTGTGCTTGGTGACTTAACTTTAAAGTTGTATCTGTGAGTTTGTTTGACTACATTAGGTACTACTTAATTATTACGAGTACTGTTCTTTAAGTAAGTTTTCGGTCTGTAGGTAATCCAGAGTTTGAAGCCATGTATTTAATTTCAACTTAGTTTTGTTTTTTATTGGTGGGTTATAGTTGAGAATATTGTTTACTTTATTATAAATATAAGTAGCTAGGTATAGGCATTGCCGTCGAGCAGATGCCGTCTTACAAGTGACTGCGCTTAATGCTGCGTCCTTCCCAGTCCAGCGTCATAAACACATCCTCCAATGCGTTAGAGAACAGTTTCGGGGAAATTACGTCCCCTTGTCTCACCCCCCGACGCAGGAGGATATGTTTAGTTCACTGGTCCTGAGTTTTGACGGTCATAGTCGCGTTTTCATACAGACAACTTAGCACTTGGATGTATCGCCAGTCAATTTGGCATCGCTGCAGAGACTCCACAACAGACCAGATCTCGATAGAGTCACAGAGACACAGGGGCCGATTATACTCTTCAGACTTCTGTATAATCTGCCGCACCGTGTGGATGTGGTCTATGGTGCTATATCCTCCTCGAAACCCGGCCTGCTCCGGTGGCTGAAACTCGTCGAGTTTTTGCGCTAGACGATTCGTAACGACTCTTGAGAACAACTTATATACGTGGCTTAGGAGCAATATGGGTCTGTTATTCTTTAAACGGGTCTTATCACACTATTAAAGAAGAGCACGACAACGCTCCTTCGCTACGCTTCTGGAGTTCTCCCAGTGTACAGGACAGAGTTAAAGAGCTCCCGAAGCTCTTTCAGTAAAGGACTTCCTCCCGCTTCCTGAAAGTCGGTCGGCTCGGTCATAATCCCGTCCTCACCAGGGGCTTTTCCATTTTTAAGCTGTTTAAGAGCCGCCTCGATTTCGTCTTGGCTGACTTCTTGCAGGTCTTCCGTGAAATAGCGGGTTAAGGTGGCTCTGCAATCCTCATTATCAGGATCAGGTCGAGATGCATGCGATGCGTACAATTGGCCGTAGAAGTTTTCGACTTCCGAAAGGATCTCCGGATTCGAAATGACGATATCCCCACTTGATTTGGTCAACTTCGTCAGGTGGCTCCTCCCAAGTGATTGGACGAACACTTTCGACCACCGATTTTGCTCAATCGCTTCCTCTATTGAGCGTGTATTAGAGCGTCGGAGGTCGCATCGTACCAATTTCCAATATTCTTGTTGAGTGCTCGTTGTACTGACGAAGTGATATGTGGGTTTTCACGTCGTTCTGCCATAATCTCCTGAGTCTCTTCCGAAAGTTTGGATAATTAGTAGGGTACTATAAAAAAAAACTGCCCTTTCATAGCCCTACGCGGTCAAAATTTATGGCAGACAATTGTTTATATGGTTCAAAATCATGTACTGAGTCCATGGTAACCGGTTGTGCGTCGATGTCCCTTCCACCCTGTATACTCTGGGCTGGCAATCCCATCCACAACCCAGTTACTGGGTAACACGATAGGTACCCCTTGGTAAGGGTGGTTGTCAGACTTTTGGGCTTGTGAACGACTGTCAAAGAACTACGGATGACAACCGGGACCAGCGGCCGAACGTGCTTTCCAAGACAGGGATTTACATAACATTAGAATCGAAATCGAGGTCATTTGATAAAAACGAAGAGTGAATGACCTGCCGCTAAACATGCGAAATAATGCGAATATTAAAGATCTTGTCGCATTATAGATAAGTTATGAAAAACAATTTAAATTACCCGCTCTGGCTGTGCGCAGACAAGAGGAAACTTATTGGAATCATTTGAAGGTCATTTCGTTGAACTGACGAAGAACTGTCTTTACGTTCAAGGAGCAAAATTGTTAAGCAGCTTTCCGAAATGCCATTTTCATTCAAAATGATCGCAATATGTTACCGGAAAATAAGGTGCGAGTAATAATTAAGTTTTAGGTGGGTAACATTTTCATTCCTTATCTGTACATTCAACAACGAAAGTCGGTAATAATTAAAACAAAACATCAGTTTTTTGTTTAAATTATATTTGTAATATCACTGAACAAGATTAGGATTTGAGGGAGGCCTTTCCTGAGCGAGCAGTGGGACAGTGTGGATTAACAAATAAACAAAAAAAAGAACTGTTCACCAAAATATTAAAAAAATATACTTGTTTAAAATTTAAAACAGTTCACCAAAATATTTAAGAAATGTACCACAAGTAACACAAACTCAAACTCAAATAATTTATTTCAATTAAACCATTTACAGGCACTTTTGAATTGTCAAGGAGTCGGTCAGTCAGAAATATGAAGCTAGTTGCCCATTCCAAAGCGTAGTAGGTACCTATGGAGAAGAACGGGCAAGAAACTCCATGGACACTCTTTTAAATAATAATGTTTTTACATTTTAAATAATAATATTCTTTGAAATACTGAATACTAGAGTATTTTGTTATTTTGAAATATACCTAATTTTAAAGTACCTTACTGTGTAAAAACATCTACATATCAAGCTATATATTTCCAGGATAAGCTGACTTCTCATTGTAAAGACATTGTGAGATCAGCTTATAAGGGAAATGTTTAGTTTGATTTGTAGCCGTGTGTACTTGAAAGTACGCGCTTCGCAGATTTCGCCTTCTGCACAATTTTTTTTCATTGTTAAACAATCAGATAGCCATAGTTCTAAAGATAACACTTGTTATGTATTTTGGCACGATATCTTTTGTCGGTGGATATATTTAAATTCCGTTCGCTAAGTTTGCCGCCTACCGTCAGCAAAACAAACAAATATCGAGAAAACTTAAGAAGAAAAATGGGTCGCATAAGTAATAATCACGCGCGCTTGTGATGACGTTGCTTACGGTGCTGAGAGGGTGACTCAGCGGTGTGGTAGGCGATTGGGGAGTGGGGACGCGCATTTTCTGCATGTTGCGTTGAATGAACACTGAATGAACGCGCGTGGATGCATTTTCTGTGTTGGACTGTGCGTGTTTTCTATACAAACGAGACACTTATACGAGATACTTACAAGAAACGTTAAAACACGCATTCACGCGCTACGCTGCGTGGTGCGTGGCAGTGTGCAAATCGCCTTACTCTAAAAGTAACTCTTTCACGCCTAAACCACGCAAGTTCCCGTGGGAAAACCGCGGACAGAAGCCAGTGAGAATTAAATTAAAGTTAAATATTTTTATTGTTACAGTGCCATGGATTCCTTCTTTAGTTTATTTGACCCTTCAGACGGAAACCAGAACAAACAGAAGAATAAAAAGAGGTACAAACCTGAACAGGATACTGTTAAAAAGAAACCTGACGCTCCGAAGGGTAAGTGACATAATTAAAAATCTTTATGTGAGGGTGTTATTATATTACAAACCAAAATCGAAAAAAAACTTAAAAAAAAAATAACACTGCAATGTGAAAAATAACTAAAGTTTCGGAAGTCATTGTCTTTGAGTTCTTTGTCACAGACTTCCGAAATTAAAGTTCGGTTGTTTTTTTTTTTCGATAAAAGGTTACCTTCACCCCCCACCAATTCGTATACCTACCTACCTACCTGGACATAGGCCTCCCCCAAGCACCACCACTTTGAACGGTTCTGTGATTCTGGCATTCTGCGGATTCCTGTCACAAGGTCATCGGTCCACCTTGTGGGAGGGGAGTCCTTTCAACACTACGTCTTCAGGTTCGCGGGCTACTCCAGAATTTCGACCCTATCGGCCGGCCATCTGTTTTGCGAGCAATGTGCCCTGCGCACTGCCACTTCTGTTTGGCAATTCTTCGGGCTGTCTCTGCTCTTGCCCTTATCTCAATTTATTTGGAGCCGGCGCCGTATGACTTCTCCGTTACTTCTCTAATAAAGGCTCTATAAACGGGGCAATAATACGTTAGCAAGTTAGTCCAGTAGTCCTTATTGTTGTAGTAAGTTAAAAAAAAAGAAGTGCCAAAGCGCTTAAACTAAGTAGTTAACTACTTAGTTGCTCGATTCGCACACGCGTACGTGCTTTACGCCTTCTCCCCGCACAGACACTGAGAACCGTTCGATGACATCGTTCGTTCGTGAGCGGACGGAAATCCAAAAAAACTTGACGATATCGATCGTCAAGTTTTAACCATACGCGGAAAGATTTATCGTTTCACGATTGAAACAATACATCTTTCCGTGTATGATTATATAGTGTATCTTAAGTCGTCACCGCAGTAGTCACCTTTCTAGACGTATCATCTGTCACACAGTCCATCCATCGTCTCTTTGGTCTTACCCTACTCTTATAGCCACATTCATACTTAAAGCTTTCCACATGACATTTTTCTCATTCCTCTGCATCACATGACAACCAGTTTCCACAGTAGTTTTGAAATTGTATTCCAATTCCTCTGTTATTCTTCATTAAACATTTTCTTTTCTTTTTCCAGGACGCAGAAGAGGCCGCAAATCAAATGTAAAGAACGAAACTTTGCCAGAAGAGTCCTCTTTCCTCTGCGAACCGGATCTCAGCACCGATCTCCTAGTTAAAGATGTTAGTTATATTGAGAACTTCATTGAGATTAACAAGAGAGATGATGGTAAGTTTTAACATACATGTATAACACGGCCGAGAACTCATGTCTGGTATAAACTTTCGCGAATGTTCTCTCACACACACTCACAGCAGGTCACCATTTGGTTCTTAAAAAATGTTAATGCGAACCCTCCAGCGCAAAGTTCGGACCGGCCATGATTGATCGGCCGTTTTTATACACCCATGCAGATGTAAAATAACTTGCTACAATATCTGTTATGTTGTGCATGTTTTTCTCAAATTAAATTGAATACATAATATGGCCCGCTGTCGTTATGGGGGGCAGCGCCTAGGAAACCCGCAAAATTCTATTATTCTGACGTTTTTTGCAATTTGCAGCAGCCTAATTGCGTAACACATTTTCGTAAACGATTACGACTAATCTGTTTGATTTTGACAGTTCAACAACATTCATTGCGTTTTGCACATTGTTGAGCAGAATTTTTTATTGAACTTATGAAGCAATGGATTAGCAATCGTGTTTCAATACGATTCAGATTCCGATAGAGTGTGTATTACGCAATTAGGGTACAGGTCAGTGCCAAATTATAGGTTGATCAAAATATGATTCGCGACCGTAACAAATATGTTTTTACAGGACTATAATAATTAGAATCGCTTCAGTTGCCTCCTCTTCCTCGCCTGCCTCGTTGGTTTAGTGTTCGCAAGAGCTACTGCTGAGCATGCGGTCTTGGGTTCGATTCCCAGGTCGGACAAAGTGTTATTGGGTTTTCTATCAAGAATTTCTCAGCAGCCAGGAGTCTGGATTTGTGCCCGGTTGATGGCAATAGGTTCGCCCCCTATTACATGGGACTTAAACAGAACTGGCGAAATGTGGGTGTACTATGGGATTACAGGCGTGATGATATGTTATGATGATGTTACTTCAGTTAGAATTGACCTCAAATGTTTAGATATCATGGAAAAGTCATTCATTAGGTTAATACAATACACTTTAACTGAACTTAAAGGGTTGTATTGCCCAGCACAAGTCTCTCACAACGTTAGCTTCTTTTTCGTGCACCATTTTCAGTTAGTTTTGCAATTACCACCCAATCTACAGAAATGGCATTCAAGTGCCTTATGCTAATACAGTCAAAAATACCTTGGCATAACTCTTGACGCCAAACTGCTATGAAAATCTCACGTCATAAAGAAAAAACAGGAACTCGACATACGTTACAACAGTATGTATTGGCTACTCGGAAGGAAATCCTGTCTATTAATAATATGATATTATACAAGCATATTCTTATGCCAATTTGGACGTACGGTATCCTACTTTGGGGCTGTAATAAATTAAGGAACGTTAAAAGTTAAAATAATACAACAATACCAAAATAAAGTACTCAGGGATGCTGTTAATGCACCACATTAGAAATGACGACCTCCACCGAGACCTTAAATGGAACTACGTAAAGTTTAGCATTAAGTTCATAACTTGTGTAGAGAGAATAAATGTTTTGGCCCAGTGGTACCGACTTACGAGTTGTAGATCGTGAGTTCGAACCATCTAGAGGAAACCAGCAAACCAACCCGCACGGAGCCCGCGTTGTGGATTAAGGGACTCTCATAGAGAGCGGGAACATTATAGGCTGCTTATGCAGAATAGAGCTAGTTACTAAAAACTAGTTGCACCACTGCATTGATAACGTTCAAGCAATATTACGTGTAAACGTTCAGTAATTATGTAAAACCGCTAAACGTCATTCAGTTTTTAAAACAGCAGATTCGACAATCCATCTGCGGCAGTGACATTAAAAATTGTTTAATATTAAACAAAAGTGTTGTAACTTTACAGACAGAACAGACAACGACAAGAAACCAAAACGCAGGAACTCAGGCAGAAAATACAGGCGAAAAAAGAACAAAATATCCCTTGCCAAAGACATTACCAATTCCCCATTGATTTCAGACGGTATCGATACCGATACCAAGAACTGGAACAACCAACTTTCAGTACAAAAAATATGTGACGAAAATATTGGAAAAAATGTGAACGACTTAAAAAATGATTTCAATATGAATAAAAATAGACTAATGAAAGGTGGCGTAGATAAGTTTAGAGATAGGGATGTCTACAATGTAATAGACAAACTGGAAAAGGTTATACTTAAGGATGACATGTATTTGGCTGGAGATTTTGACACGAATGACTTGGAGAATGATTTCTTCTATAGCTCGGATGATACGGAGGAGTATATTGACGATTCGTAAGTATTATTTGAGTTTTATAAATGACAATTATCTTATTTACTTGCATAAACGAGTTAATGCTTATAAACCCACACACACTCGTATATAATATAAAGATACAGATGCAGAGAATGTAGCATGGAGCCACAACTTCTACGTGTGCGTCAGGGTACTGGATCAAGAAAGATTTTGGAAAACCAAGTTTTGTGCCTATTAGTTTATGCCTATTAAAAATATGGTACTTTACCAAATAGTGACATATTTGGTATCAAACATAAAATAATTGCTACCTCGCTAAAGAGGGAAAACTATTACGAAAAAATTGACAAACCTCCCTGACTTCTGAATGGCTGGACCACGTCGGTTTCACCTAGTTGTAGACTTTACTACAAATTAATTTTTTCGTTAAAATTAAGTACCTTATTGGTACCTCCCCTCCACATATGTTTTTCTTAAAAAAAATCGATTAGGCAAAAATAGTTACACCTAGAAGAAGTTTTGCATGAAATCTACCGCAAGTCGCGTTAAGGACCTTTGTTTCATTTTTCGTGCAGAACCTCAGAGCCGGAGGACTCAGGCGACGAGGTGTACGGCAGTCTGCCGCCGGAGCCCAGATTCGGCAACGTGGAGTACAAACTACAGCTGGTTTCACTGTGCGAGCGGAGGTTCCAGCATCTAGTGACACAGGTGTGTCTTGTTCTACTTTATTTGTCTTTTAAAATAAAACAAGTTCCGTTGTTCTCATATTCTTTAATTCACTGACACAACACACAGTCTTAACTAACCGCTGGGTCCAAAGCCATAATTTTTTCACACAGTGAGCACTAACAAAAGATTTTTGAAAATGCATCCCATGTATGGGTAATATTTTGGTGACCAGTTTTAATTTTGCTGTATATTGTTTAAAATATTTTGGTGATCAGTTTGTTATATTTGCTATATATAAAAAAATGCTAGTTTGTTTGTTATTTTTGCTATATTGTATAAATATTATGGCGAGCAGTGGTCGTCCAGTGGTAACGGCCGTGTGTGCATGTTTTCCTTCACAGTTTTGAGAGCAGTGGTGAATTTATTAACTAGGTAAACCAGCGACCTACAACTTATAAGTCGGGGCTGTTCCCACTTTGGTCACCGCTGCTTGTTTATATGGATACTAAAACATCATTGAACGTTTTCTTTCGCAGCTAAAATGGCGCCTCCGTTCAGGCGGCGGCAGCGCCGTGTACGTGCTGGGCGTGCGCGACTGTGGCGCGCTCGTGGGGCTGCGCGCGCGCGCACTGCGCACCTCGCTCGTGGCGCTGCGCAGGATGGCGCAGGCACTCGGCGCCACGCTCACGCATGTCACGGCCAGGAGAGTGGCGCCGCACAGAGCTGTGGCTGAGGTCTATGTGAGGAAGGTAAGGCTGCTCGCTCGTGGGGCTGCGCGCGCGCGCACTGCGCACCTCGCTCGTGGCGCTGCGCAGGATGGCGCAGGCACTCGGCGCCACGCTCACGCATGTCACGGCCAGGAGAGTGGCGCCGCACAGAGCTGTGGCTGAGGTCTATGTGAGGAAGGTAAGGCTGCTCGCTCGTGGGGCTGCGCGCGCGCGCACTGCGCACCTCGCTCGTGGCGCTGCGCAGGATGGCGCAGGCACTCGGCGCCACGCTCACGCATGTCACGGCCAGGAGAGTGGCGCCGCACAGAGCTGTGGCTGAGGTCTATGTGAGGAAGGTAAGGCTGCTCGCTCGTGGGGCTGCGCGCGCGCGCACTGCGCACCTCGCTCGTGGCGCTGCGCAGGATGGCGCAGGCACTCGGCGCCACGCTCACGCATGTCACGGCCAGGAGAGTGGCGCCGCACAGAGCTGTGGCTGAGGTCTATGTGAGGAAGGTAAGGCTGCTCGCTCGTGGGGCTGCGCGCGCGCGCACTGCGCACCTCGCTCGTGGCGCTGCGCAGGATGGCGCAGGCACTCGGCGCCACGCTCACGCATGTCACGGCCAGGAGAGTGGCGCCGCACAGAGCTGTGGCTGAGGTCTATGTGAGGAAGGTAAGGTACAACCATCTTTAAAACAAAGTTTCGTGGCCTTGCTTCTTTTCGTTCTAAAGTATAAAAGTAGCCTATGTCTTCGGCAGATGTACTATCTTTATGCAAAAATCAACGTCGATCCGTTGCTTCGTTGTTGCACGAAAGTAGTAAACCAGCACTCCAACATAGATTAGCTCGCTATTATTATTAGGAGGACATATAGTAACCTTATTGGTGACTAGCACTTCGTCCGCGTGGGATTCGAAAAAAAAAATGCCCATGTACATCAGACATAATTTCGGCAAAACAATTTTTATCAAGAACTTATATCTGAACTGAATATCAATATGATATGACCACCCGTATAATTATAGTACTCTTTGATATGCCCTCGTTTCGCAATTAAAGAGAATATATCGTTGTTGCAGTTACCAGACCCTAAGCAGAGCGTAGAGTTAAGAGTAGCGGTCATGGGTGCCAACGAAGCTGGCAAGTCTACGCTAATAGGAGTATTGACTCAAGGTACTTTGAAAATGCAAAAAATAAACCCGACTCAAACAAAAAACCTTCAAAAACGGCAAAACAGATTTTCTTCTTTCTTTGTTTTTTTTTTAAAGCTATGCAAGCTAAACCAAAAAATCGGTTCAGCCGTTTTTTGAGGATTTTGTTTGATTTGGGGTGTCTTTAATTTTATTTATTAATTTATAGTACATGGAGGATTTACAGCTAATAAAAACAAACAAAAAAGGGGACCATAGCCACCAGTAAGCCAATTACGAATCCTCACGTATAGACTCATAATAGTTAATTATGGCGATGTGTTTTTTGTTTTTGTGCTCACACCGAGCAGAAACAAAAAACACATCGCCTTATTTAAATTAAGAATTAATAATTAATTTTAACTTGTTTAACGAGTACCTACAACAACATTTTTTTAATTATTTTTCAACATAAAATAAATTATGCAAAAAAGTAATCTGTTTTTGTTTTTATTAGATAAAGACGTATTCCTCTATTGCTGATTATTTAATGATAAAAAGACACGGTTCTTTATTTAATTGACATTTATTCTTGTTTTAAAACTAGTACTCATTTGGAATTTTGCTGTTTAATTAATGTTTAATTTACGATATTAAAACTACTATTTGTACACCAATTTCATTGGTAGAACATAGAGCTCGACTACAATAATATGTATATTTAAGACCTTTTATGTGTACCTATGTTTTCAAATAAAACTTGATTCATTGATTACATTATCATGTATGTTTGTATATAAAGGTGAACTAGACAATGGCAGAGGAAGCGCTCGTTTGAACATGTTCCGTCATCTGCACGAAGTTAAAAGTGGCAGGACATCGTCTTTGAGCCACGAGATACTGGGGTTTGATGCTCAGGTAATGTTAATCTATTTTACGGCTAGTCTTTGTAGCGTTACAATGGGGATGATGACTGATATTAGAAATGTTCATAAAATAATGTAATTTCAAAGTAGGCATAGTAAAAATGAGATAATCGAAAAAATCTGTTAATTCGGTGTAAATATGAAGAAGATACACGCTTTAAAAGTTTTTGGAGGGGATTGTTCCAGTCCTTGTCGCTCGTTATGGACATTGTACGGGGCTTGCAAAAGAAGTAACATAGTCATGACGTCACTATTACGATAGTGCTGTCCTTATCCCACACTTATTTACACTTTTTGCTTGTTTTACTTTTTTCTGTTTTGTTTTTACAGTTTTTGTAATATTGTTTGCACTATTTGGAAACAAACATTAATTTGAGATTAAAAAAAAAAAATTGTCATGATTTCTATTGTCTAACAATAAAATCTTCTCTACAGGGTAACGTGGTTAACTACGGTTGCTCAGAATTAATGACAGCGGAAAGAATCGGCGAAAGAAGCGCTAAGCTGGTGTCGTTCCTCGACCTAGCCGGACACAGCAAATACCAGCGCACCACGCTCCACGGATTGACTGGATATTCACCGCATTATGCTATGCTGGTGGTGAGTTTTTTTTTTTTTAACAAGCTTTTATTAGCTTGACCAGATGTATGTATGTAACGAAATCTTTTAACTTCATTTTCACCTACTTCTAGGAATCTTTTTAACTTGAAAATTTGCAGGGGTCAAGGGCCGATGACAATACAATAATCTCACAAATTTATTTAAAAAAAAAAATGTTGTCTTGAGACAAAAAGTTTAGAAAATAAATTATAATTTGAAAAAACACGCTTTAATAGCAAACGAACGAAAGAGTAGAAAATAATAAAAAGAAAGTTAAAGTTAAAGTGAAAAAGCGTGGGATACATAAATTATCACAAACTGCAACATCATAATTTTAATGTCTTTGACGCGGATATAAAACATCAAAGCTTCAATGAGCTTTGGGTAAGAATGTGTTACGAGTAGTAGCGATGGAATGTTTGTTGGTACAGGGATCTTTAATTTAGGGATTAATACATCTCGCTAAGTTAGATTTGACCTATAATGTCATGATTCTAACTAATATTATAAATGTGAAAGTAAGTTTGTTTTTTGTGACCTTTTCACACCTAAACCACTGATAAGTGTTGGGCTCAAACACTCGAATTCTCAATCAATTGATTAGTCAAACTAAAATTTTTGTACGTAAATAATTTTTTTCTAAATCAATCACTATTGAAAATTTAGTTTTAGTGTCAACTAATTTTTTAATCACATAACATAACACCACGCCTTGTTTCCCCGAAGGGTTAGGCAGAGGTGTACCTATAGTACACCCACATTTCGCCAGTTATGTTTAAGTCCCATGTAATAGGGGGCGAGCCTATTGCCATCTACCGGGCACAAATCCAGACTTCGGGCTGCTACTGAGAAATTCCAGATAGAAAAACCCAATAACACGTTGCCCGACCTGGGAATCGAACCCAGGACCTCATTCTCAGTAGTAGCGATTGCGACCACTAGACCATCATCAATTTTAATTTTTATTTAAAACTAAAACTAATCTACCTTTTCAAGGAAAATATTTAAATGCGCGTCGAACAAACTTTTGATTCCACCACGATTAGGAACTTTTAAAATTAAAGAGCTTGTTTTTAATTTTTGGTATTGTAAAGTTGTTTTGTGGAAATTTTCCAATTTGGTATTTTTATTACGCGGTGCTATTAATCGAATTGATATTTCGAACTTTCAACTGTTGTTCTATTCTGTTTACGCTTCTTTTAAACTGTTTTACCTCTTTTATAATCTGCCATCTTAAATAGATCTGCTAATAATTGTAAATTGTCCACGGTCATGTGTGCTTTATAAAATGATTAACTAATTACAATGTCTTGTTTTACCATCTTTCAATGACAATCCGACATAGCGGCCGCGAAGATGCCAGATTGTTCGTCATGGATGTTGTTTTCTTTGTTTTCGAGGGTGTTAAAGCCAATAGTGAGGACAAAATGGAAATCCAAGATGGCGGCCACGAAAACTTCCATTACTATTTCAATTAAAAGTTTTAATCAAAATTTAAAACTAAAACAAATTCAATCGTTTAATTTCGTTTTTTACACGACTAAAAATAATTCAATCGTTTAATTTCGTTTTTTACACGACTCAATCTAATTCAAACGTCAATCGTTAGTTAAAACTAATTACGTTTGTTTTAGTTTTTAATCGTCAATCAAACAAACATTTTGCCAACACTGCCACTGATCCGGTCATCATGAAATTTTGCATTTATGTGGCTAGCATTTATGTTTTAAAAGAAAAAAGCGAAAAGGACATAGTGTACCGCTCATACAGAAAAAAGTACTGTTCTGAGGGACAGAAAAATAACTTTCGACGGTCACAATTGATTTAGGACGCTAGATGGCACTACGTGTCTTTCAAGTCATGATTGTTTTATTTATTTATTAGAATCTTTAATAATGAATAAAGAGATTTTTTTTAATAAGTATTATATTTTTATTTTATTTTATTTATTTAGGGACAATAAACAGCTACAATATGTGTTGGAACAATGAAAAGATAATACAAAATATTAACTATATTGCAGCCCACTACATTATCCGCATATTTACGAAGAAAATAAGATAATGAGTGCCACTAGATAGGTAATAAAAATAACTAATAAAAAATGACATAACATTCATAATAATTAATTACATCATACAAAATAGAAATTCCTATTGATTGGCAACTGAGTAATAATTAACACTAAAACAAATAAATAATAAAATCTTGATTACCTTACATTCATAACATTATTGGTTAATAATAATTTTCATTACATTACATTTAAATTTGGATTTTGAGCATACAAAAATATCAATATTAGCAATATTACAATTATAAGATTCAAACATTCGACGGATAGGGCAGCGTAAACCAGAATCAGGGCCGATTTTTCAATCCTCAGTTAAATCGTCGAATAACTAACAAGAGTATAAGATTATCTGGCTGTTTATCAGGCGAATAAATATTTTCAATTTTTCAATCGTATATTAACTAGAGAATAGCTATCTGTGGTCCATGCTAGCGAACTTCTCACTGTCTATGTGCAAGCGAGATGCACAGATACAGTATTCAACGTGTTAGACAAGAATAGCAACAAAACGTGTAAATCTCCAATTGTTACATAAAAAATGCCGCCAGATGCTTAGAATCGCAGGGTAAGTAGTAGTTTTTTGCATTGGTGTCACACACAACTATTCTTGGAACAATAAAAATAATGAAGATGTAGGGGATGCTAATTTTATTATTGTAGGTAAAGATGGGGTTCTTAGAAATAAACTTTAACAAAGATTACTTACCTTTCTATTTCCTGTTAAGCTTTTTCCTCAATCAATGAAACTAATTAGGCTATGGTATCTTTTTCAAAGCAAAATCTTCTCCAAAATTCGTTGTCGTCCCATGTGTTAAAATTATCAGGTCTCTCACGTAAAACACGTTTTTTTCCTCTCAGATGGGTTTAAATAATTAAGGATTTCATGTTCTTATTCGATTGCTGAGTCGTCAATTGTTCAAACACATTCATCTTAACAAATAACGGGACCTTTGTCGCTTTACCAAAAACACAAAACGAATGAAACATTCAAAAATAAACAAAAATGTAATACATCACGGAGGAATAAAACTCTAACTGGCTCTCAAAGAAGCAGATAACTTTATTCCTCCGTTAGAGACTTTATTCGACCGTTAACTACTAACTGACCATTGAAAAACTGAAAATCTTGCTATCTATGGAATAAAGTCTATCTGGTTGTTTATCTGAGGATTGAAAAATCGGCCCTTAGTACGACATGTATTGACAGCAAATAGGGTGCCTGCACGAATACTACGCATATAAACAGTGCGTGGAACCACATATCACAGTTTGCTTGTGAGATCGATGCAATCAAAATCACTATGAACAATACCATACAGTACAGAAGCCTCTAGATATTTACGTCTAGATTTCAGTTTGACCAGCTTATATTTATCAAGTAATTGTGAGTTACGACAAACACGTTTTGTGGCATCTGTAATGCATGGCTCGAAGAAACTTACGCTGGACTTTTTCAATCTCGTCTATATATTTCTGGTAAAACGGGTTCCAAATAGGGACGGCACTCAAGTAGAACATTTTGTGAGTATTTAACCTGGATTAACATGGATATTTATTATCCTGGTGTTACGTTTCCGTGGGATTATTTCTTTTAGATAGCTAGTTCAATATAATATGTAATTTGCTCTTAGAGTATGTGTATCGATGATTTGTATGATAACATAACATAACATAACATCACGCCTGTAATCCCATAAGGGTTAGGCAGAGGTGTACCTGTAGTACACCCGCATTTCGCCAGTTATGTCTAGTGGTCGCAAGAGCTACTGCTGAGCACGAGGTCCAGGGTTCGATTCCCAGGTCGGGCAAAGTGTTATTGGGTTTTTCTATCTAGAATTTGTCAGTAGCAGCCCGGAGTCTGGATTTGTGCCCGGTAGATGACAATAGGCTCGCCCCCTATTACATGGGACTACTATTAAAAATATTCGTTAAAATAATGTAATTTCAAAGAGTGCATAGTAAAAATGAGATAATAGATAAAATCTTTTAAATCGATGTAAATATGAAGAAGATACACTCTTTACAAGTTTTTGGAGAGGGTTACTCCCGTCCTTGTCGCGCGGTACGCACAATGTACGGCGCTAATATGAAGTTACATAGTCGTGACGCCACTTCTACGATAGTGCTGTCCTTGTCTAACACTTATTTTAAAACGTTTACAACTTACAAAAATGTAAAGCCATTTTTTAAGCTTTTACATTTTTGTAACATTATTTGCATTATTTGGATATTTCCTAAAAAAAAAAAAATATCATCCCCATTCTGTAAATACATAACGCGTGTAAAAATACACTTAACAAAGCCGAGAGTCACTTGTACTATCCGTCACTGTAATGTTTTTTTTTGTACTCGATCATAGCTGGGAACCTTGTTGTTACGGAGATATTGAAGGTCAAAATTTCAACTTTACTCGCGTTTTTTACAATAACAACCCCTGTACCGTTACATGCACCCATAGCATAGCATAGCAATAATCAGCCTAATATGTTCCCACTGTTGGGACACAGGCCTCCTCTCTGTGTGAGGGAGTGGGCCGTAATCCACCACGCAGGCCCAGTGCGGGTTGGTAGATGTCACATATCTTCGAACTTTTGGTTCTAAGACATGCCGGTTACCTCACGATGTTTTCCTTCACCGTTTTGAGAGCAGTGGTGATGAAATAATTTACACAAAGTAATGCGTCTGTCTGGGTTCGAACCTACGACTTACAGCTCGTAAGTCGCGGCCGTTACCACTGAGCCACCACTGCTCTGCACCCATAAGCACAATATTTTGTCGTGCGTTACGTTACGCACTACCGTGAACAGCGATTTTTCACGCCAAAAAGTTAATTCGTTTTTCAGCATTTTTTGTGCTAGCTACGACTTAGTTTGATGTACAGAATGCATAGTTCACGGCTGTGTGATGGGTATTTTTACATGCTGTATTCGTTACGGCCGCGAATCATATATTTATCAACATACAACCTGTAGTGCTATTCTGTAACAATCTCACCGTGAAAACTTAGGTGAAGGGAGCGTGGAGTGAGCTGTCAGTGCCACTGGACGGGATGACACTGACAGCTCACTCCACGCAAGTCTTCACGGTGAGATTTTTACAGAATCGACATGCTGATACTGACATTGAAACTGCAAGAATCTTTAATGAGTAAGCAATGTTATCACACGCACTTATGCTCACACACTCCCACATACTCACTCACCGACTTACTCACACTCTACAACTCATTTAAGTGTAATCTTTAAGTATTTCTATTTTTTTTTAAGTTTTCTGTACATTTATTTTTTGGAAGATTTAACAAAATTGGGAACGTTGGCTTAATGTTTTCCAGTCAGCAGAGAGGTATAGCGCTGTATGCCGAGATAAAGGTTTATCACCTAGTTCGGCTACAGATTCTCCCATGTTTTATTATTATCATAATAGCCTACGCTTTTGTTGTTATGCATAAGGTTGTTGTATCAGAATCAGAATATTTATATGTAAAACATAGGTATTTACATAAAGGTGTTAGGTTAACATATTATTTGCCGCTATGTTTTGCTGTGAAGGCGTACAAATATTAGGTACAATGTAATTAAAAACTAAAATTCTTAAAAACTTAATAAAACAAACAATAATACTAGACAAAATAAAATGATAAAATATTAAAAAATATCATTTATAAAATCTGGAACAGTAAAGTAACATTTTTCTATTAATAGCGAGGAGAGAGCTTTCTTAAATTCTGATAGTGGCATATTTTTTATGCTATCGGGTATTTTATTATAAATTTTCGAAGACATTCCAAAAAAACTCTTTTTCATCAAAGAGGTTCTGAATTTTATGTCGCACAATTGATTTATGTATTGAGAACGCATTGGAGTCTTTTTTACATCTGAATAATGTTAATACTTTTCGTGTCATTAAATAAGTCTATAAATATAATATATGTATGTAATTTCACTGGCAACCCTAACACTTTCACCTTAAACAAAATACTTAATTTGAATCTTCCGTCTTCTTCAACAGATATCAGCGACAGCGGGGATAACATCGATAACAGAAGAACACATAGGTCTGTTGACAGCCTTAGATCTGCCATTCTTCGCTGTCATCAGTAAATGTGAGCTGGCGGCTACCGCTGTCAAAACTGTGACAGCCAGGCTGACGGAATTATTGGGCGCAGCCAATAAGGTGCGTGATTTTGTAATAATAATCTATACTAGACAGGTTGAAATAAAAGAAAAAACGTTTATTTGCGGTAAACATGACGCAGTGATCGAACTCAGACACCAAAAAGAACAAATTGAGGGAAAATATGCGTCACATCCACGCAAAACGGCCATCGCTCAGCATAATGCTACGAGCCTATGTGAGGTTTAGGTAGTTAAATAAAAGTAAACAATTTTTATTACACAAACACATATTAAACAAATAAACTAATGGTTTAATTGATTTAGTAATCATTATTGTTGTATTTACATTGGTTTTTAATAGCATTTTATTTTTAAATTGAGTGAATGATTAAAAAGACACATCAAGATTGTTTATCTTTATTTAATTACCTAAACCTTTCTAGGAGCTTCTGCCCTTCTGTGAAATTCCTTGTCCCCACGACCCACCCCGTCGCATCGCCCGCCCGCGCTGTTAAAGATTTCGCATCTTTAACAGATGCTGTTGAAGAAATGCGATTTTTGAAAAGCAACTTTAAAACTGAGTATTTAAAGTTGCTTTTCAAAAATGGCATTATGTATCAGAGGCGTCTAGAAGTTTGGCGCGGTCTATACTTAGTTTTCGCTTAGCGTTATTTCTGACTTTTTTCTCTTTGGCTCGGCTCCTAACGGTTCTAGCGTGATGTTAAATAGCATAAAGCCTTCCTCGAGAATTGGGCTATTAAATGTAAGTAGTAATAATTTTTCAAATCGGACCAGTAGTGCTATTCTCTAGCCATCTCACCATGAAGACTTAGGTGAAGTGAGCGTGGAGTGAGCTGTAAGTGCTACTGTTGCTAGGGATTGACCAAGACGGGATGACACTGACAGCTCACTCCACGCAAAACTTCACGGTGAGATTTTTACAGAATCGACATGTTGTAGTTCTATAAATCACCTCATGCATACAAACTTACAAATAAACAAACTGTACTTCTTTATAATATTCGTGTAGGCTAGCTGTAACAGACGTTGTCTTGTCTTAATTTTAATCCATAGAGAAGGGGGACTTTCAGTTTAAAAAAAAATCGGGCAACTTTTCAAATTTTTCCTTCAGAATAGAGAAAGAAAATTTAAATAAAAAATAACGAAAACGATCCAGCCGTTCTCAAATGATGCGCTCAACATTTAAATGAATATAGATTAAATTGATGTTCAGTCTAGGGCAACAGAATGTGTACACTTTGCTTATTTTTATAATTGATGGACTTACAGTTAAGGGAAAATGCAATTATATTTTTTTTTGCAAATTTTCTAATCGATATACAGACGGACGAAAAAAAGTATACACTGTATGTTATGTTTTATCTTTATTTCCTTCTGATGTTGGTAAAGCTAAAATAATTATCCACTTTGCTAAATACACAGGCGACTTTGTCCGAAAGTTTTGACTACCATTTTGAAATATTTTGCATATCATAATAATATGTGATTCGCTAAATGTAAACAAAAACCTTGAAACTAATATTTACTTATATACATATAAAATAACGTTTCTACTTTGGTATTTCGACATAAATATCTTGAATCAACACCCAGTTTCTCAAGTCTGGTAACGGTTAGTTTTGCCCACCAATCGTTACATAATGAATCGAGTAATTGGCTGTTGAATCAGAGTATCGATATTCCACACTGGTCAAATATCATCCTTACTACGATTACATGTACACTCGAGCCATTTTCAAATTCAGAAGGCCAACACTCGGATTTTTAAAAACGTTCGCATTCTAATCTCATTCTCAATCGGTCAAAAATACTTTTGTGATTTACCTAAATTTTTGTCAAGTTTTCGACTTTATGAGATTGCGAGAAGATTTTTAACGTTTTGAATTATGGGAATTGGCTTATGTATGGGAAGTGCTTAATCATCTTGTTCCGCGACTGTACAGTAATGAAGTAAAAGGGACGTTTTTGGAAGAATTCTTTCAAGATTCAGTGTTTAGGGTTTTTCGTAGGATGGTACTAGAATGACGCACACTGGCACTCGACCGAAGAACACCTTTTTTCCGGAACCCTGAAAAAGAAAACAATACAATGTACTTTATCTAAATCGAAACCAGTAAAAATGACAAAAGATTGGATTTTTAATGTCTGTTTGTAACGCTTTCACGCTAAAATGGCTGCACGGATTTGGCTGTAATTTGGCACGTGGGTGGAACATGACCTGGATTAGGAAATATGATAATTTTTATCCCGATATTGTCACGGTTCGAGACTTGGCGGGTGAATCCGCTGAGCGCAATAAGTGCGAAAAAAAGTTTTCTAAAGTCAAAGACAGAGCATTTATTTCAAATACACGGAATAGTATAAAAAAGAGTGGAAGTGCCCTTAAACTACTTTAGTACGGGAACAAGTGTCGCCAAACTCACACATTTACAAAATAAAATGTACATTGAAGTACACAGATAATGATGATATAATTGGCTAGAAATCATAAATGCAACTTTGGCGAAAATTTAATTTATTGTTGTTTAAAATTAAGTCTTATTACAACTGCTGAGTGTTGTTATTATTTTACAAGTCAAAATCAATAAGGACATTTTTCCAACTCACAATAAAATTCAAGCAATTCACAACGAGTTCAACAACTCAGCGCTAGAGGGCGCTGTAACCAAATTACACAATTTAGCACGCTAACGTCATTGAAATAGATGGTCATATTCACATACAACTGTCATTTATGTTTCTACTCTGATAGAGATGTGGGCAAGATGCCGATAATTTAATGTCGATGTTTGTATAATTTCTAATCGTAAAAAAAAAGTATCTGTAGCCTTTTTTCGACATTTTAAAATTTTCTGCATCAAAATGTTCTGAGCATAGGGAACTTGATTTAGTCGGCATCCAGTTTTGTCTTCCCGTAAAAAGATCTTTGAGAAAACTGAAATATTTACATGCTTTATTATTATTAAATACTTATTTTGAGGCCTACGTCCAGCCGCGAATGAATGAATGATTGATTTATTTGCCAGAATATAGGTACATAATAATAATAACCATACCAGACTCTTCAAAAAGCTGCAATCTTGAACACCTGCAGGATTGTCAGAAAATTTCTGCAAAATGACGATGAAACATTAATTGTCACCTCACACATCATCATCTCATCATAATTTAACTAATTTCCAGGGGTAGCACTTGGCTTCGGCCCGTACTAACCCATAAAGCCGGCACAACGCGGAGATACTAAAAAGTATTAAAAAAAAAAAAAAAAAAAAGCTTTATTTACTTCCGTGCAAATTACAATGTAAACAGTTAAAGTAAAAAAAACCATTAAATACTATAAATTAACAAAGTTTATTTAAGTGTATGTAGATTGTACGGACCCCCTTCGGGTAAAAGCCTCCTCCAAGGAATGCCAGTAATCTTTGTTGCTGGCTGATTTTAGCCAGCTTTGACCAGCTATCTCCACTACCTCATCTACCCATCTAGCATTTGGCCTGCCTCTGCTTCTAGTACCTCGTGGCCCAGTCCATTCTATTACTCTTCCCGTCCATCTATCATCTTTTAGCCTGGCCACATGACCTGCCCACTTCCATTTTCTATGAAGTGAGAAGGTGAGGGCGTCTGTTACTTTTGTTCTATTCCGAATTTCGACAGTCCTTACCCTGTCTTTTAATTGTATGCCCAGGCAACTTCTCTCCATTCCTCTTTGAGTAGTCTGAATTTTGTTCCTTATCTTGCGATCGAATGTCCAAGTCTGGCAGCCGTAGGTGAGACATGGTAGTATTTCCGAATCCATGACAATTTTTTTGGTCGGTAGTGGTAGCTGCGATTTAAAAACTTCCTTATGGCTCCAGAATTTTTTAATTTCGACTACCTGGATATAGGTACATACATACATACAAACATATATTATGCCATGATGGTTTCACTCAATTCGACTTTGGACCTCTTTCGGCTGACTACTTTATTAACTATCATTTTTAAGCATAATTTGATACTAATTTCTCGTACATTTATTTATTTACAATAAAGTTAGTTTAATAATATAAATATTTTATCGATACCGAAAATGGATTTACTGTATTTGTGTCCCATCCCTAAACGAATAGCGTCGAAATTTCTAGAATTTATGCGATGATATTCAAGACAGCAAGCAAGTTGATTTTGAAGTATTGAAATATATCAAAATGATTTATACTTACCGGTGATAGGATACACCTCCTTGAGATATTTTTTTTGTCCTGCTATCATTTTTGCACGTAATTGCACAATTGGGCATGTTTATAATATTTATCGGTTTGTTCGAGACGTCGTAACACAGCGAGTAGCAAATCGCGACTGAGCCGGTGTTGCGATCAAGCGCATAATTGGGACACACGCGGAATAGCTGTGTGGCACTTCCATTCTTTTTTACTATTCCGTGGGCACATAAAAAGGCACTTTTGAACGTCAACATTTACATAAAAAATAGAACTGATTCTAGGCGCCCCTACCAAAAGGTAGTTTCGTATGGAGAGGGGGCAAGAAACTCCACCGTTACTCTTTTAAAATGTTTTACAATATTTTGTATACATTTTGTGACGATGCACCAAGAATAAAAATACAATACCACATTGTGCTCACATATTTTTTTAAATATATGATTTTCCTTAAACTAGAAACTAGGAATAAGTCAGTGTGTGAGTTGAGTAAAATAACAAATTAAACAAATAAATTAGCAACCAGTATGATTTTGTCTATTCTATTCCATATTTGATAGCACGACATGAGGCCGCGTTGCCTTCCCTGAATCTATTCTATTCTGAGGAAGCTACTACAGTCGTATTTTTAATTAGACGAAGCCAACTGACAGTAGCTAATGTCACTTTGTAAAATAATGTTGCCATATTTAAAGTAATAGTCATGCGTTCAGTTCTCGTTCAATCGTGAATAGTTAATCATTTCAAACTATAAAAGAATATTATTTCTATTTAACAGTAACATTGTATAAAAGTGCTCTGATATAAGTTACTAGTAGTATGTAACTACAATCAGGTTGACGGCTTATTACCAAGCGCGGCGCGGCGACAAGTGCCATTTTGTTTGTAATTCGGCTTCTAACCTCTGGTCTGATAGCACGAATGTTTTTTCTGCGCTCACGCTGTTTAGTTATTGTTAAGTTTTTCGTTACGTTGTTTGCGGTAATTGTTGAGTTTATTTATTGCTATATTGTTTCCTACAAACGAAATGGATCCTCAACCAAGCACGTCAAGCCAAAGCTTGTATCCAAGAAAGAAGAGACCACGGATTGCTTTAAGCGTTACAAACACTTATTGAGGTTCCCGAAAAAAAATGTGTTTCGAAAACAGCTGACATTTTGGGAATTGGGGTGACCTTAGTTTACAGTGTATTAAAATAATACAAAGAAAATGAACAGTTTAAGTCTCCCGAGAAACGTGGACCGAAACAGTTTCAAAGATGAATTAGACGATTTTACTTTTGCCGCTATAAGGCGAAAAGTACGTACACCCACCATTATAAAGGCCCCCATACCACTGTGAGCTCAATCCCATTGAGTTGGTATAGGCGCAGGCTAAAGGATATGTTGCAAGAAGTAACGAAACCTTCAAAATGACAGAAGTAAAAAACTTTTTGAAGAAGGACTTCAACATATCACACCTGAAAAACGGAGTAGCTGCGTGTCTCATATAATTAAACAAGAAGACAAAATGTATGGTCTCGACTCGACCACATGGTCGACAATGTTTCAGACAGATTTATAATTAATGTGTCCGAAAGCGGTAGTGATGATTGTTTATCTGATGATGAATAAAAACAAATTATGTAAAAAGCGATGTTTTTTTATTTTCATTACCTAACTATAATTGTTATATTTTATACATCTATAGTTTCAACTACATGATGTATTGAAAATAGGACAATAGTCTTACAAGTTTCCTCGCAATGTTTTCCTTAATGTTTAAAACACTCGGTATTCATTAGAGGTAGATACTATAGGAACATAGTCGTGTAAAATTCGTTGGTATGTAGAAAGCAAGACTAAAATTCGAACCCCGTACCCGATATCGGCAGTTCGGCACACTAACTATTCACTAGACAATCGAGGCAATTTCATTCATTCAGGAGTTTTTTCAATCATTCACTTTGTCACAACACTATTTTTATTTCATCAAAAACTGACAACACAGTAAACGTCATTTGACTTCGTCTAATTAAAAATACGACTTAGAAGCTACTTTATTGAAACATGTATTAAAAACATATTTATTATATTTACATAATATATAACATGTCCCGGAAATAACGCACACCACCTGACACCATAATTAAAATATTATAATGTATAAAACATCGTTTATGAATTAAATTAGTTATACCCGAAAAGAAAAATATAGCTAAAAAAATGCTAAACTAAATTACTTTAATAAATTTAAAAAGTGTTTTCATAAATTATTAGTTGAGAAATGTTACTATGCCGTATGACTATTTAAATTATAAAACACTGTAACGATTGTACCTATTACTAATCCAATGTGTTGCATGCATGTATTTTCTTTTGTTTTGATTTTTTTGTTTGTTTTCTATGGTGAATTTTGTGTGTCTTTATTATACATAATCTTCACTGATATTTGTATGTCATCAATGACAAAACATAGCGCAACACATAATTATTATATAAGACCTTGAACTTTAACCTATGTTTTACAAATTAATAGAAAAAAAAGAAAAAAAAAGTTGATCATTCTGCAAAAAAATACTTAAATTACACACGTACATGTAGTTGAAACAAAAAGTTTGAAGAGATATGAGGAACAGGGTGTAAAGATCACTCATACTCTTTAGAAAACGGAGGATTGTTCGACCAGATGGATGTCGTATCTGGTGGGCAACTGCCCGATGATTGATGTCGGAAAGTAGTACATATGCTAGCTGCGCGGTAAACTCTGATTGCGCGATGAAGGATTTGTGTGACGGCAGTGTGATGCGGTGTAGATACCGCCACAAGTTTTACAATTTTGTCAATTGCTTGATGTCACTCAGGACCAGAGACAGTACACATTGCTCTGTGTGTGTTGCGACACAAGGGAATGACAATAAAACTAACAATTCAAACAAAAACAAAATTCTGATTGCAAAGTGGAAGAATGACTACTTTTGTAGTCACAACATTAATAAGAACAACTGAGAAGTGCGTCGCATCTGCGCAAGAACAGGTCCGAAAATGATTCTGATTCTGTTACTGATTGTGGGTGACAAGCACAAAAAACAAGCACAAGTACAGACAGCTGTGACCCTGTGCTTCGGTATTTGAGGATACTGACTTTTCCATGTTTGTACATATTGAAGGAGGTAGTTTTTGTAAACTTTTTCCGTCACTGGCGAATATAAGAACACGTAATGGCCCCTTGAGATCCCAATACAAGAACTTGCTACATCATGGTAGTTACAACACAGCACTGTTAGTGAAAAGTGTTATGACAATGGGAGCTGTCATTTATAATGAAATACCTCATGGTCTTTAGAATTATTCTTTAAACATTTTAAATCTAAGGTAAGCGCTTTTTAATTGACTTCACTATAATTTTTGATTTGTTTTGTTGTCTTTATTTTGTTTGTATTAATAGTTTAATTAATTGAATTATTTGCGAACCGTAAGGTAGACTGTAGCCGATCTCATTAATTCCTGTATGTACCTACATTCGTAGCAAATAAAGTTCTGATTCAGAGAAAATTGTGGTCACATTACAAATCTGATTCTGATTCGGAGGAAATTTACATAGTTTTAATTATACTTCCATAATTTGCATTTTAATTTTAATTTGGGGTAAACGAGTTCTTGAGTGGAGACCGCGACTCGGCAAACGTAGTGTAGGACGCCCTCCGGCCAGGTGGGATGACGAGCTGCGAAAGACTGCAGGCAGATGCTGGATGCGTCAAGCTGAAGACAGGGCGCTATGGCGCTCATTAGGGGAGGCCTATGTCCAGCAGTGGACTAATATAGGCTGATGATGATGATGAATTTGCATTAATGCAGATACACATTGTATAAGCTAACAGACCCAGAAATAATAATAATAATTAAATATCTCGACTTAGCACACGAGGTTGTTGACTTGTGGAATATCTATCTAAAGCCTCGATCAACATCTTTAGAGGCTCTCGATAGGCCATTGGATCGATGGCCTATCCAGAAGGCAGTACTCCTCGAAACGACTCGCATCGTGAGGAGGTTCCTGTCTCTGGAGCCCAAACCACCGGTAGCTTGGACCCAGCTCCCGATACCGGCGGGAGATGAATAGAGGAAAATAATTAGGTACAGGGCATCAATAAATTCGTCCGCATCGTGTGTTAACAGGAAATGTGCCCAAAAGGCTGGCAGCATTGCCACGTTGTATGGTGATGCTGATACTTTGGCCAAGATATAGGCCAGCCCTCTGCACGCGTGTCATGTAGACATGACCATAGTAATTTTGTCTGCGGAAGTATCGACAAAAACAGACGAATAAAATAAAACTGTCCGTCTATTCTATCTGACATTTTGTCTATTTCTTCCGTCTAAAAAACCCGGTCACGCTACACGTGCAGGTGCCATGTTAGTTCGCTCGAGTTGTACACACGGCTATACATCAAGCTATTCATTTCCAGTATAAACTGACCTCTCCTCATTGTGCGGAAATCCTTTACAATGCGAGAAAAAAAGAAATCTGTAAAGGACAATACCAGAAACTCTATAGAACTTTGCCACACTCAAATCAAAAAGTCATTTACAACCGTACAATATGCAGCATCTTAAAGCTTATTTATTACTGATAACTAAACATTTGTCCTAATGCCTGTAGAACTTGCGGTTTCTGTTAAAAATTTAAAATATTAATGACAATGATTATAGGTTAAGTGCACTTTATAATTGTTAAAAAGCGATTTAAACAACATCTAGGTTACGCATTATCATAATTATTATAATCGTAATATGAGTTTTTGTTTTACAGGTATTTAAAACTTTTTTGTTGTTTATCATGCACAATAAGTAACGCAATAGGAAATTCAGGGGTTGAGTTCCTTTTAATCATTGATTAGTAATCTGGAACTTCTACTGAAAAACAATGTACTATGAAAAGGTCCTTTAATCACTACAATTATTTTCATTAATTGACATTTTCTTTAAATAGCAGAGGCAGGATCTGGCATTGTCCTTTGTCTATTCTTCCGTCGACGAAACCCGGTAATGCTGCACGTAAAAACTCGACCAACCGCTTGGCGATGTCTCGAAATACGAAGTCTGCACTAGTCTGGACCTAGTCTTTGAAACCCCAAACGGCTCGAACATATAACTCCCAATAAGACTGGAAGATTAGTGTATTCTTGATCGAAGAAGACAAAAGGAAAATAACTTACTCTTCCAAGTTCAGCCAGTTTTTCTTTAAAATTCGATTTCATTTTATCTTCGTTGGAGTATGTTCCATTGTTGTTTTTAATTTCACCCTTATTACCATACCACATGGGAACCTCATCCAACTGTCTGTAAAAAACATTGTTTTTAAAAGAGCTTTTTGTTGTCAGTTGTTAATTTTTAGAATTACCAACGTACCCTAAGGGTGCCAGCGGGTGGCACCCTTTGGGTCCGTTGGTAATAGTTTCTTGTTTCGTACTTTTTAGAGCGTGATTTTTCATTAGTCGGGTTGAGGTTTTTCAAATATGTATTTATGTTTTCTATAGATTATTTTCTATTTTGTGAGTGTGAGAACGTTTTAGTCCTTGGAGACTCACAGATGATTCGATTTGTTGACCATTTTCAATTGTTTGTAGTAATTGTAAAATATTTTATTAGGCAAGTTTAAAAAAAATAAGTATCCGAGGAGTTTTTTTCGGCGCTTCTCCATACGATACGACCAATGAGGCTTTTCTGAAATGACGTTTACTACGTGGCAAGACTGAAACGTCAAGTACGGGCATCTGTCAAAAGTTGTCAAAGCTCTTCCGTTTTCTTTAATCGTGACTGAATGATGAACGAATGAATGAAACGAATGATGAACGTCAACATAAAGAATCTAGAAATCTAATTTTTTGAGAAGTTGAAATCTAATTCTTATACTCTTATTTGCCTAAAAAGTGTTTTCAGACATTTAGAATATTTTTATAACCCCACAACAAAAATATAATGTTAAAAGTAAATAGTTTAACGATGGATTCTTATTATTTTAGAACAAAACGGCGGCTGTCCCTCCTTTAAGGGTATTTATTTATTTATTTATAGGCCCACGCAATCCACACCTCGTTTTATAAACAATATATTTTTTCTACTCCGCAACTGTAAACAACGATTCCCATCAGTCATCACTCTGTCAGTTTGATAGATCCGTTGTCACTGTTTTTTTAATAATACAAAATGGGCAACGAGATAAAACAAAAAACTGGAATTTCCGTTTCGATTTTTTTATCAATCTTCATTATCAATCTCATTTGTTTTTTTTTTACGTACATATTAATAAATAATAAACAATAAACAACTCGCCAATATTCTTTCATAAGTGTCGAACCCGTGGGAATATTGGATTAAAAAGCATACGATATCTTAATCCAGGTCACGGTAGTCCGCGAAAACCAAATTTACTTACGTTTTTTTGCAATTTGCAGGTCAGTCAGGTCGTATGTTGATTAAAATATGATTCACGACCGTTACAAATATGCAGAATTATTTATCGTATCGAATACACAGCCTAGCTTACATTCCACATGTCAACAACTTAGCACACGAGGGTGCGCTAAGTCGAGATATTTGATTTGTTTCTCTTTCTCAGCCTTCACGAGGTTCTTGTCACGTGGAATGGTAACATCGACAATAATTGCACGGTGCGGTAATCGATTTATCACCACTATATCAGGCTTATTGGCGACAATAGTCCTGTCAGTGATGATGGACCGATTCCAGCACAACATGACATGGTAGTTTTCGAAAACTGGGTCGGGCACATACTTGTAATACGATACCTCAGAATCTACAAGTTTATATTTCAAAGCAAGTTGCTGGTGAATAATCCTGGCTACTTGGTTATGCCTGTGCAAGTACTCATTGTTAGCCAGACGAGAATAACCAGAGATTATATGTCTGATGGACTCACCAGACAGTGGCATGCCCGACACGCGTCAACCGTCTTCCAGAATTATAATCATAAGAATCGGCAATACAATTACTTTAGAATAAAATTGGTGTCAAATGTCATGATTTCCTGATTACTCATTTAATAAACTCAACTCAATACTGAGCTGCAAATTGCAAAAAAAAAAATGTCAGAAAAAGTGATCGGCCATACTCTGCTCAAAAATTAAACGAAAAAAAAAGGTTGTCAACTACGTCGGGTACGTCCACCCAAGTATTTTTCACTACGACACCAAATCTCTACGACCTACATCTGTTTTCTTTAAGGCTATTTTACGTACGCCACGTAAGTCAAGGTCCGTACCTAGCAGCCGACAACCGCCTTGGTTGGCATGCGAAAGGCAAATAAAAAAATAAGAAAGGGGAGGAGACGTACGCCTCAAATCAAATCAAATCAAAATATTTTATTTCACATAGACCTACATGGGCACTTATGAAACGTCAGATTCTAGGTGCACGGTTCCAATTGGTCGTTTCCCATGGAGAAGAGCCGGCAAGAAACTCCATGGTTACTCTTTTAAAAATATGTCTTTTACAATGTTTTCCAATTACAGTGATTAACAGGTATGGGAGGACAGTGTAGGCCTGTCAACAAGTACCATATGTTAAACAAATAGACAATTGTCTATAATTTATAATCCACAGGGCCTACGACGTTCTCACATTTACAAAATATAAAATAATCTAATAAAGTAGAATCAAAAACTAATTAAAAAATTTAGGTATATAATGTCAAATAATGAAAGAATTATGTCAGAGATATGTAAAAGTCCATATCTAATAATAAAAAATAAAAATTAAACACCATTATTTGGGAGCAGTTATTAGAAATTTACATAGTGATGCCGTTTATGAGGTACCAGGGAAGCCACATGTGCAGAAGGAATTATTGCCAAACTTTCTTGTCTTCGACGTAGTCTTTAATCTTATAGTACGCTTTTTTGATAAGGACACGTTTAATGTGGGCTTTGAACTTTCCATCGCTAAGTTCTGTAACCGACTTTGGCAACTTATTATAAAAGCGGATACTGTTTATCAGAAATGATTTGCTTGTTTTAGTTAATCTAAATTTGGGTATAACAATTTCATTTTTACTACGTGTATTTATATTATGGAAATCGCTTCTTATTTTAAAAAGTTCTAAGTTTTTGCGAACATACAAAATACTTTCTAAGATATAAAGGGAAGGCAGAGTGAGTATATCAATTTCTTTGAATTTGTTTCTAAGAGACTCGCGAGGACCCATTTCATAGATCGCGCGGATTGCCCTCTTTTGTAAAATGAAAATTGAATCTACGTCAGCTGCTGATCCCCACAGCAGAACGCCATAAGACATAATACTGTGGAAATAAGCAAAGTATACCAACCTAGCTGTGGCTATATCGGTCAACTGCCTAATTTTTCTTACTGCATACGCAGCTGAACTTAATTTACCTGAAAGAGCTCTAATGTGAGCGCCCCATTGCAATTTAGAATCTAAAGTAATTCCTAGAAATACAGTTTCCGTAATAGCATCTACTTTCTTGCCATCAAGTTTTAAATTTAAACCCACTTGGGGTACATTTGGTAATGAGAACTTAAGACATTTAGTTTTGTTCGCATTGAGTAAAAGATTATTAGCTGCAAACCATTTCGAAAGAATAGCCAGACTATCATTCACATGTAAGACATCCGTATCTTTTCTATCTATTTTAAAAATAAGAGAAGTATCATCAGCGAATAAAATTATATCTGATAAGTTAGCCATCATGTAAGGAAGGTCATTAATATAAACTAGAAACAAGAAAGGGCCGAGAATTGAACCTTGAGGCACTCCCATCTTAACTAAGGACCCCGAGGACGTCGCCCCGTTAACGTTCACTTTCTGTTGCCTGTTTGATAGATAGGAAAGAACAAGATTAGCGGCTTGTCCACGAATTCCGTTTGCGCCAAAACCATGTTATCCTAGCGACTAACCAGGAACTAAAATAGGTATGCAAAAAATAGTTTAGCAACACTCACAGAGGCTGGTTGTCATAGTAGTTTGTTCAAGGTCACCTTTAATTTATTTTCGGCAATCTGTAGTTTTATACAGGGTGGAAGGGACATCGGCGCACAACCGGTTACCATGGACTCAATACTTGATTTTGAACCCAACTGCGTTGAATTTTTTTGCCGGTTATTTAAAAAAAAATGCTCTGTGTAATGTCCCTTCCACACTGTATTTTATAGAAATGTATAAAACCAGATTTTTCAACTTCAAAAAAACGAAGGAATGGTCGTAGAGATTCGGCGCAATAGTAAAAAATTGTAAGGAGAACCTCCTCGACCAGGGTAACACACTTTTATCGCTGGCCGCCACTTTGTGGTTTGGGCCCAACTTTGTATGAAACGCGACTGGTCTGAATTTCGCGGGCTACACTGACGTTTTCGCCGTTAACATAACGGTTTATTTTCCATTCTCTAATGATATTGAAGAAAAAAATTATGTATTAAGTGTGTGATGTATTGTTCTATTTTGTTACAGAAACCACTACTGATTACGGACGAGAACCTTGCAAGAAACTGTGTGGCTCCTCAAAAGCTGATCATAGATGCATTGGACCATACTAAAGAAGAAGACGTTATGTGAGTATCGCATCAACAATTATTCTCATCATCATCATAATCAGCCTATTATGTTCCTACTGCTGGGACACAGGCCTCCTATCTGTGAGAGGAACTGGGACGTAATCCACCACGCGGGCCCAGTGCGGCTTGGTAGATGTCACATGTCTTCGAACTTTTGGTTCTAAGACATGCCGGTTTCCTCACGATGTTTTTCTTCACCGTTTTGAGAGCAGTGTTGATGTAATAATTTACACAAAGTAAAGCGCCTGTCTGGGTTCGAACCTAAGACCAACAACTCGTAAGTTGTAAAAAAAACCTGTTCGATCCGTGACGGTGTTGTTAAGCGTCGAGATAAGAGGCTTTTCATGTAGTCATTTTCAGAAAATTAAAACTTCCCGACAATAAATGACACGTGGGTCTTAATTATGTCACTTTTCTTGCAAATGAGTCATATGTATGGTGGTAGTACTTACTTCCCTGGACGAGCTCCTCCTGGTCTTCTAGTTCCCGAACGATCTAGGTCGTAAGAAAGCTCCCGCAGACACAACTACGCGAACTAGTTCCCAGATACCTACGCTTCTTAGTTGATTATTTCGTTCGATAAGGCCGAATTAATAGCAAGAATGAGCGAGAGCGCGGCGTCGCCCGAGCTACATACAATAGCTACTTTAACAAACAAAAGAACGTATGTAGGAGCGGTAAAGTAATGCGAGCGAACGATCTGCTCTTCTGTGGTTCGAGACTGGAGCTGAGAACTCAAAATGAAAATATAATAATAGGTTCATGGGCACGTCAGAAGCTAGGTGCGCGGATCCAATTGGTCGTTTCCTATGGAGAAGAGCCGGCAAGAAACTGCACGGTTACTCTTTTAAAAATAATTGTCTCTGACAATGTTTTCAAATAACAGTGTTAATATGTATGGGAGGACAGTGTAGGCCTGTCAACAAGTACCAGACAATGTTCCACAAATCTACAGTCTACAAAGCCTACAACGTTCTCACATTCATAGTCAGAAGTCGGAAGGCCCCACAACCATCTAACCAAGGGGTATCGTGTTACATAATAACTGGATAGTGGATAGCTGGGTAAAGTCTAGGTTATTGGTTTAATAAAGAAAAATGTTTATTTGCGGTAAACATGACGCAGGGATCGACCACAAACACCAAAAAGAACAGGCTGGGGGATCCACACACATCCACGCAAAACGGCCATCGCTCAGCTTAATGCTACGACCCTATGCGAGACAGAGCCCCAGCGCTGGTTTTCAGCGACAGCCGGCGTTGAATGACGGCAACCGGTGCAGCAAACGCTAAGATTAAAATAAAATACTTACACATACTAACTAGATAGGTAAGTTTTCAACAAAATAAATACAATAAACAAAATTTATAAAAATGGTAACATTACAGACTTCGAATGCTCACGCGCCGTTAGCCTTTGATATTCTGTGCGCGCAGCTGTCATTTAAATGTAGGTACGACAACACGTACGATAAAATTCACAAAAGTCAAGGCAGATTGTCCCTAAAGATATCCTAATCAAACAACAATAATTGGTGAAGACAACGCGTACGAAATAATTCACAAAAGTCTGGGCAGATTGTCCCTAAAGATATTCTAATCAAATAACAATAATTGGTGAAGACAATGCGTAGATAAATTTCACAAAAGTCTAGGCAGATTGTCCCTAAAGATATCCTAATCAAACAACAATAATTGGTGACGGCAACGCGTAAAATAAAATTCACAAAATTCGTTAGACTAGACTTAGACGATCTGTTAATAAATACTGCTGCAGTCCATTCGCAGTTATTTTACCTATGACAGCAGCAACCCAATAGTAACCTTATTGGAATGAACATAAAGATCATTGTGTATTTGACAGACTTGTAAATGGTAACCCAACAGCAACCTTATTGCAACGGCAATTAAGATCACTGTGATTTGGACAGTGATGTAAACTCATAGGTCAAAAACTGAACGGACTGTAAACAGAGCGCTCCAAGTCGCGAATTATTGTGCGCAGAGGTAGCTCCTTCACAAAGACCACTCCTACTGAAACACACAACCTTATATAATTGACGACTATCGCCACTTAATTAACTTTCTACTTTAGCGGAAAGTAGACTTTGTACTTTTTTGATTGACTGTTGGTAATAAAAAGGTCCTATAACATCTCGGTTGCAGTGGAATTTGAACTTTATCTTTCACGGTATTGAGTTTGTTTTTGGTGTTTTTGTTGCAGTGTGGAGTCAGAAGTTATTCCAGTATTTCCTGTGAGCTGTGTTCGAGGGAACGGATTAAGTGCACTACATGCATACTTATTGGCTTTGAGACCACCACAACCTGTGGCCACGCTGAGGGCGGATGATGTAAGTAAAAAAGACTATTGTTCTATTGTTAGGGTTCCGTACCCAAAGCGGGACCCTATTAATAAGACTGTTCGTCCGACTGTCACAGGGCTCTATCTTTTGAACTGTACCGTACAAGAAACGTGTTTTTTTTTTACAAAAAAAATTTGTTATGTTTAATATGATACGGAACCCTTCATGTGCAAGTCCTTACCCACATTTTGTACTATTGTTGGCCTATGTGTTTAATATTTACAAATCTTTAGACCTGACTGGGTTTCCGTACGTCGTTTTCTGGTGTCCACTGAGAACCAGCGCTGTGCGGTGGGTACTGTGGTTTAAATAAATAAAAAATATATTTCAGGCTCCAATGGCCCTTATACCTTGCAAACTAACATTATGCAGTGTCCCGTAAGTCGACGTTAAGCCGGATTCGGGTGAAAGGTCAAGTCATAATAGTTATCACAAAAATATATTTAAAAAATCTATATGACGGAGGAAATGCCTCCTTGGTGTTTTTAATAAGTGTGACGTCAGCATAGCTGACGTCACTGATGTCGTCTTCATGGTGATCACTCATCTTTGATTTTCAAAAGAAAACTTCACGACTTGTTTCAAAGGTTTGTTTTATTCAACTGACAACGTGGCGATGTCCCAGAGAGGTCCGCACTGTCCAGTGACTCGAACAAGAATGAATCTAGTTTTTTTTTTTTTTTTTTGGGTATGGCATCTCGTAGTTGACCTTGAGAGGTCGTGACTACTTAACCGGACTATGAATCTAGTTTTCACAGTGCGGCCGTATTTATAGGTATCGTCCCACGTGCACATTTTTAGGTTAAGTATGGAACTATGTGAGTTACAATTATTTTGTTAATGTTTTAAATAATAGAAGTTGCTTAACATCGTAACAATCAATCAATGGTTTATGAACTAATTTCAAACAATTAAATTAGTAAACTTAATCATTTCATTATTTTAATTGACTAACTAATGTAGTTGCGCCGATACGGCCATACTGACAGGCGGTGCGCGCTCTGCACCAGCCTCGTTGATTCTCGTTGTGATACTTGTGATTACCTGTAAAAGAATTTTCTTTGAGTTGGATATCTGTTAGGCAACTTACGTTGCTTGCTGTTGGTTGTTACATAATCACACAACTGACTTGTATGTTTTAAAGTATCAAGGTTTGTAGGTTCTCGTAGATTCTCGAAGGGTTCTCGTAGATTCTCGAAGGGTTCTCGTAGATTCTCGAAGGGTTCTCGTAGATTCTCGAAGGGTTCTCGTAGATTCTCGAAGGGTTCTCGTAGATTCTCATAGATTCTCGAAGGGTTCTCGTAGATTCTCGAAGGGTTCTCGTAGACTCTCGAAGGGTTCTCGTAGATTCTCGAAGGGTTCTCGTAGATTCTCATAGATTCTCGAAGGGTTCTCGTAGATTCTCGAAGGGTTCTCGGAGATTCTCGAAGGGTTCTCGTAGATTCTCGAAGGGTTCTCGTAGATTCTCGAAGGGTTCTCGTAGATTCTCATAGATTCTCGAAGGGTTCTCGTAGATTCTCGAAGGGTTCTCGGAGATTCTCGAAGGGTTCTCGTAGATTCTCGAAGGGTTCTCGTAGATTCTCGAAGGGTTCTCGTAGATTCTCATAGATTCTCGAAGGGTTCTCGTAGATTCTCGAAGGGTTCTCGGAGATTCTCGAAGGGTCTCGGAGATTCTCGAAGGGTTCTCGGAGATTCTCGAAGGGTTCTCGGAGATTCTCGGAGATTCTTAGATCTGTTAAAGGTTAGTAGGGAGTTTTGTTTTTAAATTATTATTGAATTGAGTTTCTTACCTTTATTCTGATGGGTTGTCTACACCCTGTAGGTAGTGGTTTACCTGTACTTGCAGCTCTTCTCGTGAGGTCGTTGGGATAGGCTCGGTTGGTGCTACTGAGTCTCTGTAAGTAGGTGATTCATTTCCCGCCGATACGGTCAACTGTTCACCAGGTTGTAGAGCACGGTGCAGCTGATCACGGGCGACCTTGCGGGGTCTTTCTCTGCCGACTACTCCCTTAACCAAATATCAGGCGAGGTTTATTCAATCAATACGTAGATTGAAGCGTTGACTGTCTTGTTCGCTAAAATTAATCAGCTTTTGTTGTACCTGTTGAATGAGTGCTACGTTGAGAAGCTCAGGAGGTGAGCAATGCCTCCGTTGTGTTGTGACGAGTGTTAGTGGAGCAACACCGGTGACACAATGAGTTGTAAAGTTGATTGCCAGTTGAAGTTCTTTAAGTGCAGTGTGCCACTGCTCTGTAGTTTTTGATCATCACAAATGCATTCTTTATGGATGCAACAACCCTTTCACATTGGCCATTCGCTCGGCTGACTCCTGGAGCTATAGCGTGGAGTTTTATTCCAATCTGGCCACAGTAGTCTTTAAATTCGCCAAGGAACTCTCTTCCTCAATCGACTATGATTAGGATTGGTGCGCCAAATAAATACACAGTACGTTTCAGAGCAGCCCATATATTGTGTGGGTTTTTGTTGCTGGCGAAGTAGAGTAAATCGTACTTCGAGAAGGCATCAATGGTGACTATGACGTACTTCGTCCCGTCGGAAGTGATTCTCACACGTTTGAAGTCAACGAACGTTCACGTCTAAAGAAAGTTTCAAAAGTGTGACCCGGCTTCTTGCAATAGGTACAGGCAGGAGTGGTTGGTGCCTTTGAGTCCTTGTTGACAGCTACAGGTTTATTTTCCGGAGGTTTAAATCTGCAATCGTTAGTGGAGTGGTTCGTCTTCTTACATATACGGCAACTGGATGTTGATTGTGCAATGTCCGAAAAACGTGGACGCTTGGTATTTATTGCGGAACTTGAGCTTGGGTGAGATCGCTTCTTCCTTATAGACGTTGCAACTGAGATGAGCTCAGGAACAGTGGTTGCTCTGGTATTTAATAATTCGATACGCAAACTTTCGTCGTTTACGCATCCAATCACTGCTTCTACAGCGTGTTCGTCTCCCAGTTGCGAGATTTTAGGTATCGTATTTATAGGTATCGTCCCACGTGCACATTTTTAGGTTAAGTATGGAACTATGTGAATTACAATTATTTTGTTAATGTTTTAAATAATAGAAGTTGCTTAACATCGTAACAATCAATCAATGGTTTATTAAATAATTTCAAACAATTAAATTAGTAAACTTAATCATTTCATTATTTTAATTGACTAACAAATGTAGTTGCGCCGATATATATATATTTTTTTTTAAAACGAGAAAATCTGTGACGGTCTCGTAACTCCTGTTGCTACAACTTTATTTTTTCGTTATTAGCTACCCCGACCTATCTACTCGACTCCGCCTTGACGTCGCCTTACGGGACACTCTATAAGTATAAAGTATAATACAAAAACTTGTGTTCACAATTATAGCTTATAACTATGTTAGTATCACTTCACTAGCTTGCCCTTGTGCTTAATAATAATAAATAATAATTTGGTTCACGTTAATTTAAATAAATAAAACTGTTAACATGTTTGTGTTTCTGAACCCGGTACTATAAACGTTTTTAAAGACAAAGATTCATTTATTTGTATAAACATGTGTGACATGATACATAGATATGCACATATAGATGGAAGAGTTAGTATTGCTGGTTCAACATGTTTTGCCATATTCGGTGTACAAAATAGTTTTATTATTTAATAGGAAATTATAAATTAGGAAATAATTATATTATAGCCATAATTCAAAAAATTCAAATACGCAACTACAGTCAATACAAAATAAATATTAAAACAAAACAATATATTTAAAATACATTATTTAGATTCAAAATTGATCGTTCAAAAACACCGTAACATTATAATATCCCTTACTAATAAGCATTTTTTGTTGTTCAAATTCAGTAGTTAATGTTAGAAAAAGGATTCCAAAAAACGTTTTAAAAGTAGGTCGACCCCTAGATGGCGTTGTAAAACTACAGTCTCTGGCAATTAGTGAGTCGCGGATGCTGCCATCTGTTAAAAAATGGACGAAGAAAAATAGCCAACTCAATAGCCAGACTTAGGGAGGTGTCATTTATTTGTATGGGATTGGGTATCTGTACGTAGTATAATATTATCTGTGGTTCGGCTTTGAAATCAATGATCATAAAGTGAACATAGGTTATCCAAAACCTATTTTATTGTTCTAGGAAACGTGTGAGTTCCAAATAGACGAGATCTTCCACGTCGGAGATAACTCCGGTCCGGTGGTCGGGGGCCTTTTAGCGAGGGGACAGCTATATGAAGGAGATAGCGTTATCATTGGTAAGTGAGCTTTGAATTCTTTTCTTTATTGTCGGGCGACTACGGTCCATATGTAAAATACTCAAATTATTCTTACAAAATGATAAACTAATACATATTAAAACATTAGGCATTTATAATCTAAGTAAGTCCCCTTCCACTCCTAACTATCTCAAGAAACGTTTCCAGTTTCTTTGCGACTCCCATACGAAATTTTTAAGATCATCGGATAACTTAAAGCTTAAAATGCCTAAGCACTCCACAATTTTCCTCGACAAATCTTTCACTGTCCAGGCCGTTCGTCTGTGGAATGCACTGCCTGTCGAAATAAAACGCGCGCAGTCGTTATTTGCGTTTAAAAGACTAGTGCAGGATCATTACTTGACGTTGTGATCTTGCTTTCGTAAACTGTAATTATCATTTATTTACGTTTCTTATATTTCGTATGTATGTATCTATTCCTTAGGATATGTTAATATGTATATATCTGTGTATCTATTTTAGTTAAATTTATATTTATTTCTTGCACCACTGACAGCCCCATTTTATGTCCAGACAAATCACTGTCCATTCTAAGGTTGCCTGGAAGAGATCGCAGAAAGCGATAAGGCCGCCCATTGTATGTTTTTAGTATGATATTTTTTTTTTGTTATGTCATTTTGTGGTGTACAATAAAGAATATATAAATAAATAAATAAATAAGTAATACATTGGGTCGACGACGTAATACGCTGAGTCAATGTGTCATGTAGCCTTCCGCGAAAGCCGGTGCGCGACACCGTTCGGCCAGAATTCATACTTCATGAAGGTCTCCAGGTGATGAGTCGGAACGCGCAACAAAAGATTATGTAAAATACGTAATCTAATGAATGTTTTATAGCCTGTTCCATATGTACTACTGTCAAGAAAGTACCTGGAAAAGATCAAAAATATCCAAATAACATTTGGTTATTCATCCAAATTTATTTTATTGTCTTCTAAGTATGCTACTTCAGAAACGATACACTTACGCCAACGAATAATCCAATCATCAAAACATTTTTAAACGATATTTCCGGAATTGAATTCAGTTCTCGCCACGGATTCTCCTTTATTTCTTCTATCGAATGAAAACTGGTACCATGAAGTGGTAATTTGAGTTTAGGAAAAATAAGTCGAGTGAAGACATATCTGATGAATAAGGTGCTTGCTCGATGGTAATTGTTGAGGTTTTGGTAATAAATTCGTTCGCAATGACGGCCTTGTACGACAACGCGCATCATCGTGATGTATAATCTAAGAATTTTATTTCGACAAATCTGGCATTTTTGTCGAATTTGCTCTCTTAATTAAACGCCGCATAAAGCTGAAATAATATTCTTTATTTACCGTTTGACATACCGGCTAAAATTCCGAGTGCACAACACCGCGTTAGTCAAAGAAAACAGTCAACATGACTTTGACTTTTAATCGACTTTGGCTTGGTTTTTTCGGTTTCGGTTCAGTTGGAAGGCGCCACTCCGAAGCTTGTTGACTAGTTTGCATGTCAAACTCGTAAATCCACGTCTCGTCACCAGTAACAATGCGTTTCATGAATGTTGGGTCGGAATTGACTCGTTCTAGCATGTCCTTATCATGTCTCGTGTTTGCGATTGAGTTTTTGGAGAAAATTCCGGTTTTTTGGGACTAGCCGAGCGGCAACATGTTTCATACCCAAGTGATTATTTAAAATGGTACGGATCGACTCGAGAGACAGAAAGTTCAGCGGCTATCTCTCTCAAACATGAATGAGGATTTTCAGTCACAATTTCCTTCACTTTTGCCTACCAGAGCGACGCAAATCTTCCATCACATCTCGACCACTTTTGAACGCTTTGTACAACTCATAAGTACGTGTTATATACAGTCGATTCGCCGTAAGCCTTCTAACGTAACGTAACATTTTCAGTGACTCCGAACACGAAATTCCATTGTCGATGCAAAATTTAAGACAAACTCTTTTTTCGATGTTTTGACTATTAGGAAACTCGCAATACACACTAGATAAGATCTGACTAAAAACATCACTGTATTCCATTTAAATAACAGATGCGCGCCAAAATGGAAAATAGTTGTGCCAATACTGCCAATCTAACAACAACAATAAAACAACAAAAAAACTGAATTTGGAACCATAAACAAATCATCCGTTCCCGATACTTTTTTGCCAGATGTCTTTACTAATATTATAAAGAGGAAAGATTTGATTGTTTGTTTGTATTGAATAGGCTCCGAAAGTACTGGACCGATTTGAAAAATTGTTTTACTATTAGAAGCAGAAATTATGTCTGATGAACATAGTATTTTTTTTTTTTTCAAAATCCATGCGGACGAAGTCAAGGGCGTAGTGCTAGTATGTAATAAAAGTGTAAACAAAACCTGTTCAGGTTAAATTCCTACGAAACCACTCTCTAGCGGGGATTAGTAACACATTCGTCTCCGTTTTGATGGTATTAACTTTATAATTATATCAACAGTTTTTCTAACTATTGTTATAAAATGTTCACCTATTAATAAGAATGTTGTGCATGCCTATAAATGATGTGTTTACACAGTATTGAAGACTCGTGATTACCTCTTGTTACTATCCTTGTAAAAATGTCGTTGGTGTGCCTTGCTTAATATTAAAAAAAAAATTGGGATAATGAATTTATTTTTATTTTTAACTCTTAAAAATATTTGTTTGGAAATACTGCAAAGAGTATTATAATAAGTGTAAAAGCTTAAAAAATTGCCAAGTTATAAACGTTTTAAAATAACTGTTAGACAAGACAGCACCATCGTAGAAGTGACGTCACGACTATTTACCGCGCGAAAAGGACGGTAATAATCCCCTCCTAAAACTTCTAAAGCGTGTAACTTTTTCTTATTTCCATCGATTTAACAGATTTTTTTGATTACCGCATTTAAATATGCCTTCTTTGAAATCACATTATCTGTTCGAACATTTCTATTGTCATTGAAAAATCACCGACAAAAATTAAACTTATAAAATTAACTTCAATTAGCAAATGAAAAATATCTCAAGGGTGATTTGAAATTTGAATAATATACAATGACATGAAAATTTAGTATACGTGAAGACAATGTGGATTTGTTGTTTTATTTTTCTGAGTTTTTTTTTGTAGTTAGTTTTAATCATGGTCTGGCAGTTTGAGTAATTTATGCGGCCTACCCAAATGTCCTTTCTTTGGTAATGTTCGTCGAATCGTTGAGCTCCTTAAGTTCTGTGTTGAGCTGCATGACTACTGACACATTCGTGCACTGACAGGACAGGTTCACTCATTATGTGTGGTTCTTTGCTCAAAAGACCATTCGACACCAATCTACATGGTCTTCATAGGACCTGATTGACGTGTAAAAGTGTTTGTACAAACCTACTTACAAAAATAAAATCATTTAACATTTATCGAATTTCAGGTTTAATTATTCAAATTTAAATATGTACTTAATTTGTAAGTGGCACAGGGCACTACAAATTGTCATTGACAAGTTCGTTTTCTAAATATATACCGTCTTATTAAAAATAAAGCCATTCGCTTTATAAACCTATTTTCGCTATCCGAACTGCTTTGTCCGTTTCTGTCAAGTTAAAATGAAGTTTGTCAGAAAGGGACAAAACAGTTCGATACCTAAACTATTTATCACAGACCATGTATGTCGCCACGAGTTTACCATACATTTTTACCAGAAAAGTGGATAAAGACGCTTTACACTGGTCGAGAGCAAAAGTGGTCGTACGCGACGCAGCCGCAACAAACGCGGTACCGCTCCTGCAAGTGAGGATGTCCGCACTGCAGTGCCCACCATGCTCCTGTACATTTCCCGGTTAGACCCACAGGCATCGGGAGACAAGCTTCTTCATTACATCATTAGGAGGAGCCAAGGTCAAATAGGTGCTCAGGAACGGAAGTTGCTGAAGTTGTAGCAGTTGGAGTCAACCAGGACTATAAATTTTAAGTCCTACGTCCTCCAGGTTCCTGCGATGCAGAAGGCTGTCTTCCTTAGCTCAGATTTTTGGCCGGCAGGAGTTGTGTACAGACATAACAGGGAAGCACGACCGAAAAAAACCAAGCTCCCAAGTGTATTGTTTTTATGATTTTATGGTTTTTATAATAATTATGTATGTTAGGCTATATGTTTTTTTTATGTTATGGGTCTTTGTTGCCTGAATTAAATGATTTATTATTATTATTTATTTTAAAGGTCCGTTAGAAGACGGCTCATTCACGCGCAGCCGCGTCCGCAGCATCTACCGCAACCGCGCGCCCTGCGGCGGCGTCCGCGCGGGGCAGTGCGCCAGCGTCGGCCTCCTCAGTGGAGCCCCGCGCCCCGGCATGGTGCTACTAGCGCTTCCGCCTCACGCAACTAGGAGGCCCGTCTTCTGTGACTGCCAGCAGTCGGCCACGACAGATGTAAGTGTAAACCAAACGTCATTTATTCAAATTAGGCTGAGAATCAATCAATCAACCATAAAAAAAAATATTATGTGCACTATGTTTGGCGTACAAAAATAACAACAAGCAATTGTAATTAAGGTGGCATGTCAATATATTATATTAAAAAACAAATTCAATTTTAAACATGTCAGTAAGGCGAACAGGTCATTACAAATATAAATAAACACATTCAAACTTAATCAATAAAATTTAATCTTTGACTAATTAGCAAGTCGGAATCATCATACCTCCGTGTATCAGTAGTAAACTCACTGATGGAGTAGTAGATCAGCACTTTTTGAAAGTCAAAATTACTCTAAAACGCTCGCCCTTCACCACTTCCTAGTGCTTTAGCTGTGTTAATTAATTGGACTCAGTTCGCTCTATAGATTTCTGCGATAGTCTTACACCATTGTATATAATGAAAATGAATTGGTGCGCCAAATTAAAATATGAAGAAAATTTAGAACATGTCATTCGGCCGAGAGAAAGGAAAGGGATGCACGTACGTGCGCGTAGGCAAGCTATTTGGCAACGTCGTCACGCGCCATTTTTTTTCGTACGTACGGTTAAAATTTGGTTACTATGACCGCTAGCTCAATGCGTTGCCAACTTGTTTCATGTTATGAACACAGCGATGAATCAACTTTGGATCATACAATTAATCTTAAATAAAAATCAATAATCAAATTAAAGAATTACATTTAAATTGATAATAAATCATTAAAATTAAAATGCCCGCGCTTGGAGCTGATACTTTTTTTTTGTGGACGATAATTCGTGTCTACTTGAAGGCCATCATTTAGTTTTCACTAATTAAGACAATTATAACATGATTTCTTTCAAGAGTTTAGATTTGGGAAATTACAGTTTATAATGATTGTGTAACAGTTACTGAACCTCCTATTTCGAGGTGGCGCAAGTTTTTAATTTAATCCTGTATATCTCTCCCCTCGCTCTCCCTTCTACATGTGACCTGAGGACCTAAACGCAAGTTGTAAAATGCATAAAAGTATATGATCCACTGCAGTAAACAAAATCTGAAAAATATACGATATTCTTTAGGATGTATGCTAGTTAGATAGTGTGTCGAAAACATAAAACAACTAATTTTATGCGAAAGAAAAATATCACGAAGATAGAAGTCTAAAAAGCCTTTATCGATTAAAAACCATAATACGTAATATACATTCTGTCAAGAAAGTACAGTTAAATATCAATATTCCACAAAATGTTAGTTATTCATCCAAATTTATTTTATCGCCTTCGAAGTATGCTCTTTCAGAAACGATACACTTAGGTACGCCAAAGAATAATCCAATCATCAAAACATTTTTTAAACGCTTTTTCCGGAATTGAGTTCAGTTTTCGCCGCGAATTCTCCTTTAAGTCTTCTACCTAATGAAAATGGATGCTACGAAATGGTAATTTGTGAATAAGGTGCATGCTAGATGGTATTAGTTGAGATTTGGGTCAAAAATTCGTTCACAATGATAACCTTATACAAGCTTTTTTTTTTTTGTAAATATATAATTGTTTTATTTTTACTATAAATTACCAGCGTTGTGTCATCGCGCTTCTCTTTTTTTTTCTATGTAGTCTGACAGAGACCGCGTTTTAACTGTTGTCAGCCTCTTAAACAAAACTAGCGAAGTGTTGGTACAACTATACCTAACCTTTCAGAGAATGCATGTTATTATGTATGTAGGATCAGGAGTGCCGAGCGGTATTTCGTCAGGGTTTGGAGTTCCCATTTTATTGGGATAAACAATACTGTATAAACAATTACAGGGTTTTTATTAATTACACTATTACAATTGAAACAATACAATTAACCGAACAGACTTTTTCAGGTCTCAGTTCGTATAGTGGCCAAGCCACCCAACGACAAAGTGTATCGCTCGCTATCAGCAAGCCAATACAGCTATGTCAATACACAGCAGCGCTGTACCAGGTAAACCGACAGTTTTGTCGGGAGCAGGGGAGCTCTGTATTGAGTCGAATCCGAAGATCGACTGCCTCGCACACAGAGGGCACGCTATTTTATAAGACGATACCCCCACCTAGCAATCCCTCCACAACAACTCTGTCCGATGACGCACGGAAGTACGTCACGTGTTTACTTGATACAAAACACTAAAATGTGCTGAATCTTATAAGAGTTACATTATAAAGTAATCAAATAATACAATAATGATTGTCATAAACAAACAATGGTAAATTTACATAGTAAACCACTATTAAATTGAAATAACATTGTCATAAATTGTTTTGAACAAAACCATTGGTTACTATTATTGAAATAAGTTGCCAAGAATCAAATAGTGCGTACACAGAGCACTTCATAAATTATGTGTCGATTTATTAGACAATAGTTAATAATAAAGATCACTTGTAATTGTTATCCATCTCCGACACGGCCAGAACTGACGTTTTACACGGCCTCGTGTGATCCTGAAAACAAATCTCTTTGTGAATATCGTTCGGCCTTTCTGACAAACAAAAGCCTTAACAAAAGGTATGTTGAAAAGAAAAATCCTGAAGTAGTCCAATAAAATTGTTAGCAATAATTTATAACAAAAGGCATGTTAAAAGAAAAATCCTGAATTAGTCCAATAAAATTATTATCAATAGCAGTTGCATAGCAACCATTCAAAATGACCATACTGCTACAGACACTACACAGCTCAACTAAAGTAGAAACATAGTCTCCCAGCCGAAATCACACCATGGGATTCGACAAGTAACTTGGAGTCGAATAGACAACCCGCATAAGCGTCAAGTTCAACGTCCAAATCCAGGAGTCAACATAGACATCCTTGGAGTCGAATAGACAACCCGCATAGGCGTCAACATAGACAACCCGCATAAGCGTCAAGTTCAACGTCCAAATCCAGGAGTCAACATAGACATCCTTGGAGTCGAATAGACAACCCGCATAGGCGTCAACATAGACAACCCGCATAAGCGTCAAGTTCAACGTCCAAATCCAGGAGTCAACATAGACATCCGATTAAGTATCAAGATAAACAAAGAGTCAACATAGACATCTTGTCAATTCAGCTATACTATGTCTGCAGCAGATGCATCATCATCTGTGTCAACATTGACATCATTACTAACAGTGACTGGACATTCAGGCATTTTTCTTAAATAATCAAATTATATTAGTACTCAAAGATTTTAACAAATATCTATCACCATCCAATAGTTCTAAAATTCGATAGGGACCTTTCAACATAGCTTTAGCCTAATCATATCGGGCTTCATTGTATTCGGCACTTTTAGTTATACCCAGGGCTGCTTATTCCCTTACACGAGACAGATTTACTTCAATCTCCTCACTGTCAACAGTCATCATTAATCAAACTTAAAGGTCAGCAACTCTTATGCGTTCAACCTTCCCATTAGCCATACATGCACAGGTAGCTATTAAATGCAAAGCAATATTTGGAGAATCACAAAAATCTTTAAAGTTATTGCTAGAAAAACAATGACCTTGGTCAGCTATAACGCGAGAGAGTGCTCCAAATAATGACACTAGACTTGAAGAGCTTTAATGCAATTTTGCAATGGTCACAAATCTTTTTAAATGTTTAATCCCAACTATATGTAAACAACGAGTTTGTTCATTCTGTTGTATTTACGGTACAAGGTTCCTGATCGGTATTCATAACTTTGACAACATTAGGCGGTAGAAAGTAATTTTTCATGTTAGAAACGATTGCTAAAATTTTAGAATTGCGTACGTTGTTGGTCAGCGAAAAGACAACTTTTTGACAGAGTTGTAATTTCTAAACGTCTGTTATGCTTTGTTCATTGATTCTGGAAGAGATCAATATCATTAAAAAATCTGAGTATCGGGAATAGAGCTTTGATAAACAATAATCTTACTTTTTTTAACAATAATACTTTTTTTCGGTCATATAAACGCAAAACCTTATTTTAAAATCTCACGGCATATCATGATACTATGCCTTGTATAGGCATCCGGTATCACATGAAAGAGTACCTTTAAATGGTAACCATCTTACTTTACTCAGAATTTGTTCGGTACAGATTATGTTAGAATTTCATATTCCCATTATATTGACCACACAAGAGATACGTTTGGCAGACAACCTTTCAGCAAATATTTCAGCAATTAGAGAACATTCAGCCCCAAAGTCATAACAAAATGGAAGCGACTCACCAGATTGCTGTAGAACATCTCTGATAGGTCGTACATCACACGCTTCAACTCGTTTTCACGGAGGACTGGCTGCTCGAAGGTCGACTCCCGGCCGCCTACCGATCGCTTTGCAGTCGCCTTTGGGCAGCGTGGAGCGACGAGTCCCGCCTCCACACAGCGGTGACAGGAGATCTTCTGTAGTGTCGCCTAATGTTACGAGCTGGCAGGTCCAGGACGATTGGTTTTCTCAGCCTTCTTGCGACAGTTTGTAGATTTATGCCCCAATATACCACAAAAGTGACATACTATTGAACTTGGTTTGAACCTCGTAGGTTGGGAAGAATCGAGCTGGTCAGAGGAAATCTGAGACTTAATCTAAAGATGGGACAAGACACTCAGTTCTAGTTGATGTTTATGCGTAGTATGTACTTCGGTAGTAAATTAGCACGGGAATCAAATTTGGAGACATGGGCCAGTACAGTAGAAACAGCAATGTGTTCAACACTGTCGACTGGCATAAGCGGCTATAGATTCTCCTTTTGGTTGACTAATATGAAGGTTAATGAGGGTAGCGGCAACAGCTTCCGAAAGGTCATAACGGGAGAGGAAGAGACTCTTAAAGTCTGTCCAGGTCATACCTGAATACGATACTTGGGAAAGCCATAAACGTTAGCACTGCCCTTTAAGGATTTAGTGAGAATAATAATAAGAGTGCCACCTTGAAGAGGCTTTTCCGATAGGCAAATATCAACGGTTTTACTTGAAGATTGAGCATTGGAATCAGATAGGTCTGGGTCAAAATCGGGCAAGCGAATTACAGTAGACTGAGTGGAGTGCGTCTTAATCGCTTCAATTAACTGAGCCATATTATGGTTCTGAAGCTTTAACATTACTCGCCATGGATCACCAACACCTTGCGATTCCTGGGCTAAACCTAATCCCACTTCTGATGTAGGATCAGGAGTGCCGAGCGGTATTTCGTCAGGGTTTGGAGTTCCCATTTTATTGGGATAAACAATACTGTATAAACAATTACAGGGTTTTTATTAATTACACTATTACAATTGAAACAATACAATTAACCGAACAGACTTTTTCAGGTCTCAGTTCGTATAGTGGCCAAGCCACCCAACGACAAAGTGTATCGCTCGCTATCAGCAAGCCAATACAGCTATGTCAATACACAGCAGCGCTGTACCAGGTAAACCGACAGTTTTGTCGGGAGCAGGGGAGCTCTGTATTGAGTCGAATCCGAAGATCGACTGCCTCGCATTTTTTTTTTTTCGCTCGGAGCTATATCGCGGCACCCCCGTAAGGGGGCGTTGCGTGCGGTGCCGGGGCTTCACCCCCTGACCGCGGAAGCCATACGGCGACCCGTAAATACGGGCCTATCATTTGGTCAGCATCATTGGCAATGGGTTTTTCGGGCGCGCGCGGGCAACGCGCGCCCGTGTGAGTGGTTGCTATTTTGTTTCTGTAGGAGCGCCGCGACGCTTATAGTGAAGCGCCGCTTTCTTCACGACATCTCGGCGGTCTGTCGCCGCCAGGTGAGACCCCTAGTTACCTAGGGGAGGCCCGGCGACAACGACCAGCGACGAAGATGCCGACTCGACGCGCCTACAGAGTAGGTGAGTGGCCCCCGCCCGTCCAGATCACAGAGCTAGCCGTTACTGTCCGGGCTAAGGGGCCGACATGTGGGTGTGAACGGTATTGTAATTGTGTAACACCGTTCAATGTTTGCGTGACTCGCGGCCCGCGCCGCGCGTACACGCGTGAGTTTGGGTGCCTGTATAGACATGTATGTCTGTCTGCATCTACGTAACGTGCCTATATTAACCTAGAACACGTTACGCAGTGGGTGTGTGTGTTGTGAGTGTGGAGTCTTTTTGTCACAGATAAGTCGCGTGTAACTTGGCTGCGGCTTATCTGGAGGTCGATCCGGATTTGTTTTGTGACGTCTTCCGTGTCCCGAAGGAGGTGGCGGAGGGGGGGCGGCCTTATGCCAGAAGGCCGCCGGCGTCCCATTTTGGGCCGCCCTGGGTGACCTAGCCGCGGTACAGAGTCAGTAGTGCGGCCAAGCCATCCAGGATGACCAACTCGACATCCTGTCCCTGCCTGATGGCCTTTATCAGGTCCATCAGTAGTTTGATGGCACAGGTTGTGAAATCTGACTTTTCGGTGGCTGTTTTGGCGTCGGTGGCGCCGCCACTAGATTCTTTTAGGAACTCCTTCTTGGGTAGTTCCTTTGTTGTCCGCAGCGCCGTGGCGGCGCTAGCGGTAGTTTGCTGCTTAATCACAACCTGTGCCTCGTTGAAGGCAGGGGTGGTAATTGGGTTTTCTTGGGTCGCCTGGGGTGGGTCGGGTTTCTTCCCCTTGCCCTTTCCCCCGCGTCTCTTGTTTTTCCTCCGCCCAGAGGAGGTAGCTTCTTTGTCTGAGGGCCCGTTGGCCGCCGCCATAAGCGTCGTGCCTTGTGCCTCTTCTGGCATCTCTTGTGGCCTCTCAAAGGACACTTTGGGACGGCGTGATGTGGCCGTTATGGCGGCGGTGCCCGCCCGCTTGTTCCGGGTCTCTCTGGAACACCGGACACTTGATGTTGCACGCCGGGTGCGGACCACCGCAGTTCACGCAGGTGGCCGGCTCTTCCCTCGGGCGCGGGCAGTCTCTCGCCGCGTGCTCCCCTCCACAGCGCACGCAGGCGAGCGGGCGGTGACACTGATGCGAGCTGTGTCTGAACAGTTGGCATCGGTGGCACTGGGCGGGTCCTCGTTTTCCGCGCCAGGCCTCTATCTTGACACCACGCATCAACATGAACGTCGTGGTGTCATAAATGGCCCGGACGTCCGGAGTCTTTTTTAAGATTGCGTGGAATACGCAACCGGGTCGTCCTTGTGCGGCCTTGATATGGCGCACATACTCCGGCTGGTATCCCAGCGTTTGGAGCTCCTCCTCTATCTCCTTCGGGTCCGTATCCGCCGGTAGTCCCCGTATGGCGATCTTCAGGCTCTTCTCTGCTGGCAGTGAGTAAGCGAACCAGCTGACGCCGCTATCCTTCTCTAGGCCAGTCAGGTATCGCTGGACCAGCCTATACTCCTCCTCGCTGTCTGGGGTGAAGCGAACTCCACCTCCGTATGGACGAGCGTTAGGAGGCCGGCCCAGTTTCTCCCTGATGGCCCGGAAATGGGCGGCCCAGTTTGGCAGCTTCTCAACTACCAGCGGCGGGTACCTGGGCTTCTTTTGTCCCGGCTTTTGTTGCCACGTTCTTGTCGCGGCGCCGGGGGTTGCATCGGGGGTGTTGGCAGCGGTGGCGGGGGCGGGGGGTGGCCTGACCCCCACGGTCGGTGATGGTGGCGGCGATGGTGACGCAGGTGGCGGGGGTGAGCGGCGCGCCGCGTCGGCAAAAGTAGGCGACGCTGGCGGGTCCGGACTCCGCGGCGCGCTTTCGCGCGGTGGCCGCGGCGAGTCGGGGCAGAGCCGCTTCCCCTCCGCCGCTGCGGTCTCGCTTGAGCTCCTGCGTCGACGTTGTCGTTGGCCTCTGGGTTCTGGCCGGGACTCGATATAGCCGCGCGCACAGCCATCGCCGGTCGAGCCCGCGGATGCCAGCGACATGTTCGATCCGATGGACGAACACGGCGACATAACCGCGGGCGAGTCGTAGGCTGAGGCACGAGGAGGCGCCGGCGAGTCGGGCGTATGGGTGGCGCTTGGTACTGACCTTGCTGACGTCATGGTGGTTGCTGGATTTTTAGCTGGCCGCTCTCGCTCAGCCATTGCCGGTCCCGCCAGCGAGAAGCGGGCGCCGGTCACGGCGGTGCGCGGAGCTGGCGCAGCTTTGGTATGTGGTTGCGTGGTCACGGTAGTCGCTGCGGCGGGCGCGGGCGGAGTCGCGAATCGCGGCGGCGCGTCGATGCGTGCAGGGGGCGCGCGGGGGGGCGCGGGCGGTGTGCGGGGGCGCGCGGGGTAGTCGCGCGGCGTGGCGGGGCGCGCGGCGTAAGCGGCGGCGTACGCGGCGGCATAAGCAGCGCAGCGCGCGGGCGCGGGTGCGGGAGCACGCGCGGGCGGTGCCGCGGTGCGCGCGTGCGGCGCGCAACTTGGGTTTGCGGCAGGCCCCGGGGCCTGAGTGGGCACCGGGCGGAACGCGGCGGGACGGATCACTACCGCGTGCGGTCGGCTCGACGACGGCGAAGGCGCAGCGCGCGCAGGCGCCAGTGACGTCGGTGGGCCGGCAGCAGCAGCGGCGCTCGATCCCCCTCCTCTTCTTTCTTCCTTCTTCTTCTTGGAAGTCTTCTTCTTCTTTTCCTCGCTTCTGGTGGATCCGGCCGGCGGAGCACAGGACGACGCAACACCGATGCTCGGCATCGACGACGTCCTGTCCAGCGCCGGGCGGGGCTCCGGTGAGCCGGCATCGCAGCCCAACGAGCCGCGCGTGCCGGGCTTCGGCATCCCGGGGGTATGGTCTCCGCGACCGCGTCGGTACAAAAAACCGGGTAGTCAGAAAATTTTTAAAAAATTTTTAACGGTCCGCGCGGAACAAACTTAGGTAACGGAATAGGAAAATTCCGTTGGACTAGCTTGTGTGACGACCACAAGCCAATCCCGACTGCCTCGCACACAGAGGGCACGCTATTTTATAAGACGATACCCCCACCTAGCAATCCCTCCACAACAACTCTGTCCGATGACGCACGGAAGTACGTCACGTGTTTACTTGATACAAAACACTAAAATGTGCTGAATCTTATAAGAGTTACATTATAAAGTAATCAAATAATACAATAATGATTGTCATAAACAAACAATGGTAAATTTACATAGTAAACCACTATTAAATTGAAATAACATTGTCATAAATTGTTTTGAACAAAACCATTGGTTACTATTATTGAAATAAGTTGCCAAGAATCAAATAGTGCGTACACAGAGCACTTCATAAATTATGTGTCGATTTATTAGACAATAGTTAATAATAAAGATCACTTGTAATTGTTATCCATCTCCGACATATATATAACCAAAAAATTTTTACCCACAGTTAAAACACCTAATCGAACAAAACCTCGCAGAGAAGACGAAAAATCGCAAAAATGTTCGAAGGAAAAACAAGAATTTAACATCTAAATCAAATCAGCCGACAGACATTCTTCTTAATGACATCGTGGCGGCAGAAGAATGTCTCACGAAGGACATCGATGACGTTGACGACACTAACGTATATGAAGATGATGACGTCAATGATGAGACCAAGTGTGAGGAGTGCGGGTGTGCCGATAAAGTGATGCTAGAAGACCCGAATGATCCGAGAGGGTGTATCTACTTCCAGGTTAGTTCGCTTTTTACCCGAATGCGGTGAATACCGAAAGGATGGTGATGTTTTAATCGAATTAAGAGTTATTTTTTATGGTTCCATACCCAAAGGACCAAATTCAAAATATTTCATTTCACATAAACGTACATGGGCACTTATGACACGTCAAAATCTAGGTGCACGGTTCCAATTGGTCGTTTCCTATGGAGAAGAGCCGGCAAGAAACTCTACGGTTACTCTTTTAAAAATAATTGTCTTTTATCCAATAACAAACATAAGAAAAGAAGAGTTAGCTAAATAGGTGTAGCCGCTTTGAAGTGATGCGCGGACAAACATTTTTGGCAATTGATTTTTATTTATAAATGCCTCTTTTTTAAACCACCCCTGTATAAAAGCGAACATAACAAACAAAATAAAGCTGAAATCGGTTAAGCCGTTTTTAAGTTTTATCGAGACTAACGAACATTTTTTTTAATAAATAAAATGATATAGATGATTTTTTCTATGCATAAATAGCCTATTATGTTCCCACTGCTGGGACACAGGCCACCTCTCTGTGAGAGGGTGTGGGCCGTAATCGTAAGATTTATTACAACTGATGAAAGTTGTTATTAATTCACATAATTATTTTTCCGCATAATTGTGACACGAGGGTTGGAAAATAATAATATATTAGAAAAAAATAGTGTAAGTGCCCACGCAGCTATCACGTGCTTATCATAATATAATAACAACCTTCGTTCGTTGTAATAAGACTTAATTTTGTATGAACAACAACAAATTAACTGACGGGCACTTCCACTTGTTTTTTCTATTCCGTGTTTCCAATTATGTTGGCTTCCAGCCAAAGCGGATGTACCTGAATACCACGTATAATACCTAACTCCTCCACAACTCAGTTATTAGGTAACACGATACCCCTTGGTTAGATGGTTGTGGGGCCTTCCGACTTCTGACTATGAATGTGAGAACGTTGTAGGCTTTGTAGACTGTAGATTTGTGGAACATTGTCTGGTACTTGTTGAGAGGCCTACACTGTCCTGCCATACCTATTGACACTGTTATTTGTAAACACTGTCAAAGCCAATTATACACTCAGCGGCACGGAATGTGGCCCAAGCGTGTTTTGTGGTTTATTGTCAAAATGAAACGCGAAACAGGTTTTTTTTTTTGTTTTAAAACTTTAATGTTTAACTTTAATCTTAAATGCGAATGATTAATTAACAAAAAAGTGAGTTAACTCTATTAAAATTTTATAAAATTACGAAAAAGACAGTAAGATCTAAGTTTAAAAAACTATGTTTTTGAATAAAATTTACAAAATAAAGCTATGGTACTTAAAATTTATAGGGGGTATTTCCACCTCTGGCCCTGATAACAGCCTGCATGCGATCAGGCATGCTGTGGATTATGTTTAATTATGTCCAGATGGGGTATTTCTTACCAGGCGGCCACCAGAGCGGTTTTAACTGACTGATAGTCTCTGGACGGTTGGGACTGGATCGTATGCGTCTTTTAAGCATGTCCCAGACATGTTCTATAGGATTCATGTCTGGGCTTCGTGTTGGCCACTCCAATTTTGTAATATTCACCTCCGACAGGTAATCATTTACGCAACGTGCTGTGTGAGGTCGGGCATTATCTTGCATTAAGATGAAATCTTCGCCACCGATGAATCCCACGAATGGTAAAACGTGTTCTTGGAGGATCTCTTCAATGTACCGCACTGTCGTTAGACGACCTGCAACTACTGCCAACTCTGTGCGTGCGTCTGAACAGATCCCTCCCCAAACCATTACTGATCCACCTTGGAAACTGACGGTTTGCCTGGTAGTGATTGGCAGAAACCTCTCCCCATGCTTTCTCTAGACACGTTCGCGGCCATCTGGAGCTCTTAAGGCCACTCTGCATTCGCCAGTCCACAGAACTTTACTCCACTGCTCGCGAGTCCAATTTGCAGAGTAGTTCTGGACCTCGAGCTGGTCTTCGAGCACGCAGATCCCGTTCCTCCATTCTCCTTCTTATTGTCCGCTCACTTACGTTGACCCCTCTTGCCGTTTGTAACCGCTGCCGTATTTCAACCGCAGCAAGGAACTGATTTCTCAAAATTGTGAGAGCGATAAATCGGTCATCTCGCGCTGATGTACACCTAATACCGCCACTTCCTGGTCTCCTTGTGTATAGGCCGGTCTGATCATACCTTGTTAAGGCGTACCTATACGCGAGTGGTACGCGGTACATTTAAAGATTCAGCAATCGCTCGCTGCGTTCGCCCCTGACTCCGAAGCAACACAGCTTGAGCAACTTCAGCTGAAGTTAGAGGCATTGTGTTTTCAATTCTGGATGCATAAATTACTACAAATTAATAAAAAAATAAAGCAATAAAGATTAAATGCACGACCATTTGAATATCGAATTTTAACTCACCCGTGTTTCGTGCGTTCCAGTAACGCACTAACGTGTCACAGAAATTTAAAAATTGAACTTTTTTTTGTGCTTACTCTCTTAAACTAACAAAAACAAAAGTCGTGACAAACTGTCACTCGAAATTCTCATACGCGATATCAAAGTCGCCTGTTATCGGTGTGTTTATTTTTGGGCCATATTCCGTGCCGCTGAGTGTATTTAAAAGAGTAGTCGTGGAGTTTCTTGCCGGCTCTTCTCAGTAGGAAACGACCGATTGGAACCGTGCATCTAGCTGCTGACGTGCCCATGTAGGTTTAGGAAAAATAAAATATTTTGATTGAGACTATCCGTAGCGACTGTTCAAGAATTATGATTAGCAGTCGAGACTATGTTTTCCGAGGTCAGGAGGGGTCTCGATATGCAATGGATGGACCGAGCTCCGCAAGCGGCCTTTATAGATCGACCGGCAGTTTGTTAGCCACGAGTCTAGAGTCGAGTTCATAATTTCAGCCGAAACACGTCCACTGCCGGACATAGGCCTCCCCCAAGCACCGCCACTTCTGTTTCTGTGCCTCCCGCATCCAGCGGATTCCTGCGGCCTTCTCAAGGTCATTGGTCCACCTTGTGGGAGGCCTTCCAACGCTGCGTCTTCCAGTACGCGGTCGCCACTCCGGCCCTTTCGGCCCCATCGGTCATCTTTTCTGCGAGCAATGTGCCCTGCCCACTTAAGTTTGGCAATAGGGTTGATGACCAATTTTTTTGTTTCCAAATAGTGCAAACAATATTACAAAAAAGTGTAAAAGATTAAAAAAATGACATGTTATAAACGTTTTAAGAAAAGTGTTACACAAGGACAGCACTATCGTAGAAGTGACGTCACGGCTATGTAACGTCATACTAGCGCCGTACATTTTCCGTACCGGGTATAATCCCCTCGAAAAGATTTTAAACCGTGTATCGTCTTCATATTTACATCGATGTACCAGATTTTTTGCAATTGTTTCATTTTTACTAAGCCTTCTTTGAAATTATATTATTTTTATGAACATTTTTAATATTGGTCATCATCCCTAATATTCGGGCTATGTCGGATCTCTTGCGGATGTCTTCGTTTCTGATTCGATCACGTATGGAAACACCAAGCATAGCCCTCTCCATTGGCCTGTGGGTTTTAGCCTTCCACTAACGCCTCTTTATTATTATTAAGTCCATGTTATTATTTAATAATAATGTTGTTTGCAGGCATCAGTGCAAGTTCTGCGCCACTCGACCGTCATCTACCCTGGCTTTCAATGCACCGTGCACGTCGGGAATGTTAGACAGACCGCTATCATAGAGGTAAATATGTACTTATATCATGTTATTTTTATCTGCAACTGGGCATCGCTTATGACACTGAAACGCAGGCTCATGGACATGTGTATTCTTCCCGTCTTAACACATGTTACCCAGACTTGGACTTTGACTAACATCCAGAAGACCAAACTCAAGGTCTGCCAACGAGCAATGAAGCGCAGTTTACTATGCGTTAAATTAATCGTGTTCTAAACACAATACTGCGCTCCAAAACAAACATAGCTGACGTGGCTCCAAAGGCTGCCCAATTTAAATGGGACTGGGCAGGACATGTTTGCCGCATACAGTGGGCCCAAATATCACAGAACTGGTGCCCTGAGACAGTGAGGCGGGGTCGCGGCCACGTAGGAGATGGCGGGACGAGCTGGGCAGGTTCCGTGAGAACTGGAAGGACGCGCGGGCTCGCGAAAGATGGAAGGAGTGGAGGGAGGCCTTTGCCCAGGAGAGGGACAGTGTAGGCTAGTTAAAAAAAAAACATGGCCCAAGATGGCCCTCATCTGTCGATCGAACTGATTCAATTCGGTAACAATAGAAAAGTAGTTGTCTCATTAAGGACACATGAAATGTAGCGAATTGTGGGTTAGGTCCAATAATAAAAGTAGTATAATGATATTTTTATTTTATTTTTTATAACATACAGCAAAAGGTCCACTCGGACAAAAACAAACAAAAACACTTAAACGATGGTAGTAACAATGTGGCTTAATCTCTTTTCAGTTAATTCAAAATACACCTTGTGTTAAAAAACCCTAGTTTCTAACAATATTTTTTCGGAGCAGTGGTGGCCAAGTGGTAATGGCCCAGACATAAGAGTTGGAGGTCGAGGGTTCGAACCCAGGCAGGCGCATTACTTTGTGTAAATAATTTCATCACCACTGCTCAAAACGGTGATGGAAAACATCGTGAGGAAACCGGCACGTCTTAGAACCAAAAATTCTAAGACATGTGACATCTACTCATCCGCACTGGGCCCGAGTGGTGGATTACGGCCCACTCCTTCTCGCAGAGAGGAGGCCTGTGTCCCAGCAGTGGGAACATTATAGTCTGATTATGCTAAGGATACTTGTTTATGTACATGTGTATCACCTTCCAAATCGGACAATAGTATGTTCATTAAATTGTATTATGACTGTTGTAGTTTTCATAAAGAGACCATATTCATTATTGTAAAATGCTAAAGGTTTGCTGTCTAGCTCGATAGATGGCGTTGGCGTCGAAATAATACTCGCAATGGTATCGTTACAACGATCTGCTTAGGGTTTCGCAATTTTAATCAAATTTATCAGCTAACAGCATAGATCAGGACATGATTGTGGCTTTATTTATTTTCAACTATTAGTGTTCACGTTAGTTAATTCCACCAGCCATCAGCTCGGTTTTAAACATGAAAGGATCTTGTTTTATGAAGTAGTGGGTCATTCCAGGTTTTTCGTAAAACCAGGCCACCAACAACTTGTTTAAAAAAAAACAGTTTTTCAACAAATTTCCCGCCATTATACTAACGAGATCAACATGTTTTGTTTTGCAAAATTGGCAAACACAGTAAGCGTATTAGCGGTACCTGGCCACAACTGATTTAAATTTAAACAACGTTTGACCAAGTAAACCTGAACGGAGCCAAAAATACCAGTTTTTCGCGGTTCGTTCGTTTTTGTTCAACCAAATTTGAATTGTGTACTGATATAACGTCAAATCCAAAATAGTTTATATAAATGTGTGTATTACATCGAGTATTCAGTTACATCTTTCAATTCAAAAACGTCACACACGTATAGTACTAACCTATGAACCCCAACCAAAAAGAACCAAACCAATCTGAAGTTTGTAAACATTTAGCGGTTATGACGGATTAATGAAGAGCTGTATTCATTTCGTTAATTTTTAAACCTAAACTTGGATCGTCGAGAAACTGTTCGTTCGTTTTTCATTGACAAACTGTTTTATATGCGTTTCCGACTAATGCTCGGTTCCTATAAACAAAAACGAATCGTTTTGCTAACCAATGGTAGCATTTTTTTTGGCCAAACTAAGCATTTTAAGAGATTCGTAAACTTATTTTACCTGTGATAAAGGTTTTTCCAATAAAAGGTGTCATTTTGATATTCAAAGAAAAATGTCATTTTTATAAATGATCGGATGTTTATTTAATTATAAAGAGGAAGGTATGCCGTTAATAGTGGAAAATAACATCAGGCAAATGACCACCACGACCACGCTTACAGGACCATATCCTTTTCATGAAATTTTCCATAACCAAATCGCAAAGTGGCTGCCCTATGCCCTTGATAGACTCACGAGATCCATCTTTGAGGTCTTGAATCGACGCTGGGCTGTTGGCGTAGACATTCTCTTTAAAAAAAATGTCATTTTTCTTTGAATATCAAAATGACACCTCTGATTGGAAAACCCTGTAGCTACTTCCATATGGGAGGGTCTACTATACGAAGCTATGAGTTCTTCGCTTCATTATTGGTGAAGATACAATAAGAGTTAATTTTAACCAATAACGGTCCGTAAATTATAGATTTATCAGGCATCGGCCATAAAACGCCAAGTACTATTTATTAGAAAAAAAAAATTGGTTTGATTTGGTTTGAATATCTCAGTAGCAGCCCGGAGTCTGGATTTTTGCCCGGTTGATGGCAATAGGCTCGCCCCCTATTACATGGGACTTAAACATAACTGCTGAAATGTGGGTGTACTATAGGTACACCTCTGCCTAACCCTTCTGGGATTACAGGCGTGATGTTATGTGTTATGTTTTACTAGTAAGACGGGCTGATGTCCGCAACTCAACGTGCAAGTGCGTATTTTGCGTACGTAGTGTTCTACTATTGTAGTTGTTAATTTATATTGTTTTATTCCAGGGTATAATGTCTCTTCACAACGTGTTGCGAGCCGACGAGACAGCATCAGTTCTTTTCCGTTTCGTGCGCTGTCCAGAGTACCTCGTGAGAGGCAGGCGGCTGCTGTTCACGGCTGGACTTGGCACCAGGTTAGCAGCATCCTAACTTATATTATAAATGGTTTTGCCGCGATTATTAGAAATAGATGTGCATCTCTGATGACGCGTGTTCGCGGCAGCACCAATAGTATTCTCAGTGTATTCGCAGATCGGTGGGATTCCACGATGTTGATGCAGCTTCACGCTGAATTTTAATTGTATTTTGTTAAGTTGTGTCTGCAGCTCTAGAAATTAATTAAAATTATTACTAACCCGATGGAGTCCTGTCATTTTTTTTTTCTATTCTGTTATAAACTAACTGTCCAGGATACAAACTAGCCTATCGACTGCGAAGTACCAATAACTCCTGAGTGACATTTTTCGAGATATTAACTTTTTTATAGTTTTGATTTTATTGGCGTTATTCGCATGTTTTAGTGAAAACTCCTTAGTGTTTCCTTTTTTTGTTGCAACAGCATTAAATTAAAATGCGGAAATACCTTCCAACTTAACCAACCTGTCTATTTTATGGCTAACTAAAATAACTAGCCGAAAACCAACTACACTATCATAAAATGTAAAAATCCAGCGTATTATTTAAAGATTACGTTATTATTATTCTAAACTAATATGTTTTTTAACAAATTTTTAACTTGTCAAGCAGTTAAACTTTTTTTTTCAGTTTTTGGAAAAAAATACTTTAGCAGTTAGGTGTTATTGGCACTTCGCCGTCGCTCTGTCCTTACCCAGATCATGGTCTATTTGTGTGCAAAAAAATTCATCCAAAGCCGGTCAGCCGTTTTGCGTGAAAACGTTTTTTTTTAAATTTGATCTAAGTCTACTCCGAGACTCCTTTGGGTATTTCTTATTGTTTCGGATTTCGCCATCCACGCACACTTTCAAATCCGAATCTTAACTAATATTATAAATGCGTAAATAAGTTTGTTTGTTACATTTTCACGTCTAAACCACTGAACCGATCATCATGAAATTTTGAATATACGTAGTCAGCTATGCAGAAAATGATATAGGGTACTTTTCATCCAGAAAAAAAGTACTGTTTCTGAGAGAATGATCAATAGCTTTTGACGGTCACAATTGCTTTAGGACAGTAGATGGCGCTACGTGTCTTTCGAATCATGTTTGAATTATGTTCATAGAAGTTTCAGTAGTGAGATAAGCTGGGCACGCCACAATAGCGGCGTCCCCTCGTTGAGGAGTGGTTGGAGAGGCGCCACGGCGTCCTCACCTTCCGCCTGACACAGGTCCTCACCGGACACGGTTGTTTCGGGAGGTTCCTGTTTCGCATAAGGCGGGAGGAAACGCCCGGGTGTCACCATTGTGTGGATCGCCCGGAGGACACGGTGGAGCATACGGTGGAGGTATGCCCAGCTTGGGCGGAGCACCGCAGTGTCCTCGCGGAGGCGATTGGCGGCGGCGATCTCTCGCGTTCGGCCCTGGTCCAGGCCATGGTACGGAGCGAGAGGGAATGGAAAGCCGTCACCTCCTTCTGCGAAGCAGTAATGCTCGCGAAGGAGGAGGCGGAGCGGGTGAGGGAGAGAGCCTTGCGCCCTCACGCACCCACTAGTCGCCGCAGGAGATGCCCCCCGGGCGTCGGGAGTCGCCTGCAGATTCCCGGCCACCGTAGGCGCGGGCTTGCGGACGGCGAGCAATGGGTAGCTCGCCGCCGGTAAGGACCAGGCCCGGGTCGACGGCGCGTTGTGTTCCACGCGCGCCTCAAAGAGATGTCAGCACAAAGTGACGGGGTCCGATAGGGCCGATGCCTCAGGGTCGCGGGTTATTCCACAGAGAAAACCGTGGCCCTGGCACAGGCAACTGAAGGAACACGGTTGGGTTTTAGTCAGTAAAAGTCTGACACGCCCTCCCGCTCCACCCAGAGCGGGAGAAGTCATTTGATGATTTCCCACCCAAAAAAAAAAAAAAAAAGTTGTGTGATAAGCGCTATTATACTAGTAGTATTTTGTGAGTTCATAACGTGGATAGAATAAAAACTAGTCCTGTATTAATGTTGAAAGTAATTCCATTTCCTTGGTGTGCATTATACAGTATTGAGTAATAAAGACTGCACTGCCAAATCAATATCAACCTTGCTTAAGTTGAAATAAGGTTTAAATTAAATAGACTTCCACTAGTCCGTGAGAGCATCAAAGTAGACAGAGTCACGCAGCTAATTTATTTTCGACTTTATTTTAAAAGGACACATCGTTAATATTCACATAATAACTTGGATCAACATATAAAAAAATTGTTCTGTATTGATGTTGAAAGTAATTCCATTTTCTTGGTGTCCATTATACAGTATTGAGTAATAAGGACTGCACTGCCAAATAACTATCAACTTTGCTGAAGTTTAAATAGAGTTTAAATGAAATAAACTTCCACTAGTCCGTGAGAGCATCAAAGTAGACAGTCACGCAGCTAATTTATTTTCGAGTTTATGTTAAAAGACACAATGTTAATATTTATTTGGCTGTGAGAACCGCGCTGCACTGCGGTTCACCAGGTCTGCGCTATCCTTAATAGAGAGTGTTTAAGTTATATTATAGATGTTTTTTTTTTGTTACAGAGGCATCGGCCGGATTACTCAAGTGTTCCCCTACATCCCTTGAACAAAACTCTATCATTAGTTTAAGTTCATGCTGTCTCTGTCATTTTAAACTATAATGTAGCGACAGAATCACTGTTAAGAACGTCTTAGCCTAATCTCTATTTGTGATAGAAAGGTTCAAAAGTCACACGTCGTGGAAATTTTGCACAAAATGACCGATTTTTATTTTAAATTCGATGTCCAGACAGATGTCCTGTAAAAATGTCAAAGAAAAATAACAATAAATTTTCCACAATAAACCCAATTGAATTTTTCGACGTAAAGTTATATTTTATAGAACTATTGCTATTATAATTGATTTGGCACACATCGTGCGAAGTCATTTGGCGTGTGTCGTGCAACCTTCCCTACGCGAATAGAATGTAGTGTCGTTCGAGCGTTTAGGGGTTAGTATTTTCAATTACAAGAATGCACATTTTATGAAAAAATTAAAGGAAATTGATATTACTGGGTATTAGGCAATATTTTCACTAAACTCATACATTAATACTAAGTACAAATTAGCAATGTTCATTCATAAATGGTGAAAAAAGACTCTTCACCAAGCCGTCATTTACGCTTTCTGTACAACAAACGAAGTAAGTTTGTGCAAGAATTATTCCTGGGATACGACTTTTTTTTTGTGTGGAAAATTGCGCTGTAGGTATATGGTAGGGCGCAACGTAACGCACACAAAACTTTGCGGTTATGGTTACATGCAACGGTAAATTAGTTAAGTTAAAACAAGTTAAAACTGTTTCCGTACAAATAAAAAACAAAAGTTGTAACTTTTGAGGTTCCCAGGTATGATCTAGTACAAACAAATTATTTTTATAAAAACAGGAATATTCGGCTTCGTTGAGGGTATTTTAACATTCGATAAACATACTTATACACGTAGAGAAATGTAGCAAAATTTTGCTTCAGAATAGACAAATTTTTCGCTTGAATATTAAAATTATACTTATAACAATTTTTGCCGCCAAGCAGCGTTGCTGTGTCACGGTTTGAAAGGTGTGGGTGCCGGTAAAGTTACAGGCTCATAATGAGATAGTTCAGCTTAGTCTCTGTGATGGCAACGCATCTGCCATGCCTCTGGTATTACTGTAGTGCTAAACTGTAACAATCTCACCGTGAAAACTTAGGTGAAGTGAGCGTGGAGTGAGCTGTCAGTGCCACTGGACGGGATGACACTGACAGCTCACTCCGCGCAAGTCTTCACGGTGAGTTTTTTTTACAGAATCGACACGCTGATGTCTTGGTGGCGGTGTTGCATTTCTAGTGGTTTTTCGTAATTCTTTTATTTAATATAAATCATAATACAATATTTTTTTTCAACCAAGCACTAGATCGTTGGTATTTAAAAGTACGTATGTTATTTTTTTAATTTATCTGTGTCTAATTTCATAAAATTGACGTATTGTCAAATATTTTCTATTTGCAGTACTTATTACTACTGAATATTTTTATTGTCATAAACAATTATTAATTAATTTTAAAGTTAATTATTTTTATTAAACATAAAATCACGAAAAACCACTAGAAATGCGACATTGCCAGCCCGCGCAGAATGAACGCTCTTAACATCAGGTGGTAAATCATAAAAAAATACTAGTTGTTTTTTTAAAACTTCTTATATCTTTTGACTTGTTAGAACATGAGTTATTTATGACGGTATGTGCGATCTGTTCTCGTAAACGGATGTATTTTTTTCGACGGGACTCTCAGGAAATGATCAGTTATTATAGATAAGAGAATAAGTATTGTTTTGTATAATATAGTATTATTTTCATAACTTATGCTCGCGACTTCTGTATTTTTAAACTACCAAAACTAAGGTATTATTTGGTAAGGAAACTTTTTTTTATAGGTTGAATATTCTAAATTAATAGCATTGGAACTGTAAGTATGTTAGAGGTCGTCAAATTTAAAGCTGAAAAAAAATAGGAACATTTGAAACTTGTATGCAAAGAGTAAGTAATAAGTGGAGGGGCGTGCAATTTAATATTGCGTTAAATTAGACGATCTCTACGCAATTATTCTAGACGCGAAGGATGCTCACCATAGAAACGGGTTTTGTCGACGAAAAAATCGACAAAATTACAGCTAGAATAGATAAAATGACATAGAATAAACAAAATGTTTTTTTAAATAGATTAATTTCGTGTTAGACGATCTCTATGCAATTATTCTAGACGTGTAGCATGCCCATCATAGTAACGGGTTGTTGTAGACGGTAAATAGACAAAATGTCAGATAGAATAGATAAAATGTTTTTTTTTTAAACAAATCAATTACAAGTTAGACCATCGCTATGCAATTATTCTAGACGCGTAGCAAGCCCATTATAGTAACGGTTTTTGTCGACTGTAAATAGACAAAATGACAGATAGCATAGACAACATGACAGATAGAATGGACAAAATGACACAGATTTCCAGAAATCTGTGGAGTGAATGCAAAAGTCTCGGGCAGAAGTTATTGAAATAAATAAAAGTACAATGACTAACGCTTTAATAGTAAGGTAGTTGTGCCGTAACATGCCTTCTATCTTATTTAGTCTTGATAGCAACAGTTGGATTTGGTGCACATTGATTTTGACACTTAGGCAGGCGCCCATAGTTCCACTGGTCATGTCCTTTAATAAACTCAAAATCAAAATCAAAATATTTTATTTCACATAGACCTACATGGGCACTTATGAAACGTCAGATTCTAGGTGCACAGTTCCAATTGGTCGTTTCCCATGGAGAAGAGCCGGCAAGAAACTCCATGGTTACTCTTTTAAAAATATGTCTTTTACAATGTTTTCCAATTACTAACTAAATGTTAAGTAGGTAAATATTATGTACATACTAATAAATCACTCTCACTCGGTTTTCTCTCACATCCATGACAGTAAAGGCACCTTCACTCCAAACGGAGCGATAAAAAAAAAAAAAAAAAACAATATTCAAGTATCAAAACCTTTAGGTAGAGGTATAGTTAGTGCTACCACATAAATATTTCTAGAATTTGCTGCGTTTTCTCAGGTCATGCTTTCGTTCGCCAGACTCTACTAGAATTGTCGCACTGACTGAAGGCGTCAGGAAAGCATTTTCTCGACGTCCGGATTGTAACTATTTATGTAATATACATGCAAACTTCAAAGTTATTACGCACACAATAAAATAAATATTAGCAGTGCAGTCTAAAGATGGATATTTTTGCCTGTATGCCAAATAGCTTTTTATACTACATAACATAACATCACGCCTTGTTTCCCCGAAGGGTTGGGCAGAGGTGTACCAATAGTACACCCACATTTCGCCAGTTATGTTTAAGTCCCATGTAATAGGGGGCGAGCCTATTGCCATCTACCGGGCACAAATCCAGACTTCGGGCTGCTACTGAGAAATTCCAGATAGAAAAACCCAATAACACGTTGTCCGACCTAGGAATCGAACCCAGGACCTCATGCTCAGCAGTAGCGATTGCGGCCACTAGACCAACGAGGCATTCACTTTTTATACTATAGGTACATTAGTATCTCCACTAGTTATGGCTACTCGTATTTTAATGCGCATCACATAGCATGGTGTTAAAAAGTGGTGTAAATACGAGTACAGCAAACTTTGACCTTTAACCATAAAAGAGTTTTGTCAACAGAAGATTGGACAAAAAATTACTTTTATTTTATTCATCTGTCATTTTGTCTATTCCTCTGTCGACAAAACCTGTATCCTAATTACGTAATACACAATCAATGATATCAATCAGAATCTGAATCGTTTTGAAACAGATTGCTAATCTGTTGAAAATGTTGTTGAACTGTCAAAATACAACAGATTAGTCGTAATCGTTAACGAAAATGTGTTACGCAATTAGGCTGCTGGTCTTGTTACGGGTGTAGGAGGAGAGTCGCTGCATATTCAGCCTATAACGTTCCCACTGCTGGGACACAGGCCTCCTCCCTGTGAGAGGGAGTGGGGTTGTAAGATGTCATGATGCAAATCTTTGAATATTTGGTTCTAGGACATGCCGGTTACCTCAAAATGTTTTATCGACACCGTTTCGGGAGCAGCGGTGATGAAATAATTTACACAAAGTAAATCGCCTGTCTGGGTTCGTACCTATGCTGCGCAGTTCAAATTCTCGTGTCAGCGAAGGTGACAGGTAGTAAGGTACTGCGCAGCGAGTAGCGCACTTCACAGCCGCCAAATTTCAAGCTAGATGTAATTATATATCTTTCCGTACCATTTTGGTGAACTGTAATCATTTAAAAACATTTAAAAAAAACTTTATTTAACTTGACTTTCAAAAACATATTCTTAATGATAACAAATTGTTAAAATATCTTGAAGTGACGAAATAAATATCTTTTGTGACTTCCAATTAGTGATTACTATTATGACTGAAGAAGATAGTTAACCTTATAATTGTTTTTACAACATCAGAAACTACTCATAAATATTCTAAAACGTTACCCTCCGATTCGGAAATCTTATTCAATAATTTATCCTACTAACCGCTTGGTTTATGTCAATTGCCGTGCCCACAACGCCCAGCTTATAAATCAACAAATAAATACCAACGATGAATAGGGTCGAGCAATGAAAAAAAAAAACAGCCTAGTTCGAGTCAAAATCGCACACGAAGGGTTCCGTACCACCGTACAATATTTGACACCACACATAAAAAAAGACGTATCTTGTTTAGAGTATTTAATTTTTATTATTTGTGTTATAGCGGCAACTGACATACACAACCTGTGAAAATTTTAACTGTCTACCTTTTACGGCTCATGAGATACAGCCCGTTGACACACAGACAGACGGACGGACGGATAGCGGAGACTTAGTTATTAGGGTTCTGTTGACACTCTTTGGGTATGAAACTCTAGAATCTAACATTGGTTCTCAGCATGGCATTGAGGCGGCACGGGCACAAAACATATTTGGTCGTGTTAATCTGACTGATCAATAGGTTAATTATTATCTGTTGTCAAATACCATATGAACTTTAGTGATTGGTTGCTGATATTTCGTCCAATCAAGTTTTGGTTAAGTTTCTCGATGAAAGTTGCCCCAATACCTAGTCGCAATGTTGAGCCATAACATTCACAACAGATTAAAGTTGTACAAACATCTTTTGGCGCGTGGCCAACATCAAAATCGGAATGAACGCTGCCATCTTGTTTCTTCAATACAATTTTTCGAAACAATGTCACCAATGTACATACAAACAGCGCTCCCTATCGATGTCGTTAAGCGCCAAAAGATCTTTGTATTACTTTACATGAGAATTGACAACAGATTGACACAAAAGACTTTCAGAAAATGGATTGCAAAGTACTCATAGGGCCCGATCACACGTACCACACCACACCACAACCCGTGAACGGGTGCTCATTTTATATATATTAGTCTATGAACGGGTGATAATTTGTAAATAGTTTATTTACACGGACCACATTTGACCGTCAAAATCAACCGTGTGCGCGATACTGACCACATCGAGGCCACGTCTCAGCAACAAAGAAACCACCAGCTCTCGTAGCACGACCACTATATAAACGAGGTTTGTCGACGCAAGAATAGACAAAATGACAGATGAATAAAATAATTTTTCTATTCTATCTGTAATTTTGTATATTCTTGCGTAATTTTGTATAAACTTAAAAGCACAGACAGCTGTGAACCTCTGTTTCGGTCTCTGAAGATACTGACTTTTCCATGTTTGTACATATTGGAGGTGGCAATTTTTGTAAAGGCTAATCTTAACTTATTTTCGTCACTGGCGAACTTAAGAACACGTAGTGGCCCCTTGAGATCCCAATACAAGAACTTACTACATTCGGGTAATTACAAAACAGCACTGTTAATTAAAAGTATTATGACGATGGGACCTGTCATTTATAATTAAATACCTGATAGTTTTAAGGATTATTCTTTAAACATTTTTAAATCTAAGGTAACTGCATTACTTTTAGGCAAATGTTATTACTCAGTGAAAGACTTTCTTAATGATACGAGTTTTTCCTGATTATGACTGTAATAGTTAATTGCAATTTTGACCATGTAAGACTTTTGCTCCTGACTCTATAATACTTCACTATAATTTCTGTTTTGATCTGTTGACATTATTTTGTTTGTATATTTTAATTAGTGCAATAATTTGCACGACGTAAGATGTCTTGTTTTGTTGACATTCATTTTGTTTTAATAATATTTAATGTAACAATTTGCACGCCGTAAGGTAGACTGTAGCCGATCTCATTATTATACAACATCTTATATCTGTACCTACATTCATAGCAAATAAAATTCTGATTCTGACCAAACCCGGTAAACTTTGCGTGCTGCAAGACCGCGCCCTATCGGCCGACCTCATCGCAAACACAACGCTCAGTATGGCTGCAAACACTAGCCACAACGTTCCACTTTACAATTATTTTTAGTAGTTGCAGCGACATTATTCACACATAAACAATTCATGCCCACATTTTGTCGCTGCGAATGTGGTGTGGTCGTGGTACCTGTGAACGGGCCCTTATTGCCGCACTCAGAGGCGTGACTTAAAGTTTATCAATCATTAATTAAACTGCACTTGATAAAACGATAACAAGATTAAAATGTTTTCGATCTGACATATTTTTGACAATCAAGGGTTTTCTGAAATGACGTTCTGGCACCTGTCAAAAGTGTCAAAGTGCCTATGTTTTCTCTAGTTGTGACAAACGAATTAAGAACGTCATCATTATAATTTGTAATAGAAGAACTCTTGTCAAAGTCAAAGTGGCGCCGACTGGTGGCGTGAATTTTCATGAACACCCTCATTAAAGTTAATTTTTCACAAAAAACTTTGTATGTTGCACTCAATATATTATCAAACTTTATACATTGGTTTCATTTCTACCTGATATAACATAACATCACGACTGTAATCTCCGAAGGGTTAGACAGAGATGCACATTATTAAGTAAACTCATATTTCGCCAGTTATGTTTAATGCTCGGTTCCTTTTTAAAAAATCGAATCGTTTTTCTTTTTTCCTGTAACACAGGTTGCTACCTAGCTCAGGAGCCAGGGTTTCAATTTGTATGTTACACCTGTATTTTGTGTCAATAAAGAATTATTTATTTATTATTTGCTTACCAATGGTAGCATTTTTTTTGCCAAACTTCAAGAGATTTGTAAGTTTATTTTGCCTTTGATAGCTACTTCCATATGGGAGGGTCTACTATACGAAGCTACGAGTTTTTCGCTTAATTATTGGTAAAGATACAATAAGAGTTAATTTGATCCGTAAATTATTGGAATCGGCCCTAAGTCCCATGTAATAGGGCCATGTAATAGCCTATTGCCATCAACCTGGCACAAATCCAGACTCCGGGCTGAGAAATTACTGATGGAAAAACCCAAAAACACTAAAAACGAGTTTTGTCGACGAGAAATAGACAAAAGGACCGATGAAAAATTGCACCTACCGCTGTTTGTCTCTGCATCACCCAAAGGTTGACTGGTTAAAAATGCCTATGGTATTAAGTCTGCCGTTAAACATTTGTGTGCTTAGCTAAAGTTTAAAAAAAATAAAAGAAATCTGTCATTTTGTTGGTTCTATCCATCGATCACTAATAAAAAACTAGATACACAATCCCATGCAAAAGTTCTCTTAAAACTGTCCCCAATTATGTTTACGAAATTCTAGTTGAAATAAATATACGTAATGGAAATTCAACCTTAAACGCTACGGTCAAAGTTGTATTCACAAAGCTATGTACAAAAAGCAATAAATTTTTACGAGCGATACTCGCTGGTCAACATACATCAAAACAAATTCAACCTTACAAGCATGTTTCAAAGTCGGAAATACAATGTGCCAAATGAAAGCAATAAAACTTTACGACCGAGGGTCGCCGCTAGGACAAGGAGTGAGTGGAGTTGAACTGTTCAATTTATTTTTTTAGTTTGTAATGGTAAATGTTTTTTTTTTGTCAATGCATCAAAAAGTTGGTGTAGGTAATAAAGCACATCTTAGTCTATGTTGCATAAGTGTTATGATTATAATTTACCTGAAAAGTAAATATGGTTTTGTACATATACGTATGGCGCTTAGTACATAACTTATAAAAAGAAAATGTAAAGGGGTGGGATCCTGGTGTCCTGAAACACAGGCCACGAGCCTAGCTTAGGCACCAGTCTCCCACAATATATATACTTACCAGAATTATGTATCTTTCTCGAATCTGACCAATGTAAAATAATTTATGTACATAGTGGTGAGAAAAAATAAAGTTGATTGATTGATTGATGGTTTTGGATAGGGCACCACATTAAATTAATAATTAAACTAAAAATTGCACCTACCGCTGTTTGTCTCTGCATCACCCAAAGGTTGACTGGTTAAAAATGCCTATGGTATTAAGTCTGCCGTTAAACATTTGTGTGCTTAGCTAAAGTTTAAAAAAAATAAAAGAAATCTGTCATTTTGTTGGTTCTATCCATCGATCACTAATAAAAAACTAGATACACAATCCCATGCAAAAGTTCTCTTAAAACTGTCCCCAATTATGTTTACGAAATTCTAGTTGAAATAAATATACGTAATGGAAATTCAACCTTAAACGCTACGGTCAAAGTTGTATTCACAAAGCTATGTACAAAAAGCAATAAATTTTTACGAGCGATACTCGCTGGTCAACATACATCAAAACAAATTCAACCTTACAAGCATGTTTCAAAGTCGGAAATACAATGTGCCAAATGAAAGCAATAAAACTTTACGACCGAGGGTCGCCGCTAGGACAAGGAGTGAGTGGAGTTGAACTGTTCAATTTATTTTTTTAGTTTGTAATGGTAAATGTTTTTTTTTTGTCAATGCATCAAAAAGTTGGTGTAGGTAATAAAGCACATCTTAGTCTATGTTGCATAAGTGTTATGATTATAATTTACCTGAAAAGTAAATATGGTTTTGTACATATACGTATGGCGCTTAGTACATAACTTATAAAAAGAAAATGTAAAGGGGTGGGATCCTGGTGTCCTGAAACACAGGCCACGAGCCTAGCTTAGGCACCAGTCTCCCACAATATATATACTTACCAGAATTATGTATCTTTCTCGAATCTGACCAATGTAAAATAATTTATGTATAAAGTGGTGAGAAAAAATAAAGTTGATTGATTGATTGATGGTTTTGGATAGGGCACCACATTAAATTAATAATTAAACTAAAAATTATATTATTTATTTTTTCTTTAATTTGTGATAAAATAATAAAGGTATTGCTTGACAAACAACTTATATCAAAATTCAATAGTTACATAATATAAAAAGTAGGTTCAGAAAGTTCTTGTAAAATCAAAAAGAAATTGTTGACGTAATATTCAGATTTAAAATTTTCGATAGATTTTTATGTTTTCCGTGTATTGTATAGCCTTGTAACTTTTTTCGTAGTCACACTTACCATCACTCATCATCACTTTCTAAAAAATACCTCGAACAAACAACGCTTCCTTGGGTCGGCTTTAATACTGATATACATTCTTCACACCTCACTGGTTCTCGTGGAAAGCAAAAAAGGCAAAAATAAAAATCTATGAAATAATACTACAATATTTATAGAAGCAGTAAAGAAGTCTCATAATACAAAAAACAAAACAATCATTCTTTAATAATAAAATAAAAAAAGAAACAATAGCGTCTCCAACAATGGAACAGAGTCAACGCACGTAACCCGAACAATTTAAGTGGGCATGCGATAGTACGAGTAAATACGTTAACTAAGAGTCTTTACAATTAAGATGCTTTATAACTCGTGCTGTTTATTTGGATTTAATTTAAAAAAATGTTTTACGATGATTTCTTGACAAAATATCAATATTTACAATAAAGTGATAACAATAGTATAATGATAATATTAATACTTACCGAAAATATAAAACTCCATCCTTTTTTAGCGTTCTAGATGTGTTATTTTTATAGTTTTTATACGAGCAATGAGGCGTGTTTACCGTTCGAGCGTTCGAATTCCACTAGATTAAAAGCGCACCCGAATGTTCAAATGGGTGCGCGTTTGGTGAGGACACTTTTTGTCGCTGATTGTGTATCTAGTTCTTTATTAGTGATCGATGGTTCTATCTATTATTTTGTCAATTTATCTGTAATTTTGTCTATTCTATGTGTCATTCTGTATATTATATCTCTAATTGTCTATTATATGTCATTTTGTCTATTCTATCTGTCATGTGGTCTATTCTATCTGTCATGTTGACTATTCTTTGTCATTTTGTCTATTATTCATGTAATTTTGTCTATTCTTTATGTCATTTTGTTAATTCTATATGTCATTTTGTCGATTCTTCCATCCCTCCAGGACCTGACCCTCAACAGTTAAGCACTTGCGACTACTATACCAGCGAAGCAGTCAACCTGCTAATTTACTTTAGATGGAATAATAAAACGAAAGGTTTTAGCATATAATTTAATGAGCTTAATACCCGTCTTCCACAGATGATGTCATATTATCATTATCTTGTTGTCTAACCCTGTGAGAATGGAGATCTGGCGTTGGTCCTCATCCAAAATATGCCAGAGTTTCTGTAAAAAGAAAAAAATGATATTAATACTATACATTCTTTCATTTACGAACAATACTTCGTCCTCGTGATAGGCCATTACCCATTTCAGGCCCACAGCGGACATTAGACTACAGAAAAATACTTTATGCATTAATTTTGCTATAAAAAATATATTTGCTTTGTTCTTTCTTGCTTTTTTTCTAAATAAGCGCCACAATTACCTAACCTAATTGCAAAAACACCCCTACCCTAATTACGAAAAAAGGAGAATTAACCTAAGTAATTACTTTTTTTAAATAATTTATCTAAAATTGTGGCGTCAGTTTGAATATATTTTTTAACAAACTTATAAATTACATTTTTTAATATTTTTAAAAAAATCTGAAAAAAAAAAAAAAAATTGTATCCCACCGGTATCGGGAACAGGGTCCAAACTACCGGCGGTCAGGGCTCCAGAGAGAGGAACCTCCTGACAATGCGAGCCGTGTCCAGAAGTACCGCTTTCTGAATCAAGCCCTTGATCCAGCTGCCCAACGAGAGCCTTCTCCGGTGTTTGTCGAGGCTCTTGGCTATTAAGCCATTGGCTGTCACGACTATCGGCACAATGATTGCTGAGTCCACATCCCACATGTCGACAACCTCGCGAGCCAAATCAAGATACTTGATTTCTTTATCTTTCTCGGCTTTCACGAGGCCGTTCGTCATGCAGGACCGTTATGTCAACAATCACTGTGCGCCGCTCTACTTGATCCACCACCACTATATCAGGCTTATTGGCAACAATAGTCCTGTCAGTGATAATGGATCGATCCCAGTACAATGTGATATTTCCATTTTCGAGAACTGGGTCGGGCACGTACCTGTAGTACGGCACTTCCGATTCCACTAGGCTGTATTTCAGAGCAAGTTGCTGATGGATAATCCTGGCTACAAGGTTGTGTCTATGCAAGTACTCTTCGTTAGCTAGACGAGAACAACCGGAGAAAATGTGTCTTATTGATTCCCCCGGACGGTGACATGCCCGACAGATGTCAACCGTGCCGTCTTTCACAATAAATCTCCGGTAATAGTTCGTTATCATAACTTCGTCCATAATTGCACAGACAAAACCTTCGGTTTCTCCAAAGAGGTCACCGAAACGCAGCCGGGCTACGGACGATAGAAGATCTACATCGGGTCCATGTAGTGCCCGGAAAAAGCGTCCGTGAAGCTCCTTACTTTGCCATACTTCCATGTGATCATTAGTGTCAAGCACTACAGGTTTGCGCCAGTTCTCTTTAGCCAAGGAGAGCGGGGTGAGGCCCTTGTCCACAGCGACCACATCACGATGCATCCCCACGTCGGCTTCTAGGAAATATTCCCTGAGACTGCATATCTCGCGATTGTGTAGGCTTTGTCTTAGCGTTTAAAAAGCCTCGACCACCACACTTTCGCGGAATATACCGTCTCATTACCGATGACCGTGGGTGATGCATTCGGTTTGCTGTCAGCAGTGTACGGACCCTCCTATCCAGGGCGTCGAGTTCGGTCTGAGTCCATTTGAGTATGCCGAAAGAGTACATTAAAACTGGCATGACCCAACCGTTAAAGGCGCGCACCTTGTTTCCGCCTGACAGAAGACTATTTAACACTTTCTTCAGGCGGCCAAAGAAGCGCTCCTTCAACGATTGCTTCATGTCAGTACCATTGATGCCCAACGCTTCCGACATACCCAAATACTTATAGGTTTCGGATGCGGAGAGGGCTCTGACGTTTATGGAATCCGAGAATTGGGTTCCCATGGATTCCACAATCTCCCCTCGCTTTACATGCATGACCGCACATTTGTCCACACCAAATTCCATTCTGATGGCGCTACTGAAAGTTTCAGTTACTTTCAGTAGCTCCATTAGTTGCAAATTGTTGGGGGCAAAGAGTTTTAGATCATCCATGTACAGAAGGTGAGATATAACCTAACCACCTCTCCTCAGCCGATAGCCTAGACCTGAATCCTCCAGCAGTGTGCTTGGAGGATTCAAGGCTAAGCAGAACCAAAGCGGGCTCAAACTATCGCCCTGAAATATGCCTCGCTCGATCCTTATCGGCTCGCTATTCCTCAGGATATTCCGACATCCTGGATAGCGAAGGACCGTCCTCCATCACCCCATACATGACATCAAGAAGGTGCGCAGAGTTGCATCTACTTTATAGAACTCCAGCACCCTCATGAGCCACGTATGTGGCACCGAGTCATAGGCCTTCTTGTAATCTATCCAACATGTCGACAGATCCTTTCGGGAACGACGAACCTTTTGGCTAATGGCCATATCAATGAGGAGTAGCTCCTTAGTATCGCGGGACCCGTTCCCACATCCATTTTGAGAGGCAGACATGATGGAGTTGGTGTCTATATGTTTGTTAATTTAAGCTCTCAAAATGGATATAAGCACTTTATAGACCATTGGTAAACACGTGATCGGCCTATAATTTTTGGGTTCCGCGGTGCTACCTGATTTATGGAGCAGGTGGGTAACTCCTGTTGTTAGGAACTGGGGTAGCGAACCAAAGTCCAAAGCCGTCTGGTACTGAGCTGCCAAGCGAGCGTGCGATCTTGTGAACCATTTGATCCAAAAGTTCTGCAGCCCGTCCGGCCCTGGAGACTTCCAGTTAGGCAATGGACGGACTGCACGAGCTACATCTTGGGGGCAGATGGTAATAGCCCCCATCTCTGGTATTGGATTGCAGTCTCGCTCGACTTCCCGAGTCCAGTCACCTTCGGTGTGACTGACAGGCACCGACCAGATGCTGCGCCAGAAAGAACACATGGCATCATCATCTGGCAGGCACGTGTCAGCCACACCTTGGTTTGGTCGCTCCCAACCCCTATAAACCCACCTTTCATCGCTCTGGAAGGTGCGATTCTGAGTGTATCGCTCTACTCGCCGCTTATACCTACGAATACGGTTAGCCCATGCACTTTCTGCTTCAGGAAGTCGATGCGCTCTGTGACGCAGGACAGATAGTTCCTAGGGCTAAAGATATCCATTATTATTAAGATTTTAAAACACTCAATTTTTATAGTAATACTTCTTGGATGTCCATTTTGGGCCTAGGACACTAAGGAGGGTGGGCATTCCCCTTTCTGGTTCCCCCGCATCGCACCGCTTGCCCGCGCTTTTGATTTCGCTAAGCGTTCTTTTTGCTCGGCTCCCCTAAGGCCCCTAGCGTGATGTTAAATAGCCTACAGCTTTCCTCAAGAATTGGGCTATCAAATTAAAGAATAATTTTTGAAATCCGACTTGAAATCTGATCTGGTAGTTCCAGTGATTACCCACTACATACAAACGAACAAATACCTCTATAAATATAATAGTAATTATTACTATATAGACGGGCGGTTTTCTTAGCCGACACACAATAATAGTCCGGTTGATGCCATACACAAAAAAAAAAAATGAAGACACTCTTCAGTTCCAGTACTCACGAAGAAAACTACGAATAAGAAGAACAAGTCTGCCAACTCCACATTAGTTCTTCGCCACCGTTTGCCTCCAAAACAATCCCGGCACTTGTTTTATTCAACAAGGTCAAGCTCTCCCGAACATTGTATAGATTAAAGTCGCATTTCGTGTCACTTCGCTGTGTGACCGCGTGGTTCTTCTAAACTATATAACGGATTTTGATGCGTGTTTTACCATATTTTAGTGAATTTATTACGGAAGGTTTACATGTGTAATGCATTCCTAGTAAACTCACTAAGAATAATGAAAAGTACATGTTTAATAATATTACAAATAGAAAATATTTGATTGTTTGTATGCTCGCTTGTTTATGCTTTAACGCTAAAACGGCTGAATGGATTTATATGAAATTTGGCACATATGTAGAGCATGACTTGAATGAGGACATAGGATTCTTTTTATCCCTATATTCCCACGGGATCGAGACTTAAGTGGGTGAAACAGCAGGGCTTAACTAGTAGGTAATAAATTAAGTTTGATCAATCATCCAGTAACCGATCACAAAATGGCATTGAGCTGAGTACTGAGGATTTCCTTTTGAATAATCGTCACATTCGTCATCATTTCGGCCGAAAGACGTCCATTGCTGGAGATAGGCCTCCCCCAAGCACCGCCACTGCGACCGGTTCTGTGCTTCCTGCATCCATCGGATTCCTGCGGCCTTCACTAGGTCATCACTCCACCCTGTGGGAGGCCTTCCAACGCTACGTCTTCCGGTACGCGGTCGCCACTCCAGAACCTTTCGGCCCCATCGGCCATCTGTTCTGCGAGCAATGTGCCCTGCCCACTGCCACTTAAGTTTGGCAATCGTGCTATGTCGGTTACCTTGGTTCCTTTTAAATATGTATTACCTAAGAAAAGGCTACGTACCCAGTCTTAGCAGCTGTGCCACCCATCCTAAGAGTACCAGATGCGCTGCAGTTCTCATTCAGAGCCGCGTTCAGGTTATTACAGCGACGTCCAGTGAAGCCACCGCGTTGCAGAGATTCCGCCATGTAGAAAATACACCTGAACGACGAGATAGGTCATGAAAGTTATCTACAAAAGTATACAGCACGCGGCCTTAAAAGTCGTCACGTTTTTCTAATAATTGACTTTTACAGTTAATCTTTAGGAAACATCATGTTGTAGACATACACACACGTAAAATACTGTAGTGCTATTCTGTAACTATCTCACCGTGAAAACTTGGTGAAGTGAGCGTGGAGTGTGCTGTCAGTGCCTGATGCCAGTTAATGACCAAGACGGGATGTCACCTACAGCTCACTCCACGCAAGTCTTCACGGTGAGATTTCTATATAGAATCGACATTCAGGTATTCAGCAAGGCTGGGCAGTTTAATGACAAAAAGTTTCCTTAAAACATTCGATGATAATAACCATGATAGACAACGCAGGTTTTCAAACGAAACTAAAGCTGAAGTCCTACTTACTGATGATGGTTGCAGTTCCTGTCTCCGCAGCCAGGCATGCCAGCGCCGCCATTTGGATAGAAGTCCACATCACCTACAGCGCTGGTGATACCGTAGACCCCTGCATCTGTGTGCATGACTTCTGTGTAAATTCCGTCTGTTCGTTTTAAGGCTTGCGAGTGGGTTATCCAACCGGGGAGAGCTGGGTCCAGACCTGGGGAGAGAAAGCAGAGATAAAAAAAGGAAGATCCAAGCTCTCAGTGGCTTTTAGAAGTACTTGCGACTGCTAAATCAACAAGTCACCTCTGCCTACCCCATCGGGAAATACAGGTTTCGAGGGAATGAGGAACCGGGTGGAGAGTTCCTCACCCTTCGTTGAAAGGGAGTGGAAAGTTCCTACCACCAGACGGGTGTCGTGTTTAGTGTCATCAATGATTGTTGTCCGGTTTTTGTATAATGGGTGTACAAATTACATCACATTGTGAGACACGTTGTACGTTATGACACAGCTTTAAATAACCTCACGACCCCTGTAGCGTCGCTTATGGGTGCATATGCACAATAATACGTTAAGCATTACCGTAAAAGCGATTTTTCACACTAAAAATGAAATTCGTTTTCCAGCAATTATTTTTGTGCTATATTACTTAGTTTGGTGTAAAGAATGCGTAGTTGACGGTTATGCCATTGTTTTTTTTTTACACCCTGTGTGTTGTAATCTCGCGGAAAACTGTTCGCGCGTTGTAGATCGGCCTGACAGCAGGGGTAATGCGTAGTTGGCATGTGGTCACACAGGCTTTGTATTAGTAGGTACAACATAATCGGCTCTAATGTTCCCACTGCTGGGACTCAACCGCCCCCTCTGTGAGAGAAAGCGGGCTGGATTTCACAGGTCTCCAAGAGTTTTGGATTCGGGACATGCCGGTTTCCTCTCGGTGTTTTCCTTAACCGTTTTGGGAAAATGAAATAAATGGCTCAACGTAAAGTTCATGCCTGCCTGCCATGGGTTCGAACCCGTGCCCAACAACTTGAAGGTGGGGACCGTGACCACTGGGCCACCAATGTTCTACAAGCTCATGGCATATGTGCATTGACTGGTTGTGCAAACATACCAGTAATATAAGGTACTCTTCCTCCAAGATTTCTGCCGATGACGCCGGCCTGGTGCGCTCCAAGGCTGTGTCCTATGATGTGGTAGTTAGCGAGGTTGGCACCGCTGGCAGAGTTCAGCCATGTGATATACCTGGCTACATGTTCACCTGGAAAAAGAAAGAAAGTTAACTTCGCGCCTGTTTTTCTAGAAAGGGTGTGGGGAGGTCACAAAATGTGACCAGCTTTGTTAAAATCCGTCGAAATTGGGAGTAAGCCTCTTGCTGGGCTCTGCATGATAAAGACCTATTCAATTGAATTAAAAATGTATGTTAACCTGCGGATTAATAGCAGTTGGTTTGTTGGCGCCATTCGTTTTCGAGTGTAGACTGCGAATCGAAAAAACGTAAGGTAGGACGCCATCATGATAGTTTCGCAGGGTGGCTAGCAGCTTAGATCCCGTAAGGTAGCTAGTAGCAGCTGGATGAGATTTGCCTAGGATCTTTGCAGGCTATGTAGCAGACGGATGAGAGTTGTCGAGAATCAAGCTGAATGGCGTGCGATTGGAGAGCCCTATGACCAGCAATGGACCGCTAGAGGCTGATGGTAGTATGCAGCAAGGGCAGGCAGAAGTTAATACTGACCAGATCTGATAGTATTGGAGAGTGCCACCAAATACTCGCCCGCGGCGCCGAAGCTCCAATCCACCATGATCACGTTCACGTCTTCTGCATTAAGGTAAGCTGGAAATGAAGAAAATTAATTAAAATATTAAACAGAAAATGGTAGGTAGTCTTGGACATATCATTTTTTGAGGTGACTTAGAATCTCTTGCCTCCTGACTTGAATCCTCATCGAATCGAAGAAGGAAATCGAAAAGAAATAAAGATATCACCATACTTCTGCCAACCCATTAAAACTATAAGCAGTCGGCGAGTCCAGTGCCTGAGTTTGGCACCCCTATACCGCGAACCAAACAAACGCGACTAACAATAAGGTGCAGAAAAGTTTCCTGAGATGAGAAAGATTTAGGAACTCGTTACAGGTGAGAATTGATCAGCTCACGGTAGCTTAAGACCTAACTGGGACGTAAGAATAAGAATAATTTATTTGTAACACACATAGGTATAGCATATAAAGGTCTTAAAAAGATTGGATAAAACACAGCCTTATTTATAAAAATCTCGCTAACCATTTGTTAACCACTGCTTAGCTAACCAATTAGGGTGGATTTCACCAATGAAACTGAACGCGTTCAGCACATCTAAAACGCGTTCAAGAGTTGTCAGTGCTAATATTCCATAGAAAATAATGACACTGACAGCTCTTAAACGTAGTTTATGTACTGATCGCGTTCAGTTTCATTGGTGAAGTCCAACCTTAGTTAGCTCTAAATCAATGCTTAACTTTTCTTTATTTATAAACGCTAGTTAGCGGGTGATTAGTAGAGAAACGGTATAGAGGTGAAATTATGTTTTCAGCACAGATTATAATCAAAATAGTCGACTACAAAACAGAATTTCAAGAATAAAGTGGTCAAACCCACGATTTTTGTATCTGTCGTGACTTTAACAGACGTATGTCAAAAATTACATAGGAAAATTTTAATTTTAATATAATTATTTATTACGTTACTTCATTGTATTTCATTGATAATAATTAGCTACAATAATTGGAGTAAACTGGAAAAGGTATTTATCTCTGAATTTATATACACTTACTAATATAAACTAACCAAATTAATGTAAAACTGATGTAACATCAGTAGCCGATTATAGCTATGTTTTTTTCATGTCCTAGCTTGAATATACTCTTTTGGAAATGTATGTAGGTACTTGTGTCTATTATATATTACTTCCTAATTCCTATCGCTGTTGCAACAGGGTTTCAGTGTCTTTTAATAACAATTATTATACTTGTTTACAGGTACAAGTTTGAATGCTGCTATGAAAGCCACTATTAGCAGCTAGCACTGTTATGAAATAACAATAGCGAATTATAACCAAATGTTGGCTTTATTCAACTTAAAATTCGTATAGACATTATGACAACTTCAAACTACTGAAAAGCATAGACTCTTAACGAGTCGGTATGTGGCGACTAAGAAGTTCACCACATTCTCCCCCGCTTCACTCTAACTTGAGGTGTCGTAGTTCTGCAGATATGCAGGTGGTCTTCTATTCCTGGTAGTCTGCCGAATTGGAGGAGTATCGGGCGCAGCACTTTCTGTAGACACAAATGAGGAGTCGCTTTCCGTTTCTACAGTGTCAGTACGTTCGTCTTCTTCCCCGCTCTCTAACCCTGTTGGGGCTAAATGTCTGTTAGACACGGTCGTTTCTCGGCCGTCGCCTAGTCTTACAAAAGAATAGTCCGGGTTGGACTCCAACAGCTCGACTTCCTCGACTATGGGAGAGTATTTATTGGTTCTGTTGTGCTTTTTGAGTAGGACAGGACCGGGTGTTAGAAGCCAAGTTGGTACAGAGTGTCCGTTATTAGATTTTCTATTGTGTACAAACATCATTTCATGAGGAGTTTGGTTCGTTGCCGTACATAGCAAAGATCTCATTGAGTGCAGTGCTTGATTGAGAACCATTTCCCATTGCTCGATTTTTAATCCCTGTGATTTCAGAGCTAGTTGTATTGTCCTCCAAATTGTTCCATTTGTGCGCTCTATTTGCCCATTACCCTGTGGGTTATATGCTGTCGTTCGACTTGTAGATATACCTCTACTGTGTAAGTAATCTTTTACTTCTTTTGACATAAAAGCGGAGCCACGATCGGAATGAATATAAGCTGGCATTCCAAATATGCAGAAAAGAGTCGATAAATGTTTAACTACAGTAGCAGCGGAAACGTCTTGGCAAGGGAATGCGAATGGAAATCGAGAATATTCGTCTATAATAGTCAGTATATACTTGTTGGAAGAAGATGACGGTACTGGCCCTTTAAAATCGACATTCAGTCTTTCGAACGGTGAAGTCGCTTTTATCAAATTGCTTTTATTCTTATAAAAACGAGGTTTCACGACTGCACAAACCGAACATGCATTTGTCATCTTTCTGACGTCTTCGACCGAAAATGGTAGATTCTTACTTCGTATCCAGTGATACATTCGTGTAACGCCTGGATGACATAGTTCATTATGCAAGTCCTTTAATTTAGATTCCGTGTGAATGGCGCAGATACGTGACAGCGCGTCAGCAGCGTCATTTTCTTTTCCGGGTCTATAGACAATATCATATTTGTAACAAGATAATTCTAATCGCCATCTCTCTATCTTCTCGTTTTTTATCTTGCTTGTATGTGTGCTATTAAACATAAAAGAAACTGATCGTTGGTCTGTGATTAGTCGAAAAGATCTTCCAATCAAGTAGTGTCGCCACTTACGAAGGGCTTCGACAATGGCATACGCTTCCTTTTCTATGGCTGAATGTCGCTTTTCTGAAATGGATAGTGTACGCGAAAAGAAAGTTACGGGGCGTCCTTCTTGAGCCAATGTAGCCGCAATAGCATTATCGGAGGCATCTGTTTCGACTGTAAACATTTTGTTTTCATCGATAGCAAATATTGTAGACTTTGCGATGCAGTTCTTCAAGTCTTCAAAAGCAGATTTAGCTTTATCATTTAATGGGAATTCTGGATCCACGAGGCTGTGTATTCTTTCCGAGAATTTTGGTATCCACTTTGAATAATGCGAAAACATACCGAGAGCTCGTTTAAGTGAAGTGTTGTCAGTCGGTATAGGCATGCTAATAAGTGGTTGGAGTCGGTCTGGATCAGGTTTAATGGACTTTTTTGAAATTTTGTATCCGAGTACGCTAATTGTTTTTATTGAAAACGTCGATTTATCTCTGTTTACAGTTAAACTATACTTTTCAACTGCATCCATGAATCTTTTTAAATTCTTATCATGTTCTACCTTGTCTCTTCCGCATACAGTGACGTCATCTAAATAAGCATATGTATCTGTCAAATGTTCTTCATTTATTAACCAGTCCATGACTCTTTGAAATCCACTGACTCCATTTGTTACGCCAAACGGGATACGACAAAATTGATACAGTTTCCCGCACGCCTCGAATGCTGTGTATTGCTTTTCTGCTTCCATTATTGATACCTGATGGTAAGCGCTTTTTAAATAAATTTTAGAAAAGACGTCGTATTTTGAAATATCATGCACCATTTTTTTCTATGTTTGGTAAAGGGTAAGCATCCAAGTCGGTATATTTGTTAATGGTCTGAGAATAGTCTATAACCAATCGTTTGCGGTGATTTTCATTTTTGGTGATTAGAACTTGCGCTCGCCAAGGTGATCTGCTCTCTTCGATAACTCCGTCTGCTAAGAGCTGACTTATTTCATTTTTTATGAATTTCAGATCATCGTTACTGTATTTTCTTGACTTTACAGCAATTGGTAAGCAGTTAGGATGTAAATTCGAGAATAAGGGAATCGGTGGAACAGATGAAGCCAGCACACTACATATTTGTAATGGTTTTCTAGATCCACCAAAAGTAATTTCAAGTTTCGAATGTTCATTCAGAATATTATGTCCTATGATTACATCAGCGCAAAGATATTTAACGATAAGAAGCGAAACTTTTTCGTAAACATTGCCATTTAGAACAATCTTTGCTTGAAGTAGCCCTTCGCAATTGATTGTGTGAGTTGTTTGGGCCATTGTAATAGATTCATTACATTCTGCTTTCTTAAAAGAAGCATTTAAAAAAAAATCGTAATTGATAAAGCTCTTAGAGCTTCCAGAGTCAATTAAGGCATTTGCGTTTTTGCCGTTTACTTCAATGGTTACGACTGATTTCTTTAAACTGGCCGGAGCAACAACAGCCACAACTTCGTTGAATATGTTTTCAGGAGATCCATCAGTAGCAGTTACAGCATTAAGATTTGTCTTAGG